>OY740717.1:51075140-53475140 GCA_963513945.1 Hydrotaea diabolus | reverse complement strand
TGTAGTGAATTATTAATCGGACGCCCTTTAAACTATATACGAGGGCATATACATAATTCCGTGACTTTTCTAACCTCCTTAGTAGTAATATGAAATGCAACACTGCTCCCATCAAGTACCATCTGTTAGCAGGCTACTGTTCAATTTTGAGAGACTTCCGTCATTTAGTTTGTGTTTAACATCTGTTCAAAACATGCAACCTCGTGAATGTTGTTGAAAAAGGAAAAAGTAAATTTTGAGTGATCATTAAACATTATTTTTTGCTCAAAAAAATGGTCAATCAATCCAAGGAAAGGCTTGATAAATACTATGGAGACTCTGCACCATTGATTTTACTGGTAAAAAAGTGGTTTACTGACTTTCGCTGTGGTCACAAAAGTAGAAATGACGCTGAACGTTCAGGACGGCCGATTGGGGTCAATACACCCGAAAATGTCGAGAAAATCCACGATATGGCGTTGGCCGATCGAAGAGTAAAAGTGCGTAAGATTGTTTATGCCATTCGCATTTCATATGGCAGTGTGGTTTCGATTTTACATGATCGGTTGGGTTTAAGAAAGCTGTCTGCAAGATGGGTGCCGCGTTTGCACTCAATTGATCATAATCGTGTAATAACTTCAAAGGGGTTTTTGGAGTTGTTTAACCGCAATTCGAATGAGTTTTTGCGGCGTTTTGTGAATGAAACATGGATCCATTACAATACTCTGGAGACCAAGTAGCAGTCTAAACAATGGGTTACTCCGAGTAAACCGGCTTCGACGAAGGCAAAGGTGAAATTGAAGGCCACTACGGCGATGGCAACAGTTTTATGAGTGCCACGAGGCTTAATCCATATCGATAACCTTCAAAAGGAAAAAACAATTAACGGCGAATATTATGCCAGCTTATTGGACATTTTTAACGAGGATTTAAAAAATGACCCCATTAAGATAATGCGCAAGTGCACACGTGTGCAGTCTCAATGGCAAAATTACATGAATTGGGTTACGAATTGGTACCTCATCGATCGGCCATATTCACCGGATTTACCCCCCAGTGACTATTTTCTATTTCCAAACATAAAGAAATGGCTCGGTAGAAAGAAAGAGATTTAGCTCCAACGATGAAATTATTAATCAAACAAATGCCTATTTTATGGACCTCGAAAAATCCTATTTTGTGGAAGGGATACAAAAATTGGAGAAAAGTTGGACTAAGTATATTAACCTAAAAGGAGATTTTGTTGAAAAATATGTTTTTTTTTGCAAAAATAAACTGTTTTATTCGAAAAGTCACTGAATTATTGATATGCTCTCATATTTTGGGTAATTCTCTAGTTGGGTAAAGTCATTTTGTGCAGTGAAGTACTTAGGGTATTGGTTCGCCGGAGTTGTATGGCGAATTCGAAAGCTAGGCGGAATTGTGAACATTGAAATCCCCACCAACGACAATTTCACTTTCCGGATAACTCTCCAAAACTTTTGATATTGAATCCAAAAAGGGCCTCGAAGCCGTTAAGGGTAGCCTTGGTTTATGAATTTGGACTTCCGTAAATAACCCCAAAATATAGTACCCCAATAAACATTGACGTAAACTAGTTTATAAACAATTGTTTTCCAAACACTATTTCCAAACTAGTTTACGAAAATTAAAATTCACAAATTTATTGTAATAGATTTGTAAAAGATGTACTAAAATAGACATTTACAATACTTTCGTAAGTATACTGGCCTGCTTGAATTACAATCGTCTCCACATCCGTATTTACAATCGTATTTACATCCAATTTTGAAACAAACAAATATACACATTTACAACAAACATTCCACATGATTTATTAAATATTGTTTTTTCAAATTGATTTCCAATTGTTTTCCAAGCATGGATACAATTGTAGAATAAGGGACCCTTTTTGTTTATCCGATAATTGGAAATCAACATGTTACAATGATTACCATAAAGAATTTCCAAGCTTACGTTTACTAATGTAAGTTTATAATCAATTTATAGTAAGTTTATAATGTTTATTGGGACGTGTGTTCCAATCCTAAACTTAACCCAAAGGGAGCTTTATTCTGTATCTTTTGAGTTCAAGTGTTGCTGGCTCTGAAAACTATGCCAATTCGTACATATACCACAAGACCTCTGTGGAAAATAAAAAGAGATAGGTACGTAAAACTCCTGTGGATCAGCATGCTCTTGGACCTTTGTCTCATTGAGAGGTAGAACATCAGGTACCCAGGAACGTGAAAATCCTGTGGATCAGAATCCCCACGGTCCTGAGTCTCATTGAGGGGAAGAACATCAGACCTATGAAAATGAAAATAAGAGAACACTCCGAAAAAATTCGAACGCAGCCCACTTATGATAGCGAAATGGACTTTGCATTTATTCGTCATTACAATAACCAAAAGTGTCAGTTTGCCTGCGTCGATTTTAAATGAGAGCAGAATGCATCAAGCTTGTCCTGAAGATAGAGAATTAAGAAGACTTTGCAGAATCCTTTGTTTTCTAGCTGGGGAAGCAAACGTTTCCTCCTCTTCTTACAACGCGAGATCCATTTCGAGGTTTCCTACTTTTTTAAAGATAAAACACAGAAAATTCAAATTGAATGGGGAATGTTTATTATCATTTGAAAAAACATTTTTTTGCCTTTATTTTTTGAAGATTATGTCTATCAAATGTTGGCCGCGGCTACGTCTCAGATGTTCCATTCGTTGAGTTCAATTTTCGATGACTTGTTCGAGCATTTCGACTGGTAACAGGAAAATGACATGCGTGATATTTTGCTCCAAGGTCTGAATCGAAGCGGGTTTGTCCGCATAAACTTTAGACTTTACATATCCCCACAAGAAAACGTCTAACGGTGTTATATCACACGATCTTGGTGGCCAATCGACCGGCCCAAAATGTAATATTATCTGCTCACCGAAGTGTTCTCTCAATAAATCCATTGATTGATGCGATCACCGGCGCCGTCTTGTTGAAACCAAATGTCGCCGAGATCACGAGCTTTAATTTAAGGCATCAAATAGTCGGTTATCATGGCACGATAACGGCTGCCATTGATGGTTACGTTCTCACCGGCATCATTTTTGAAGAAATATGGACCACAAACCACAACAAACCGTTGTTTTTTCTGGATAAAGTGGCAGCTCTTAAACCTCTTCGGGTTGCTCTTCGTCCCAAATACATACCCATTGAGCCAGAAATGGCCCCATCGCTGAACAAAATTTGGCTCGAAAACGTGGGATCTTCTTGGAACTTTTCAAGATCCCATAGAGCGAAGCGATGTCGCTTGGGAACGTCGTGCGGCTTCTGTTCTTGCACAAACTGTATAGCTGCGAGTAGTACGCTCAGTAGTCATCACATTCCTCACAGAACTCGAATTTTCGTAATAAAGTTGAACGATTTGTAAACGTTGTTCAGGCGTAAGTCTTTCCCTGATGAAATGCCAAACAATACTAAACTAAAATAACATGACAGCATGACACGACTCATACGTGATCTGTCAAAAAAGGCTATTGAAAAAAGTATCTCTCCTTGGATCAGCCATTATATAATATTATAATAATATATTAATTGTGTCTTCAAAAAAAGTCAGTCCATTTAGTCTGGCAATCCATTTTTGAAAGGAGCAGCATACTTAGTTTGTGATATTCTTAATTTACAGAACTTTAAAAATTTTACAATTACCTATTCAAATTAAATCAATCTAATTTTCTGTGACTTCCCATAACAGATCCATTATACAGAATTAGACATTAAGTGGCGCATGAATGCCATCATCAGATATTATCGGAACATTTGACATCAAGCGGCTACGAAATGACAGCTGGCGCTAAGATAAGACCCAAACACACGTCATCGGCGTATGTCGCACCCACAAATGCCCGGACGACCGGCCCGACAACACACAGACCCATTCATTATTTCTGCGCTGACATTTCGGATGAATGTCGTCTGTAAATTGGAACGACCAGTAATGCTCCTACTAAATATCATTTCATCATTCGATTTAATTTCTAATAATGAATTTTGTATTTTTTGGTGTGTGTGTGTACGTCAGTCAGTCATTCGTTCGTTTTCTTCATTGTTATTCTTTCTCTCTTTTGCCGTGACATTTATTTCACTTAATCTTTTTACCATTTGCGGCCATTGTTACGGACGTGTGCAGGTGTTTGTTTCTGTGCTCCACATTAGGAAAAGAAACGGACCGGGGGAACGTCGCAATGATATCAGAGTAAATAGGGTATTATAATACGAAAAACTTGGAGCAACGCTAGAGCAAAGTCGCGAAAATAGTTGCGTGATTTATTTTTAAGGAAATTCATTACAAATCACACCACAACAATTTAGATTTCGATTAAGATTGCATTGTATACATTGCTTGTCGGTCGTCGTATCGTATCGTTTTATTTGTCGTTATTATTTGTTGATGTTGTAAAGGTTTTTGTTTTTCGATATGTACCAATTTACATACACGCTACAGCATATCTTTCAGTATGTGGCTTACATTAAAAAGAAGAAATATTTTTCGCTTTTAATGTGTGAACAATTCAAAGATGAGAAAAAATTTTAAGCATTCTACGTATTTACAGTCTGGTCTCATCGAGAATTTTTTAAGCCTCAGTTGAATCGGTAAGCAGATAAACTTAAATTGCAATTTACAATACCTTTATTTTTCCCATTTTTCTATGTAAGTTCGAAGTATTGGTACTAACAAATTCTGGTGAACCTTACCAAACTGAGGAGAATAAGAACCTTATATAAGGTTAACTTAACCATAAGTAAACATGATTTGGAGTCTACGTTATATAAGGTTAATTTGAACATTTTGTTGTTGACTGGTGTTTAACAATAATAATAGTTAATTTAACTATTTTATGTTTGAATTTTTTAACCATGAAAATTTTTAATTTTAAAATAATTATTGTTGTTTTAATAATGCATTGTTGAGTTTTTTAAGCAGTAAAATTGTTATTATTAAAAAATTATTGTTGTTTTAACAAGGCATTGTTCTTAATCATGAAAATTGTTAATATTAAAATTTCATAGTTAATTTATTGAAACAAGACATGATCAATTTAACAATGAAATTGTTAATATTATTAACTATGAAGATCGTTATAGAAAAAAATTAATTATTGTTAAGTTAAATAATTATGTTACAATTTTTAATATTAAATTAACCTACTAATTATGTTTCTGTTTTTTTTTACATTCATTCGGTCTTTTTTCATTATTATGACTTACACAGTTTTTATTCTGGTTCGAGACCTTTTTGTTGTTTCTTTTTCAAAATCAACTATAAAATTGGTGAAATGTATTGGCTACGGTTGACAGGTAGAATTTACAGCTGTTACTTAATCCACCTAGGTTTTTCTTCAGCAGTCTTTGGCAACGATTACTTCGACTACAAATGAAATGACTTATACGGTAGTCCCATTATGATTAATGAGAATTACCCTTTGTGTATAGTTTCGAACTGTGCGAAAAGCAATCTCATAGCGCAATATTGTACAGCTAGCAAGATTGTACAGCTAGCATCGAAATAAATTGTCTTATGGTCTTTCTCACAATTACAAACGTTCAGAGCAGAGGAAGAAAGGAAAAAGTGTGGGGGGAAAAGACAGTCCCAGTCGTTGCAACTTCGTGCAACTTAATTATGAAATCCGTATAACACAAAGTAGATCAAAAACTTTGATACAACAGAGCCGAATGATCATTAAATTTTTGTTATGTTGCACATTTTTCTGCTTCTCTCTTGAAAAATCCAAACTTATATAATGTTAACTCAACTATTTTGTATGTACATTTGACATTATAAAACGTTATTTTGTCTTCGTTATCAAACATTCACCATGAAAAATTTAACCAGGTACATGGTTAAGAAAATCATTGTATTTTCGGCTCAGTGCAGGGTTATTCGATAAGATAATTCTTCTGGCAATTTACGGGATAACCTGCTTGATCTGTCTCTCAACGACTAGGACAAGCAGGTCAAACAAAAAAAAGTGTCCACAAAAAAGATAGACAACAGTTATCACGGAATGCAGGGAAGAATACAGGGAAGACCGAGAGTCCGGTGAAAAGACCAAGTGGAGGTTGATGTGAGAGTCCTTGATATTAAAAAACTAAAGGATGTTTGACCACGACCAAAGTGCTACGAGTAATAAATCATTTATTGAGCAAACCAACGGGAAGTGATCGATCCAGCTTTAATAAAAAAATTGATATGGGTTGCATCTTCTGTGCTTACTAACTTAATTCCCTCATCATTTTATTAAGAAAGAAACGGAAAACGAAATAATTCATATACACGAAAAAAACAATATATTTGCAAGCAAAAATATTTGTGACCTTCTCCGAGATAAGGGACCTAGTGTGTCAAACAACGGGTTTGGACTTAAGAGTGCATTCTGGTACCTAAAAGGGAGATGAAATTAGTTAGATTTCTGATAAAAATTTATTTATCCCATTAAAACGTACAAAACTAACTTGGGAAAATCGATAAAAATGAGAAAAACATTATAACTTCGATTTTCTTCCGTTTGACAATTTCAGTTTTTTTCTTTTTCGGCGCTTTGACTTCAGCTTTCTTTTACTCGTGATCCGGTGTTTCGATTTTTTTTTCTTGCTGGCAGGTTCAGATTTATTTTTCGATTTTTTTTTCGCTTTGGGTTCACTGGGTTTAGGAGCTACAAAATCCCGTTTCTGTGAATCAGTACATAAGACCCTGACATTCTCATACAAATACCATTTGCGATCTAACGATAAACCGCTTGGTGCAATAAGCAGAGGTAATTCGTTTGGTAGCTCAGCTGTTAATCGTAGATTAAATCTTTCTTCTTCTGAGTCCACAAGTTCTTTACAATTTCGTTTATTTTTGAAGTCAAAGTGGTGGTACTTGGTAATACCTAAAATACAAACGCTTACAAAATTAATTGAAATGAATTTGAAAAATTAAAGCCACAAACGAACAGAGACGGCGTTGCTGCGTCGGTCACTGGCTGCAGCTTAAGAATCAAGTATCGAGATCATAACAAACAGAGCAGCAACAATAGCAAAGGTATTGTCACACTAAAAGCAAAAAACATATGTTACCACATAGGCAGGACGTCACCAAAGTCGGCACCCAATCATAACTATCCATACCAAATCGCATCTCCCAACTAAGGTGTGTTCACAGAGATAATGCGTTATGAAACTTAAAATACATTTTTCTCAAAACTTCATTTTCACACACTAGGTCCCTTTTCTCGGAGCGGCTAATGTATTTTAAAAGTGAAGAAATAAAGAGATAAATTTCTTATTCGCCTCTGAAAAATCGTTACATGTTTTTACCCGGGGTTGATCCTGGGATTACTGATGGTTAATAAATCATACGTTTATACCTAAATTTTGCAATAATATTATTTAAAAACTATTAAAATAAAATATTAATATTACCGCAATCATACTGTTGTCAAAAATAATTTCAAAAAACAATACTTTGGTTGCGACAAACATGCTTTTATTGCAGAGAACATGCTATTGTTGCCGTGCCTATATTTTTTTCTGCTTGTACTGCCGTGGTAAACTTAAGTACCTGCGTATTTAAAGAGAGCTACGAATGTAAGGACTTGGGCACAACATTGTGCTAATACATCAGTTTTTCTTCAGCACTGTGAATGTTCGACAGTTAATTCGGGAACATAAATTGCACTACTAAGCTTCGTGAAAAAGGCCAAGTCCAAAAAACCTGACCAGCTTACGGTGTAACCACGGAAGGCAAGCGCTCAAGTTGCTCAATGTACCTAATGCACAGAAGGCCGTTAATTGGGATATTTTTAATTTAGAAACATTCAGAGGATAGATTTGTTGCCACAACCGGTTTTTTTTTGTAAACCGATTGTTAGTGTTTCTACTTACTATCCATGTATCCTATCACAGCAACCGAATGTTGATTGGGTACACGGCAACTTTTAGTGGCAGAAACTGACACTATCGGTTGAAGAGACAAAGTATCGGTAACCTTTACTAATTAAGATGACTATTGGAACTAAATTTCCTTGTGGTGAATGTTATAACAGATTATTAGTTAAAAGTACTCAAATTCGGTTGCCATTACCACGAACAATTGCTAACTGAACCCAGTACTTGTTAAATTTTATGTATTAAAATTTAACAAATAATTTAAATGAAATAAAAAAAGTTTTTTGATTTAATTCTTAAATATGAAGATATATATGTATATTGATTTTGTGATTGCAATTATGCGCAGTTATCTTGAAAACTTATAAAGGGTGATCCATCTAGAGGTATTTTTTCAGAACAAAAAAAAAATATAAAAATTCAAATCAAGTGTGGAATCTTTATTAGTTATTTGAAAGGACATTTTTTTGGCATTTATTTTTTGAATATAAATTCCTTCAAATGTTGGCCGTAACTAAGCCTCAGAGTGTACGTTGTGAGGGTGCAATTTTGGATGACTCGTTCGAGCTTTTCGACACACGTAATGTTGGCTTTCAAGAACTGTATCGTAGCTGGTTTGTCATCATAGACTTTGGACTTTACGTTACCCCAAAGAAAAATGTCTAAAGGTGTGATATCACTCGATCTAGGCTACCAACTCACCTGTCCAAAACGTGAAATTAACTGCTTTTCGAAATTACCTCTCAATAGATCCATTGTTAGAGCAGCTGTATGGAAGTGGCAAGTGGTTGAAAGCAAGTGCCGTCAAGATTACGGGCTTTAATTTCAGGTAGCATAAAGATCAATATCATGGCGATATAGTGAGCCCCATTCACGGTTACGTTCCGGCCATCATAATTTTTGAAAAAATATGCACCGATGATTTCACCAGCTTATATACGGCACCAAACCGTGGTTTTCGCTGGGTATAATGGCACCTCTTGAACCTCTTCTTGTTGCTCTTCAGCCCAAATGCGGGAATTTTGTTTATTAACTTTGCCATTGAGCCAGAAGTGGGCCTCATCACTCAACAAAATTTTGGTCGAAAACAGCTGATCTTCCCGTTTCTCACCGAACGCTCATTTCCATAATACATTTGCCAACATTTGAAGGAAATTATTTTCAAAAAATAAATGCCATAAAATGTCCTCGATTTGCATTTTTATATTTTTTTTGTTCTGAAGAAATACCTCTAGATGGATTACCCTATACTTTCGAATCTAATTAGGTTTTTATGCATAAGTGGAATTGTACTGTATACATAATTTGTATAAGTATAGTGGACTATAAATTTAAATTTGGGTTTTAAAATATAAGAGGCAATTTAAAGAGAAAGCTGATCGTAATATTCTATTAATAATAAAATATCTAAGAAAGTTAGAACTTTAAACCTTAATATTTACGGCTAGAAAAGTGTAAGTGTGACATAAATGACCTTTAATAAAGGATAAAAGTCTTGGCTAAGGATATGTGGTAAGAAAAATATCGGAAATATTTAGACAAAGAGGATTATGTTCGAAAAAGGTGTGAAGAAAAATTATGTATTTTTTACCGGGTCGAAATGGATTAACGGATCAGTACAATAAATACTGTGTAGTATAGGGTGATCCATCTAGAGGTATTTTTTCAGAACAAAAAAATACAAAAAATCAAATCAAGTGTGGAATCTTTTTTGGTAGTTTGAAAGGGCATTTTATGGCATTTATTTTTTGAGTATAATTTCCTTCAAATGTGGGCCGCAACTATGCCTCGGGGTTTCCATTCTTAGGGTCCAATTTTGAATGACTCGTTCAAGCATTTCAACCGTTATGGCTTTAATGACACGCATAATGTTGGGTTCCAAAACCTGAATCGTACCTGGTTTGTCAGTTACTTTACGTAACCCCAACGTCCAACTTAACTGTCCAAAACGTGACATTAGCTGCTTTTCGAAATGACCTCTCAATAGATCCATTGTTTGAGCAGCTGTGTGGCAAGTGGCACCGTCCTGTTGAAAGCAAGTGTCGTCATGATTACGGACTTCAATTTCAGGTAGCACAAAGATCAATATCATATTTACGGGTATAATGGAAACCTCTTCTTGTTGCTCTTCAGCCCAAATGACGCAATTTTGTTTATTCATGTTGCCGTTGAGCCTCATCACTGAACAAAATTTTGGTCGGAAACAGCGGGATCTTCCCGTTTCTCACCGAACGCTCATTTCCATTTCCAGTTGCCAACATTTGAAGGTAATTATTTTCAAAAAATAATTGCTATAAAATGCCCTTTCGAATTACCAATAAAGATTCCACACTTGATTTGAATTTTTATATATTTTTTTGCTCTGAAAAAATACCTCTAGATGGATCACCCTTTATAGACTCTCCAATGATAGCCATATTTTACCCATATTTGATAAGAATTGAAAAAACGTTAACAGTATTTTTTGTCAAGTTTTGGGGGATCGTAACTCAGGGTCGCCGCCAAAAATAAATTGGTTGTTCTTCGTGCTGTCAATAATTGGTTGTTTTTTTCAATATCTATGGTGAAAATGTTGATCAAGAAGAAATTACCTACGTACCTACTACCTTATGGTTGGTCGGAACATGTTACCATTACTACCATGGAATGTTGGTGATTGCAACAGAAAGAATATTAATCTGACCGAATTTTTGTAGTTCGGACCGATTTCTAACTGATTTGTCCTCTATGTGCAGAACTTGTGTTAGGCTGACTACCTAAACGTATAGTTACAATGTATCAATGTAGTATTTAAACAGAGTTCATACATTGAGTAGTTACTTTTTTAACACGTTGTATAATAATGCTATGCAACACTAAAATCGTTAAGGAACATTTATATGCATTGTATCATTCATATCAATAAAAAAGAAAAAATATTTTCTTATATTTCTGCTTTGTCATTGTGTTATGAGTTGCATTTGCTTTGCATCTACTTTTATTTGGATGCCTTTGTTGCTTTTCCTTGCGTATTAACTTCAACAGTGTTGCAAAAGGGAACAAAATACATTGTCAGAATGTTCGGTGTTGCGCTTAGGAACACCCTGCAATGTATTACTACAAAGCAACATGCATTTAGGAAGTCAGCCTTATTTTAAAATAATTAAAATTCCACGTTTGGTCCAATTTTAACGTCCAAAGCGTAGAGTGCACCTAAGCCGCTCATGTTACCCATTCACTTTCTATTTTTATTTGTTTCTCTTATTTCATTTGTTTGTGATTTAATTCTGTCAAATAATTAGGTTTTTTCTCTCTCTCTCTCTTGCTGCCTCCTCGATTCATTGTTTGGTAATCTGTTTGGTTATCTGTGACAATAACGTACGTCATCGTGTTTATCTTCTCGTTTTCCCAAAATAATCTTGCACCGGTGTCGGTGATGTTTTTTTAAAATATTTAGCATCTAGTACGATTAGATTTTGTTTAGTATATTCTATTTAGACAGCATTATAAGTATAAAGACAACTGAAAGTAAATACACACTGACTGACACACACACACACAAGTACAAGTTTGTTGTCTTCTTCGGTCTCCAATAGACGTCAATTGTTTGGCGCTAAAGTTAGACACAGACACAGTGGTGGGATGGATGGATGACTTTACAAATGGAAAGATTTTCGAAAAAAAAGAAACACACAAACCGATGGCAAGTGGCCGGGCGAAACTTTCCATCACGAAGTAAACGAAAATTTTGGACCTAAGTGATTGAAATTGAATATTGGGCATATGTGACCCTAGGGGTACAAAGTCGACCGTTGTGGTCGTAATAAGAAGGCAATTGTAATCATTACCATATCGCATTTGCTCAGAATTTGAAAATGTTCAGTAGATAAAAAAAAATGTTTGAGTACACAATTAATTCCAGAAAACCGGCATTTTGGGTTTTTTAACAGTGTTTTGAAAAAAGTGATTGTCGTGTTTTATTAAAAGTAAAAAACTTGCATTAATCCACATTCCGGTTTTAGCCTTATGCCTTGAATGGAAAATATTTTCCCAAACTGAAGTAAAGCAACTGTCTCTACACTGTCTCTACACGCAGGAGAAAAATGTGGACTATATGATCGTGGCAAAAATAATATATTCTCCGCAATAAAGCTATGTTTGTCCTAGCCTAGTCTTGTTTTCTGAATTTTATTTTGACAATAGTTTTGCCGCTTTATTAATATGGTTGAAATGTAACAATAGTATTATGGCCAAATTTAAAAATTAAAATGTGGTTATAGCAACAACATAAATATGGTTGGTGCGACAAAAGTATTGTTTTTTGGATTTTGTGCTAACAATAATATGATTACGGCAATCATACTGTATGATTGTTATTGTTTTCTTCATTTGAATATGCCTTTAGAGATTGTTGTTACGGATCTAATGCAATAATTATTATAATTCAACACTGACTTTAAACTCTAAAACAATAATCTAACATTACGAATTTTTACTCGAGTTTTTGAAAACTGTGTTTTTATTTTTATTGAAAGAATGAAATAATTTGACGTTTAATACGCCGCACAGTGGGTTGAGCGGTAGGCAAAGTGGCGATTAATTCAGGAAAGCCGTAATTTTAAAATATTGTTATTTTTTATTGATGGATATTCATAAATACATAAAAAAGCATAATTAGAAAAAAAAAATTAAAAAAATTGTTGTTTTAATCTTTTATGGCCTTTTTTGTATTTTGGAAAAAGTGGTCTTATATCACAATTTTCGCTGTAACTTTTCAAAGAAAAACGATAAATTAGGAAATGCAATTGAAAATTAGAGCATACTTAATGTGCTTTTAGAAAAAAAATTGTTCTTAAAAAATAAAAATTAATAAATATTTAATCTGTATTTATATACCCAAAACTTTAAATTAAAATCCGATTTTTTTTCTTCAAATTCCATAATTCCATGCCGACCTCTTTTTTGTGTTTGTGCTGGTTGGGCATTAAAGGAAATTGAAGCATCAAGCCAATTCTTGTTATTTTGTAAAAAAAAACTTGATCCGTTCTATGACATTTTTGCCACCGAATCTTATATTGTGTGCAAAAATTATTAAATCTTTTGGTAAAATCTACCATATCTGAAGGGTCAACGCTTGTGATTACTTCCCACCTCAGAAGATTAAATCGATCTTGAAGTGATTTTTGTTCTGAATTCTTCATAAAGTTATGTAACTCATGGCGAGAAATAAAAATTGTTTTGGGACTTGTTCCTGAAATTAGTCAAATTTTCAGTCGTTTAAAATTTGCAAAATACTATTCGTTTTCCCTTGTACCGAATAATTTACAAACACACAACACTTTCAATAAATAACATCACATTAAACAAAACATTGACAGTCAATAAAAAAAATAAATGAACGTGGCTGTACCGAATCTTAAATACCCTACGTATTAAATTCTTACCAATTAATTATCAATACATTGGTAGATGGAACATCATCAGCTTAAACCAAGATGACAACAGTACTCGTATGTTCGCATGTATGTACATGACCAACATTTATCATGTAGGGTTCAAATGAAAAACTAAACTAAATAGAGATGAAAGCGTGATCAAATTTATTTTTCAAAACAGTGTACGTGTGTAAAATATAATTTTCTCATATTATTCAGATTTTCAAACGAAGCTTTGTAAGTAATTTGGAATTAATTAATTAATTTTTTTTTCGTGCGCGTGATTTAAAATTACTCACGCACCCATCTCTAATAAACTGCACACTCAGTAGCTACAATAACAAATACTAAACGGAATATAAAGACAAAAGATAATAAGGTCAAAGTGATTTTTTGTTTGTTTTATTTTTTCACATATATTTTTAGCGACTGGAGTTATTTTACAAATTCTTTAATAAGTCAAAAAATGCAACAAAAAGGCAAAAAGATGTTCTGGAATTTATAAGCTGAAACTTCATATTTTAAGAAAATATAAGCAGTTTTACCAAGTTTCACCGATGATTCAGTTGAAATCCAATACAAACATCAAAAATACCTCATTTTTGGATCAATTTCCTTATTTTTTTTTTCAATATTTCCAAAACATTTATCTAAACAAACAAATATTTATCATATGCTCAAATACCTGAAGTAGACGGCTCCATAATAAAATTTTCACTTTTAGAAGTCTTAATTAAAAAAATTATCACTGGAAATATGCAAATTTTCACTTTTAACCAATGCGCGCAAAAATAATAATAATTACTGAACTTTGAAGACACACTGCAAATAAAGTAAACAACTAAGAACTTTTATTTTGGCAATTAGTGATGTAGAATTTTATCTTCTTTCACCCGGTACCAAATACGGTTATTAAAGTTAAAGTTCATCTTTTGAATTAATCGCCACTTTTGATGGATTTCAACCCTCTGTGCGCCGCAGATTAAAAACAACTGCACCACCGGTAATTCAACATCGGCTTCAAACTGTGATACAGGGTGGTTATACAGTTTCTTCTAAAACTTTGAAAATCAAACAATAGCTATGTTTTTTTTTTAATTTTTATTGGACTTAGTTGGTTTTAAATATTGAACATTTTATCGCCTTGTGGTCCACTGTTCTTTAGTCCTCTTCCCCTCTTCTCGTGTATGTCACGAATTGGATCTTTCTGTGTTTGTGTTGTACGACATTTGACTTATTTTATTTATCAGCTACAGAAATTACTTAACTTTTTATTTTGTTTATGTCTACACTTTGAATCTTCTTGTGATCGGTCAAGCTATGCCGGTTGGCTGTTGGTTTTGTTTAAGATCAAAACGAAACAGATTTGACAGTGATTCGAATGAGTGTTCATTTAATTTGAAGTACCTCATCAAACACTTGAGGCGTATTAAGTTCAGCCAGATTTGATTTGCAGTTGAGATTTGTATCTCAAGAAATGATACTTGTTTTCGAATAATGAAGTTTTTTTTTGTAATGTAATTTAATAAATTCTATTTAAAATCATCTCGTCACAGCGAAGAGCTTAATAATGTCGCATAAGGTTTCATGTGTCAATTTAATTAAATATTTTTGTTTTTTAAATTTAGCTTGCCGTTGAGATTTAAAGGCAAATGTTTGAAAACGATATGACATCGTAAATGTTATGTGTTACTGAATGATTGGGGGGCTAAGGGATTTTCTACTCTTAATCACTGAATACAGTGTTTGGCTCGTGTTCGCTGTACAGATAAGCCTCCACTTGCATGGTGTGCAACTTAATTTAAAATAAAGTTTTTTTTTCCGCCCATTGACGACACTAAATGTTCATTGTGTTTACGCCACGCCACGTCAAATGGTTGTTGAACCTTTCAATGTGCCTGTCATAGGCCGACGTAGACAAATTCAGTTCAAATGAATATTGAAGTCAATATGTGTCATGATTAATTTGATTACAAATGATTTATGATTATAAATGAACGCTTAATAAAAGGAACAAAAACCGAAAAATCGGGCAAATGAAAAAAATAGGGAGGCAATTATATATTGAAACCAATTGATACTCGTATTGTCGCTGCGTTGGGGCGGTTTATCATCTGTGAAATTATACACCTTTGGCTGACTTAATGCCATGTAAAAAATAAAACAAATAAACAAAACGTACAGCGGATCGTACAGATGCCGTAAGACAACAAAAAATACAAACACCGCAAAATAAAAATAATTTATTCTAATGTGCGGTTTCAGACGTCGCAGGGCGAACGTTTATCCAAATGAACATCATTAATTTTTGAACGAAATACTAAAGCCGCACTGAAAAAACAAACAAATGGTTTTCCATCAGTTGTTGGTTGGTTGGAAGAAGTAGACAAATGTTACAATTGTAAATGTCGAATGAATGCTGCGTATAAAATATTCTTAAAATAAATGTGAAAATTAATTTATTGCATATCAGCAGTACAATTTGGGAGCATTTTTACGATCTGAGAGGTGGGTATTTTTTATAACTGAAGTGTTTTTATCATGTGAAATCAATAAGATTGAGATCATTGCGGTATTGTAATATTTTAAACAAATCGTAGCATCTAAGTTACGTTCCGAAATTCTTATCGTGGTGTGCCACTTTCAGCTCTGGTTTTAAATAAATGTTTCGAGGTTTTCGTAATCGAAAGTTCCCCCATAAACGAAAGCTATTGAAATGTTTGCACCATCTAAAAGGCACGGTGTTAATTGTAAATAAAGCAAAAAGTTTTCAGAGAATTATCTTTATATTTTTTATGATAGAAGAATCTAGGGCAACTATGTATAAAACAAAATATCGGTCAAATGCTCGCCATGGGTTCAACTAATCGCCTTCTGGATATAAAAAACTCAAAGTCGGTAAGTCGACTTTTTGTTTTTAAAAAAAGTCTAAAAGTCGACTCTTCCAACTATTTTATTTTAACTACAAATATTTTTAATTGTCATTCAAACAATGCGTATTGCTAAAATTTAGTTTGCGTTTTCATTTATTTTCGTCGATTGAGAATTACAGAAAAGTTTTATATTAAACGTATGCCTTTAAAAATGTTCTAGATTCATCCAGAGCATTTAATCAAGTTGGTAAGTTTTATATTCAGCTGTATAATAAGTTTATTTTTAGAATTTTTTAAGGCGCACTGATAAAAACCGAAGTCAGAAATTCTCAATTAACAATTAAGGAAATTGTGGTTTTTAAGGCCAACAAAGAAATTGCTTATGGGGGTTCCTTCAAAAGAGGCACTAGGTGCGGTTCTTATAGCTACTCAAATTCGAAGCTAAATTTCTCCAAAAAATTAAATTAAATATGATTATCTTTTTTAAATCAATTGATGCAGAAATGTGGTTACATGTAAAGGGTGATCCATCTAGAGGTATTTTTGCAGAACAAAAAAATTAAAATCAAGGACATTTTATGGCATATATTTTTTGAATAAAAAATTCCTTTAAATGTTGGCCGCAACTACGCCTCAGGGTTTCCATTCTTAGGGTCCAGTTTTGGATGACTCGTTCGAGCATTTCGACATGGCTTCCAAAACCCGAATCGTAGCTGGTTTGTCAGCATAGACTTTGGACTTTACGTAACCCCACACGTAGAGAAAACATATGGTTACTATATGGTCACGGCAACAATAGTATGTTCTCTGCAATAAATGTATGGTTCTCGCAACCTAAGTATTGTTTTTTGAATTTAATTTTGACAATAGTATGATTGCGGCAATATTAATTTTGTTGAAATGTAACAAAAGCATTGTTGCCTAATTGAAAAATGAAAATATGGTTGAAGCAACAATATAAATATGGTTGGTGGGACAAAAGTATTGTTTCATGGGTTTTATGTTAACAGTAACATGATTACGGCAATCATACAAGCAAAATCGTAATTTATTTTTAATTTCTATATATAAATTAAATTTTTTCAAAACAAACTACGGATTATTACAACTGAAATATTTATAATAATTGAAATGTTTCTACTGTTAAATAAATCACTCCCTTTATAAAGAGTTTTATGTTTTTTCACATAACTTATTTAAAAAAAATCTCTATTGTTGAATAACAACTTAACCCAATCTTTACAAACAAATTTGGGGATCATAGTAAGGTTGTGTGTAAGTTGTGAGGATCATGCACATCATGGTTGTATGTGAAACATTCTTTGGTTGTGAGGATTATAGTATGGTTAGTATGGTTGTGGGGATCTTAGTATGGTTGAGTGTGAATAATAATATGGTTGTGGGGATCATAGTAAGGTTGTGTGTGAATAATTCAATTTGTTGTGAGGACCATAATATTGTTATGGAGATCATAGTATGGTTGTGTGTGAACCATACTATTGTTGTGATGATCATAATATTGTTGTGCCACAATAATATAACCAACAATAGTATGATGCTCTTCGAAAATTGTTACCCCAACCATACTTTTTTTCTGCGTGCAAAGAAAAATGTCTAAAGGTGTGATATCATTCGATCTAGGCGGCCAACTAACCTGTGCAAAACGTGAAATTAGGTGCTTTTTGAAATGACCTCTCAATAGATCCATTGTTTGAGCAGCCGCCCTGTTAAAACCGCCCTGTTAATAAAACCAAGTGTCGGTAGCATAAAGATCGATATCATGGCGCGATAGCGAACACCATTCACGGTTACGTTCCGGCCATTATCATTTTTGAAAAAATATACACCGTTGATTCCACCAGCTTATAAACCGCACCAATCCGTGGTTTTCTCTTGGTATAATGGCACCTCTTGAACCTCTTCTTATTGCTCTTCAGCCCAAATGCGGCAATTTTTTTATTGACTTTGCCGTTGAGCCAGAAATGGGCCTCATCACTAAACAAAATTTGGTCGAAAACAGCAGATCTTCCCGTTTCTCACCGAATGCTCCTTTTCATAATACAGTTGCCAACATTTGAAGGTAAATGTTTTCAAAAAATATAGAGTTCGGTTTTACTTTCAACCATTGCAGCAAGGCTTTTTGAAGAGGGTTGTCACGGACCCGAAATCATGATAAAAGTAGTGTGCAGCCACGAAAATCAATGTCATTTTGCCATTTTGTTAAAAACTTGTCTTCTATTTAAATATAGAAGCAAGAGGTCTTGAGTCGGTTTAATCCCTGTTCAATGTGAAAAAATATAAACTTTAAAAGTTTTTATAATATCAATATGAATAATGTACAAACTACTTGAAATTCCTGATGTTTACGAGTATTTATATTTTTATCTCTCTTATTAAAAAAAAAAAAAATTACAAAGATGACTTATTTTTTTCCAACAAAATGCATTATCATTTTCCTAAAGAAAAAAAGACGTCTTTAGTAGGCTTTTTATACTAAAAAGTCGACTTTTAATTTTTTGAATAGTACACACAAAGAATAGATTTGTTGCCACAACCGAATTCCTTGCCAACCGAATGTTTGTGGTTGTACGTACTATCCATGAATAAATCCATCAGCGTAATGTTGATTGGGTATACAGCAATTTTTAGAAGAGAGAACTGACACTTAAGGGGGAAGAAATCAAGTATCGGCAATCATAACAGATTAGATGATTATTGCAACTAAATTTGGACATGTATTGGTTGTTGTTACATATTGTTTCTTATAAAAAAAGTATATTTGAAAACATTTTATATTTGATGTTGTCTCAAATACTCGTAAGTAAAATAAATACGTCTTTGGAAAGATGTTTTGATAAGCAATGCAATGATAAAAAAATAATCAAGGCATATTTATTGTCAAGCTTTGGCTGGCAGTAAATCGGGAAAAATGGGCCAACTGAAAAAAAAATTCGTTGTTGTTTTGAAAAATAAGGAGGTCAATCTCAGTAATGTCGCTAAATTAAAATTAAGCCTGTTTTTAAATTCTGGAAAATATTTTTTTACTTATAGTTCGTTTAGTTATATGGCAGTATCGTTTGGAAGCAATAACCGTCTAAACCAAGAAACTTTTACTGTCTGACTATGTTTTTTTGTTTTTACATTTTTTTTGGGGTTTTCGATAGCGAACACCATTCACGAGTCGAGGTTGACGGCTCTGACGTTTTGACGATTTGAACGCCCATTCAACAATCTTAAGGCGCTGCTCAATTGTTTACCTCTTCATGGTTTAGTTTGTCAAACACTGAAAGAAAAAACTGTCAAATTAAGTTGGGCAAATAAATATCTTGATGGTAAGGTGTGACCCTCATTGCGGTTGGACCATCATTTATTTGGCTTAAGCTGACTCCCACATTTGTGGACTAAGATCATTTGATTTTTAGTAGAGATGGACTTAACACATCCGAAATGGGAATGGTTTTTTGTCCTTACTAGGGTGCCAAAAAGAACTACCCATGCGGCTAAGTGAAGCCAGATAGCAGCATAAAAGGGCAGCTATATTCAAAAAAGCGACGAAGTTAAAATATTAGCATACTCGTATGTGTACTTGAACGATAGCAAATTTCACTACGAATCCAAATACTCGTATTGATTTATTTTTAAGATTTAAATGATCTTGGGACTCGTTGTCTCATTGTTTTCTCAATAAAAATATCGATGCTGCTGCAGACATACTCGTAGTACTAAATAATATTTTTATTGGAATGAAGATCTTCACGCCTAGCAAGATTATATTCAGAGAGGAAGGTGTCTGCAACTGGCGTTATGGCAAAATCGCCACTGCTGATATGCTACGCAAGCAGGAAATGACTGCATGTGCCACGAAACTTAGACGGGAAAAACATCTGAACGAACAATGTCTACGTGCCATAGTCTGTAGGAAGCAAGAGCTTCTGGTCATTTTTTAAAAGATTTAACCTTTTAAAGATACAAACTTTTTTCAATCTAAACCCTTATTAGGGATGAACAGTAGTTCACTAACCCGGTTGGCAACGGTAACCTCGTGCAGTGACAACTAACAGTTTTGCTTAGAATTGTTCGTTGGTACAAGCAAACAGTAATGACAATTAACAAGTTCGTTGTAATAACCATTTTCGCATTGCTTACTTCAATATTTAAACGAGAAATATAAAAACCACTTAAAACATTTTAAATTGATTTTATTTTTTAAAGCACACAAAGAACAGATTCGTTGCCACAACTGATTTTATTTGCCAACCTAATGATTAAGGTTGCATGCACCTTGAGTATTTAATAGTACTCGTACAACCTAATGTTAGTTGGTGCTCTGTAGCGTTCAGTAATTTTAACAGAAGTATTGGCAGAAAATACGAAGTATCCGAAGCTCCACAAAACAGTTTTTGAATCCAAAAGTCCACTTACCGAAAAATTTTAAATTTTCAGAAGAGCCAAAAAAAAACTTTTCTTTATATGTGACGCGCAAAATAGAAAGGGACCTAAGGGTAAAACCAGTTTTGTTCAGGAGAGCCATTTTAAAGATTTAAATATTGTATCTTTAATGTACCATCACTTTCATAAAAGGCGCATATCTCTGGGAGGGAACACTTTTGGGGCATGGGATCTCATTCGATGCTCAGATGTTGTCCACATCAAAAAAAAAATGAAAATTGATTTTTTTTACCCTTAGGTCCATTTCTCTATGCGCTGCCACATATACTTATACATGAAGTACTTTTAACATAGGAAGAAAAAAGAGGAAAAGATGATGGAAGATTTTTACAGATACAAATTTATTAAATATTAAATGTTAATAGCATTTTCGCTTTTAATTGTGCTGAAAGTCTAGATATTATCACAAGTATTCGGTTACAACAACAAAATGTTGGTAAAACTATTAGTTGCCACAACCACCAGCTATATCAACTAAATATGACCTATCATATATCGATGATCATATTAATCATCTGGTGGTACGTTTTACTTTTAAAAACGTTTGGTGATTGCAACCGATTTTCTTTTTTTGCAACGAAATTTTACATCTTCCAACCGATTTACGATTAGTTTTTTCTTTGTGTGAGGTTATAGGTTTGTTAAGCAAGAATACAAAATAGCCGTAGCTTGTACCGTTTGAAAATAGGAAATTGTCACTGGGAGCTAAATCCGGAGAATATGGCGGATGAGGTAGCAATTCGTAACCCAATTCATGCAATTCATTGCCATAGAGACTGCACACGTGTGCACCCGTGCATTATCTAAATAAAAAATAACTTTTTTCTTGGTCGTTTTTATAAATCCTCGTTAAATTGGCATACTATTAGCCGCTTAATGTGTTTCCCTTTTGAAGGTTATCGATGGGGATTATCCCGCGTGCATCGCAAAAAATTGTTGCTATCACCTTATTGGCCGACAAAGTCACCTTGGCCTTCTTCGAAGCCTGTTCACTTGGAGAAACCCATTGTTTAGACTGCATTTTGGTATCCGGAGTGTTGTAAAAGATCCTTCCACAGTTAAAAAACGCCGCAAAAACTCATTCGAATTGCAAACGATTCTTTGAAGTTGTTACACGATAACGTTAATGGTCGATTGAGAGCAAACGCGGCAGACATCTTAAAGACAGATTTCTTAAACCCAACTGATCATGTAAAATCGAAACCACACTGCCATATGAAATGCGTATCAACAATCACACGCACTTTTACTCTTCGATTGGCAAACACCATATCGAGGATTTTTCCGACATTTTCGGGTGTATTGACCTCAATTGGCCGTCCAGAACTTTCAGCGTCATTTTTACTTGTGCGACCACAACGACATACGAGGGCGACCGCAAAACTAACTGGCCTGGCACATTTTCTGTTTTACTAGCAACTTTTTTGTTTTTGTTTTTTAAAAGCAATCTTTAAAAGCCATCTTTCGAAATTTCCGAAATATTTAATGATTATTTTCTTTGTTACAGGTGATTGAAGTAAACAAGTTTTATAATTTTTGAAAAATGGAAAATAAAGAGTTTCGTGCGGCAATTAAACACTTTTATATGAAAGGTTATACGCCACAATTATTCAAAGATGAATTGGATTCTGTTCATGGTGATAATGCACCATCATACTCCACCGTGAAATCCTAGGTTCAACAATTTAAAATGGGTCGTTCAAGTACGGAAGATGAACAACGCTCTGGAAGACCGAAAACTGCTACTACTATTGAAAACATTAGAAACATATTTAATGAAGTGACTAAAAATAGACGAATAAAGCTCAGAGAACTTGCTGATATTGTTAAAATACACGAAAAACAAGTTTGGAGTATTATACATGATGAACTCCACATGAAAAAGCTATCCGCAAGAAGGGGGCCGCGTTTGTTGACTTTGCCCCACAAATCGTCCGTTGGACCAATTCCAAGGAGCTTTTAGCGATTTATCAGCATAATCCAATAGAGTTCTTGCGCCGATTCATAACTGTTGATGAAACATGGATCCATCACTACATTCCAGAATGCAAGAACAGTCAAAACAATGGATAGAAGCTGGTAAAAGTGGTCCCAAGAAGGCGAAAACTGTTAAGTCAGCAGGAAAAGTAATGGCCACAGTAATTTGGGATGCAAGGGGTATAATATTTATTGATTATCTTGAGAAAGGAAAAACTATAAATAGTGAATATTATTGTGCATTATGGATCGGTGGAGTGAAGAAATCAAGATAAAACGACCGCATTTAGAAAAAAAAAGTTCTTTTTCATCAAGATAATGCTCCTTCACACACTGCATTTTTAACTCAACAAAAACTGGCCAAATTACGATTTGAAATTGCTCCGCATCCACCATATAGTCCAGATTAGCTCCATCTGATTATTTCTTGTTTCCAAATTTAAAAAAATTTCTCGGTGGCAAAAAATGTTCGTCCAATAGCGAGCTTATTGCTGAAACTGAGGCATATTTTGAAGGTCTTGAAAAATCTTATTTTTCGGATGGAATAAAAAACTTGAAAAACGTTTGATAAAGTGTATTGCGTTGGAAGGAGATTATGTTGAAAAATAAATAATAATAATTCCAAAAAACGGCTCTTTTTATGTTAGGCCAGTTACTTTTGCGGTCGCCCTCGTAGTGCAGAGTCACCATAGTACTTATCATGCTAGTCCTTGGCTTGATTGTCGGTTTTTCCGCAATAAATAATGTTTATAAGTACTTGAAATTCACTTTTTTCCGTTTTTAATAAAATCCTTGAGGTTGTTTTTTTTTAACAGCTGTTAAAAAAACAAAATGACGAAATTCCCTCTTAATTTGATAGCAGTCTATTAACAGATGGTGCTTGACAAACGCAGTGTTGCATTTCATATAACTACGAGGGAAGTTGGAAGAGTCACGGAATTATTGATCTGCCTCGTATTTAAAAATAATGGTTGATCCAAGTAGAGATACTTTTTTCAGTAGCATTTTTTTGACAGATCACGTGTGAGTCGTGTCTAGCTGTCATGTTATTTTTGTTTAGTATTGTTTGGCATTTCATCATGGAAAGACTGACGCCTGAGCAACGTTTACAAATCGTTCAACTTTATTACGAAAATTCACGTTCTGTGAGGAATGTGTTTCGTGCGTTTTCAAGCCTAATTTTATTCAGCGATGAGGCCCATTGAGGCCCAAACAACCAAATTGCCGCATTTGGAACGAAGAGCAACAAGAAGACGTTCAAGAGCTACCACTTCATCTAGAAAAATCAACGGTGGTGTTTGTGGGCCGGTGGAATCATCGGTCCACATTTCCTTAAAAATGATGCCGGTGAGAACGTTACCGTTAATGGCGACCGTAATCGACTATTTGATGCCTGAAATTGAAGCTCGTTATCTCGGCGACATTTGGTTTCAACAGGACGGCGCCAATTCCCACACATCGCTGCAATCAATGAATTTATTGAGAGAACACTTCGGTGAGAAGATATTTTCACGTTTTGGGCCGTTCGATTGGTCAACAAGATCGTTTGATATCACACCGTTAGACTTTTTCCTGTGGGGATATGTAAAGTCTAAAGTTTATGCTGACAAATCAGCTACGATTCAGGTTTGGAAGCGAACGTTGCTCGTGTTAGTAACGCCATACCTGTCGAAATGCTCGAACGATTCATCGAAAATTGGACTCAACGGATGGACCATCTGAGTGGTAGCCGCGGACAACATTTGATAGACATAATCTTTAAAAAATAAATGCCAAAATAGTTCTTTCAAACGATAATAAACATTTCCCATTCAGTTTGAATTTTCGGTGTTTTTTTCTTTAAAAATGTAGGGAACCTCGAAATGGATCACGCGTTATATGTCCAAAAAGAAGTTGAAAGATTTCATCTTATTTGTATCTTAATTCGACAAGAAAATCTTTTTATTTAAATGTTTAACTAATTCGGTTGTGACAACGAAACTTCTCTCTGTATGTAAAATTGTTTTGACTGTATGTGGCCAACAAAATTTAAAAACTTGTCTAACTTCTGTTTTTTTTTTGTTGTTTACTCACATTGGTAGAGACTCCATAAAAAACGTCACCCACGCCCACATGGGAATTGCCAGATCAGAACAGTTGTGTGGGGTTATTTTTAAATAAAATGCAATTAAATCGTGCGTTATCTAAGCAAACGTAACGTCTAAGCAAACATAACGTTAGTATATTGTCTTTTTTTGTTAAACGACATAAAGTTTGAAAACGAAGCGGCTTCTTTTCTTTTATGGGCGATGTGCTACAGTGCGAGTATTTACCTTAATGGCGTTACCTTCCGAAAGGGGAGGAGCTAGGAAGAGATTCGAATTCAGAGACTCGTTTCTAGTATTTACCAGCACCGAAAATGTTTTATTGTTTTTGCCAGCAGTGCCGTGAAATATTTGCATTGTAAAAAAAATAATATTTATCGAAATTAATTTTTGTCTGATTGTGTACGGCTGTTATTTTTATCTTGGACTTTGTTGTGCTGCAAATGTTATTCTTTCCACCCCGAATATTGTTATTTTTATTTAAAATGTTCCATTTTTGGGTGTATTTTTTTTTTAATTTTTTTTGGTAAAGATAACAAAACGTTTATTTAGTCAGAGCTAGTATTTTTTGGCTTTTCGTTTCGCTCGCTTCTATTTTAGCGTTTGTGTAGGTGTATTTTTATGCCAAATCCGGGTTAAATTCGCAATAATTTACGGCCCGAAAGCACAAAATTGATAAAAAGTATATTTGTCAGTTTTATTGTACGGAGATATTCACGTAAATTTGAGTACGGCGATAGTGTTTGTAGCTTCCTTCACTGTTTGAAAAGATTTACTCGGTTACTAAGTCCCGTCCGGTTGCAGTAGTTATTTTGTATCTAATTTGTATATTTACTGATTATTTAATAAATGCTTATTCAGTTGCCCGTAATGAGCTTATCTGATAACTATGTAGTTAAGGGCCCGGATGATAAACTCAAGGTACGGAGTAATTAAGAACACAGACGGTGAAAATGTCAGCAAGGAGTTGTACGTCTAAAAAGAATGCCGGTGCTAATGAAAATATTGAAATAATTCAATAACATTTAACGCAGTACATTTTATCCATACTTTTCTCGCGGATTTTGGTATATTGATGAAGAAATACAGGGTGGGCCAAAAGTTACTATGGGGTTTAAAAAATTTATATTTTTTTTGGGTTATATAAATAACACTTGGAAAATAAATAGTGGAGAGATTCACAACTGAGCAAAGAACCAGGATAATAGAATTTTATTATTTAATTCAGCGATCAATTATTTTAACGCAAACGATTGAGTGATGAAGCTCATTTTCATTTGAATGGCTTTGTTAATAAGCAGAACTGTAGGTTCTGGGGTTCTGAAAATCCAAGAGCGATTCATTAACACCAATTGTACCCCATTTTGTATACCGTATGGAGCAAATTTTATTGGGCCTTACTTCTTCGAGAATGAAGATGGAAGTGCTGTAACCGTAAATGGAGAGCGTTATCGGTTTATGATAGCAAATTTTGTTAACTGACCTGAGATGTGGTCTAAGCAGGAGGGAGCCACTGCCCGAGACACAATGCCACTTTTAAGTCAAATATTTCGAAATCGTATAATTTCGAGAAATTCGGAAATTAATTGGCCAGCGCGATCGACAGATTTGTCACTATTTTCTTTAGGGTTAGGAGCGAGTACATATGAAATAGCGAGACAGCCCTTCAACTCAAGGCCAAAAGTGTTGCAATAATTTGAACGCTACAGCCACAAATTTTAAAAGATATTACGGAAAATGCTTTAAAACAAGCCCAGCATTGCGAAGCTAAAAACGGGGGTCATTTAAGTGAAATTATTTTTCATACTTAGTGTAAAAAAATTTCCATTTTGTATAAAGAAATAAAGCTATTAAAGTTTTTAACCCCATAGTAAGTTTGACCCACCATTTACTTTTTTTAAGTCCAAAATGATTGGTACGTATTAACTGATATGCCACAGAATGCTGGCTAAAGTGTTTTCGAGCGTTGAGACTTTTTATACTGGCAAAACCAGTGCTCGATCTTTATATTTAGATAAAAATTGTATGGAAAAATAAACTGCAACACTACTAGTTTTTTTCTGTATGCCCCCAAGTCAGGAAGAAAGTGACCCGAAATAAATGGTGGTTAAATTTTAAGGGCCGATGTGAATGTGAACCACACCTTAACGTCAAGTTTTTTCTGTATCTCATTTGATATTCTCATTTGAATTTCAGACTAACTCAATTTGAACCATGGTAAGATACACAAGCGAGCATAGCGTTTCAGTTATTCAGCTTATTATGAAAATGCATATCGTGCACTTCGTAATTTTTTCTGTCAATTTAATCGTCCAAATGTGCGTACAGTCGGAAAAATCGTGCAAAAATTTGAGCTAACCGGGTCTGTAGGAGATGTGAAAACACCAGTGCATGCTCGTACTGCAGAAAATATTGCTGCTGTTCGCGATAGTGTGGCTGAAGAGCCGTCCATCTCAACTCGTCGTTGTGCCCAACAATTGCTCGTCGTTGATAATCATTATGAATAAAGACTTGCATTTACACGCTTACAAGGTGCAATTGACTCAAAAACTAAAGACTCTTGAACATTCCAAACGTCATCAATGGTCAGAATGGTGGCAAGGAATGGCATCGGCCCTTAAAAATTAAACACCCTTTACAACAGGGCCCAAGGGGCAGAACTTAGGTTCGTTGTAAATTTAGAATCCGAAACCTTCGTCAACGATGGCTGACATAATGACAAGTTGCACCTCACTCGATAAAAAAATCAGCAGAAAGGTTTTCTCAGAAAGAACGGACATTTTCATTTTAAAACTAGTAAAAAGGCTAAGCCCGAACGTGGACGACTCTATTATACCCTGCACTTCTGGATGTTCTGAAAAACCAACTGACCCATCAATTCAACGTTTTGGCTGGTCAAAAAGGCGCTGGTTTGAGCCGATGTGTGAGAGCTCGCATTTTCATGGTGCACAATGATTCGTCATCTCTTGTTCGTTTTTCGAATTTATCCGCAGACTTCAGGCAAACAAATTGTGGTGTACCACTCAGAATTGAGCGCCCTACGTTGCTCAAGCGGAACAGTCGCCACATGGCCAGTGTTGCCGAAGAAACAGGCAAAATTACTTCGAAGTGATTCTGCCACTTACAACTTTCGTTGGATTCTGTTAAATTTTAAGGGCCGATGTGAATGTGAACCACACCTTAACGTCAAGTTTTTTTTCTGTATTTCATTTGATATTTATCAATTTCAGACTAACTCAATTTGAACCATGGTAAGATACACAAGCGTGCAACGCGTTAAAGTTATTCAGGCTTATTATGAAAATGCATATCGTGCTCTTCGTGATTTTTTCTGTCAATTTAATCGTCCAAATGTGCGTACAATCGGAAAAATCGTGCAAAAATTTGAGCTCGTATGCATAGATCCATGATTCGTCACCTGTGACGATCTTATGAACGTCTTTTGAAGCATAGCGATCGTATTTTTTCAAAATTTCTTTGCACCAATCGACATGAGCCTTTTTTTTTGAGCGATTGTCAAATTGTGCGGGATCCAACGAGAAAAAACCTTTTTAAGGGCCAGGTGTTCATGCAATATCGACTGTATGCTGGTGGAAGAAATGCCCAAGGATGCTTCTATCTTACGGTATGTCACGTTACATGCATATGTCACATGCACGGCATCAACGTTCTCTGGCACAACGGCCGTTTTTGGACGACCTACACGACCTTCGTCTTTGAGCGAGCGTCGGGCCCGATTGAATTCATTAAACCAGTTTTTCACAGTGCTATAGGATGGTGCTTTACCGCCATAGAAAGTTTTAAGCTCATCGATGCACTCTTGTCGTGATAATCCACGTCGAAAGTTGTGAAAAACGATTGCACGAAAATGTTCAGGAGTTAATTCCATTTTTTTGCCAAATTGATTTTGACACTGTAAACAACACAAATAATGGTCGTACGTCAAAACGTTCTGAGTGCGTTTATGCTAAAAAATATCAAACTTTCCAATGGAAGTGTCAGATGGTGCCAGGCAACAGAAAAATATATAGCAACCCTTATACGCCTTTTTACAACTTCTTCTTAATTTTTGAAAATGATTTGGATTATATTGCTACTCGTATTACAGTTTCTATTTTTTTTAATTATTATAAAGTAAATGCAATCAATATTTTTAAACATATCCGTTTCAAATAAACTCTATTAAAACTTAAAAATCGTTGCCTAAAAAACTTAAAAATCACTACATATTTGTGCTACCCACCTCTCAAAAAAAAAATATATTAAAAGGTTCTTTAGAAATTGACGTGATAAGTGGTGTGATAACGCTTTATTTCCGAAAGCCTAAGGTTTCAACTCCTTACGTTTTCTGTCCATTATTATTAATTAATGACAACAATTAATTTCAATGGTCATGGCATAACAAACAAAAAAATCAGAACGTGTAGAAATTAGAACGGGGACAATAAAACTAGCATTACCTTGATAAGGGAAAGGTAGGCCAACAAAAAGGGATTTAACAATGCAAATAATGGTAAAATACAGTGATAAATAGAACAAAAAACGAAAACCAGAAAATACAAACGACGCACTTTAAATTGAAAACATCATCAGAGCGGACGGAAAACCAAAGGCAAACATGGTCGTCCCATTTTTGATGCACTTGACTTAGTGCGACTTTGGCAAATCTCGCACTTACTCAAAGTTCTTTAACCTAAGGTTGTCAGAAAATTTCCATGGTGGAATTTTTTTGTCTGAACAGATGACATTTTATCATGCCGTATTTATAGTTTACTCCTTGACCTTGTTCAGGCTCTTGGCTTTTGTAAGCTCCTCCCCCTTTGCCTTATATTCCAGCCCCAGCGGCATCAGATGATCAACGCAACCTTAACACTGACCCTGTTTTGTCGTTGTTCTTCTTTTCAGTAACGCTGAGCAAATAAAAGTAAAACGTTTAACAAATAAACTTTTAATAAATAAAAAAATTAACAGCGACAATAAAAGTTCGTTATCGTCACCGGAACGGAACGGCCGAGTCGATGGCAGTTCACGTGAGAGGGGCGTACGGTGTACGAGTATATAAAAAGCAAAGATATGTAATATTTTATCAAACATGAATATTAAAAACTGAAAAGAAGAGAAAATTAAGATTGTGAAATTGAACAGATAAAGAAAAAAAAGAACTCAGAGGTAGCTATTTTGTAAAATTGGCAATAAACTGGTAACCGCTAAGGAAGAGTGCCATCTTAGTCAGACACACCCAGAGAAAAAAAGTAGAAACGTCGGCCAGGCCGACCTTATACACCCCTCACCGGCCTTACGCTCCTAAGTATCTCAAAAAAGAAAAATATGGCCGTTTATGGGCCCTTTCTGTCTAAAACCTTCAAACTTACTTTATTATTTTTTAAGATTTGCATTAACATTTACTTACATTTGAGTTCCCATATTTCCATTTTGACTATTGATCTCCCGTTTTCAAATATACGGGACGTTTTGGCCGCATGAGCCAAAAAGTAACTATTCTTTTTTTTGAGATACTAAATGGGTCCTAGATAGCATTACCCATATAAACAATTGTTCGTCCACAAAATATTTTTTAAGCCAATTCTCTAAAAACCTGTACTTTTTGCCGAGGTACTTTTATTCCCTTTAAAGGGAAATTTTCTCTCTTTGCCGATTTCGCCTATTTTCAACCCGATAAAGATTATGACTATTAGTCATCGTCGTGCAAAATGTCAGAATCCTAGTTTGATTTGTTTGACCGATATCGTGCTTAAAACAGACACACAAACACTCGGACGGACAGTCATGGCTATTTTGACTTCTAATTTTGCGACAATCAATTATACGAGGGCGGTTCGGAAACTTCTTAGCCTAGCACAAAAAGCGCGATATAAACAGAAAAAAGTTAAGTGTTTTGGAAACTTCCATCTCTGCTATGAACGCATGTTAAATTTTGTTTCGATCTGGCAACTCCTTCATATAGAAACAGGTGTTCACAAAAGACGCATCCCCGATTTTTTTACAATGGAAAAATTAGAAATGCGTGGTGTCATTAAATATTTACATAAAAAAGGTTTATCGGGACAAGAAATTCATAACGATATGGTGAATGTGTTAGGTGAAAGTGCTCCTTCACATGCAACAGTAAAACATAGGGTTGCTGAATTTAAACGTGGTCGTACAAGCATTAAAGATGAACCACGTAGTGGACGTCCAAAAACAGCAACAACAACAGAAATTGTAGCCAAAGTGCATGATATGGTATTAAATGATCGACGAATAAATGTGCGTGAAATAGCTAATATCATGGGCATCTCAAATGATCGAGTCCATTTAATTTTGCATGAAGAACTACAGATGAAAAAGCTTTCTGCAAGATGGGTGCCGGACTTGTTAACAGTCGACCAAAAACGCATAAGAATGATTATTTCTCAAGCTTGTTTGGATCGTTTTCAGCGAAATAAAATGGATTTTAAGCGTCGTTTCATAACTGTTGATGAGACATGGATCCACCACTATACTCCAGAGACAAAAGAACAATCCAAACAATGGACTGAAGCTGGAGGAAGTGCCCCAAAGAAGGCAAAAACAATTCAATCGGCTGGTAAGGTTATGGCAACGGTTTTTTGGGACTTCAAAGGTATTTTATTGATTGACTATCTGCAAAAGGGTAAAACAATAAATTCAGAGTACTATTGCAACCCTTTAGATCAATTAAATGTACAAATTCGAGAAAAACGTCCTGGCTTACAACACAAAAAAATAATTTTTCATCAAATCAACGCACCAGCGCACAAGAGTGCTTTAACAATGGCTAAAATCAACGAATTAAAGTACGAGTTGCTTGACCACCCACCTTATTCTCCTGATTTAGCTCCCAGTGAATTTTACCTGGTCCCAAATCTAAAAAAATTCCTTGCTGGCAAGCGTTTTACCTCAAATGAAGATGCAATTACAGTTGTAAACCACTATTTTGAAGACCTTGAGGAAAACTATTTTAATCTAGGGATAGAATTGCTAGATAAGCGTTGGACTAAGTGTATTGAAGTTTCAGGAGATTATATTGAAAAATAAAAATATTTTTGAAAAACTGACTAATTTTGAAAAACTAAAAATATTTTTGAAAAACTAACTAATTGATAGGCTAAGAACTTTCCAAACCGCCCTCGTATATGTCCTTTATAGGGTCTACGATTAATAGACCCTATGGTGTTGCAAACACGAGTGTTGCCTGTTTCTGGATGTCGAAAAAACGCCTTCGTTAGCTTCGTAAGCGAAGAAACTCTGATTTGAGTTTCAGTAACCTAATTTTACACGAACGTTGACTTTAAAGACAAGTCGAAAGAAAACTAAACGAAAGCATTAATGTCTTTTTACAAAATTCGGTTTCTCAAACACATAATTTGACAAACACAAGTGCAGACGATCGAAAACGTTCGAGATAGTAAAACCCTAATATAGTCTTTTTTGAATATGGTTTTTAGAGAAATGTTATTATTGTTCGAATTGTATGCATTTATAGTACTTTTTATAAGTAAATTTAAATTGTTTAAACAAACTGCTTTGGATTTGGTTAACTGAAATATTTTTATAAATAAAACGCCTACGCTGTTTTAAAACGTGCATTTTGTTTTATTGTCAAAAAAATATCTCCTACAATTTTTAGTTTTATATATGTTTAAATAATTATCTTAATACAAATAATCATACTATGATTGTAGGGACCATAACATGGTTGTAAGAATCATACACAATCATGGTTCAAAAATTACCATTAGTAAATATGGACATTTAGGATGCATATTAAAGACACTTACAAACATGATTCGGTTGTGGCAACAAATTTGTTCTCTGTGTGCACGGGTAGTTTCTATATCTTTAATATTCCAAGAAATGTCAAAATAAAGGTTTGAATACTACTAAATAGTTACTCTTGAAACATTTTGAAAAAAAAAATCAAAATTAAAAAAATTGTATAAATTTACATGATTTGAAATTAGTTCACCTTTTTATAATTTTTCGATGAAAAAATATTTAGAAAACTTCATAAATTTGCATTGGTATCGAATTGAAATGCACTTACATTTTGATACATTTTCGAAGAATGTAAACACAGAAAATGTATCATAAATATTTATCGCAATCGGTTTGATTTAGACAACCATTTAGTGCTCTGTTCGAGGACTTGCAATTAGCCAAACTGTAGATTCGACTTCCATCCGAAATTGTGTAGAAATTTAAAAAAAATCGAAAAACATCGAAATAAAAAACTGAATCAAAAAATTACTTACTGTGATGAAACGGCATTTTATTAAAAAAAACATTGAGTGGAATGCCTCTTAAAGCATATTCGACAAGGTCGAAAAATTAAATTATGCTAACTTTAAAAACATGAAGAAAGTGAAAACCATCTTACGATCTTTTGTGTGGACAATTACTTGCTTACATGTAAAATAAAAACTAAAAATACTCATATGTTAGTGGAAGTTTATACTTTTAAGCCAGACCTAATATACCGTTTTTTAGACTGACGAAAAGTCCCCATGCTTACAATATAGAACATGCGCTAACTTAAACCTTATCTTTTTAAATATTAGTATGGTGTTTTCATTTACGAATTTACTACGACAGGAACGCGATTACAAAAAAAAGTCTTTTGTTTAGTAGAGCCAAACATTAAAAATCGATTAGAGTATTTAACTGTGCCAGCACACTTTAAATCCTTATGTAAATTGAATTGTAATGACTTGTGAAATGGAGGCAAAGACAACTCAAAATAAACTATTATTAAAACAAATACAGATGAACAAATAAATATTTAGCTGCGCCACTTTTAGCAGTGGCTTGTGAAAGGGGAATAAAATATATAAAAAAACTATTTCAAGCTATAAAAAGCGAAAACAAACCAGTTTTTTTCTACACGGTCGCCGCATAGGGCCCATGATTATTTAGCATTTCAAGGCGGGCGACCTTGTTTTAAATAAACATAAAGAAGTAATCTATAAGTGAAAGAGTTTACATACATACCGCATTCCTTAGCATCTCCATTAAGGATGTTATAGTGTACGAGTACACTGTGAATAATAAGGGCTAAAACTAGTAGTTTTATAGGTCGAAAAGTAGAGTTGAAAATAGTTGCCACCTCTCATTTTTTAGGTGGATCAAGCGACCACGATAACTACGACAAGGCACATTCAAACCACAACGGTAGATTTACGCCACCCTGTATAAATGGCAAAGCGTTTTGGCCCAGGACCAGACATACAGGTACAATTACTAGCAAACGGTCTGAGAGCATATACAGCCGACGATTTCAAAATGGTCAAAGCATTCAACGCTTGGTCGGTTATATTTTATAGTGCTTGGAGAAATTGGAAATATGGAACGTCAAGTCACGTTTGTTTTACATTCTTTATTTCAGGTCTATAAAGTGCCGAAGAAACATGGGTTCCACAGTTAAAAACACGAGCATTGTCAATGCTTTCATTACCATCGGCACTCAGGGCTTTTTCAGTGCTCTTTTTTTTGGTCGAGTTTACGAAATCTCAACGGTAATTAACACGTAGCCGGAAAATCGCTTTTGTTTAAAGTTTTAAGCGTTCTTCTTCAAATGAAGTGTGTAAGTATTCGTACCTGAACCGTTGGCTAAATATTACAACCTGATGCTTGTGAGGGCTTGTTTAACCTGTACCGCTGAAATTTGTCACTAGCTATAACTAAAGAGTGATCCATCTGGAGGTATTTTCTCAGAACAAAATTAATATAAAAATTCAAATCATGTGTGGACTCTTTATTGGTAATTTGAAAGGACATTTTATGGCATTTATTTTTTGAGTATAATTTCCTTCAAATTTTGGCCGCAACTAAGCCTCAGGATTTCCATTCTGAGGGTTCAATATTGGATGACTCGTTCGAGCATTTCGACCGGTATGGCTTTAATGACACGCGTAATATTGGCTTCCAAAACTTGAATCGTAGCTGGTTTGTCAGCATAGAATTTGGACTTTACGTAACCCCAAAGAAAAATGTCTAAAGGTGTGATATCACTCGATCTAGGCGGCCAACTCACCTGTCCAGCTACTTTTCGAAATGACCTCTCAATAGATCCATTGTTTGAGCAGCTGTGTGGCAAGTGGCACCGTCCTGTTGCATCCAAGTGTCGTCAAGATTACGGGCTTTAATTTCAGTTAGCATAAAGATCGATATCATGTCGCGATAGTGAGCACCATTCACGGTTACGTTCCGGCCATAATCATGTTTGAAAAAAATATGCACCGATGATTCCACCAGCTTATAAACCCCACCCAACCGTGGTTTTCTCTGGTTATAATGGCACCTCTTGAACCTCTTCTTGTTGCTCTTCAGCCCAAATGCGGCATTTTTTTTTATCTCCCGTTTCTAACCGAACGCTCATTTCCATAATACATTTGCCAACATTTGAAGGTAATTATTTACAAAAATAATTGCCATAAAATGTCCTTTCAAATTACCAATAAAGATTCCACACTTGATTTGAATTTTTTTATATTTTTTGATCTGAAAAATACCTCTAGATGGATCAGCCTATAGTACAAAGCTGGTAGCAGGTATATATGGTGTTAGTATAGAAAAACCCACACTTAGGTAAAAAATATAGTGATGAGCCGCTATTAAAAAAAATATTTTTTTGGCCAAAATAATGAATGAAAGTTTAAGTAGAACTCATTGAAAATCCGAAAATTTGTTAGAGTTTAAAAAACATAATTAGATAAAAGGGCAAGGCTTTCCGATAGTTTTCGGCTTCTTGACAGGTGTTTAAGAGGTGCACTGTTCATGATACCGTGGAACATAATCTCGACCGAACCTAATTTTACCACTTTTTCATGTTGTTTTTGAAATTAAACAAACTTGGGCTGGTCAATGGCCAAATGATTTTTTGCTGTTTCTACAGTTGAAATAAAAAGATTTGCTACTTTTATTAGTACCACTTCAGAAAGAAAAAAACTGCACTACATTTTTGGAGAAGAAATTTAGAAATTGTTTATGACACTCAAGGTTTCCACTAACCAATTTTCTTAAAAATCGGTATAACCTACTATCGGAAAATCAGAGATAGATCTTATTATTCTCACATTTGTACCATTGGCGCGTTTCATTATAATGCTTTATTAACCAACTACTTTAAATAACTAGAATAATCAATTAAATTATATTTAATTTATTTAATAGATTAGCCAATATTCATACTCATCGATATTTGAACTTCAGCTGCAGTAGAGTGTCCTAAAAGCTGAGGTTTTCAGAAACCCGGCTATTTGGCTTTTTTCAAAACCGTGTTTTGAAAAAAACCGACTGTCGAGTTTTTTTTCAAAACCGGCATGAACCGACACTCCGGTTTCAGTCTTTTGCCTAAGAATGGAAATTATTGCCATCAGAAGCAAAGTAATATTGCCTTGGAACAGCTGGAGATTTACCCAGATTTTTAAAATACGGTCATATTTGAGTTTGTGCTTTTTTACCCATATATCTATATATAAATTGGTCACACTTTCGGGACCGTAACTCAAATTCAGCTAAAATGCACAAAAAAAATATAAAAATTTTTAACTTTATATACGAGGGCGACCACAAAGGTAACTGGCCTAACATTATTATTTTTCAACATAATCTCCTTCCAACTCAATACACTTCATCAAACGTTTTTCTAGTTTTTTAATTCCATCCGAAAAATAAGATTTTTCAAGACCTTCAAAATATGTCTCAGTTTCAGCAATAACCTCGCATTATTATTTTTCAACATAATCTCCTTCCAACTCAATACACTTCATCAAACGTTTTTCTAGTTTTTTAATTCCATCCGAAAAATAAGATTTTTCAAGACCTTCAAAATATGTCTCAGTTTCAGCAATAACCTCGCTTTTGGACGAAAATTTGTTGCCACCGAGAAATTTTTTTAAATTTGGAAACAAGAAATAATCAGAAGGAGCTAAATCTGGACTATATGGTGGATGCGGAGCAATTTCAAATCGTAATTCGGTCAGTTTTTGTTGAGTTCAGTGTGTGAAGGAGCATTATCTTGATGAAAAAGAACTTTTTTATACAAAATGCGGTCGTTTTATCTTGATTTCTTCACTCAACCGATCCAATAATGCACAATAATATTCACTATTTATAGTTTTTCCTTTCTCAAGATAATCAATAAATATTATACCCATTGCATCCCAAAATACTGTGGCCATTACTTTTTCTGCTAACTTAACAGTTTTCGCCTTCTTGGGACCACTTCTACCAGCTTCTATCCATTGTTTTGACTGTTCTTTGCATTCTGGGATGTAGTGATGGATCCATGTTTCATCAACAGTTATGAATCGGCGCAAGAACTCTATTGGATTACGCTGATAAATCGTTAAAAGCTCCTCGGAATTGGTCCAACGGACGATTTTTTGGGGAAAAGTTAACAAACGCGGCACCCATCATTCGGATAGCTTTTTCATTTGGAGTTCATCATGTAAAATACTCCAAACTTGTTTTTCGTGTATTTTAACAATATCAGCAAGTTCTCTGAGCTTTATTCGTCTATCTTTAGTCACTTCATTAAATATTTTTCTAATGTTTTCAATAGTAGTAGCAGTTTTCGGTCTTCCAGAGCGTTGTTCATCTTCCGTACTTGAACGACCCATTTTAAATTGTTGAACCCAGGATTTCACGGTGGAGTATGATGGTGCATTATCACCATGAACAGAATCCAATTCATCTTTAAATAATTGAGGCGTATAACCTTTCATATAAAAGTGTTTAATTACCGCACGAAACTCTTTATTTTCAATTTTTAAAAATTATAAAACTTGTTTACTTCAATCACCTGTAACAAAGAAAAAAATCATTTAATATTTCGGAAATTTTGACAGATGGCTTATAAAAGATTGCTTTTAAAAAACAAAAAAAAATTGATAGTAAAACAGAAAATGTGCCAGGCCAGTTAGTTTTGCGGTCGCCCTCGTAGTTATTTCACAGTTATTTTGATGCCATATCGAGCCCTACTCGCAAAAAAGACGTAAGCGCTAAAAAGAAAATTTTACTGGAGAGGGTTTTTTTTTGTTTTTTTTTTGTCTAATTTACTCGTACTAAAGGATTCTGTTACAATTGAATTTGCTTTATCTTTGTAAATTTAAATATTTAATTTTTACAACTTGAAGAGCTCTAATTCCGGTTCGTGACCTTTTTGTTGTTTCTTTTTCATAATCAACGTAAAAAATTGGTGAAATGTATTGGCTACGGTTGTCAGGCTGTACAGCTGTTTCTAAACCCCCAAGGTTTTTCTTCAAGTCTTTGGCAACGATTACTTTTCTTTCGATTTCTTTCGAATTTCATTAAAAAGCGCTTACATCCATGTACAGGGTTTTCCATTAAGTACATAACAATTTTTTATATTAATAAAACACAGAATATTTAAGATATAGAGTTCAAATTAATTCTAGGTGTAGTGCAAATGTTTCGATTTACGAATGAAATTCGATTACGGTCGTATGACTACTACGAGCCCGTGAACAGCGATCTATTCTTTGGGCCCAATTTTCCATCACTCTTGCACACGTTTCGACCGGAACGTTGACAATTTTGCGTTAGATGTTGTCTCTGAGCTCCTCTAAAGTTGTTGACTTGTTGACATAGACCAATGACTTGATGTGGCCCCATAAAAAAGCGTTAAATCGCATGAACGAGGTGGCCATTCATCCGCACCATTTCTCGAGATAACACGATCACCGAATTTTTCTTTAGTAAATCGATTGTAACGCGTGCTCTTTGGTTAGTGGTACCGTCTTGTTGAAACCACAAATCGGCGATATCAAGCTCATCCAATTCTGGACAAAGAATATTCTAACATGCCACGATAGCGCTCGATAGCCACGATAGACGGTAACATCGCACCTTTGGCATGAAAACCGCACCACAAGGATGCAATTCTGCCTCTTGAAGCACATGTGGGTTGGTTGCTGCCCAATACTGCATATTTTGTTTATTGACAAAACCACTAGATATGAGCTTCATCGCTGAAGATGATGAAAATTGGAGTAAGCGCTCTTAAAGTTGCGACCACCGACTCAGAATTTCGGTATTACTTTTTAATGTTTTCTAAACGTTGCTCGTAAGTGAAATTTACCATGATGAAAATATTGACTACCACTAACGTCTTGACATTGACATATCATTAAAAATGTTTAAGGGTGCATTGCCATAAAGATAGGAAACTGTTATGTGTCTATTGGAAAACCCTTTATGTGATAAGCCATTTTTTTGGGCCTCCAGACAATATTTACGAAATACGAGGATTGTTATATACATTTCTGGCGCCATCTGACAATTAAATTGGAAAGTTTGACATATTTTAGCATAAACGTAGTCAGAACGTTTTGACGTACGACCATCATTTCTGTTGTTTACAGTGACTTGAAAAAATCAAATTGCCAAAAAAATGGACATGAATTTTTCACAACATTCGAAGTGGATTATCACGACAAGAGTGCATCGATGAACTTAAATCTTTGTATGGAACCATCCTATAGCACTGTGAAAAACTGGTTTAATGAATTCAATCGTGGCCGAAGCTCTCTCAAAGAAGAAGGTCGTATAAAAAAGGCCGTTGTACCAGATAACATTGATGTCGTGTGTGAACTGATAATACAAGATCGTCATGTGACATACCGTGAGATAGAGGCATCCTTGGGCATTTCTTCCACCAGCTTACATTCGATATTGCATGAACACCTGGCCGTAAAACAAGTTTGTTCTCGTTGGATCCCGCACAATTTGACAATCGCTCAAAAAAACGCTCGTGTCGATTGGTGCAAAGAAATTTTGAAAAAATACGACCTCGGTGCTTCAAAAGACGTTTATAAGATCGTCACAGGTGATCTATGCGTATGAGCCCGAAACAAAACAACAATCGACCGTGTGGGTCTTCGAAGATGAGTCAAATCCAACGAAAGTTGTTCGCAGAAGAAGCACTTCGAAGCAAATGGTCGCCTGTTTCCTCGACAAAACTGGTCACTTGACGACTGTTCCGTTTGAGCAACGTAGGACGATCAATTCTGAATTGTACACTACACTTTGTTTGCCAGAAGTCTTTGGAGAAATTCGAAAAACGAATAAGAGAAGACGGCTCAAACCAGCGCCTTTTTAACCGGCTAAAACGTCGAATTGATGGGTCATTCGCCGTACAGCCCTGTCTTGGCCCCCATGGATTTTTTTTTAATTCCCGCACATCAAGAAAAAAATGTGTGGTCAACGATTTTCGTTGCCAGAAGATGCTGTTGAAGCGTTCAAAAACCATGTTTTTGAGGTGTCTCAATCGGAGTGGAAAAAGTGCTTCGACAATTGGTTTGAGCGCATGCAAAAGTGTATAAATCATGCTGGAGAATACTTTGAAAAACAATAAAACCATTTTTGATGATAAATTTTCGCATTTTAATTATTAGGCCAGAAATATATATAGCAGCCCTCGTATCAAAAAATATTCCTTGGCGCAAAATTAGTTGTTTGTCAATCGAATTATACCAAACGAAATGTGATTGAAATCGGAATTAAAAAAGATCGAAACGTGGACCGGAATGACCCATTTTTATCTGAGCTGATTCAATCGTTATGAACTGTAACCAATTTTATTAATACTGGATGTATTCCAATATGTGGCTTCTGAAGGTAATCAATTTAATCATTTATAGAAATTTTTTATAAGGCATTAAAAAGTGTCCTAATTGAATCTAACCAGAAGATCTAGGTATGTGACGCGCAAAATAGAAAGGTACCTAAGGGTAAAAACCAGTTTTGTTTAGGAGAACCATTTTAAAGATTTAAATATGTGTATCTTTGGTGTACCATCACTTTCATAAAACGCGCATATTTCTGGGAGGGAACACTTGTGGGGGATCGGTCTCATTCGATGCTTAGATGTTGTCCACATGAAAAAAAAAGTGAAAATTGATTTTTTTTACCCTTAGGTACCTTTCTCTATGCGCTGTCACATATGGGTTTTTTGTTAAGCCAGTCAAAATTCTATTTTCAAAAAAATTAAAACGAAAACATTTTGTAATGTGTGGATTTTTTTATCTTGGATCGAAAAATTTCGTCAAAATATGGAGGACATAAAAAGTGCAAATTTTATGCCTTTACTGCTCACAGCGCCACGAAAAACAAAGAAAAATCTTCAATGTAAGTAATCGTCGATTTTACTTACATAAAAAAAATCAGTTGAAAATCGGTATGAACTACAAAAATTCGGTTGGTTAATCCGAATATCTGTTGCAATAACCAGTATTCCATAGTATTGGAGGTAACATGGTTCGAGATATCACATGATGGTTGCTACATCCATATCACGGTATTCACAGCCAATAACATAGTTATACAACGAATTCAGTTTATATTTTGGTTGCCACGCCTGGCGGTTATGGCAACCAACCAATTATGATTTGCATGTACTTTACAACCAATAATTGGTGGTGACAACTGATAATTTCTTTGTATGGACCAAGCCCTGTTTAGTTGGCTATTGTAACATAATATTGGCTATTCCAACATTAACAAATACACCCTATAATACTTTACCGGTTCAAGTCACAACAAGGCCGTTGTTTTCAACGATAACATATTTCAAAGTCTGCAAAAAAATTTTAAATGCAAAGAAAAAATGGTCAGACAGTTTAAGTTTCTTGGGTTAGACGGTGAATGCGATAATGATCATGAAAATATACGAACTATAATTAAAACAATATTTTCAGTATACGGAAACAGGCTGAACTGTAGTGTTATTTCTCAGACTTAATCAGATAGACCTTCATAGGTCAACCTTCTTATAATTCAAAACAACAACCAATTTTTTTTGGTGGTGACCCAATTTTCCCGATTGACGGCCACCCAACGTTTGACAATAAATATTGATAAATACCTTAAGTAATTCTTTTCAGATTGGGTCATCACTGTAATGCTTATCAAAATATCTATCCAGAGACATTTTTTTTAGTGATCAGTTGAGCCATTGCGAGGCGTTAATAAATTAATTTTTTCCAAAAAGTACTTAGATTGTTGTTTTATCTATTAGAACAACCAACACATGTACAAATTCAGTTCCAATAATCATCTCAGTCTGTTAAGATTACAGATACTTGTTTTCTGTAACCGAAAATGTTAGTTTCCTCTACTGAAAATTTCTGTTTACCCAACCAACATTCGGTTGTAACGATGGAATACATGGATAGTACTTGCAACCACCAACATTCGGTTGGCAACACATTCGGTTGTAGCAACAAATCTGTGTGTAGAGTGTCCATAAGCCGTAAACTGACATTCCGGTTTTTATGTCCAAACCCGATAGTCGGTTTTACAAAACCATTACTTTTGCAAATTTCATGAAGATCGGACAACAATTGCGACCTGTAGTTTGTAAAGAATCGTAAAATCGAATAAACTGGTGATTCTGAGTCCGGCTTAAATATTTTTGATATTTGCGTATTTCATATTGAATACGAGTATTATGGATTTTCTTAGCTTTTATATACGAGTATGTGACGCGCAAAATAGAAAGGGACCTAAGGTTTAAAACCAGTTTTGTTCAGGAGAGCCATTTTAAAGATTTAAATACGTGTATCTTTGGTGTACCATCACTTTTATAAAACGCGCATATCTTTGGGAGGGAACACTTTTGGGGCATGGGTCTCATTCGATGCTCAGATGTTGTCCACATCAAAAAAAAAAGTGAAAAGTTGATGAAAAGTTTTGTTCAGGAGAGCCATTTTTAGGATTAGGTCCCTTTCTATTTGCGCTAAGAATCGTCGACTTAACTTTCATAAAACGCGCATATCTCTGGGAGGGAACACGTTTGGGGCATGGGATCGGTCTTATTCGATGCTCAGATGTTGTCCACATCAAAAAAAGAAAAAAAAGAAAATTGATTTTTTTTACCCTTAGGTCCCTTTCTCTATGCGCTGTCACATATACTTATAAGAACAACAACCAAAAAACCGAAAACCTCGACAGCAAAAAAACCGGGCAAACCGACATGTCGGGTGTTAGCTGTTTTTAAGAAACCGCCTCTCGGGTTTGGACTTAAAAACCGGAATGTCGGTTTTCGGTTTCGGTATTTAACACTCTAAGCAGCAGCCATCGCATATTCCCCATTCGCATGCCCATAATTTACAAACGAGAACAAATCTCTAATTTTTGCTGCTACTCGTATTATAGTTGTTTTGCTTATTAGCTTCGTTCAATATTTATTATATATTTTGTGCAATAAATTAGCAATTAAGTGCAAATACATCAAACAGCAACTTTTATGCCTGGTCCGAAGGTAACCCAACCAACGTTCAACAATACGTATATAAATGCAATTGTTTTGCAGTACAGAGCGGGGGGTGGGAAAAAATGAAAAACTCCCAAAAGCACACATAAAACAAAATCGTGTACTTAGCAAAGCAATGATTACTGTCAAACAACTTCCCGACAACTGGCAACCGAAACCTTATTCCACTTTGACCTTAAACGCTGAACTAGTTGGGGAAACGTGTAAAAAGGCGTGAAGCGGCGGTAGGAAATCAAGTGTCGAAATGAGTAAAAGAAAAAGTTTTATATGAAAAATATTTAAAAATGAATGGCCACAAACTTTTCGGCAGCGAGCACAAAACATAAAAAAGCGAAGCAGAACGACCTTGTGGCGTCAAATAAGATCTTTGATAAGGAAAAAATCTATGAAATAAATGCAATCTAATGTATTGAACACTACATTTATGAGTGATATGCCGACAACACCTGAAGTTAGAGTAGCAACGTACGCTGACGACACAGCCATTTTAGTGAACAGCCCGTCACCAACATTATCTTCTTTCCTTCTACAAAATGAGCTCAACTTACTTCAAACTTGGTTATTGAAATGGAATATAAAAGTTAACTCCGAAAAGTCTAAGCATGTGACTTTTGCATTAAGGCACGGCGATTGTTCCCCAGTTTCAATTGACCAAGAAGTTATCCCACAAACTAATTCCGTCAACTATTTGGGTCTAGCACTAGACAGGCGTCTAACGTGGAAGCCACACATTAAATCAAAACAAGAACAATTAAAAATTAAAGGTCGAAAACTCTACTGGCTCTTGGGAGCAAGGTCTCAACTAAATTTAAATAATAAACTAAGAATATACAAAACCATATTAAAACCTGTTTGGACGTATGGGATACAACTGTGGGGTACGACGAGTAACTCCAATATTGAGATCCTGGAAAGATACCAATCTAATACTTTGAGGCTAATTACAAATGCTCCATGGTTTATATCAAACAAGCACATAAAACTAGATCTTTAGATACCATCCCTAAAAAAAGAAATACGTAGATACATCACCACGTATCTACAGAGGCTGAGTAATCATGTTAACCCATTGGCTATATCCCTGCTAGACAGCAGTAACGAGACGATAAGACTGAAACGTATTCATACATTAGATTTACCATTTAGAAGTTAATTCTATTATTGCAAATATACTTTCTATTAGAAATTTAAATTTGAATATTTTTCATATATGTATATAATACTCATTCATAAAATACAAAATAATTAAGGTCTTGTAGCTCGATGGAACTACTGTAATACTGTCATTTTAAATTTATTATCCAATTTACTGAATGTCGAAAGATAGATTGTAAATAAAGAAATATAATAAAAAAAATGTTTTGCTTACAAATATCAGCTTTCAAAGGCAAGAATAGCGAACTTCGATGTTTACTGGGCAATCATTGAAATTAAAACTATTTTGGGTGCGTTTATTTTTGATTTTTTTACAGAGCTTCTAATTAATTCCATTTAAATTTCTTGACAGTAGCATTTAAATTTTTTTGAGTTCAATTTCTAAATAAATATTGTAATTTTTTAAATGACTTGCATTCATTGCCTCGCAATGACGTCTAGAAAAGCAATCAGTTCAACAACAGTTAATAAATAAATATTTAACAATATTTAAAAACACACTACATTTTTATGCTTTCAGAAAATGGGTCCGTCTATAAAGACGCCGTGATAATTAAATAATGTACAGGTATCGAGTTATTGTACCCGGTGACGTTAATGCTGAAACAAACAAAAAAAAGCAGAGAAAATTGCAAAAATGTCTTAACACATTTTGTATGCGTTTCCTAGTGAAAGCGGAAATGTTCAACAAAATATTTTTAAATCAATCAATGGCATTGTGATGTGATCAGTGAGTCAAGATTGAATGATAGAACGCAGCGTCAAATGTGGCAGTCTTCACAACACGGGGTAGGTAGAGTCGGAAATTACCTGCCACAGGCAGAACATATGTTGCCTTAAGCTGGTTTTTTTTTAGAAATTTTAAAAATTCTTTTTAAATTGCAAAAATCCATTTGCCAAATTAACTTTTAAACACATGCAGGGCGCTAACAGGCACATTCTTAGCTCACACTCGTGTCAAAATTTTAAAATGAAACTACCAAAAGGCGTTGTCGAAAATATTAAATCAATATAAAATACATTTCTTTCCAAATTAAATTCGCACACGTTTCATAATCATTACGGTCAATACAATTAAAGCCAATTGTAGTCGGTCGCATGTTAAACATGTTTTGTATTTTACAGTCTCATGCCGTTTAGGCAGTTCATTAAGTTATGAACACGAGCAAGAAACTCTTAGCTGGCGGCAACGAAAGTCCAAAAGCATTTAAAAATTCAATTATTCAATTAATCAGTAATTCAGTTATTATTCTGTTATAACTGAATAATTACGCAAGTTTTGAACTTTTCAATTAATCAATTACACTTTTTTGCAAAAATTATCTTTTAAGCCGTCCTTTGCACAAATCAAACTGATCCTTAACAAAAATGATCTCCTGAATCCGAATTGAATGTCCCACCACGTATAGAGATATTGTAAACATAAAAATTTTCTGACTTTTTTCACAAATCTGCCTAAATCTTCAGCAATTCTTTTTCGATTCACTTAAAAGTAAGTAATATTATTTGATAAGAAATGCATATTTCATGTAAATTATAATTTATAAATATCGAATAAAAACTGTGGAAGTTACAGCCAAACAAAAACAAAATTTTAATACAGTGCGTTCTTTACAATTATGTACAGAAACTAGTGGGACAGCTCCAGAATTGGGGCACAATTTGCAGTTGAAAACAAAATCTTTGAACAAAAAAAAAATAAATATGAGGGTTGCTATATGTGACGCGCAAAATAGAAAGGGACCTAAGGGTAAAAACCAGTTTTGTTCAGGAGAGCCATTTTAAAGATTTAAATACGTTTATCTTTGGTGTACCATCACTTTCATAAAACGCGCCTATCTCTGGGAGGGAACACTTAGGTCCCTTTCTCTATGACAGCGCATATATATTTCTGGCCTAGGCATCACTAAGTGTTGCCTGGCGCTACCTGACATTTCCATTGGAAAGTTTGACATTTTTTTTAGCATAAACGTACTCAGATCATTTTGACGTACGACCATCATTTGTGTAGTTTACAGTGACTTGAAAAAATCAGTTTGGGGAAAAAATGGAATTAACTCATAACCAGTTTCGTGCGATCATTTTTCACAACTTTCTACGTGGATTATCACGACAAGAGTGCATCAATGAACTTAAATCTTTGTATGGCGATGAAGCACCACCCAATAGCACTGTGAAAAACTTGTTTATTGAACTCAATCGTGGCCGACGCTCGCTCAAAGACGAAGATCGTGAAGGTCGTCCAAAAAAGGCCGTTGTGCCAGAGAACATTGATGCCGTGCGTGAACTGATAATGCAAGATCGTCATGTGATATAGAGGTACCTCTAGGCCGTGATACCTCTATACCGTGATATAAAGGCAGCATACATTCGATATTGCATGAACACCTGGCAGTAATAAAGGTTTGTTCTCGTTGGATCCCGCACAATGTGACAATCGCTCAAAAAAGGCTCGTGTCGATTGGTGCAAAGAAATTTTGCAAAAATACGATCGCGTTGCTTCAGAAAACGTTTATAAGATCGTCACAGGTGACGAATCATGGATCTATGCGTATGAGCCCGAAACAAAACAGCAATCGGCCGTGTGGGTCTTCGAAGACGAGCCAAATCCAACCAAAGTTGTTCGTGGAAGAAGCACTTCGAAGCAAATGGTCACCTGTTTCTTCGGCAAAACTAGTCATGTGGCGACTGTTTCGCTTGAGTAACATAGGACGGTCAATTCTGAGTGGTACACCACAATTTGTTTGCCTGAAGTTTTCGGAGAAATTCGAAAAAATTCAAAAAATCAGAGAAGACGAATCATTGTTCACCATGACAATGCGAGCTCTCGCACATCGGCTCAAACCAGCGCCTTTTTGACCGGCCAAAACTTCGAATTGATGGGTCATCCGCCGTACGAGTACAGCCCTGACTTGGCACCCAATGAATTCTTTTTATTCCCGCACATATAGAAAAAAATGCGTGGTCAACGATTTTCTTTGCCAGAAGATGCTGTTGAAGCGTTCAAAAAACATGTTTTGTAGGTGTCTTAATCGGAGTGGTAAAAGAGCTTCGACATTTGGTTTGAGCGCATGCAAAAGTGTATAAATCATGCTGGAAAATAGTTTGAAAAACAATAAACCATTTTTGACGATAACAATTCACATTTTTATTATTAGGCTAAAAATATATATGTGACGCGCAAAATAAAAAGGGACCTAAGGGTAAAAATCAGTTTTGTTCAGGAGAGCCATTTTAAAGATTTAAATACGTTTATCTTTGGTGTACCATCACTTTCATAAAACGCGCATATCTCTGGGAGGGAACACTTTTGGGGCATGGGATCGGTCTCATTCGATGCTCAGATGTTGTCCACATCAAAAAAAAAGGAAAATTGATTTTTTTTACACTTAGGTCCCTTTCTCTATGCGCTGTCACATATATAGCTGTCGGTATTGTTTTTTGGCTGTAACTTCCATAATGTTTATTTGGTTTTTATAAATCTTAATTTACATGAAATGTGAATTTCTTACCAATTAATATTACTTGATAATAAATATTACTGCCTTACTGCCGGAATTGCCAAAGTTTAAGGCAAAATAACCAAAAAAGTCAGAACAATTATATGTTCATGATATCCAGAAAACTATACGTGATGGGCCAAATTGGATCATTTTACTTAAGGTTTGGTCTAACGAACGATTTTTTGTTGCTAAACATTGTTACTATTTAGTAATTGAAGTGTTCTGTTATATAATTATTCAGTAAAAACAGTTGGCAACGCCAACCCAACTCTTTTCACACGTTGTAAAGAAAATTCTATAGATGGCTCTGAGTGTAGAGTCTCTGCAAAGGTGGTAAAGGTGAATTGCATTTTCTTTGGCAATTGTTTTAAGAAAACTTGAAAAGTGGTATTTACAAGAGTAGGTTAGAACCTGGTCTTAAAGAGCTCAGTTTTTTTTTACAACAATTACTGCGAAGCTTTCTGAGGAAGAAGCAGTATGTAGCCACGAAAATTAATGTGACTTTGGCATTTTATAAAAAAAAACTTGCCATCTATTTAAATGTAGATGCAAAAGGTCTCATGCCGGTTGATATTCTCTTGAATGTGTTAAAGCAAAAGACCGAAAAAAAACAAACGTGCTAAATATAATGTAGTTATTTAATTACTTAATAATTCATTTATTTCGTTATTCAATCAATTAATTAATAAATTATTGCATTTTTGTACTTCTTTATATTATTCAGTAATTCAGTTATTCAATTGAATTTAAAGAAATTTATTCCGATTAGAATTATGCCGATTTAACAAACGAAAAGAGATTGGTTAACCTTTAATGCAGGGATGCTGTCAGATCCAAAGAGAAGAAGTTCAGGAATTGACGTTTCTATTTATCCGAGGCACCATTGCTAATTATGACTCTTCCAGCTAGATTTAGCTTTTTTTCATTTATCCATTTGAAAATGGCTATATTAGATCTAGCCGGAATATCTAGCTATAGGTTATCGCTGTAACCAATAATCGCGTTTGTATGTAAATATATGTGACGCGCAAAATAGAAAGGGTTTTCAATAAAAACGAAAACATTTTCTAATGTGTGGTTTTCTTTTAATTTTATCGAAAAATTTCTCCAAAATATGGGGGACATACTCGTAAGCAGTGCAAATTATATTGCCTTGCTGCCTGCTGTCCCCTGGTAATATATACTCCTCATGGCTTCAATACAAAGCTTCAGGAAGCGTACATGTGTTTGTTTATGTGTCAGCATGAGTAAATACTAATAGTAGATCACCGCAGCGACTTACAACGGGTTTTTCTTTAAGGACATAATTTTATATATTAATGAAATACAGAATATTTAAGATATATAGTTTAAATTTATTCCAGGTATAGTCCAAATGTAACATTTTAAGAATGGAATTCGATTACGGTCATATGGCCACCACGGGCCCGTGTATAGCGATCTATTCTTTGGACCAGTTTTCCACCAACAGAAATAAATCCAACGGCGTTAAATCGCATGAATGAGGTAGCCATTCGTCCGGACTATTTCTATGACACGTTCACCGAATTTGCCTTTCAGTAAATCGATTGAAACGCGTGCTGTGTGGCAAGTGACACCGTCTTGTTGAAACCACATATCGGCGATGTCAAGCTTATCCAATTCTGGCCAAAAATAATTTTCTAACATGGCACGATAGCCCTCTCCATTAACGGTAACATGACGATTGATTTCATCGACGAAAGAATAAGGCCCAATCACACCTCCGGCTTGAAAACCACACCCCACAGTATTTTTTTGCGGATGCAATTGTGCCTCAAGCACATGTGGGTTTGTTGCTGTCCAATAACACATTCTCGTATTTTGTTTATTGACAAAACCACTCAGTCAGAAAAGAACTTCATCGCTGAAGGTGATTTTTCGATAAAATTCTGGATTTTCTTGAAACTTTGCTAGAGCCCAATCGGAGAAGGATGAAGGCCAAGATCTTTTGGCAAAATACAAGACTGTGTGGTTTAAGAGATGAGAACAACGTGGAATCGACTGATTTGGCTCATTTTGAAAGGCTGCGATATTTTCGTCGCTTCGAGCGGTACGGCGTTTCTGTGGCGTCAGAACATCCAGAAGTGTAAATTTGGATCTAAATATATCCACTGTATCACGCACAGCCTGCGGGGTGGGACGATTATTACGGCCGAAAACTTCGAAATTTGGGTAAATTTTCAGAATTTCGGTAGTAATTTTAAATGGTTTCCAAACGTTGATCTTAAGTGAACTTTACCATGATGAAAATGTTGACTTCGACTAACGTCCTTATTGGGAAGTCCGTTACAATTACATTCAATCGAAAACACTGCTGCTGTAACTGGGTATGCCTAAGAGCTTCCATGAACATCAACTCGTCATCGTTTTCAGGACGTGAACATTCCTTGCTCTTCTTTCAGATGAATTTTGCATAAAACACTGAAACCTTATGACCATCCGATGCGTTTTCGCTACGCCCAATGGGTTGAAGATTGTTTGACAGCTGTTCGTCAGCTGAAACTAATTTTCATCTCGGTGGCTATGTCAATAAGCAAAATTGCGGCTTATGGGGTTCAGAGAACTCACACGTGACTCTTGAGAAGCCAACGCATCCACAACAAGTCACTGTTTGGTGTGGATTGTGGGCTGGCGGCATCATTGGGCCATTTTTTCTTCGAAAATGAGCTAGGATACGCCGTTACCGTCAACGGTGAGAGTAACAGCGCCATGCTCAACCATTTTCGTTTCAAAAAATTCAAGACATTCATGACATGGGCAACATTTGGTTTCAACAAGACGGGGCCACATATCCCACAGCCAACGTAACCATCGATATTTTACGCACTATTTTTAAAAATCAAATAGTCAGCCGAAATTGTAATGTCAATTGGCTGCCTCGGAGCTGTGATTTGAGCCCTTTGGATTATTTTCTATGGGGATCCATTAAGGAAAAAAAGCATTAAGAGACAATTAAAGCGTTGAAACATGAAATCGTGAAACCAGAAACAATCGAATATGTACTGAAAAATTAGGGTGATCGGATGAGCTACTGTCGATCCAGTTGATATTGTGGTCCAATAAACTAGTTTACAATAGTTTTCAATAAAAGCCAACATTTGAAAAAATTATCTGCACTTTTTTTACAGCCGATTCAAAATTAAAATTTTGAATGACCCACCCAGTATTTTGATTACAACGATAGATGGAGAGACGGACGGATGTCGCTCAAAGGAATCAGATAGTGATTCTGAGTCGATCGGTTTACTTAACATAAGGCCTATCTTCATACCTTTTAAGTGTTGCAAACAACAGAAAGTCATGAAAACCCTGTACCTTAGTGTGGTGAAGGGTATAGAAATTAAAAAAGGGTATAGAAATTAAAAAAGTCCTTTTTTTTAGAAGTACGAGTACTTTAAACCATTTTTCTCTCTGCACTGATTTAGCCCTTCTACAATCCCATACCGCTTATAACTATAAGCCATAGAGCAATTTCAACTTAGGACCGTAGCATATTTTCTTTGATCGCAATCGTATTTTTAACTGGCATAGAGTAAGAGTAGGGTTGCCCGTCGGACGGAAGTAAGGACTAACATGGCTGAAACGTTTTAGAATTTTACAAAGGTCAAGAATATCTAGGTAAAATTTCTTTTCCATATTTCGAAGTGTTGCAGACGATATGAGTTCATGTGGGATGTAGGGTATTAAAAACAATTAACTTCTTATACGTTTTTAGAATGGAACTAATGGTCAGATTTGAGACCATGTTTTTCTTTTGAACATTTTGTTCAAAGTTACACCCAAACGTTATTCAAAAGTCAGTCAAAAGACTTTCAGAAGGCAAGCAGGTGTGACTGCAGTTTCAGTGAACTCTACTTAACCGTCCTCAGACTCCAAGCAAAGAATGTGTTGGTACAATAACAAAAAAAGCTATACACTTAAGTGTAGGCACTTTCATAATAGAATTTTGTTGAATTACTTAATTATTTGATTGTTTTAAAATTTTTAAATTCCTTAAAACTGAGTATGTATGTATGTCATATGTTTCTCTTTTGAACCCGCAATATCCCACATTCCTCGCCATGAGCATTGGGGTTTTTCTGCCCTTTGTTTGCCACATAAAATTGAATTATTTTCTTGACCTTCTTTTGGCCCCATTTCGTAGGAAGCTTTAATGTCACCCCACTTGGCGACCATAATTTATGGTCGAAAGTGGTCATTTCGAGCAATTGCCCTTATGGCCACATTTGCATAATGTCTGACTGTGTAGGAACGCTATTAGACGGTTTTGCATTTGTTTCAATTCGCATTTTGTCGCACACTTCACTTCGGCCTGCCTTGCCACCCCTGGCCAAAGGAGAGCGGGTCACGTGTAAGTGTTTAGAAAATGGGGACACTGGGGTTTTTGTCAACTGGTTTTTCTTTTGAAAATAGAACATTTTGGTACGACGAAGAAAGAGAGGAGAAATATTTAGAACCATCACATATGGAGAAATGTTAAAGGGAGGTTTATTTTTATAACAAAATGACCTTAAAGAAAGAAGTTGGTTGTTTTTTTTGCTTTCCAGCCAAAGGTTTTCAAGTTAAAAATAGTAAAAGGCAAATACTTACAAAACAAAAGAGGTTAAACGGAAGAAGCAGCAAGCTGATGATTTTTTATTTTTGTTTTGTAGCTGATGTTGATTTCCTGGTCTTGAGGAATTCAATTTAAATCGATGATCAATTTTGAACCTTTATCCTTGCGCGGTTCTATTTCATCCCAATATCATATGGTTCTCATTCCCGTTTTCGCTCGACTAACACTGTCTGCCTTCACTTCCTTTTGCTCTTTTATGTGCAGCTGCAGATTTTCCTCTTGATCGTAATCGGTCCAAATTTTGAAATTTTTATATGGCACTGCCACAGTGGTCGTGGTCACCGTCGATGTTACGGGATTTTTAATGGGCTTCAGTGATCGCTCGGTGGTTGTGGTAGTCGAACAGATCGATTTCTGTTTAGGATTCCTTATGATGGTGGTCTTCGAGTTGGGCTTGCTTATTTCGACGACTTCGTCATGTGGGGGATTTTCAAATGTTATCGTGCGTCGGCGTGTCTGAGTCAAAGCCAAATTACGACTTAAACGTTTCGTGTGCTCCTCAACGATGGTTATACTCAAGTCACGCATGACCACGGCAAAGTCGATTATTGTTGTTTTTGATTTGATTCGTTTTCTGGTATCGACGACAATCTAAATTCAAAAAGTTTTGGTGACGACTTTTGATAAATTTGCAATTCGTGGCACGTGTTTATTGGGCGATGTTGATTTTGAATTTTATTAAAGTTTTGCAAAATTTCTTTACCCTTGTTTGGTGTGTTATTGTTGTTTTATTGTTAATTAATCATTCATTGGTAAGTTGGAGTTATTGTTTATTTTTTCAATATTCATCTTTATTTTTTTATTGCGGAGAGCTGTTAAGTAGTGGGTTGTTGTTTTAGGTCAACATTGGATTACTTGTTAACATTTTGTACGTGTCTTGTTTAGTCAATGACTTGGTTTTGCTCCATTAACTAAGAAAACCGAAAATCCCATAAGAGTATATAAAATTGTAAGTATTGAATACCAACCAATTCCCTATAGATAATAGGCATTTAAAAAAGTCCTTGTGAGCCCGTTTAATGAAAGCCAGTCAACCAATTTAAGTACCCTTAATAGGCTCTCAGACAAACCAAACTAGATGTTTCCGTGGCGATTTTAAAACAATGTTCTTTATATCGTAACTTAATTCTACGGCGCACAGTGTTCCAGGATCGATTTCCATTTGCCAAAATTCTATTTGTTTTGATCTCGTACATGTTTTTTAGTTCTGTAAAAAGGGCATAAGTAGCCAAAAACTTAGAAATATTTGAGCTCTTAACATTTAAAACCGGGTTGGGTAGAGTTTAGAATTCAGCCATAAGTTGACTAATTTCGTATTTCCGATTTTAAAGAAAAGTAACATCTTTTTTGTCGTTCGTTACGTATTTGCAAGTAATTGCTCATAAAATGGGCAAAACAATTATTTTTTCTTATGGTTGATTTTCACTTTTTACAGATTTTTTTCGACTTTGTCGAACTGAGATCATTTTCAGAACTATTCTTTTGAATATCCAATGTGGTTTCTTATCTTTAATCCGAGGGCTGCTATCTATATATTTCTGGCCTAACAATGAAAATGCGAATATTTATCATCAAAAATGGCTCTTCAAAGTTATCGCCAGCATTATAAACTTTTGCATGCCTTCAAACCAATTGTCGAAGCTCTTTTTCTACTCCGATTGAGACACCTCGAAAACATGATTTTTGAACGCTTTAAAAGAATATTCTGGCGACAAAAATCGTTGACCACTCATTTTTTTCTTGATATGCAGGAATAAAACGAAGTCGTTGGGTGCCAAGTCAGGGATGTACGGCGGATGACCCATCAATTCGACGTTTTGGCCGGTCAAGAAGGCGCTGGTTTGAGTCGATATGTAAGAGCTCGCATTGTCATGGTGCACAATGATTCGTCTTCTCTTGTTTGTTTTTCGAATTCCTCCGAAGACTTCAGGCAAACAAATCAAGCGGAACAGTTGCCACATGACCAGATTTGCCGAAGAAACAGGCGACCATTTGCTTCGAGGTGCTTATTCCACGAACAGCTTTCGCTGGATTTGGCTCGTCTTCGAAGACCCACACGGTCGATTGCTGTTTTGTTTTGGGATCATACGCATAGATCCATGATTCGTCGCCTGCGACGATCTTATAAACGTCTTTAGAAGCACCGCGATCGTATTTTTTAAAAATTTCTTTGCACCACTCGACTCTAGCCGTTTTTGAGCGATTATCAAATTATGCGGAATCCAACCAGAACAAACCTTTTTTACGGCCAGGTGTTTATGCAATATCGAATGTATGCTGGTGGAAGAAATTCCCAAGGATGCCTCTATCTCACGGTATGTCACATGACGATCATGTTTAATCAGTTTACGCACAGCATCGATGGTTTCTGGCAAAGTGACCTAAGTTAGACGTCCTTCATGAAATTCAGCCTGGAGCGAACGGCGCCCGAGACTGAACTCTTGGTACCAGCGGTTTTTGATGGTGCTTCATCGCCAAAAGTCGAACAAGTTGATTTAAACACTCTTGTCTTGATAACCGAAAATTGTAAGAAATCATCGCACGATGGGATAATTCCATTTTTTGACTAAGATGAATTTTTCAACACACTTTTGTTTTGAATTGTCTTGTTTACAATTTGCCCTCAAATGACAAAACGTCCTGAGTGAAGTTATGCTAAAAAATGTCAAACTTTCCAATGGAAGTTCCGGTTTGCATCTGGGAATACTATTATTGTCAGGACCCAAAATATAAATAGCAACCCTCGCAGCGAACGCTTACTATCATACCACATTGGGTCAATTTCAACAGGCTTATTAAAGATCCGAAGTCGATAGAGATTGGACCTCTAATGTGACTTCAAGCATAAATTATATATGATGGAGATCAGACTGAAATGTTTCTGCTTAACCTGCTTCTGGTGTTGCCTTTTATGGCAGGATACACCTAACTGGGCTGCGTGGCAAGTCGTGATGTTTGCCTGAATACGATACAACAAACTCAGGATCAAATACGGATAAGATCATCTGAAGCGATATCAGCGGTGGTTTCACTTCACTTGGTGGTTTTAGAGAAACTTTAAACATTAATTTCTTGCATACAATATAATTTTTCCTCGTCAAGTTGTACGAGGGCGGTTCGGAAAGTTCTTAGCCGTAAAAACCTGTATATTTGAAAAGAATCTTTATTTCTTAGGTCTTCAATGGGAAAATTCATCATTTTCTTATAAATGTTTACTGTAAAATTAATTAAGACTTTACTATTTAAAAATTTAATTTAAAAAACAAACATTTTTTCACTAGAAATTCTCAAAAAATCATCAAATATCTTAAAATTTAACAGAAAAGGACAAAACCGTTTGATTTCTGAAAACCAAAATAAATATTATTTTTGTTTTTTAATTAAAAAATTTAGCATTTTCTAGTAAATATTTACTGTTTCTTAATTATGTTTTTTTCTAAAAATTAATTTAAACAAATATATTTTTTTAAATTGTAATTCTCAAAAAATTATAATATTTCTAAAAAATTTAGCAGAAAAAGACAAAAAATGCTAAAATGTTTATTTGAAAAATGATTTTTTTACGATTTTCCAATTATAAAATTCATCATTTTCTTATAAATTGTTACTGTATAATAAAATTATCAGCATTATTTTTGAAAAATTTTATTAAAATTTTTAGCAAATTGCATCAGTAAAAATAAATAAAAAATATTTGTTGGTTTTGTGAATATTATGATTTTTTTAAATTAAATTTGTTAAGTAGAAAAATTTACTTTTCTCTTAAGAACATTTTTATTTTCTGAAATAATTTTTTTTTTTCATAACTTGGACAGTAGCGTTAACTGTCGCGAGTCTTAATAGAAAATGCAAAATAATAATAGGCACACTCGCCCAAATGTAACGTATCCCGAAATTAAAATACTTATTCCCATTTTTAATATATAATCCTTGAATTGACGATAAACAACAAAAATTTAAAAATTGTTTAATTGTCCATGCACGTCGAAGCTTTGTTTCTTAACGCTGCGTTTTTCGTTACTTCCGATTGTCTAAGAACCAATGAAATATACGTTAAAAACTTACAGAAAGTGCATGATATTGCAGTGTCGGCATAGAAAAGCCCTATCATATAAATATTGATTGTATGTTTTTTTAGACACTTTTTTTAATGGTTTTTAGACTACCAGAAAACATAAACATATTTGTATTTTGTACTAGAAATTCTCAAAAAAATTGTAAAATTTCTAGGTGTAGAAAATTTTGTCAGACAGCGGTTTTCTCTAATAGCAAATTCCAACAGTAAAACTGAATAAAAAAAAATATATTTTCTAAAGCAAAGTTTCCTAAATATTATTTATACAAAAATTTATTCAGATTTTTCAAAATTGTAATTTTCTGAATATTGCGAATTTTTGTAAAGAATATTGTTTTGTATAGAAAGAAAAAGCACAATTGTATTTGTTTCGTAGAAAAATGTTCTATTCTCTGAATAAAATTAAAATTTTCTAAAATTAAATTAGCTCGTATGTTTATTTCGGTATTTTGCTGTAACAGGGCTTTAGGGCTTAATCAATGGCTATTGCGTCTACATTTAAAATATAAAAATTATTTATTTTTTCAAAGAAAACATTTTTTTAAAAACTTTGTATAATTTTCCCTTTAGTAGAAAATTTAAAATTCTGAGGACTATTTGTTTTTTTGGAATATGTAATTACATGATTTATCTATACGAGTATTGCAATGAAATGTAAAATATTTTTAATTTTATATAAAACATTACTAAAGTCGTAACATACACAGTGTAGAGCGCGATATTTTGCTTTTTTGCACTGCGGCCTGTGGCGACACTGTAAGTCGAAGAGAGTGGAGTGTGCGCGTGGCTTATAGTGGGTGACGGGAGATTAGTATTTGTCTATCTTTCAGTTGCCATCAAGCTTTGGACACGTCAGCAGAGGTCATTTAGTGTTGAAGCGTATTTTCGAAATGCGCACTCGATCTTTGCAGTGCAGCATGCTTTTCGTTTGCGATTAGATGTTCCCCCAAGCGGACGTGTTCCTGGACGGCAATCAATTGTACTTATAAATTGGGTAACTTCATTGCGAATAGCAGGGAATGTGTCATGTATACGAAGGGGACCTGAGAAAAGGATTACAACGAGAGAGTTAGAGCAGCAGTACTGCAATCTCCGAAACGCTCTGCTAGAAAGCAATCACTTGCTCTTTTTTTAGCCGGCTCTTGAGGCAATGCAATTAGAGAACACATGGTTCCAGCAGGATGGTGCCACTGCTCACACAGCGAGGGTTACCATGAATTGTTTGAAGCAAATGTTTCCGGGACAGCTTATCTTTTTCAAGGGTAATGTGAACTGGCCGGCTCACCAGACGTAGCCCCATGCGATTTTTTCCTTTGGTCGAAGTCGAAGGTATATATCAACCGTCCTAACACCTTGGAAGACCTAATTAACAATATTGAGGCTGAAATTGGCAGAATACCAGTCGACATGCTTGTTAGAGTTCATGAAAATTTCAGAAAACGTATGCAGCAGTGTGTGGATAGCGAAGGTCGACATTTTCCAGATACACTATTTTAAACCATGTAATTAAAAAATTCTATTACTTTTCAATATAATTAATATTTAAATTAAATTCTTTAAGGTTCATAATTTTTTTATTCCATTCCCAAAAAAGCAAATTAACGCGCTCCACCCTATATTATGTCTAAACTGTGAGTGCATTCCAGCTGATCTAGATGCACACAATTCTCGCATTCGGTAAACAGTTTTTTCTCTCACAAACAAAATTACTGAATGGAACACAGAAAAAATAATTTCGGCTTAATTAAATAAAAAAATCAAATATTAAAACATAAAAATTTCAATCTAATCCTGTGACAAAAAATTTCCCACATTAACTAAATTATTTGTGCGTTGTTTATCGAATTTCAAGCGATTTACAAATTCACATCCAATTTACAAGTTGTAAGACCTTTATCGAAAATAATAACCTTATGAGGTGAACAACAAATTCAAACAGTTACAAAAAAAGTTGTAAGCCGTTTATTAAATACGTTTTCGTTATGAGGCAATGAAATAATTCACGTACTACACGTTATGATCAATTCACAAATTTATAAAAATTGTAGCCGTTTATTTCGTATCAGGTGTTGTAAAACTTTCAAATATTTACAAAAATGTTGGAAGTTGTTTATTTAAAATATTTTTCTTATGAGGCGATGGCAAAATTCTTATATTTACAAAAAAAAGTTGTTCATGTTTTTTTAAAAAGCAGGCGGAACGAAACGGGCACTGCAGTTTCGTCAGCACCACTTCACTATCATAAGACTCCAAGCATTGAATATGCTGTAACTATGGTTATGTTAATTTTCCACAAGAATTTAGATATACAAAATTATAGAGGATTGTTATAAAGTATAACAATAAGTGCTGCCTGGCGCCATCTGCCATTTCCATTGGAAGGTTTGACATTTTTTAGCATAAACGTACTCAGAACGTTTTGACGTGCGATGATTTTTCACAACTTTCGACGTGGATTATTACGACAAGAGTGCATCGATGAACTTAAATCTTAGTACGGCGATCCTATAGCACTGTGAAAAACTGGTTTAATGAATTCAATCGTGGCCGATGCTCGCTCAAATACGAAGTTAGTGAAGGTCGTCCAAAACGGCCGTTGTGCCAGAGTACATTGATGCCGTGAGGGAACTGATTAGGCAAGATCGTCATGTGACATACCGTGAGATAGAGGCATCCTTGGGCATTCCTTCCACCAGCATACATTCGATATTGCATGAACATCTGGCCGTAAAAGAGGTTTGTCCTTGTTGGATCCCTCACAATTTGACAATCGCTCAAAAAAGGCTCGCGTAGTTTTGTGCAAAGAAATTTTGAAAAACTGCGATCGCGGTGCTTCAAATGACGTTTTTAAGATCGACACAGGTGACAAATTATGGCTCTATGAGTATGAGCCAGAAACAATAAAGCAATCGACCGTGTGGGTCTTCGAAGACGAGCCAAATCCAGCGAAAGTTGTTCATGGAAGAAGCACTTCGAAGCAAATGGTCGTCTGTCTCTTCGATAAAAAATAAAACTGGTCATGTGGCGACTGTTCCGCTTGAGCAACATAGGAGGTCAATTCTGAGTGGTACACCACAATTTGTTTGCCTGAAGTCTTCGGAGAAATTCGAAAAACGAGCAAGAGAATACGAATCATTGTGCACCATGACAATGCGAGCTCTCACACATCGGATCAAACCAGCGCCTTTTTGACCGGCCAAAACGCCGAATTGATGGGTCATCCACCGTACAGCCCTGACTTGGTACCCAATGGCTTCTTTTTACATCAAATCAAGAAAAAAATGCGTGGTCAACGATTTTCGTCGCCCGAAGATGCTGTTGAAGCGTTCAAAAACCATGTTTTGGAGGTGTCTCAATCAGAGTGGAAAATGTGCTTCGACAATTGGTTTGAGCGCATGCAAAAGTGTATAAATCATGCTGGAGAATACTTTGAAAAACTATAAAACCATTTTTGATGATAAATATTCGCATTTTCGTTATTAGACCAGAAATATATAAAGCAGCCCTCGTAATAAATATGTTTTGTAAAACAAAACATAAAACAGGCGGAAAGACTTCAATGTGATTTAACTTTGTTAAGCGGCTATACATTTATTGGCCAGAAGTTTCGCATATAACGCGAACTGCCGGTAGTAGAGATCCTCACTGAACACATTAAAAATCTAAACACATTCTCCAACACACACGCGACAAAGTGAATGAATTTTAAGAATTTTGTTGTTGTTTCCATTTATCAAATTTCATTTCAATATCTGACAAATAGTTCAGCATATTTACGAAATTTTTAATTGAGTGTTCATAAAATTCGCATACCAATTTGTTGGTTAAAATTTAAGGGTTGCCTATTTTCCTGTGTATGTACGTTTTTTGCTGTCGGACTTTATAACCATATCGCAGTGCGGGGTATATCCAAGTAATAACCAATACACGTGATAATATTGATGAAATACGATCTACTCTATATTTTCTAGATAAATGTCAGTAAAACAAACAGCAAATATTGTCGTGTGGCGGTGGTTGATAAAAAAGAAACCTGGTCACTAGATTAACAATGAATAAATTCATAAAATGCCAAACATATTGAAATATTGATTGTAATTATTCAAAGGCTATTGCAGAGGTTCTGATACGTGAAAGATAACACAAATGGGGTTAAGCTGGAGGAAAACAAATAAACACAGGGGTGCAGAAGGGGATGGATGATAAGCTTATCGCCATCATGCATCATCACCATCACAAGGCTAAAATAAGAATTATGACAAATTATGAGTGGGTATGCCAAAGCACGGTACATGGCCTACCTTAAAAAGGCGATTTGAATGGGCTAAAGGGGAAATAAAGGTTTGACACCTGCAACTGCATATAGAAGAGGTGTGAGAGTTGGCTCCAGTTCTCTTTTGCTATATACAAATACTAGACTGCTAGGCGATCTACACAGTTTATGCTTGTAAATGAGGTACAAATGTGATATTTAATCTGAATATATTATATATAAAATGCTAGCTATCCATTTCCTGCGCTTTGCACGTGCTAATCTAATTTATCTATTAGAGTAGACCCCATATGGGATTACATACAAACTAAAATTTTATCAATTAACTTTTGATAAGCTTTAGCTTTCGGTTGACTAATAAAATTAATTGCTACTGAAGATTAGCGGTGAACAGTTTGGGCTTCCCTCCTCCATGCAATTTCATTTCTAAAAAATGTTGCTTAAAATTTCATTCATTGGATAATTAACAAATATTCGTATACAAGAAGGATTTTTCGAAAGCTTTAAAAATCTATTGCCTAAATATTTACATAAAGTACGAGTATATATTCTAAATTAGCTCAAGTAAATTTACCCTGAATATAGCCTCTATGTCTTCTACATTAGTCCCCTAGAAGTTTAGTCCCTGCTGAAAATCTATTCTCCTAGCTATGAGACTAACTACCCATTTTTATAAAACTATTTCGTTTTTGACAAAATTAGCAGTCAATAGAAGAATGGAAACTTTTTTAAGCTTTTGGTAATCAGACGTATCCCTCAACACATTTAAAATTTGAATTTTGAGAGTTTCAGCGTTACATTTTGTGTTCTTGTTATAACGTCGTCCGGCCAGATCGAACGTTATTTGCCCTCCACCGTCGCTACGCTACATAAGCGTAGGATTTATTTTTGGACCCTTTCCGCTAATAAGTCCTTCCATAATATCCAAATAATAGCCAAAAATCAAGATTACTCTGTATTTGTATTTGTAGCAAAATTTGCTTTTATACAGGGTGGCGCCAAACTACCGTTGTGGTTTGAATGTTAAATAACTTTTTAAATTTATTTATATTTTTTATTTTTATTTCAGAATTTTGTGAAGCAAACTTGGGGAATTTGAAATATAATACAATAAAACAGAACAATGATCAGAAATTGTTGATTTTTTTTTTAAATCAAGTCAATTGTTTTGACGCAGCGTGCTTATTGTCGCTTTTTTAATGTGCGTACTGGACCTTCAGAATCAACAATAAAGCGCTTGGTTGGAAATTTTCGACAACATGGAGCAGTATTTGGTACTTAAATAATTTATTTATTTAATTCCAATTTTTATATAAATTAACTCTAAATAAAATACTTTTATTAAGCAAAAATGCGATGTCACGATGCTCATGCGAACGTCAAAAGTGTCTCTGTTATAGAGTTGCCAGATCTTTTTAGCAACCCAACACACTCCGTCACAGTGGCCCCCCAGAAGGGTCAAGCCTATTCCCTGAATCTGGAAGGGCATTTGATGGTTCGACCAGTTCTTGTGCGTTGAGCCTGATATTCATGATAAGGTAGAGTTTGTGGAATATGCGCTCCGTCGGTCGGAGTGGTCTGAGCAAAGGAATCTTCATGCTGTGTCTGTGACGATTGCGGAGATACCTTCACTCTAGATGGTTGCATCTCTGACGCTTCCAAATAAGCAGGCTTCATACGATCTACTGATATCTTAACGGGCCTTTCCCGTACATCAATTATACATCAATTCCTTTACTTCAAACGGTCCTTCATAAGGTGCAACACACGTAGCCTTCTCCGAATCGTTACGAATGAAAACGTCGCTGCATTTCATAGCTGCCTTCCGCGTTCAGTAAAATCTTTCTATTAAGCCGTTCGATTGAGGATGATAGCAAGTAAGCATACAATGATTCACACCTAAAATTTTGCAAAGTTCCGAAAATAAGGCGGGTGTAAATTGCCTACCCTGATCGGAAGTAATCCGTAGCGGCACACAAAATCGAGATATCCATCCTGTGATTAACGCGTTTGCACATGCCGGTGCTGTCACTTCTTCCATTGGAATCGCTTCGGTCCATCTGGTGTATCGGTCGATTATGGTTAACAAATACTTAAAACCTCTTGACGGCGGAAATGGAACCACAATGTCCACATTAATATTTGCAAATCGCTCATAAGGTGGCAAGTATTTCTGAAGTTCGGCTTTAGAATGACGATGAACCTTACTTCTTGAATATCCTTCTTCTCGGAGCCGCCAGTATTCATGTTTTTCAAGTCGGAGTCACCACTTTGGTACTTCAAAAATTTATTTATTTAATTGCAATTTCAATATAACTAAATGCGATGTCACGATGCTCATGCGAACTTCAAAAGTGTCTCCGTTATAGAGTTGCCAGATCTTTTTAGCAACCCAACGCACTTCCATGTACCGGAAGACCACGTACGGTCCTCATGGACGAAAATATCCAACGTGTTGTGGATAGTGTGCAGGACAGTCCAGAAACAACAACAAGAAGACGTTTAGCACAACTGGGGCTATGACGGAAAGAGCACAAATGTGCGCAACCAAAAATGGCCACCACTTGTGGGATATAATATTTCGTACTTAGCCTAAAAATGTTCCCCATTAATATACTACTCGTATATGTGACTCGGCCTATGAAAAGGTGGCAGCGTTCAATCCTGTTTTTAAATTTTTCAATTTCATTTATTATCTTGATTCTGCATTTTCAATAAAATTCTGTTTTTCTTTTATCTTTCTCTACATTTTAAGTACACTTCTAGGCAAGTAAGGACTTTCTAGTTTTCACCACGTGAAAGAGCGTCTCAAAAACTATCGAAACCAAAAACGAAGTGGAAAAATTGTTTTTGAGTCATAGGCCACCTTTTCATAGCCCGGGTCACATATAACAAAAAATAATAATAATAATAATTATCCAATAAATAAAAAAAGTTATTAAACATCCAAACCACAACGGTATGTTTGCGCCACCCTGTCAATATGTCCATATTGACAATTGATAATTCATTTGGAACTTTTTTGGGTCAAATGAGCACGAACGACTAGCAACCATGCTCTTTTTTTTTGAGGTATTAAGTGGGTACCAAAAACCTATTTTAACCATTGTCCGTATACAATAAATACTCACAAAAAACGTACATTCCTCAGAAGTACCTTTAGTCCCATTAGAGATTTTTTTCCACTTGGCAGATTTCGCTCATTTACAATCCCAAACAGTTAAGGACCATAAGTAATTGACCGCTATAGAGCTTTCACCAGGTACATGGAAAGACAGACGGACGGACATGACTAGATCGTCTTAGAATTTCACGACGATCAATAATATAAATTCTTTATACTCTTTGGATCTGCGATCAATATTTCTGGTCAAAGTTAAAAAGGGGGTTAACTTTCCAAATTGACAGGTTTTGAGTAATAAACTGTTTAAGAAAGCTTAAATTTACACACTCATAATACGGGCTACCAATTTTATTCGGACACCCTAGTAAGTCAACAAATCTAAGAGTGATCAAAAATGTGAAGAAACTATTGTGGCTTTGAATTGACTCAGTTTAATTGCCATGAGAAACAATTACATCCTTAACTAGCAACTGGAGGGACTAAAGGTACCTTGATTAAAATTACACATTTTTAAGTATTTGCTGAACAAACCTTTTTTTTAAAGACCAACAATGGTTAAAACGGTTACAGTTTTTACATATTTTATTATACATAGGTTTTTCCTGATTTCAGAATCTCCAGTTAGTTCTTAGTTCTGTGTCTACATCCGTTTTAAGCAAAATTCGCATAGAGCATTACGGGCGACTAACATACATCGCTGGTAATATTGGCTAATATCGGACCATGTTTTATATTTTATATTCGTATAATTAATTTAAAGGTTTTCCTGATTTTAGAACCTACAGCTCTGATAGCTACATATTAGATACGATAATGAACTAATTTCGAATGGAGCGTTACGAGCGATCAACACTTATCTCTGTCGAAATTTTACTACTTACGGTCTACGTTTTCGAAAAGCTGCCACACACAAAGGTCCCTCCCGTTTTGAGGTCCTGCACCTCTAGAAGCTACAAATTAAACCCGTTCAAGCACAAATTTTTAATGGTACATTATGAGTAACCAATACGAGTATATACATAAATCTGTTGAAACTGGAATACATGGATTCATATTTTCGAATAGTTCATTCAATGGTCCTTCCCGATTTTCTGTCTTTAATAATGGTCACAAAACTAATGCAGGTCAAACTGGACCATATACGTCTATGATTTTATAAAGCCATTAGATAAATGTTACTCGCGATATGATCCCATGTTGCATTGAATGAATATTATGAATGCAATCTTACATGAGCTTCGCATGCCGCAAAAATTGTTTCCCATTTTTCTCGCAACAATTCACTTGTTATGTTGGCGCCGCATGAATTTCGTCACAGATTTGCTGGCCGTCTGAACACCAACTGGAGAAATACTGCGGCGTTTGGCCACTTGCCTTCAAGATACTAAGATAACACGTCCTTCAACAGCCCTTCCCAGGACTGGCCGGTCTTGGAGCAGCCGTTCTGGTGGGAATATTGCAGCTGTTGCTCAAGATGTCGAAAATAGCCGGGAACATCTAGCAGACGACGGGCCTCGCAATTTTGCATTGGTCGTCGGTTCCTAAACTGAATTTTGGCGCAATATTTGAAGATGTTCCCTTGCAAAGAGCAGTCAGTACATCAGCTGTAACCTGTTGACCGACAAATGCGTCTAACCTACTCTGAAGCTATCCTGAAGCTTAACAATGGGGTGGCAATTCAAAAATTCCCATTTTAGCTGCTACGTGAATAAACAAAACAATCGTTTATGGGGCACCGAAAATCTGTGTATTACCTACGAAGAGCTATTAGACCCGCTCAAAGTTACTGCGTATTGTGCTGTACACGCTGGAGGAGTTTCGGGAAATTTTTTTTCAGAATGCCGATGGCCATATGACGCCCATGATTACCGAATGTTTTTTATCACATAAATTAAATGAACTGATAATGAAAAATATGGGGTTCTGACAGGACGGTGCAACATTAATTAGTAGGGTCATAAACACTGTTACACACGTTTTATGCTGTAAAATAAAAAGTACTCAATGTTTTTGGACCAAATATTTTTTTAATATATTTATTTATGTATATTGTGTCCAAAAAGAATCTACTTATTCGAAATGTCCGCTTTTTAACTTTGCAAATGCCCTAAGTCGCACTGGCCAATCGTCAATAGCTGCACGAACCTCGTCCATTGGAAAATTGGCCACAGCTCGAACCAAAGCAGTCTTAAGAGATCCAATGTTGGGGTATCTTTTGTGACAAACCTTTTCCTCTAAAACCGTCCACAATATGTAATACAATGGGTTCAAATCTGGACTGCCTGAGGGCCATTCTTCAGAGGAAATGAACGCTGGCAAATTGTTTCGAAGCCAGGCCTGGGACGTTTTGGCCTTATGGGCCGCCGCAGATTCCTGCTGTAAAGTCCATGGCTGGTTTTGGAACAGGGAATTGTAAAGAGGCTTCACAACAGCTTCCAAAACGGTTTCTTGGTAAACTTTGGCCAATGTTTTGACTCCTTGTTTGCAGAAATACAGGTCAGTGACCCTTTCGTAAGAGACACCCAACCAAACCATGACTAAAGCTGGGTGATGACCCTTTTCCACCCTTGGGATCAGTTCAGATGCTTCCTTAGATGAACGCGCATACACTGTATCGCTTTGCTTCTTAAATTTTTCCTGAACGGTATAAATTTTTTCATCGGCGAACAAAATTTATCTGTGCAAGTTATCAGCGTGCTTCACCAAAAGACGTTTACAATTTTCAATCCAATTTTTTTAAAGCTGCAGTCAATAAATGTCGTGTACGTCGCTTGAAAGCCCCAAGTCACAAGTCTTTTTTAATGATTCGACTCATGGACTTTTGCGTGATATTCATCTCACGGGCCATGATTTTCTGTTTTCGGAGCGGATTTCTGTTAATTCTTGATTGAACATCTTTTATGACAAGGGGTGTTCGAACAGAGCGTGGGCGGCCCTTTTGGTGGCGGCCCGACCGGTGGCGGTCTTTTACATCTCCAGTCTCCTTAAACAGTTTTATGCATCGGTAGACGAACATGCGGCTAATCCGTAGTGGCCGGACCGTTTTGAAAATATCGCTTTTTTTCATCTCACACTTGAAAAGCGCTATTACAGCAAAACGGTTCTCATTATCTGATCACTCCATGATGGAAGTTGAAACAATTTTAAAATCCCGTTACAGACTAACGCTATTGAGGTTGAAATGGGTGTGTTCAATGTTGTAACAGTATTTATGTCCCTACTAAGTACATTGCTGCAGCGACAACTGATATTCTAAAAGAAGCAATTTCAGGCCGCTTAATCTCTCGTTTGACTTCCTATTATTAGGTTTTTTGAAGTATCACAAGCCTTCAAGCCCTTAAGGAGAATATTCGTAAGGAATGCGAGAAAGTGTCGCCAGAAGTTTCTGCAGGAGAGAAGGAAAACGACATAAAACGGGCCCGTATAGTCGTCAACACTGGCGGCAGCTACTTGGTCGATATCAGTTTCTCAACATGATAAAATAAATTCAAATGTTAAGGATAGTTCAACTTAAACGCACGATGTTAATGGTAAATAAAACAAAATGTTTTCAGAGAATATCTTTAAAAAAAACACATAACAGCAAAATAACATTGGGTGATTACTTTAGTCCCACCTTTAACTGAGCTCTCACCATCGTATATGGAATTGATAAGAAAATTCGAGAGAAAATGCCTCCGTGCCTGTACCTCCTTATATAGGTCCGCTAATAGCAATTTTATAAAATACGTATCCAACAGAAGGCTCTATGATACAGCAAATATTATGAGAATTGACAATTTCATAATAAAACTTATTAGATTTCATATTTCTAAGAGCACCCAATGTTGCTCTAACAATTTGATAAAAGCCCCATACTATACTGATGACAGCTATATTCAAAGAACGTTAATGACGGGCTATGTGCCTCCAGAAGCATTTATATATCTCAACCACAATGAATTCATTCAAAATCGTATAGGTATTCCTATTTTTTACCACTTATATAGGCAATCGAACATAAAGGCCGTCAACAGTGACTTGTTAACAAACAATGATATGAGGTTCGATACTTGCGTATCAAATACGGATTTCTTAGAGAGGAAAAGAATAGACAGAAATGTTTATTGGTGGATTAAAAATGAAGCCAAATTGTGACACAACAATATTATTATCCTCACAACAATAGTATGATTCAAATACAACCATACTATGATTCTCACAACCATACTATGATCCTCACAACAATAGTATTATTCACACATAATTGTACTATGATTCCCACAACCATAGTATGATTCACACTCAACCATACTATGATACGCACAACCATTTTATGATCATCACAACCATAGTATATTTTACATACAACCATAGTATGATTCACACGCAACCATGTTATGACCCGTACAACTATAGTATGGTCCCGCTCAACCATACTACGATTTCCAAACTTATTTATTAGAATTGCCTTAAGTTGTCAACAATAGAATTGAATTATGAAAATTTGTTAAAATATACATTAAATTTAAAATAATTGGAGCGATTTATTTAACAGGAGAAAAAATAGTCTAAAAAACGTAAGCGTTCTTATTAAAAATATTTAAGTTAATCAAAGCCAAAGCAGTTTGTTTGAAAAAAGTATTTTCTTATAAAAAGTACTATTATTGCATTCGATCTGTAACAATAACATTGTTCTTAAAAGCATATTGAAACGAAAAAAAAATTACCATCATACAGTATGATTGCCGTAATCATATTATTGTTATCAAAAAAACCCATAAAACAATTCTTTTGTCGCACCAACTACATTTATATTGTTGCTACAACCATATTTTCATTTTTAAATTTGGTAATAATACTACTGTTACATTTGAACAATATTAATATTGCGACAATCATACAATTGTCAAAATTAAATTCAGAAAACAATACTATGGCTGCGACGAACCTACTTTTATTGCGTCGAACATATTATTATTGCCGTGACCATATAGTAACCATATTTTTTCCCATATTTTGTAATTATATATTAATAATCCAAAATAAACAATTAAAAAAAAACTAAGCTCTCAAACTATTGATTTAATTACTTTCCCTCTGCAAAGGAAGACAGAATCTCTTAAAATTTCAACATGTTAGACATCACCTCGGAATCATTTAATCTTTCAAAGGAAAAACCTAAGCAGTCCCTTGAAAAAAGAAAATTGCAAACCACATCATTTTTGGGGGCGATTTCTCAAAGCGCAAAAACGCTGCGCAGTGAACGTTTCGATATAGTTTCCATATCATTCAGATTTTATGGAATTTTACAGACAAAAAATACCCTGTCCATATCAGCCGATAATTAATTGATTAATTAATTATAATTCAACCATAAATAATCGCATTAATAACACAATTAGCTTTTGATTATTGCCAAGTACTAGTAATTTGTCATAATAACTGATTTCCCCCCTTCGGATACGTGATAGTTTCAACAAGTTTGAGCTAAGGCAGAAAAAAAGTAGCAAAGCCATAATTAGATTACATATACCACAGTGAATATAAATATACTTGAGCTAATAAAATCAAAAAGAATATGAAATTATGGCATAAGTATCAGTTGGGTCGCATCTTAGGCAACTTTCATCGTAGAGATCATCACACGCTCCTTTTTCGTGAAGTGTTTTCAAAATTATATTACACTTTTTAAAAGTGATTTTTGTCTGTGGCCCTGTAGACTTTGTCAGTAAGTAAGAACATTCGAAAGTGGGCGAACATCTTCAGTTAGTATTGAACATTTATACAAAAACAAGTTTTAAAAATATATATTTTTTTTGGTTTCTTTTGAAGTAGAATATAGAATAGAAAAGAATAGAACAGTTAGTCACTGTCCACAATCTTTAGTCTCCATATCATTCTCAAACTTTCTGGGAAAGTCTGTAAATCTATTTTCCGGTATATGCACTGAATATTTTATTACGAAAGTTCTTGGAACTTTGCATAGAAAAGGGAAACCCGTCCGTGCTACAGCGTTATAGACATACTGTTGTTTCACTTTTGACAAAAAAAGAATTACTGTTATTCACAGGTAAAGAATCCGACTGAAGTCGGCATAATGAGGTTACTAGGTATGTATCGAGATTTTCTGGGTATGTACTAGTTTTCGCGAAATCATAAAAAAATTAACTAACATTTAAACAAAAGGGATATCGTTGAAACTAGAGCATTCCCTAACAATACGAGGCATAGCAATAATTCCCTGACTTTTCGAATAAAACACATTTTTTAACATAATCTCCTATTAGCTCAGTAAGTGTCCAACGTTTCTCCAATTTTAGTATTCTTTCCAAAAAATAGGATTTTTCGAGGTCCATAAAATAGGCATATGTTTGATCACTAATTTCATCGTTAGAGTTGATTCTCTTTCCACCGAGGTATTTCTTTAGGTTTAGAAATACTTACTAGGGGCTTAATCCGGTGAATATGGCAGATGTGGTACCAGTTCGTAACACAATTTATTGCAATTCTACCATTGATACTGCACACGAGTGCACTCGTGCATTATCTGCTTGAAAAATAACTTTTTTCTTGGCCATATGGTCGTTTTTTTAAAATCATCGTTAAATTGGTCCAATGAGTTGGCATAATATTCGCCGTTTATTGTTTTTCCCTTTCGAAGGTAATCGATGTGGATTATTCCTCGTGCATCCCAAAAAACTGTTGCCATCACGTTATTGGCCGACAAAGTCACCTTTACCTTCTTCGGAGCCGGTTCACCCGGAAAAGCCCGTTGTTTAGACTGCTGATCGGTCTCCGGAGTATTGTAATGGATCCGAGTTTCATCCACAGTAAAAAAAACGCCGCAAAAATTCATTCGTATTGCGGTTAAACAACTCAAAACAATCCTATAAAGTTGTCACACGCATACGTTTATGGTCAATTGAGGGCAAACGCGGCGGGCATTTTGCAGACAGCTTTCTTAAACCCAACTAATCATGTAAAATCGAAACCACACTGCCATATGAAATGAGTATGGCATCAACAATTTCACGCACTTTTACTCTTCGATTGGCCAACTCTATATCATGGATTTGTTCGAAACTTTCGGCTGTATTGACCTCTATTGGCCGTCCAGAACGTTCAGCGTCATTAGCTCTTGTGCGGCCACAACGAAAGTCAGTAACCACTTTTTTATCATTGAAATCGATGGTGCAGAGTCCCCATAGTATCTGTTAAGCGTTTCCTTGGTTTCATTCACGGTTTTTTTTCCGCAAAAAATAATGTTTAATGAGCACGCGAAATTCACTTTTTTCCATTTTTAACAAAATCCACGAGGTTGTATTTTTTGAACAGCTGTTAAAAACAAACTTAATGACGGAACTCTCTAAATAATTGACAGTAGTCGTCTATTAGCAGATGGTACTTGATGGGAGCAGTGCTGCATTTCATATATCTATGAGGGCAGTTTGAAAAGTCACGGAATTATTGATACGCCCTCGTTAACAATTTAAGGTCATCATCATTCCATTTTTATTTTAAATCTTTTCGTCCAAAAATTCAAGTTCCTAAAGTCACTCGCCGGAAGTACTTGGGGAGCAAACAAAGAAACCTTGTTGACCTCTTACAAAGCAATATGTCGGTCTGTAAAGAACTACTCAGCGCCGTTGTGGTCGGCGAACGTTGGTACGAATTCAGATTTCCCTGAAGCCGCCCTGAGAACATCAAAGGGTGTCTAATTACGGTAAGGGTCGTCTAAGTAGTACATACTTGGGTGTTTTCGCAGTAGTCTTTCAACCACCATTGCATGGACAGCATGCCTTCGCCCAGGCAGAACAGGTACGATCTTCATGATCTAGAGAGCGATCTAGCGGTAGAAAAGAGAGACTAATGATCATCGAAACTTTTAAGCAGGCCTTAACGACATCCTATAATGGGGCGGAAAAATTTAATTTTTATGACACGTTGGTATAATTATTCTATTTCGAACAAATTTCAGCGACTTATTTTAAGCAATAAATTAAACATCATATGTAAGTATATACTTATATAACCAAATGAATTTAACCAATAGCGGTCAAACAAATTCAGCTAGCACCCTGAAGTTTGGCATGATGATGGCTTATGGTCTTAAGTTTGGGATTGTAAATAGGCGAGTTCTAGGGGGTTGGGGAGGTTTCTTTTTAAGGATCAAAAGGTATATCGATCATTGAGTATTTGCATTTTTTTTGTGGACGGATAATGTTTTAAATGGATACTGCTAGTTGGTATGGCTGCTGAACTTTTTGTCTTATGTGGCCCAAAAAACGTTCCACTAGCTCAAAACGGGCGTATAATAGTCAATAGGACATATGGGTACTCAAATTTAAGAAAACTTCACTACCAATTCAAATATACAGTTTTTCTCCGTGGGAATACGGGGACACAAACGAAAAAAAATTCTACAAAAGGCTGTCAGTTGCCACAGCGGACGGTTGTGGCAAACAATAATGGAACCAAATACTTAGATATGCCTACCATTACATTGTCTTATAAGCGTATAGTTTGTCGATTAGCATTAGCAACGCAATTTTTGTCTGAAGGCTTTGCGAGGAATTTTGACTGTGTTTACTGTGTTCGGTGGAATACTCTACTGCTGACTGGATCTCGTTTATTTAGAATCTGCCTGTAAATACGTATAAAGCCATTGGAAATGGTGTAATCACGTTCGTTGCTTGGGGTCTGAGACGTTCATCGAAACTGCAATCATACACGTAGAAAAAAAATATGGTTGTGATTACAATACTCGAAGAGCATCATACTATTTTTGGATATATGGTTGTGGTACAAAAATATTATTATCCTCAAAACAATAGTATGATTCACACTCAACCATACTATGCTCTTCGCAGCCATACTATGATCCTCTTAACAATAGTATGATTCACACATAACCATGCTATGATCCTCACAACAATAGTATGATTCACACTCAACCATACTATGATCTCCAAAACCATTTTATGATCCTCACAATCATAGTATGTTTCACCTACAAACATAGTATGATCCTCACAATCATAGTGTTATTCACTCGCAACCATGTTATGATCCCTACAACCATAGTATGAGCACATACAATTATACTATGATACACCAAAAATTTTTATTTGAACTGTGTTTAGTTGTCAACAATAGATTTGAATTATGTTAATTATTTAAAAATACATTAAATTCAAAATAATGTGTGTGATTTATTTACCAGTAGAAAAAATCAGTTAAAAAAACATAAGCGAGTAAGCCAAAGCAGTTTGTTTGAAAAATTTTAATTTCCATAGTTATATTTATATTGTTGCTACAACCATATCTTTATTTTTAAATTTGGCAATAATACTATTGTTACATTTCAAAAATATTAATATTGCGGCAATCAAACTATTGTTAAAATTAAATTTAAAAAACAATACTATGGTTGCGACGAACAAACTTTTATTGCGGAGAAGATATTATTATTGCCGTGACCAAATAGTAACCATATTTTTTCTCTGCGTGTACCAGCTTGCAACTAAAAGTTTTTTTCGGTTGCCTTTTGATAAGCTTTGGTCTCAAATCTGACTATTAACTAATTGTAAAGAACAGTGATATGATGCTCTTCGGATATTGTCAACCCAACCATACTATTTTTTGCAAGCACTTTGTATCGATGTTTTACAAAAGCAAAATTTCGAGTTAGTATGCTTGTGTTAAACAAGTCCCAAATGTTTTGACAGAATTAACAGATTCTACATATTATAGCGCAGGTATAAAAACCAAAGAAAATAAATCTGTGAAAAACTACTTCAAGATACGACTGAAGCACAAAAAAAACTATCAACGCAATGATTAACATTAAAGATAAGTTAATTAAATCAAGCTAAGCAACAACAATATCAACACCAATTGATATTAATATTATAGTTGTTGTACCAACATTCTTAACAAAAATGTCTATTAATAAAACAACAACTAAAGCAGCAGCAGCCGCAACATCATCTCAGCCACTTATTTTAATTGAATTAAAAAAAAATCGCAGTCTCAAAGGGAAACAAAAGCGCACCAGCTTGAATTGCGGACGGACATGCAGAGACAGCCGATATAAGAAGACGGAAACAACAAAATTTTTTGTTTTTTTTTTATTCAAAATCAGCCACAGCTACAGCACTTTTGAGTTTGTTATGAAAATTTATTCATTGCTAATGATTTTTAAGAAGATTTTGTTTGTTAAGCTTTTTACGGTCAATGTTCGTGTAACAGTTTTCCGAATCCGCACAGTGGTCCGGAAGCGAAATTCTGTTCTAAATTAGTTTTTAATTAACTTCGTTTTATGGTTTTGTCTATGAAGATAATTTCTTCTTATACAAAAGTATTTTTTTTTTTTAGTTTTCGCCATAAAGCTGAATAATAGAGCATTTTTATTAACATTTGTCCATGGACCAGGTTACAAAAAAATCGGTATTAGCCAATTAAAAAAGTATACACTAAAATGTGTCCAAAGCGACTTTACGAGCGTATATACCATATCATTGTAAAACTATTTAAGGGTTTACAATTCCCGTCTCTACAGTGCTTTGTCTTATTTATTGCTGTCGTAATTATTCAACATCATTGTAATAAAATAAATGACAAACACGTACAATTTATTATTAACTAATTGTTCACTTGTGTTCTAGGCGAACACGGCAACGAGTCATTTGTTGTTGTTGTTGCTTTTTGCTTGAAACGCATTTGGAACTTTGTTGGAATTTGTATAAAAAACGTTTTAATTTATAAGTTTGTTGTATTTTGTGTTGAGGGAGAATACGTGAATTATTTGCAATGAGTCAAAAATGATTTGCAGCAACACATGTTGAAAAGAATTTCATTTATTTTCATATTCACATTTATACGCTGCACCACACTGTGGTACAGAGTATTAAACAGGGTTATTCATTCACGACTAGACAAATTTCACCAGCGTATGCCTTGGCCTAGTTTCATGAAAATATGTCCATATACGACCATGTCTGAAAATGCAAGGGGGCGAAATGGCAACGGTTTGAAAATTTTTGGATTGGTGGTAGAAGGGTACTAGAGTAAAATTGCTAAGTTCAAAACCAGTAGTCGTATTATTTTTTCTCTTAAAAGATAGCCCTAGATAGGCACTAGCGTTCCAAAGTTGTGACTATTTGACTGAAATGATTTTTTTTTTGTAAATTGGCACAAAAAAACTTTTGCATTTCAGCCAAATAGTCACCTCTGGAACGCTAGGACCTCTGTGCTTCGTTTAGGTAGTTTTGGAAGGTAAGAGGTAGGGCTATCTTTTAAGAGAAAAAACAATTCCGACCACTAATTCAGAAGTTAGCAATTTCACCCTAGTACCCTCCGACCACCAATCAAAAAATGTTCAAACCGCTGCCATTTCGCCCCCTTGCATTTTCTGCAAGGTCGTATATAGACATTTTTTCCTGAAATGAGCCAGGAAATACGCTGGTGTATTTTTCCTGGCAAATGTTTGTAACTACCAAAAATGTTTTGAGCTAGACCTTTAAATATACCACCTTTAAGTATACCGATCGACGTATAATCACCTGCTGATTTCATTAACCGAAGTTTGTCTGTCCATCCATCCATTCGTCCCATCGTCTATCTAAAGATTCTAATTTATTTACTACATGTCGCAATTGTTGTCCGATTTTCATGAAATTTGGTATAAGTAAGTTTTTGAAACTGAAAAAAATCGATTCAGATTTAGTTATAGCCCCTACATATGTATATGTTAACACGATTTTTAGTTTTGAAGTCCACATCTCGCATAGAATCTTGATGATATTTAGCAGGAGTACGTTTTTGGACCAAGGACAGACGCTATTGAAATTGAGGAAATCGGTTCAAATATAGATAAAGTATCGTTCCTCGGGCAAAGTTTCTTATTTTGATCCCTAGAATACGATTTTCCTTGTCACTTGAGCGATTTTTTGCCTCCCTACACATCGAACCGCCCTTATGTATATATTTATCCGATTTTATACCTGTAGTGCAATTACATCCAATCTTGATGAGTTTTGGCACACGTTTGACTCTTAGACCTAGGGCGGACGTTATTGAAACTAAAGAAATCATTTCAGATTTTGATATAGGTTCCACATTTATGTTCATCCGATTTTTTTGTAAGATGTAGTCTAGAAGCCTAACATCTAATTTTGATGAAATTTGGCACAGGTTTGTTTTTTGGATTAGGACGGATGCTATTGAAATTGAAGAAAATCAGTTCAGATTTAGATATAGATATAGCTCCCATACATATATTTTCATCTGATTTTATACCTTCACCGCATATTCCATCTAATGTTGATAAGTTATGGCACTGGTTTGTTTCTTGGGCCGAGGGCGGACTTTAATAAAAATGGAGAATATCATTTCAGATTTCGATATAGCTCCCACATACATGTTTATCCGATTTTTACGTTTTTAGATGTTGCAGCCACATCTTATATCAAATCTTGATAAAACTAAGAACGAGAAAGTTTTATGGACCGAGGAGGGACTGTATTGAAACTGGAGAAAATCGTTTAAGATTACCTAATACTTAGCTTCCAAATTGTACAGTTAATGAAGCTTGGCAGAAGTTTGTTTCTCGTGTCAAGAACGGACGCTGTTGAAATTGGAGAAATCGGTTCAGACTAAAATATATCTGTCACATATATGTTCAACCGATTTTAATGGGCAGTCCAACCATAACGCACAATGTCAATTATGAGTCACACCTTCACGTCACGTTTTTTGCCCAACTTAATGCGAAATTTCTTTGTTTCAGTGTTAGGCAAATTCAACCGAGTGGTACACAATTGCATTTCGTGATTTGATTGGTCAGAATAATCGTCCAAATTTTTCTACAGTCGGGAGAATTGTGCGCAAATTTTAGCAAACTGGGTCTACAGATAATATGAAAACACCTGTTCATGCTCGTCGCGTTCATTCTTCGAAAAAGATTAATGTTTTTTGCGAAAGTGGGGCAGAAGAGCCTTCACCCTCGACTCGTGTATGGTGTTCGTTGCTGCGAGATGATAACCGACTTCTTGTGGCCAGAAATTGAGGACATTCCCCTGGGCGATATATGATTCCAAAAGGATGGTGCCACTCGCCACACAGCGAACGAAACATGAACATTGAATTCGGTGTTATCCTACGTTGTAACGGTGTTGAATGACCGCCTTCTCTCTTTCTCTCTCTTTGGGGATAATAAATTTTTTTTTTCCAAAATATAAAAAAAAATTAAAGAAAATATTTTTTATAAAATTAAATTATTAATCCCGATAGTTTAAAAAAATTCCAAGTATCATACGTAACTAGAACAAAAGTTATGAGTTGAGTAAAAAAACTTATTGAAAATGTTGCCACTGCTGTAATTTTCAGAATTCTAAATTTTTTTAAATAAAATTAAACTGTATTTTTTAGAACACCAAAGTGCCCCAATGTACAAACTTCCGTCAAAATCGAAGACCTACTTGTAGAAAGTGATCGGTATCACATGGAATTGACGATTTGCTAAAAAAGGAAAAGAAAACTCTAAAATTTAATTATACATTTGGGGGTTTCATTGGAGTCAGTCTTCAAATCGCCTGATTCAGAAAGAGATTCTCAGTCGATCGATATAACTTGTCATAAGTTTATCGAACTTAGTTTTGGATGTACACAAAGTTATAATGTGGAACTACAGTGCAGTGTAAGCAGGGTTAATGCAATTGAAATCAAGTCGTTTCATTTTGAACATATGGCAAAACAACAGCAACCAGTATTTTTATCCGCTTTAATATTATAAATAATAAATATAAATCGCTGTTTACACTTAACTCCCGCAATTTAATTTTTAACTTCAGACAAGTTTTAATAAAATCTCTTTATAATTGTGTTTTATTTTTTGTTTCCTTTTTTTTGTTCTGAATATTTGTCCTAAAAAAGAGGCAGGGTAAAATCGGTTAACTGGTTTCATTTCTAATTTCTCAGATTGATTTATTAGCAATCAAAGGCTTATGGAATGCAATACAAATTGCTATTATTTAATTAAAGCTACTCGTTTTATTCTCCTTTCTCTTATCAGATTTGTGTTATTATTTTGAATGGGATATTTTGAAAGTAACACCTTTTACTTTACGATGCGTATTAGAGATTCAGGTTTTCGTTTGTTTTAAATATTTATAGTATTTTTATCTCCAAGTTATGCAGATCATTTGTAATAACTTATTTTGATTACATTCTTTTTTTAAATATTTTTGATTTATTTCCGTTAGATTTTTTTATTATATTAATTTTAAAGATTTTTTATTTTTTTCTTCCTTTGGTTTTTTGTTAATCTTTCACTTTTCACTGTTCATTAAGAACTAATTTCATTCTAAGAAATTCGCACATATTTAACTCCACTTTTTTCGCATTGCATTTCAGAAGGAAATCACACATATGCATGTAAATTCACAGGCTTGTTGTAGAAAGGAGCAGAAAAAGGACGACCTCATTTGCCATTTGCCTCAATACCATAAATCTCTTCACTTTTTACACACTAATACACGCGTACATGGACATTTGAATACGTTCCACATATTTACGAATGAGCGTAGCACAAACCATTTCACTGTCTTTGTATGAGTGGAAACTGCAAATTATCCTTGAAGACAGCGTTTCCTATTGGCCTAAGCACTCGGCATGTGTGTACGTTCGTGCTTCTTCGTCTTCGTAGTTGTTTTAACGGTTAAAAAATTCAAATTTCTTTAATTTCCGCTGTCAACGTTTTAAGCGGTATTGCCATCATTTGTATTCACTTTTTTCGTCAATAACTTTACTTCACTTCTCTCACTCTCTCTCTCTCGGTAAATGTTTTGCCACTTCGCGTTTGGTTCCAAATGTTTTCACTTGTATTTCATGACAAAAACAAAAACGACGGCGTAAATTTCACACGCAAATAATCCGTTTAGTATTCATGCTTCCATCTGAACACCGTAACGAGCGGCCAACAACTGATTCTCGTTGACATTTATCTGGCGAGTGACAGCCACTGCGCGCGCTGAACGCTAACAGGTGTAACACCTGCAGTGGTGCCAGAAGTGACGATTTTTTTTTTTGCCATTTTGACGATTTTTTGTGAAAATTTACCCAAATGACGATTGACGATTTTTGGTTCAATCCCGTTTATATAGGGTGATCCAAGTAGAGCAATTTTTTCAATAGCCTTTTTTTGAGAGATCACGTGTGAGTCGTGTCATGCTGTCATGTTATTTTTGTTTAGTATAGTTTGGCATTTCATCATGGAAAGGCTTACGCCTGAACAACGTTTACAAAACGTTCAACTTTATTACGAAAATTCACGTTCTGTGAGAAATGTGTTTCATGCACTTCGTTCAACTTATAGTCAACATAATCGGCCAACATTTCTGGCTCAATGGTATGTAAACAAGCAAAATTGCCACATTTAGGACGAAGAGCAACCAGAAGAGGTTCAAGAGCTGTCACTTCATCCAGGAAAAACAACGGTTTGGTGTGGTTTGTGGGCTGTTGAAATCATCGGTCATCATTTCTTCAAAAATGATGCCAGTGAGAACGTAACCGTATCGTGCCACGATAACCGACTATTTGATGCCTGAAGTAGAAGCTCGTGATTCAGGCCTTAGAGCCAAACATCACGCGTGTCGAAATGCTCGAACGAGTCATCGAAAATTCGACTCAACGGATGGACCATCTGAGACGTAGCCGCGGCCAACATTTGATAGACATAATCTTCAAAAAATAAATTTTAAAGATTGTTCTTTCGAATGATAATAAATATTCCCCATTCAATTTGAATTTTCTGTGTTTTCTTCTTAAATTAGGGAACCTCATAATTAATCACCCTTTACTTTAAAATTTTCTTAAAAACTTAGAATTGAATAAAAACTCAACAATTAAAAATCAGCTAGATCGCTTTGCGAGGTTTAGATTCATTACTTGGCATCAAAGCGATTCCGTTATGCTTTCATGTTCCCTTAGTGAGTAAATTGAATCTCTTATTGGTATGGACCAAACCTTGCCATGTTGGGAAGTTTCAACAGACAACGAGATTTTTCAACAGCTTAGCAGCGCTTCCGATATTGAAGAAGATTACGATGACAACATGCAGGGTAAACAATGTACAGCCCCTTTCAATAATCCTACTGTCAGCCTTACGTCATAACGTTCATTAAATGATTTTTATGGACAATCCTGAGGCTCGCAATACATTACACGATCTTAAGCATGTAAACAAAAATTAGAGCCTATTTTAGTAATACGACGTAAACAAATTACATTATCTACACAGAAAGAAAAAATCAGTTGGAAAGCGGTCCGATTGGATTAGCATTCTTTCTGTTGCAATCACGACATAGACAAATTACTACGAGGGCGACCGCAAAACTAACTGGCCTGGCACATTTTCTGTTTTACTAGAAACTTTTTTTTTGTTTTTTTAAAGCAATCTTTTAAAAGCCATCTGTCAAAATTTCCGAAGTATTTAATGATTATTTTCTTTGTTACAGGTGATTGAAGTAAACAAGTTTTATACTTTTTGAAAAATGGAAAATAAAGAGTTTCGTCGGTAATTAAACACTTTTATATGAAAGGTTATACGCCACAATTAATCAAAGATGAATTGGATTCTGTTCATGGTGATAATGCACCATCATACTCCACCGTGAAATCGTGGGTTCAACAATTTAAAATGGGTTGTTGAAGTACGGAAGATGAACAACGCTCTGGAAGACCGAAAACTGCTACTACTATTGAAAACATTGGAAAAATATTTAATGAAGTGACTAAAGATAGACGAATAAAGCTCAGAAAAATTGTTGATATTGTTAAAATACACGAAAAACAAGTTTGGAGTATTTTACATGATGAACTCCACATGAAAAAGCTATCCGCAAGATATGTGCCGCGTTTGTTGACTTTGCCCCAAAAAATCGTCCGTTGGACCAATTCCAAGGAGCTTTTAGCGATTTATCAGCGTACTTCAATAGAGTTCTTGCGCCGATTCATAGCTGTTGATGAAACATGGATCCATCACTACATCCCAGAATGCAAAGAACAGTCAAAACAATGGAAAGAAGTTCGTATATGTAACAGCGCATAGAGAAATTGACCTAAGGGGTAAAAAAAATCAATTTTAATTTTTTTTTATTTTTTTGATGTGGAAAACATCTGAGCATCGAATGAGACCGATCCCATGCCCCAAAAATGTTCCCTCCCAGAGATATGCGCAGTTTGTGAATCTTTAAAATGGCTCTTCTGAGCAAAACTTTTCATCAACTTTTCACATTTTTTATTTTGATGTGGACAACATCTGAGCATCGAATGAGACCGATCCCATGCCCCAAAAGTGTTCTCTACCAGAGATATGCGCGTTTTATGAAAGCGAAGTCGACGATTCTAAGCGCAAATAGAAAGGGACCTAATCTTTAAAATGGCTCTCCCTTTCTATTTTGCGCGTCACATATGTTTGAAGATGGTGGGCGATTGAAAATTTAAAATTTGAACCGGCTGTTAAAACAAGTACTTATAAATTTTTCACATTTCTGATTTTATTGAAAAGATTGAACTTTGTCATTTAATAATGGAATACAATATCATTCATATAACTACCACGACTGGCTCGGTAGTACCTCATCCGATCAACCCAATTTTTTAGTACTTTATCGATTGTTTCAGGTCGATTCTCTTCAATGGCAACTTCGATTTCATGTTACAACGCTTTAATGGTATTTTATGCTTTGCGTAACATTTTTCACAAAAAAATAATCTAAAGAGCTCAAATCAAACGTGTAATCTTGGCTTCCAAGAAGCTGGTTTGTTAGCATAGACTTTGGACTTTCCGTCGATCCAAAGAAAAAATCTAAGGGTGTGATATCACACGATCTAGACGGCCAATTTACCGGTCCAAAATGTGAAATTAGCTGCTCTTTGAAATTACCTCTCGCTAGATCCATTATTTGACCAGCTGTATGGCAAGTGACACCGTCCTGTTGAAACAAAATGTCGTCAAGAATACGGGCTTCAGTTTCAGGTAGTAAAAAGTCCGATATGATAGAGCAATAGGGAGCACCATTGGAAGATACGTTTCGTCCATCATCATTTTTAAAAAAATAAGGACCGATAATTCCACCAGCCCATAAACCGCACCAATCCGTGGTTTCTCTGGACATAATGGCACCTCTTGAACCTCTTCTGGTTCCTTTTCAGCCCAAATACGGCAATTTTGTTTAATGACCTTGCCGTTGCGCCAGAAATGGGCCTAATCGCTGAACACAATTTTAGTCGAAAACAGCGGATCTTCTTGTTTTTCGCCAAATGCTCATTGCAGTTGCCAACATTTGAAGGAAATAATATTCAAAAAATAAATGGCATAAAATGTCCTTTCGTATGAACCATAAAGATTCCATACTTGATTTGAATTTTAGTATTTTTTTTATTTTGAAACAAACCTCTAGATGGATCACCCTATATTTTCTTTGAATGACTGAATTGGATTTAAGTTAATATTTGAGTCTTTTTTCATATATTTAATAAATAAAATTAATTTGTCATGAATAGATCGGATAACTGAAAAGTGTTCCACTTAAGCGAATTACCCTTAAGTGAAAACTACGGATAACTGAAACGTGTTTCACTTGTGGATAACTAAAATGAAGTAGCTACATTTTGGTATTTTAACATAATCGGTATCGACTTTACATACAATAATTGTTGTTTAGAACTAAATTTTAAATTCATAAATTATTTTTTTAGCTCGTTAAAATAATTACGAAGTTTTGATAAATAACACTGGGTATCAAAGTCGCAATGGACAAGTCGTCCTTAAACAAAGAGTGCCGATTTTTATATGCATATGTGACGCGTAAAATAGAAAGGGACCTAAGGGTAAAAACCAGTTTTGTTCAGGAGAGCCATTTTAAAGATTTAAATACGTGTATCTTTGGTGTACCATCACTTTCATAAAACGCGCATATCTCTGGGAGAGAACACTTTTGGGTCATCGGATCGGTCTCATTCGATGCTCAGATGTTGTCTACATCAAAAAAAAGTGAAAATTGATTTTTTTTACCCTTAGGTCCCTTTCTCTATGCTTTGTCATATATAGAAAACTTTCATCAGTCTTGACTCACAAAAATTATTTGGGGTCTGGATATATACGTTTACTTGATAGCTTTGACGCCTAAGAACTCAAAAGGCTATAACAAGTTTTACTTCTAAGAACGTTTTTCATTACATTTCCAAAAAACATGAACACATTTTTTAAGAACAACTATTATTTTGTTTTTGCTAAGGAGTCGTAAAAACGTTATAGCTATTTATTGCCCACTTGTTTCAAATTATTGGAAAATGTGTTTATTTAACTTTGAAGCGATAATTGTGTGTAATAAAATGCTTAAAAGTGTTTTTTTTTATTAATTTTTATTGCTTGGCGATTTTTTTAACATTTGGCGATTTTGACGTTTTTTTTCTCATTTACCTGGCAGCACTGAACACATGTAGCTGGTATCGGATATGGAAGACACCAAAGCTCTTTCGTTCACATGTTGCTGTATATACTGAAGGTTTAGATACTTTTTGTCGTTTAACAGTTTGCGTTTATGTTAAAATGCACTGTTAGGTGAACAGAACACTTGACTTGCAAGAATGTTAAGTTAAGCTTTCGTACGATAATGGCTACGGCTAGCGAAAGCATTTATGTTGTAAGATATATTTTTAAAATAACTGAAATTAATATTTTAACGGTCAATTCGTGCGAACAATTGGTCGTGTCTTTAAAGATTTGAAAAAGGGGGACCAGTTAGTATTGAATGTTTTTTCAGTTGTTGCATTTTTGAAACTTTTAATTCAACCAATGTCATACTGATGTCAATGTTTTCAGAAAGGTTTGCCATTTCATCCTGCTTCGTTTCATGCCTGCCAAATATTTAAAAACTATCAAAGTGATAAATAACTATGTTCAAGCTATGATTTGATATTTGTATATTTTATTTAATGTATATTTAAAAAAATGTACATTTCAATATTCACTTTCGCATTTGCTTTCGCAACAAATATATTTCAATATTCCCATTCGCTTTATCTAAGCCCACTTTGGTTACACCCTAAGCCCACTTTCGTTACATCCCTAGAGAACAGTGCTTCCATATCACTTATGTAATATCTAACGTTATTTTCGTTGCTTTCATCTAAGACTTCCATATAATCTATGAAATTTGCATACTCGTACATACACACAGAGAAGAGATTTGTTGCCACAATCGAGATTTCTGCTAACCGAATGTTGGTGCTTGCACTTTCTATCCATGTATTCCATCAATACAACCGAATGTTGATTAGGTACACAGCAATTTTGAGTAGAGAGAACTCACACTTTCGGTTCAAGAAAACAAGTGCGTTGGATTATTATTTGAACCGAATCTGTACATGTATTGGTTGTTTTTATTAATTGTTGGTTATAAGAACATTTTGAAAAAATTTTATATTTTACTGCCTTAAAGTAAAATAAATACGTTTTTGGAAAGAAGTTTCGATAAGTACTGCAATGATGCCCCAATCTGATAAGAATAGATTTAGGTATACATATAACAATATTTATTGTCAAGCTTTTTGTGGCCGTAAAGCGGAAAAAATGAGTCGCCACCAAAACAAACTAGCTTGTTGTTTTGAATAATAAGGAGGTCTATCTATGGCGAAAATTCCGTTAAATTAATGTCGCTAAATTACTGTAAAGCCTGTTCTATATATTAGAAAGTTTTTATTTATAGTTCTTATAAATGTGACGCGCAAAATAGAAAGGAACCTCAGGTTAAAAACCAGTTTTGTTCAGGAGAGCCATTTTAAAGATTAGGTCCCTTTCTATTTGTGCTTAGAATAGTCGACTTCACTTTCATAAAACGCGTATATCTCTGGGAGGGAACACTTTTGGGGCATGCGATCGGTCTCATTATAAAACACGCATATCTCTGGGAGGGAACACTTTTGGGGCATGGGATCGGTCTCATTCGATGCTCAGATGTTTTCCACATCAAAAAAAGAAAAATTTATTTTTTTTACCCTTAGTTCCCTTTCTCTATGCGCTGTCACATATATATGGCAGTATAGTTTGAAAGCATTAACCCAAGAAACTAAAACTATCTTAAAATTTATATTGTTTTTATAAATTATTTCGGTCGTTAACAAAGACTTGTTGTGACTAGTACCAGTAAAATAATATAGGGTTAACTTATATATGTTGATGTTGGAATAACCAATATTAGTTTGCAACAGCCAACTTAACAGGGTTTGGTCACTACAAAAACTAATCTGTTGTCACTACCAAATATTGGTACCAAAGGAAAATGTACATTACAATTGGTTGGTTGCATTAACCGCCAATAGTTAAAATGCAACCAATAGTTAAAATGAATTCGGTTTGTATAACTGTGTAATTGGTTGTAAATACCGTAATATGGTTGTAGCAACCATCATATGATATCTCGAACTATGTTACCATCTATACTATGGAATATTGGTTATTGCAGAAATTCGGTTTGTCCCACCGAATTTTTGTCGTTGGGACCGATTTCCAACTGATTTTTTCTCAGGGACTACTCATTATTTTTCAATTTCGTCCTTTAAAGATGAGGTTTAAGTTCATCATCTTTAGACGCAAAAAAATCGATCATATGAGAAAGCATATTCACTTTGTCATCCGTTTGCAACGCATCGAAATACTGGTGGGAGATTCGAGAAAGTACCTACAATCTAAATAGTAGAAAAATTCTAAGATGATCAAGCCATGTCCGTCTGTAGAAAGCACAATACAGGTCGCAATATTGAAGCTAGGATATTAAAATTTTGTACAAATATGTCTTGATGGACTGAAACGGTTGGAATTAAAAATGAGCCAGATCGGTGAAAAGTGATATTCGAAGGTGCACGCAAAGAAAAAACATGGTTACTATATGGTCACGGCAATAATAATATGTTCGTCGCAACCATAGTATTGTTTACTGAATTTAATTTTGATGATTGCCGCAATATTAATATTGTTGAAATGTAACAATAGTATTATTGACAAATTAAAAAATGAAAATATGGTTGTAGCAACCATATAAATATGGTTGGTGCGATAAAAGTATTGTTTTTTGGGTTTTATGTTAACAATAATATGATTACGGCAATCATACTGTATGATTGTAATTTTTCTTCATTTGAATATGCTTTTTAAGAACAATGTTATTGTTTGTTACGGATCTAATGGAATAATCGTACTTTTTATGTGAAAATTAAAATTTTTCTGCTTTGGCTTTGCTTAACGAAAATATTTTTAATAAAAACGCTTACGTTTTTTTAAGTTGATTTTTTCTACTGTTGAAAAAATAACTCCTATTATTTTGAATTTAATGTATTTTAAAATAATTTCGAAATATTGGGATAAATAAAAATTAAACAACACATAGAACAACGAGTTTAAATAAATGACCTCAAGCCGAAAAATAATTTTATAAAATAATAATTTTTATAATCAAATCTTTTATTTGGGGATCTTAGCGTAATTGTGTGATCATACTATGGTTGTGGGGATCATAACATGGTTGCCTGTGATTTATACTATGGTTGTAAGGATCATACTATGGTTATATGTGAAACATACTATGTTTGTGAGGATCATAATATGGTTGTGGAGACCATAGTATGATTGAGTGTGAATCATAATATTGTTGCTGGACCCCAACCATATAAGCAACAATAGTATGATGCTCTTTGAATATTGTTATCCCAACCATACTTTTTTTTCTACGTGTGATAAGACAACGCCCACACAACCCTGAACCTAGAAAAACCATATATGTTCACCAACCATACTCGTATATGTTTGTTCAGAAGAGCCATTTTAAAGATTTAAATACGTGTATCTTTGGTGTACCATCACTTTCATAAAACGCGCATATCTCTGGGAGGGAACACTTTTGGGGGATGGGATCGCTCTCATTCGATGCTAAGACGTTGTAAACATCAAAAAAAAGTGAAAATTGATTTTTTTTACCCTAAGGTCCCTTTCTCTATGCGCTGTCACATATAATGAAATATGACGATGATATGTGGAATATATGATGGCAAGGATGAAAACACATTCAGGAGAAGAGTCCAATTCTTCTCCTGAATGTGTTTTCGCCACGCCCTCTTAAAAATCCAATTTATTGCCAAAGTAATGGACCGATCTTTATTCAAGTTTGTTATAATAAATTCAATGACTAGGAAAATATTAAAGCTTTTGCTGTGTTATAATTAAACAAAAGGGCGTGGCACCTGAGCTATATCTCATTATCTTATAGAGATATTACGTTGATATTTGGATCCCATGTTGTTGGCATAGATCGAAACACATCTTGGTGGGAAGGAGGGCGATGCCACGCATCCTTTAAAAAATCGCATATATGCGCAAAGAAATGGGCCGATAGTTCTAAAATTGTTACAGAATGAAACTAATGACATTCGGGCAGCCCATTTTTTAGCTCCCAAGTAAGCCTTTGTTGTATTATCATATAATTTAAATGAGTGTCACTGCGTTATTAAATGGATTCCTAATCGTCATTGTGGAGGCATTTTAACCTGACATGCTTGAGTTAGAACGGCAAGTTGGTTTTAAGCTGAAAATCCCCGCCTATTATTGTTGATTACTTGATTATTGCACAAATCTGTCATTGTTTAGTCGAGTTTTTTTCAATGCTTCTTCCCGCTTTCATTTTTTGCAATTTTTGGTAACTTTTCAGACGATTTCCGTTTAAAAGTTTAATGGAAATTTGAGCAGTTTTTCGGCTTCTACAAATGTATCGGCAATCCCAGATGGTCCAAAAGCTATTGAAATCCGACATTTTATTGCACATTATTAGAAATCTTTGGTCCGAATCATAAAAAATTAGATATTTGTCATTTGAAACTGGGACGTTGATTCGAACTTATTGGTTTAATGTACCTTGAATACACTGTAGATTTACGCAAACTATTGATTGAATTTATATTCAATGCAATTAGGGCAATTACTAAGTTGTGCAACACCATCCCCACAATAGTAAATACAGGGTGTCCGCCGAGAAGGTATACTACGTTGTTTTGCCGCCATTTTGGTAAACTTTAGTCTTGACAGTTCATATTTGGCAGTCGTGAAGTAGGGAAGTGGCAAATTTATTATGGAAAAATATTCGATAGAGCAACGTGTTTAATCGTCAAAACATTTTATCAAAATCAATCATTGATTACTTTGACGATGGGAAAATTACGTGAAATTTTTGGGATAAACAACGTGCCAACAAAATGAACTATTTATGGTGTACTGCATGATTACGAAGAAAGAGGGTCTGTAGCTGATAGGACCAAGCATGGACCACCACGTACTGCAAGATCGGCTGAAAATATTACTGCAGCTCAAGAAAGTGTTCAAAACAATCCATTAAACTGAGTTCGATGCCGTGCTCAGGAGCTTGGTCTTCAAAGAACAACGTTGGCCACAATTTTGCATAAGGATTTGCATTTGTTTCCACTTAAAATTCAGTTGACACAAGAGCTTCTTCCACAAGAACATTTACGCCGCTGCCGCCGTACTCTCGCCCATGGCAACCCCGATTTTTATGAAAAAATCATAATAAGTGAAGAGACACATTTTCATTTGAATGGATATGTGAATAAACAGAATAGTCGGTTCTGACAATGAAAACCCTCAAAGAGGCTTAATTTGTGGATTTTGGATGCAATTGTACCATAAATACAAAATATTCTAATATCAGACGACAGCGCCACCTGTCGGGACTAAACATAAGAGAAACTTTTCGAGAGGCTTAGGTAACATGTGGACATGTGGTTTGGTGTCTATCGGTCAAGCGGTTCTTGAGTTTTAGGCGCTATAACACCGAACAAAAATTTTTCATCTATAAATAGATAAGTAAATTTATCCATAAGGGGCATTAACGAAGTAATAAAGGGTGAGCCGAAGAAATCCAATACAAATTTCGTTACATAAACAGGTGCTTCTCTTGAAGGTGTTCAAAGTGAGAACGGGGTACTTTTGTAAAATTCTCAAGTTTATGAGAGCCTTGAACTTCCATTTATAGCCACATACATTTCAATGGTTTCAATGTTAGAGTCATAAAAGTAACGACAATAAATATACCAAAAACACCACAACCATATGAATTGAACGCTTACCACCTCTTTCCCCTCCTGCTTTTGTCAGTTCAATGACAAAAACTGACCGCTGTCGTAAAAGTATCTTCATGAAGCATGGACACATTTGACCTACACCAAACTACCAAAAATACAAAAAAAAATATAATATCCAAAAGCCTTGATGTCTTTTGAGTTTGTGTGTTTTTGAAACAAAACATTTCCTAATATTTGTTTTTGTTGTTGCTGGGTATTTAATTACAAATTATGGCTATGACGAAAACAAGGCCTCTAATGTATGGCCCCCACCACCCCAAAAAAGTTCTATAGACAATTATGGTAATTTCCAACCAAAATAAAAAACGGCATGAGAAGGCGCAACGAAAGTTTATTGAACGTTGCAGTTGCTAAAGGTCACTTAAAAATAGTCGCACGCTCACACAGCGCAGCGAGTGGAACAGAGCAAATATCAGTTTTTCTTGTTTGGCTGAATAGAGGGAAAAGTCTTCCAAAGATTTCCAAACAAATCCAACGAAATATAAGACGACCATTAGACAGAAAGAAGGCTGATGTTTGTTCATCAAAGACCAGAGCAAATAAACTGGGGGCTTTGTGTTCTGGACGTGTTCATTGATGAGCTGATTGTATTTAGGCTGAAGAAAAATGTGTAAAGGAAAAGCGTTTTTTACTCGTACTTCGACTCTTACCGAAGGCTGTTTTTTGTTTTATAAAATACAAGAGCGGTCAAACGTATTTAACAAGGACGATAAAATTTGGCTCGATGATGGCGTTTAATCTATTGGGAATTGTAAATATGCGAAATTGGTCCTAGACAAACAGTTTCAGTTTTAATGGAGTAAAGGCTCCTCGGAAAAAGTACACATTTTGAGTATTTGATCAATATACACCATTTCAATATTATAATGGATCACTCATAAGTATGAACAACTTTTATTGTATTGTATCGAAAGTAATGCGAAAAACTGAAATTCAAATTTTAATGTTGATGGTATAAGTTTAGTAAAAACTTCCAAAGATATATATTCGTTAATATAAAAAAAAAACAACCAAAATCATAAAGATTGGACAGTCTTCAGATCAAAGTGATAATGGGAGACACAATATAATAATACGAAAAGTCTTTCTAATTTAATTGTATACTTAGTAGGGACATAAATACTGTTACAGCATTGAACACACCCATTTCAATAGTAGAACTGAACATACCCCGTTAATGTCATATGGGTTTTGAAAGCTAACCTCAATAGCGTTACTTTGTAATGGGATTTTAAAATTGTTTCAACTTTCATCATGGAGTGGTCGGATAATGAGAACCGTATCGCTGTAATAGCGCTTTTCAAGTGTGCAATGAAAAAAACGATATTTTCACAACGCTGCGCCCACTATGGATTAGCCGCATGTTCGTCTACCGATGCATAAAACTGTTTGAGGAGACTGGAGATGTAAAAGACCACGGAGATGTAAAAGACCGGGTCGGTCGGGCCGCCCACGCTCTGTTCGAACACCGCAAAGGGTCATCACCCAGCTTCAGTCGTGGTTTGGTGGGGTGTCTCTTACGATGGGGTCACTGACCTGCATTTCTGCGAACAAGGAGTCAAGACATCGGCCAAAGTTTACCAAGAAATTGTTTTGAAAGCTGTTGTGAAGTCTCTTAACAATTCCCTGTTCCAAAACCAGCCATGGACTTTCCAGCAGGATTCTGCGCCGGCCCATAAGGCTAAAACGTCCCAGGCCTGGCTTCGAAACAATTTGCCAGCGTTCATTTCCTCTGAAGAATGGTCCAGATTTGAACCCATTGGATTACAAATTGTGGACGGTTTTAGAGGACAAGATTTGTCACAAAAGATACCCAAGCATTGGATCTCTTAAGACTGCTTTGGTTCGAGCTGTGGCCAATTTTCCAATGGACGAGGTTCGTACAGCTACTGACGATTGGCCAGTGCGACTTAAAGCGTGTGCAAAGGCAAAAGGCGGACATTTCGAATAAGTAGATTTTTTTGGATACAATATACATCAAAAAATATATTAAAATATATTTGGTCTAAAAACATTCAGTACTTTTTATTTTACAGCATAAAACGTGTGTATTTTTGTCCCTACTGTGCATTTTTGTCCCTACTAAGTATATTAAAATTCTATATTAAGTTGGAAGGCCTTTTTGACGTATTTCCGCTATCGATCGAACCGGCATCGATTCTCTTAGCTTCCGACAATAATTGGGCGATATTTTTTCCCATTCGTCCTTGAGGGCTGTAACAAGGTCACTTTTATTTTTAATATGTGGATTTTTTAGTTTTTCTCCAGATGACTCTGCACATGCTCTATCGGAATTAGATCTGGATATTCGTGAGAAGTTTCGAGTATGAGTGCAATTATTGAGCTGCCAATTTCTAACATAATGTGCCTTAGGCTTAGGATCATTATTAAAAAATGTTCAGCTGTTTTTGCTAGATTTGCTCTCAAGATATTCAGATAATATTTGTGGTCCGTAATTTCTTCAATAATATGAAGATCTCCGTACTTTCTTCAATAATATGAAGATTTCCAGGAGCAGCCGCCGATATACACCCCATACTGCCATACTGTTGATCTTAAATTTTCGCTGTCGCAGCTTTCGGCCTCCACCAGACATACAAATGCCCATCTGACCGAAATACATTGTAAGGATGGAGTGCGAAAATATGGTTTTTTGCACTTCTGGATGTGGCGACACTGTTGGTCGAAGAGAGTGGAGAGTATGTGTGGCTTAAAGTAGCTGACGGGAGATTTGTATACGTCTGCCTTTCAGTTGCCATCATGCATTGGACACGTAAGGAGAGGTCATTTTGTGTTGAAGCGTATTTTTCAAATGCGCACTCGATCATTGCAGAGCAGCGTGCTTTTCCCCAGTGGATGTGTTACCAAACAAAATATACGATACAGGACTGAAACAAACCTCAGAGAACTTCACCAGAGACCTCTGCATTCGGACCGTGTCACTGTGTGGTGCGCGATATCACGAGTTCTCAGTTACATCTTGCCGTAACTGTGAACTCCGAACGGTACTTGACTATGATACAGGATTTTTTTCCGCCGGCTCTTGAGGCAAAGCAATTAGAGGATACGTACATGGTTCCAACAGGTTGGTGCCACTGCACACACAGCGAGGGTTGCCATGAACTGTTTGAGGCAAATGTTTCTTGGACGGCTTATCTCTTTGAGGGGTGATTTTAACTGGCCGGCACGCTCACCAGACTTAGCCCCATGCGATTCTTTCCTATGAGGTTACCTGAAGTTCAAAGGTGTATATCAACCGCCCCAATACCTTGGATGACCTAATACGAATTAACAATGTTGAGGCTGAAATTGGCAGAATACCAGTCGACATGCTTGTTAGAGTTCATGAAAACTTCAGGAAACGAATGCAGCATTGTGTGGATAGCGAAGGTCGACATTTGCCAGATTCACTATCTGAAACCATGTAATTTAAAAATATCCTTACTATTTAATACAATAAAAAGGAAAATAAATTTTTCTCAGGTTTATATTTTTTTTTATTTTATTGCCAAATAAGCAAATCAACGCGTAATTACTTTCGTCGATAAAAATAACTTTCTTCCAAAACGTAAAATCTTTGCATTTGTATACTTTGGCGAAGCCTTGGCTTTTTCGCTTATTTACCTTATTGCTACAAGGTCTTTTCCTAGCTACTCGAATTTTGTTCTGGTGCTTTTTCAAAACAATTCTGATAATAATTTAAAAATTCCATTGCTGTTCAATATAATTAAAAAATAAAATACATTTTTCTAAGTTTCATAATTTTTTTATTTCATTCCCAAAATAAGCAAAATACCGCGCTCCACCCTGTACATAAGGATGGGCCTATTTGTAAGGACAACAATTTGTCCTTAACGAGTCACTGTTTGGTGTGGATTTTGTGCTGGCGGCTTCATTTGGGGTATTTTTCTTCGAAAATACCGAGCCATGCTCAACGAATTTTTGTTTCCAAAAACTAAAGAGAATAACATGGACGACATTAGGTTTCAACATTACTGGACCACATGTCACCAGCCAACGCACCCACCTATAATTTACGCAATGTTTTTTAAAACCGAAAGTTCAACCTTTCAACCAGAAATTTGAAAAAAAAATATCAGTCTTTTTTTACAACCGATTTTTATTTAAAATGTCTCACTGTCCACCCAGTTATGTGGCTTTAAGGACTATAGGTTCTAAAATCACGAAGGACCTTTGTATGGGGACTGTACGATAATATGGACCTATGTGGCCAAGTTTCACTACAGTTAATTACTTATAATAGTCGCTTATAAAGTACCATGCACAATTTGGGCGTTATCGGCTTGTGGCTTCTGCTGCTGGATCTTCAATCGGGAGTTAACTTTGTGTAGGAACTAATCTACAAAGTCACTGAAAATATTCGATTCCCCTTGGAAAGTGAATTACAAGCGGCCAACAGTAAATATCTTCTATAGATTTTCTCACAAAAATGACATCATCATTGTAATTAGCCGGTTAATATTTGGCAACTATCCCTACTACCCGGTTTTGGTGTAAACTAGTATCGTTTATCAATCAGCATCTACTTGAAGTGTGGAACCACCAAGGTTAATACTAGATTTTACCATATTAAAACCGATTAATCCCATATCCCCTCTAGCACCAATTATGTGGTAGTACGAGTAATTATTTATTGAAGAGATAAGAGATATTTTAAAAATATTAAAGTAAATTAGTCCAAGTGTGAGACAATCACATGTTTGATGCGTGTTGAAAATTTGTTTCAAATTCATCCCAAGTGCGTGTCATTGATGTCACGATGATGTCAGTCGATGACAAGTAACGCGATTGAAAGCGTTTAAGTTTATGGCCGTTCACAGGTTAGTTATTATCCATAACCTATTGACAGTGACTTCATTCTTAATTAATATGTGGCATTTAGTTTATGGAATTTCTTATTAATTACTTGTACTTTATGTTATTTATTCTTACTGTGGTTACTAGCTATGCCACTGAACTATTCGTCGAAATGATATTGAGAAAAAGAAGTAGTCTAAAGGTTGGGAAATGTTCATCTCAGTCATATATAATTGATTCACGCCGAGAAAAATCAAACGAAAGCGAACAAATTAAAAATCATTTAAGATACAACTTGTTTGTGATAGATCTATATTCGAAACATAAACTTGTTTAAACATTAACTTCTTTTTAATAACCATCACTTTATTATTTATATTTCTTCTTATTGTTCTACGCTCAGTCGATGTCCCCTTTACATGAAGTGCATTGCGTTAGTGACTAAAAAGTAAGGGATCAAAGGGGGGGCAAGAAAGTATAATGTTTGTTGACATTTGTTTTGAATTTCTAGATGTCGTAGTTGGTGGGAAATACATTTGCCAGAAGTCGATTCCATCTACGTACTGTACGGGCGAAAAACGATCTGATCTGTAGTATAAAGTGTGATTGACCTGCCAATCTATGGCAAAAAGGTGCGAATTCCTTGAAAATCGTGTATCCCTGTCGAACATCCTTACGGCAGGAATAAGTCGGAGGATGTCAGAAGCACACACCATGTAAGTAGCTATATAATAGAGACACACAACCCAACTCCGACGATGCTCGAGAGAGAAAATGGGGTTGGTTACCCTATTATCACCTATAAGAACCATCGCTCTTGCACCGCTTTAGGAAGCCTATATACTTGAGAGCTTCTTTCCACACTTCGAATACATATTTCGCCCAAAAAAGCTTCACATTGTATTTTTATGCTAACAACTTTAAGAGCGTCTGATTGCTCAATATTCTCATCATCGATACAAAATGACGACACTGTTGGGTCTGTGATCAGTTTTCGAGACAACAACGAGCACTGTATCTTTCTTACGCGCATTACAATTTACTCTATTAACTCGACCGCATTAGGAAATGGCCAGTAAATCCCGGCCAAGTACCCCATGAGAACCCATCTACAACAACTCGTATAGTGCGATCTCTAAGAAAGCTCGATATAGATCGGGCAATAATATTAACGACACTAAACGCCTTCAGCTTTGATAAAAGTGCACCGCGTCAGAATCTATCAAAGGCCTTTGAGATTTCCAGAGCCACGACCCAAACTCTCACTAAGCTGGATGATAGACCGACTCTAACGCTTGGACAAGAAAGCCACCAGGGATCCCGTAGAGCGATTTCTATGAATGTTGCACTGTCGATCGCTAAGCAGGTCATAAAACTCTTAATACCTCACAAGATTATGCTCTCCATTACCTTTAAAAGTGCAGAGGAAGTCGCGATTAACCGATAATTCGCAGGATTATTGGTTTCACCCTTTTTTGTGTATACTAGTAGCAATAATCTGGCAGAAAATTCATTGACGAACGTACAGGGTGGGCCAAACGTTACCATGGGACTAAAAACTTTAATAACTTTTCGTTTATTAATTACACTACGTAACAAAAAAATCTTTTTGTTTGTTTAAGTGAATTTTTTTGCTTTTATCTAATGAATTAGGTCATAAATATAATATAATGACTGTTCTTTCCTCTACCTAAACGTTTTTTAGTATATAAACCGCTATTTTAAAAATGATGGAGGTTTCACCACACATTTTAGCATAACTCAAGAACATTTTGTCCGATTTGATTAAATAAAAACTCCGAGAATCCGCAGCTACATTACATCCAAGTTACTTTTACACTGTTTTTTGATAAAGTGAATAGTTTTGTAAATATTCAGAAACTTTTTCCAAAAATTTTTTTTTTTCATGCAAAATTGGAAAAAAAATTTTGTCTTAAAATTGATAAAAAACCAAAAAAGTCACAAATGCTCTTTTTTGATCTTTAGTTATAAACATAAATATGTTACAAATAAAACTAGCCACATTTCAATAAAATCGATTAACAAGTTTTGGTTTAATTCTCAACTAAGTGATGGTATCTCATTTTGATAATTACAAGGAAGTGGTTCAGCATCTTACCGAGAACTACCATAACATGGGATGCAGAATGTCTCTGAAGTTGCATGTTCTTCACTCACACCTAGAAGTGTTCAAGTCAAATTCTGGCGCATACTCAGAAGAACATGGTGAACGTTTTCACCAGGACATTCAAGCCTTTGAAAAGCGATACCAAGGGCAGAACAATGAACGGATGCTTGGCGACTATATCTGGAATTTAATCAGAGAAAATGACCAAATCTACAAGAGGAAAGGTAGAAAACAAACCATTTTTAAACAGTATTATTAAGAGCATCCTGAATTTAAGGATTCAAGTGTATTTTTCGTTTTATTATCATATAAAAGCATACCTTCATTAAAATTAAGCTGTTTAACAATCTTTTATGCACACTCTTATCTATCTGTACCATGAAAAATAAAAGCACTATTTAAAAATTTGAAAATTCGATGTCATTTCTTAAAAAACGATTTAAGAAGTTAAAGTTTTTCTTCAGTTTAGAGACATAACCAATGAGAAACAGCAAAAAAATTCACTTAAACAAAATTTTGTTACATAGTGTTATCTCTTATTTTTTTCAGTTCTTATAATATACTTATACAAAATGCAAATTTTTTACACTAAGTATAAACAATAATGTCACTTAAATGACCCCCGTTATCAGCTTCGCAATGATTGGCTCATTTTAGAGCATTTTCAATAACATCTTTCAAAATTTGTGGCTGTCGCGTTCGAATTTCTGCAACAATATTTACCTTGAGTTGAAGGATTGTCTCAGGTTTGTTCACATAAACTCGCTCCTTCAAATAACCCCAAAGAAAATAGTCGGGTGCTGACAAATCTGTTGATCGCTCTGGCCAAATAATTTCCGAATTACTGGAAATTATTCGTTCTCCAAAAATTTGACTTAAAAGTGTCATTGTTTCTCGGGCAGTGGCTCCGTCCTGCTGAAACCACAACACAGGTCTGTTTTCAAGAGCAGGACGTAAACAATATTCTATCATAAATTGATGCCGCTCTCCATTTACGGTTACAGCACTTCCATCTTCATTCTCGAAGAAGTAAGGCCCAATGATATTTGCAGATGTGATTCCACACCATACTGTACACCTAATGGGGTGCAATTGGCGTTGATGAGTGGCTCTTGGGTTTTCAGAACCCCAGAACCTTTAGTTCTTCTTATTAACAAAGCCATTCAAATGAAAAAGAACTTCATCACTTAGAATCAAATTTTCAATAAAGCTGATTTCATTTCTGGCCAACTGTTAAAATTTAACTGCAAAACTTAGACGTTGCCGATGATCTGCGGATTTTAATTCTTGTACCAATTGCACCCTAATGTGTATAACAGTAATTTTTTTTTAAATGCGCCGCAGTGACGTACAGATGGCAGATGTTTCTGGTATTTGCTGTACTTGTTCAACCGGTTCGAGGCAAATCTCTTACGGTGCCATGTTGGTGACGACAATCAACTAAGCAACGAATCATTGCTCAGAGAACAAAATTCTGACGTTACTAAGTCTATGTATTAAAATAATTGATCACTGATTTAAATAATAAAATTGTATTATTCTTGTTCAGTTGTGATTGCCTCCATTATTTATACTCCAAGTGTTATTTATATAATCTGAAACAAGATATATAAACTTAAAAGTTATTAAATTTTTAAACCCCATGGTAACTTTTAGCTCACCCTGTATTTCCATTTCGCCTAGTGGCGAAAAGGAAGGCAATATTCTGAAAATGATTTCAGACAGACAACCTTTTAGCGTTAATAGCCTATACTAGTATCAATAGTCTGGCAGTAGTCTGATAGCCAAAAGTATTTCCATTTATCCTCCACGGACGCACTAAGATTCGATTTAGAGCAAATTAAGCAATTCTCTTATTCCCGGTGAAGAGTTCAATATCCTCAAAAATATTATCAGAAAAACGGCCTTACTAGTAGCAAAAATCTTTGTCCTCCATGGAGACACTTAGATTCGTTCTAGCAAAAATTTCCCCAAATTTGATATTCCAGGTGAAAAACTCAATAGTCTCAAAATTCTTTCAGACTAACAGCCTTCTAGCGTAATTAGCGCATACTATTAGCAATAAACTTGCAGGAGTCTGATTACCGAAATTTTCCGATTTGTTCTTCATAGTCGCACTAACATATTTTTCAGAAGTCAGCATATGTTGTATAAAAAAATTGTCAAATTCGAGTTTACTATAAATTTTTTCTAACTTCATTTCGGACAGATTCCAATTCTAATGAAAATATTTTGCTCTACTTTTCGAAAAGTTTGTGCGATATTATCTTTGCGGCAAAATGAACGTTTTGAATACTTCTTGAATTATCTTGCTGCATTATTCCATTACTGTATGCAATAGCCTTAATATTACTTTAATGGTAAATGTCGAAAACATTAGAAAATCAAGGTCGTCACAAACCATTGTGAAACAATATTTCCATATTGAACAAATTACGACTGCGAGTAGACTAATGGTCTACTGTACATCGATATTAAAAGTCCATTGTCCTTACGTCTCCTTACCATTCTCCAGAGAGGGCAGCGCATGAACCCGAAGAAAAGTTCATAATACTAAGACAAAATTCTCTTTAACTAACATACTTTACATACATACGAGTATATTAGCAAATCACATATCTTTATAATAAATCCGATGGCCTTTGCTGGTAATTATTCTAGAGCCAACTAAACATACCATAATTAATATTTGATTTGAAATATGTCATTTTGTACGTCACAACAAGGACGGCATGTTTGATGACAGACAATTCTAGTTTTGGTTGTTTAAAGTTCACGGACGGTGAATACCACAGCCATATTCAAACTTCAGACTTTTTGGTTATTTTTTAAAGGTCATTGGAAATGAGAGTTCTTGTAGGACTATGGTTACTTACTGACGTCTTTACGTACTTGCCTTAATATGCCATTAAGCAACCCATGGGGAACCTCTCTCGAATCAGTGAGAAAATCCCATATAATTTGTATGACAACCCCTGACTACACCATTTCCATATCTTATTCAAATTCGAAAAGTACAATTGAAATTCAGAAAAGATTAATTGAAATTGAGACTTTACAATTGAAATTCAGTGATGCTTGTAAATAATTTCGGATTTTTCGGGATTTTCTTATTAATTAAAAATGAAACAAGATTTAGTTAAAAATCATATTTATCATACGCCATGGTGTTCGCTTGGATTTAATATAGCCCATACGCACCGATGTTAATTATGTTAATTATATTACGCATACGCATAACTAACACAGTACAACATTTTTCAGGTGATTGATTCCGGACTCAATTCTGATTGTTTGTGAAAGTAGCCCCAAAAAGAAGAACTTCTGCATCATTCGTTAGGTCAAGCTACATCAAATAATAATTTAATAATTAATTTAAAGTAATAAGGAAATTTCTCACGTTTTAGGCTCTTTTGTTTGTCATAACTCGAGAACCACTAATCGTGAATAAGCTGAAACAAATTTAAAAAAATTAAAAATTACAATTCCTTTAATCTGTTCATACAATGTTTCACTACATAAGAACAGTTTCGCAGTTATAAATAAAGGTAAAAAAAAATTAACTAATTGCCTAAAAAATTAAAGTTTTTTTAATTCATAAAAAATACAAAACAGTAAAAATTGAAAAGTCCTATTACTTTCACGGAAAGTGACATAACCTACGAACGATTTACGCGCTTCGCTTTTATGCACAACTAAGTGGAGGCATGAATTTCAAAAATTTGCTCGAGATATGCACAAAATTCTTTGGAAAAAACATTGATGCCTTTTTTATTGATTCTTTATTTTGCATGAAAATAAACATTCTTATTCATATTAAAGCTATTCTTATACAGAAAATATGAGATTTTTATATGTTATCTATGCATGGAAACAAAATTTAGAACTTTTTCAATTATTGTCACTATCCATCCTCGTTGAAGTTGACGCTTGTGGTTCTGATGACCTTATTTTCTTCGTAGGTTGTTCATATTCAACCTTATTTTCTGAGTGTGCATCATTATCCGAGATAGACATAATACTCAAGGGCATGTTTTGTTCAGTGTGTCCACAAATTTCAGTGTCATCTTCATCTTCGGTGCTTTCATCTCCAAACTGCATTTTTTTAAATTATGAGAATCATGAAAAATTAATCAACGTTTTTCCAAAGAATTTTGTACATATCTCGAACAAATTTTTGAAATTCATACCTTCACTTAATTGAGCATAAAAGCGAAACGCGTAAATCGATTTTCATGATCTATGTCTCATTTTGTGCATATGTTATGTGACTTTGCGTGAAGGTAATAGGACTTGACACTTAAATTAGTTGCCCCGATAATTACAAAGAACACGACACAACTTCGTGAGTCAATTTCAGCCTCCGAACATTTCGCTGTTACACTGACATCACTGATTTTACCAGCTGCTATTTCTTATTATTTGTAAGATCAAATAGATATTTTCCGAAAATAGAGAAAAATATTTGTTTTCGGGTGGTTACACTGCGTTCACAATGGGCAATTTTTTGTTTGCTGGCAAATATTTTTGTTTCCCCGAAATCAGCTGTTTTGTTTTTTGCCACTCAGAAATATTTTGTGGTCAGATTGTGACCAAGAAATATTCGACGTTTTTTTCAGGATCAGTGTTGGAATCAAGCTTAAAAATAGAGATAGCACAGGTGGAATGATTTCGTATGACTTCTCTCAGCTTCAACTTAAGAGTCTATAGGGATACAGGAAAACGAATCAACCGATGGATTACCGGATGAAGAAGGAATTGCAGGTATGGGTCCGGATACTAAGGTTCCTGCAAATGCTGGGGAAGACTATGATTTTTAGGTATTGGGAAGTTCTTGGGAAAGGTTGAAACTCCTTTGTTAATCTTAAAAGAATTTCTTAAACCGAGATAAATCTGCAAGATTTGAGCAAACTGAATAAGCTGGATAACGCAAGTAAAAGCATACAACAATAAGCTTAGAACTTCATAGAGATCTTCTTTGAAATATTTCTGCGATAGCACAAAATAAAAGCAGTCATTAAAAGTGCGAACATTTTTTTGACGGCTCTCATATGTTTAGATTATTTACCAGAGCCTGCTAAAAGATTATCTGTGTTTAAATCTTGAAATCTCCTTCAAAAATACAGATCAGCATATTGTCCTGCCTTTCATCATATATTCATCTCAAGACTCGAAGTGAACTCTTTAGATCAGAAGAAAGCCATGAATAAATTGTACCAGTCTACATCATGCAAGATGACAGGGGGGATCCTTAACCATTACTCTATAATCGAGCTTGAAACACATAAGAGGATGCAGATCGAAATATACTCGTATTAAGAAAATTTGGACAAAGACCATGCATTATCTGTCTACCAGGTTCAATTGACTAAGTAATCCTCAAAAGCGATGACTTCTGCTTTTGGGCTTTAGAGCCACTCGAAGGAAACGACAAAAATTATGTTTTCTGACGAAGTAAATTTGAATCTTGTCCGCTATGAAACAGATGCATTTGTGGATGGAAAAAACCGCATGTGATCGACAAGAAACCATAACATCCTCACAAAATGGGAGTTTGGTGCGGTGGTGTAATTGTCCAATTTTTAAAAAAGCTACTGGACCCGCAATTCTGTTTAGACTTTTCGTTGTGTGATATCGTGAAGGGCCGATGAACAAACAAAAAACACATACTGTTGAGTGACTGCCCCTGGGCGAAGAGCGTGCGCTTCGGGTTAATCCGGTACACGCAGAAAAAAAACATGGTTACTACATGGTCACGGCAATAATAATATGTTCTCCTCAATAAAAGTATTTTCATCGCAACCATAGTTTTGTTTACTGAATTTAATTTTGACAATAGTATGATTGCCGTAATTTTAATATTGTTGAAATGTAACAATAGTATTATTGCCAAATTTAATAATAAAAATATGGTTGTAGCAACAATATAAACATGGTTGGTGCTACAAAAGTATTGTTTTTGGCATTTTATGTTAACAATAATATGATTACGTCAATCATACTGTATGATTGTAATTTTTCCTTATTAAAAATAGCTTTTTAGAACAAAGTTACTGTTACTAATCTAACGCAATAATAGTACTTTTTATATGAAAACTAGCTGACCCGGCCAACGTTGTTTTGCCTTCAAATTTTATTTTCACTGAAAGTCTGGTTCAGTTGCAAAGTCGTGGTGGATTCATATTTTGATGAAGAAATGCAGTTGCACCGTGCAAATGACAGTTGCACGGGATACAAATTTTATTCAAATAACTTTTACTAGAGCCGAAATAATAGAATAAGGTATTCTGATCATTTTATTGAAATCTAAGAAAAGAATAGAACAATAAATGTATTCAATTTAAGGCTGCACGATACACTTCAATTTTTGATTTCTGCATAAATAAATAGTGAGGAAGGGTTCCCAAATCGAAAACATGCCCTGTGAAAAGCATGACATTTCCAGATTTATGCCGCACACTTCCAGCGGCATAAATCTTGAAATGACTTGTTATGGTCATCGCAAATGCAAGTTTCAGTGGGAACTGAATTCGTTTGAACTGAAATTGCAAATCAGTTGAAGTCAAGGGAATTCGCGGAATTAGACATTCTTCACCTTTGAACGGCCCTTTCACTATCACATTGTTCATTTGCTTTATCACAATCAGGCGAGTTTCATTACACAGTTTTGGTGCAGATTTCGTAGCATAATGATGACAGATCCAACTTTAAGAAACAAATGATGAAGCCGCCAGGCAAATCTAAAAAGTTTACGAATTCCACTGAATATTTGACGACATCGTCTTCGTTTTCAATGTGATCGATCGATTTGTATGAAAGCTATTCTCCCGGAATTTGATTTCAAATCGTCCAATTTAAGTCATTGAAATCAGTATTTTTCGCTAATAAAATGAAGCGTGCGCTCAACCAATGGTAGTTACGATGTTCGGATAAACATTAGTGATGAGTTCATCTTTGGTTGAAATAAATTGGCAAATGGTAGGTGCAATCGATATTAAACCACTGGAAGTATTTACTGGAATTTCTCCATTTACGATTCTCAGCAGTTCTTTTAAGAAAACTTCTGCGGTTCTCAATGGAATAGTTTTCACGTATCGCCACAAATAGGATGACTTCAGGCATGCATTTAATTCATCTGATTTCGGAATCACGGGAAGTGTTTGTCGGAAGTCGCCTGCCAACAGTATCCTCACGCTACCAAAGCGATTATTATTGTTGCGCAAATCTTTCAATATTCGATCGAGTGCTTCTAATGATCGTTTGTTCGCCGTCGTGCACTTATCCCATATTATCAATTTACAATTTTTCAACCCTTTTGTAATGGCTGATTGCTTTAAAAAGTTGCCAACAGGATTTTCGTTGATGTGCTGGCTTAGATGAAGCTTTAGTGCTGCATGTGCGGTTATTCCACCTTCCAACAGTGTTGCAGCAATTCCGGTAGATGCTAAAGCAATACCACTTTGAGCACGTATTGCTGCTAACATCAATGATAGCAGGAACGTTTTCACTGTTCCGCCGGGCGCATCAAGGAAAAGTAGTCCAGCATTTCCATCATCGACAGCCTTTATCAGTGTATCATACGCACTCATTTGTTGTTTATTCAACAGTGGAATATTTGTTTGTATTTGTTGTTGCAAAGTTATTGTGTCGTAGGAACGCTCGCGTTCCAATTCACGATTTCATCTATAGGGTGATCTTTCAGAACAAACAAAAATATAAAAGTTCAAATCAAGTGTAGAATCTTTATTGGTAATTTGAAAGAACATGTTATGGCATTTATTTTTTGAATATAATTTCCTTCACATGTTGGCCGCAACTACGCCTCAGGGTTTCCATTCTGAGGGTTCAATTTATTGACACGCGTAATGTTCGCTTCCAAAACCTGAATCGTAGCTGGTTTGTCAGCATAGACTTTGGACTTTACGTAACCCCAAAGAAAAATGTCTAAAGGTGTGATATCACTCGATCAAGGCGGCCAACTCACCTGTCCAAAACATGAAATTAGCTGCTTTTCGAAATGACCTCCAAATAGATCCATTGTTAAGTTAACTGTATGGCAAGTGGCGCCGTCCTGTTAAAACCAAGTGTCGTCAAGATTAAGGGTTTCAATTTCAGATAGCAAAAAAATCGCGCCATGATATGGTTATTCATGGTTACGTTCCGGCCATCATCATTTTTGAAAAAATATGCACCGATAACTCCACCAGGTTATAAACCGCACCAACCCGTGGTTTTCTCTGGGTATAATGGCACCTCTTGAACCTCATCTTGCTCTTCAGCCCAAATGCGACAATTTTGTTTATTGACTTCGCCGTTGAGCCAGAAAGGGGCCTCATCATTGAACAAAATTTTGGACGAAAACAGAGGATCTTCCCGTTTCTCGACTAACGCTCATTTCCATAATTGCCAACATTTGAAGGAAATTATTTTCAAAAAATAAATGCCATAAAATGTCCTTTTAAATTACCAATAAAGACTCTTGATTTGAATTTTTAAATTTTTTTTGTTCTGAAAAAATTCCTCTAGATGGATCACCCTAATAAATATATAAATGAAATGTGTTTTGTTACTAAACCATCATACCAAATATTTTTCAAATGCCGGTTTCATGCAAACTATACATAAATCACCAACAGACCATCGTAACCTAAAATTTTGTACCGATTGTCAGCCTTCAAAAAACAGTTTTGTTACGCCTCCTCCGCCCACACTCCAAAATTTCGATTATGAACAAACCCCCAGAAGGAAGTATCCAGTTTTCCCCAGTCGTTTTCAAGTTTTAAGCGGTGTAGCAAAGCACATTTCATTTTTATATACTTAATGAAAAAAGAAAATTGAAAAAAATCGAAAATAAACCTGTCGAAACACGCTGGGTGGTAAAAATCAGACATTTTCAAATTTTGATATTTTGAAGTTCTTTTTTTATTTTTTTTTTAAAACCCGTGCTGAGAAAATACCTTTCCAACAAAGTACAAATCATCAAAATCGGTTTGGCCAATCTCGAGTTATGGGATTACATCGCTTCGGACACTTTCTTTTATATATATAGATTAAAAAATTTCAAATAATCTGCTTTGGCTTTGTTTAACTGAAATATTTTTAATAAAAACGCTTACGTTTTTTGCACAGATTTTTTCTTCTGTTAAATATATCACTTCTATTATTTTTAATTTAAGGTATTTTTAAATAATGTTCGTAAATTAAATCTGCTGTTGACAACTCAACCCAATTCCATTAAATAATATGGGGATCACAGTATAATAGTGTTTGATTATACTATGGGTGTAGGGATCATAACATGGTTACGTGTGAATCATACTATTGTTGTGAGGTTCATACAGTTGTATGTGAAACATACTATGGTTGTGAGGATTATAATATGGTTGTGGAGATCATAGCATGGTTGAGGGTGAATCATACTATGGTTGTGGGAATCATATTATGGTTATGTGTGAATCATACTATTGTCATGAGGATGAAAGTATGGTTGTGAGGATTATAGTATAGTTGTATTTGAGTAATACTAATAATGTGAGGATCATAATATTGTTGTTTCACAACCATACACCCAAAAATAGTATTGTCCTCTTCGAATATTATCACCACAGCCATACTTTTTTTCTACGTGTACATAGAACAGGCAGTCGTGAAATTGAGGCAACAACCGCCACCGGTCTTGTAGAATTGGCAGGCATATAAATAAAATTGTAAACCATAAATATAGGGTGGACCAATCTAAATTTTAAATTTGAGTTGGCTGTAAAATGTATAAAATTTCTGGTTTTATGTGAAAGGTTGACCTTTGATATTGAATAACGCAACACCATGCGATGCGTTTTCGCTTCGTCCAATGGGCTGAAGATCCTTTGGCAGGAGATAAAGAATTTTTCCAAAAATACGTGTTTTCAGATCAAACTCATTTTCATCTCGGTGGCTATGTCAATAAGCAAAATTGTCGTATATGGGGTTTAGAGAACCAGCACGTGACTATAAGCCAATGCTTCCAGAACGAGCCACTGTTTGGTATGGATTTTGGCCTGGCAGCATCATTGGGCCATTTTTCTTCGAAAATCAGCAAGGCGCCATGCTCAACAAATTTTGGTTTTTAAAAATTCAAAATAATGACATGGACGACATTTGGTTTCAACAAGACTGGGCCACACATGTCACACAGCCAACGCCACCATCGATATTTTACGCGCTGTTTTTGAAAATCAAATAATCAGCCCTTTTGATTTTGATTTGAGCCCTTTTGATTATTTTCTGAGGGGAGCCGTTTTACGTTCTTACTAACAACGCGACGCCTATGCACTCCACATATGAAAACGAAGCGGAGATCAAACAACCAAACAATTCGATGGTTGTGAAAGAACTAATTAATTTACTAAAAACAATAACTTAAAATAAATGTATACATACATACTTATAAAATACAACTGGTACATAAGGCAAGCATATATCCACTCAAAATCCCAAGTCGCCAACGGATTATCGCCTTAGTCCCCAGCACACCTGCGTGCACCCTTACGCAGGCTAATTATTCGGAAATACAGAAAAAATGTCATAAGTGGATTCATTATTACTGCATCTCGTTTTTGGCAAACGCGCAGAAAACACTTATCTCTGTGTTTCCCTTTAGTTGGTCGATATTTCCAAAGAACCATTCAGATTACGATAAATGCAACTGAACAGCCATTTAGGTCAAAGATTACGCAAAGCATCCAGAGACAATTGAAGCGTTGAAACATGAAATCGAAGTTGTCGTTGAAGAGATTCGATCTAAAGCAATCAAAAATGTACTCCTACTAAAAAGTTGGGTTGGTCCGATGATGTACTGCCGAGGCAGTTGTGGGACTCATATGAATAATATTGTGTTTCATTATGAAATGACAAATTTCAACCTTTCCAATGAAAGCAATGAAAAATTATCATTAATTTTTTATACAGCCGATTGAAATTAAAAATGTTAAATCGTCTACCCTTTATTTGGGAATGATTGCTTGTTAGAATAAATCAAAAATACGACAAAAAAAAATTAATTTTGTTTTCATGTTTTTGTTTTTTAAAAAGAAGCCAAATGTATCTGGTACCAAAACTATCTTCGTAATTACTTTACCGCGCTTATTAGACATCTCACACTTTTCAATAAAAAATAATTGAATACTTTCTTATAAAACCCCTCATTTAACTAGAATTTCCTATTAGTCACACTTACTAAGGGAGAATTTCCCCGAACGCATACGCTGAGGTGTCCATTTGAATTACACATCAGTTTCGCCATGTCTTGGTGGGTTTACTACAAAACGAAATAATCAATATGCCTGTACGTAATACAAATTGTACTCTATTGCCTCATTAGCATAAAAGCAGGAATTCGCATAATCAATAGATTACCAAGAACAAAGTGTAATTGAAGGTAGTAGGTTTAGGTTTTGGGCTGTAACAGTTACGGTAGTTTTACAAGTTATACCATAGAAACGACGGTCACTGTGGTTTCACGCGTGTAAATCGTTCAGGAGATAGATTTTAAGAAAATAATTATTGTGCTTACTCAATATTGTTCTGGGCACACTGCGACCTACAGTTACCGCTGCAGAAGCTATGCCACTCTATCCCCCCGTTACATTCTGTTATTTTATATCTCGTGCTAAGTGCTTTTATATCAAAGAATGAGACAATTTTAGTTCTTTGTTAGCAACTCTTATTTCAAAAGAACTTTAACGTATCGAATATTTCAGTAATATTAGGTCATTTGTATGCCACTAAAGAGGCAAAGGACAACATGATTTGACAAGAGATAATCCTAATGCATGGTCAGAGGGTCATGGACAAACATTGATGCGTGTAGTAACGAGTATTTTTATACCTAAGCTGGAAAATTTGGGTTAACACACGCCAATGGAGTTAAATTCAAAACAATTCTATGGTGACGTATTGTCATGGTTCATACGTCAATAGTTGATTTTTGTTCTGTAATAAGGAGGTGTTTCTTCATAAGGAATTTACATTCATGGCGATTTTTCAGCCGGTACTGTTTCATTCACACTAATGTTGCAAAAGAAATTGTCTACTTTACAATGGAATGTCTAGCACAAAACTATAAAAAACTATCTTTGAATATTTCAACCGTTTCAGAGAGAATAAATCTAAAATTGAGTTAATCTACCAGAACGTCACATCACGGAACGTACTTGCTAAAAATCGACACATTCGTCATAACGTCATATCACGGAACGTACTTGCTAAAAATCGACACATTCCACCTCTTCATAGATTATAAGAACAGTGTCTAATAAACAGATGTTTCCAGACAACCGGCATTTCGGGATTTTTCCAAGACCGTGTTTTAAAAAAACCGACTATCGGTGTTTTTTTAACGCAGAAGACCGGAATTCACCGAAATTTCATTTTTGACCTATCGCAAAGGAATGTGAAAATATATTTTTAATAATAAGTGAAGTAATTGCCTACATATATAGACTACGGACTGCAATAAAAACACTTGCTACGAATAAAGGTTTGTTTTCGATTTCAAAATAAACTTGTAAAATTGCAAAAGTCTGGCGATTTCATTATATCCTTTACTTATGGATGAACAGAAAACCCAACTGAAAACAGGTTTTTGAACCCCTTGAACGGACTCTTAATTCAGCCAAATTTAAAAAAAGTAAAATTTGATTTTTCAGAAAATGTCATTGTTTTTGGTAACCATAAGTCCAGGTTAAAATGGGTAAGATTTTCGGGCTTAGGATCCGTCACCCAACTTTGGTCAAATTGCATATGTGACTGCATATAGAGAAAGGGACCTAAGGGTAAAAAAATCAATTTTCATTTTTTTCCTTTTTTTGATGTGGACAACATCTGAGCATCGAATAAGACCGATCCCATGCCCAAAAGTGTTCCTTCCCAGAGATATGCGCGTTTTATGAAAGTGAAGTCGACGATTCTAAGCGCAAATAGAAAGGGACCTAATCTTTAAAATGGCTCTCCTGAACAAAACTGGCTTTTAACCTTATGTCCTTTCTATTTTGCGTGTCACATATATATATATATATATTTATTTTTGGCTTTGCGAGAAAAGTTTATAGGTTTTTGAAAGCCATATGTCCATTCAATGATCCATTCATTTGGCCCCGACAATTTGTACGGCGACTTAATCAAAAAATGAACTCATATGATCCAAATTGTTTGAAGATTGGTTGTTTGTCCATCGTTACATAACATACCAAATTTGATCAACGTCAAAATTACTTAGCAGGGACATAAATACTGTGACAACATTGAACATACCCATTTCAATAGTAGAACTGAACATACCCCTTTAATGTCATATGGGTTTTGAAAGCTAACCTCAATAGCGTTAGTTTGTAACGGGATTTTAAGATTATTTCTACTTTCATCATGGAGTTGTCAGACAATGAGAACCGTATCGCTGTAATAGCGCTTTTCAAGTGTGAAATGAAAAAAGCGATATTTTCAAAACGCTCTTGCCACTAGGGATTAGCCGCATGTTCGTCTACTGATGCATAAAACTGTTTGAGGAGACTGGAGATGTAAAAGACCGTCACCGGTCAGGCCGCCCACGCTCTGTTCGAACACCGCATAAAGTCATCAAAGCCGTTAAATCAAGAATTCACAGAAATCCGTTCCGAAAACAGAAAATCATGGCCAGTGAGATGAACATCACTCTAAAGTCCATGAGTCGCATCATTAAAAAGACTTGGGACTTGGGGCTTTCAAATGACGACGCATTTATTGACTGCAGCTTTAAAAATAAAAAAATAGGGTTGAAAAATGCAAACGTCTTTTGGTGAAGCACGCTGATAACTTGCACAGAAAAATGTTGTTCACCGATGAAAAAATTTTTACCGTTCAGGAATTATAGAGTGTATGTGCGGTCACCTAAGGAAGCATCTAAACTGATCCCAAGGGTGGAAAAGGGTCATTACCCAGCTTCAGTCATGGTTTGGTGGGGTGTCTCTAACGATGGGGTCACTGACCTGCATTTCTGCGAACAAGGAGTCAAAACATCGGCCAAAGTTTACAAAGAAACCGTTTTGGAAGCTGTTGTGAAGCCTCTTAACAATTCCCTGTTCAAAACCAGGATTCTGCTCCGGTCAATAAGGCTAAATCGTCCCAGGCCTGGCTTCGAAACAATTTGCCAGCGTTCATTTCCTCTGAAGAATGGCCCTCAGGAAGTCCAGATTTGAACCCATTGGATTGCAAATTGTGGAATGTTTTAGAGGACACTGAAGATACTCCAACATTGGATCTCTTAAGACTGCTTTGGTTCGAGCTGTGGCCAATTTTTCAATGGACGTGGTTTGTGCAGCTATTGACGATTGGTCAGTGCGACTAAGGGCGTGTGTAAAGGCAAACGGCGGACATTTCGATTCAGTAGATTATTTTTGGATACAATATACACCAATAAATATATTAAAAAATATTTGGTCCAAAAACATACAGTACCTTTTATTTTTCAGCATAAAACGTGAGTAACCGTATTTATGTCCCTACTTAGTAATATGGTTGTTTTAGAGAAGTTGTATGTATCTTTGGCATTTTTATACTGGAGCTATATATAGGATGGGCCATTTAAAATTTGAAACGGCTGTAAAAAAATATTGATAATTTTATTCAGATTTCTGATTTTATTGGAAGGTTGAACTTTTAATAAAGGAACACCATCGAATGCGTTTTCGCTTCGTCTAATGGGCTGAAGATTGTTCGGCCGGAGATGAAGAATTTTACCGAAAAATCGTGTGTTTAAATGAAGCTCATTTTCATTTCGATGGTTATGTCAATAAGCAAAATTGCCGCATATGGGGTTCAGAAAAACATACGTGACTATTTAGAAGCCAATGCATCTGCAACGAAGCACTGTTTTGTTTGGATTTTGGGCTGTAGGTATCATTGGGACATTTTTCTTCAAAGGTAAGCAAGGAGCCGCCGTTACCGTCAACAGTGAACCATGCTCAACGAATTCTTGTTTTCAAAAATTCAAGAGAATGGCATGGACAACATTTGGATTCAACATAAAAGGAAAACATGTTGCATAGCAAACGCAACCCTCGGTACTTTACGCACTGGTTTTGAAAATCGAATAATCAGTGATGCCAATTAGCCACCTTGGAGCTGTGATTTGAGCTCATTGGATTATTTTCTGTGGGAAGCCATTGAGGATAAATGTTTCGCAAAGCATCCAGAGGCAGTTGTAACGTTGAGACATGAAATCGAAGATGCCATAGAAGAGATTCGACCCGAAAAAATCGAAAATGTACTAAAAAATTGGATTGATCAGATGAGTTACTGCTAAGGCAGTCGTGGTGGACTTATGAATACAAGGGTTGCTATTTATATTTCGGGTCCACAATAATTCATCATTGAAAATGGTTATATTGCTTTTCAAAATATTCTCCTTTAAGATCATTACACTTTTGCATGTGCACAAACTAATTTTCGAAGCACTTTTTCCACTCCGCTTGAGACACCTCCAAAACATGATATTTGATAGCTTCAACAGCTGCTTCAGGCGATGAAAAGAGTTGACCACACATTTTTTTCTTGATGCAGGGCTACACGGTGGATAGCCCATCAATTCGGCATCTTGAGAGGTCAAATAGCTCATCGTTTAGTTGATGTGTGAGAGCTCGCATTGCCATGGTACACAATGATTCGTCTTCTCTTGTTCGTTTTTCGAATTTCTCCGAAGACTTCAGGCAAACAAATTGTGGCATACCACTCAGAATTGACCGCCCTACGTGCTCAAGCGGAACAGTCCCCACATGACCAGTTTTGCCGAAAAAACAGACGACCATTTGCTTCGAAGTGCTTCTTCCACGAACAACTTTCGTTGGATTTGGCTCGTCTTCGAAGACCCACACGGTCGATTGCTGTCTTGTTTCGGGCTCATACGCATAACTCCATGATTCGTCACCTGTGACAATATTATAAACGTCTTTTGAATCACCTCGATCGTATTTTTTCAAGATTTTTTTGCACCAATCGACACGAACCTTTTTTTGAGCGATTGTCAAATTGTGCGGGATCCAACGAACACAAACGTATTTTACGACCAGGTGTTCATGCAATATCGAATGTATAGTGGCAGAAGAAATGCCCAAGGATGCCTCTATCTCACGGTATGTCACATGGCGATCTTGCGTTATCAGTTCACGCACGGCATCAATATTCTCTGGCACAACGGCCGTTTTTGAACGACCTTCACGACCTTTGTCTTTGAGCGAGCGTCGGCCACGATTGAATTCATTAAACCCGTTTTTTACAGTGCTATAGGATGGTGCTTCATCGCCATACAAAGATTTAAGTTCATCGATGCACTCCTGTCGTGATAATCCACGTCGAAAGTTGTGAAAAATTATCGCAAGGAAATGTTTAGGAGTCACTCTAAACATAAACAACACAAATGATGGTCGTACGTCAAAACGTTCTGAGTGCGTTTATGCTTAAAAATGTCCAACTTTCCAATGGAAATGATAGATGGTGCCAGGCAATACTTAGTGTTGCCTAGGCCAGAAATATATATGAGAAAGGGACCTAAGGGTAAAAAATCAATTTTCACTATTTTTGATGTGGACAACATCGGAGCATCGAATGAGATCGATCCCATGCCCCAAGAGTGTTCCCTCCCAGAGATATGCGCGTTTTATGAAGGTGATGGTACACCAAAGATATAAATCTTTAAAATGGATCTCCTGAACAAAACTGGTTTTTACCCTTAGGTCTCTTTCTATTTTACGCGTCACATATAGCAACCCGTATGTGAACTTGTTTATCGCTTGATATCGGAATCATTTCGATAAACAACAAATGAATATTTTAGTTAATATGAGAAATTTTTTATCGCAGGATTCCTAATTAATTTTTGTTTTCATTTTTGAATTTTTTAATTGAACCAAGTTACTATTTTTTGCTGTGTTGATTAAAAAGAAAACTGTAACTATTGAAAAGGATTAAAACATGCTAGTATCAACACTGTTTAAGAGTCCTACAGGCAAGCCAGTCCGATTAAAGCCAGCAAAGAATTTGCATACACAACTTACTTTGATAAACGCGTTTCGTGATTTCTGTATTTTGCTCTTGTGCTTATTTTGCCGATCAGACCTTGGCTAATTTACAGAACTATATTACTATTCAATACTTAAATTTGTTTTGAAAAAGCCACTTATCGCTTAGAGTCGTTGAAGAATGCGAAGATCTATTGATTGTTTGAAGAGTTTTGTCCAACAATCCAAACCAGCCAGCTCAGGTAACATATATAAAAAGTTTTTGTTTTCTCATTTTTTTGCATCCACTGTGCAGGTTTTTCCTATAGCTTTGAAAGACACTTTCTCAAACATTTTTAATTTTCCCTCAACTTTTGTTTAATTTCCAATGAATCATACATCCTTACGTATTAACAAGTTTGTATCGATACTGCATTCAAGTTCCTATGGTGTACATGGTACCCACATACACACCGTGTCAATGCCGGAGATTTTTTAAATTTTGTTTGATTCAAAGAACACCTCACTTACTGTTCAGAAAAGTAGCTATAAGAAGATATATAATTGGTTTTTTATCTTATGACTCCTTTAGCCAAACGGTGTGATTAATATGCACATTGCTCATATGCCACGGGGAGAATGGGCATGGCATGTAATTGTAATGCGGCAATTGGGTGACGAGGCATATATTAAATCTATATTAAGTAAACGTGCCACGGTATTAAGTCATAGTTTTGCGGGAAGCAGCACACTTACCTTCTTAGGCCAAAGGGTTTCAATATCCACAATAAAAATAACGCATAAACTGCTTCAACAAATTGATTTCTCTTTTTTATAAACATTTATTTCTTCTTTTGTATAATTATATTATTTTTGTTTTATTTTTTCATTTCTCTTCTTTACACCACTTAAAAATCGTTTGAAAATCTTTGTTCACTCCGTTCGGGCTTTCTTTGTTCGTTCTTGAAATATCTGCGCCTAATTGTATACTAAAGTACTGTGACTATTGGCTGCCCTACCACAGTGTCCAACAATTACAAAGTCACGTCGAATTGTTTATTCCCACATTTTCGTCAGTTCTGAATGAATTTCGTATTGTTTGTGTTAACCTTCTCTGCGCTGCCGTAATTATACTACGTACGTAGGAAATGCTAGGAAAAACAAACGTGGATTTTTGTTGTTCTTTTCGTTGTGTTTTGGTTTTTGTATTCGCTTGTACGATAGGCATGTTTTCGGATCCCCTTGTTTGTTTACTCTCACTCTCTCTCTCTCTCAAGTGGATTTTCCACTTAATAACAGTGAAGGTGCGTGTGCGTGTGTGTGGTTGTGTAGTGTGAGTGTAGTCGATTTTTATTGTTTTTTCAAACATTTCATTGCCATTGCATGAAATAAACGCACACTCTAACACACAAGCATGGCTTGATTAGACTCCACCAGAGGCGGGTGGGAGAAAGGGGGTATATAATTTAAAATGTTCTTACTTTTCATACTTTACTTTTCTTAGGAAAATTTAAAACGAATAGATAACGATAATACGCAATTGAAAACTTTTCCACAGTAACGGGTGATCAATCTAGAGGTACTATTTTAATAGGGGGTTTTTCACAGATTACGCAGGAATTGTTTGGTTTAAACTTTATATTTTTTCTTTTCAGTATTGTTTGCCATTTAATCATGGAAAGGCTTACCACGCAACAAATTGTGCAACTGTCTTATGGAAATGAGAATGAGAAGATCTGCTCTTTTCCACCAAAATTTTGTTCAGTGATGAGGCCCATTTCTGGGTCAACGGCAACGTCAATAAATACAATTGAATCAATTGGGGTGCAGAGCAACCAGAGGAGGTTCAAGATGTGTCATTTTATCCAGAGAAAGCCACGATTTACTGCGGTTTTTGTGCTGGTAGAATCAACGTTTCGTATTTTTTCAAAAATAATGATGGTCGGAATTAAACCGTGAATGGTACTCACTATCACGCCATGATATCGGATTTTTTGCTACCTGAAATTGATGTCCGTAATTTTGACGATATTTGGTTCAACAGGACCGTACCACTTTTCACAAAGTTGCTCAAAAAATGTATCTATTAAGAAGTCACTTTAAAGAGCAGCTAATTTCACGTTTTGGACCGGTGAGTTGGCCGCATAAATCGTATGATAGCACACATTTAGACCTTTTTTCTTTGGGACTAGGTAAAGTCCAAAGTCTATGCTGACAACCCAGCTACGCTTCAAGTTTTGGAAGCCAACATTACGCGTGTCATAAACGCCATGCCAGTCCAAATGCTCGAACGAGTCATCCAAAATAGGAACCTTAGAATAGACACCCTAAAGCATAGTTGCGGCCAACATTTGAAGGAAATTACATTCAAAAAATAAATGGCATAAAATATCCTTTCGAATGAACAAGAAAGATTCCTCACTTAATTTGATTATTTGTATTTTTTTATTTAAAAAAAAAACCTTTACATTGAACACCCGATATTAAAGACACCACCAGGACAATATTCCCTAGTATATCATAAATCAACTTGTCTTATAGACTGATTAGTGTAATGTGTCATGCCCGAAAAATATTCCTTAGCATAACCCACAAGAGGATAAATGCAAAATATGAAGTTGCAATGGGAGAAACACAGTTTGATTTTAAGGAGGCAATGGAAACTCGAGAAGCACGTCTTAGTGTTTAGAAGGGCGGGTCGATTAAAAAAGCGCTCAACAGACAAGGAAAATCGTATTCTAAGCGCAGAAAAAAAGGATGGTTGTGGTGACAATATTCGAAGAGGATAATACTTTTGTTGGGTATATGGTTGTGGTACAACAATATTATGATCCTCACAACAATAGTATGATTCAAAAACAATCATATTATGATCCTCACAACAATAATATGATTCACACATAACCATACTATGATCCCCACAACCATATTATGATTCGCACTCAACCATAATATGATCTCCACAACCATACTATGAACCTCACAACCATAGTATGATCCTCACAACCATAGTATGATTCACATGCAACCATGTTATGATCCCTACAACCATAGTATGATCACACACAATTATACTATGATCTGTTCTTAAAAGTATATTTAAGTGAAGAAAAATTACAATCATACAGTATAATTGCCGTTATCATATTATTGTTAACATAAAACGCAAAACACAATACTTTTGTCGCACCAACCATATTTATATTGTTGCTATAACCATATTTTCATTTTTAAATTTGGCAATAATACTATTGTGACATTTCTACAATATTAAAGTTGCAGCAATTATACTATTGTCAAAACTAAATTCAGCTAACAATGCTATGGTTGCGACGGACATACTTTTATTGCGGAGAACATACTTTTATTGCCGTGACTATGTTGTAACCATGTTTTTTCTCTGCGTGTACTTAGTAGGGATATAAATACTGTTACAACATTGAACACACCCATTTCAATGGTAGAACTAAATATACCCCGTTAATGTCATATGGGTTTTGAAAGTAAAGCTCAATAGCGTTAGTCTGTAACGGGATCTTAAAATTGTTTCAACTTTCATCATGGAATGGTCAGATAATGAGAACTGTATCTCTGTAATAGCGCTTTTCAAGTGCGAAATGAAAAAAACGATATTTTCAAAACCCTCCGGCCACTAGGGATTAGCCGCATGTTCGTCTACCGATGCATAAAACTGTTTGAGGAGACTGGAGATGTAAAAGGTCGGGACGCCCACGCACTGTTCGAACACCGCATGTCATCAAAGCCGTTAAATCAAGAATTCACAAAAATCCGCTCCGAAAACAGAAAATCATGGCCCGTGAGATAAATATCACGCAAAAGTCCATGAGTCGAATCATTAAAAAAGACTTGGGACTTTCAAACGACGTACCGGACATTTATTGACTGCATCCTTAAAAAAAATAGGATTGCAAAACGTCTTTTGGTGAAGCACGCTGATAACTTCCACAGAAAAATTTTGTTCGCCGATGAAAAATTTTTTACCGTTCAGGAAAAATTTAACAAGCAAAATGATAGAGTGTATGCGCGGTCATCTAAGGAAGCATCTGAACTGATCCCAAGGGTGGAAAAGGGTCATCACCCAGCTTCAGTCATGGTTTGGTGGGGTGTCTCTTACTTACTTACTTACCAAGAAACCGTTTTGGAAGCTGTTGTGAAGTCTCTTAACAGTTCCCTGTTCCAAAACCAGCCATGGACTTGCCAGCAGGATTCTGCGCAGGCCCATAAGGCTAAAACGTCCCAGGCCTGGATTCGAAACAATTTGCCAGCGTTCGTTTCTGAAGAATGGCACCCAGGCAGTCCAGATTTGAACCCATTGGATTACAAATTGTGGACGGTTTTAGAGACAAGGTTTGTCACAAGAGATACCCCAACATTGTATCTCTTAAGACTGCTTTGGTTCGAGCTGTGGTCAATTTTCCAATGGACGAGGTTCGTGCAGCTATTGACGATTGGCCAGTGCGACTTAAGGCATGTGTAAAGGCAAAAGGCGGACATTTCGAATAAGTAGATTCTTTTTGGAAACAATATACATCAATAAATGTATTAAAAATATTTGGTCCAAAAACATTCAGTACTTTTTATTTTACAGCATAAAACGTGTGTAACAGTATGTATGTCCCTACTTAGTAGAAACTTTGCCCGAGGAACCTTACCTCTTAAACGAATTCTGATGTCCCGAATTTTGAAAAGTCTCACTTTGACACATTTAGAGTGCCCCAATCAAGTCCAAGTGTATGACCGACCCCACTAACTTTGTAGGGCCGACCCAACCATCCCAGTGGCATACCGCTTGGAACCCCCTGGGGGTTCCCAAAACAAAAAATCACCAATTTATGTTTCTTTCCTTGTGGAGTATATTTTTTTTCTTTAAAAATTTATTGAGTCAGAACATATGTATGTAAATAAAAAAATCAATTTAACTTAGTAATAGAAAAGAAAATAAAAAAACACAGAGAGCAGATTCGTTGCCACAAACGAATTTCTTTGCCAACCGATTGATTGAGGTTACATGAACCTTGAGTATTCCATCAGCACAACCGCATGTCCGTTGGTGCTCTGTAATTTTCTGTTCTTGGAACTGTATCGGTATAACATACTAAGTATCCGAACATTTAGAAGAGAATTTTTGGATCTACAAATCCACATACGAGTATCACACTTGTTCAACGAAAAATATTAAAATTTGAGTTGGAGACAGAACACTATTTGCTTACACAATTGTAGTACTTGAAGTACATAAAGGGTGGTTCATGACGAGGAAAAAGTGTAAAAGATAATAAATGATTTTTACAAGAAAAAATTGGTTTATCGATTAGCTAAGGCAGTATTTAAAAAAAACCATTAAAGAACCCATTTTTTGTTATGGTCAGCACCTTTAATTGGTTAGAACAACAAAATGTTTGCAAAACTGTTGAACAACCACCAGTTGTGGCAACTAAATACCTTTCTCGCGTTTCATTGGATGACCGACCTATTAGTTGTGAGTACAGTACTATAATCATATTTTTCATCATGCGGTATTTCGAACCGAATATCCATTTCGATTATAAACATTTGGTTATAGCAACCGTATAATTGTAGTTCCAATCGATTTATAACTTGTTTGTGTCTCTGTGTGTGCTTTATTGATTATGATAAAGCCTTTGATACGGTTCAACACGATAAGCTAATTAAAATCGTAGCATCCCTTGGTATAGAAGAAAATGAAAAACGATGTTTAAAAAATCTCTACTGGAACCAGACTGCTTGTGTAGAAATTAATGGCGAACTAACTGATGAAACTGCCATCTGGAATGGCGTTAAAGAAGGGTGTATTCGAACATCTTTACTGTTCAACGTATAGTTTGAAAATTGCTTTCTAGATAGTTTGAAAATTGTTTTCTCGAAACTGGCGAAAGGAAAAGAATAGGCATACAGATGAATGGAATCTTCATCAACAATCGACGTGTTCTATTGGCATCTAGCTTAGGAGGTCGCTACCGCAACAACTTCACACCATTATTAAAAAATATAAATGACTTTCTTTACAGAAAACTATGGGCAATTGGCCCTTTATTTTATATAATTAAAATTTTTGAGAAATTTATTAAAGATTAACTTAAAGCGTGCTCTGTTTTTAATCGCTTATATAGGGTCCGTCATTTAAAATTTTAAATTTGAAAAGGCTCTAAAAAAATTACAGAAATTTTTTTAATTTTTTAATGTTTTAACTATCCATTCCTTAGCTGCATATGTGACAGCGCATAGAGAAAGGAACCTAAGGGTAAAAAATCATTTTTTTTTGATGTGCACAACATCTAATCATCGAATGAGACCGATCCCATGCCCCAAAAGTGTTCCCTCCCAGAGATATGCGCGTTTTATGAAAGTGATGTCGACGATTCTAAGCACAAATAGAAAGGGACCTAATCTTTAAAATGGCTCTCCTGAAGAAAACTGGTTTTTACCCTTAGGTCCATTTATATTTTGCGCATCACATATACAGGGTAGGCGATTTAAAATTTTAAATTTGAATCGGCTGTAAAAAAGTAATAATAGTTTTTTTTTCAAATTTCTGGTTTTATTTGAAAGGTTGATTTTTGTCATTTAATAATGGAACACCATTCAATGCGTTTTCGATTCGCCCAATGGACTGCACATTGTTTGACAGACGATAAAGAATTTACCGAAAAATCGTGTTTTCAGATGAAGTTCATTTTCATCTCGGTGGCTATGCCAATAGGCAAAATTGCCGCATTAGGGGTTCAGAGAACCCATATGTGACACGTATTGAAAAGCCAATGCATCCGCAACTAGTCACTTGGGCCGTTTTTCTTTGGAAATCAGCAAGAAACCGCCATTACCGTCAACGGTAGGCGTCACCGCGCCTTTCTCAACGAATTTTTGCTTTCAAAAACTCAAGCGAATGACATGGACGACATTTGGTTTTACGTAGACGAGGAGAGCCATGAGGGAAAATACGAAGGCAGATCACTAATTCCGCGACTTTTCGAACAAAACACAGTTTTTCTTGCAAAAAAAAAAATTATTTTTCAACATAACCACCTTTTCGCTTAATACACTTAGTCCAATGTTTATCCAATTTTTGTATCCCTTTCAAAAAATATGATTTTGTTAAGTCTACAAAGAGCCATTTGTTTGATCAATAATTTCATCGTTGGAGCTAAATGAATCCTTTTCCACCGAGCATGTCTCAGGTTTGGAAATATGAAATCGTCAAATCCTCGTTAAATCGGTCCAGCAAGTTGGCATAATATTCGCCGCTTATTGTTTTTTCCTTTTTTAGGTAATCGATGGGGATTATACCGCGTGCACCCCAAAAAACCGTTGCCATCGCCTTATTGGCTGACAAAGTCGCCTAGGCCTTCTTCGGAGCCGGTTCACCAGGAGAAATCTATTGTTTTTACTGCTTCTTGGTCTCCAGAGATTGTTAATGGAACCATATTTCAACCACAATTACAAATCGCCGCAAAAACTCATTCGAATTACGATAAAACTACCCCAAGCAATCCTTGAAGTTGTTACACGATTACGTTTATGCTCAATTGAGAGCAAACGCGGCACCAATCTTGCAGACAGTCTTCTTAAGCCCAATTGATCGTGTTAAATCGAAACTACACTGTCATATGAAATGCATATGGCATTAACAAACTCACGATCTTTTACTGTACGATCGGCGAACACCATATCGTGGATTATTCGACATTTTCGGGTGTATTGACTTCAATTGGCCGTCCAGAACGTTCAGCATCATTTGCGACCGCAATAAAAGCCACTTTTTTACCATTGAAATCGAAGGTGCAGAGTCTCCTTAGTATTTATCAAGATTTTCCTTGGTTTGATTGACGGGTTTTTCCGCAAAAAATACTGTTAAATGAGCACTCGAAATTTTTTTTTTGGCATTTTTAACACAATCCAAGAGGTTGTATGTTTTGAACAGCTGTTAAACACAAACTTAAGAACGGAACTCTCTCAAAATTTGACAATAGTCTAATAACAGATGGTACTTGATGGGAGCAACGTTGCATTTCATATAACTACGAGGGAAGTTGGAAAAGTCACAGTATTATTGAAAGAATCCAGAGACAATTGAATCACTGAAACATAAAATCGAAGTTGCCATTGGAGAGATCAGACCCGAAACAATCAAAAATGTACTGCAGCATTGGGTTTGATCGGATGAGGTACTGCCGAGCCAGTTGTGGTAGTGATATGAATGATATTATGTTCCATTTTTAACTGACAAAGTCCAACCTTTTATATAAATCCAGAAATTATAAAAAAACTATTATTATTTTTTTTCAACCGATCCAAATTTAAAATTTTAAATCGCCCACCTTGTATATGCACGTGAAGAATGGATAGTTAAAAAAGTGGACTAGAAAAGGTTACAAGCATTGAAGATGTGGACATACAGACGTATATGTGACAGCGCATAGAGAAAGGGACCTAAGGGTAACAAAATCAAATTTCACTTTTTTTTGATGTGGACAACAACTGAGCATTTAATGAGACCGATCCTATGCCCCAAAAGTGTTCCCTCCCAGAGATATGCGCTTCTATTTTGCGCGTCACATATTGAAAATACCGTGGACCGAATGAGTTGCAAACAACGAGCTGTGAAAAAGAATAAACCTCGATCGGGAATTAATGGAAGCAATAAAAACTTGGCAAATTTCATACTTGGAACATCTAATGAGAAAAAACAAATACATAATTTTCCGAGCAAACCTTAAAGGCGAAGTAGAAGGAAAATACGATAGAGATAGAAGAGAAATTTAAGGGATTTAAAAAATACAAGAATGGACAGGACATCGTGACGATAAAAGTATGGCAAAAACAGATGCCAATAAAAGATACCTGATAATCTCTGCGTAATAAATCTATTAATTATTCAAAATAAGTGAAATATATGATTTTTTGTTTTGTTTACATTTATTTTGTCTTCTACTATTATTATGACTTGAACAGTTTTTATTCTGGCTCGAGACCTTTGTTGATTCTTGGAAAAATTGGAAAATTGACTGTTTGACATACACTGCGCGCAGGGTTTAAAATGCTAACGCAATTTTAGTCAAAAGTACAGAATTTGTCAATTAGTTTTAGCATAAAAAAGTCAAAACTAATATTCGAACAAATGCTAAAACTAAATTAGTCGTAATATTCAATTAGCGTTAGCAAAATAAACTAACGCTAACCAAAATATGCATATATTATTAGCAATGGAAGAAGAAGCAACTGCTGATTTTGCTAACGTCTTTGCTAAATTGTGCTAATTTGGTGACTAATTTCGACTTGTGTGTTTGGTTCGGTTTTTGTGTGTAACCGAAAATTGTGTTCGGCTCGAGTACGGTGTTGCCTACCTTTGATAGACAATAAGTTGTGTTTTTAAAAAATCGCATGAAACAACATTGCTGTGCGTTTCTGTAGCTGTTAAAGGTATATATATAAAAACAAGTGAAATTAATAGCACAGAAATAATTCGAGGTAGGTACTAGTATATATTTACATATTGTTTATACATATAATATAATGTTATGTACAATGACTAATAAATCACTGCATAATGGAGTCCACATGGTTAGATCCGTTTAACTTCCAACGGGAATGTTATATGTTCCACATTTAACATTGGATTGAGGAGATGCATAACGAACTCTGAAAATGCTGAAATAATAAATATTCGTAGAATAAATAGTATGACTGTTTAACCTAATATTCTCTATATTTTTCAAACATACATATTGAGAATTTTTATAGAAAAATAGTCCATCATTTCGCGTTTATTACGGGCATTCGTTCAGAAGTTATTGACACTGTTCGAAAACGGACAAAGAGAGAAAATAGAAACACTACGAAATTTTTGAAGGCTATTTATTTAAAAAAACTTGTATCAGAAATCCCCACTACGGTACCACTATTGGATACTTTGCGTCATGTTCCGTTGACAACACTGAAACCAGCTCAAATTTTTTGCTAACGAAAAATGGTTAGTCAAAATTAGCAAATTTTTAGCAGCACATTAGTCAATTGTGGTTAGCAGAGGTGTGTCATTTTTTTGACTAACGCTAACGCGAGCTAACGTTAGTCGGACATTAGTTTTAGCTCTGGCTTGTGGAAAAGATTGTTAGCATTAGTTTAGCAAAATGATGCTAATGGTTAGCGGACTGGTGCTTTTAGACGCGCAGTCTGCGCGTCATCAGGTTAGCACATACCCTCGTGTAAGTGGTTTAGGATCGAAACTTAAAACACTAATGGTTTTAAAAATAATTTAAATTATTTACGTTTATGGCCCATTCAATTCTAAGTTAAATAAAACAAAAAATACTGGTTTTTTAATTTAAAAATATATTTTTTGCATTTTTTGGAAAAGTAACAATTCAAATTTGGCCATCAGGTTAGTACAAATCACTTTTTTTCATTGTTGGTAAGGTTTCTAGCCATGAAATTATTTATGAACTTTTTATGTAGTAATTTACACATTTTTAAACAAAATTTAATAATGTCTCGATCTTCCTTTGTTGAGAATGACCTCATAGATTCGATTGGGAAGCGACACATACAATTTTCCAACATAATTTAGAGAAATACTGGACCAAGTGTCCTTGATGCCTTCAATTAGCTCCTCTTTGTTGGCATATAGTTTCCCAGACTCGTAAACTTTACGAGACAGCCATCCCCATACGTTTTCTATTATATTAATGTAGGGTGAATAAGGTGGCTACTGCATTAAACGGACATTTTGGTATTCAATCCATGACTTAACCACCCGGGCAGTGTAGATCGGGGCACTATCATATTGGAAAGGCCATGGCAGATTTCCGAACAAGTTTTGAAATTGGGAAAAAGCTATTTCAAGTGCTTTTTTGTAGGTGTTTGCATTAATATTTGTAGTCAAAAACTGTAACTCGCACGTACCATAATAGGAGATGGCTCCCCACACCATTACACCCCCAACCCTACTATGAAGGCGATCCAACTGGTGTTCCTCTTTGCGAAGATCATGGAAGTAGTAGTTGTATCCATCTCTGGACCTTCCAAATTAAATTTTTTTCCATCCGTAAAATCCAAGCGCACTTCCTTTCGAGCAACGTTCAGTGGGTTTTTTTTTCTTCAATTTGAGTCTTTTTAAATGGGGTGAACTACGTATCACTCTTTGAGGCGTGGGAGTTCGAAGCTTCTCTCAAAACTGCTCTCTTATCAGCAGCGGAAATCACTCTATTATTCCCTCCTTTATTATTTTTGCCATATTTCAACTTATTGCTCAGGAATGATGATATAACTTTACGACTTCTGCCCATTCTGTTGGATATTGAACATATTGACAGCTCTGCTTCCTTGTAAGCTTCAATTTTGGATTTCTCCTCTACGGATAGCGATTTTCCTTTACTCATATTAAAGCTAATAGGCTACTTGAGCAGTACACAAAATTTGGATGCAATACGCGTTCAACTGTTAAAGATAAACAAAAAAGAATTTACATGTGCTCAGCTGATGACGCAAAAATAGAGCACACTTTTCCATCAAAAATAATAGAAAGTAGCAAAAACCAGATAACAGGATCTTTCCTTGGCATGTTCACTTTGCCAATGATGGAGTATACGAAGATTAGAAATATAGAGTAAAAAAATTTTGCTGCATCTTAACAACAACAACTACAAGAGCAATTATATTAAGCTATATTATATGGGAATATATTCTAATATTCGCTACACGCAGAAAAAAAGTATGGTTGGGGTAACAATATTCGAAGAGCATCATACTATTGTTGTTATATGGTTGTGGCACAACAATATTATGATCATCACAACAATAGTATGGTTCACACACAACCATACTATGATTCCCATAACAATATTATGGTCCTTACAACAATATAATTATTCACACACAACCATACTATGATCCCTACAACCATATTATTATTCACATTCAACCATACTATGATCCCCACAACCATATTATGGTCCTCATTACCATAGTATGTTTAACGTACAACCATAGTATGATCCTCACAACCATAGTATGACTTACACACAATCATACTATGATCCCCAACATTTTTTGTAAAGATTGGGTAAAGTTGTTATTTAACAATAGAGAATTTTATTAGGTAAGTTATGTAGTAATAGGAGTGATTTATTGAACAGTAAAAAAAATATTTATTAAAAATATTTCAATTATACTAATTCGTAGTTTGTTTGGAAAAAATTTAATTATTTTTACTATTATTGCGTAAGATTCGTAAAAATAACATTGTCAAACAAAAAAAAGTACAATTTTGCCGGTATGAATGCCGTAATCATGTTATTGTTAACATAAAAGCCATGAAAACAATACTTTTGTTCCACCAACCATATTTATATTGTTGCTACAACCATATTTTCATTTTAAAATTTGGCAACAATACTATTGTTACATTTCAACAATATTTTTATTTCCGCAATCATACTATTGGCAAATTGAAATTCAAAAAACAATACTATGGTTGCGACTACCATACTTTTATTGCAGAGAACATACTATTGTTGCCGTGACCATATAGGAACCATATTTTTTCTCTGCGTGTAATATTCGTTAATATTCGCTAATATTCGAAAAACAGATGAAAGAAGATGGGAAAACCAGCAATTACTGGCTCCTAATTATTGTTATGGGATATTTGAGACGTTTTCTTTCAATTTTGTATTCATAGGTCCTTGACGTTTCTACGCTCGTTTTTCGTCTCCTTTTGCCTGCTATTTCCGTCTTTGCTGCAAAACATTTGTAACAAAAACACGTGCCTTTCATATTTTTGATTGGGTATCCTGATTTTATGTTAGGCAAAGCAGCAGAAGGAACACAAACTCATTAGGTACTTTGCCGTCTCCAGAAGCGTATTAAAAAAAGGGGACATTGCCTTAAAATATAAATTTTCACAAAAATAATGTCCCAAGAATAGTGGATGTATTGATAGTAGCGTAGTTAATGAATTCAATTGTGAGATCGCGTTTCCCAGGTGCAAAGGTAAGGTTGACAAACGATAGTTCTTGAAATGGGTCGTTTATCTAGCGGTTACTAACTTATTCTCCAATAAGGACATTACAATTTCGTTTCTTTATGTCAACGCACCCTCAAACATTTTTAATGATCTTTCAGTGTCAAAACGTTAGTCGAATCAACATTTTCATCATGGTAAAGTTCACTGACGAGCAACGTTTGGAAGTCATAAAAAATTACTACTAATACTGCACGCAGAGAAAAGATATGGTTACTATATGGTCACGGTATGTTATTTGCAGTAAAAGTATGGTCGTCGTAACCATAGTATAGTTTTTTGAATTTCATTTAGACAATAGTATAATTGCGGCAATATAAATATTGTTGAAATGTAACAAAAGTATTGTTGCTAAACTAAAAAATAAAAATATGGTTGTATCAACAATATTACTATGGTTGGTGGGACAAAAGTATTGTTTCATGGGTTTTATGTTAACAATAACATAATTACCGCAATCATACCGGCAAAACCTTAATTTTTATTTGACAATGTTAATTTCACTATTCTTACGCAATAATAGTAATAAAAATTATATTTAAAAAAAAATTCGGATTAGTATAACTAAAATATTTTTAATAAATGATTAATAAATACTGTTAAATAAATCACTCCAATTGTAACATAACTTACTTAATAAAACCCTTTATTTTTGAATAACAACGTATTCCAGTCTTTACAAACAATTTTGGGGATCATACTATGGTTGTGCGTAAGTCATACTATGGTTGTGAGGATCATACTATGGTTGTACGTTAAACATACTACGGTTATGAGGATCATAATATGGTTGTGGAGATCATCGTATGGTTGAATGTGAATAATAATATGGTTGTGGGAATCATAGTATGGTTGTGTGTGAATGATTCTATTGTTGTGAGGACCATAATATTGTTATGGGGATCATAGTATGGTTGTGTGTGAACCATACTATTGTTGTGATGATCATAATATTGTTGTGCCACAACCATATAACCAACAATAGTATGGTGCTCTTCGAATATTGTTACCCCAACCATACTTTTTTCTGCGTGTGAGTCGGTGATCGCAACTTTAGGAACGCTTACTCCGACAGGCTGTGCGTGCTATAGTAGATAACTTTGGTTCCAAATTTTCACTTTTAGATGTTCCGGTGCAAAAGAGACGCCGTACCGCTCGAAGCGACGAAAATATCGCAGCCGTAAGTGTATCCGATCAAAATGAGTGGATTCCACGTCGTTCTCAGGAATTGGGCATCTTCCAAGCCACAATTTGGCGTATTTTGCAATAAAAATCTTGGCCTTCATACTTTAAAGGTCAAACTGACCCAATAACTAAAGTTACTTGATTATTTGTAACGCCAAAACTCCGATTGGGCTCTGGAAAAGTTTCACGAAAATCCAGAATTTCACTATCTTTAGCCAAATTGGCTGAGTGGTTTTGTTAATAAACAAAAGATGCATTATTAGACTGCAAAAAACCCACTTGTGCTTCAACAGACACAATTGAATCCACAAAAAATACGGTGTGGTGTGGTTTTCATGACGGAGGTGTGATTGGGCCGTATTTTTTCGTTGAAAGTAATCGGCATGTTACCTTCAACACGCAAAGAAAAAATATGGTTACTAAATATATGGTCACGGCATCAATATTATGTTCTCTGTATGTTCGTCGCAACTATATTAGATTTCATGTTGACAATAGTATGATTGCGGCAATATTTATATTGTTGAAATGTAACAATAGTATTATTGCCAAATTTAAAAATGAAATTATGGTTGCAGCAACAATATAAATATGGTTGGTGCTAAAAAGGTATTGTTTTTTTTTTGGTTTTATGTTAACAATAATATGATTACCGCAATCATACAGTATGATTGCAATTTTTCTTAATTTGAATATGAGTCTTACAACAATGTTATTGTTACGAATCTTATGAAATAATAATGGGAATCAAAATTTTCCAAACAAACTTCTTTGGATTTGTTTAACTGATTAGTTTTTAATAAAAACGCTTACGTTTTTTTAAATAGATTTTTTGTACTGTTTAATAAACACTCCTATTATTTTAAATTTAATGTATATTTAATTTATTTACTTAATAAAACTATCTTTTGCTGACAACATAACCCAATCCTAATTAATAATTTTGAGGACCATCGTATGGTTGAGTGGGATCATACTATGGTTGCGTGTGAACCATACTATGGTTGTAATCCTACACTATGGAAGAATCATACTATGGTTGTGGTGATCATAGTATGGTTGCGTGTTAATCAAAAAAAATGATTGTGAGGATCATACCATCGTTGAGTGTGAATCATACTATGGTTGTGAGGATCAAAGTACGGTTGTGTGTGAATCATACTATTGTTGTAAGGATCATAATATTGTTGTGCCACAACCATATACCCAACAATAGTACGATGCCCTTTGAATATTGTCACACCAACCATACTTTTTTCTACGTAAATGGAGAGCGCTATCGTGCCATGTTAGAAAATTATTTTTGGCCAGAATTAGATGAGCTTGACATCGCCGGTTTCAACAAGATGGTGCCACTAGCCACGCAGCACGCGTTACCATCGCTTGAAAGGCAAAGTCGTTGAACTTGAGAAATGGTCCTTTCGAATGCCCACCTCGTTCATGCGCTTTAACGCCATTGGATTTCTTTTTATGTGACCACATCAAGTCATTGGCCTATGCCGACAAGCCAACAACTTTCGACGAGCTCACAAACAACATCAAACGCGAAAATGCCAACGTTCCGGTCGAAATGTATGCAATTGTGGTGGAAAATTGGGCCTAAAAACAGATCGGTAAATGTAACACTTGCACTACACATGCAATACATTTGAACTCTATATCTTAACTATTCTGTGTTTTATTAATACATTAAATTGTTATGTCCTTAATGGAAAACCCTATATTTGGGCTATAAGTTCTTTTGGCAGTGACAGCTCTTTAACGCTCAAAAGACAGCATTAGATCTTCCTGGAATGATATAAAAGACTTATATCATGATCAGCGTAAGAAAATAATGCAAACTTTTTTCCAAAGTCAATGCTGTGTAGCCTTAACGTGGCTACCATCATCGCGCCTGCTCAGTTAGTTGGTGCTCTGTATTTTCAGTTATTGGAAACGTAGTATCGGTGCAACATGCAAAGTATCCTAAACTTCAAAAGAGAATTTTTTTTTGGATCTAAAAATCCACATACCACTCATAAAATAAATTTTAGTCAGATATAATAAACTATTTGATTACACAATTGAAATACTTGAAGTACTCATAGGAAGAGTCATGTCGCGGAAAAAGTCCAAAAGATAATGGATGATTTCTACTAAAAAAAACAATGTTAAACGATTGGTTTGGAGTCAATAATAACACAGTGATACAAAATCGAACTTTTCTATTGCGAATGGGATGAGATCAATTCCAAATGATAGTTGAAATTATCCATCACAAAACCTTCAAGGGTTTTCTGTAGTTCAGTGCGAGATTTTTGTTTACGTGCATTTGAAGTTGGTGATTCCAAACGCTGTCTAACAAGAACAGATCATTGCAAATTTGATAAAATAATGCTTATTTAGTTTTATTATCCTGTAAAGTTCTGGTATCTGACTGTTTTTTGGGGTCGAGGTATTCATTTTTGATAGATGGCGCTGTCATACAAACGGTGCTATTTCTTGTAGACTTTCACAGAAAAACGGTATTTAAGTAATTACTGCATTTACAATACAAAAAAAGGCATTTTAACGGTTTAGGCGAATTCTAACAAGGAATACTATTTTTAAATAAAAAGTTGTTTTTGTAATAAAAAAAAATATTTTTTTCCAATAAAAAATTCAATTTTTTTTCATAAAAATTGCATTTTGGTAATATTACTGAACTGAGAATAAGAAAATATACTTCGTAATATCATAACAAATATGTTTTACAATGAAGCCAACAACAAAAATTGATTTTTCAGATAAAAAAGTAAAAACACCGGATTTCCTTAGATCACACAAGAATTAGCATTACATAGTAGGGACACAAATACTGTTACAACATTGAACACACCCATTTCAATAGTAGAACTGAACATAGCCCGTTAATGTCCTATGGGTTTTGAAAGCTAACCTCAATAGCGTCTGTAACGGGATATTAAAATTGTTTCAACCTTCATCATGGAGTGGTCAGATAATGAGAACCGTATCGCTGTAATAGGGCTTTTCAAGTGTGAAATGAAAAAAAGCTATATTTTCACAACGCTCCGGCCACTAGGGCTTAGCCGGATGTTCGTCTACCGATGCATAAACTGTTTGAGAAGACTGGAGATGTAAAAGTCCGCCACCGGTCGGGCCGCCCACGCTCTGTTCGAACACCGCATGTCATCAAAGCCGTTTAATCAAGAATTCACAGAAATCCGCTCCGTAAACAAAAAATCATGGCCCGTGAGATGAATATCACGCAAAAGTCCATGAGTCGAAACATTAAAAAAGACTTGGGACTTTCAAACGATGTACCGGACATTTATTGACTGCAGCTTTCAAAAAAATAAAATTGAAAAATGCAAACGTCTTTTGGTGAAGCACGCTGATAACTTGCACAGAAAAATTTTGTTCACCGATGAAAAAAATTTTACCGTTCAGGAAAATTTAACAAGCAAAAATAAAATAAGCAGTCATCTAAGGAAGCATCTGAACTGATCTCATGGGTGGAAAAGGGTTATCACCCAACTTCAGTCATGGTTTGGTGGCGTGTCTCTTACAATGGGGTCACTGACCTGCATTTCTGCGAACAAGGGGTCAAAACATCGGCCAAAGTTTACCAAGGAACCGTTTTGGAAGCTGTTGTGAAGCCTCTTAACAATTTCCTGTTCCAAAACGAGCCATGGACTTTACAGCAGGATTCTGCGCTGGCCCATAAGGCTAAAATGTCCCAGGCCTGGCTTCGAAACAATTTGCCGGCGTTCATTTCCTCTGAAGATTGGCCCTCAGACAGTCCAGATTTGAACCCAGTGGATTACAGATTGTGGAGGACAAAAGATAACCCAACATTGGATCTCTTAAGACTGCTTTGGTTCGAGCTGTGGCCAATTTTCTAATGGACGAGGTAAGTGCAGCTATTAGCGATTGGCCAGTGCAACTTAAGGCGTGGGTAAAAGCAAAAGGCGGACATTTCGAATAAGTAGATTCTTTTTGGATACAATATACATCAATAAATATATAAATATTAAAAAATATTTGGTCCAAAAACATTCAGTACTTTTTATTGTACAGCATAAAACGTGTGTGACAGTATTTATGTCCCTACTAAGAATTTGTATGATAGCGCCATCTAGCGCGAGCTTTATGTAAAAATAAATATCAAATATAATTCACAGTCAAAAACAGTCAGATACTACAACTTTCCAGGATAATAAAAATAAATAAGCATTATTTTATTATCAAATATTTAATGATCTCTTCTTGTTAGACAGGGTTCCAAAATCACCAACTCCAAATGCGTGTAAAAAAACGCACTGAACCAAAAAAAACAACCTTGAAGGTTTTGTTATGGATAATGTCAACTTTCATTTGCAATTGGTTTCATCCCATTCGCATTTTGGTGGTTGCACTGATTAATCAAAATATAATATTTTGTATACTCGTAGGCTGATCCATCTAGATGTATTTTTTCAGAACAAAAAAAAATAATAAAAATTTAAATCAAGTGTGGTATCTTTTTTTGGTAATTTGAAAGGACATTTTATGGCATTTATTTTTTGATATTAATTACCTTCAAATGTTGGCAACTGTATTATGGAAATAAGCGTTCGGTGAGAAAAGGGAAGATCCGCTGTTTTCGACCAAAATTTTGTACAGTGATGAGACCCATTTCTGGAGCAACGTCAATAAACAAAATTGCCGCATTTGGGCTGAAGAGCAACAAGAAGAGGTTCAAGAGGTGTCATTATACCCAGAGAAAACCACGGTTTGAAGCGGTTTATAAGCTGGTGGAATCATCGGTGCCTATTTTTTCAAAAATGATGATGGCCGGAATGAATGATATCGATCTTTATGTTACCTTAAATTGAAGCCCGTAATCTTGATGACACTTGGTTTCAACAGGACGGTGGCACTTGCCATAAAGCTGCTCAAACAATGAATCTATTGAGACGCCATTTCGAAAAGCAGCTAATTTCACGTTTTGGACAGGGCAGTTGGCCTCCTAGATCGAGTGATATCACACCTTTAGACAATTTTTCTTTGGGGTTACGTAAAGTCCAAAGTCAATGCTGACAAACCAGCTACGATTCAGGTTTTGGAAGGCAAGATTACGCCTGTCATTAAAGCCATACCGGTCGAAATGCTCGAACGAGTCACCCAAAATTGGACGCTTAGAATGGAAACCCTGAGGCGTAGTTGCGGGCAACATTTGAAGGAAATTATATTCAAAGATTAAATGCAATAAATTGTGCTTTTTTTAATAAAGATTCCACGCTTGATTTGAATTTTTATATTTTTTTTCTGAAAAAATACCTCTAGATGGATTACCCTATATATATATATGATTATTTAGTTTAATCAACCCGTTGTTAGTTGTGATGAAGTTTTAGTTTGCAAAATAATTTTCGCGTTTTATTGGTATGATCGATCAATAAGTTGTGAGTACAGAACGATGATCATATTTATCATCTTGTGGTATTCCGGACCTAATATCCATTACAAATATAAACATTTAGTGATTGCAACCGAAATTCCTCTTTTGCAACCGAATCATTGAAGTTCTAACCGATTTCCAATTAGTTTTTTCTCTGCGTGCAATCATTCCATGATTAACACCACAATAAAACCTTTTAAGTGTTGATATGTTTTACAATATAAAAATTTATTTATTTATTTGAAGCTAGAATAAAACAATATAAAATGCGGAGTGGATTTAAATTTTCCGATTACGATTTTTTAACGTTGTGTATGTTTTTTTATATTTTGCATATATTTTTATATATTCTGTTGCGCATTCATTCTTCTGCATATTTTTGATCTGTGCTCAAATTTGTTTTATTTGAATTATGAAACGTCCTTATACCAAATTTGGTTCCTATCTGAAGAAAAATAAAAACTGTGCAAAAATCCTAGGTCAAATTATTAGTCATCTGAGTACTTTTGCACACAAAAAGGGTTTTAGTCAAGGAATAAGTTATGTACGTTATTATTTTATTAAAGTAAGAGCATAATCGTACATAATTGCTAAAAACAGAGTTAAAAAGATACACTATTTAAAGTTGTATAGAACTAGGTGGTAACTGACAGCTTAGATTTTGTTTGGCATTGTACATAATTCGAATTGTTTACTATTTGGCCCCGGAAATGGGTACATTGTATTTTATTTCTTAAAGTAATACCCGACGATTTTCTAAAAATTCTCGGACATAGTTATTACTTAGTAGGGACATAAATACTGTTACACACGTGTTATGCTGTTAAATAAACTGAATGTTTTTGGACCAAATACTTTTTAATATATTTGTTGATGTACGAGGGCGGTTCGGAAACTTCTTAGCCTAGCACAAAAAGCGTGGCATAAACAGAAAAAAGTTAAGTGTTTTGGAAACTACCATCTCTGCTATGAACACATGTTAAATTTTGTTTCGATCTGGACACTCCTTCATATAGAAACAGGTGTTCACAAAAGACGCATCCGCGATTTTTTTACAATGGAAAAATTAGAAATGCGTGGTGTCATTAAATATTTACATAAAAAAGGTTTATCGGGACAAGAAATTCATAATGATATGGTGAATGTGTTAGGTGAAAGTGCTCCTTCATACGCAACAGTAAAAAATTGGGTTGCTGAATTTAAACGTGGTCGTACAAGCATTGAAGATGAATCACGTAGTGGACGTCCAAAAACAGCAACAACAACAGAAATTGTAGCCAAAGTGCATTATATGGTATTAAATGATCGACGAATAAAAGTGCGTGAAATAGCTAATATCATGGGCATCTCAAATGATCGAGTCCATTCAATTTTGCATAAAGAACTACAGATGAAAAAGCTTTCTGCAAGATGGGTGCCGGACTTGTTAACAGTCGACCAAAAATGCATAGGAATGAACATTTCTCAAGCTTGTTTGGATCTTTTCAGCGAAATAAAATGAATTTTAAGCGTCGTTTCATAACTGTTGATGAGACATGGATCCACCACTATACTCCACAGACAAAAGAACAAACCAAACAATGGACTGAAGCTGGAGGAAGTGCACCAAAGAAGGCAAAAACAATTCAATCGGCTGGTAAGGTTATGTCAACGGTTTTTTGGGACTTCAAAGGTATTTTATTGATTGACTATCTGCAAATGGGTAAAACAATAAATTCGGAGTACTATTGCAACCTTTTAGATCAATTAAATGTACAACTTCGAGAAAAACGTCCTGGCTTACAACACAAAAAAAATATTTTTCATCAAGACAACGCACCAGCGCACAAGAGTGTTTTAACAATGGCTAAAATCAACGAATTAAAGCACGAGTTGCTTGACCACCCACCTTATTCTCCTGATTTAGCTCCCAGTGACTTTTACCTGTTCCCAAATATAAACAAATTCCTTGCTGGCAAGCGTTTTACCTCAAATGAAGATGCAATTACAGTTGTAAACCACTATTTTGAAGACCTTGAGGAAAACTATTTTAATCAAGGGATAGAATTGCTAGATAAGCGTTGGACTAAGTGTATTGAAGTTTCAGGAGATAATATTGAAAAATAAAAATATTTTTGAAAAACTAACTATTCTCTTTCATTGATAGGCTAAGAACTTTCCGAACCGCCCTCGTATATTGCATCCAAAAAGAATCTACTTATTCGAAATGTCCGCCTTTTGCCTTTACACACGCCACAATCGTCAATAGCTGCACGAACCTCGTCCATTGGAAAATTGGCCACAGCTTGAACCAAAGCTGTCTTAAGAGATCCAATGCTGGGGTATCTTTTGTGACAAGCCTTGTCCTTCAAACCGTCCACAATTTGTAATTTTATGGGTTCAAATCTGGACTGCCTGAGGGCCATTCTTCAGAGGAAATAAACGCTGGCAAATTGTTTCGAAGCCAGGCCTGGGACGTTTTAGCCTTATGGGCCGGCGCAGAATCCTGCTGGAAAGTCCATGGCTAGTTTTGGAACAGGGAATTGTTAAGAGGCTTCACAACAGCTTCCAAAACGGTTTCTTGGTAAACTTTGGCCGATGTTTTGACTCCTTGTTCGCAGAAATGCAGGTCAGTGACCCCATCGTAAGAGACACCCCACCAAACCATGACTGAAGCTGGGTGATGACCCTTTTCCACCCTTAGGATCAGTTCAGATGCTTCCTTAGAAGACCGCGCATACACTCTATCATTTTGCTTGTTAAATTTTTCCTGAACAGTAAAATTTTTTTCATCGGTGAACAAAATTGTTCTCTGCAAGTTATCAGCATGCTTTACCAAAAGACGTTTGCATTTTTCAATGCTATTTTTTTTGAAGCTGCAGTCAATAAATGTCCGGTACGTCGTTTAAATGCCCCAAGACCCAAGTCTTTTTTAATGATTCGACTTATGGACTTTTGCGTGATATTCATCTCACGGGCCATGATTTTCTGTTTTCGGAGCGGATTTCTGTGAATTCTTGATTTAACGGCTTTGATGACATGCGGTGTTCGAACAGAGCGCTGGCGGGCCGACCGGTGACAGTCTTTTACATCTCCAGTCTCCTCAAACAGTTTTATGCATCAGTAGGCGAACATGCGGCTAATCCCTAGTGGCCGGAGCGTTTTGAAAATATCGTTTTTTTTCATTTCACACTTGAAAAGCGCTATTACAGATACAGTTCTAATTATCTGACCACTCCATGATGAAAGTTGAAACAATTTTAAAATCCCGTTACAGACTTACGCTATAGAGATTAGCTTTCAAAACCCATATAACATTAACGGGGTATGTTCAGTTCTACTATTAAAATGGGTGTGTTCAATGTTGTAACAGTATTTATGTCCCTACTAAGTAGAACTCACATTACATTATTAACCTTGCCGAATTTTAAATAAATACTTTTATTTGAATTTATTGTTTTCATTTAGCACCTACTTAACTACGCCTTTAGAATTCTATATTAAAGTCTAAGCTCAATGGGAGTTGCATTCTATAAGTATATTTAAAGCCCACAATACAGGCACTAGGTAGTATGATTTATTTTATTTTAATACATTGCCCTAAACGTATGAGTGATTTTAATCAGATGTCGTTTAATTGATTTCAATCAGAGGGCGTATACGTAATTTTATTTATGAACATAATCGAACTCCGCGTAGTATACTTAATATTAAATGCTTAATAGTTTTTATTTTACAATTATGGCATATGAGTAATAAATTGCAAATTTTACGCCATTTATAGTAGGCAAATTCTGAAAATTCCTTAATCTAACTGAGGCAATGCAACATTTGTCATCGTTATGGTGGTGGCCGCCGTTGCCGTGAATAACATCATGGCCAATGTAATCCTCGCTGTTAGCGTTCGCCACTAATGCATTCTGCATTCATGGTAAGTTTAGCAAGGAGTGCGCGTGTTTTTGCAGCCGGTGTAAGCGCGGCGTTTGTGTTCGCTGTTCTGCATTTAATGACCCTTAAATTATAAATAGTTTTGTCTGCATGCAACTTTTCCATGTGCTCCTGCTGTCCCCTCCAGACCCATCTCCAGTCTGTTACCTATATCATGGTCTATGTTATAGATTATAGCATTTTTATGGCTTCCCATAGCTGCAGCAGTCGCTGCCACTCTTTGGTTGCTGTTGTTATATTAAGGCTTTGGTTTTGTTTTTATTCGATAATCGTTTAAATCCAAATGGTTTATGTTGTTGAACAAATGCGGTCATCTCTGTTTGATTTACAGCGATTTTGTGTAATTTTTATTTGCACCATTTGTCGGGTTGTTTTTATATCCTTTACTTTAGTGGTTCCGTAGCTGTGTTGAGGCAGATTCGTAATTATGGCCTTAGATTTGTATTCGACTGCTGTTGTTGCAGCTAAAAATAGTCGCACTATCTTCGTTGTCTGTTGGTAGACAGGTTGCTAATGTTTTGACTTTTCACACGAGTTGTAATTAGAGACAGTGTTAGTGTTTGTGTTAGGGTTGCCAGGTTGCATATTTGACCTGTTAAATAAAAACAATTATATTAGATTATGTTATACAAGTTTCGATTTTAATAAAGAGCAAACTTAGATAAAGATAGAAAAATAAAATTTCACTAAAGGGTGTTATTTTCAGACGTGTGGTCTTCAAGAAGAAATAAAACGCACATAATTTAATGTTATTTCCAAGAATCAAGCTTTGTTATACTTATAAAGGGTGTCCTAAGAAGAGCGCAATTTTTAGATTTTAAATAAAACACAGATATTTAAGAAAAAATCGTGAAACTTTATTATATCGTAAAGTAGACAGAATGAGGTTATGTATGGAACAATATATCGTGCAGATGGCCGCCGCGGCTTTGCTGGCATGCACGCGATCTTTTAATGAAATTTTCAATGACCGTTTTGCATGAATGCTGCGGTATTTCATTAATGCAGCGTCCAATTTCGTCTTTTAAGGCTTGAGTCGTCGTCGGCTTATTCGCGTAAACCATCGACTTCAAAAAACCCCAAAGAAAAAAATCTAATGGTGTTAAATCGCACGATCTAGACGGCCAATTCCGATCTCCAAAACGCGAAATAACACGACCGGGAAATGACTGATGCAGCAATTGAATTGTTTCTCTGGCTGTATGACATGTGGCACCGTCTTGTTGGAACCACATGCCCTCCACATTCATTTCTTCAATTCTAGGCAAGAAAAAACTGGTTATCATTTCACATTACCAAACACCATTGACTGTTTGCGCTTGACCTGCCTCATTTTCATAAAAAAAAGGTCCAATGATTCCTCCAGCCCAAAAACCACACCACACAGTGACACGTTGAGGATGCATTTGCTTCTCGTGAATCACTCGAGGATTTTCCGCACCCCAAATGCGACAATTCTGCCTATTGACGTAGCCATCAAGATGAAAATGGGCCTCGTCACTGAAGATGATTTTATCGGCAAAATCAGCATTTTCATGTTGTCTCTCCAATACCCAATTAACGAACTCCCTTTCGTGTAGCGCTCCATTTTTACTAACCTCGTACCTTCTACTAACAAACAATAACAATTGTTCAAATGTCAAACAATGACACTTCGAATGTTGCCAGATTTAAAAATTGCGTTCTTCTTGGGACACCCTTTATAAGATAAGGGTTTGCCAATGAGCTTTAACACTGATTTCGGGCTAGTGGCCGCAGCGGCTGGCCCAATTTTCGACAAGTTTTTGCAGCATTTGACGCGCCGAAAATTCTCTGCTAGGACTTCACTTGTGTCGGGCTTATCTGCGTATACAAGCGACTTCACATAACCCGACAAAAAATTGTCCAGTATTAAATTGCTCGATCTTGGAGGCCACGCCACAGGCCCACGACACGAGGCACTGCGTTTTCCTAAATTCGTTGGCTGTATGGCATATAACGCCATCTTGCTGCAATCAAAGGTCGACCACATCAACATCCTCCAAGTCAGACACGAGAAATTCGTTAATCATGGCTCTATACGTTGCCGATTGACTGTAACAGTATGGCCCGAGGACATATGGATCAATGATTCCCTCTGCCCACAGAGCACAGCAAATAGTGACTTTTTGAGGTTGTAACGGCGTCCCAACAATGTCTTGTGGATTTTCATTACTCAAAATGCGACAATATTCAACCAAATGCGTACCCATTCAACCAAAAGTAAGCTTCATGGCTAAACAAAATTTTCTTTTAAAATTCAGGATCGGTAGCCAACTCGTTTTGGGCCAATTCACCACGCTTGGCAAATGAGGTTCTGGAGTAAGTGTATTCTGGATAAAATGGCAAACCAAACTGAGCATTAATCATGTGAACGCTGTCAAAAAGCCTAACTCTTGAAAAAGTGTGCCCAGAATGAAAATTACACGTCTAAAAAAATCACCCTTTATATAAACCCGTCATCAATATTATTGTAAAGGGTGGTCCAACCACAATGCACGATGTTAATTGTAAGTCACAACATAACGTCAAGGTTCTTGTCCAACCTTATTTGACTTTCTTTGTTTCAGAGTGAGACAAATTCAACCATTTAGAGTTAAACAATTGAGCAGTTAAAGACTTTTACGAAAATGGGCGTTCAAATCAAAATGCATTTTGTGCACATGCGAATTTTATGGTTAGCATAATCGACCAAAGATGCCCACAATTAAAAGAATTAACGTTGTTCGCGATAGTGTGGCAGAAGAGTTATCAACTCCGGCTCGCAATCGCCTGCTGATAACCTAATTCTTGTGAACTGAAATTGAGGAATTGGACCTGAACGACATGTGTTCCAACAGGATAGCTCTACTTGCCACACAGCCAACGAAACAATGGCTGTTTTGCTCGAGAAATTCAATGCCGTGCTACCTCACGTCGTGGCGATGTGAATTGGCTGCCACGATCAATTGATTTGAAGCCGTTGGACTTCTTTTTTTGGGATATTTAAAGGAAAGAGCGTACGTCAACAAGCCGAGAACAATTCAACTAAAGGATGAGATAATTCGGAAACCATCGGAAAGAGGTATGTTTTTGTTTTTTTTACAAGTAACATCGTGCGTTTTAGGTGGACCACCCCTTACTTACACATTTGGCCAATATTTTGATTCACACCTAATTGTCATAGATTTATAATAATTTATAAACAATATACTTCTCTGGAAACTTTTTTGTTTTATTTACAGTTAACATCGTGCGTTTAAGCTGGCCCATCCTCTTTTAAACAATTAAAACAATTAAAAAAGTTTTCGTGGATTTATTTGACTTACATACGAGGGCGACCGCAAAAGTAACTGGCCTAACATAAAAAGAACCGTTTTTTGGAATTATTATTATTTATTTTTCAACATAATCTCCTTCCAACTCAATACACTTCATCAAACGTTTTTCAAGTTTTTTAATTCCATCCGAAAAATAAGAATTTTCAAGACCTTCAAAATATGCCTCAGTTTCAGCAATAACCTCGCTATTGGACGAACATTTTTTGCCACCGAGGATTTTTTTTAAATTTGGACACAAGAAATAATCAGAAGGAGCTAAATCTGGACTATATGGTGGATGCGGAGCAATGTCAAATCGTAATTCGGCCAGTTTTTGTTGAGTTAAAAATGCAGTGTGTGAAGGAGCATTATCCAATCCAATAATGCACACTATTTATAGGTTTTCCTTTTTCAATATAATCAATAAATATTAAAACCCTTGCATCCCAAAATACTGTGGCCATTACTTTTCCTGCTGACTTGACAGTTTTCGCCTTCTTGGGACCACTTTTACCCCTGTTGTGTAAATAGTACCGATAGTACTGAAATCTCCGAAAAGATCGATGGAGTGGAATCTATTTTTGTCAGCAAGTCTAATTTATATTTCATGTCTAAAATTACTAATTTTCAGAATCGAATGAATAGTACTAAAATTATGGTGCACTTTCACTGGAGGTATCACAATAGGGCGTGGGTTCCACTCTTTTCGTACACATGTATAAAGCCCTTATCAAAATATTATGTAGTTCATTTATATGAGAATCCACTGAGAATCCCCAGACCGTTTTTACAGGGACTGTATCAAAAAAGCCTATATAATTCAAATCGGTTCAAAAGAACTTGTTTTTTAGTCAAAAATACCATACCAAATTTTATTAAAATCGGACATAAAATGGATGTTCTTGAGCGGTTGTATGTTATACCGAAACGGATCGTTGCACTGAGGCTTTATCAAAACGTGAAGTGGTATGAACCATTTTTATCTGAGCAATTTTATCATCAATATTGGATGAACCGCAAAACTAACTGGCCTGGCACATTTTCTGTTTAACTAGCAACTTTTTTGTTTTGTTTTTTAAAAGCAATCTTTTATAAGCCATCTGTCAAAATTTCCGAAATATTTAATGATTATTTTCTTTGTTACAGGTGATTGAAGTAAACAAGTTTTATAATTTTTGAAAAATGGAAAATAAAGAGTTTCGTGCGGAAATTAAACACTTTTATATGAAACGTTATTAATCAAAGATGAATTGGATTCTGTTCATGGTGATAATGCACCATCATACTCCACCGTGAAATCCTGGGTTCAACAATTTAAAATGGGTCGTTCAAGTACGGAAGATGAACAACGTTCTGGAAGACCGAAAACTGCTACTACTATTGAAAACATTTGAAAAATATTTAATGAAGTGACTAAAGATAGAAGAATAAAGCTCAGAGAACTTGCTGATATTGTTAAAATACACGAAAAACAAGTTTGGAGTATGAGTGATGAACTCCACATGAAAAAGCTATCCGCAAGAAGGGGGCCGCGTTTGTTGACCTTGCCCCAAAAAATCGTCCGTTGGACCAATTCCGAGGAGCTTTTAGCGATTTATCAGCGTAATCCAATAGAGTTCTTGCGCCGATTCATAGCTGTTGATGAAACATGGATCCATCACTACATCCCAGAATGCAAAGAACAGTCAAAACAATGGATAGAAGCTGGTAAAAGTGGCCCCAAGAAGGCGAAAACTGTTAAGTCAGCAGGAAAAGTAATGGCCACAGTATTTTGGGATTCAAGGGGTATAATATTTATTGATTATCTTGAGAAAGGAAAAACTATAAATAGTGAATATTATTGTGCATTATTGGATCGGTTGAGTGAAGAAATCAAGATAAAACGACACCATTTAGGAAAAAAAAGTTATTTTTCATCAAGATAATGCTCCTTCACACACTGCATTTTTAACTTAACAATAACTGGCCGAATTACGATTGAAAATTGCTCCGCATCTACCATATAGTCCAGATTTAGCTCCTTTCTGATTATTTCTTGTTTCCAAATTTAAAAAAATTTCTCGGTGGCAAAACATTTTCGTCCAATAGCGAGGTTAACTGAGGCATATTTTGAAGGTCTTGAAAAATCTTATTTTTCGGATGGAATTAAAAAACTTGAAAAACGATTGATGAAGTGTATTGAGTTGAAAGGAGATTATGTTGAAAAATAAATAATAATAATTCCAGTTACTTCTGCGGTCGCCCTCGTATATGTCTTCTAAAGCTAAAGACATAAAGTCGGTTAAACGTATGTATGGTCAACAGCCTTTATCCAATTAATCAACTATTGCAAATTTCATGAAGATCGGACGAAATTGCAATGTGCAGTTTTAAACAAACTATAGAAAGACAACAGACGTACAGACAGATATCGTAAAATCGAATCAACTGGTGATTCTAAGTCGAGAAATACACTTAAAGGTGGGTCTAGCTTAAATATTTTTGATATATACGTACTTCGTACTTTAATATGAGTTTTATGATTTTTTTTGCTTTTCCATACAACAATCAAAGGGAAAATCCGAAAGCAAAAAACCGTTGGTTTACGTCGGTTGGATTTAGACATAAAAACTGTCATATCGGTTTTCGGTTTTGGACACTCTATTCAACAGCACCCATGGAGAGAGAGGTTGCTTAAAAATCGATTTTTAAAATCGCATAACCGTCCACGCGGTTGATTAAACATAAAACGAGTGCCATGTTAATAATTTAAATTTAACTGTAAAAACGTTGCAAATTTGGTCCTGGCCAAACATTTTATACTGTGAGTTGAATTGGTTTGGTTTTTGGCCACTTACGTCCATGAATTCGATCCCATTCTCCTCCGAATCTTCAAAATATATCTTGATATGGATTCGCCCTTGCTATATATTTCTGGCCTAGGCAACACTAATTGTTGCCTGGCGTCATCTGACATTTCCATTGGAAAGTTTGACATTTTTAAGCTTAAACGTACTCAGAACGTTTTGACCTACGACCATCATTTGTGTTGTTTACAGTGACTTGAAAAAATCATTTTTGAAAAAAAAGGAAGTAGCTCTTGAAAATTTTCGTGCGATCATTTTCCACAACTTTCGACGTCGATTATCAGGACAAGAGTGCATCGTTGAACTTAAATCTTTGTATGGCGATGAAGCACCATCCTATAGCACTGTGAAAAATTGGTTTAATGTATTCAATCGTGGCCGACGCTCGCTCAAAGACGAAGGTCGTCCAAAAACGGCCGTTGTGCCAGAGAACATTGATGCCGTGCGTGAAACGATAATGCAAGATCGTCATGTGACATACCGTGAGATAGAGGCATCCTAGGGCATTTATTCCACCAGCATACATTCGACAGTGCATGAACACCTGGTCGTAAAAAGGTTTGTTCTCGTTGGATACCGCACAATTTGACAATCGTTCAAAAAAGGCTCATGTCGATTGGTGCAAAAAAATTTGAAAAAATATGATCGCGGTGCTTCAAAAGACGTTTAAATGATGGTCACAGGTGACGAATCATGGTTCTATGCATATGAGCCCGAAACAAAACAGCAATCGACCGTGTCTTCTAAGGGTCTTCGAAGAAGAGCCATATCCAACGAAAGTTGTCCGTGGAAGAAGGACTTCGAAGCAAATGGTCGCCTCAAAAAAGCAAAACTGGTCATGTGGCGACTGTTTCGCTTGAGCAACGTAGGACGGTTAATTCTGAGTGATACACCACAATTTGTGTGCCTGAAGTCTTCGGAGAAATTCGAAACACGAACAAGAGAAGACGAATCATTGAGTACCATGGCAATGCGAGCTCTCACACATCGGCTCAAACCAGCGCCTCTTTGACCGGCCAAAACGTCGAATTGATGGGTCATCAGCCGTACAGCCATGACTTGGCACCCAGTGACTTTTTTTTTTATTCCCGCACATTAAGAAAAAAATGCGTGGTCAACGATCGTCGCCAGAAGATGCTGTTGAAGCGTTCAAAAACCATGTTTTGTGGGTCTTAATCGGAGTGGAAAAGTGCATCGACAATTGGTTTGAGCGCATGTACTGATCTAAAACGAGAATATTTTGAAAAACAATAAAACCTTTTCCAATGATAAATTATTGTGTTTTTATTACCGGACCCGAAATATAAATAACAACCCTCGTAAGTTAATTGGCAGCAGTAGATTTCAGGATGACTGGAAGCGTTTGACGAAAATCTCCGGAGAGCAATATCATAGCCCCAACAAATTGTCTCGAATCACCTCGTAAATCCTTCATGGGTCGGTCCACTGCCTACAAAGCTCGTCTGTGCGCCATCGTGCATTTATACCAAATGATGATTTTCCATTCTCGCATCGATTTCGCCGAATTCTTGGTCATTGTGCACGTTGGCTTTGCTACCGCGAGAAGTTTCATCGGCAGCTTCAAAGCGGAGTGTGCAGCTTGAACCGCATTTAACAATGCCAATGCCAAAGGTTGCAACAGCCAACATTATTTAAGATCTTGATCGAATTGTTGCCAGAATCAACGAAATGACTTGTGTCTTGCCTGTCGCGCCGGAAGCATTGAGAAAGTAAATGCCTCCCGTTCCTTCGTCAATAGCGTTCATCAACGGAACATGTTCTTCTGCTCCGCATTCAACAGCAGCACACTTATTCGGTCGCTTTCGGCCAGCTCATCTCGATCATAGTCTGGCTCCCGTTGCAGTTCCCTATTGAATGCATCTTTCATCGAACGATTTGGCACTGGCATTCCCAATGTCGACACCTGACTTCCGCACATGTGCACGCATAAGTCTTCGATCAGAAATAATGCTTCTTCTCGTCGTTATTTAAAAGATAAATATTCGAAGTCGTTGCGCGAACTCTGCGTAAAATGTCGTCAGCCATCTCCTCCTTTTACTTATTTGTCCCACAATGTGGTCGGGTTCGATGGATGACTTGTGGCAATAATGATCGCAAACAGTGTACGAATTAAATTCGCTGGCGCAGAAACAATTTTCCACCTTTACATCGTCCCAAATCATCGATAAATGCTATAAAATGCTATCGTCGAAAAATAATTAAAATTTTCACGTTTTACCGCAATTTTCCAAGTTTTCCACTATAAGTTTTCTATTTGCCATTAGAAAAGCTATTTCCGAAAAATTGCTTAAAAAAAATAAATTTTCGATTTTTTTAATTTCCCAACTTTTCCGGCGTTTTCCCAAAATTTTTTTTTTCGTACAAAACTCCTGACAACGAACAACTGAAAAAACATTTGAGCCATATGGGCCCAGCTGTTCTTAATTGATGAATTAGTATACATTTATCACACCATTTTTTAAAGGGTGGTTAAATTTTAAGGGCCGATGTTAAATGTGAACCACACCTAAACGTCAAGTTTTTTTCTGCATTTTATTTAACATTTCTCAATGTCAGACTAACCTAATTTGAACCATGAAAAGATACACAGGCGAGCAACGCGTTAAAGTTATTCAGGCATATTATAAAAATGCATATCGTGCACGTAATTTTTTCTTTCAATTTAATCGTCCAAATGTGCATACAATCGAAAAAATCATGCAAAAATTTGAGCAAACCGGGTCTGTAGGAAATGTGACAACACCAGTGCATGCTCGTACTGCAGAAAATATTGCTGCTGTTCGCGATGGTGTGGCTGAAGAGCCGTCCACCTTAACTCGTCGTCGTGCCCAACAATTGCACCTCTCACGCTCGTCGTTGATGAACATTATGCATAAAGCTTTGCATTTACATGCTTACAAGGATAATTCACTCATGAACTAAAGCCTTTTGAGCATTCCAAACGTCATCAATGGTCAGAAGGGTGGCAAGAAATGGCAACAGTGGATGATCAATTTTCGAAGAAAATCATCTTCAGTGATGAGGCACATTTTCATCTCAGTGGGTGGATTCGTCAATAAGCAGAATTGCCGCATTTGGGTTTGAATGATAATCCAAGAGTGATTGTCGAAAAAACAATGCACCCACAAAAAGTGACTGTTTGGTTCGGTTTATGGGCTGGCGGCATAATCGGGCCGTATTATATCCAAAATGAGGCCGGTCAGGCAGTTACTGTGAATGGTGTTCGCTATCGTGAGAAGAAACGAACTTTTTATGGTCTGAATTTGAAGATATTGATGTGGACGATATGTGTTTGCAGCAGGACGGTGCCACTGACCACACAGCTAACGAAACAATGGCGCTTTTGCGCAAAAAATGAAATGTCCGTGTTATCCCACGTCGTGGCGCCGCCAATATCATGTGATTTGACACCGTTGGACTTCTTTCTTTGGGGTTATTTAAAAGAAAAGGTGTACGTCGATAAGCCAGCAACAATTCAAGAGCTAAAGGATGAGATTATGCCTCACCGTCATCGAAAATTTGGACCATCGGATGGAGGTGTGCCGCCGAGGTCACGGCGGCCACTTGGCCGATATTTTGTTCCATAAAAATAAATGACAATAATTTCCTAAATATTTTGTGATTTATTCCAAATCAACATCGGCCTTTAAAATTTATAACCCTTTATATACTTAGTAGGGACATAAATACTGTTACAACATTGAACTCACCCATTTCAATAGTAGAACTGAACATACCCCGTTAATGTCATATGGGTTTTGAAGCTAACCTCAATAGCGTTAGTCTGTAACGGGATTTTAATATTGTTTCAACTTTCATCATGAAGTGGTCAGATAATGAGAACCGTATCGCTGTAATAGCGCTTTTCAAGTGTGAAATGAAAAAAAGCGATATTTTTAAAACGCTCCGGCCACTAGGGATTAGCCGCATGTTCGTCTACCGAGCCATAAAACTGTTTGAGGAGACTGGAGATGTAAAAGATCGCCACCGGACGGGCCGTGTGTTACAGTATTTATGTCCCTACTAAGTATGTAATTGAACCATACCAATATTATCATAATAACAAGAAATGACAATAATTTCCTAAATAATTTGTGTTTTATTCAAAATCAACATCGGCCCTTAAAATTTATAAGCCTTTATTTAGTAGGGACATAAACACACGTTTTATGCTGTAAAATAAAAAGTACTGAATGTTTTTGGACCAAATATTTTTTAATATATTTATTGATGTACGAGGGCGACCGCAAAACTAACTGGCATGGCACATTTTCTGTTTTACTAGCAACTTTTTTTTTGTTTTTTAAAAGCAATCTTTTATAAGCCATCTGTCAAATTTTCCGAAATATTTAATGATTATTTTCTTTGTTACAGGTGATTGATGTAAACAAGTTTTATAATTTCTGAAAAATGGAAAATAAAGAGTTTCGTGCGGTAATTAAACACTTTTATATGAAAGGTTATACGCCACAATTAATCAAAGATGAATTGGATTCTGTTCATGGTGATAATGCACCATCATACTCCACCGTGAAATTCTGGGTTCAACAATTTAAAACGGGTCCTTCAAGTACGGAAGATGAACAACGCTCTGGAAGACCGAAAACTGCTACTACTATTGAAAACATTAGAAAAATATTTAATGAAGTGACTAAAGATAGACGAATAAAGCTCAGAGAACTTGCTGACATTGTTAAAATACACGAAACACAAGTTTGGAGTATTTTACATGATGAACTCCACACGAAAAAGCTATCCGCAAGATGAGTGCCGCGTTTGTTGACTTTGCCCCAAAAAATCGTCCGTTGGACCAATTTCGAGGAGCTTTTAGCGATTTATCAGCGTAATCCAATTTAGAAAAAAAAGTTCTTTTTCATCAAGATAATGCCCCTTTACACACTGCATTTTTAACTCAATAAAAACTGGTCGAATTACGATTTCCACCATATAGTCCAGATTTAGCTCCTTCTGATTATTTCTTGTTTCCAAATTTAGAAAATATTCTCAGTGGCAAAAAATTTTCGTCCAATAGCGAGGTTATTGCTGAAACTGAGGCATATTTTGAAGGTCTAGAAAATCTTATTTTTCGGATGGAATTAGAAAACTTGAAAAACGTTCGATGAAGTGTATTGAGTTGGAAGGAGATTATGTTGAAAAATAAATAATAATAATTCCAAAAAACGGTTCTTTTTATGTTAGGCCAGTTACTTCTGCGGTCGCCCTCGTATATTGTATCCAAAAGGAATCTACTTATTCCGCCTTTTGCCTTTACACACGCCTTAAGTCGCATTGGCCAATCGTCAATAGCTGCACGAACCACGTCCATTGGAAAATTGGCCACAGCTCGAACCAAAGCAGTCTTAAGAGATCCAATGTTGGGGTATCTTTTGTGACAAACCTTGTCCTCTAAAACCGTCCACAATTTATAATCCAATAAGTTCAAACTGGACTGCCTGAGGGCCATTCTTCAGAGGAAATGAACGCTGGCAAATTGTTTCGAAGCCAAGCCTGAGACGTTTTAGCTTTATGGCCGGCGCAGAATCCTGCTGGAAAGTCCATGGCTGGTTTTGGAACAGGGTTAAGAGGCTTCACAACAGCTTCCAAAACGGTTTCTTGGTAAACTTTGGCCGATGTTTTGACTCCTTGTTAGCAGAAATGCAGTTCGCAGACCCCATCGTAAGAGACAACCCACCAAACCATGACTGAAGTTGGGTGATGACCCTTTTCCACCCTTGGGATCAGTTCAAATGCTTCCTTAGATGACCGCGCATACACTCTATCATTTTCCTTGTTAAATTTTTCCTGAAGGGTAAAAACTTTTTCATCGGTGAACAAAATTTTTCTGTGCAAGTTATCAGCGTGCTTCACCAAAAGACGTTTGCAATTTTCAATCCTATTTTTTTTAAAGCTGCAGTCAATAAATGTCCGGTACGTCGTTTGAAAGCCCCAAGTCTTAAGTCTTTTTTTTAATGATTCGACTTATGGACTTTTGCGTGGTATTCATCTCACGGGTCATGATTTCCTGTTTTCGGAGCGGATTTCTGTTAATTCTTGATTTAACGGCTTTGATGACTTTATGCGGTGTTCGAACAGAGCGTGGGCGACCCGACCGGTGGCGGTCTTTTACATCTCCAGTCTCCTCAAACAGTTTTATGCATCGTTAGGCGAACATGCGACTAATCCCTAGTGGCCGGAGCGTTTTGAAAATATCGCTTTTTTTCATTTCACACTTGAAAAGCGCTATTACAGCGATACGGTTCTCATTATCTGACTATTGAATTGGGTGTGTTCAATGTTGTAACAGTATTAATGTCCCTACTAAGTATATGGGACTGCGCATAGAGAAAGGGACCTAAGGGTAAAAAAAAATCAATTTCCATTTTTTTTCTTTTTTTGATGTGTACAACATCTGAGCATCGAATGAGGCCGATCCCATGCCCCAAAAGTGTTCCTTCCCAGAGATATGCGCGTTTTATGAAAGTGAAGTCGACGATTCTAAGCGCAAATAGAAAGGGACCTAATCTTAAAAATGGCTCTTCTGAACAAAACTTTTCATCAAATTTTTACTTTTTTTTTTGATGTGGACATCTGAGCATCGAATGAGACGATCCCATGCAACAAAAGTGTCCCTCCCAGAGATATGCGTGTTTTATGGAAGTGAAGTCGATGATTCTAAGCGCAAATAGAAAGAGACCTAATTTTTAAAATGGCTCTCCTGAACAAAACTGGTTTTTAACCTATTTTTTAATCTATTTTGCGCGTCACATGTAGATAATAAGGGTCAACAATACATAACCAACCAAAAAATTGTTCTTAATTTATTTTATTACTTACTTTAAGATGTTCACAATTCTAATCCATTTAGTTTCCGCTTATCATCTCCATTCCTTCAGGTTAAGCTCTTCGCACCAAAGCTGCATTTCATAAATTAGAAAATCAATATCGAGACTTTCAGAGTAAATTCCAAATGTTGATAGCTGGTAATAGACAGGCTTTTAATGATATCCAACAATTTTAATAAAGAAACAATTCAAAAATCGAATTAATATTTTTTTTTCTTTATTTAAAAAAAATCATATTGATTTCCTATTAGAAAATAAAATATTATGACATTTCTTGTAAAATAAATTCAGAAAGATTTACCTAAATATGTTGTGTTTACCTCATAAGCTGGAATTTGTTCAAACGAGAATCCTTCTAGAATTGCTAACTTGAAAAAAATGCCAAAGAAAACTTAAATGATAATTTTTAAACAAATCAGTCTTGGTCTCTGTCGTCCTTTGAGGTAAGTGCCTTTTTATATTATGATTATCCTGAATATTACGAAGGAAGTTGACAATACCGTGCGGTTGTAGTTACTTAACCAGAATTTTTCAAAATCTCATAAAAAGATTTTTTACTTTATTTCAAATAAGTGGGATATAAACAAGGGAATGGAGGGATAAGGTAAAAGGTTGTAAGGTTTTTAGTGTCTATAAGAAAAATAGAAGTGTGTTTAGATAAAAATTATAATTTTTTTATATAAAATCTTAGAAAATAAGTATGTATCGCCAAAAAAAATTGATAATAAAAGGCCTTTTAGTGCTAGCCATTTATCTGAATGAGTATTTTTAGTAATATATATATTTGATTCATCTCTGAGCGACTAATTGAAGTAATAAAAATCCTTTTAAGCAGTATCATTTAAATATCGTTTAGGTAAATAGACATGGACTCCAAAAAGGATAATCAAAGTCTACCTTATTTATCTTTTTTAAGATTGTAAATATACCTTGAATAAAACTCAATAAAATCTAAATAATTCTTTTTAAATGTGACCTTCTTCAGATTCTTTATCAAAAATAAACCAGATATGTTTTTGTTACTTACTGTCGAAAACGATTGTTGATTGCTGTGACCCGAAAAAGATTGGCAAGCGAACGGAAATTGAAATCGAGTTGTTTTATGGTTAAGTTTTTAGTGATCAGCACCTCTTCCTTTGGTAAATTGATTTCAGTATAGCAGGTTATTGGGATATCTTCGTGATTGGGATGATTTCAGTATAGCAGGTTATTGGGATATCTTCGTCGAGTCGAGTTTTATTGTTCCAAGTTACTAATGGTCAGCACCTCTTTCCTTGGTAAATTGATGTCAGTATAACAGGTTGTAGGAAAATCTTCGTTCATCTTCTTTTCTAATTGATTTTACTTCATCGCTATTTATTTCCTATGTCGTGTGTTGACTCCACAAGAAACGTTCAAGAGCAATTACATTTATCCATCCAAATTTGATTTATAAACCAGATTATGGATAAAACAAAAGACGGCTGCATATTCCACTAGTTTTGTGATATCGACAATGGCACAGTATGATACTTTTAAGCCAGCTTAAAACGATGAGAGCATGGCTTTGGGTGCTACAAAATCTCCCCAGCCTTTTTACTTTTTTAAGGAATACCCAATACACCACCAAATTTGGCAATATATTCTGTTAGATGGAAAATTGCCTACCGCCGAATTTGAAAACTCTTTTTTAATAAAAAAAATCTATTAAACTATATTTAAGCTTAAGATGACTTAGCCCTTTCCCGGGGAACAGTACGAAATGTAAGTAAACAATTTTTTTTTAATTGGGGTACAGTTGTCGATCTAATGCGAGAGAGTTGTAAACCGGTTCGGAAACTTCTTAGCCTAGCACAAAAAGCGCGGTATAAACAGAAAAAAGTTAAGTGTTTTGGAAACTTCCATGTTACATGTTAAATTTTGTTTCGATCTGGCAACTCCTTCATATAGAAACAGGTGTTCACAAAAGACGCATTCGCGATTTTTTTACAATGGAAAAATTAGAAATGCGTGGTGTCATTAAATATTTACATAAAAAAGGTTTATCGGGACAAGAAATTCATAATGATATGGTGAATGTGTTAGGTGAAAGTGTTCCTTCATATGCAACAGTAAAAAATTGGGTTGCTGAATTTAAACGCGGTCGTACAAGCATTGAAGATAAACCACGTAGTGGACGTCCAAAAACAGCAACAACAACAGAAATTGTAGCCAAAGTGCATGATATGGTATTAAATGATCGACGAATAAAAATGCGTGAAATAGCTAATATCATGGGCATCTCAAATGATCGAGTCCATTTAATTTTGCATGAAGAACTACAGATGAAAAAGCTTTCTGCAAGATGGGTGCCGGACTTGTTAACAGTCGACCAAAAACGCATAAGAATGAACATTTCTCAAGCTTGTTTGGATCGTTTTCAGCGTAATAAAATGGATTTTAAGCGTCGTTTCATAACTGTTGATGAGACATGGATCCACCACTATACTCCAGAGACAAAAGAACAATCCAAACAATGGACTGAAGCTGGAGGAAGTGCCTCAAAGAAGGCAAAAACAATTCAATCGGCTGGTAAGGTTATGGCAACGGTTTTTTGGGACTTCAAAGGTATTTTATTGATTGACTATCTGCAAAAGGGTAAAACAATAAATTCAGAGTACTATTGCAACCTTTTAGATCAATTTAATGTACAAATTCGAGAAAAACGTCCTGGCTTACAACACAAAAAAATAATTGTTCATCAAGACAACGCACCAGCGCACAAGAGTGTTTTAACAATGGCTAAACTCAACGAATTAAAGTACGAGTTGCTTGACCACCCACCTTATTCTCCTGATTTAGCTCCCAGTGACTTTTACCTGTTCCCAAATCTAAAAAAATTCCTTGCTGGCAAGCGTTTTACCTCAAATAAAGATGCAATGCAGTTGTAAACCACTATTTTGAAGACCTTGAGGAAAACTATTTTAATCAAGGGATAGAATTGCTAGATAAGCGTTGGACAAAGTGTATTGAAGTTTCAGGAGATTATATTGAAAAATAAAAATATTTTTGAAAAACTAACTATTCTCTTTCATTGATAGGCTAAGAACTTTCCGAACCGTCCTCGTAAATCCACCATAAACTTAAGGGTGGTCCAACTATAACGCACGATGTTAATTGTGACTTACAATTTAACGTCCAGTTTTTTGCCCAAATTAATTTGACATTTGTTTGTTGGAGTGTTTCACAAAATCAGCCATGGATAATTTGCGTTAAGATTGTTGATTTTTTTTTGATCAGCATAAACGACCAAATGTGTCCACAATCGGGAGAATTGTGAGCAAATTTCAGCAAACCGGGTGTATAGAAAATTTGAAAACACCCGTGCATGCAGATTTATTTTATTGGCGATAGTGTGGCAGAAGATCCATCAACCTTGTGCTCAACAATTGACAAAAAACATTAAAAAATTTGGTCACATTTTTTTCGTCTACGAGTATAATAAAAAACGAATTCATCGTCGATTTTGTCTGATACCTTTTGATTTGATATGATGAATTTTATACTCGAACAATTCTCAATTTTTGATTCCAAAAAGCTAAAAACATCAACAAATTTTGAGAAATTTTTTGGCACAATAAATTAGGTTGCACTTTCGTTTTTAGAAAAAAACTGATTTTTTCCCATTCCTTTCAGGTTTAATTCTTTAAAAAGTGTCTATGATGAATGTTTTTGATTCAAAAAATTCTAAATTTTTGATGCCAAAAAGCAAACACAAACAAATTCGGTGAAATTTGCTTGCACAATAATTTAGTTTGGAATTTCGTCCATTACAAAAAAACTAAATATTCGCTGATTTTGTGTGATTCTTTTTGATTTCCATGTTTTAAAATTGTCTAATTTTATTCAAATATTTTTTAAATTAAAATAATTTTATTCAAATGTCTAATTTTGTTTAAATTTTTTATTCGAAAAATTCTCAATTTTTGATTTCAAAAAGAAAAACTCATTAAAAAACTCGGTGAAATTTTTTTTCACAACAAGATACTTTGGACTCTCGTCTATTGAAAACAATTAAATCTTCGCCGATTTTTTTTTATTTTAATTTTTGAGAAGTGCCCAATATTATTTTTTTACTCGTTACCCAAATATGAAATAGCATTTTTCAAGAAAATCGCTAATGTTACGAGTACATAAAAATCAAAAAAAAAATTTGAAATCAGCGTATCATAATACATCTAGAAATTAAGCTTATTGCATTCTGAAAACTCCTTCTGTTTTTGTCCAATGCTTGTATGGGACCGGAACACTGTGTTTGTGGCGATGTTAATTGGCCGCCACGATCATGTGATTTGAAACTGTTAGACTTCTTTCTTTGGGGATATTTTAAAAAAAAGTGTTCGTCAATAAGTTAAGAATAATTTAAGAGCTAATGGATGAAATAGTTCGGCATATTAACGGCATTCGACCTTTATTATGTAGCAAAGTCCGATATTATCGGAAAGAGGTATGTTACCGCAGCTGGGGTGAGCATTTGACAGATATTTTGTTTCACATATAATTGTCATAGATCTTTCTATCACAATAAAAACTATTAGTGTACGTAGTAGTACACTTTACGCTGAGCATTACATGCAACGATTTTGATATATTTAGTCGACGCACTGATCATTGGCCGCCAAGTAGTTGGTGTACCTCCACTAACCACATGTTTGCAAATTTCTCGTCAGAGTTTAGGACAAAGGGTTTTACATAAATAGTGGTTTTGTGTGAACCAGCGAAAGCCCAATTTGCTAAGTTCTGCATTGCTCAAGCGTGTTTTAATTAAGCCTACACTTATCAAAAACGAATTAAAACTCGACAACTTTCATTCCATAAAAGATGATCTCGACTTCAGTTTCCTCAGTTTTATGTGAGTAACGTAATTATCTTCAACAGCAGTCCGTTCTCTCCACAGCTGCTTTAGAGTGTATCTTTCAATAATTCTGTTTTTCGATGCATAGAATATGGAGGCATGTCGATGATAGCTTAATACGAGGGCTGCTATATATATTTCTGGCCTAATATTTATTATCCATAATGGTTTTATTGTTTTTCAAAATATTCTTCAGCATGAATTACACTTTTGCATGCGCTCAAACCAATGTTGAAGCACTTTTTCCACTCCGATTGAGACATCTCCAAAACATTGTTTTGGAACGCTTCAACAGCATCTTCCGGCGACGAAACTCGTTGACCACGCCTTTTTTTCTTAATATGAATAAAAAGAAGTCATTGGGTGGCAAGTCAGGGCTGTACGGCGGATGACTCATCAATTCGACCGGTCAAAAAGGCCCTGGTATCAGCCGATGTGTGAGAACTCGCATTGTCATGGTGAACAATGATTCGTCTTCTCTTGTTCGTTTTTCGAATTTATCCGAAGACTTCAGGCAAACAAATTGTGGAGTACCACTCAGAATTGACCGTACTGCGTTGCCTAAGCGTAACAGTAGCCACATGACCAGTTTTGCCGAAGAACCATTATCTGCGCAGTGCTTCTTCCACGAACAACTTTCGTTGGATTGGGCTCGTCTTCGAAGATCCACACGGTCGATTGCTGTTTTGTTTCGAGCTCATACGCATAGATCCATGATTCGTCACCTGTGAAGATCTTCTAAACGTCTTTTGAAGCACCTCGATCGTAATTTTTCAGCATTTCTTTGCACCAATCGAGACGAGCCTTTTTTTTGAGCCATTGTCAAATTGTGCGGGATCCAACGAGAACAAACCTTTTTTACGGCCAGGTGTTCATGCAATATCGAATGTATGCTGGTAGAAGAAATGCTTAAGGTTGCCTCTATCTCACGGTATGTCACATGACGATCTTACATTATCAGTTCAAGCACGCCATCAATGTTCTCTGGCGCAACGGCCGTTTTTGGCCGACCTTCGTCTTTGAGCGAGTGTCGGCCACGATTGAATTCATTAAACGAGTTTTTCACAGTTTTGTAGATGGTGCTTCATCGCCATACAAAGATTTAAGTTCGTCGATGCACTCTTGTCGTGACAATCCACGTCGAAAGTTGTGAAAAATGATCGCACGAAAATGTTCACGAGGGAATTCCATTTTTGTTTGCCAAATTGATTTTTTCAAGTCACTGTAAACGACACAAATGATGGTCGTACGTCAAAACGTTCTGAGTGCGTTAATGCTAAAAAATGTCAAACATTCATTGGAAATGTCAGATGGCACCAGGCAACACTTAGGCCAGAAATATATATAGCAACCCTCGTACTGTTGTTATTTGTATTATTCAAGGGAAACTCCTTTTGAAGTCCCATTTACTGATTAGCGATGATATTTTTCATTACGTCGTTGCTCTGTATTCCTTTACGCCATCTGTATGTCAAGTACGCTTATTCTTTAACACAATCTAGCTCTAGGTCGGTAAAAGCATTACCTGTATTCTTCTCATTGTGGGAGGCACATTATCTCCCTTAATTATGTTTTATACATTTTAGGACCGAGCACACTGAAGCTTTTTTTGTTACGCTGCGTTTTTCTTAATTTTCTGTAGTCAAAAAACCACTGAAATTTTTGTGGAAAAAGTTAAGGATATTGTAGTCTCGGCATTTTCGTAAATTTCGAACGTCAATTTCAATGCAGATTAAACTGCAGGAAGTTAAAAAATACGCAGCCTAATAAAAAAAGCTTCTGTGTGCCTGAACCTTTAACCCAAGTGGAGAATTTAATATTTGTTTTTTTAAATTTATTTTTGGTAATTATTTTTTGTTTATTTATTTTTGAGACTTTCATTCGAATCTTTTTCAGTTTAATTTTTCTCAATTTATTTTCATTCATTCACTTATTATTTCATTATTTTTAAAACTAATAAATATAAACATAAATATATAAAAAAATTGATTTTAACAAAAATTTGTTCATTTCTTTTTGTCATTCTTTTGGTTTTATTTTAATATTAAACTACAGTAAAACACCTTAGGATTTTTGTTTTCTCATCATTATCATACTATTAATTATTTGTTTGGTTTCTGTTTTTGCGGTTTGTTGTTAAAAATATTTCGAAAAGTTGTGTTTATTGCAAATTTAATGTACGGTTGTTCTTGTTGTCGATTTGAATGTTGAAAGTTTGAATATTGATTATTACGTTTTATGTGGTACATATTTTTTTGTTTTCATTTTTTTTCGGTTTTTCTGTTTTGCTCTATGATTCTTAAAAGTTTCGTGTTGTTGCTGCTGTTGATATATGTATGGTTTTCTCTATAATTTAATTTGTTTTTCGGTTTTTGAAAATCGATTGGAAAAGACTTTGGTTCAATATTTTAAAGTCTTTGTTTTATGTGGTATTGGTTACCTCTGTTTTCTCTTTCTTGTAGATGTAGTAGTTAAATATTATCTATTTTTAAGTTTCATATTTTGTTTTTAGTAAGATAATTGGAGTTTATTTAGTTTGGTTTTTATTTTAAAGAAATTTTTTTTAAAAAAAAAAAACTTTGGAAAATGTGTTTTTATTATTATTATTACTATTATGTTTTATTACAAGTTTCGTTTTAAGATAACTTTTTAAAAATTATATCAAAAAAAGTATGTATTTAAATTTATTTTTGTTTTGTTTCTTAAATTGGTTTAGGTTTCCTTTGAAATATTATTAGTTTTCAGTTTTTGCCTTCTTTACTAATTTCAGTCAAAATGACTTTTAATTACTTTTTTGTGAGCTTTTTCTTCGAATTAAGTTTTTGGTTTTTTTAAATTCTATATTTTTAGTTTTTTTTTTAAATATATTAAATATTAATTTTAATACTATAACGACATTAAAAAAATCAGCATTTTTTTCAATATTTTCATTTTGTTTTCCATTTTTTACGTTTACTGCTAGTATTCATTTTGTTTTTTTTTACTTTCTTTGCTTGTAATTGTTTTGGTTTTAATTTCTTAGCTTAAAACTAAAAGTTCTTTGTTAAAGTTAGATTTTAAATAATTAAAATTTTTTGTTTTTTTTTAATTTTTTTATTTGAAATAATTTCTTTTCCTATATTTTGTTTTTGTTTTATTAAATATTTATTAAGAGCTAAAGAAGTGATGTTTAAAGTTAGTTGATTCTTACATTGTAGAGTAAAATTTGTTAATAGAAAAAATGTGGGTTAACAAGAACTGAGTTTGTTGAAAAATGTTAAAACAAAAAATATAAGAGAAATATTCTTTATAAGTCGATCTTTAAAACTAAAAACATAAACTGCGAAACCAGATTCCTGTGCCTTAATGCAGTGTGCGTTTTAAAAACCTGGTCTTCTTAAGTCCGCAGATATTAATTTTCTTAATCTTTATCTCAAAATTAAAATGCATGGCAATGTTGAAAAACGAAATCGATGCGCCTTGCGTTGGGCGCCAAATATTTGGTATACCATTTTTTGGCTGCATATTCGATAATTTATCTTCATCACGAAAAAGAGTAATGGTTCTCAAAGATCAGTGGCATTTTTTCATACAACATTGAAAAAAAAACATTTTCTTATCAAAATATTATTTTTTAAAACTAAACTTAACTTCTTTTAAAATAGTAGGGGTAGTTTGAGATTATATAAAAACGATATATGTGACAGCGCATAGAGAAAGGGACCTAAGAGTAAAAAATCAATTTTAATTTTTTTCTTTTTTTGATGTGGATAACATCTGAGCATCGAATGAGACCGAAGTGAAGTCGACTATTCTAAACGCAAATAGAAAGGGAACTAATCTTTAAAATGGCTCTCCTGAACAAAACTGGTTTTTAACCATAGGTTCCTTTCTATTTTGCGCGTCACATAAAGTAGACCGTGGAGCCAAATATTTTTTTTTTAGTTATACGGGGGTTGCTATTTCTATTTTGGGTTCTGACGATACTAGTGTTCCCAGACGCAATCTGATTCACTCAGAACTCAGAACTTTTTAGCATAACTTCACTCAGAACGTTTTGTCATTTGAGAACAAATTATTTTGTTTACAGTGTGTTGAAAAATTCATCACCGTCAAAAAAGGGAATTATCCCGTGAATATTTTCGTGCGATGATTTTTTACGATTTTCGGCGTGGGTTGTCGAGACAAGAGTGTTTAAATCAACTTGTTTCGACTTTTGGCGATGAGGCACCATCAAAAACCACTGTTAGTCGCTGGTACCAAGAGTTCAGTCTCGGACGCCGTTCGCTCCGGGATAAATTTCGTGAAGGACGTCAAACTTTGGTCACTTTGCCAGAAACCATCGTTACTGTGCATGAACTGATTAACAAGGACCGACATGTGGCATACCCTGAGATAGAGGCATCCTTGGGCATTAGTATGGCAAGCATCAATAAGAAATTACATGTTCATTTGGCCGTGAAAACAATTTGTTCTCTTTGGATCCCACAAAAAAAAGGCTCGTATGGATTGGTGCAAAGGAATGTTGAAAAGTACAACTCCGGTAGCTCAAATGCAGTGTATAACATTGTCACAGGTGACGAATCATGGATCTAAGAATATGAACCCGAAACAAAACAGCAAACGACCGTATGGGTCTTTCAAGACGAGCCAAATCCAACGAAAGCTGTTCGTGGAAGAAGTACATCGAAGCCAATGATTGCGTTTTTTTCGGTACTCGTATAACCGGCCATGTTTCCACAGTGCCGTTAGTGGAACGTAGGACGGTCAATTCTGAGTGGATCTGTTTGCCAACAGTGTTCGAAGATATGCGGAAAGATAATAAGAGAATACAGATCATTTTGCATCATGACAATGCGAACTCTCACACATCTTCTGAAACGATGAGCTATTGGACCACTCAAGATGTCGAATTGATGGACCATCAACCCTATTGCCCTAATTTGGCACCCAATGACTTCTTCTTATACCCTAGCATCAAGAAAAAAATAATTGGTCAACGTTTTTCATCGCCCGAAGCAGCTGTTGATGCGTTCAAAAATCATGTTTTGGAGGTGCCTCAATCGGAGAGGAAAAAGTGCTTCGAAAATTGGTTTGTGCACATGCAAAGGATTGATCTAAAAGGAGAATATTTTGAAAAAACAATAAAACCATTTCCAATGATAAATTATTGTGTTTTTATTGCAGGACCCGAAATATAAATAACAACCCTTGTATTGCATGACATTGTTCTTTAGGAATAGTAAACGAAAAGATGACCAATGTTATGCTTTACGTTGGGCGCCACTATTTTGGCTTAGGATATTTAATAAAACATATTCTAAAAAATGTGTGTGAACTTTGATCTCCTATAACACAGTAGATTTGTTCCTACAAGATTTCAATACAAAAAGGAGGTTACATTCCCTAATTTTTAAAAATTCAAGAGTTAGGGATAGAAATTTAGATTAGTATACTAAAAACACGGACCACAACTTTTCTAGATCGTATCTTTGTTATAAATTTTTTTAGAAATCAGAAAGACCGAAGACTCAGCTTATATGTAATCAGTGTTCTAATATTCACGAGGGTGAATCAATAAGTCCCCTGTTTAAATACAGGTGGCAATTGTAAGGAAAGTTGTCATTTCCGTAGTGAACTGTCATCTGTCAGACGATTGCATAAACAAATTTAGACTGATTCATAGGTAAGTTTATATATGTCAGCCAGTTGTTTCTAGATAAAAGAAGAAAGGACAGTTTAGATCCCCAAGTCGCTTTATAGTTTTAGATAAGAAAACAAGCGAAGAAATAAGAGCAAAGTTAGATATTAGCCGTATTCTAAAAGTAACTGGTTAAGGGGGCCGCTAAGATGATTTTGAAATCAAACGGCTTTTGTTGCATTAAAACAATCAGTTCCAGTATACAAAAAGATTTAAATAAATTCTCCTAAAGCGACTCTTATCGACCACTTACTCGTTTAGAAAGTGAGTACCACTAGAGCAGATGTGAGTACCACTAGAACACGCCTACTGTCTATGGGGATCCTTCACTATCGATGACAACCGCAAGGAATCGGTGAAACGACTGAAATCGCCGTCGTACATGTGTTTTTAATGAGGATGGACCAGACCTCCCAGCAGACGGAGGAAATCACTGGTTAAAAGTGTGTCTTCGAAACGGCAATTAAGTGATTACCACTAGGACAGAAGTGAGTACCACTAGAACATGCCCTTTACTATCGATGACAACCGCAGGGAATCGGTGAAACGAATGAAATCGTCGTCGTACATGTGTTTTTAATGAGGATGGCCCAGACCGCCCAGCAGACGGAGGAAATCGTTGGTTTAAAAGTGTGCGAAGTAGAAGACGCCGCAGGCTTGTTGTTCGAAACGGCAATTAATATTTTACTTGATAAGTTATGCACGAGAAAGGTGTTGTCCGTATAGGCGCTGCGATTGCTTACGATAGACAATAAGTGGAAACGGCTGTCTAAGTCAAAGAAGTGTTTGGACCTCTTTAAGCGAAATTCGCAGAAGTTTTTGCGTTGAGTCGTCACCGTCGATGAAACCTTGATCCATTTGTATACTTCAGAGATTGAGCGATAGTCAAAATAATGGACTTTTAAGGGTGAAGAAGGCAAAGACCTCAATTGGAAAGTTCGTGACTACGGTTTTTTGCGATTCCAGTGGATATTCCTCGTGGACTTTTTAAAAAAAGGAACCTTTTAAAAGAAAATAATCCTCATTGAATTTTTAAAATAAGGAACCTTTTAAAAGAAAATAATCCTCATGGACTTTATAAAAAAAGTCCTCATGGACTTTTTAAAAAACAAGGATAACGACCACTGGGCTGTACTACTTGGAATTTCTGAACCGATTAAATACACAATTGAATGAGCCACGCCCACTTTTGGCTACGAAAAAACTGCTGTTTCACCGCAATAACGTAATAGCCCATTCATACAGAATTGTCCAGACCAAATTGCATGAACTACACTACATATTGCTGCCGTACTTGCCCGACTTGACTCCCAGCGACTTTTTGCTGTTCTCCAACATAAAAACCTAAATCGAGTAATACAAATTCAGCTCAAACGAGAACGTGCAAACAGAAACGAGTTTTAAAGATTTAAAGAATTCGTATTTTTTGCAGTGTTTCAAAAAAAAAACATGGCAGAAACTTTGTTGAAAGTTTATTGTATTAAAATGAGATTAAGTTGATAAATAAGAGAAATGTCCTTTTCATTCCAAACATATGTACTACTTGATGCAACCTTTTATAAGAGGTATAACGCAGAAATACAAGCCTTGTTAGAGCGAATCCGTGTTGTAAGTTTTCGTGCTATAGGACCCAAAGGTGTATGATTAATACTTTAAAAGGAATACCATGCATGACAACTTTTTTAAGGAATACTGAGAGTAAAGAATACTGTGTCAAATGTTATGTTCCACGTTGGGCGCCAAAATTTGGACTTGAATAGTGTGATCAAAGAAATTGTGAAATGTTGAATTTTTTAAATGAATATGAAATAAAGTGCCGCCGCTCGTTTTTGTCTCCATTTAAAAAAAAAACTAACTCTGCACTGCGTTGGGCGCCAATATTTGGACTTGAAGAATGTTTACAAAGAAATTGTACAGAGGTGAATTTTTGAAATGAATATGGAATAATGTACCGTCTGTACACTGCGGCTGGTTTTTGTCTCCACTTTAAGAAATTCAATGTTGGGCGCCAGTTTTTGTTTTAAATTATTTTAAACTATGCCGGCGCCCATATTGGGCACCAAAAAATCAGTGTCGGCTATTTTTGAAACATTTTAAGGTTCTTTATTCAAACATTACCAGGCATTAAATCACTTTTAAGGTAGGTAAAAAATGACAAGCTCTCAACGTTGGGCGCCAAATAAAAAACTGAATTTTTTTATTTAAAATAAAATGCCAAACAATTTTCATTAATAATCTTAAATATTTTTATACAGGACATTTTAAAAAATCTATTTCCTAACATAACTTTTTTTTTCATCAAAAAATAACCCAATATATTGTATTAACAAACTTCACTGCTTAAATGTTTTTGTTTTTTTTTTGTTATTATTTCATAAAGTGTTAATGTACTTTTAAAAATTCTTTTTAAATGCATCTAGGTTGTTTTCTTTTGCAATGATTTGTTCTTTGGTTTTTCTTCTTTTTTTGTTTTAAATATGGAGAAAAAAGTTGATTTTTTTATTGTTAAATTTATTAATAGAAATCTTTTGGTTTTTAAGGGTTCTTTTTTTTGATGTATTATTAAAAATTGTGTAATGTGTGTTTAAATTGTTTGTGTACGTTTTATGACTGTCATTCTTTGTTCATTCACATATGGGGTTTTTTATCGTACTATAAATATTTCACATGAATACTGCTACATTTTCGGGAATCGGTTGAGTTTTGGTTTTTTTTTGTGAATATTTTCAGTACGGAAAACAGAGCTCAATTCGAATCGTCGTTTATGATTCGAATCAATCGAATCTTATTGCTTGTTTTATGGGGTATTATTTTTAACTCTTTTTCCTAGCTGACCGGTTCGGCGGTCGTATGATCTGGCTGTCTTTTTCTTATTGTTTCGCTTGTGGTAAGTGAGTTTAATTTTTTTTATTTGCTTTTATGCTATCGTTTTCAATTCTTCCATTAATTTACAATTAAAATTGCTTCTAATCGAGATTTTTTATGCCGTTTTATTTTAACTAAATAAATCTAATTATTTTTGTGTTTTTTTTCGTAATAATTCTAAACTTGTATTTTCCTAGGGGGCAGCTTTAGTTTATTTTTTTATTTTTCAAAATTTTCTCTATTTACACTTTGTTCCATTTTTTTACTCTTGGTTTATATCTGCCTTGTGATTTGTTTTTTTTTTGGTAATTCTTAAAAATCTTTGAAATGTTCATGCCTTTTCATTATTTTTTGTTTTCTTTGAGGGGAAGGGGAGAATTAATTTGTTTTTTTTGTTGGTCTTGCTTTTTTAGTTTTTATTCATGCATTGTTTTTTTTTTGTTGAGTTTTTGTTTTTGGTTTGTGTTAATGTATTTAAATCCATTTTCATCTTTGGTCACTTATTTTATAATTTAGAATATTATTTACGTTTTTAAGCAATATTTGGTTGTTTTCAAATTCATATTCGGCCGCCCTGCCAAGGGTTGCTTAAATATGAATTCGCAAAACAATTGCTTTTCGAAAATGCCAAACAAAAAAATTTCTTTATATATTTTTCGAGATGAATTTTGATGATCGCGTCTTTTTTTATTTCGGTAACTTGATTTTTCCTTTATATATTTACAGATGAGTGATTGGCTTTATTTTGGGGGGGTTTTGATGGGGATGATTAAAAAAAACATAACTAAAATTGTATTTTGGGTGTTTTATAAATTTGCAAAAGATGTTGATGGAAGAAAAACTAATTTTTGAGATCGTTTTCTTTTAACTAATGTAAAGTAAACCCATCTTTACCTTTTCACACCAAAAATGTGGCCAAAAATTTGCGTGCTGCATCCTTAAGACAGAACAAAATTTTGTTATTGTTTTATAATTCTTCATAGAAGCGAAAAGATTACCCGTAACTGCCTTGATATTTAAATTTTTAGGTGATTTGATTTCTGCTGGCGCAGATTTCTTTTTTTTTGCAGTTTTGTAACAATAAAAGTGACGTAAAAAAACAACTTCCATCGCCATTGGAAGGTATAAATAAATTGTCAATTAGAAGAACGCTAGTACTCTGACAAGCCATGTAAACTCCATGAGATCAAATTAAGAAATGATTCAGAATCACTATTTGTGTTTTTATTTCACTTCTCTGGGTGGTTTGGGTATGTCATGTGCAGGGAGGTTTTATATTGGGACTCCGAAAATTCACAGTCGCAATGTTAATTTGAATGTATGTTAATCTGTGTCATTCTGAAAGGCAAAACAACTTTTACTTATAAACCTATGGTAAGCTACGGCGGTCGTGCTGTGACGGTAGGTCTGCACGACTTTCATACAACTCCGGGTAAGAACATCTAACATTTTTTTTCAGCGGCTACTAAAAGAAAAGATTCATAGATGTTGAGGGAGTGCTTCACGCTGACCGGATGTTTTTTCTATTGCTCATATACTTAGCTTGCAACATTATCCTTAGAAAATGACATTTATAAGTATATGCAAAACGCTGGTGATGCGCCAGAAGCAAAAATATCTTTTACTTGTCTATATAAAGGGTGTTTTTTATTGGGGTATAGAACTTTAAGTTGGCATCACTTTTTTAACTGGCGGCCATTTTGTCAGCTGTCAAGTGATTAATATTTAGTTTGGTTTGCCATTTCATCATGAACAGGTTGACAAAAGAACAACGCTTGCAAAATGGGTCGAAAATGAGATTCATCTCGATGCTGATTTTCATCACAAAATTTTGTTCAGTGATGAGGGCTCATTTTTGGTTGAATGGCTACGTCAACAAGCAAAATTGCCGCATTTGGAGTGAAGAGAATCCACATGAGACCCTTGAGACGCCATTACATCCACAAAAACTGACTGTTTGGTGTGCTCTATGGGCTGGTGGAGTCATTGGGCCATACTTCTTCCGAAATAATGCTGGAGAGTCAGTTACCGTTAATGGAGACCGGTATAGAGAGATGATAACCGACTATTTTGTTCCCGAATTGGATGGCATGAATGTGGATGAGTTGTGGTTCCAACAAGACGGCGCTACATGCCACACAGCGCACGTCACTATCGAATTATTGAAGGAAACATTCGATGAGCGCATAATTTCGCGGAATGGACCTGTCAATTGGCCACCAAGATCGTGTGATTTGACACCATTCGATTATTTTCTTTGGGGATATGTGAAGTCGCTCGTCTACGCCAACAAACCAGAAACGTTAGGGGACTTGGAAGCCAACATTCGTGGCGTTATTGCCAACATACGGCCCCATATGCTCGAAAAAGTGGTTGAAAATTGGACCTGTAGAATTGGCTTTATTCGAGCCAGCCGCGGCGGCCACATGCCCGAAATCATATTTAAACATTAATGGCATAAAATTATCCTTCCAATAAAGCCAAATTGATGGACATTAAAACGATTTTCTTGTGTTTTATTTCAATTCGAAGTTCTATACCTCAATAAAAAACACCCTTTAGTACTTTTGCATATTCTGCAGGGAAATTCTCTCAATTCAGTGAGCAGAGCACAACACATAGAGAAAAAAATTGTTGGAAATCGGTTGAAACAACACCGATTCGGTTGCAAACGAGGAATTTCGGTTGCATTCACCAAATGTTTAAAATCTTAATGGATATTCGAATTGAAATACCACAAGATGATAAATATGATTTTAGATTCAAGCAAAGAACTTCTCTCACATTCAATAAGCGGAGCACTACACACATACAAAAATATAGTCTGAAATCGGTTGGGACAACAACGATTTGGTTGCAAAAACCAATTATTTTTAATCTTAATGGATATTCGGTTCGAAATAGCACAAGATGATATATATGATCATCGAACTCACAACTTATTGATCGGTCAAATCAATGAAAATCGAAAAAGGTATAGAGTTTCCACAACTGGTACCAATAGTTTTGCAAACTTTTTGTAGCTGTAACCAATTATTTAATGGTATTTTTTTAAAAACAAAATAATTCGATTATTACTGGCTTTAAGCTTATCTTTACCAATTCTTTTTCCAGTAAAAATCATAATTTTTCTACTTTTTCCTAGGTATGACCCGATGAGTACTTCAATTGTGTAAGCAAACAGTTTATGCCTCTGACTAAAATTTTGAGCTTTTTGATTAATTTAAAAATTCTCTTCTAAATGTTCCGATACTTGGTATATTGCACCTATACTTAAGTTTGAATAACTTAAAATTACAGAACACCAACTAACAGTCAGTTGTACTTATGGAATACTCGAGGTGCATGTAACCTTAATCATTCGGTTGGTACAAAAAATCGGTTGTGGCAACGTATCTGTTCTATGGGTGTATCTACGTTTTATAGAACATGCGTTTTATATAATATAAGGAATATTTTTTGATCAATTTTATTTTTAGAAGTTTTCTAGATCTTTGGTCCTTATTTATGCAGTCTCATTAGCAGGGCTCAGAATAGGAAATGTAAAAATAAAATTATTTACTCATTTTATCTTCTGATTCTTTATGTGACACAAACAGCGATGTCATTGGTAACTTAAATTGTTCATTTGTAGACCTTATTTCTATTTTGACTCTAAATTTGCCTATAAGTTTTTATAGTTCACAGCGATAACTAAGAAAAGCGAAAACATTGATCATCTGTCAAATAGTAGTTCATAGCCTGAAAAATTTTTTGGAATGAATAATGTGTTAATACAGACCAATTAAACCATGTAGATCACGAGAAATATTTTCTAAAATTAATTCGGAAAATTGTACAAATTTTAATTTTCATTATTTTTTTCTGAAATAATTAAAATAATCAGTATCTACATTTTTTTCAATTTTTGAAACGTTAACGAAATCGTATAAATCAAGGTCAAGTCATACCATTTGAGCCTATATTTTTAATATTTCAAAAGAGATGAACTTGAGCATAACTCATTTTAAGTTTATACTGATAAATTTGTAAGTTTTTAACTGCATTTCTTGTAATTTTTTATAAAAATAGTATCATTCAAATATCGACTCTTTCTCATTCGACACCTTTATATTTTTAGGAAGCACACATTATTAAATGGGCACAAATTGTTGAAAATCTGGCTCTGCCGATCAGCTCAGAAAAAAAGTTGTAGAAAATATATCGACGCAATACTTGCTCTCCCACAAAACTCCTTGTGTTTCCGTGTATCTTTTGAGTTTTTTTACATACACACCTGTTTATAATAATAGATTCACCTTAGTCACTTTTATTTAAAGAAGAAAAAATACTTTTTCCTCATAAAAAAAGAAAAAAAAATAGTCCATTTATATTTGTAGCAACAAGGGAACGACAGTTTTTTGCTCATAATAATAGAGACATCATAGCAAACACAAGCTCCTTAATTATTATCTTTAAAATTATTAGTTAATCTTTATGTAGGACTAGTACTTAGTACAATCACCTCTATTTTGCAGACTTTCTGTACTCTTCTAGGCATGCCAGAAATCAACTTTTGACAGCTTTTCAATGGAATATTTTATAAAATTTGTTGTGTTTTGTCCCACAATTCATCTATATTTTTAAAAACTTCATTTGAGAGTCTTTTCTTTAATTGGCTCCACAACTGCTTTATTGGATTTAGATCAAAAGTTTGTGATGGACAGCTTAAAACACGAACGCTTTTCTGCGAAAACAAATTCTGAACTAAGCTGGATTTGTGCTTTGGGTCATTTTCTTGCTGGAATAACCATAGAATTGGCATATTCTCTGTGGCATGTGGATTCATTACATTTTCCAATAATTTCCCTGCATTCAATCTGCAATCATTGTATTTACATATATCGGTCCAATACTAATCTAGGAAAAGCATCCACAAACCAATTTGTTGCCTTCAGCATGTTTAAACGTATTCTGTGTTATTTTCACGTGGTTTTCTTTACCTTTAGGTCGGTGGATATAATAGCAGAAGAGGGATAAGACAATGTTTTTGCAAACCATCTGTCCCATCTGATGATAAAATGTCTGCCGTAATTCCATTGTTTACTAACTCAATTGAAGTTCTGAATGACATTAAAGAAACCGTGAATCCAGGTAAAGCACCTGAATATAATCTTATCACGCCTAAAATGATCTTGGAATATATTGCTGTGAAGTTCCTGTCAAATTTATTTAACTCTATTTTGAGACATGGTTACTTTCCTAAAGTGTGAAAATTTTCTCTGATTCAAATGATTTTAAAGCCAGGAAAGTACAAATCAATACCTTCCTCATACAGGCCGATCAGTTTGCTTCCCTGCTTATCCAAAAAAAATAATTTTTCATAAATAAAAACGTTCCTCGTGTCAAATTACATAATACCACACCATCAGTTTGGATTCCGGGAAGGTCAAAGCACCATCGAACAAATAAACCGTCTGACCCAAGCAATTAAAAATCATTTGAACGGCAAAAATATTGCTGCGCCGTATTTCTGGATGTTGCTCAAGCATTTGACAAAGTCTGGCACTTTGGCTTGACCTACAAAATTTGCAAATACTTACCGGCAAATACGCATCGAATTCTTGAGTCTTACTTAGAAAACCACAGATTCAGAGTCAAATGTGGGCAACACGTCATCGATGACCGCAAAATAAGAGCAGGTGTGCCCCAAGGAAACGCCCTGGAGCCTCTCCTTTACCTTCCGCAGATATCCCTGCCCAAACGTGCTAACATCCACTTTTGCCGACGATACCGCTATAATGGCCGCACATGAAAAGCAGGATATTGCATCTATGAATCTAGGTGTACATCTCAGACGAGTAGAATCTTGGCTCTCTGACTGGAGAATAGAAGTCAATGAGGCTAAATGCACACATGTTACTTTCACACTTAATTTTATCACTTGTCCGACATTGAAACTAAATAATATCCCTTTTCTCAATCTGATCATGTTACATACCTTGGAATCCACCTGGATCGCCGACTTACCTGGAGAACTTAAGGTCCATCAACTTCACGGCTCCTAAACGCGAACTCAAAACTAAGCCTTGAATATAAGGCCCTCCTATACAACAATGCAATCAAATCTATCTGGTTATACGGTGCCCAGCTATGGGGCAAAGCAAGCTCGAGCAATCTCGACAAAATCCAAAGAGTCCAATCGAAGACATTTCAGCTCATTACCGGTGCCCCTTGGTGTATGAGGAATGAAAACATCCACCGAGACTTAAAAATACCTCTCGTTAGAGGCAATTCAAAAAATCAGCACAAAGAAAAGCTCGAACGTCATAATAACATACTTGGTAGACAATTATTGTGCAGTCCAAGCTCTTTAAGACTTCGAAAAAACGAACGCCGTGTTTTCTAATCTATACTTGTGCTTCATCCGAAAGAGTAATCGCGAACACACGCGCCCGAAAGACTGTGTAGAACTCTTTTTTCTAAGTCACGTGGCTTAAGTGCTCTTATACGTGATCTTTAGAACAGTCAATATCAATCGCTGACGAAACCTCTAAAAAGTCTGTGTAGAATCCTTTATTCTACGTCAAGTGGCTTAAATGCTCATACGTGATCCCTAAAACAGTCAACACGAAAAACCTACATAACCTAAATTACGTCGTCCACTCTGCTATTCTAGAGTTATCCGTTATACATACATAACTAGAGTTCTTCACTCTACATAATATCGCGAACACTCTGTAAATGACTGCAAGGGTCCTCTGGCCCTTTATCACGAGGTTTAAGCCAAATCAGGTTTAAAATTCTCAGACATGTGATCTATACCAGTTATATACTATTTTGACCAAATTAATGCAAATTCCTGCCTATTAGCAGATAACAAGTAATCCATACTAGGATTCATTATTGAATTATACTAAAGATTCGTATAATTATTGTTAGGCTCCTTTGGAGCAGATTCAATAATTTAAATAAAGCATATATAAAAAAAAGGTCGGTGGACATTCCTATGGCACTAATTTCCAAACGAATCAATTTTTGGTTTCGTCGATTCATTATAGGTTTCGTCACTTTTTTCGTCTTCACTTCTAGACCAAAGCAAATGTTCTTTAGCAACTTCTAATCTGACATTTATATTTTATTTATGCATGAGTGGAACTTTTCTGGCAACTCTTCGAGTAATATGGCTTACAGCCGACGAACTGTTGGTAGACTAATTTCACTACCAATATCAATAACCAATATCTTGAAGACTTTAACGGGTGTTTTTAGCCATTACAGCAATACGTCTGTCAGTTTCTTGGCGTGTTTTATATGATCTACCGCGAGTTTCTCCAGTCTGCTTTAAAGATAAAGCATTTTGGACAAAATGTAAATTTCTTCTTAAGCTTTTAGCTATTACGCGCATTGACTTTCCACGAGTTCTTTTGGTTTAAGCAATTTTTTTCTCAATTTTTTTTTTGACTAGTTTTTATAAAATTTTTCTTCGAAATAAAAAAAAATCTTATTGTTTTAGGTAAATCAAAATTAAAAGAAAATGTAGATTGTAATATCATGTATAAAAATTGAAATAATTCAGGTGTATCTATTATTATGATCAACATGTTTGTGTGGTACAAATGAATTTGTATGTGCAAAACTATTTTAATGCTTGCCACATTTGCAGTTTTTAATATCATTGCCAGCTCGAAATGTTATGAAAAATATATACCGTCGAGATTTTAGGGGGGACGCCCGACATTTAACAACTTTTTTATGGTTACCAATAAGTGGTATCTATAATTATGAACAGGTGTGTTCCACCAAGCCATTGTGCAACTCCTGAGTATGAGAAGAGTTTGTATTTGGTGAATTTTCAAGGTTGCGTTCCAGCATATCACAAACATTATAAAAAAGTGAAACAATTGTAATTTTCAAATTGGTGACCGAAATGTAAAAACTAAATAATTGTGTCATAGACCGTAATTTCTATACCCATAGGATGGATGATATATTCACAAAAAAATAACGATTAACACTAAACTCCCCATGATTTACACCTTCAACAAAAATAGTTATCCGTTATGTCAGGTATTTAAATATTCAATACATATTAAAAAAATGAAATCATATATAATTTATCTGAAAAATTTTACGCCACATTTTATAAGACAAAATTTCGGCTTTACAGCGATCTATTCTTGCAATAAAACCCGTTTGTTACGTCTCTTCCGCCACAGTTACAAAATAAAAATAAAAAACGTTCACACTCGTAATAGGCGTAATTGGGGAACTAGAATACAAAAGCCGTGTAAATCTTTTCTACAAAAGCCTTGGCATAGGGTCTTATCTTACTCGTATTTGAAGAAAATGTAGAACAAGCTTTGTTTAAATATGGATGTTTTAGCCATATTCGAGCCTGTTCGAGCTAGCATATAACATTTGGAAAGTATTTAATTTTTATAAAATTCCCTTTCTTAAACTTGACTTTCATAATCTTTTTCACGTCGAGTTTGAAGTCTCACTTATTGTATTTAAAATTTTAAACTTATTGAATATCATTTTGCAAATTTATAAAACCTTATTGCTTAATTGAATATTTTATATTTTACACTTATATATAAATTAAATATTAATTAATACACAGTTTGTGATATATACAAAATAATACATTAAATCAAATACATACATAGTTAGTGGGAAAAATTCAAATATAAAAACATTTCTTTGGAAAAAACTCTTAAAATTGTTAACAATTTATAAATGTATTTGACAAATATCTCAAATAACGCTTTCTTTTTTGAATAAACAGAATTAAGGTATACTATTAATTGATTTTAAAAATTTGAAAATATGTAGTATTTTCTATAAAACAATTTCTTAAATGTATTTCTTCTTTGAAAGATAAATAGAATATTTTAAAAGTTTCCTGAAGAAAAAAAATATTTACTACATTTTTTTTGGAATTATTGAGCTTGTTAGTCATGGTTAACAAGGATTTTGACCTAAATAATTCTATTGTATAATTTAATTATACGAATTAACTAAATAATTTATGGGGGAAAAGTAAGTAAAGTCTAAGGGACAAATTTCACGTAGATTCAAAATTACAATTTTCTTTTTATAAAAATCCTCTTTAATCCTATTGTAACTTTTTGTGAACATTGAGGTTAATGTTTTTAATGGAAAACATTTAATTTTTTGACCGAAATATTTACCTTAGGGCCATATTCATAAAATTTTACGGAGATTTAAAAGTAAAATTCGCTTTAATCCAATTCCAACATTTTTTTTTTAAATTTTGGGGTAATGTTTAAAATTGAAAATACTAAATTTTTAATCGAATTACATGCCGCATGGTGCGATTTTGGGTATTCTTATACTTCTTGTGGAACCAGAGAAATTTTCAATTTTTGTTAGCAAAATTTAGGCATTGTTAGGAATTGATTTAAGACCAAAAAACTTTTGGCCGAATTCATTTGGTCTTTTTTTAAAAATTATTTTTCATTAGAGGTTGTATGCCGTATGGATATTTTGCAAATATCCATTCCAAATTGGAATTCTAAAAAACTTTTGGCCTAATTCATTTTGTCTTTTTTTTTAAAAAAATATTTTTCATTATAAGTTGTATGCCGTATGGATATTTTGCATATATCCATTCCAAATTGGAATTCGATTTAAATTATTAGACACTAAACTGTGCGTTAGACAATACTTAGTGTATTGGAAGGAACCTTTTGAACATGTTTTTGATTTCTAATATGTTTGTGGAAGTGGACAATTTTTTTCCTATTATTTATTATTATACGACTATATCCCAGTAAACCCAGGTTCACCTCGTAAATGCCGTCGAATTAACGAGTAATGCTCTTTTTTCACTAGGCACTTTTGAAGTGTTTTCAAAAGTTTGGCCCAAACAAGTCAAAATGAGACGTTTTCCCATACAAATTCAAGTGATGAAAACGTCTCACTTTGACTTGTTTTTGTACGAAGAGGAACGAAAACGTTTCGCACAGGCGATGCCACCTGAAATAAAGTGTGTCATCTCCAAAATAGTCGTTTTTTTTATCGTTGGTTTGTCATCTCAAGGCAAACATTTTTAATCAATCGTCAAACATATTTGGTGAAATAGATATTTTATGAAGTAAAAGTAAAAATGAGCGTGCTAAAAAAAAAAATTAATTTAATTTATCCATTTGTTTAAGAAAAATATGTATTTCAGTAGTTTAATAGTCACGACGTTGTTCTTTGTTTGTAAACAATAATGAACTGTCAAACGAAAACCAAAACGAGAATGAAAACGACCACAAATTGTGTGAAAATTGGTTAAGACGTTTTGAAAAGTTTCGAGCGAAAACGAGAATAAATGGCCCAATGAAAATGCAGTATAAGAGTTTTATCTCTATGCCATTTAAAACATTTTTTATAAAAACTCATTAGTCGTTCGGAGCCGGCGTTAAACAGTAGGTCCCGGTCAGTGAGTATACGAATTGCTCACTGACTTTGAGAGAAAGTCCCCCTTGTTCCTTAATGGGATGCTGCAAGACTTAAGTAAGTATTAATAATAATTAAAAACGTTAACTGCGAATCTGCTTGCTCTTAAGTGTACAGCCGCAGATTATGGTTTCAGCCTATTTGCTGCGTGAGGTCTAATGATGATCGAACAGAATTCACTGAAACTACACTGTCATCCCTTCTTGCAAATAAATTACTTTTGACGGTTTTTTTTTTGAATAATTTTTGGTTTCTTATGACTTGAGCAGTGTTTTTTTATTCTGGTTCGAGAACTTTGGTTTCTTTAATGTAATGTCTAATAGAAACATGGTTTCAAAACTGACTTTGAACTAAACAATAATTATACCCACTATGGGTTGTTCGAAAATATACATTCTAAGTTAAAATAACAACCCGGAATAATTTGTATACAATTTGTCAAGAAACAGATTTTTTATAGTTCCAGCGTTTGGTATTTATTAAAAGTTTTTTTGGTTTTGTTGAAAACTTTCATTCGGATTCAACCTAATTAAATACTATTTTTTGGAGAAAAGGTTGGGTGCTTTACACTTTTTGAGAAATTAGAAGTATTTTGTATTGTCTAGCAATTAATATTTTCAAAACAAACCTTTGGGGGTTTATTTTCGAATAAGCATTTTGAATCAGAGTTCGACCCTAATATTAAATGTGTCGCGTGATAGCTATGGCTATTTTTTACCTGTTAGCAAAATTTGTATTTTCCGTAAATTTTTAATAAAGTAAAAAACATTATGAGAATTTCAGGAAAATATTTAATCGTTATTAAAATTTCAACCATAACCATTTTGTATTGTTTATTGGGTTTACAAATATTGCATTTTTTTTAGCGATAAGTAATGTTTTTTTTTAATAAACTACATATTTATAATGAATGTGATATACACCAGTTTGAAGGTTTGGGGAAATTGTATTGTTTCTGCGGATTTATACACATTGTATTGTATAGCGAAAATAGTTTAAAAAACAGATTGAATATGGAGGTCTACATACACCAAAAATATTCAACGCTAGCATTAGCTCTGTGGTTCTATACGGCTAAGAGACATAGAATGCAGCCAACAAAATTGAATTAAATCACCGTCACTAACGCCAAGGAGCCAATAGCCTTAGAAATGCTACGGCGCAAGTGGATGTGCATTGGCCATGCCCTAAGTAAGCCCCGATATGGCATTGCAAGCTTAGCTCTCGATTGGAATCCGCAGGCTAGTAGCAAAAGAGAAAGACCAGACAATACTTGGAGGCGATTAAAAGGCGTACAACCAAAAGAAGCAGGCTTTACAGGGCGAGAAACCTAAATGTATAAATAAAGAGGAAAAGATTTTTAACTGCCCTATGTTCCTCCTACAGAGTAAGGGAAAATATATATGGGTTTTCTTGAAATAAATTTTCCGAATTGCATTTCGATTGGAACAATCCATTTTTGTTGTTGTTGAAATTTTTGGGAAATTGGAGATATTTTGTATATTCTAGTAGGAAATATTTAAAAACTTGATAAAGTTTGTGGAAAAATGTATTATTAATTGAATTTTGCTCTACTAATTTTTATGTTTCTTCTTGGGATTTTTTTTAAATTTTTGGGGAATTATAGAAATTTTATATCGTCTAAGAATTCATGTTTATAAAATAAGTAGATGTTCTGAAAATATTTTATTTCCATCCAAAAAGTGATTTTTATGTGGAGGGAATTTTGGGAATTTTACACAGTTTTGTGGAATTAGATATAATTTTTATTTTCAAGCAGAGTATATTTATACACTCGATTGAGGTTCTGGAAATATACATTCCGATTTGGATTTCAGTGCAAATAACTATTTTTTCCGTGTTTATTTGGGCCATTTGTCAAATTTTTGTTGAAAAAGAGATATTTTGCATTCTTTGATACTGGAACACTTGATGTAGTTTCTATGTATATTAGAATAAGCCGATTTGTAAGGACAACAATTTTTCCATAGCATTGAGAACAAGAAAAATAAATTCCAATACGTCATATCACAAACATCAGGCCCAAAATGTAAATATTTTTTGACTTTTCCTCAACTTTTATTTCAAAGTTTTTTTTAGTAACCAATAACAAAATCGGCTGATTAATTTTTTTTAAGAATATTACCTTATGATTATTGCGTGGAGATTTTGCATATACAGTAAACAATTTATTTAGCAGGACAAAATCTCGAATAAATAACGAAGATAAATCAGACGTTGTATACCAAATAAAGTGCAATGGTGACAAGTGCGACATATGCCAAAAGGTATATGTCGGCACTACTAAAACTAAACTGAAGACAAGAATTTCGTCCCACAAATCTGACCTAAAAGCCGTAAATAGGCGCATAGAACAAAAGACAGCACTTGCGGCCCACTGTACATTAACTGTACATAAGCCTGACTTTACCGACGTAAAAATTGTAGTGCAAGAGAGAAATTATAGAAGAAGATACACTCTCGAAATGCTTAACATTATTGACGTACCTAATGAGAGGAGAATTAATTACAAAACGGACACAGATGGGATCGCACACATTTATAGAAATGTGGTGCATAAGCACAGACGCAAGCTGAAGAGTAACACAAAAATCAGTTGACAGCGATAATCAGACGGACGACATTGTTTTGTTAATGTAATTATTTTTTAAATATTGTGTTAATGTTTTGTTTATTAAATGTAATCATGTTTTGTATTTTGTCAGTGACAACCCCTAAAGATGATTGACGAAGTCAATCGAAATATTGGGATAAATAAAACTTAAACAACACAGAACAACGATTTTAAATAAATGGCCTCAAGCCGAAAAATAATTATATAAAATAACAACACTAAAGGTCAACTAATCACTTACAACATATTTTTGAAATTGTTGTTAAATCTTTGTTGATGTTTATTCAACCATTTTCCTTATAAATATTTTTAATACATTTTGACACGCTTATGTTCTGACATCCTCTGACTGACAACCTCAGTAATCAAACATAAAGTTACAATAATCAAACGTCTCACTGTGTAAGCATTTTGTACTGATTTCAATAGTAAAAATATAAAAAGGTAATATAAAAATAAAAACAATGTATAAAAACAACTGTAACCTCCAGTTAGTCAAAATGTTTTAAAAACATTTATGTTAAATTACAGAAATTTTATGTTGTCCAGTAATTATTATTTAAAACTTTATGGATTTTCTGCAAATATTCCTTCTAAAACGTGATTTTTTTTGGGGACATTTTAGGCATTTCAAAATTTTTAAATGTTAACTTTAATTATTTCTGATTTTTTATAGAATTATTGGGGAATTTGAAAAATATTCCGGCAGTTATTCTCAAGATTTTATCTGTAAAAAACAAAAATAATTTTGAACTTTTTTTTATAATTATTTCGAAGCTTGAAAATTGTTGTTACCTGCATTTCTTTATTTCATAGATTTAGTGTGACAAAAATGTTAATTAACTAAATCCTTTTTTAAACCCACAAGTTCAAATTTTATCTTTCATATTTTATCGTTTAGCTTAATTTTGTTTCTATCGAATTTAGATGAGCGCTAAAATTGTAAATCCTAGAAAAGTAGAAATGCTGCCAACAACAGTTTTCAAATTCGACAATAAATGAAATAACTCAATAAAATATTTTTTTTTTTTAATTTTTTAGTAATAAATTTCCAAAAAGAAACCGTTTTCCTAGATTAGTTTCAATAAATTGATTCTAGTCTAGTTAAATACCATACACTATAAAAATTCTCTGAATCATTTAATATTTTCAAAATATCCAAAATCACCGCCAATTTATTTAAAATATTTGCCTTGAGTTCTATTGAAGATTGTAAATTTCCATTGAATCATAAGCTATTTTTTTAAAACTCAAAACTTCTGCTATTGCATAAAAGCTGTAAAAAACAAACCAAATCTCCTTACCTCAAAAGGTAACTCCTCTTTGCGATAAAATTCAATTCGGAATACAGAGGACTAAGATTTTGTGCGATTAAAAATCAAAAATTAACCAAGTACAGGGTGTCCGCCGGGAAGGTAAGTAATTTTGTTTTGCCGCCATTTTGGTAAACATTTGTCTTGACAGTTCATATAAGTATTTGACAGTCGTAAAGTAAATTTATTATGGAAAAATATTCGATAAACCAACGTGTTTAAATCGTTAAAACATTTTATCAAAATCAATCATCGATTACTGTGACAAAGAGCAAGTTACGCGAAATTTTTGGGAGAAACAACTTGCCAACAAAATGCACTATTTATCGTGTAGTAAATGATTTCGAAAAAGACGGTCCAGCCCAAGCATGGACCACAACGCACTGCAAGATCGTCTGAAAGCATAACTGCTGCTCATGAAAGTGTTCAAAACAATCCATCAACCTCAATTCGACGCCGTGCTCAGGAGCTTGGTCTTCAAAGAACAACTTTGGCCACAATTTTGCACCAGGATTTGCATTTGTTTCCATTTAAGATTCAGTTGACACAAGAGCTTCTTCCACAAGACCATTTACGCCGCCATACATATGCCAATAGGATGTTACAGCTCGCCCAGACAACCCCGATTTTCATGAAAAAATCATAATGAGTGACGAGGCACGTTTTCATCTGAATGGATATGTTAATAAACAGAATTAAACGGTTTTGGGTATTGGAAAACCCTCAAATTATTCATCAGTCAACTTTGCATCCATTACAAGTGACAGTCTGGTGTGCAATTTGGTCAGGAGGAATCATTGGATCTACTTCTATGAAAATGAAAACGGCTGTCAATGGGGGAGCGATATCGTATTTAATTGAAAACGCCAGAACTGCATGCTGTTTGCTTGATTAACATGTGGTATCAACAAGACGGAGCCACATCGCATACAGCCAGGATTACAATGGAATCACTGCAAGACCTCTTTCCGCAACAAGTTATTTCAAGAAATGGTGATGTTGATTGGCCTTCACATTCGCCTGATTTGAATGCTCCAAACTTCTTTTTTCGGCGATATCTGAAAAGCAAGGTTTATGCAAACCAACCAGAAAAGCTTGAGCAACTCCAACAAAATATTCGTGGTGAAATTAATGAAATACCGCTTGAAATGAGTGAGAATGTAATGAAAAATGTGCTCAAAAGGGCTCGCATTTGTGAGGCTAACAGAGGCGGACATTTATCTGATATTGTATTCCATACATAATTGCCGACATTAAATAAAACATTTATCAATATAAGATTTATTCTCTTTCATTTATTCAAAAATGTTAAGCAAACAAAGTAGTATAACTTCCCGACGCTCACCCTGTATACGATTTTTAAGACTACAAGGGCAGAAACTTCTAAGGCTAGCACAAAAAGCGCGGTATAAACAGAAAAAAGTTAAGTGCTTTGGAAACTTCCATCTCTGCTATGAACACATGTTAAATTTTGTTTCGATCTGGCAACTCCTTCATATAGAAACAGGTGTTCACAAAAGACGCATCCGCTATTTTTTAACAATGGAAAAATTAGAAATGCGTTATGTCATTAAATATTTACATAAAAAAGGTTTGTCGGGACAAGAAATTCATAATGATATGGTGAATGTGTTAGGTGAAAGTGCTCCTTCATATGCAACAGTAAACAATTGGGTTGCTGAATTTAAACGTGGCCGTACAAGCATTGAAGATGAACCACGCAGTGGACGTCCAAAAACAGCAACAACAACAGAAATTGTAGCCAAAGTGCATGATATGGTATTAAATGATCGACGAATAAAAGTGCGTGAAATAGCTAATATCATGGGCATCTCAAATGATCGAGTCCATTTAATTTTGCATGAAGAACTACAGAGGAAAAAGCTTTCTGCAAGATGGGTGCCGCACTTGTTAACAGTCGACCAAAAACGCATAAGAATGAACATTTCTTAAGCTTGTTTGGATCGTTTTCAGCGAAATAAAATGGACTTTAAGCGTCGTTTCATAACTGTTGATGAGACATGGATCCACCACTATACTCCAGAGACAAAAGAACAATCCAAACAATGGACTGAAGCTGGAGGAAGTGCCCCAAAGAAGGCAAAAACAATTCAATCGGCTGGAAAGGTTATGGCAACGGTTTTTTGGGACTTCATGTGTACTCGTATTTTATTGACTGACTATCTGCAAAATGGTAAAACAATAATTTCAGAGTATTATTGCAACCTTTTAGATCAATTAAATGTACAAATTCGAGAAAAACGTCCTGGCTTACAACACAAAAAAATATTTTTTCATCAAGACAACGCAGAAGCGCACAAGAGTGTTTTAACAATGGCTAAAATCAACGAATTAAAGTACGAGTTGCTTGACCACCCACCTTATTCTCCTGATTTAGCTCCCAGTGACTTTTACCTGTTCCCAAATCTAAAAAAAATCCTTGCTGGCAAGCGTTTTACCTCAAATGAAGATGCAATTACAGTTGTAAACCACTATTTTGAAGACCTTAAGGAAAACTATTTTAATCAAGGGATAGAATTGTTGGATAAGCGTTGGACTAAGTGTATTGAAGTTTCAGGAGATTATATTGAAAAATAAAAATATTTTTAAAAAACTAACTATTATCTTTCATTGATAGGCTAAGAACTTTCCGAACCGCCATCGTAGCCTATGCATGTTTGATTTTTTTACATATCTAATAGGCTTCTGTAGGAGTTTTTGGCCCCAAATATGTTAGCGTATATAAATAGTTGCTTAAGCATGAATTCTATGGATAAAATAGGCTGCATGTCAAGATACTCGTATATTTTTTAATCATTGCGCGCGGTCGACTTTATACAGAAGTTATGTTTTGTAATTTTTATAAAATACATCAGGTTCACTTAAAAACTGTTAATTTCACGGTGATTCAGTTTTTTTTTGAATGATTTTAAATTTGTTTTTTAGCTAATCATATTGTTTTTTTATTCGGAGACACGTTTAATACTAGTATGGTGATTCAAAAGTTAGCTTATAAAATAGAAAACATTTCGTTTCCAGAAAAACTAATAAAAATGCGATTTTCTCTTTACATGTACATATAAAAATTATAAACAATTCTGAAAATGTTATGAAAACAACAAATTGAATTGGAAAAAACACGATTTTACTGTGAAAACCAGAAAAAAGCCCAATAATTTATGTATTGAATCAAGAATCTCTTGCCGAATGTAGGGATATTGGAAAAGGTTAACCTGTTATATTTGAATTTCCCCTACTGTTTCAAACTTATACATGTATAAATATATAGTATTTAATTTAAAACTAATAATGACCTAATTTATTATTTATAAATATTAAATATTTTATATACACGGTAATTAATTTTTCTGTTATACACGGGTTTTTATCTATATAAATTTGTTTTTTGTTCTGTTTTTAATTATTTATATATAACAACCTAAGTGCCTTGATATATTTTAATTTGAAATATTTGTTTTTGTTTTCTTCTGACTATTTTCGTTTCAATCGACCATCTCTGTGTAGTGTTTACAAATATATTTTGTCCATAAATTCTATTGGTTTTGTTGTTTTGTTCTTTGATGGCTCACATATTTTAATTAATTATTTAATATTTACTCAAATCAGTGCCTGGTTGTTGTTCAGACTTCCTATACAAGTAATTAATGGAGTTTTTTTCTATTCATCTTTAGTGTGTTATGGAAATTTATGGATGGGTTTCATGGTGGTAGGTGAGTAAGTGAAGGGGTACAGGATTAAGGGGACATGTTAAACGTAGCTTTGTATTGAATATTGGTGGTAAGGTGGATAGAAAAAAAATTCTGATTATTTTTTTTAGTACTTTGGTATATTACACATTATTTACAATGAAAAGCTGAATAACTGTAACTTTAAAATTAAAATTTATCTGTATATATGGATGGGGAAATTCTTCGCTTTTTTTTTGTATGTGGCGGTGTAATTTCTCATTCGCTTTGTTTTTTCATCAGTGTGGAAAAAATGTGAAATAAATTTTAAATTTTAAAGTGATTTTTGACATGGTTCAGTGGTGGTAGTGTTAAGGTGTATTCAGTTATTGGTCTGTTGAAATCATAAGCGTTGTTTTATTTCACAGTTTTTCTGCCTGTTTTTCCACGACGTGTTTTAATTTTTCATTTTTGAAATCAGTGTTGTGAAGTGCTCTCGATTTTGTGTGTTTTATTTCTCTCTTCTAGCTTAACTAAATGTTGAACTGTTAATAATCGAGGGACGAATCTTTTGTTAAACCATCGTTGGGGAATGGTTTTAACAATAAATTGTTCGATTATGTTTGAAAAAGTATTTTTTTGCATAACATCGTATGCCTTGCACCAACACGCAGATATTATTGCTCGCAGCCATTTCGTTTAAATTACGATTCAATATTAATCGTTTTGTACCTTCATTAACCGTTTCAATTTTTAGCGTTGACGTTTGTTTTTTTTCTGGTTTATCAAAGACATAATTTTGATGTTTCGATTGATGTCTGGTTGGCTGATGTATTGCAATGAGGTTTTGTCGTTGCCAAACATTTTATAAACATTTTCTGAGGAGCTTAAAGAATATTTTTAAAAAAAAATTATTTTTTTAAAATTCTTTCACCCTTTTTCGAATTTGTTTCTAATTGTTTGGCGGCATGAGCTTGAGGTGTGCTTTTGGTTTATGTGATGATTGGTATTGAATTATTATTTGATTTTTCTATTTCTTCGCCAATTTACGTTTAATTTTTTCGTTACATCGAAGGCTGATCAATGGCCGCCTTTTTTCAATATTTCTCGGGTTATTCTATTGGTTTTGTTGTTTGCGTTTAGGAAAATCGGTTATTTAGTTGATCGTTTAAGGGGGGGGGGGAGGAATTTGCTCTTTGGGGAAGGTTTTGCATTTTACTTTGCAGAATTTACTTAATTCTTTACTTTGGGTAGTCAATTTCTTTTAGGGATTTTTTAGTTTTTTACTATTGGGGGAATTATTTTCTTTAAGGTTTAGGAAGGATATTTCTTGCAGAGGAATTGAGCGGGAGCTTTTAATTTTTAGGATACATTTATTTAAGCGCATTGTTATCGTTTGATTTTTTTATTTTTTGTAGGTGAATTTTATTTTGAGGGTTATGGAATGTAAGGAATTTTCTGTGGGGAAATTAAGGTTAGTTCATTGCTGCGATCGTTGTGAGAAATTCGGGTATACATTTGTGGAATAAAGGTTATGTTAGTATAATTCATTATCTTTGTTGAATTAAGGTTATGAAGAAATTTCTTGATTTATTAAGGAATATTTTAAAATCATTTTTAAGCTTTATCTTAACATATTGTCTAAGGACGTTTTTTGAGTTGTCACAAATGAGGTAAAACGGTACAAAGTTTACTTTAACCCAACCTATTTGAAAGATAATTTTTTTTAGGAAAAATTGCTTTCTTTCTAGCAAATTTCAAAGAAAAGAATTTAACTGATTTGCCCGCACTGCTGCTGTTAATAGAGTACATTTTAAAAATGAATTTTAAAATTTTTAGATTATTCTTGTTTAGGGAATTTCTATAAAATCTAGCGGAATCGCTCTTAAACTTATTTAAGAGATTCTGTTTTTTAGAAAAATATCCCAGTAGAAAAATTACTAGGACTAAAAAATTTCAAAGAAAAAATTAGTAATTTATCCGCAAATTTGTTGTTAATAGAGGATTATTTAAAAATGGATTTCAAAATTTTTAGTTTTACTTCGTTTGGGCAATTTTAGGTATTTTCAAAAAATTTTCCGGATTTTTTTTTTTTTTGAGGAAAATTTCTCGGCTGAAAAATTGCTACGACTTACTACAAAATTTCAATGAAAAATCATTAGAAATATTCCCGCAATGCTCTTTTTAATAGAAACCCTTTTAAAAATGTCTTTACAATATTGAGGTTTACCTAGTTTGAGGAACTTTTGGGATATCTTAAAATATATGCAGAATAGCACGTGTTGCTTTTTAAACTGATTTAAAGATTTTTTTAAGGAAATTTCCCGGTTAAAAACTGCAAGGACTAAAAAGAGAATTTAAACGAAAAAATCATAAGTGATTTGCCCGCAATGCTGTTAATTGAGGACATTTCAAAAATGGATTTCAAAATTTTAAGGGTTACAACATTTGGCGAATTGTGGGGATTTCTAAAATTGAACATTTTTGAACATTTTTTTTTAAGATAAATTTCCCAATTAAAAATTGCTGGGACTAACAAGAAAACTTTAAAAAACCAAATCATAAGTGATTTGCCCGCACTGCTGTTGTTAATAGAGGACATTTCAAAATGAATTTCAAATTTTTTAGATTATTCTTGTTTAGGGAATTTTTGGAATTTCTATAAATTTTTTGCGGAATCGCTCTTAAACCGATTTAAAAGATTTTTTTGTTAAAAAGTTTCCCAGAAAAAATTGCTAGGATTTACTAATTAATTTCAAAGAAAAATTAGTAATATACCCGCAAATCTGTTGTTGTAGAGTGCCATTTAAAAATGGATTTAAAATTTTTTAGGTATACCTCGTTTGGGAAATTTTGGGGATTTTCAAACCATTTTCCGGATTTTTTTTTTTTGAGGAAAATTTCTCGTTTGAAAAATTGTTAGGACTTACTATAAAATTATAATGTAAAAATAATTATTGATTTTCCCGAAGCATTTAAAAATAGATTTAAATTTTTGAAGGTATACCTCGTTTGGAGAATTTTGGAAATTTTTTGCGGAATTGCACGTTTTGCTTTTTACACTTATAAAAAAGATTTGTTTTTAATGAAAATTGCCTGTAGAAAAATTGACAGGACTAACTAGAAAATCATAAGTGATTTGCCCGCGCTGCTGTTGTTAATAGAGGAAATTTTTAAAATTTTTAGTTATACCTCGTTTGTGGAATTTTCGGGATTTTCAAAAATTGTTGTGGAATTGCACGTGTTGCTTTTTAATCTTATTTAAAACTTATTAAAAAAATTTGTTGTGAAAATGTGAAATAGTGAAAAATCACTGGGACTAACTAGAAAATTGCAAAATTTTCAGGTACAACCTGTTTGGTTAATTTTGGGGATTTCTTAAATTTTACTCAACTTATTCAAAAGTTTTTTTTGAAAATATTTCCCGGTAGAAAAATATCTAGGACTTACAAGAACATTTCCATAAAAAAAATCATTAGTAATATTCTCGCTTGCTGTAGTAATAAGAAAGCATTTTAGCAAATTCAACATTTTAAGGTTTACCTAGTTTGGGGAATTTTGGGAATTTCTAAAAATGTCTGCGGAATCGCAAGTGTTGGTTTTTTCGCTTGTAAATTTGATATTTTCTTTTACGGCTATTATTTTACCCTAAAATATTGTAAACGGTACCATTTCACTTCTTTACCCAAAGTTATTTTAAAATGTTTTTCAGAAAGTTTTCCCTTTATTTTTTTTTCAAAATCTTCTATAATTTTCGATAAAATTTCCATAAAAAATTCTTAAACGAAATTCTAGCGTTACTACAGTTAATTGAGATCGGAATTTTTAATATTGATCTAAAAGTTTAATGTTTCTTTGTTGGAGGAATGCAATAGATTTCAGAAAATTCTTGCGGAATTGCACGTTTTGCTTCAGTTGGTAACAAAACTAGATATTTTTCTTAAAAGTTTTCCTTGGTGCCTAAAAATATGGTACTTTTCCTGAATAGATAAAAACAGAAAAAATCTAGTGAATTTAGCGGATTAAAGTATTTTTCTTAACTTGGGAATTTTGGGATTTTTTTCCAATTTTGTGGAATCGAAAGAAATTCCGTTTATTGCATTTATTAAATATTTTTTTGGCATTAAAGAAATCAAAACAGTTCCCCAAATAAGGTGTGACCAGAAATAGGGGTTGTTATATCTTTTAGGATCCTTGAGATAGATTTGAAATTGATCTTGAAAATTCCCAAGAAATTTCCATGAATTGGGGTTGAAATTTTTACAATTGATTTAAAATTTTTAGCTTGTGCATGTTTGGGAGTTTCTAATTATTTATAAATTTGTCTTCTCTGTTACGTAATAGTTAATGTTTCAAAAATAATCAAAACATTTTCCCAATGAAGGTGTGGCCAGATAAAGGAACTTTTATATCTTTTGGGAAGAGCTTCATAAAAATGCGGTGATTAAGTATAAATTGATTAAATTGTAAAGTTTCAAGCACATGTCGTCAATTTAATTGTTTTTTTATCGTGGGGATTTTGGGAATTTCACTAAATTTTTGTGGAATTATGTTTGAAAATGCTTCCTAAAACTTCAGATTTACGGCGGTTTAGATTAAATATTAAGTTGAAGTCTTATATTTAATCTAAGCCGCTAAAAACCCTACTTTTAAAAAGCTTTTTCAGACTTCTGTAGAATTTAGTGGATTAAATTGTTTTTTGTTGCCGTACATCTAAAAGTCTTCGCGTGATTTTTTATCGATTGAATGAAACGTTCATAAGAATTATAGTCTCAAAACTGACTTTGACCTAAGCATAACAGTTTTAAGAGGCTATTTTTCGTTTCGTGAGAATCTTTTCTAGAAGAGCTCAGCTGTGTTCCCACAATTGCAGACAGGCTCTGTGAAAACGGATACGCTAATCCAAAATCGAAAAAATTGAATGGCTTGCAATAAAAGAACAACTTTTTTTAAGATTTTCATTTAATTTTCATAACATTTTGCCCAAATTATTTTGCTATACCTATGTAACTATATTGCAGGCTTTTTTAAAATGCTTTGAATAAATGGATTTTCTTTTAAAATAATTTTTTATATACCTCATTTCTAAGCTTTTAAATTTTTTGACTGACAATCAAAAAATTTGAAAGTTTAGAAATGAGGTATAGCTCCGTACTAAGATTCCAAAAAATTATTTTAAAAAAAAATCCATTTATTCAAAGCATTTTAAAAAAGCCTGCAATATAGTTATAAGTATAGCTTTCGCGGAAATATCTCTGATCATTTCGTTTAACTTTCTTCATAACCTTAGGTTTATTGTTTGAGTTTTTATGGGAATTTTTATAACATTGTGTATTTGGATGGCTTGGGTATTTAGTATTGTGAGGATTGGGAGGTTTTTGTGTATTTTTCCCTTTGTTTTATTTTATTTTATTTATTTTTAGTTTTTTGTTTTATTTTCTAAATATTTATTGATATTTTATGGCAGTTTTGTTTAGTTATTAGTTTATTCACATTTTGTTGTTGTTTATTATAAATTTCATATCTCTAAAAATGTCTATGGGAAACCGTATTTGGTAAGTGGATGGACGATAAACGATATTATTAAGGAGATTTGTCGTTGAGAAAAAAAAACGCTTGGCTTCTTCAGGTCTTCTGATAAAAAAAACTCATTTTGCTTAGGGGACAGATTTTCTCAAAGTATTTTCAAACAAGTATGTACTTGAAAATTAGAGCACACTATCTCAAAAATATTAGTGAAAATAACGCCAAAAATCTGGGAAAATACTTCCGTATGTTAATACAAAAACTAGATATGGCAACCCTTTTGTTTTCTAAACATTTGCTGAAAACGCCTTGTTATGACTTTATCATATTAAGCATTTGCATTGCGGGACGATTTTTGAGCCCTAGCCAAATTATAAAATGAATGTTGTTGTGAATTCTTAAAAAAATCCAATGTTACTGAGTACTCATCTATGCCGATGTTCGAAAGCAATAATTTTTCGGCACCCCAGAGACGTAAAATCATGGGACAAGGACTTCGAATCATTAAATTATTGTGATGATATTCTGATTTGGAAAGAAATGTTATGGTTTTTTAATACCCTTGTCTCTATAATTCAAGGAGTCCGATTTTTGGACCAAATTGCCACATATATAAAATATAGGTATATATTTGGATTTGTTAGAAAATCTCACTGTCTTTGGATACCCATATGTCCCCGAACATTACCCCCCATGGGGTAGGGTAGTACAATTAATTTTATTTTCTGACTCGTAATCAAATTTTTATTGTTTTTTATTAGCCATAATTCTAGGAGGCAGAATTTTGGGCTCTTTGGTCCTATATGGTCCGAATCCCAAATTGATACAAATCTTAAATACAGGTGAGAATAATGCACAGTTTCTGGATGCCAATAGGTCCCCGAACTTTAGGGGACGGTTTTTGAGCCCCTAGGGAACGAGGTCCAAATTACCACGTCCATTTATAGGAAAGTTAAAGTAAATATACCTTCTCAAAAAGTTTATTAAGAAGTTAAACAATTAAATTTCAAAGGAAAAATGATCACGACTTTATTTTTCTATTTCAATACCAACCGATTGCCGGCAAAAGACATAGGGTAAGGTAGTACAATAAAAGAGTTGTTCTGATTTGTAACGAAATTTTATTGTTATTCAATACCCCTATGATCATTATGCAAGGAGGAAAAGTTTTTGGCCCCTTGGTCCTTATGGTCCTAATCCCAAATTGGAACAAATTTTAAATAAGAGTACATATTTGCATTTGTGAGAAAAATTAACCGTTTCTGGATATGTCACAGAACATTGGGGGACGGTTTTTGAGCCTCTAGGGACCGAGGTCCAAATAACCACGTCCATTTATGGGAAGGTTAAAGAACCTTGACATACCACTTCCAAAAATAGTTGTTTTAGAAGTTAAATAATTAAATTACATAGGAAGAATATCCTGAAATTAAATATTTGATCAGGACTATATTTTTCTATTTCAATACCAACCGATCGCTGGCAATTAGCATTGGGTAAGGTAGTAAAACTAATGAGTTAGTCTAATTTGTGGCGAAATTTAATTGTTTTTCACATTTTTTGGCCCCTTGGTCCTATATGGTTCGAGTTCCAAATTAGTACAAATCTTAAATAAAGGTACATATTTGAAGTTGTGAGAAGAATTTACAGTTTCTGGATACCCATGTGTCCCCGAACATTAGGTTGAGGTTTTTGAGCCTCTAGGACAAGAGGTCCAAATGACCATGTTTATGTATGAGAAGGTTAAAGAACCAAGCCATATTTTTTCTGAACTCTGGATTACTTTCTAATATACTCGTAACTTTTATAATAATATCAAAATTACTATCAGTTGCTTTTGCTGCTATTGCTGGTTTTACTACTTTCAAAGATAGAGGGCCAATGTTAATTTAGAAGTTAAATTCTTAAAAATCTTGAGAACAAATTCCTAAAATTAAATATTTGATCAGGACTTGTGTAGCCCTTTAAAGGGGATATAGTTGCCCTTTTGTCCGATTTGGTCTATTTCAATGCCAACCGATCGATAATCACAAATCAAACTATTGTGGAGAAGTTTCCTTCTGAAGAGTGTCCTCTAAGATAAGTTCATTGTGAATGGTTTTTAAAAATTTGAAAAAATATAAGAATTTGTTTTATACAAATTGTTGGTTTGGTTTATGTAATTTGAAAAAATTATGGGATTACCCATTAGAATACTGCCTTATGGGTATTTAAATACCCAAGAAAGTGTTGATACATAAATAATTTTAGCGTGGGCCAGGTGAGCGATATCGCGGTAATTCTTTTTTTTTTTATAGAAAAGAGGATAGATTGGGCTAAATCAATTTTTTTCTTTCAACTCCTATGGTCTTTTGGACATAAAATTCCAAATTTCATAAAAATCGTACGAGCCGATCTATGGGCAGGCAGTAACGGGTTAAGCCGACTTTACAGGGATGTTGGAATTCCCTTTTGAGTTTTTTTTTTTGGATCAGAAGCTTTTGGAATGATTTCACAGTGGAAAATAATATTTCGAAAATAAACATTTAAGCTTTGAATTTTTACTATGATTTTCTTTATTCACTTTTAATCGAAATATTTCAAATGTTTCTTTACTCCTGGACTCTAAACAATATTAACTACTGAAAGGGGAGGGAAACAAACGTTTCCTAGTTTTTTTTTTAATTATGACAAAATTTATTAATTTTCCTAATATTTACAAATTGTTCAAGTTACGTTACTTCTCCTTAAACGTTTATATTGATTTATTTTTTAATCGTCATTCATGGTTTATCTAAAGGTGCCATTTTAATTTAAAACAAATGGAAGAATGTGATTTTCATTTTGGGGGGAAGGGCGTTTTGTATTAAGGGTAGAGGAACTGTGTGTTTTTTTTATAAATTGTAGGGAATTTGTGTGGCAATCTTTTGGGATACTGGATGGCTAGGAGTTTTTAAGGAGTTTAGTTTTAGTTAAGATTTAGTTTTAAGGATTTTAGTTTTTTTTTCAGTTGCGGTTTTTCTTTATTTAAATGATTTATTTTGAGATTTTTATTTAAATGCGATTTAAATGAAATTGTTTGTTTTATTTTAATGAGTTTTAAGATTTTGTGTTTAGGAAGAAAATTTATTGTTTATTGTTGTTTTTTATGGAGGTTTTTTAAACGCAGTTTTTCTATTTTTTTTAAGTTTCTTGGATTTTGTGTTTTTTTTTTGTAAAGTTTTGCAATTTTTTTGTGTTTCAGATTTTTTTTATTGTTTTTTTTAAGCGTGTGTATTGATTTTTTTTATGGATTTTTTGAAGATGCTTTTATAGATTTTTTTGAGATTTTTTTTAAAGATTTTTTTGGTTTGTCTTCTTGTGGTGTGTGATTTTTTTATGCGTGTTGCTGTTGTTGTTTATGTTTTTTATTTAAAAATTTTCGTTATTAATTTAATAATTAACAAATTGATTTTATGATAAAACCAATAACAATAACCACCTCTCTCATATAGCTACGAGACAATAATATGTGGTGCCGATAGTAGTACAGCTATTGTAGCTAATATTGTGAACATTGTGAATATGATAAGGCACAGTCTGTCAACGACCATAGCGGCAAATTTCCAATCATTGGCTATATCATTTTCCTCATCTTCTTTGCGAAGCTGTGTTAGGTAAGTGGGTGTGTGTGTGTGTATATATGTCCGTTCAAAGTCATTATAATAAAAATCAAATGAAAAATATATTTATTTCAAATAATAAATAAATTGTAATATTCGATATAATACAAATATTAGTTTGAATATTTTTCGTTAAATTATAGTTTAATAAAATAAATAGAAATAAGAAGATTGATTTATGGTTTAATAAGTGTTCTTATATGGTTTAGTACGAGGGATCTCTCAAAGTTATGCACTAGGATTATAATAGTGCTGTTTATATAATTTTTCAGCAAAAACTAAGTTAGTACAACTCATTACCATTTACATTACCAGTTAGGGATTTCTCGTTACCCTTTGCCTTATATTGACAGCAAAAATAATTAGTAAGTACTAAGCAGAGATTAAGTAAGTACCCCTTAGTATGTTGTATAGCTGTAGTATCGAAATGATAATTTTTTTATCAACAACAAGGCATGGTTTAGTTCTCTCTCTCTCTCTCTCATTTTACTCTCTCACTCAATTTCACACACTGACTACAGCTTAAAGATAAAATCATTGTTTCGAGGACTGTAAAAGTTTCCCTAGTTTAAACTAACTGCCATCTGACCATTCTTCCTCCGAGTGGCTGAAGATCACCGAGATTGGCTCTGACCAACTCCGCAGACAGCCTTAATTAGTTGAAATGCTCCACAAATGCCCAAACGGGCTGGCGCGTATTCTTGAAAAATAAAAGGCTGACATAAACAACATCTAGAAACTATTTACTTGTAGCAGCACACCAAAAACAACGTTGGACGGGAAAAGAAATAGCTCCGATATTTATTTGTGTAGGCATTCATAGGTAGTAACAGGACGGGTCACAGGTTGTGCAAAGTGCACAACCCCAAGTTGGGGTCAGTTGTGAATATACCGAATAAGCACACCACATAAAAGGTTATGTAGTAGGCTCTGCAGGAACTGGAAATAAATCCATGAGATCCGAAACACATCACTGTCGGGGCGAGTCGATGCCGCCCTCTTAACTAAGCATCTAGCCGAAATTCGTCTCATCTGTCACTGGTCCAACTCGATATATTGGAGGAATAGGGTCCGGCAGGATTATGAAATACTCGTATGGCAGGATTATGAAATACTCGTAGGGATGGTAGCGGATAAATATTTAAAAGTCAACGGTAGCGCCTATAAGCTTCCAAGAAGCCTACGTCCGTGTTTAGTCGAAGAAGGAGTGTCAGGCTCTACTAAGCTCTCCATTGTCCTTACAAGCATTGGAGAAATCCTGGCAAACCCATCGAAATCAACATGAATATAACACAAGAAAGAATATAAAGGGTGATCCATCTAGAGGTATTTTTCCATAGCGGGGTTTTCAGAGGTTACGCGTGAGTTGCGTTAAACTTATTTTTTTTCTTTTTAGTATTGTTTGCCATTTTATCACAGAAAGACTAACACCGCAACAACGTCTCCAAATTGAGCAACTGAATTATGGAAATGAGAAACGAGAAGATCCGCTGTTTACGAACAACGGTTTTTTCAGTGATGAGGCCCCTTTCTGGCTCAACTATAACGTCAATAAATAATATATCCACATTTGGGCTGAAGAGCAACCAGAAGAGGTTCAAGAGAAAACCATGGTTTGGTGCAGTTAATGGGCTGGTGGAATCATCGGTCCATATTTTTTCAAAAATGATTATGGCCGGAACGTAACCGTGAATGGTGCTCGATATCATGCCTTGATATTGGACTTTTTGCTACCTGAAATTGAGACCCGTAATCTGGACGACAATTGGTTTCAACATGACGGTGCCACTTGCCATACAGCTGCTCAACCAATGGATCTAATGAGAGGTCATTTCGAAAAGCAGTTAAATTCATGCTCTGGACAGGTGATTTGGCTGCCTAGATCGAGTGATATCACACCTTTAGACATTTTTTTTGGGGTTACGCAAAGTCCAAAGTCTATGCTGACAAACCAGCTTAGATTCAGGTTTTGAAAGCCAACAATACGCGGCCAACATTTGAAGGAAATTATATTTAAAAAATTAATGCCATAAAATGTCCTTTCAAATTACCAATAAATTTTCCACACTTGATTTGAATTATTAAATTTTTTTTGTTTGGAAAAAATACCTCTAGATGGATAACCCTATGATTAAGCGCATTTAGATCTGAATGGCTACGTGAATATACAAAATTGTCAAATTAGGGTCTCAGAAAATCCTTATGCAATCCATGAGAAACAAATGCACCCACAACGAGCAACTGTCATGAGCGGATTTTGGTCGGTCGGCGTGAAGATGAGGCCGAAATTACAGTAATTGTGAACTGCATTCGTTACAGAAACATGATAATGGAACTATTGTGGCCTCAACTGGACGGCATGGATCTAGACGTCATGTGGATATAGCAACACGCACATGAAAAAATCGATTTATTGTAGCAACAATTTCAAGAACAAATTATCTTAAGAAATTCCTGGGATGGCCACTTGACATCAGTGGTGTGATGGCTAGTTTGTGCGACTTTCATACTTGTAAACCCAGGTTAAAACCCGGATAAGAACATATACAAATTTTCACCTCGTAAATGCCGGCGACTTTGTGCGTAAAAGATCTATCTCTAAAACATTCGGATTCGGCATTTTGCAGTAGGGACCGGTCAGTAGGTACAAGACTTATATCGCTTACAACTAACTTACTTAAGAGACGTTTCCCTTTGATCCTTTGTGTGAATTAAGTATTAAGTACTGACCACCAAGATGATGCGATTTAACGCCGTGCGCTTTCTTTCTTTGGGATTTTATGATATCTAGTGTTTACGCAAATAAACCAGAACCAACTCCTGAGCTCAAAACCGAGATGCATCACATCATCAGTGAGATGCAGCCATAGAACCAACTCCTGAGCTCAAAACCGAGATGCATCACATCATCAGTGAGATGCAGCCATATCTCTGTGGAAAAGTCATGAAACATGCATAAAAAGAGTAATGGTCATCAGAGCCGTGGGGCTTTTAAATTGTGACAGATCATTCAATACGAAAAGAAGCTTGGAACAAGCTAGCAATCTTTCGTGAAACTTATTAAGTTTTCTGCTGCCTAGAAGAATTAGATACAGGAACAGGATATTATTAAAAGATATATGCATCACGGAGAGAACCACGTTTTCTGTGACGGTTCTCTCCCCCTTACCAGTAGAGTACACAAACTTCGCCAGAGTCTGGCTTTTCGTTATCAAATTACAAAGTTTTCGCTGTTTGAAAACAATGATCCAGTATTTCATATTTGACATTGAGTTCCTAAGTGTACGCAAAAGGGAGAATCGAAGCTTCGATGGAAAGGCCATAGCCAACAAGTCCTGAAGAATCTTGGCGTACCAACTAGAGGACGTGCTCATAAAAGTAAAGTGCGTGGAGGTCTGTTAAGAGCACGGGATGAGTTTCATAAATATAGATATTTAAGTAGCTCCATGACCATGCCGCTTTGATGACACGTGCGACACAATAGTTGAGCCGATTCGAAATGACACGTGTGACACAATAGTTGCGCCGATTCGAAATAAGTTGAATCTGAATTTATTAAAATCAGAATTTAGGTTTTTTGTATGGTTTAAGATACATCAGAAAAAGTGTAGAAAACTCTTTAGAATTCGTGGGATAATTGATGGAACAATATTCCGAATCAATGATAGTTAATATCATTCTAGAGTAAAACGTTGTAATATGCAAGAACAATGGCAAATTTGTCCAACAGAAGGTTGGATCGATCTGGAACAATAGCAAAATATTATCGAAATTTTTTTAATGCGTAAAACTTTTTCGTTTCGATTTTATTTTTAATTTTTAAATGGAATTGGTTATCGGATTTTGTATTATGAACAGAAAGTACATATTAATGTCTGTCCATAGCACTGGGGTAAGCTATAATGCAAATACCAACGCCCCCAGTAAACTGGAGGAGCCAATTTAAGGATCAGCTGTGCTGGATTCACGTGCCTCATGGTGAGGGGTTAAGGTCTATCTAACTCCTCTGCTTCTCGTTGGGTCGTAGCAACTCCACGCCAAGCATTCACTTTATCTGCGACTTAGATTTAAACCAGAGCCACCGCGAAACTCCCCGAAGGGCCGTTAAGTCAGGCTAGAAGAACAGTTCAAGGGACTAAAACAGTTCTCTGATCTGACCTCGTCGCACATGTAAACTTCCAGTTTGAGCGCCGCACACTCTGACTAGAAGTCTACTTTTATACCAAGAATTCGCTCCATGCTACCATCAATCATAGATGGTGAACAGGATTACTCGAGATGCATTATAATCTTGCAGGGAAGCTCTTGGGATCACCTAAGGGAAATCAGGTGACCCCACTTGTCCCCGCGGAAAGTACAATCTAGAGTATTCAGAACCGAAAACCAACATTGCGGATTTTTTATGTCCAAACACGTTTGTCGGTTTCTCAAAAATAGCTAAAACCCGCCAAGTCGGTTTACCCGATTTTTTGCTGTCGGGTTATTTGGTTTTCGGCATTTTGGTTATCGATGCAATAATTGCCCTATTCGAGAGAGAGGTAGAGAGAGAAATACCATAAATGTGGCTCATAAATTTAGGCACCTAAATGTAGGTTTCGGATAATTAATTAAATTGTTTTTGTCTCTCTATTTATTTTGTTGATATCTAAGTATAATATCGGTGCAGTCGAAATCTATATAGTCAGCGGGCTTTAAATTTTTCTAGATTACAGATTTCTTAAAAATACTAAAACTGCAGTACCAAAACAGTGGAATCAATGATAGAAGTATCCTTCTATCGATTTTCTTTTTAATTATTTTCAACCTCCTTAACCTTTGTGAGACCCTCTCGCACCGGATTAATAGACAAGAAATTTCACTTGAACTTACCTGATCCGTGATGAAACGTATTTCCTTTAATATTAAACTTAATTCATATTCCGTTTGAGTTTTAATACATGTGTGATGCGTTACCGCATCGGGCATGCGGGTGCTGCCGATGGGGCCTATGCTGCCGTCATCGCCTTGCCTGAAATATCGCAAAATTGAAATAATTATTCCATAAATAGAAGTCAGGGGGCGCATTATTACAAATTCTCTAAATACCCATAAACAGTACGATAGAAAGCGGGGTTGTGTGGCAAAGTGCCGCCCGGTGTCATGGGTCGTACATTGCGGAAATCGTCATCTATGTCCAAAACGTTAGCCAATAAGGACTTTGAAGATCTATATGAGGGGATATACAATAATAATATTAATAACAAGTTCCAACTTAAGATTCAAAATTGTTTTATGTTTTTTTCAGTTCAAAAATAAATAATCGTAAAGGTTTTCTTTTTATTTTGCAGTTTTAAATAAAATATAAGTTTTTCCTACCGCTCTTTTAATTCCACATCGGATAAGATCTGATGCTTCCTCTCCGAGGATGTATCCGAACACGGCGTTGATGTGAAATCCATTATGATCGGTCTACCTGGTCGGTGCATGCGTAATATCCATGGTAACCAACATAGAAATACCACACGTATCTATGTTTTCCCGTTTGTTTTGTTTTTGGTGGGCATTTTGGGGATTTTTCATTTTCAGAAGAGGTCAAGTTTTACAGTTGGTCGAGGGGGATTTTTCGATAAAAGTTTGAATTGGTTGATTTTGTTGTAAAGAAACATCATTAGTAAACATCAGTTCTTTTTAAGAGAAGCATTAACAAAAATTTAAGCATGATTTTGAGTTTTCTTTTTTTTTTGTTTTTGGTTTATGAAGCATCAAAGATTTGAGAGATTGAGGGTAAAATGAGCAATTTCAAGTGAAGTTTGTTTTCGAAGGACCTTCCTCTGACGTGACGCCAGCAGAGGAATGAAAAGTTTGATTGCGTTTTGTTTAAATGGCAATTTATTTTTCTGAGCTTGTGGGTTTCTTTCTGGTTATGGTCTTTTTAGTTTTGGGGTGGTTTTTTGTTGGTGGGCAAGGTGGTTTTCCATTTGGTTAGTAAAATGTTTATAAAGATTGTTGGTAATACATATACATGCATAAAAGAAAATACACATACAAAAATGGGAATTTAGCTTGGTTTATTTAGGTACGAGTACATACATACATATATTTTGATAAAAGCATTTAAAGGAATTAAGGCGTTGGGGTTTTTTTTTTTATTAAATTTATAATAATAATAATTTATCATAAAACTTTTGTGGACTTCAAGCAGAAGTATAGTTCTATTCTACCTCTAGAGTTTGTCGTGTATTTTCGAGGGGAAAATAAACTGGATTGCTAGCTGGCTTTGGCGCCCACGGCTGAAGAGTCTGATCAACCGAAGCAATTTATCAACTTAAATTAAATTATAGGTACTACAACTCTTACGATTCGAATTTTTATGTAGAAATACTAGTTACGGAACAGTGGATTAGGCCAACACGTAGTTCTAGGAGCTCCTGAGCTATTGCGGCACCAGACTTGAGTCTCTGGTCAGCACACTGACGCCGCACACTCTAACTGCTAGCATCAATGTCTACACTAAGAATTCGCTCCATGTTACCCGTAAACATAAAGAATGAAGAGAATTATTCCAGATGTATTTTAATCCTGCAAGGGAGCACTTGGAATCACCTAAAATAAATTAGACCAGACTTTTTATGATTAAATTAATATTCCCAAGAAGATGCTGAACGAACTAAAATAAATTAGACCGGACTTTTTATGATTAAATTAATACTCGTATTCCCAAGAAGATGCTGAACGAAGTTTAATGTCTAAAATAAATAAATAAATTAGACCAGACTTTTTATGATTAAATTAATATTCCCAAGAAGATGCTGAACGAAGTTTAATGTCTAAAATGCTTTGCTGGCATTCGAAGCTAATATTCAAATGCCCTTTGACGGCAAACGCTCCGATGTATTGGAAAAAGAAGTCTACAGAAGTCTAAAGAAGTCTATTGGAATGCTCGAATAGTCTGTTTAATACCCCTCCATAAAATTCCCCTCAGTTGTACCCATCCCAACTGAACCAGTCATAGGCCAAGTCAAAATTAAACTAGTCACAGAACTAGTCCCACTTGAACTTATGCCACCGAGAATTTGATAAATTCGCTGAACCGATAAAGAACCAATCACAATCATCAATCGTGATGCGGCATAAAAACAGCCGCAAGGGTTCTAAGAAAGATTAAGTAATAAACATAGGTTATTGAATAGAGATAAACCGCCTCGAGACCTCTTGCATCTAAATTTTCATAGAAAACAAGTTTTCCTTTAAAATGGCAAAGTGACTTTAATTTTTGTCGCTGCACACTGATATTATCACGATTTTGGTCCGACACTTCTCAGAAATCTTCACAGTAATTGTCACTTAATAATCAAATTTCGATACTATTCAATATATTCATGGTTTCTTTAAGTTTGGCTTTAAATTAGGCTCGAACGCATAGTTCTAGAGGGTTCCCAAAAACGGTGCTTATGGACGAAGTAAGTGACTAATCGTAAAAATGGACACTGGAAGTCTAATTAAAGTAAATTTCTTTGCGAATCCAAATATGTGACAAGCAAAATAGAAAGGGACCTAAGAGTAACAAAATTAGTTTTAATTTTTTTTCTTTTTTTGATGTGGACAATATTAGAGCATCGAATGAGACCGATCCCATGTCCCAAAAGTGTTCCCTCCCAGAGATATGCGCGTTTTATGAAAGTGAAGTCGACGATTCTAAGCGCAAATAGAAAGAAAACTGAACAAAACTGGTTTTTACTCTTAGGTCCCTTTCTATTTTGCGCGTCACATATATGGATTTATCTTAATGATTTGCCTACGATTGTGGCTTCGACACATGACACATCTAAGCGCTTAATATAGCACTTATGGACAAAACAATAGAGCATATGTAAACATGGACATGTGGATACCGAAGTTGCAGGAAATTTCACAGCCAAACCAAAAGAGGTTAGTTTGGACCAGAATCATGAATTCCAGGAACCCAAAGACGTCCCTTGTAGACTAAACAAGCGAACAGTTGTACTTAGTAGGGACATAAATACAGTTACACACGTTTTATGCTGTAAAATAAAAAGTACTGAATGTATTTGGACCAAATATTTTTTAATATATTTATTGATGGCCAATCGTCAATAGCTGCACGAACCTCGTTTATTGGAAAATTGGCCACAGCTCGAACCAAAGCAGTCTTAAGAGATCCAATGTTGGGGAATCTTTTGTGACAAATCTTGTCCTCTAAAACCGTCCACAATTTGTAATCCAATGGGTTCAAATCTGGACTGCCTTAGGGCCATTCTTCAGAGGAAATGAACGCTTTCAAATTGTTTCGAAGCCAGGCCTGGGACGTTTTAGCCTTATGGGCCGGCGCATGGCTAGTTTCCCTACAAAGTGTACTTAGTAAGGACATAAATACTGTTACAACATTAAACACACCCATATCAATAGTAGAACTGAACATACCCCGTTAATGCCATATGGGTTTGAAAGCTAATCTCGATAGCGTTAGTCTGTAACGGGATTTTAAAATTGTTTCAACTTTCATCATGGAGTGGTCAGATAATGCGAACCGTATCGGTGTAATAGCGCTTTTCAAGTGTGAAATGAAAAAAAAAAACAATATTTTCAAAACGCTCCGGCCACTAGGGATTAGCCGCATGCATAAAACTGTTTGAGGAGACTGGAGATGTAAAAGACCGCCACCGATCGGGCCGCCCACGCCTATGTTCAAACACCGCATGTCATCAAAGCCGTTAAATCAAGAATTCACAGAAATCCGCTCCGAAAACAGAAAATCATGGCCCGTGAGATGAATATCACGCAAAAGTCCATGAGTCGAATCATTAAAAAAGACTTGGGACTGGGGCCTTTCAAACGACGTACAGGACATTTATTGGCTGCATTTTTAAAAAAAATAGGATTGAAAAATGCAAAAGTCTTTTGGTGAAGCACGCTGATAACTTGCACAGAGAAATTTTGTTCACCGATGAAAAAAATTTTACCATTCAGGAAAAATTTAACAAGAAAAAGATAGAGTGTATGCGCGGTCATCGAAGGAAGCATCTGAACTGATTCCAAGGGTGTAAAAGGGTCATCACCCAGCTTTAGTCATGGTTTGGTGGGGTGTCTCTTACGATGGGATCACTGACCTGCATTTCTGCGAATAAGGAGTCAAAACATTAGCCAATGTTTACCAAGAAACCCTAATGGAAGCTTTTGTGAAGCCTCTTAATAATTCCCTGTTCCAAAACCAGCCATGGACTTTCCAGCAGGATTCTGCGCCGACTCATAAGGCTAAACGTCGCAGGCCTGGCTTCGAAACAATTTGCCAGCGTTCATTTCCTCTGAAGAATGGCCCTCAGGCAGTGCAGATTTGAACCCATTGCATTACAAATTGTGGACGGTTTTAGAGGACAAGGTTTGTCACAAAAGATACCCCAACATTGGATCTCTTAAGACTGCTTTGGTTCGAGCTGTGCCCTATTTTCCAATAGACGAGGTTCGTGCAGCTATTTACGGTTGGCCAGTGCGACTTAGGGCGTGTGTAAAGGCAAAAGGCAGACATTTCGAATAAGTAGATTCTGTTTGGATACAATATACAGCAATAAATATATTAAAAAATATTCGGTCCAAAAACATTCAGTACTTTTTATTTTACAGCATAAAACGTGTGTAACAGTATTTATGCCCCTACTTAGTATATCGAGCCCTGACCTTGAAAAATACGTAAGCGCCAAAAAAAAAATCTTTTACAGGAAGGGTTTTTTTTTTTGGAAATTTGCCTAATTCATCTGGGGGATTCCGATACCAACGAATTTGCTATATCTTTGTAAATATAATTATTTAGTTTTGCTAAAGAGCGTTTTGAAATTTTCTACCGAATTTCATCAAAATGCGAGTGGCGCTTGCGTATTTTTCACGGTAAGGGCTCGATATGTTTAACCGATTTTACCAAAAACAATTATATATTCCTTCAAATTCAAATATGGCATTAATTTTAAAATCTGGGAAAATGAAGTCCTAAAAGATATTTTTCAGTTATTGTTACGCTTGAGGTCATAAGCAGAAAAGAAAAAAAACAGATGTTGGTGTTTTTAAAATGTATTTAATTTTAAATAACCCAATATTTCGAACGGACTTCGTCGTTCATAATCAGAGGTGATTACTAAAACAAAACCGAGAACATAAAATTGCAACAATACACAATTTTCTATCACGAATAACATAATTTTTGTTAATATTTATAATTAAATAATTGTTTTACTTCTGTCCTGTTGTACTTCTAATATTCAACTAATGTATGTCTTTCCGTCGCTACCCTGTCGGAATTTTTTGAGCTGACTCAAAATCAAGTTAACTTTTTCCTAACTAATTTACAACTTACTTCTAGCTAACTCACTAATTATGTAGAGATGAGTCACTTGTGTTCTGTTATCAATCACACTTCTTTTCGATGAGTAATGAACTAGCTTTTTGATCACTCAAAGCTGATACAAATGTAAGTAAAAAATAAAGTCATAGAAAAAAATTTGAAGAACCAAAGAAAGTAAGTAAAAACATAACTGTGAATATTGATGCTTTTTTTGTTCATTTGTTTCAGTTTAGCTCGCGGTTTCAGCAGACACGTGTCATTTTTTAATCGAACACGGTAAAATAAAATTCAGTGAAGTGTTTAATAGACAAATAAAAAGAAAATTATGTTTTTAACTAAGAGTGGTGGTAGTAATAGAAATTTGAAGAGGTTAAAATAAAAAAGAAAAGGATGTTAGCAAATTGAATTGTGCAAAAAAATCAAAAAGTGAAGCCCCGCTTCTTGCATTATAAATCAGGATGGTTTAGGGGAAGGTGTTACAGAAGAAATATCGAATTATGAAGATGAACAAGTGGAATGCAAACAAAATACTTTGCGTGTAAAACTAGATGTTTGTTATAACAAAAATCGACCAAGCCGAGAGAGCTTTGAGGAACTATTGTCTGTTTTAAGAGAAGAAAATTTCAATGTACCAAAAAGTGCAAAGTATTTTGAAATTGAAAAAAAAACCTTATGCATTAAAGAGGTATCTCCTGTCTTTATTGTCATTTGGGTATTAAAAATAAATTGAAGAAAATTTCACCTATTTTAAAAAATTGCGACGAGATTGTGGTGGATATAAATATCGATGGAATTCCATTGTTTAAATCTTCGTCCATACAATTATGGCCCATTTTAATGAGGGTCGTTAATTTTCCCAATTTATCGGTTTTCGCAGTTGGCATATATTTAGGTAAAAAAAAAGCCACAGAATATAGAAAATTACTTAAACAGATTGGTAGACGAGTTGAAGCAATTGTTTTATAGTGGAGTTTTAATTGACAATAAAATGATACCTTTTCGTTTAAGAGCAATTATTTGCGATGCCCCGGCAATTCGTATAAATGGGGAAGAAGATCCCGAAAAAGCATTAAGAAATGAGTTTAAGTTGGTAAAGAAGCGGCATTTCCAAAAAGTGTGCATAATGAATAAAAAAACCAACTCAAACCCAGCGCTTTAATTTTGTTTTACTATTTTTTTTTCTAACTGTTATTTTTCTCTATTTTTTTGTTTAACATTACTTTGAAATAAACCCACTGATTAATAATAACAAACCAAAAGTACAAGAAAATATATTTTTTTCTTATCACTAGTCAGTTAGCTTACCACAAGTTAGCTCAATAGAAGTTAGCTTTTGGCTGATAATATAAGAGGGCACTATTAATTAATTTTTTGCTGACTAGCTAATGGTAAGCTGACAACAAACATATCATTAACTAGTCAGTTTATCCCTAACTCAAAGTGTCCTCTGATGTTGTCAGCCAAAAACTAACTCATATTGAGCTAACTTGTGGTTAACTGAAACTTATGCAGAGTGAGTGAGTACTGACTCACTCTGATGACAACAAATGTTTAAACTGAATAGGACTTTACATGGAAAATAATTAGCTTTTGAGTCACCTGTGACTGAATTTTGGTGAACCATTTCTTAGCTTAAAGTTAACTCAATTTCCGACAGTTCATTCTCTTAGATGCAGGAACGTCGTTGATGTAAAGCATCTCCAAAGTGTATCTTCTCTTATAATTCCTCTCTTGTGCTAAAATTTCTACGTCGTTAAAGTTTGGCTTGTGTCCAGTCAAAGTACAGTGGTTCGCAAGAGCAGTCTTCTGCTCGATTGGCTTTTAGGTCAGATTTGTGAGAAGAAAGTCTAGTCTTTAGTTTTGTCCCAGTAGTGAGCGAGACACACACGTCATTCAGTTGTGAGTACTTGTAAGATACTAAATTTTATTTATACAAAAAGAGATTATATCAAATTTTGAAAATATTTCAAGTTATCTAGTATAACCTCCTGCAGAGATTACAAATCAAAGCGGAGGCCAAATATACAAAACATAATATACAATACAATTTTCAATACTGGTTCATCCTAAGTACACGAAAAGTGTCACATTTCTTTTGTGTGCGGGCTGCTCCTACCACTGGCCATTATCACCATGTGGAAAAGTACGATCATGAGCAAGCGTACAAATATTATCTAATGCATACAATTTTATGGGCTGCACTTGAGAATGCAACATTACCCAACACACAATTTAAAACATGTTCAACTTTGAACATTCTGCCAGCGGAAAAAGTTCTTAAGGTTTTCTTTATTATTCTTTTCTTAAAACGTGTTCAACTTTGAACATTCTGCCGGCGGAAAATAATCTATTGTTCTTTTGTTAACATAATGTGGACTGTATTAAACTTATATCTAGCTACAAGTTGTCGCTGTATTCTGAAATTTTTAATAGATTTAATAACTACATATTTTTATACATTTAATATCAGCGACGTATAACCACTGTAGCTGCATCATATTGCTGGTTTCAATAGAGTTGGGCGCCTTCCGAATCACCGTGTTGATATCAGCAGTGCATCCCAGCTCAGTTGTCTACCTCTCTTGTTGGGTAGTCGGACATGCTTCAATTCTTCTTCTTCGCTGAGAAGGGGTACTACTTGAAGTTTATGTTCGTCGACCATGGTGTTTCTTTCTATGGCCTTATTTCATCATCTCCATTTTATTCGTAGAGATCTTGATAGTGCAGAAAAACTCTTTTTTCTGTTTAGAATATTTTTTATTGTTTAGGTGGTGAGTATTTACTACTGCGAGTCTCTTACCGCTGGTGTGGCGAAAACTCGTTGTATTTTTTATGAAATATTTATTATTCCAAAGGTGGTGAATATTTAGTACTCCGAGTCTCTTACCACTGGTGGGAGAAAACTCGTTGTTTTTTATGAAATATTTACTATTCCAAAGGTGGTGAGTATTTATTACTCCGAGTCTCTTACCACTGGTAGGGGAAAACTCGTTGATTTTTCAATTTTACCTCAGGCGGTAAAAACGATTTCTTTAGCTCTGGCGCTAAAGATCCGATTTTTTAACTTAGAGTCTCTTACCTTTGGTAGGGGAAAACTCTTCGTTTTTAAAGGCTCGAATGGACCAAAAATGAGTGAAACACACACGTCATTCAGTTTTGAGCATTTGAAAGATACTAAATTTTATTTATACAAAAAGAGATTATATCAAATTTTGAAAATATTTCAAGTTATCTAGTATAACCTCCTGCAGAGATTACAAATCAAAGCGGAGGCCAAATATACAAAACATAATATACAATACAATTTTCAATACTGGTTCATCCTAAGTACACGAAAAGTGTCACATTTCTTTTGTGTGCGGGCTGCTCCTACCACTGGCCATTATCACCATGTGGAAAAGTACGATCATGAGCAAGCGTACAAATATTATCTAATGCATACAATTTTATGGGCTGCACTTGAGAATGCAACATTACCCAACACACAATTTAAAACATGTTCAACTTTGAACATTCTGCCCAGCGGAAAAAGTTCTTAAGGTTTTCTTTATTATTCTTTTCTTAAAACGTGTTCAACTTTGAACATTCTGCCGGCGGAAAATAATCTATTGTTCTTTTGTTAACATAATGTGGACTGTATTAAACTTATATCTAGCTACAAGTTGTCGCTGTATTCTGAAATTTTTAATAGATTTAATAACTACATATTTTTATACATTTAATATCAGCGACGTATAACCACTGTAGCTGCATCATAGTGCTGGTTTCAATAGAGTTGGGCGCCTTCCGAATCACCGTGTTGATATCAGCAGTGCATCCCAGCTCAGTTGTCTACCTCTCTTGTTGGGTAGTCGGACATGCTTCAATTCTTCTTCTTCGCTGAGAAGGGGTACTACTTGAAGTTTATGTTCGTCGACCATGGTGTTTCTTTCTATGGCCTTATTTCATCATCTCCATTTTATTCGTAGAGATCTTGATAGTGCAGAAAAACTCTTTTTTCTGTTTAGAATATTTTTTATTGTTTAGGTGGTGAGTATTTACTACTGCGAGTCTCTTACCGCTGGTGTGGCGAAAACTCGTTGTATTTTTTATGAAATATTTATTATTCCAAAGGTGGTGAATATTTAGTACTCCGAGTCTCTTACCACTGGTGGGAGAAAACTCGTTGTTTTTTATGAAATATTTACTATTCCAAAGGTGGTGAGTATTTATTACTCCGAGTCTCTTACCACTGGTAGGGGAAAACTCGTTGATTTTTCAATTTTACCTCAGGCGGTAAAAACGATTTCTTTAGCTCTGGCGCTAAAGATCCGATTTTTTAACTTAGAGTCTCTTACCTTTGGTAGGGGAAAACTCTTCGTTTTTAAAGGCTCGAATGGACCAAAAATGAGTGAAACACACACGTCATTCAGTTTTGAGCATTTGTAAGATACTAAATTTTATTTATACAAAAAGAGATTATATCAAATTTTGAAAATATTTCAAGTTATCTAGTATAACCTCCTGCAGAGATTACAAATCAAAGCGGAGGCCAAATATACAAAACATAATATACAATACAATTTTCAATACTGGTTCATCCTAAGTACACGAAAAGTGTCACATTTCTTTTGTGTGCGGGCTGCTCCTACCACTGGCCATTATCACCATGTGGAAAAGTACGATCATGAGCAAGCGTACAAATATTATCTAATGCATACAATTTTATGGGCTGCACTTGAGAATGCAACATTACCCAACACACAATTTAAAACATGTTCAACTTTGAACAAGTAGTGCCAACATAAACCTTTTGGCATACCTTGGACTTGTCACCATCACATTTAATCTTATAAACTAAATTGGACTTTTCTTCACTGTCCACCTTCGATTTTGTCTTACTAAATAATTCGTTAACTGTCCTAAACGTTCGGGGAGCTAATAAAAATTTGTCATTATTATAAACGTCCGATTTGTTGAACCTTTCGGAGAAGCCAGGTATGTACGTCATTGCTTTATAAGTTATTAATCTTTTTTCTTTAACTGTTTGGTGATAATTGGTTTTCGTTCGTCTAATTAAGTCCTCTATGGTTTTAATTGGAAAGTCATTTTTCCTTAATACGTTCTTAATCCGTCTTTCATTGTCACTATGAAAACTTTTGTCACTTATGTTGAAAACTCTGTTAATAAAGTTTGTCGCTGTATTAATTATAATTCGTCGGGGATGTTTGGAGTGAAAGTTTATTAATCGTCCGGAAGATGTTGGTTTTTGATACCAAACCAATTTTAACAAATTGCCTTGTCGGTGAATTATATAGTCAAGATAAGGAAGTTGTTGGTCACATTCTTTCTCCATTGTGAATTGTATTTGTCTATTGAATGAATTAAGTATTTGAAAAGTGTTGTCAGTTTCACTTTTTTTTAAATCACAAAAGGTCGTCAACATATTTAGTCATAAGTCTGGGCTTTGTAGTCATTCTTTGTATTGAAACGTTCAGTAACTCTTCCATGATAATGTCGGCTATAACCGGTGATGCCGGTGAACCCATGGCATCCCTTTCTTCTGTTCGAAAATTCTATCTTCATATTTGAAATATCTAGTGTCCTTTATACAAAAAGTCAGTTATTCAATAAACAAGTCTTTTGGGATTCTGGTGAATTCCTCTATATTGCTCCATTTTTCCTCTATAGTCTAAATAGTTAGATTTACTGGTATGCTAGGGAATAAGGATACCACGTCAAATGAAATTAAAGTTTCGTCATCGTCAATATGTGTGTTATTTATCCTAGATTTAAAGTCCTCTGCGTCCTTTACATTATATGGTGATTCTCTTGCCATGTTCTTTAAAATATTTATAAGGTATTCGCTAAGTCCATACGCCGGTGAGTTTATGGAGGAACAAATCGGTCGTAGTGGTGTACCCTCTTTATGGAGTTTGGGAAGTCCGTAGATTCTGGGTGCTGTTGCTGTCCGATTGGTTAATTTATATTTGTCATTTTGGCTAATTAAATGTAAGCTGAATAACTTGTCCACTAATTTGTTGTTTTTGTTTTGCAGACTCGAAGTAGGAGCCCTTTTTAAGCGTCTGTATGTGCATATGTCCGTCAAAATTGTTCTCATTTTATGGTCGTAGTCCTTTTTATCTATTGCCACTGTCTTGCCCCCTGTGTCCGTCTTAAGTATTAATAGCTCTTTATTTTTCTTCAAAAATTCCTTAGTTTGTCCCATTGTGTTGAGTATAAGTATGTCTCTTATACTATGTTCCGTCTTATGCATGTGGTCGTCTTTTCGCCATCCCCTGTTGTTCGCGGTTTTCAATTGTTTGCACACATTCCTCTCCCTCTGCTATGATTTTAAATAGTGGGAATGTTGCGTTGGTGGGCAATGCATGATTTCGACCCAACGAAAGAAGCCACTGTATTTTTTTAAAATTTAAAATAAATAAATTATAAAAACACCAACATCTTTTTTTTTTTGCTTATGACCTCAAGCCTAACAATAACTGAAAAATAAACAACAAAAGGTCAACTATACGAGGGCGGTTCGGAAACTTCTTAGCCTAGCACAAAAAGCGCGGTATAAACAGAAAAAAGTTAAGTATTTTGGAAACTTTCTACTCTGCTATGAACACATGTTAAATTTTGTTTCGATCTGGCATATAGAAACAGGTGTTCACAAAAGACGCCTCCGCGATTTTTTTACAATGGAAAAATTAGAAATGCGTAAATATTTACATAAAAAAGTTTATCGGGACAACAAATTCATAATGATATGGTAAATGTGTTAGGTGAAAGTGCTCCTTCATATGCAACAGTAAAAAATTGGGTTGCTGAATTTAAACGTGGTCGTACAAGCATTGAAGATGAACCACGTAGTGGACGTCCAAAAACAGCAACAACAACAGAAATTGTAGCCAAAGTGCATGATATGGTATTAAATGACCGACGAATAAAAGAGTGTGAACTAGCTAATATCATGGGCATCTCAAATGATCGAGTCCATTTAATTTTGCATAAAGAACTACAGATGAAAAAGCATTCGGCAAGATGGGTGCCGGACTTGGTAACAGTCGACCAAAAACGCATAAGAATGAACATTTCTCAAGCTTGTTTGCATCGTTTTCAGCGAAATAAAATGGATTTTAAGCGTCGTTTCATAACTGTTGATGAGACATGGATCCACTACTATACTCCAGAGACAAAAAAAAACAAACCAAACAATAGACTGAAGCTGGAGGAAGTGCCTTAAAGAAGGCAAAAACAATGCAATCGGCTGGTAAGGTTATGGCAACGGTTTCTTGGGACTTCAAAGGTATTTTATTGATTGCCTATCTGCAAATTGGTAAAACAATAAATTCAGAGTACTATTGCAACCTTTTAGATCAATTAAATGTACAAATTCGAGAAAAACATCCTGGCTTACAACACAAAAAAAAAAAAATTTTCATCAAGACAACGCACCAGCGCACAAGAGTGTTTTAACAATGGTTAAATCAACGAATTAAAGTACGAGTTGCTTGACCACATACCTTATTCTCCTGATTTAGCTCCCAGTGACGTTTACCTGTTCCCAAATCTAAAAAAATTCCTTGCTGGCAAGCGTTTTACCTCAAATGAAGATGCAATTACAGTTGTAAACCACTATTTTGAAGACCTTGAGGAAAACTATTTTAAACAAGGGATATAATTGCTAGATAAGCGTTGGACTAAGTGTATTGAAGTTTCAGGAGATTATATTGAAAAATAAAAATATTTTTGAAAAACTAACTATTCTCTTTCATCCGAGCCGCCCTCGTACAAGTCCTAAAAGATATTTTTAGTTGGCTTTGCTGAACATACAGTATTATAGAGTATATATATTTTTTACTAGTTTCTTTAAACGAGCTCTAAAAACACATGGACCTCACCTTAAACAATAAACAAATTTATAAGCATTCGCTCACAATTTTAATTATGTTTCCAGATAAAATAAATGAACAATGGCAAACAAGTTGACAAATTAATATGAACCGCATTTAACGATAAACATTAGACTTGCAATAATTTAAAACCTTTGGCTGGAGAAAAAACGATAGTAAAGCATTATACTTTACAATGTGATTACTGAGTATTTATGAGAGTATGACTGTATGTACACTAATAAGGCGGGTTGGTTTTTTTTTAATCGTACAGCAAAAACGTAAACTACATAAAATTCTAAGAAAATTCTCCATGTATCTAAAATAAAATCCTAATCCACGCCTCTCGATTTGAAAAATTATATGCCCGCCTTTGCCAAAAAAATAAATGTTAGAAAAAATCGCTTTTTCCAAAAAGAAGTCGAATTTTCTGAATAAAATTTTTAAGTAAGGTAGTTTTTTTGCACTTTATATTTTTGCTACACTCAAAATTTATTTTCAATAAAAAATATTCACCCAAGGAAAAATTTTGTATATAATTGTATATTTAATTATTAAAAAAATTATTAAAAATTTCTTTTATAATTTATTAAATATTTATATTTATAACATAACCTTCTTTTGTTTTGATAAACATTGCTTATTTTATAATGCAAATAAAAACAAACTAAAATATTGTTTTCACTCAAACAATATTTGAGCAATTTGTTGTTTTATGCTAAACGCAGTTTAGGTGAAACGTGTACTATTTTTTATATAGAACGCAAAGCAGAGGAGATGCAAATTTGGGTTTAACTGATTTTTTGATAATTGAATATTTTGATTAGACTCAAAACAAACCCTGTATTGCAAAAACTATAATATAATAAAACGTAATATATTTCAAAAAAATAATATAATTTTAGCGAAAGAAGAGGAAAAAAACAAGTCGAGAGGCGCGGATTAGTATTTTATTTTAGATACATGGTTTCTTCGGAGAATTTTGTGTAGATGGCGTCTTTGCTATACGATTTTTAATTTTTTTCATCCATACAAATCAACCCGCCCTAATGTATACACCTACCAATACATACACATATATAAAGGGACATGTGCCCAGAGTCCTTCCATAATGTATGACCTCATGAAATTAAAACCAACTGTGTTTAAGCTGCAGCTTCGAACAGTAAACGACTGCAATATCTCACAATGTACGGACGGGCTCATAAGGACACTGCCACATGACTTGCATTCGAAGTGCTGCTTCGGAATGAATGCTTTAATGCTTTCTCGCTCCCGCAATTTGTTAAATGCCGTTGACACATCAATTAGGATACGTGTGTGTGTGGATGGCTGGTCAGCCAGCAGCTGCACACCGCTCCTTGTTGTCCGACAATTGGATAAAAAGAAGAATTTCATTTTATTTTACCACTGCATTTCGGCCAGCTGTAGTGGGTTACGGTGGAATTACATAGTTTTTTTTGTAGCCAACTGGTTTGCCTGCCATCCACTCACATCGTCTTATTGTTATAACAATAATTGTTATTATTATTTCATTTTCAATTTGGCTTTAATTAATGGTTTTATATGGTATTTTTTTATATACAAAAATTGCCATCTGAAAATACACATCTGGAATGTACCATCCGTTGCGTGTATGATGATCTCACATACTCGTATTACTCCCACCAAAGCCCTAAAGTTGTTAATGTCATAAGAACATTAACAACTCGCGTTTGTAAGTATGTGTGAATATCCTGATTAAGGAGTATTTTGCAAAATACAATCCTTAATTACGAGAGTCATTACTGAGCATGCTAAGAGCGTCATACTATTTAGCGATTTTAACAAGGTACTCCACTAACCTCGTAAATGCCGACAGCTTTTCGAGTAAGAGATTTATCTCTAAGCCATGTAAAAATTTCTTTATAAAATACTCGTACATTAGCCCTTTGAATCCGGCGTTAAACAGTAGGTTCCAGTCAGTGTGCATATCGTGCACGGCTCCTTAACGGGACGCTGTGAGAATTTTATAAGAATACTATCAACGATTAGGAACAGCCTTAAGTCGGCCGACTATATGATATCCTTAGCACGCTCTCTATACTCCGTAGCCTTAGCATGTTATAATAAAGGGTCGTTAAATTTTAAGGGCCGATGTTGAATGTGAACCACACCTAAACTTCAAGTTTTTTTCTGCATTCTTAATTTCAGACTAATTCATATTGAACCATGGAAAGATACAGTAGCGAGCAAGTTAAAGTTATTCAGGCTTATTATGAAAATGGGCGTTCAAATCAAAATTCATATCGTGCACTTCGTAATTTTTTCGGTCAACTTAATCGTCCAAATGTGCGTACAATCAAAAAAATCATGCAAAAATCTGAGCAAACTGGTTTCGTAGGAGGTGTGAAAACACCAGGTATTGCAGAAAATCTTGCTGCTGTTCGCTATAGTGCGGCTGAATAGCCGCCCACCTCATGTCGTCGTCGTGACCAACCATTGCACCTATCACGCTCGTCGTTGCATATGCATAAAGACTTCCATTTACACACTTCAAGGTGCAATTGTCGCAAGAACTAAAGCCTTTTGACAATTCCAAACGTCATCAATGGTCAGAATGGCGGCAAGAAATGGCAACAGTGGATGATCAATTTTCGAAGAAAATCATTTTCATTGACGAGGCAAATTTTCTTCTCAATGCACCCACAAAGAGTGACTGTTTGGTGCAGTTTGTGGGCTGACGGCATCATCGGAACGCATTTTTTCCAAAATAGTAAATGGTGTTCGCTATTGTGAGATGATAAAGAACTTCCATACTCCGAAATGGAAGATATGGATGTGGACAATATGTGGTTTCAACAGGACGGTGCCACTTGCCACACAGTTAACCAAAAAATGGCTCGTTTGCGCGACAAGTTCAATGGCCGTGTTATCTCACGTCGTGGCGATGTTAATTGGCCGTCAAGATCATGTGATTTGGCGCCGTTTGACTTTTTTCTTTGGGGTTATTTGAAAGAAAAGGTATACGTCGATAAGCCAGCAACAATTCAAGAGCTTAAAAATGAGATAATTTGGCATAGAACCTCAATTATGCCTCAGCGTCATTGACAATTTGGACCATCGGATGGAGCTGTACCGCTGAGGTTGCGGTTGCCGATATGTTGTTCTATACATAATTGAACCATACCAACCATTATCATATTAAAAAAAGGAAATGACAATTATTTGTGTTTTATTCAAAATCAACATCGGCCCTAAAAATGTAACCACCCTTTAGCTTAAGTGTGACATGACGACTTTATTTTATCCTTCACTTCTGGTTGTGCAGAAAAGGCAATTGAAACTAAGTTTTGAACCTCTTGAATGGACTGCATTTAAGCAGATATAAAAAATTGGTCATATTTACATTTTTCAGAAAATGACATTTCATTTAGTGCCCACACAAACTGTACGGGGAGCATATACTCGTATGATCCAAATCGGTCCAAGATCGTTATATACTATACAACATTTTATCTAGTGTTTTAGTGGTTGTATGTACGCATTTTGGAGTGGTTGTATGTATCTTTGGCAGCTTTGTGCTGGAAGTATATTTAAAAACGTAGATCTGCAAGTCTGATTTTTATCTGATCTAACCGAACGTAAAGAACTGTGCCAAATCTCATTAAGTTGGATGTAATATGTGGCTACTAAAATCAGAAACATCGGAAATTGGATGAACATATGTAGGGGAGATATATATCTAAATTTTGCGACTCTTAGTTTAATAACAAGCCTTAGATAGACAGCAGAGTACGGAAAGACAGATATTGTTAAATCACATTAACAGGTGATTCGGGGTCTATTGACACTCTTAAGTGTGGGGTCTAGCTCAAAAACTAGTTACACTAGTTACCTTATTGGCCGATAAAGTCACCTTGGCCTTCATCGAAACCAATTATATAAATAACACTTGGAGAATAAATAATGGAGAAATTCACACCTGAACAATGAACCAGAATAATAGAATTTTATTATTGAAATCAGCGATGAATTTTTTGAACGCAATCGCATGAGTGATAAAGCTCATTATCATTTGAATGGCTTTGTTAATTAGCAGAACTGTAGCTTCTGAAAATCCAGGAGCCATTCGTCAACGCCAATTGCACCCCATTAGGGGTGTACATTAGGGCGTACCTCAAAAAAAAAGTTCGCCGTACACCTTCGAATATGAAGTATTATTGAAAGGTAGTTTCAAAAATTTTTTTTTTATTTTTTTATGCCGAACGTAGGGGTCGCGCTTTTACATTTTTCTATATAACTTCTGCATTTATAAACGGATTTTAAAGTGTGATAAATCGATGTTTTTGTCTCGACGAGGCCGATTTTTTTGTCTTTGAAGTCATTGAGCTCAAGCACCCCCTTCTGGTACTTACCCATCATATCTCAGTTGCTACTACCCTAATGTACCACTCTAATATCAGAAAATTAAAGCTCGCGCGGGGTGCTTGAGCTCATGGACTTCAAAGACAAAAAAAATCGGCCTCGTCGAGACAAAAACATCGATGTATCACACTTTAAAATCCGTTTATAAATGCAGAAGTTATATAGAAAAATGTAAAAGCGCGACCCCTACGTTCGGCATAAAAAAATAAAAAATTTTTTTTTGAAACTACCTTTCAATAATACTTCATATTCGAAGGTGTACGGCGAACTTTTTTTTTTACTTGTAACCTGGTACGCTTTAGTGTACATGTACTAGGGAGTGGGATCACATTTGCATATATCATTGGGGCCTACTTCTTCGAGAATGAAGATGACAGTGCTGTAACCGTAAATAGAGAGCGGTATCGGTTAATGTTAGAACATTTTTTACGTTCTGCTCTTGAAAACAGACCTGCGATGTGGTTTCAGCAGGAAGGAGCCACTGCCCACACTGTGCGAGACACAATTGCACTTTAAAGTTAAATTTTTGGAAATTTGGAAATTATTTAGCAAGAGCCATCGCCAGATTCGTAAGCACCCGACTAATTTCTATAGGGTTATTTGAAGGAGCGAGTATATGGGAACAAACCCGAGACATTCCTTCTACTCAAGGCCAACATTGGTGCAGAAATTCGACCGCTACAGCCACAAATTTTGAAAGATGCTATGGAAAATGCTCTAAAACGAGCCCATCATTGCGAGCTGAAAACGGGTGTCATTTAAGTAAAATTATTTTTTATGCTTAGTGTAAAAAAATCATTTTGTAGGTACGAGTAATATAATGTGAGAAAAATAATAATAAAAGTTATTAAAGTTTTTAACCCCATGGTAACTTTTGGCCCACCCTGTACTTGAGCGACCACAACGATAGTCACTAAACCACTTTTTTACAATTGATATCGATGGTGCAGAGTCCCCAAAGTATTTATCAAGCTATTCCGTGACTGACGGGGTTTTCCCGCAAAAAATAATGTTTAATGAGCACTCGAAATTCACCTTTTTTCGTTTTTAACAAAATCCACTAGGTTGTATGTTTTGAACAGCTGTTAAACACAAACTGAATGAAGGAACTCTCTCAAAATTTGACAGTAATCTATTAACAGATGGTACTTGACGCGAGCAGTGTTGCATTTCATATAACTACATGGGAAGTTGGAATAAAAATATTGATCTGCCCTCGTAGCTCCCAGACATATATGGTCACCCGATTTTTTGGGTTAAGCTTCAAAATCAATATATTACTTATATACAATATTAATACTTACGTATACAATTTGACACAAGTAAGTTCCTTGAGTCTAGGACGGAGTTTAGAGTCCGACCAAGGTGGTCGAAAACCCAATTTTCAGTTGGCTTTTCCGATCGTGCAGAAGTACAGGATGTAATTTAGTCGGCTACGCCCGACTCTTGCTTTTTTACTAGTTTTAATCTATAACATCTTGTAAGAGTAATCCATTCTAGTTCGAAAATAGCGCACGATGCAGAATAAGGATGTGGATGGCAATTCTTACAATTGCCAACCAAGTAGTTTGCTCTGCGTTCTCAAAGGTCATGGATTTATTACAAAGCACCATGTTTAACTTAGTGCGTATTGCAATTTTAATATCAGTAGTTTATAGAAAATGCAATTGGATGTGTTCTTCTGAGACAAGTGACTACATTTCAAATATCAAAATTGCAGTTGATGTCCGGACGTTGTCTTCCACTCGTTGAGTTATGACCTACTGATCGCGCGATGCATTGCACATACCATTAGTCCTTCAGGTCTCAAGTGCGAGTAAAGAATATATTCATTCCTTCCTAACATGCAAAGGATCTAAGCAAATTTTCCATCTAAACAAATTTTTTATTCCACGAGTATTTAATCAAACTATCCTCCTTTTGAAGAGTAGATCACTTCTTAAATGAGTGCAGGACTTAGTTTTAGATGGTGCTCCTAAATAATGACAATCTAAGAAAACATACCATCAATTTACGGTAATACTTTTCGAAATGCTGGCCATAGTAGGGCATATTCATCGTGCAGAATATATCACCTTTATATTGACCAACGCTGGTTAAATTTTCATTTGGTGGGAGTATTTTGTGTGTGTGCTCATTCGTATGTCTTTATGTAAAGTCCTTCTGCTTACTTGTGTATGCCACTTTTTTTATTTATTTGCATTGCTCTGGTGTTTCGCTTTAAATTATCTCGTCCTTTCGTTTGCTGTAATGCCATAATTTTCAGCCACATAATTTATTGTAATAAAAAAAAGGAGCAACTCATATAACGAGTAAGTAAATTTATGGCCAACTTTTTGCTCTTTGTTTTTGTTGGTGGGTTTTTAATTAAATGCCAAATTGATATATTTATGCAAGTGGTTTAAATAACAAAAAACCAGGATGGGTGCATTCAGAATTTAATCCAGGAGGTCGTTAAGATAGAAAATAACCATAATTATTATCCTTTGTGCAATTCGAGTGAACTCGCGGTATCGAGTGAACTGGCAATGATAAGCGCAATTAACTACTATCTCAGGGGATAGTAAAGAACATAAACAAGGCTCAAATGCACAATGGGTTATGGTTTTTATTTACTAATTGGCAACTACATGAGGCAGTGAGGAAATTTAAGATTTCTGCAATGATCCCTGATTTATATCTACTACGAGTATACTTTATTTTCATTTATTCATTTATGATTCATATTATTTGCAAATTGTTCTACGACTTTACTAAATACAATGCAAAGAGTTTATGTTAATTCCCTTTTTAGCTTAAACATTACCACTTAATTACTCTAGTTTACAGCCATTTTGGTTCAGAGTTCTAAATATTTTTTTTATATATTTTGGCCAATAAACACGAAATCGAATTTTAAAAAATTTCCCCTTGATTAGTTTTCAAGATAGAATCCGATTTACCGATTTCATCACAAGTGGTCTCAAATGAAAGTAAATTAGCTTTTCTAACTAAATTTACTAACTTTTTCATACAAGGTATTAAAACCAGTTCAATAGTTTTCACGTTATAGGCATTTAAAATTTAAATTATGGAATTTTTTGTAAAATTATCACGATTTTAAATTAAAATCGAAAATATATAAACAACAATATAAAAATATACAAAAATAAACAAATTGAGCATAAAGTTGGACTTTCTCGAGCAACGTAATAGCGTTTGGGAGTTATGGTCAAAAAAGCTGAGACATCTCATAAAAAATCGTAAAAATATTCCACAAATCCCATCTTGAAAACTAATCAAAGGAAATTTTTTTAAAATTAATTTTCGTGTTTAGGACGCCAAAATCTATAGGAAAAAAATATTAGGAACTCTGGAGCAAGAAAAAAATCATTATTTGTAAACTAGTGTTAAAAAATGATGGTTTATTGTAGCTACTTAGTAGGGACATAAATACTGGTACAACATTGAACACACCCATTTCAATAGTAGAACTGAACATACCCCGTTAATGTCATATGGGTTTTGAAAGCTAACCTCAATCTCGGTGGCTATGCCAATAAGCAAAATTTCCGCATATGTGACGCGCAAAATAGAAAGGGACCTAAGGTTAAAAACCAGTTTTGTTCAGGAGAGCCATTTTAAAGATTAGGTCCCTTTCTATTTGCGCTTAGAATCGTCGACTTCACTTTCATTAAACGCGCATATCTCTGGGAGGGAACACTTTTGGGGCATGGGATCGGTCTCATTCGATGCTCAGATGTTGTCCACATAAAAAAATGAAAATTGATTTTTTTTACCCTTAGGTCCCTTTCTCTATGCGCTGTCACATATGGGGTTCAGAGAACCAACACGTGACATTTGGTGTGGACACTGTTTGGTGTGGATTTTGGGCTGGCGGCATCATTGTGCCACTTATCTTCAAAAATGAGCAATGAGCCGCCGTTACCTTCAATGATGAGCATTACCGCACCAAGCTTGACGAATTTTTGTTTCCAAAAATTCAAGATAATTACATGGAGGACATTTGGCTTCAACAAGACGGGGCCACATGTCACACAGCCAATGCAACCATCGATATTTTAAGCACTCTTTTTGAAAATGGAATAATCAGCTGAAATTGTGATATCAATTGGCCCGCCTCGGAGCTGTGTTCGAGGTTTTTGGCTTATTTTTAGTAAGGGGCTCATATAGGATAAATATTACGCAAAGCATCTAGAGACAATTTAAGCGTTACAATATGAAATCAAAGTTGCCATTGAAGATATTCAACCCGAAACAATCGAAAATGTACTGAAAATGGGGTTGATCGGATGAGGCCAGTTGTGGTGGTCATATGAATGATACTGTGTTCCATTATTAAACGACAAAATTCAAGCTTTCCAAGAAAACCAGAAATTTCGGGAAAATTTTCAGTACTTTTTTTTTCTACAGCCAATTTAAATTTAAAATTTTAAATCGCCCACCCTGTATATCTGTATTAAATGAGGCATTTGACCTGACTTAAGTCATAAAGGCTATAAAGAAGACTGGATGTCGGAAGCAGTTTAATAATCCTTATGAGCGGTATATACTGTTGACTGGGTTCCCGTTTAATCGTACAAAGAGGGAGGTCCAACAAAGGGAGGTTAACAAGAAAAATAGCCACATTAAGGCAATTAAAAATCTACGAGTAATTGTGGAAAAGCCTTTGCATCCACAATGACTGACTGTTTGGTGCAGTTTATAGGCTGGCGACTTCATCGGGTCGTACTTCTTCAAAAACGAGGTCGGCCAAGCAGTTACCGAGAATGGTGCTCGCTTTCGCGAGATGATAACCAAGCTCTGGGGCCAGGAATTGAGGATATGGACCTTTACGATATGTAGTTCCGACAGGATGGTGACACATACCCAACGAAACAATGTCTCGTTTGCGCGAGAAGTTCAATGGCTGAGTTATCTCACTTCGTGGCGATATTATTTGGCTGCCACGATTATACTCGTAGGATTTGACACCGTTGGATTTCTTTCTTTGGTGATACGAGGGTTGCTATTTAAAAGTCCGGTCTTGACAATACTAGTGTTCCAAGAAGCAAACTGAACTTCCATTGGAAACTTTGACATTTTCTAGCATAACTTCACTCAGAACGTTTTGTCATTTGAGGGCGAATTGTTTTGTTTACAGAGTGTTAACAAATTCATCTCAGTCAACAGATGGAATTATCCCGTGAACATTTTCGTGCGATGATTTTTTACGATTTTCGGCGTGGGTTATAAAGACAAGAGTTTTCAAATCAACTTGTTTCGACTTTGGCGATGAAGCACCATCAAAAACCACTGTTAGTCGCTGGTACCAAGAATTCAGTCTTAGACGCCGTTCGCTCCAGGACGAATTTCTTGAAGGACGTCCAACTTCGGTCACTATGCCAGAAACCATCGATGCTGTGCGTGAACTGAATAAGCAAGACCGACATGTGACATACCGTGAGATTGGGGCATCCTTGGGCATTAGTGTGGCAAGCATCAATAAGATATTGCATGTTCATTTGGCCGTGAAAAAAATTTGCTCTTGTTGGATCCCACATAATTTGACGAATGCTCAAAAAAAGGTTCATATGTATTAGATTGTGCAAAGAGCTATTGAAAAAGTATAACTGCGGCAGCTCAAAGGCAGTGTATAACATTGTCACAGGTGACGAATCATGGATCTATGAATATGAACCCGAAACAAAATAGCAATCGACCGTATGGGTCTTTTAAGACGAGCCAAATCCAACAAAAGTTGTTCGTGGTAGAAGTACATCGAAGCAAATGATTGCGTTTTTATCGGTATAACCGGCCATGTTGCCACAGTGCCTTTAGTGGAACGTAGGACGGTCCATTGTGAGTGGTATACAACCATCTGTTTGCCAACAGTATTCGAAGAAATAAAGAAAGATAATAAGAGAATACGAATCATTTTGCATCACGACAATGCGAGCTCTCATACATCAGCTGAAACGATGAGCTATTTGACCACTCAAGATGTCGAATTGATGGGCCATACACCGTACAGCCCTGATTTGGCATTCAATGACTTCTTTTTATTCTCTAGCATCAAGAAAAAAATGCTTGATCAACGTTTTTCATCGCCCAAAGCAGCTGTTTAAGCTTTCAAAAATCATGTTTTGGAGGTGTCTCAATCGGATTGGAAAAAGATCCTCGAAAATTGGTTTGTGCGCATGCAAATGTGTATTGATCTTAAGGGAGAATATTTTGAAAAACAATAAAACCATTTCCAATCATAGATTATTGTGTTTTTATTGCCGGACCCGAAATATGTACCTCAAAAAGCCAAGAACAATTCAAGAGCTTCAGGAGTAGATAGTTGACGACATTGAACCTCCATCTCAGGGTAGTTGAAAATATGGAAAAATATTATATAGAACTTATATAGTATTTATATTTTACGCAACCCCCAATTATCGGAACTCTCCGATTTGTTCAATGAGCAATTTTTTACATTACGATCTTTACAAGGTAATTATTTGTGAAAAAAAATCTCGATAAGTGCAACAATCTCACGAATATGCTGAAATATGTTTCGTTTAGATCATTTTATCGTCGTTTCATTGTCATTGCTTGACATTTCTCCTACCATAGACTTTTCCTCAGAAGAAATCGATGAGTAGATGAACGAAGACATTCAAAATCGTTTTGAACAATCTAAAAGAACTTATATGTCAGACGATGAAAATACGGCTAATATGCGTTGAAATTAAAAACAGATAAAGAAAATAATTGACACATTAACGACATTGAACCTCCATCTCAGAGTAGTTGAAAATATGAACCATGGGATAGGGGTATGCCATCGTAGCCGGTGCGAACACTTGGCCTATATTTTGTTTCACAAATAATTGTCGTAGGTCCTTCTATCATAATAACAAATATTATGTAAAAAAAGTCTCGGAAAACCTTTTGTTTTATTAAGAAATGACAACGTGCGTTTTAGTTGGAGCACCCTTTATTTGGCAAAGTTCATCTGATTGTTCAATTGTAAATTGTAAACTTTTTATGTATTCTCTTAAAGTCTCACATTAAACTTGTAATTTAAAATAATTTAAACTTATCGATGTAGCACCGATAAGTTGGCAAATCGTTTGCATATGAAGTTCTTCCCATCCTATTGCGATGAAGTTGTTATCCCATACAGCCCGGCCATTTACAACTTGTCTTTTCAAAGGTTCTTTTTTTGAGCAAACGTTAAATAAAACTTTTCCCAACTATCATCAACTACCCGTACGCAATTGTGCACTCCAGATAAATCTAAAAATTACCAGGATCTTTTGTAATGCATTTTAACAAAAGGGAACAAGTTTTCCATTCGATGGCATGCGGGGCACCTGTTATGCCATTGAAGCTTACGCACACATGCAAAGCAAAAACTTTTTGCCAATGCACTTAGAAGGGCACATACCATATGCACATGAGACTATGCGTGTGTGTGGGTAATATTTATGTTCCCTTTCTCACAGACGCAGGCACATTTGTTGATTTCGTTATCCTTACATTTGATTGTATTCGCAGGGAATACTATCGCTCCTAGAATAATATTCCATTGTAGCCAAGGCAATTGCGAAGATTTCATGCATTTTCCACAATTCCTTTTAACAAAATGTTTTTCTTCGATTTAGTTTTCTTTTCTTTCTTCTTTTGATTGTATTTTGCAAATGCAGGAATAACATTTTTTACTCATTCTATACACTTTAAGAGTAATTCTTTTTTGTAGAATCACAAAATGGAAAAAATTGCAACAGCAGTTTTGCATGCAAAGTAAAAAAGGAGAAGTATGAGAAGGAGTACGAAATCTTATTAGTAATAAATCTTGTTAACAAAACCCCATAAAGGCGAAAAAGAAAAGGAAAAACATGTTCTTTTTGTAAAACGTTAAAAGAAATACATTTACATGTTCACGTCTATGCAGATTTGTCGAAGGATTGCCTCTTGAAAGGACCTCAATTTAAAAAAAAAAAACTAAAGTTGACTTCCATTTACCAGATTACTCGTATCTTCAATTCCATGTCATTTTCGACTTTTCCTTTTAAGGGGGGATTCGTTCTTTCGTTTTACTTGAACCACAAAAAAATAGTTATGTTATCATTATGACTTTATGGGTTTTAATGATAAGAAAAGTCTTAGTCGGCTCAATGAACGAATGGGCGGCGGGTTGGTTTTATATGTTTCCCTATAAGATCCTTATGCAGCTCATGCATGCCACGACAGGCAATGACTGAAGAAAAAAAACGCAACTTTTCCCTTACTTCGTTAGCACAGATGCAGAGAGCATTTAACGCTAAGCTTAAGTACTGAAATAAGTTTCGCAAAGATTGCAAAGTGGAAAATTGTGCTGCAAAACTTTTGATATGCTTGCCAGATAAAATGTTGCTGCATTTCTGGATGGCGCTTTTAGTGTCCGGGAAATGGTCTACATGTGATTTGCTCAAGTGATGTCTGGCCTGTAAGTGCCAGTTAAAATGGAGACGAGTAAAACACGATAATTAAATTTCTGTAGTAAAGAGAGCAAAACGAATCATTTCATATTGTATGCTTTTTTTAAATAGGCTAACAACGATTGAGTTTGCGGATGATTCTTGAAATTTAGAGTTTCTCTTCCGGGAATTTTGAAAAAATCCCTGGAATCCAGGTCATTTTTCATTCCCAGTTTTCTGGAATATTTATTCGAGATTTTCGGAAAATTCGTTATTTTCCATTACCACAACCTAATTGTAAACTACCAAGCGGAATTCGACGGCGCAAAAGTTTTTACGTTGGAAAATTCTAAAAAAAAACCTTTCTTTATTGAACCTTGGATTGAAGATAATGTAAACATACTAGCAAGGCTATTATATATTTTAAAACTAATTAAATAAGCTGTGAAAGCGCTTTGGCAACTATTAATTTTTAATATTAATATTAATTTTTAGCCGAAATATTACCAACTTCATAGCAACAAAGTTCTTACATGTTCCTTTTTGTAAACAAATCTAAGAAGCTTTAAAGGAGGGACAAGCGACTTTATACATTACTTAAGTATCTTAAAGATACAACAATACTATAGGGTGGGCTATTTTAAATTTAAATCGGCTGTAAGAGAAAAGTTCCGATAATTTTTCAAATTTCTAGTTTTATTGGAAAGTTTGAACACTGTCATTGAATAATGGAACACCACCCGATGCGTTTTCGCTTTGCCCAATAGGCTGATTAATGGTTGGGAGGAGATGAAGAATTTTACCGAAAAATCGTGTTTTCAGATAAGGCTCACTGTCATCTCGGTGGCTACGTCAAAATTGGGGTTCAGAGAATCCACACGTGACTATTGAGAAGCCAATGCAAAATTTGGGCACCGTAACATTACGTTTGGTTCATCCCACAGCGCCAGTTCTGCTTACCAAAAGTGGCCCACTGGGCACATTATATCACAACCACTACCTTCATACCCAGAAAGGTGAGGTTCTTACCCATTTACAGTTTGAGAATAGGTTAAGGTCCAGAACGAGTCACTGTTTGGTGTTGATTTTGGCCTGGCAGCATCATTGGACCATTTTTCTTTGAAAATGAGCAAGGAGCCACCGTTAGCGTCTACGGTGAGCGTTACCGCGCCATACTGAGTGAAATTTTGTTTCCCCAAATTTCAAGAGAATCACATGGACAAAATTTTCTTCAACAAGACGGGCCACATGTTACACAGCCAATGCAACTATCGACTTTTAAGCATTTTTTTTGAAAACCGAATAAGCAGCCGAAATTTTATTGTGAATTGGCCGCCACGGAGCTGTGATTTGAGCCCTTTGGATTATTTTCTGTAGGGAGGCATTAAAGATAAATTTTACGCAAAGCTTCCAGAGACAATTAAAGCGTTAATATACGAAGTCGTAGTTGCCATTGAAATTGGCCATTGAAGGTACTGCCAAGCTTGTTGTGATAGTCATACGAAGGTTGCTATATATATTTCTGGCGCCATCTCACATTTCCATTGGAAAATTTGACATTTTTTTCGCATAAACGTACTCAGAACGTGTTGATGTACGACCATCATTTGTGATGTTTACAGTGACTTGAAAAAATCAATTTGGCAAAAAAATGAAATTAACTCGTGAACAATTTCGTGCGATAATTTTTCACAACTTTCGACGTGGATTATCACGACAACAGTGCATCGATGAACTTAAATCTTTGTATGTAGATCAAGCACCCTCATATAGCACCGTGAACTGAACTGGTTGAATGAACTCAATTGTGGCCGACGCTCGCTCAAAGACAAAGGTCGTGAAGGTCGTCCAAAAGCGGCAATTGTGCCAGAGAAAATTGATGTAGTGCGTGAGCTTGTAATGCAACTTTGTCATGTGACATACCGTGAAATAGAGGCATCCTTGGGCATTTTTTCTACCAGCAAAAAGGTTTGTTTTCGTTGGATTCCGCACAATTTGACAATCGCTCAAAAAAGGCTCGAGTCGATTGGTGCATAGAAATTTTGAAAAAATTCGATCGCGGTGCTTTAAAAGAAGTTTATAAGATCGTCACAGGTGACGAATCATGATTCTATGCGTATAAGCTCGAAACAAAACAGCAATCGACAGTGTGAGTCTTCGAAGACGAGCCAAATCCAACGAAAGTTGTTCGTGGAAGAAGCACTTCGAAGCATATGATCGCCTGTTTCATCAGTAAAACTGGTCATGTGGCGACTGTTCCGCTTGAGCAACGTAGGACGGCCAGTTCTGAGTGCTACACCACAATTTGTTTGCCTGAAGTTTTCGGAAAAATTCGAAAAACGATCAAGAGAAGAGGAATCATTGTGCACCATGCTCTCCCAGTAAATCGCAACGACAACAATTATTTTCAAAACGCTTTAAAACAAAATGTGTGACAGCGGGTCAACGAAGATAACGGAATTGAACGATGTATGTAGGAGTGGCATTTCAACAGATCATTTTATAATATTTTAAGTTAGTAAAACGAAGGAAAAATTAACAGAAATTAAATTTATTTAATGTTCTTATAATAATAAAGCCAACATCACTGAAAAGCGACAGAATATTTTTCACAACTTGGCAGTTTGGAAACAAAATTAGCAACAGACGGTCTAATGATTCCACTAAAGCCCTTCCTGTTGTAAAAAGATATTTTCAAAATTATTTAAATGAAATTTTATTATGTAACTCAGGGATGCTAAAGTTGATAATTTTGTACATTTTAGATACTTTCTTGTCATCGAAGGAAAGTACATTTTACAATTTGCTATCTTACACCAAGCTGTGGTAAAAGGTTTTGTGACTTGGTCAATGCTAGTACCCTTTAACTTAGTTTATTATAATTTTAATTACAAAATATAAGTAAATAAATAAATAAAAAGATTAACAAAATGCTGATGTTTGCAAAACCTTAAAGGCATGTGAAGATTAACAAGCAATGTCCGATTCGATGTGCGAATCGAATTCGTTGATCTAGTCTAGTCTGTCCATTTTTCATTGTTATCTAACCACACGTTGAATTATAAGCCGATTTGGTGAAACTTTGTACATTATCAATTTTGAAGTTGGTCCATATCGGTTCATGCTGAGGATGTTCGTTTTTCGCTTTTACATTCCAGCAAATGTGTTTCCCACTAATCACGGCATCCAGAAGTTTAAGGCAAGCGTCAACAAACATTATTCGCTCTTTCCGCCCTCCGATCCTTTACTTACCACTCGCACTGCAGGTGGTATCCGCTGAGTGTTGGTTAATTAAAAAGAAAAATAATGTTGCATGGTACGTTATGAGCGACCAATAAATATCTTTAGTTATATTGGACCATATTGGTCCATGTTTTAGAATATCCCCCACACATAGTTCAGCATGATGCATTATAGGAGGCCTATAAGTACTTCAAAAGAAATTCGACCATATCGGTCCATGTTTTCGAAAAGCTAATGCGCATTACCCCACACAAAGGCAACTTCAGATTTGAGGTTCTGCCGCTTTAACTAGTGCGTTATGCGCGCGTAATATCCAGTTCTGCCGAAGCTTGGCTATATTAGTCCATCTTTTGATATAGCCCAAATACAATTACATTTCCAATTGGAGTTTCCGCCGTTATACTTATACATTTTTTGCCCCAAAAACCAAAAGAGAGCCCAAATGACCAACTTTCGAGAGCTCTAGTGTGGGTTCAGGGTTATCTGCGGAAATTCTATATACCCTACACCGATTAGTGGCGTTCAATGAAATCTTTTAAAACAGGTATATCCAGGAAAAAGGTGGAAAAATAGACCTCTGTTTTCAAAAGATCAACTTAGGAGAGCTGTAAGTGTGGTTTCAGTTTCAGCAGCAGAAAATCTTTATGCCCTACATCGATTAGTGACATTCAAGGCCGCATTGATGGCAAGGCGAAATACGATCTAATTTTAATAAAATCTTAAAAACAGGGACGTCCTGGAAAAGCACGGAAAATATAGACCTCTGTTTTTAAAAGTTAAACTTTCCAGCACGTCCCAGAAAAAGGATGGAACATACAGATCTCAGTTTTCAAAAGATCAACTTTAAAATTCTATATACTCGTACCCTACACCTCTTAGTGCCGTTCAAGGTAGTATTGACGGCAATGCGAAATACGCTGTAGTTGCAATGAAATCTTTTAAAACAGGTATCTACGAAAAAGGTGGAAAATATAGACCTCTGTTTTTAAAAGATCAACTTACGAGAGCTGTAAGGGTGATGTCAGTTAAACTGCAGAAATTCTATATTCCCTTCACCGATTAGTGACATTCAAGGTAGCACTGATGGCAATGGAAAATACCCTGAAATTTTAATGAAATCTCAATCTTAAACAGGGACGTCCATGGCTTATCTAGAGTTGGCAACACTAGAGCTTAAATGTGCATTTCTCATACAGGTCTACACAGAGAAAAAGTCAGTTGGCAATCGGTCCGAACTTGTGTTCGAATAGTCTTTCTTTTGCAATCACCAAATGTTTAAAATCTTAAAAGTAATTCAATTCAGATGCCATAAGATGATAGCTGATACAATATTATTATTAATATTGAATGTAATTAATGTATTAATATTGAATGTAAAATTCAATTCAGATGCCATAAGATGATAGCTGATACAATATTATGGTACATATTAGTAACTTTATGGTTAAATTGCGAGCGGCAACAAATTATTTCGCTATAATTTCCAAAATATTGGTACTTTATAGACTGTCAGAACCGAAATTCCCGGTTTAATGGCCAAACCCTTTTCAAGAACGGCTAAAACGGCGAAATTTTGGTTTACCCGGTCGGATTTTTCGGTTTTTTTTGGTATTGAATGTAAAATCAAAGAAAATTCATAACTTCATCAACGGAATACGTAGCTAGAATTTGAGCTAGAATCAACTTTAAGGGTACCGATGGAATCTCAATCTACAGTTGATGCGATTTAACGATATCTGTCTGTCCATCCTTAGTACGTCTGCAATCTATCTAAAGCTATCTTAAGCTCGTTATCAAACTTTATGTCGCAATTGTTGCCCGATCTTCATGAAATTAAGTAAAAATAAATTTTTTGAACCAAAGAAGGACGCTATTAAAATTGATGAAATCGGTTATGATTTTAATTTTCTCACGAAGTCAAGATTAAAAATATATTTGCAGTTCGACTAAATTTGGATAACGCATCCTAAGCCCGAAAATCTTATCCATTTAAACATGGAGATACCAAATTTGTACCATAAAACAATGACCTTTGACAAAATTAATATTGACAAATTTAAATATTACCTTTTTTTAAATCTGTATAAATTTAGACGTCGTTTGAGGCTTGCTTCAATTGGCTAGGCTGCTTTCAATTGGCTATTCTGTGCAACCAGAACTAAGGGCTATAATAAAGTTGGCCATACCAATCTTAAGCTATTTCATTAGTATATTTTCAACTAATAAACAAACGTCCAATTGCAGCATGTGATTTTATTGTATTCTAGAGTCAAGAAATATCGAAAATTACTTCACATCTGTTTGGGAACATACAGGGTGGGGCAAATTTTTCAATTTGAATCGGCTGTAAAAAAATTACTGATAATTTTTTTTAGTTTCTGATTTTATGGGAAAGGTTGAACTTTATTATTTTATAATGAAACACAATATCATTCATATGAGACTACCACAACTGGCTCAGCAGTACCTTATGCGATAGACCCAATTTTTCAGTACATTTTGGATTGTTTTGAGTCAAATCTGTTAAATGCCAACTTCGATTTTATGATTCAAAGCTTCGACTGCCTCTGGATGTTTTACGTAACATGTATCTCTTCAATGTCAACTTGGATTTTATGTTTCAAAGCTTCGACTGCCTCTGGATGTTTTGAGCAACATTTATCCTTAATGGCTCCCCAGCAAAAATAATCCAAAGGGCTCACAGCACACAGCACCGAGGCTGCCAATTGACATCACAATTTCGGCTGATTATTCGATTTTCAAAAACAGTGCGTGAAATATCAATGGTTGCGTTGGCTGTGTGACAGATATTTGGAAACAAAACTCGTTGATAAGCCATGATCAACGCCGTGCTTCAACAGATGTTTATAAGATCGTCACAGGTGACGAATCGTGGATCTATGCTTATGAACCCGAAACAAAACAGCACTCGACCGTGTGGGTCTTCGAAGACGAGCCAAATTCAACGAAAGTTGTTTGTGGAAGAAGCACTTCCACAAAATGGTCCAATAATGCCGCCAGCCCAAACTCCACCCTAAACACTGACTCGTTGTGGGTGCATTGGCTGCTCAATAGTCACGTGTGGGTTCTCTGAACCCCATATCCTGCCAAACAATCATTACTTTTTTTACAGCCGATTCAAATTTAAAATTGTTAATGGCCCACCCTATATTTTCCATTTCTTGGCAAAAGGCTAAACCTAAAATGTTGGTTTAAAATGGTATTTTAGTTTAAAAAAAAACCAACAGTTGGTTGTTTTAAAAAGTTAAAAAAAAACAAATGCCTGTTTTATGAAAACCCCGTTTTTTTGATACTCTATATGTGACGCGCAAAATAGAAAGGGACCTTAGGGTATCAATTTTCATTTTTTTTTGATGTGGACAACATAAGAGCACCGAATGAAACCGATCCCATGCCCCAAAAGTGTTCCCTCCCAGAGATATGCGCGTTTTATGAAAGTGAAGTCGACGATTCTAAGCGCAAATAGAAAGGGACCTAATCTTTAAAATGGCTCTCCTGAATAAAACTTTTCATCAACTTTTCAATTTTTTTTTGATGTGGACAACATCTGAGCATCGAATGAGACCGATCCCATGCCCCAAAAGTTTTCCCTCCCAGAGATATGCGCGTTTTATGAAAGGGAAATCGATGATTCTAAGCGCAAATAGAAAGGGACCTAATCTTTAAAATGGCTCTCTTGAACAAAACTGGTTTTTAATCTTAGGTCCCTTTCTATTTTTCTCGTCACATATGTAGCCATCATATATCTCCATAAAAAATTATTAAACCTGCAAAACAAACAAAAAAATTATGCGCAAAAATGTTAAGAATATTTGTACCCTTCACTCTAAATTGGCCCACCCTGTATTTCATACTTTGTTTAATATTTCATAACACTAATTATATACGTTTCATGTTTCCGGTGCTTTCCGCTAGTTTCCTTCGACTTGTAACTACTCGCAAAACTATTGCAGTAAATATTATCAACACCATCCTCAGCAGCAGCACCGTTGTGATTTCAGCACCGCCCTACTCCTCTTTTGCCAGCGAATTTTCGTTTCGTTATTTTCGTTACGAAAATAAATACACAGTCCTTTTGTGTTTGTCCGCCTTGTTGCTCGTAATTCTTTTTAATTAGAATTGTGTAGTTGAGACTACTATTATCATCAACAACCGCATACAAAAAAGCTGTAAAACAACGCAATCGGGTGATGCAAGGGATGGAGCTGGAACTGGAGCACATACATAAATTGGCCAAGAGCAACAAGGGCAGCTGCAGCAACCCACAATTGTGTTGTTCTTGTTATTTTATTTAATCTTATTTAAAAAGGATTTAACATTTCAATTTTTGCAACATTAGTGCTGAACATTTTTCCGGGCGAGGGTTGAATCCTGCTGAAAAACAAAACTGCAAGCGATGGACGTGATAAAGCAGCCATCTGCGTTCTTACACGTTGCAAGGATTTCGAACGAGTCAACGATTTCTGGTGCACAATTTGTTTTCGCATCTTTGGTCTTGCTCTTTGGTCCTGCAAAGATGGACAGAGTTTGGGCTGCTTTATCGTTTCTTTTTGTTTTTGCCACTAGTATTTGGTCAGGCGGAGCAAAAAGTAAACAGATATTAAATTGTCCATAAAATAGTTCTATTTGGGTCAGTTTGGGAAAGGAAGCCAGAAAGCAGAAGATGTGGAAAAAGATGGGGGCGATGAAAAAACTACTCATATGTCAATATAAGATTTATCAGAACTTACGATTTGTCTTGTGCGGTCAGCAAAAAGTTTCGGTGATTGTTAAAGTGATGGCAGAAGAGTTTTGTGTGGAAAAACTTCAACGAAGTGTTGGCAGGAAATTCTAAGTTAACCGGATATGCTTGTGAAGGCTCTGAAGTAGATGCAAGGCGTTGCCGTAATGGAGATGTTTAATGTTGTAATTCCATGGACGTCTAAGCCAACTTCCTAGGGCCTAAACTCAGGTTATATTGGAAGATACAAGTATTTAGACCATCTGCTGTTTAAGTCTTCACTAATATTAATAAAGCTTTATTAGAAAACTTAATGATTATAACACTGGTTTTAAAACTTCATGCAAATGTGTTTTGTTATTTAGTTGATTTTTATATTCAGTCCTTGCCCAGCAAGAAAAATGGCTACTTCTAAGGATGCCCCATGACATACCCGCTGCATTCTTATCCTATTTTAAAATAAGCCTCGGTAAGCAACATCAGTGCCTTCTATTTGATGCCCGGTGGCATAAAGTCCCCATTTCTTTGTAAAGATTAGTTGAATCGTCAGGTTCGGGTCCTCACAATACTAGCATTCCCGGATGCAAACTGTAACTTCCATTGAAAACTATGGCATTTTTTTTGCAAAACTTCACTCAGAACATTTTGTCATTTAAGGGCGAATTGTTTCGTTTACAGTGTGTTGAAAAATTTACCTCAGTCAAAAAATCCCGTGAATATTTTCGTGCGATGTTTTTTTTTACGATTTTCGGCGTGGGTTATCGAGACAAGAGTGTTTAAAAAAACTTGTTTCGTCTTTTGGCGATGAAGCACCATCAAAAACCACTGTTAATCGCTGGTACCAAGAGTTCAGTCTCGGACGCCGTTCGTTCCAGGATGAATTTCGTGAAGGACGTCCAACTTCGGACACTTTGCCCGAAACCACACGCAGAAAAAAGTATGGTTGTGGTGACAATATTCGAAGAGTTGTAATACAACAATATTATGATCCTCACAACAACAGTATGATTAAGATACAACCATACTATGATCCTCACAACAATAGTATGATTCACACATAACCATACTATGATCCCCACAACCATAGTATGATCCTCACAACCATACAACCATAGTATGATCCTCACAGCCATAGTATGATTCACACGCAACCATGTTATGATTCCTATTACCATAGTATGATCACACACAATTATACTTTGATCTCAAATATAATTTATTAGAATTTTTTTAAGTTGTCAACAATAGATTTGAATTATGAAAATTATTCAAAAATACATTAAATTCAAAATAATAGGAGTGATTTAGTTCTAAGTAGAAAAAAAGTTAAAATAAACGTAAGCGTTTTTGTTAAGAATATTTCAGTCAAACAAAGCCAAAGAAGCTTATTTAAAAAATGTTTTCGATAAAAAAATTAGATCCGTACTAATAACATTTGTTCTAAAAAGCATATTTAAATGAAGAAAAATTACAATCATACAATATTATTGCCGTAATCATATCACTGTTAACATAAAACGCAAAACACAATTCTTCTGTCGCATTTATATTGTTGCTATAACCATATTTTCATTTTTGAATTTGGCTATAATACTATCGTTACATTTCAACAATATTAATATTGCAGCAATTATACTATTGTCAAAACTTAATTCAGTTAACAATGCTATGGTTGCGACGAACATACTTTTATTGCGGAGAACATATTATTATTGCCGTGACCATGTAGTAACCATGTTTTTTCTCTGTGTGCATCGATGCTGTGCGTGAACTGATTAAGCAAGACCGACATGTGACATACCGTGAGATTGAGGCATCCTTGGGCATTAGTATGACAAGCATGTTTACGGCATGTTCATTTGGCCGTGAAAAAAATTGTTCTCGTTGGCTTCCACATTAGTTGATGAATTCTCAAAAAAAAACGGCTGGTATGGATTGGTGCGAAGAGATGTTGAAAAAGTATAACTGCGGTAGCTCAAAGGCAGTGTATAACATTGTCACAGGTGACGAATCATGGATCTTTGCATATGAACCCAAGACAAAACAGCAATCGACCGTATGGGTCTTTCAAGACGAGCCAAATCCAAAAAAAGTTGCTCGTGGAAAGAGTACATCGAAGCAAATGATTGCATTTTTTCCGTATAATCGGCCTTGTTGCCACAGTGCCTTTAGTGGAACGTAGGACGGTCAATTCTGGGTGGTATACAACCATATGTGAGGCGCAAAATAGAAAGGGCCCTAAGGTTAAAAACCAGTTTTGTTCAGGAGAGCCATTTTAGAGATAAGGTGTCTTTCTATTTGCGCTTAGAATCGTCGACTTTACTTTCATAAAACGCGCATATCTCTGGGAGGGAACACTTTTGGGGCATGGGATCGGTCTCATTCGATGCTCAGATGTTGTCCACATCAAAAAAAAAGTGAAAAGTTGATGAAAAGTTTTGTTCAGGAGAGCCATTTTAAAGATTAGGTCCCTTTCTATTTGCGCTTACAATCGTCGACTTCACTTTCATAAAACGCGCATATCTCTGGGAGGGAACACTTTTGGGGCATGGGATCGGTCTCATTCGATGCTCAGATGTTGTCCACATCAACAAAAGGAAAAAAAGTAAATTGATTTTTTTACCTTTAGGTCCCTTTCTCTATGCGCTGTCACATATGTTTGCCAACAGTGTTCGAAGATAAGAGGAGAGATAACAAGAGAAGACGGATCATTTTGTATGACGACAATGACAGCTCTCACACATCAGCTGAAACGAAAAGCTATTTGACCGCTCAAGATGTCGAATTGATGGGCCATCCACCGTACAGCCCTGATTTGGCACCCAATGACTTCTTCTAATTCCCTAGCAGCAAGAAAAAAATGCGTGGTCAACGTTTTTCATCGGCCGAAGCAACTGTTGAAGCGTTCAAAAATCATGTTTTGGAGGTGTCTCAATCGGTGTGGAAAAAGTGCTTCGAAAATTGGTTTGTGCGCATGCTAAAGTGTATTGATCTTACGAGGGCGACCGCAAAACTTACTGACCTGGCACATTTTCTGTTTTACTAGCAACTTTTTTTTTGTGTGTTTAAAAGAAATCTTTTATAAGCCATCTGTCAAAATTTCCGAAATATTTAATGATTATTTTCTTTGTTACAGGTGATTGAAGTAAACAAGTTTTATAATTTTTGAAAAATGGAAATAAAGAGTTTCGTGCGGTAATTAAACACTTTTATATGAAAGGTTAAACGCCACAATTAATCAAAGATGAATTGGATTCTGTTCATGGTGATAATGCACCATCATACTCCACCGTGAAATCCTGGGTTCAACAATTTAAAATGGGTCGTTCAAGTACGGAAGATGAACAACGCTCTGGAAGACCGAAAACTGCTACTACTATTGAAAACAATAGAAAAATATTTAATGAAGTGACTAAAGATAGACGAATAAAGCTCAGAGAACTTGCTGATATTGTTAAAATACACGAAAAACAAGTTTGGAGTATTTTACATGATGAACTCCACATGAAAAAGCTATTCGCAAGATGGGTGCCGCGTTTGTTGACTTTGCCCCAAAAAATCGTCCGTTGGACCAATTCCGAGGAGCTTTTAGCGATTTATTAGCGTAATCCAATAGAGTTCTTGCGCCGATTCAACCATGGATCCATCACTACATCCCAGAATGCAAAGAACAGTCAAAAAAATGATAGAAGTGGTCCCAGAAGGCGAAAACTGTTAAGTCAGCAGGAAAAGTAATGGCCACAGTATTTTGGGATGCAAGGGGTATAATATTTATTGATTATCTTGAGAAAGGAAAGACTATAAATAGTGAATATTATTGTGCATTATTGGATCGGTTGAGTGAAGAAATCAAGATAAAACGACCGCATTTAGGAAAAAAAAGTTCTTTTTCATCAAGATAATGCTCCTTCACACACTGCATTTTTAACTCAACAAAAACTGGCCGAATTACGATTTGAAATTGCTCCGCATCCACCATATAGTCCAGATTTAGCTCCTTCGGATTATTTCTTGTTTCCAAATTTAAAAAACTTTCTCGGTGGCAAAACAATTTTCGTCCAATAGCGAGGTTATTGCTGAAACTGAGGCATATTTTGAAGGTCTTGAAAAATCTTATTTTTCGGATGGATTAAAAAAACTTGAAAAACGTTTGATGAAGTGTATTGCGTGGAAGGAGATTATGTTGAAAATAAATAATAATAATTCCAAAAAATGGTTCTTTTTATGTTAGGCCAGTTACTTTTGCGGTCGGCCTTGTACTCTATAACTCTGTCCACGGAAGTCTGGAGGTTTGACAGAATATCATTCGCATAAATATTCGAACTTAAAATTGCAGTGTCATCTGCAAAAATTAATGACTCGCAACCGTCCAATAAAGGTATGTGTGTCGTATGTAAAAATGTTTTATAATAATGGCGAGACATGATCCTTGCGGGCATCCTACCTATACTGGGTATGCAGTTGAAGATTCTGCTCCAATATGAACCTTAAAGGATCGGTTTGACAAAAAAACTTCTAATTAATTTCACCAAGGACAAATTCAACCCTATTGCCATCATTTTAGAATTAAGGCATCGTGCCACACCGCGTCGAACGCTGCCTTGACATCTAACTAAACCATGGCTATAGATTTTCCTTCATAAAAATTATCCTTAACCAGTCTCCTAATTCTAACTAAGGCTGAACAGTATCCCTTATAACGGGAGGGATAATATCGTTGTCCTCGATAAATTCGACTATAATTTCCTTCAAACCCTTCTCCAATACCTTGCTCATATAGTTCAGTAGGCTTATCGGTCTGTATGATTCAGGGAGGCAATTACTTTTTCCTGGTTTAAAAATCGGTATGATTTTGGATTGTTTCCATAGCGAGGGAAAATAGCCTGACTTTAAACAAGCATTGAAAAGCAGAGTAAGAATTTCAAATCCTTTTGGTGGAAGATTTTTAAGTATTCTATTTGTAATGCCATCCGTACCTGGGCTTTTCTTATTTCTCAATGATTTTATGATACCCTTGACTGTGTTTATCGAAATCACCGAAGGAACGACATAGTGTTCGTTCAGAATATTTACTATAGCTGGATTACTCAGATTCGATGATATGTGGTGATTTGATAGAATTTTCAGAGCTAAAAGTTCAGCTTTCTGTAAGTTTGTCGTAATAATTCCATTATCCTTAAGGCAGGGTAGGGTTTTGACCTTTTTCCTTAAAATTTTGGAGATTTTCCACACACACGCAGAAAACAAGTATGGTTGGGGTAACAATATTCGAAGAGCATCATACTATTGTTGCGTATATGGTTGTGTCAAAACAATATTATGATCGTCACAGCAAGAGTATGGTTCACACACAACCATACTATGATTACCATAACAATATTATGGTCCTCACAACAATAGAATTATTTACACACAACCATACTATGATTCCCACGACCATATTATTATTCACATTCAACCAGACTATGATCCCCACAACAATTCTATGATCCCAATAACCATAGTATGTTTAACGTACAACCATAGTATGACTTACACACAATCATACTATGATCCCCAAAATTTTTTGTTAAGATTGGATTAAGTTGGTATTTAACAATAGAGAAGTTTATTAAGTAAATTATGTAATTAAACAGTAAAAAAAATATTTATTAAAAATATTTCAGTTATACTAATTCGTAGTTTTGTTTCGAAAAAATTTAATTATTTTTACTTTTATTGCGTAAGATTCGTAAAAATAACATTGTCAAATTAAAAAAAAAATACGGTTTTGCCGGTATGATTGCCGTTATTATGTTATTGTTAACATAAAACTGATGAAAACAATACTTTTATCCCACCAACCATATTTATATTGTTGCTACAACCATATTTTCATTTTTAAATTTGGCAATAATACTATTGTTACATTTTAACAATATTATTATTGCCGCAATCATACTATTGTCAAATTGAAATTCAAAAAACAATACTATGGTTGCGACGACCATAATTTTATTGCAGAGAACATACTATTGTTGCCGTGACCATATAGTAACCATATATATTCTCTGCGTGCAGTAGGGGAATGTTTAGCTATCCTGCTAAGCATATGATTCCATCCTTTGTTCCTAAATTTAAAAATGTGGTCTTTAATGATTCTGGTATAAAGGGTCATTTCTACTTTAAAATGAGTCATTCTGTATCGAAGCCAATTCCTTCTTGAATTGTTACGAAGGGTAATAAGATATAAGATATACCCCGGGAGTTTCCTATTGTAAAAGTTAGATATAGCGCGTTTTGGTACACTGTCTTCGATAGCGTCCTGTAAAACGGCGGTGAAATCACTAATAAAGGAGTCTTGTGATAATCAATCTCTACAATATCCCTTATCACAACATGCCTTAATTACAAGTTTTATGATACAAACGTTTCAGTCTGATTAAAGTTACAACCTATTTAATATAAAGAAAAGTATTATAAATTATTTTCAATTTAAAATATAGTCGTCGTTAATTTGCTATAACACAGTACAACAGCCAATCTGGGGGGTGAGAAATTCCAAGTCAGGGTGATGGTACTAGGTCAGTATATTAAAACCCTCAAAGGGTTTTGCGTTCGTATGTGCCAGTTTTTTTTATGACCTTTTACATTTTTTCCTTATCTTGATGTTTTTTCGCTTAGTTGTAAAATGTTGGCAAAAACGTAGTTTGACCTAACTCGAGAACGACTAGTTCGATTTTGCTGAAATAAATTGAGAAAAATTAATAATTACATTTTCTTTAATCCATTAATATACTGTTTCTCTACCAAATCAACATTTTTGCAATTAAAAATAAATTTATGAAGAAAATTTTGCCAAAAACGCAAAACCCTTTGAGGGTTTTAATATACTGACCTAGTACCATCACCCTGACTTGGAATTTCTCACCCCCCAGACAATAACCCCAAAAATGTTCCACAGTGTGATTATTCAAAACCTAAAAAAAATTAGAATTCCCTTAAAAAAGAAATAATAAATTCCAACATTTTTTTGAATGTCGATTTAAATATTGAGATGTTCGATGATATTTAAATCAAAATTGAAAACATACTTTAATATTATTTTAATTATTTTTCTTACTTTAACTTAGTTTTGTTTTATGATTGCTGTAAAAAAATCCAAACGCCTTTTCATCCTGTATCAAAAATAAATGTATGTATCGGCTGTATATTATTTAAATATTTTATATAGATAAATATATGTATATTGATTGTAAAGCAGCAATTAAAAAGAAATAATAAATTATTATTATATTACGATAACTGCGGCATAATTTTTATTTTGTTTTGCGTTCAATAAAGCACACACACATACATATTCGCATAAAAACACAAAAGTATATTTGACCCTGTTTCCGCTTCATGTTGTTTTTTTCTCGATTTTTTTTTGTATTCTTTTTTGGCGGGGTTTGGGGGAGGTTCTTTTTATATTTATAACGTTTCCAACGTTATAACACTAGACGAACACACATATGGTACGTTATGGCCCAACATCAACATTACGATATTTTTCATTACATATTTTAAATGGTAGACGTTGACAACACTGAACAATTAAATCGTTGAAACGAAAAGTAACGTTTTTAAACCAAAAAAGTCTTGAATTGCAACTGAAAACATATTTTTCAAAATTTAAACTTAAACATAAATTCAAATAACGTCACAGTAACGGAAAAGATGCACAAGACAGTGTGCTCGTATGCCTCATTAAGTGGGCTTTCGTTAGCGGTGATGCCTTTGTAAAAGGACTTTCCACACGACGATGAGTCGAATGACATTGACGTATGAAGGTGAGTGGGTATGCATGAAAAGGATAAGTTCGAACATGTTGTTGTTGGTGATAAATAAAAGCTCAAAAAAAATTAATATAAAATATAATTCTATAAAATCTTTAGACAGCATTTGCGATCTGCAAATTGGCTAAAATTGTTGGTAAAAAAGAAAGAAACTAAAAAAACCACTATATCCGAATGTAGTTGTGTATAAAAATAGTTAAGATCAAATTAAAATTAAACAGTTTTGCTAACATTTAGAGAAAAGGTTTTTAAAAATAAAAAAAGCTTTTATTACGACATATCAAACTAAATGCAATGGCCTACACTTGGATAACCTTCAATAGTTATGTGGGTCTTTTCAAAAAAAAAATTCTAAAATAAATTAAATTTCACTCAAGAACGGTATAAATATAATCAAAATACACTGCGAGATTTGTGTGTGTGAATATCACTTTTCACTGAATTTTGGATTAAAATCAACCAACAGATGTTGGAACTACAGAGTGGCGCATGAATACTACTACAAAAACCAAACTTTTTTTCGTTGTGAGCAATTGGCTTATTATTTTTTTTAAAGGTAAGTATTTAGATTTTACTAGAATTAATTCTGGGGATATCGAAAAAAGGATTTGGAATCAAGTGAAGCGGTACCATGCTTTCCAATCCTGCACTTCCGTCCAAAGGGAATTTAGGCGGGAGATCGCGAAACTCCCCATGAACCATTATGAGGCTGGTTGTTGTTGTTGTTTGAAGTCTTGTTCGTCTATGGGGGATCTGCTTCGATATCCAGGCCATTTGAACTGGATGCGTCCACAGATACCTGGGGGTCAGCTGAGTGGGCTTGGCCGGACAATTGAAGAGGTGCAGTACATCATGTGGTCTCTGATGGCAGGCGGGACAGATGTCCGTAACGTTAGCATCAATTCGGTCCCAGTAAGAAATGAGGCGGCTGCACCATCCAGATCTCAGCACGCGCGTCTGCCGAGGTAGTACCTTCTCCTCAGGTGAAATATCCGGGGGATTTTCCCTAGCACTACATTCACACGATAGCTGGATACTGCTGCTGCGACATCATCGGCGTGAATGTTGTTCAAACCTGACTGATAGTTTCGATGATCTAAAGGTTCTCTGGACCTCTCTCTCTAGATTATGAAGATCGTATCTGATCTGTCTGGGTGGAGGCATCCTGTTCAAGAGATGGTGGTCAGGATGACTGATGCGAAAACACCCTAGCAGGTATTGCTTAGACAACAGGAAATTTTGTCTGCGCACGGTAAGGACCTTCGTCTAGTCATGTAGATGGTCCTCAGAAGACATAAGAAAACACCCTGTTGATGTTCTAAGGGCGGCATTCTGGCAAGTCTGAATTTTCTTCTACTGCGGCGTACTCACGCTCGCCGACCATTCAGGTGCTGCGTAGTTTGCTACAGACCGACCTATCGCTTTGTAAGAGGTCAACAAGGTTTCTTTGTCGGCTCCCCAAGTACTGCCGGCAAGGGACTTGAGGACCTTGTTCCTACTTTTGAGTTTATCGCAGATAGCTGTAGCATGTGCAGAGGATCTAAAAATGCTGTCCAATGTGACCCCATGGATTTTGGGGTAGTTGCTGGTCGAGATGTTGACGTCATCGACTTTCACATTGAGTGACAACCGCACCTCTGCGGTCCAAGCAGTAAACAGTCTGGCTGATGATTTGGAGGCGGATATTTTCATATTCCTCGCAGTATAGAAACGTGCTAAGTCAGTGAGGTAACAGTTGATTTTCTCGCAAATGTCATCCACTTTAAGTGCTGACGCCAGAATTGTGCAATCGTCAGCGTACGACACAATTTCAACGCCGTCTGGTGGTGCAGGAAGTTTAGAGAGGCAGAGGTTAAACAGAGCCGCGGATAAAACTCCACCCTGGGGAACTTCTTGTTTAACTCTACGGGGCTTTGACTTTCTGTCTCTAAATTCTACATATGACTGGCGCCCACACATATAGTTTACGACCCAACGTTTCAAACTGGGCGGAAGGGACGTGTCTTCAATGTCCTCGAACAGAGTGGCATGATTGACCGTGTCGAAGGCTTTTGTAAGGTCAAGAGCGACGAGGACCGTCCTGTCGTTAGGCTTGTTCTGGTTAGGGCTGGTGAACTTGTTTGCCGAATCTGGAAGCAGACCATACCATCAAAATCCGTATTTTCGGGTCCAAGACACCATCGCGGCTGTAATATCGTCTATTGAGACAAATCCTTCGACCCGAAAAGCCATTACAGCTTGATAAATTGTTTGTTTATGTCTGATGAGGGCCATTTTGATCTAAACGGCAATGTAACAAGCAAAATTGCCGTATATAGAGTGCTTACCGTGCGGGAGTTTTCCCAGCGTGTTGGAAGGTTGCAAACGTCCAGCCGATCCCTTAAACGGATGAAGCCAATAATCCTGCGAATTATCAGCCAATTGCGATTTGCTATGCGTACTCCAAGGTAATGGAGAGCATGGTAAACCACCATCTTGTGAGGTATTTAGAGACCAACGACTTGCTTAGGGATCGCTAGTATGGCTTCCGTAGAGATCGCTCTACCGCAGACCTGTTGGCGTTCTTGTCGGAGCGTTGGAGTCGGTCGACAGTATGGCTTCCGTAGAAATCGCTCTACCGCAGACCTGTTGGCGTTCTTGTCGGAGCGTTGGAGTCGGTCTATCAACCAGTTTGGTGAGAGTAAGGTCGTGGCTCCAGACATCTCCAAGGCCTTTTATAGAGTCTGGGACCGTGCACTCATATCAAAACTGATCGCTTTTGGTGTCGGTAATACGTTTGCTCGATTTATGTCGAGCTTTCTTACAGATCGCACTATTAGAGTTTTTGTAGATGGGTTCTCATCCAACCACAGGACTTTGTCCTTTCTCCCTCTTTATTTATTTATTTATCTTCATTGACGATCTTTTGGGTCAGACCGTAAATCCAATCTACTCTTTTGCGGATGACAGTAACCTCTGTCATTCATATTCATTCGACCGTAGGCCGAGTCTTCAAGATATTGAAGACAAAAGGCGAATTATGGATGAGACACTTGGTCGGGATCTACTGACCATTTCATAATGGGGTCGAGTGAATGGAGTAGATTTTAATGAGCGTAAGACACAGTACTGGCAAGCGATTCGCTGACCCACCAATATCGTCAATTTCTATCGATGGTATGGATATTAAACAATCAGAAGCTCTCGATGTTCTGGTCATGAAAATACAATGTGACGCTCGTTAGTTGAGGCATGTATTCGGAGTGTCGAAAGAAGCACTCAAGTGCATAGGCTTTTTAAAGCGGTGCAAGAAATATTTTACTCCGTCGGATCTTTTCAATATCTATACAACTTACATCAGGCCAAAGATGTAATACAACTCCCATATATGGGCAGGTGCTCCAAAATCAGCCTTGGAGCTACTTGATCGCGTTCAAAGGAGGGCGTTCATAGGTGACATTAGGGTATCCAACTCTATTGTCGGAATGTGGGTTGCGTGACGCTGTTCCATCGTTACTTTCATGGTGTGTGTTCATCAGACATCCATCGCCTTATTCCTGACGTGAGGATGTTCGGCAGGGATACGCGACTTTTTAGGAATTCACACCCGTTTGCTATCGATTGGCCAGTTAACCGCACTATACACTACACATCAAATTCGTTTTTCTCTCGTACAGTTCGTATGTGGAATCGACTTCCGGCAAAAGTATTTCCCACTAATTGCGACAACCAAAAGTTCAAAGCAAGCGTCAATAATCATTACTCCCACTTTCCCCCTCCGAGCCTTTACTTTCCACTCGCCAACGTAATGCACCGCATGTATAGGGGGCATCCCCTGAATGTTGGTTATTTAAAAAAAATCTAATCCACAAATACTCCATGAGATGGAACAGCACCCAGAACGAGTTCAACTGTGTGGTGCGCAGTTTCATCAAGCTACATTTTGGGGTCATACTTCTTTGAAGAAAACGGTGTAACAGTGACTGCCAGTGGGCATCGTTATTTAAGGATGTTAAATGAGTTTTTGTTAACCGCCGAAGACGTATCCGATTCAAAAGCATTTGGTTCTAGCAAGATGTAGTAACTGCACGTATAACCAGACCCGTTATGGCAGGGCTCGAACGAAAATTCCCAAACAAATTAGTAACCAGAAATTTCACTTTCCGCTAGCCCCCAAGGTCACCGGACCTGACGGCACCAGACTTTTTTATGGGGTTATGTCAAGCAAGAGCTGTACAAACCGAAACCAAGGAATTCGACTGAATTGAAGTAGTCCGTTAAAACAATAATTGATGCGAACCTAACATTAACGTCAAGTTTTGTGCCCAAATCAATTTGACATTTCATACTTTCACAATTAACCATTGATAGGTACAGAATTGAGCAAAGCGTAAAGATTGTTGAAGCCTTTTATGAAAATGGGCGTTTCAGTCAAAATGAACGGAGCCGAAGACCAGCTTCAAACTTGAAAAATCCAAGTTTGGCAGACCATAAAATATCGTAAAATTATATTGCAACCGAAATAATATTAAAATTTCTTTTCAAATTATATTTGTGTAGTTTTATTCTTGAACGAATTAAGCTGGGATCGTAAAATGTTTCATATCGAAGAATTATGGCCATAAGCAGTTTGCGATTGTTAACGGGCGAAATTTGTTCAGATGGATACAATTTTGACTTTCTAAAAGCACCACAGAAAAAGTGAAGGTTGCTTTATATATTTCTGGCCTAGGCAATACCAAGTGTTGCCTGGCGCCATCTGACATTTCCATTGGAAAGTTTGACATTTTTTAGCATAAACGTACTCAGAACGTTTTTACGTAAGACCATCATTTGCGTATTTTTTTACAGTGACTTGAAAAAATTAATTTGGCTCAAAAATGGAATTATTTCGTGAACATTTTCGTGCTATCATTTTTCACAACTTTCGAAGTGGATTATCACGACAAGAGTGCATCGATGAACTTAAATGTTTGTTTGGCGATGAAGCACCATCCTATAGCACTGTGAAAAACTGGTTTAATGAATTCAATTGTGGCCGACACTCGCTCGAAGACGAAGACGTGAAGGTCGTACAAAAACGGCCGTTATGCCAGAAAACATTGATGCAGTGCCTGAACTGACAATGCAAGATCGTCATGTGACATACCGTGAGACAGAGGCATCCTTGGGCATTTCATCCATCAGCATACATTCGATATTGCATGAACACCTGGCCTTAAAAATGGTTTGTTCTCGTTGGATCCCGCACAATTTGACAATAGCTCAAAAAAAGGCTCGTGTCGATAGGTGTAAAAAAATTTTAAAAAAAATACGATCGCGGTGCTTTAAAAGACGTTTATAAGACCGTCACAGGTGACGAATCATGGATCTATGCGTATGAGCCCGAAACAAAACAGCAATCGACTGTGTGGATCTTCGAAGGCGAGCCAAATCCAACGAAGGTTATTCGCGGAAGAAGAACTCCGAAGCAAATGGTCGTCTGTTTCTTCGGCAAAACTGGTCATGTGTCGACTGTTCCGCTTGAGCAACGTAGGATGGTCAATTCTGAGTGGTACACCACAATTTGTTTGCCTGAAGTCTTTGGAGAAATTTGAAAAACGAACAAGAGAAGACGAATCATTGTGCACCATGACAATGCGAGCTCTCACACATCGGTTCGAACCAGCGGCCAAAACGTCGAATTGATGGGTCATTTTCCGTACAGCCCTGACTTGGCACCCAATGAATTCTTTTTATTGCCGCACATCAAGAAAAAATGCGTGGTCATCGATTTTGATGCTGTTGAAGCGTTCAAAAACCTTGTTTTGGAGGTGTCTCAATCGGAGTGGAAAAAGTGCTTCGACAATTGGTTTGAGCGCATGCAAAGTGTATAAAAGAATACTTTGAAAAACAGTAAAACCATTTTTGATGATAAATACTCGCATTTTCATTATTAGGCCAGAAATATATATAGCAGCCCTTGTATTTTCCATTTAGCGTTTTTTTTAAGCGGATTCCTTCGCTTGTTAGCTAAACCGCGACTAGTATTCGACGTTTGGTGTCGAATTTTTCTGATGGTTCATTTCTTGTGAGTACTCAGGATGTTGAGAGTTAGCCGGGAAATCAGTTTTGTGAGCTTTAATGTGGCGTCTCCTCACCGGGTTTAGTACTTGGCGTCTGTCGAATCAATTTGTGGTGCACTTTTAGGATGATTACGCAAGGAAACACGGTATTTATTTGTTGATTAAGAACAGAATGTTCTGTAAGGTTATTTGGGACGCTCAATCCAAATCTGCATAGAAAAATTGGAAAATCTAAAAACTCGTCATCAAACTTATCTTTACATAGTGCTAACATTGGTTTAAAATTTGCCTAGTAGTTTTGGAGATACTGTAGATGTATAAAAAAATCAACAATTTTGTAAAAAAAAGTGTTGTTTCTCAAAATTTCCTAAAAACAAATAAAATGCGACAAAAATCACAGTTTTGGTCTTAGAGCATTTAACTTAAACTACTTTCAATGAAATGAGCTTTATTTCATTGAAATCGGTGCACAACATATGGTTTTGTTCACAATTTATTGAGAATACTGAATTAATAAAAATAGGGAATTCCATACGAAAACAATAATTTTTAATATGGGGTGGTCCAACCATAATGCATGATGTAAATTAACAAATTTATTTAACACTTCTTTGTTTCAGTGGTTGACGAATTCAAACATCGAAAGGTACGCAATTGAGCAGCGAGTTAAGACTGTTGAAGCCGTCTACGAAAATGGGTGTTCAAATCAAAACGCATTTCGTGATTTTTTTGTGAGTAAAATTGACCAAATTCAACAATCGGGTGAATGTGCGCAAAATTCAGCAAACCGGGTCTGTAAGAAAATTTAATCTACCTGTGAATGTTCGCCCAGTTCGTTCTGCGTAAAACATTTATGTTGTTCGCGATAGTATAGGGTGATCCAAGTAGAGATACTTTTTTCAATAGCCTTTTTTTGACAGATCATGTGTGGGTCGTGTCATGCTGTCATGTTATTTTTGTTTAGAATTGTTTGGCATTTCATCATGGAAAGACTTACGTCTGAACAACGCTTACAAATCGTTCAACTTTATTACGAAAATTCACGTTCTGTAAGGAATGTGCTTCGTGCACTTCGTTCAACTTATGGTCAACATATTGGGCCTACAACATATTCGCAACCCCATCACCCATTTTGAGACCCAGCATTCCTTATTGGATAATATTCGACCAAGTAGACTACGTCCAGTGAAAAAAATGTAGCGGCCGTAGCTGAGAGTGAACACCAAGACCGTGGAGAGTCGATTCGGCGCCGTTCGCAGCAACTCGAAATGACGCATGGAACGACTTGGCGCATTTTACGTCAAGATCTTAAATTGAAAACATAAAAAATACAGCTTGTGCAAAAACTGAAACCGCCCGACGTTCCCATGCGACATCGTTTCGCTCTATGGGCTCTTGAAAAGTTCCAAGATCCGACGTTTTCGAGCCAAATTTTGTTCAGCGATGAGGCCCATTTCTGGCTCAATGGGTATGTAAATAAGCAAAATTGCCGCATTTCGATCTTGGTAGCAAGAAGAGGTGCTACCAAGATCGTGTGATATCACACCGTTAGACTTTTTTCTCAGGGGCTACGTAATGTCCAAAGTCTATGCTGAAAAATCAGCTACGATTCAGGTTTTTGAAGTCAACGTTGCACGTGTTCTTAACGCATAGCTGTCGAAATGCTCGAACGAGTCATCGAAAATTGGACTCAACGTAGCCCATCTACGACGTAGCCTCGGAAAAAATAGACCTAATCTTCAAAAAGTAAATGCCAAAGATTTTTCTTTCAAATGATAATAAACATTCCCCATTCAATTTGAATTCTGTGTTTTTTTTTCTTTAAAAAAGTAGGGAACCTCAAAATTAATCACCCATTATAACAGAAGAGCAGTCAACCTCGACACGAGAATGGTGTTCGCTTCTTCCTTTGGGGATACGAGTATTTAAAAGAAAAAGTGTAGCTCAATAAGCCAAGAACAATTTAAAAGCTTAAGGATGGGATAATTCGGTACATTAACGACATAGAACCTTTTATGCCTCAGAGTCATTGAAAATATGGACCATCGGATAGAGCTATGGACGTTATTGTAATAGATCCTTCTATCGTAATAAAAAGTATTAAGAAAATTCCTGAAAACTTTTTGTTTTATTTGCAATTTACATCGTGCGTTTTAGTAAAGACCAACATTTATGTGTGTATTTGCTGCTGCTCTATTTTTGTAACCAATAATGCGAGCTGATTGGGAAAAATGGAGACTTGATTAAAAATCATCGACTTCAATTTAGTTAAAGATTGCTCTAAAGTTCCAGTCAACACAAAATAAATTAAATTTTGTTCCCTTGCGTTATCATAAAGTGCAATTGCTTGCAAAGTATTTTAATATTCAAACAACGATATAAAAATGTTACACCCTATTTAAAACAAAAGCTACTTCTTAAATATAGTTAAAGCTTTTGATTTGTTTTCATCCTAAAAGTATGCTGTACCTTAAACTTTTGGGAAGCCTAAATGTAGGCCATTGTTTTAAAATCATAAAAAACATGTTAGAAGAGAAAGATTTAGAAAATCTTTTAACAACATTTGGAATGAAATGATTTCGTGGATGAAGCTTACGGAAAATAAATAAATTTTATTTTAAAAACCAAAAATAGTTAAACGAAAATAAAACTTGGAAAACAAACAAAAACAAAATTCAAATGATGATGAAGAAACGACACATGTAGGGGATGCAAACGAGTAAAGCTTTTGCTTGCTAAAAGCTACCGCAGCAACAGCTTTCGCTGAAACTTTTCGGTTACTAGCGCCTAAAAGTATACTACACTTTAACATATATGCCTGATATGCATGTAAGGTATGAAGGACAAAATGATGTTTCGATTTTGAAAAATGGTATACCATGAAACTTCCTACGCTTATATCGAAGGACGACAATAACGACAGTAATTCACACTACAACCGAAAATAGACACAAACAAACATAACACAACAACACAAGGGGAAAACACAAATGAAAAAAAACTCAAACTGAAGAGATTTCAAATTGATTTTCAGATCAACAGATGGTGTTTCTTTTTTTTTGGCTTTGTTTCAGTGTGGAGAACAACAAACATACAACTAAAATATATAAAAAAACGATAAATAACACGCTAAAGAGACAACATTGATTTTAGTTTTTTGGTTTTTTTGGTGTTTAGAAAGGACTATTTTTTTGGTGGGGTATGAGTTTAGAACCGCATAAACATACTCTCGCACACACACAGACACGCAGTGGGACAAATCTCTCAAACTGTTAAAAGTATCAGTGTGAGTGACTTAGCCTCGGTTAGCCTGAAATTATTTCCGGTTGGCATGTGTGTGTGTGAGTGAGTGCGTTTTTGTTAGTGATTGTTTGGGAAATGTCTAGTTTTTCCTCTAAGAGTTGAAGGCTCGAAATTCTTTGATGTTTTTCTTTCATGTTCATTTGATGCGATTTGATTTTTCTTAGTTTGTTTGGTGTTGGATGATTGACTGAATGTCTGACTGATTGACTGACTGACTGAGGTATATGGACGTATGAAAAGGTGTTTTATTTTTGAAATTTGAGACTGTGTGGTTGTGGTGGCGAATGGTGTGTGTGGTGTGGAGTGGCGATATTTGAAGTTGAAGAAGTAGAAGAAAAAAAAAACAAAAACACAAACTTACCCATTCGGACATTTCGTGTGTATCAGCATTTCGATGATGATAATTTAATATTAAAATCGTTGACACAACGGATGAAGCTACCATAAACATTATGCAATTGAAATATGTACCTGTTGGTTGGTTGGGCGTGTCATAATAATTTGTATACGATCAGATTTTTTTGTATGGTTGGTATTGATTGATTTTTGGTTTTTCAAAATTTTTAAAAATTTTAAAATTTTCGAAAAATTTTGGAAAATTTTGGTTGTTTTTTTTTCGTTTGTTTTGCAATACATAGTAATGAAGTTACATAAAGAAATTGAAATTGAAATCAAATTCAAATTTTAATTCAAATTACAATTACAAATTTCAAATTAGGGCGAAAAAAATATACATCAGTTTGGATTACAAAATTTTCGTGTAACAGAGTTTTGAAGTAGAGCGAGTGGGTGAGTGACAGAGTGAGAGGGAGAAAGATTGACAGAGTGACAGTGGTGATAGGGGCGGTCAGGAAATATGGATAGAATTTCGTTTGATTTGGCATTTATTGAACATAACAAAAGTGTTGCAAATTCGTAGGCAAAATGTGGGGGAAGAAGGCGTAAATTTATTTTGAAAAAAATATATGATCAGGGTTAATTTTGTTGTTGTTAATATTATTTTTTTTTTGTTAGGTTTTTTCGAAAAAGAGTTAATCAAGTAAGGTGGTGATTGAAGGTGGTTTGTTTTTTTTTTGGTTTGTTTTTAATATTTCGCAGAAAGTTAGATAGAAAATAGAATAAGAAGAAGAAAAAAAGAAAAAAGTTATCTTAATTAAAATATCGGGGATATACAAGTATATACTATATATACAGCGACTTTGTTATTTTTTTTAAAAGCTTTTTCATACAATGAAAAAGTAAAACTCTTTCTGTAAATATGTCAAGAATATATATTGAATATTGTTTTCATTAAATACACAACAATGTATGAACAATAGTTTGCTTTATGAAACAACACAAAGGTGATATTAATTACTTGTTTACGTTAAAGTTTATAGTAAATTGTATAGTTATATAAAAATGTATTTAACTTTTCAGAAAATAGTAATTATAAATTGAGTTTACTGTACGAGTATTTTAAAAAATATGGGTTAATATTAAAAATTTAAATCGATTTAAGTTTAAACATATTATAAGACAAAAACTGATTGAGTGGCATAAGGAATAACAATAGTATAAATAAAATCAAATATTTTACATTAGACTAAATGAAATTTTTGAAATCTGCGTATTTTTTAGTAGTTCAATAAAATTTTAATCCTGCAGAATTAATTTCTTGGCAAATAAATTTGAATGGGATTGTTCTAGCTACAATTCAGTGTTATTTTTATCACGTAGAGAAAAAAAAAGTTATTAAAGTAAAGTCATATGGCAGTAAACAGATTTCAAAAATATGTGGTACGGTAGGCCTATAGCAGACGTTATCTACAGGAGAAAATTTGTTATAAACATCAAATCCAACACGTATATTAAATTAATATTTGGGGCCCCGAATACTGTAGCAGGTCGCCATGGTGCGATCTACCATGCTGGTAAACCCAGGTTCAACTCCTGGTAAGAAATCTAACAATTTTTCAGCAGCTAGTTTCCACCTCGTATATGCCGGCGACTGTACAATAGAGCGTACCAGGTTACAAGTAAAAAAAAAGTTCGCCGTACACCTTCGAATATGAAGTATTATTGAAAGGTAGTTTCAAAAAAAAAATTTTTATTTTTTTATGCCGAACGTAAAGGTCGCGCTTTTACATTTTTCTATATAACTTCTGCATTTATAAACGGATTTTAAAGTGTGATACATCGATGTTTTTGTCTCGCCGATTTTTTTGCCTTTGAAGTCATTGAGCTCAAGCCCCCCCTTCTGGTACTTACCCATCATATCTCAGTTGCTACTACCCTAATGTACCACTCTAATATCAGAAAATTAAAGCTCGCAAAAAATCATGAAACTCTTCCTAAGGAAGTATGTCGATTGACTTCAAAGACAAAAAAATCGGCCTCGTCGAGACAAAAACATCGATGTATCACACTTTAAAATCCGTTTATAAATGCAGAAGTTATATAGAAAAATGTAAAAGCGCGACCCCTACGTTCGGCATAAAAAAAAATAACATTTTTTTTTTGAAACTACCTTTCAATAATACTTCATGTTCGAAGGTGTACGGCGAACTTTTTTTTTTGAGGTACGCCCTACTGTACAAGTAAGAGCCGAAGACCAACTTCATACTTGGAAAATCCAAGTTTGGCAGACCATAATCATAATATCGTAAATTATATTGCGACCGAAATAATATTAAAATTTCTTTTCAAATTATTTTTGTGTAGTTTTTTTGACGAATTAAGCTGGGATTAAGCTGGGCGAAATCGGTTCAGATGGATACAATTTTGACCTTCTAAAAGCACCACTGAAAAAAAAGTGAAGGTTGCTTTATATATTTCTGGCCAAGGCGACACTAAGTGTTACCTGGCGCCATCTGACATTTTCATTGGAAAGTTTGACATTTTTTAGCATAAACTTACTCAGACCGGTTTGACGTACAACCATCATTTGTGTGGTTTACAGTGACTTGAAACAATCAATTTGGCAAAAAAAGGAATTCACTCGAGAACATTTTCGTGCGATTAGTTTTCACAACTTTCGACGTGGATTATCTCGAAAAGAGTGCATCGATGAACTTACATTTTTGTATGGCGATGAAGCACCAACCTATAGCACTGTGAAACACTGGTTTAATAAGTTCAATAATGACCGACGCTCGCTCAAAAACAAAGGTCGTGGAGGGCTTCCAAAAACGATCGTTGTGCCAGAGAACATTAATGCCATGCGTGAACTGATAATGCAAGATCGTCATATGGCATGCCGTGAGATACAGACATCCTTGGGCATTTTCTCCACCAGCTTACATTCGATTTTGCATGAAAACCTGGCCGTTAAAAAAAGGTTTGTTCTCGTTGATCCTGCACAGTTTGACAATCGCTCAAAATAAGGCTCGTGTCGTTTTGAAAAATACCATCGCGGTGCTTCTAAAGACGTTTATAAGATCATCACAGGTGACGAATCATGGATCTATGCGTATAAACCCGAAACAAAACAGCAATCGACCGTGTGGGTCTTCGAAAACGAGCCAAATCCAACGAAAGTTGTTCGTGGAAGAAGCACTTCGAAGCAAATGGTCACCTGTTTCTTCAGCAAAACTGGTCATATGGCAACTGTTCCGCTTGAGCAACGTAAGACGGTCAATTCTGAGTGGAACACCACAGTTTGTTTGCCTGAAGTCTTCGGAGAAATTTGAAAAACGAACCAGTGAAGACGAATCATTATGCACCATGACAATGCGAGATCTCACACATCGGCTCAAACCGGCGAATTTATGACCGGCCAAAACGTCGAATTGATTGGTCATCCGCTTAACAGCCCTGACTTGACACCCAATGACTTCTTTTTATTGCCGCACATCAAGAAAAAAATGCGTGGTCAACGACTTTTGTCGCCAGAAGATGCTTTTGAATCGTTCAAAAACCATGTTTTGGAGGTGTCTCAATCGGAGTGGAAAAAGAGCTTCGACAATTGGTTTGAGCGCATGCAAAAGTGTATAAATCAGGATGGAGAATATTTTGAAAAACAATAAAACCATTTTTGATGTTAAATATTGGCATTTTCGTGATTAGGCCAGAAATATATATAACAGCCCTCGTATAAAATACATTAGAAGGTTCGGAGACAGTGTTAAACAGTAGGTGAGGTCGGTGAGGATTGAATCGTGCACAGCTCACTGATTTGAGAGAAATTCCCATTTATTCTTTAACGATAACGCTGTCAGGTACGTAGGGTTATGTAAGTCGATTTTCGTCTAATCTAGTATTAAAAAGTCAAAGTCGGTAAGTCGAATTTTTGCTTTTTAAAAAAAAATTTAAAAATCTACTTTTTGTTTTAAAAAAACAACTAAAAGTCGACTTTATCATGTCGACTGAACTTTGACTGTTTATTTTAACTGCAAATATAACCAAATTTTTTATTGTCGTCCAAATAATGCATATTGCGTAAAGTTATATGAGCTTTCATTTAGTTTCGCCGACTTAGAAATACACCTAAGTTTTATTTTATTATAGTGGCAACGTATGCCGAGGTTTAAAAAATATGCCTTCTAGAATATTAAAGATTCGTCTAGAGCAATTAATCAAGTCTGTAAGTATACTAACACTGAAATATTATGCAGCTGTATATCAAGTTAGTTTTTATTACTTTTAAGGCGACCTGAGAAGAAACACCGAAATCAGAACATCTTGAATAACTGTTGTTATTCATTAACCCGATGTGAAGTGGCCGCAAAGATTGTGGGCTCCAAGGCCCACGAATAATAATGATGTTCCAATACAATTGAAGCACTATCTGAAGACACCGCCTTTTGTCATTAAACAAATCCTCATCCAATCCTTATATAGAGAACAACGACAAGCGAGTTCCCATTAGTTGCAAAAGTAGAGAAGAAAACTTTCGCAATCGTTGCCACTTCTGCTCCGTGTGAGACATTTTTTTCGCATGTATAATAAGTGATACTCAAATTGAAAACCAAAGTTCACCAAAAACTTTTAATATGATTATTTTTTTGAGATCAATTGATAAATTGATGCGGTTCCAAGTATATAAATCGACTGCTTTGTTTTAAGTTTTTAAAAACTGAATTAGAATAATTTTTAAACTATCTGCATTACCTGCTGTTTATTAGTTTTTTTATTTACTGTTTGTTTTTCTTAAATAAAAGTTTTTTATACAAAAAAAACTTTTTTCCAGAATATTGCATGTTTATTTCCTCAAAATATAAAGCCGAAAATTTACTTTTTTATAATCAAAAGTCTAAAAAAAACTTTGATTTTTCTTTGTTATAGTCCGGAAGTCGACTTTTAGTTTTAAGCCTACAAATAACTGAATAGATGTACAAAAAGGATATTATAATATACAACAGTTTTAAAAGCAATCTAAAGTTTCTTGCCAGCATTACATATAGTTAACAGGCAGCGCCATCTACCCTAAGTTGAGAAGTGACCATATGTTCGATTCTTAACAGACTGCGCAGAAAATATTCCAAGTCCAGCGCATATAAACAATCCTGGATTTGTTCAGCCGCTATCAAGCGGAAGGTACAACTTCTACTCGTTAGGGTCATAAAATTGACGAGTTTTACTGCATTGAACCACTAGGAATTAATATTTCTTTGCTAATTTGATATGGCTTTGTTCGTTCCCGAAAATATGGTAGACTTAGTGATAAAGATGTGAGTATGACGATCCACCCTATATTATATCGTAACAAGTTTCATAATATGTTATATACAATTCTCTTGCCATGGATATGCCTTGATAACGCCATCTAAAAAAAAATATTTCAGATCCAACGGATTTTAACTATCCTTTATATTCTTAGTCGCTATCAAGCTCATGGTAAAAATACTACTTTTAAGGACCATAAAAGTGACGGTTTTTACTACTACTGTAAGTGAAGAGCCACTAGGAATTACCGACTCTTTGTCAATTTGATATGGCTTTGTGCATCCCAAAAAATAAGGTAGACTTAGTGATAAAACTATGATCACGAATGGCTACCCAACCGTACCGCTCGACTCAGAATCACCAGTTGATTCGATTTTACAATATTTGTCTGTCCGTCCATCTGTCAGTCAGCTTGTTTTAAAACTACAGGACGCAATTGTTGTGCGATCTTCATGAAATAAAAGAATTTTTTTTGGATAAAGGATGTTGAAAATCTGTTATTCCACCGGACGTTGAGGCCAAAAAAAGTTCAAGACGGCCGATCAATAATAGCCAATATGGATTCAATTATTGATTAGGGTACTCAAATAAATGCAAATTTTGCTACATATCGAAATATAGACTCATAATAAAGTTGGCAGATCTTTTTTTTGCCCTTTAGTAGTAAGGGACGGTTGTGGGTTTACAAGGTTCGGCCTAGACGACCAGTTTTTTTTAGTGTTTTCTAATCTTGGATTTGGAAAAACCAGGGCTCTAGCCTATCACATGGCAGGTACTTGTACTGCAGCAGCTATCTGTACCTATTGACGACGACATATACTTATACAGAAAGTTTCGTTCGATCGTACGACAGCCGGTGCTACACACAGGATCGACCAGAAGGAGGAATTCTTCAGCCAAGGACTGTTACCCCGTTGTTTGTACTTCACTTTGCCTTACATTACATCACCGTAGTGAAAACAAGAATGATAGCACTGTATGTGACAGCGCATAGAGAAAGGGACCTAAGGGAAAAAAAATCAATTTTCATTTTTTTTTGATGTGGACAACATCTAAGCATCGAATGAGACCGATCCCATGCCCCAAAAGTGTTCCCTCCCAGAGATATGCGCGTTTTATGAAAGCGCAAATAGAAAGGTACCTAATCTTTAAAATGGCTCTCCTGAACAAAACTGGTTTTTAACCTTAGGTCCCTTTCTATTTTGCGCGTCACTTATACTTATACTACTTATGCTGTCGCATGTAATCAATGATATCGCCGTCTTTCATAAAGTTCGCCGCCCGTAAATCTGCAGCAGCACTGCCGTTTTGGATTTTTCCCACCCAATTTGGTCGGATGAATTCTAAATTTTAACATTTGATTGGACCCTATTCTATTTTGGGAGGTTTTGGACGTAAACGTCATGTTTTTATTCGTAATCTTAGTCTAAATTTTCATACGTTGACGGCAACCATTAATAAATATCGTGACAAATGTATGATTGATATATCGTGTGATCAAATTACTTATATGTGACGCGCAAAATAGAAAGGGACCTAAGGTTAAAAACCAGTTTTGTTCAGGAGAGCCATTTTAAAGATTAGGCCCCTTTCTATTTGCGCTTAGAATCGTCGACTTCACTTTCATAAAACGCGCATATTTCTGGGAGAGAACACTTTTGGGGCATGGGATCGGTCTCATTCGATGCTCAGATGTTGTCCACATCAAAAAAAGAAAAAAAATGAAAATTGATTTTTTTACCCTTAGGTCCCTTTCTCTATGCGCTGTCACATATAGGGTTTTTCTTCAATACGGTTTTTTTCACACATTACGCGTGAGTTGTGTTAAACTATAGTTTTTTTCATCTCATTTTATCATGGAAAGACTTACACCGCAAAAACGTCTCCAAATTGTGCAACTGTATTATGGAAATGGGCGTTCGGTGAGAAACGTTTTTCGTGCGCTTAGACCGATCAGGCTCAACGGCAACGTTAATTAACAAAACTGCCGCATTTGGGCTGAAGAGCAATCAGAAGAGCTTCAAGAGGTGCCATTACACCCAGAGAAAACCACGGTTTGGTGCGGTTTATGTGCTGGTGGAACCAGCGTTCCATTTTTTTTTTTCAAAAATGATGATGGTCGGAACGTTACCGTGAATGAAGCTCGCTGTCGCGCCTTGATATCTATCGGACTTTTTGCTTCCTGAAATTGAAGCCCGTAATTTTGACGACATTTGGATTTAACAGGACGGCTCCACTTGCCATACTCATTGCTCAAGCAATGGATCTATTAAGAGGTCATTACGAAGAGCAGCCAATTTCACGTTTGGACCGGTGAGTTGGCCGCCTAGATCGTGTAATATCACAGCTATAGACTTTTTTCTTTGGGGCTACGCAAAGTACAAAGTCTAGGCTGACATACCAGCTACGATTCAGGTTTTGGAAGCCAACATTACGCGTGTCATTAAAGCCATATCTGTCGAAATGCTCGAACTAGTCATCCAAAATTGGACGATCAGAATGGACACCCCGAAGCGTAGTTGCGGCCAACATTTGAATGAAATTATATTAAAAAAAAAATAGCTGACACAAAATGTCCTTGTGAATAAAAAATTAAGATTCCACACTTGATTTGATTTTTTGTAATGTTTTTTAGTTTGAAAAAACACCTCTAGATTGATCACTCGCTGTTGTACATGCTTTGTCGTGGATATTTGCTATTAGGTGTAGTTCTGAATTTTTAAACTAAAGAGGCATAATTTTAAAATAATTTGGCGTAAGCAGTTTTCCCGATTTTTTTCGGAACAAAACGAGTTGGTAAGGAACTTAAACTACATAAAAAAGAAAAAAGACAATCCGCGATTGAATCGAAACATTTTTAATTTCCTAGAATAAAAAACACGAAATTTTAATTTTTTTTATTTTTCACATGTCTCTTAGATTTTACTAGCTTCCTCCTACTTCCGCTTCAATCAGTTTTTGTTTCGGGTTTGGTTTTTATCTCTTCTTACTGTACTTAAACATTTATTAAACTTTAACATTATTTATGACATATTTGTTTAAGAGATTTTATTGTATTTTTTTGGTGATATATAAAATTTATAAATATTTAAATGAATCGATTTTATTGTTTGTTTGCCATATCATGGCAAAAAACAATAAAGATTCATTTCATGAGAAAAAAGAACGTGCAAAAAAAAACATATTCAAAAGTGGTGTGGATAAAGTGGAAAAACAATAATGATTACGAATACTGAGAGAGAGAAAGAGTGAAAGAGAGAGAGAGCGAGAGATAAAACAAATACGTATATGAAAACCATAAAACAAATGGTGCATTTAAGAGAGACTCTACCGGAAACGGATACGGAAAGTAACAACAAAATTAATTCGTGACGAAGGGGGGAAATAAGGCTGCAGTAGTACTGTGGTGCTACAAACCGAGTGTACTCTTTTTCATTATGAACTTAATTTTATTTCCAAAATACGAGAGAGAAAAAAATCACTGATACTAACAACGAAAACAGAAAAAAGGGAAAACACAAGAGCAACAATTAAAACGAGTGAAACCTTAATTAGTTGTAAAGGAATTTGTAAACGAATGTAACGAACGAACGTGGTTTTCTTTTTCGTGGTGAAATACAAACATATCAAAGGACCAATTTTCAGTTTTAACGAAACAAACAGGTGTGATTGAGAAGGAAATGAAGCAAATTCGCAAATTCGTATGCAAAATGTTCAGTCAATAAGAATTTTTCTAAATTAATGGGTGCTTATAACAAATAGCAAAGGGGAGAGTTGGAGTGCTGTAAGGCTTAATTCGGTTTGACTTGGGCCAGATCGGACTGGGGCTGGGGTGATAGTGGGTTAGGGGTGGTTGGTTTGCTGTAATTTTACTTTCAAATTTTAATTACATTTTTCAGGGCTCTCTACATGTTAATTTGGAGTAGGGGTAAGGGCTATTGTACTATGGCTACTACTTTTTAGGTTATTTTTTCAGTTTGGCGTTCAGTTATTAGGCAAAAAAACTCCAATAAATTCCCGGTTTTGCCGGTGTGAGGAGCAAAGCCAAAGAGAATTTATCAAAGTTCCGGTGAATACCGTTTATCATTTGTATCATTTTGTTTTTTTTTGCCGGCCATAACTGACGGAATTTTCTTTTTAGATTTGCGTTCGGTTTAATTCATTTCATTTTATTGAGTGTCAAAGTTTTAATATCATAAAATCATCAACTTTTTTTTATTGGTGTGGTTAGAATTTTTTAAGTTTTTTGTTTTCTAAAAAAAAAGTGAAATGCAGTTTTGTTTTTAGCTTGTCATTTTTTAGTTATTCACATACTTTTTTTCTTTTTTAGTTTAGTTTTTAGTTGGAGTAATTTTCTTTTTAATGAAATATGATTTTGGAGGAAGGTTGTCTTTTTTTATTGAGGGAGTTTTTTCTGAATTGATTTAATGGAAAGTAATTAAGATGATTTTTTTGTTCGTTTTTCGAACACTTTTGGATGATTTTTATTCAGCAATTTTTTACAATTTATTGGTTTGACTTTTGAGGGGGATGGTTTGTTTTAGATTTTTCTGGTTAAATAAATATGAAAAATCATAAAAGAGATCAATTTAACAAAAAGGTAGAAATCATAATGGGAAACCAACATTTATTTTTAACTAAAAACGTTAAAAACACACACACGCACACACAAATTAGTAAATTCTCTATGTTACACAACGAAATTGAATGAAAAATTGTTACATATACAACCGTTATTGTTTGTTTAATTTTTAGAAGATTTCAATTGGATACCAATTTGGACTTACCTAACAAGGGAACAGCATCGGAGGTGGCCGGCATTGTTTCGGCGACCATATTGAGAAAAACGGTGAGAGAGAGTAGAATAGTAACGCCTGGAAGAAAATAAAAATCAAAACTAGTTGTAAGAAATGGAAATAAATGGTTTATCATAATTTAGTTTAATTTCATTTTTAAGATTTAAATAGGCCCAACCTCAGCCAATACATCCAAATAAGTTTAAATCTACTGCAATAACTAAATTTGCCTTAATGATACTGTCCACTTGCTTTGACCATTTTAGCCGTTTTTACGGTCCCATGAGTACAAGTATGAGTTTTGGTAAAACAAGTATAAACGTAGTTAATATCGGCCAGTGTTAATCTTTAATACTCCTTAACGTTGAGCAAATACTCAAAAAGGAACCTTGAGTCTACAAAAGGCAAACTTTTTCAACCTGCACTGATTTCGCCCATATTTAGTTTATGACTATAATCGGTCATCGTGCAATATATCAGGGTTCACAAGCTTTGACCGCTGTCATGCTTAAGGTAGATACACAGACGGACATGGCTAGATCGTCTTAGAGTTTTAATGCAATCAAACAGATAGAGGTCGTCACCAAACCCAGTAAGCCTCGATGTCGCTTTGCCATTTTGTTTAAGCACACGCCTTCTTAATTTAAAAAGCAATGTATCCAATCGACCTATTTTTAAACAATATTAATTGCTTTACTTTTTTTTAAGTATTCTTTTATTATAATAAGGATGCAAGACGTGTTAAGCCGGTAGTAATTCCTGACAATAAATAAATGTATTTATATTTTTTATTGCCAATATTATAAGCCATTAATATTTAAAAAAAAAACCCAATCAGAAAAATAGCTTTTTAAATTAAGAAGACATTTATTTAAACAAAATAGAGTCCCCGATGAATATTTCGAGGTTTTGCAAACAGAATGACATAAAGATATTTTTTGAATTTCAGTAATTATTTGTTCATATTTATTATTGGTCGCATGTGTTGGCCAAAAGGACATCTTAAAAATAATTCGATATTTGGATGTCATACTTAGTAGGTGTCCTATTTTTGACCATTAACACCCAGGGTACTCAATCAATTCTCAAGCTAAATTTTAAAATATATCTATATTTGTGGTAAAACTGCTATAATTTGTATGCCGATTGTTACGGCCATAAGGACATTTTTCGCGCCCTTGGAAGAATATTTAATACGGAGCTAAAAAATTGTTTTGTGCTCTAAAAGTTTATGATTCGATTTTTTATAATCGTATAAATATTTCGGTCGTTTATTATTATCAAGAACTAAACAGTTTTTATTCTGGCTCAAGACCTTTGATCTCTTTTTTTAATTTTTTTTGTGATGTTGAAAAATTTAATATGACCAACAAACTTTATTTTTGGGCTTTACTAAAAATCTTGCTTTTCTGGAACGGAATTACCGATATGTACAAAACGCGAATTATATAACAGAAAGACTACGGTCTATATTATGTAGTCAAATTGTATTTTACATTTTTTTTATTTACATTTTTTTAAAAATTTTATTTTTTTTTTATGTTCATAGGATTCATTTCATTTTAAAATGTTACAAAATTGCGCAAAAGTCTTGCACATCCGAAACAGTAATCCCATTTTTAGACCGCCAAAATTGTTGTAGTTATGCACAAAATAACGTCGTTAAACGGCATTTTGTTTTTAAAAAATTTTTAGTTTTTTTTTTTAAATTTAATTTTTTTTAGCTCGTTTGTTTTATTTCGGTCTGTTGCTTTTACACATTGAACAGGGATTAACCGGCTCAAGACCTCTCGCTTCTATATTTAAATAGAAAACAAGTTGTTAACAAAATGGCAAAGTGACATAGATTTTCGTGGCTGCACACTACTTTTATCATGATTTCGGGTACATTTTTTTAGTTGTTCAGTAATTAGATTTTTGAGGTTACCATAGTTGCTGAAGTTATGAGAAAAACACTGGCGTAGATCGCTACCTAACACACATTCGACAATTGCGGAGATTCCAAAAATCTTATTACTGTTTTAGATTTGTTAGATATATTCGAAAATTTCGTAAAAGTTTTGAAAAATCGGCTACAAGGAACGCTAAAGGATTTTTTTTTTTTAAAAATATCAAATTTTCAAAAAAAGGAAAATACCGATTCACGCCTGTATTTTGCTCATAACATTAAAAATAATGGCGGTCTAAAAAACCTGATAAATTTAAAAAAAGGCTACCAAAATTTTAAAAAAAAAAATTGTTTTTTAAAACAATTTTTAATTTTTTTTGCAATGTTCGTAGTCTTTGGTGTTTTTTAAATTTTAGCATATTTGCTCATAAGTTTTACAAATCCAAAATGTTATCAGATTTGTTAGAAAGCCATAATTTTTTATTATTTTTAAAAAAATAAAACTCTTTCATATGACTCAAATCGTTTTAAAACAGCAAAAGTTTTAGCAAAGACCAAAAATGCATTTTTTTGGCCACTTTAATATTTTCAAACCATTCCCCAAAAAAATATATATTGGAAAAAAGGGATAACAGCCATTTATAGAATTATATTTGAAAACTTTTCGAGCAAAAGAAACATTTTAGCTACGTATTAAATATTACGACCGCCATTTACAAAATTTTCAAAATAAATTTATGTGTGGATACAAAGGGGGTTTAGCTTTAATTTAAATATTTACCTGTCCGAATGGCTCACTGTGACCCTAAAGGCAGTTTAAGTAAAAAGTGTGTTATTTCAAGGTACTTTTGTCCCTTTAAGGGGTAATTTCTCTTTCAACAACATCGGTATATCTGAGAGATTTTAACGCCATTAGTACATTGATAAGTCACGGTCTCAACCAGCAAAAACCGCGTTAGAAAACTATCCTCGTAGCGTCTATCGAGGGCCTTCGAAGTGCTTTTCAAAGACTAAGCCCACATTACTCTTCCTTATCATCAGATAAGTTTGGTTGTGAACTTCATATGTGGTCGCCGGTGTTATGTCGAATTTAAAAACAAAAATTGGAAGCACCGTAGAATCAAACACAGAGTGGGTAGGGTACACTCGCCGATAGTGCTACCTTTACCAAATTCCAAAACTACCGGACGACGTAAAGATCTTGTCTTACGCAGACGACTGCACAGTTTTGGGGATGAGCCACAGGTATGATAAACGATTGTTTGAATGATTTTGTCAACATCTTAGAGAAAGGGACCTAAGGGTAAACAAAATTCCATTTTCATTTTTTTTTTCTTTTTTTGATGTGGACAACATCTGAGCATCGAATGCGACCAATCCCATGCCCCAAAAGTGTTCCCTCCCAGAGATATGCGCGTTTTATGAAAGTGAAGTCGACGATTCTAAGCGCAAATAGAAAGGGACCTAATATTTAAAATGCCTCTCCTAAACAAAACTGGTTTTTAGCCTTTGGTCCCTTTCTATTTTGCGCGTCACATATGGAGATACCCACCACGAAGTCATAGGCCACACTCTTTACTGGACGACGTTAGTGAGACTAAATGTAAATGTGATAGTCAACGGTGAAAAAATTCCAATTCCTTAAATTCTTGGTGTCACCTTAGACAGACACTTCTCGTTTCACTCGCTTTTCAACGCTACCTACAACAAAATGCTGTGTATGAAGAAGGCGCTCAAGACGCTTACCGGCAGTACTTGGGGCTCCGATAAGAAAACTCGATTTTCTTCATAAAGGGTTGTTCAACCATAATGCCCGATGTCAATTGAGAATCACACCTTAACTTCAAGTTTGTGCCCAACATAATTTGACTTTTCTTTGTTTCAGTGTTTGATAAATTTAACCATGGTTAAGATTGTTAAAGTCTTTTACGAAAATGGGCGTTTAAAACAAAATGCCGTTCGCGAACTTCATCATTTTTTTGGTCATAACAGATTTTCCGCATTATGGCAAATAAAATCCACAAATAGTGAATGTTTGGTTGCGATTTATTGGTTGGCGGCATCATCGGGCCGTTCTTTTTCGAAAATGAGGTTTCCCAATTGCCTTAAAAAGTATTCGTTATCGCAAGATGATAGCGGACTTCTTGTGGAAATGGAAAATATGGACCTGGACGCTATGTGGTTCCAACAGGATGGTGCCACTTGTCACTAAGCCAACGCAACAAGAATATTTAATGCGGTTTTATCTTGCCTTTTGACGGTGTTAAATTGATTTGACACCGTTGGACTTCTTTCTTTAGGGATATTGAAAAGAAAGAATGCGTCTATAAGCTAAGAATAATTCAAGAGCTAAATGATGGTATAATTTGGCACATTACCACCATGGAACCTCCATTATGTCTCAGAGTCATTAAAAATATAGACTATCGGAAAGAGGTATGACACCGAAGCCGTGGCGAGCGTTGGCCGATATATATTGTTTCACACATAATTGCCGTAGATCCTTCTATCACACTAAAAAAATATGAAGATAATTCTTCGACACTTTTTGTTTTATTTGCAATTAACATTGTGCGTTTTAGTTGGACAGCAAAAACACTTTCTTCTAATAAATTTCATGAAAATCGAGAAACAATTGCGACCTGTAACTTGAAAACAAGATTTAGATAGACAGCAGACGGACAAGAAGATATTGTTAAATCGAATCAACTGGTGAGTCGATAGGTACACTTAAAGGTTGGTCTTTCTCAAACATTTTTGGTAGTTACGTATTTCTAACTTGCAAATTTTAAATTTTTTTACTTTTACCTACAACAACCAAAAACCCGAAAATTCCGACAGCAAAAACCCGGGTGCGACGACATTTCGTGTTTAAGCTATTTCGAAGAAACCGACTGTCGGGTTTGGACATGAAAACCGGAATTCGGTTTCGATTGTAGACACTCTACATGTAACCCGTGTTTATAGCCGGATAGAAACATCTAACTTCAGCAGCATTTCAGCACGTAAATAAGACTTTTTAAGGCTTAAAACATCATTAGCTGTACGGAGTCACCTTGAAACAATACGAGGGCAGATCAATAATTCCTGGACTTTATGAAGAAAAAAAGTGTTTTTTTTTTTTTTAAATTACTTTATAAGATAATCTCCTTTTAGCTCAATACACTTAGTGCAACGTTTCTCCAATTTTTGTATCCCTCTAATTAATAGGATTATTCAAGGTCCATAAAATATGCAGTTGTTTGATCAATAATTTCATCGTTGGTGCTGAAACTCTTTCCACCGAGCCATTTCTTTAGGTTTGGAAATGGGAAATAATCACTGGGGGCTTAATCTGGAGAATATGGCGGATGAGATGAGTAACCCAATTCAAGCAAGTTTGCCATTGAGACTGCACACGTGTGCACCCGTGCTTTAAATTGAAGAAAATTAAATTTTTCCTTGGTCGTTTTTTTTTAAATTCTCGTTAAATCGGTCCAATAAGATAGATACTATTCGCCGTTTATTGTTTTCCCTTTTGAAGGTAATCGATGTAGATTGTGCCGCGTGCAACCCAAAGAATGGTTGCCATCACCTTATTAGCCAGCAATCAACTTGGCCTTCTCCTCGGAGCCGGTTCACCAGGAGAAACCCATTGTTTAGACTGCTGCTTGTTTTCCGGAATGGATCCATGCTTCAGCCACAGTTACAAAACACCGCAAAAACGCATTCGAATTCGGTTAAACAACTCTTAGCAATCCTTTGAAGTTGTCACACCATCACGTTCATTGTCAATTGAGAGCAAACGCGGCATGCATCTTGCAGACAGCTTTCTAAAACCCAACTAATCATGTAAAATCGAAACCAGTTTGCCATATGAAATAAGTATGGCATCAACCATATCACGCACTTTTACTTTTCGATCCTCCAACTCCATACCGTGGATTTTTTCGACTTTTTCGGGTGTATTGACCTCAATTGGCCGTTCAGAACGTTCAGCGTCATTTGTACTTGTGCGACCACAACGAAAGTCAGTAAACCACTTTTTTACTATTGAAATCGATGGTGCAGAGTCCACATAGTATTTATCAAGCTTTTCCTTGGTTTGATTGGCGTTTTTTTCGCAAAAAATAATTTTTTAAGAGCACCTTTTTCTATTTTTTACAAAATCCACGAGGTTGTATGTTTTGAACAGCTGTTAAACACAAACTAAATGACGGAACACTCTCATAATTTTGGCAGTAGCCTACTAACAGATGGTACTTGATGGAAGCAGTGTTGCTTTTTATAAAGGGTGGTTAAATTTTAAGGGCCGATGTTGATTTGTCGCCCAAAAGAACTATTGTTTCGTTAGCTCTGGAGCAAGTGGTACCGTTCTGTTGAAACCACATATCGTCCACATCCATATCTTCCACTTCGGGCCATAAAAAGTTCGTTGTCATCCCACGATAGCAAACACCATTCACAGTAACTGCCTGACCGGCCTCATTTTGGAAAAAACACGGCCCGATGATGCCGCCAGCCAATAAACCACACCAAATTGTAACTCTTTGTGGGTGCATTGTTTTTCGACAATCACTCTTATTTTTATTATTATTCGTCTAAATGTAGCAATTCTGCTTATTGACGAATCCACTGAGGTGAAAATGTGCCTCATCACTGAAGATGATTTTCTTCGAAAATTGATTTTCATTTTCAAAATAAGCCTGAATAACTTTAACGCGTTGCTCGCTTGTGTATCTCTTCATGGTTGAAACTGAGTTGGTCTGAAATTGAGAAATATCAAATGAAATGCAGAAAAAAAACTTGACGTTAAGGAGTGGTTCACATTCCACATCGGGCCTTAAAATGTAACTACCCTTTAAAGCTATTGAGCTGCACCCTTAGCTCACTAGTCGCAAAATTTAGAATTGTAATTGTGCACACCTCACTAAATGGAGAGCCGTACTTCATTTTTGCCTAAGTGGAATGTCAAAGGATATAAATAAATCATGTATGCCTAATTTTTTAAACTGCCTTTTGGCTTTCATGAGATTAATCCGATTAAAAAATTACCTTGATTTTCTGAGAGAACAATTGTTAACATTTCTTAAAAGCCTGTTCTTTGCACGGCTTCTTTGATCTAAAATGTATGCCCTTATTATTTTGAATACTACAACCCTAAAAGTATGCTTTATACATAAATAGTTTATGGCATTCATTAACGAAATTTATCAAAAAGACTTTCAAGCTTTGAAGGAAATTAAATGGGCTGGAAATGAGTTTTAAATTAGAAACTTGTGCCCTAAATAAAATAAGATTTTTGTTGTTGTTAATATTTTATAATTCTTTTCTTTCTCTGAATGCTGCTAGTAAAATGTTTGCAGATGTAAACTGCGAGAAACAGGCTAAGCGAATTGAAGGTAAAATGTTTACAGAGGTAATGTGCGAGAAACAGGCTAAGCGAATCGAAGGAATGTCCTACTTACCCTCCACAAGTATGCTTTAGAACTTTTTCGGTCCAGTATGTCTTAGAGCATGAAAAGCTTCAAAGACTTTAATCTTGAATTATATACGTTTTTTCTTTCCTAAGCAAGTGGGCCAATAAAACATGTAGAGTAACCTTATTTTTAACCCCATTTATATACAAATTAAATTGATGTTTAAACCACTTTTGAGATATACTCGTAGTTTCTACTGTCTAACCAACCGTTCATCTGCAATTTACTCAAATTGAAAAAGTCCTTTCATTTAAATTTGAATTTTCTTTCCTTCCCAAAAGAACGGAACACCACCATCTTTGTGGTTTCTTTGGCAAATTTGTGTCAAGGTCTTTTTTGCCCCAACTGGCAATTGACGAAATATGCCCCCATTTTGGCAGAAGCGGTTTTATTATTTGTTTCCTTCCACAACGTCTTTGTGGCCTTTGCTAAATTAACTTAACGTTGTTAAATATTTGCTAAGAAATAAATCCTTCAAAATGCACCTCACAAAACTGAGCCGCAAGCGAAAGTTGGAGACAAATTGTGCTGGGTGCTTGCTGCAAATGTAAATACTTCTTGAAAATGGCCTGCATACCGAGCAGCCAAAGGAGAATCATAAGCAGCCCAGGAGCCACTTAGAATCCAAAGATAGTCAAAGCAAATATACTTAGGATGAAAAACCAAGAAGAAAAAGAAACCAAACGTTTTTCAACGCCCTTTTTACTTGCTTGACAAAGTAGAAAAAGACAAATTTCTACTTGGCCGACAAAATCGTAAAGAGAAAATGGGGGGTGGGGCTAAGTTACAACATAAATTGATTTAAAACTGTTCAGAAATGTCATACACGTCTTTGTTTGCTTGCCCCCAAGGCCACAAAGTAGGCTACACACTTTACCAGCCCCCATAAGTATGCAACAAAATGCAAAGCTTTTGTGCCCAAAATCAATTGGCATGACAAAGCCTCTAATTAAACACGAATCGTATTGAAATTCAATATTACATTAGCCACTGATAATTTAGTCTTAGTTGCGGTCCTTGTGCAAAGCGAACGAATACTTGGGTGAGGGGGAGGGACATTGGGTTGTTTTCAAACACGTTTGGCTATTTGGTCCAGTGGTTAATTTTTCCGTATTGCCAATTTACATTGTTATTAACATCGAGCATGCACACGCATGTTGGAATGTTAAATCAAAGGGAGCTTTGGACTAAGCCTAAGTCAAATACCCGTATGTAGGCAGAGATTTTCGCAGCTTAACATGCATGTGGTTGTCAACTGGTTGAATGCCGTGTTGGCAAACTGCGAATGGACTTGCAATTGATTTAAATGTTAATTCTGTGAATTGAGAATGCAAATTCTACTTCTACGGCAAAGAGAATGTAAATGATAGTTTGAAGTGAAATCTTCGGTTTAGCAAAACTATACCTACGAGGGCGGTTCGGAAACTTCTTAGCCTAGCACAAAAAGCTCGGTATAAACAGAAAGAAACTTCTATCTCTGCTATGAACACATGTTAATTTTTTTCGATCTGGCAACTCCTTAATATAGAAACAGGTGTTCACAAAAGACGCATCCGCGATTGAAAAATTAGAAATGCGTGGTGTCATTAAATATTTACATAAAAAAGGTTTATCGGGACAAGAAATTCATAATGATATGGTGAATGTGTTAGGTACAAGTGCTCCTTCATATGCAACAGTAAAAAATTGGGTTGCTGAATTTAAACGTGGTCGTACAAGCATTGAAGATTAGTGGACGTCCAAAAACAGCAACAACAACAGAAATTGTAACAAAAGTGCATGATATGGTATTAAATGATCGACGAATAAAAGTGCGTGCAATAGCTAATATCATGGGCATCTCAAATGATCGAGTCCATTTAATTTTGCATGAAGAACTACAGATGAAAAAGCTTTCTGCAAGATGGGTGCCGCACTTGTTAACAGTCGACCAAAAACGCATAAGAATGAATATTTCTCAAGCTTGTTTGGATCGTTTTCAGCGAAATAAAATGGATTTTAAGCGTCGTTTCATAACTGTTGATGAGACATGGATCCACCACTATACTCCAGAGACAAAAGAACAATCCAAACAATGGACTGAAGCTGGAGGAAGTGCCCCAAAGATGGCAAAAACAATTCAATCGGCTGGTTAGGTTATGGCAACGGTTTCTTGGGACTTCAAAGGTATTTTATTGATTGACTATCTGCAAAAGGGTAAAACAATAAATTCAGAGTACTATTGCAACCTTTTAGATCAATTAAATGTACAAATTCGAGAAAAACGTCCTGGCTTACAACACAAAAAAATAATTTTTCATCAAGACAACGCACCAGCGCACAAGAGTGTTTTAACAATGGCTAAAATCAACGAATTAAAGTACGAGTTGCTTGATCACCCACCTTATTCTCCTGATTAAGCTCCCAGTTACTTTTACCTGTTCCCCAATCTAAAAAAAATTCTTGCTGGCAAGCGTTTTACCTAAAATGAAGATGCAATTACAGTTGTAAACCACTATTTTGAAGACCTTGAGGAAAACTATTTTAATCAAGGGATAGAATTGCTAGATAAGCGTTGGGCTAAGTGTATTGAAGTTTCAGGAGATTATATTGAAAAATAAAAATATTTTTGAAAAACTAACTATTCTCTTTCATTGATAGGCTAAGAACTTTCCGAACCGCCCTCGTATATCGGCAGTATACGAGTACAGCTTGCTAAAAAAAAGCAAGCGTGTTCAACACAGACCAGGATGTGATAAAATAAAACAAGTGTAAAAAGAGTCTGATTGGTTAAAGTCGACTAGGAGATACTTCACACTACTAAATTCTGTTCAGAATTTTTCGCGACTCTCTCAAGGGGGATATATTTCTTTAGGTTTATATGAAAACATAGACCTATATGATTTATCTAACCAGGAATGTCATGAACTCAAATCGAAAAGGACTCTTGTGCGGCAGCTATATCATAAGATATGCAAACAAAGTTGAGCTTAGGTACGGTTGCTTACAATCGGTCATAGTGCTCTATGCTGAATTGAGCCAAAAAGGCCAAACCTCATATGTGGAGGGACCTATAATGGTGGCTACATGAACACTGGACGATGTGGTCTAATTTTAGAAGCTATAGGTCACATATAACGCGCCATGCTAAATTTAAGCAGCGGGTCAGAATATTTAATACGTTTCTATAAATTTTATACTTGCTCGAAAAGTTTATTATACGCTTCTTTATACTCGTATGTTTCTATTTGATTTACCGAGCCTTAAAACTGGAGTGATCTTTTTATGGTGGCTACAGGCACACCGAACGATATGGCCTTATTTTTAGAAGGTATAGGTCACATATAACACGCAAAGCTTAATTGAGAAGGGGATCAGAATATTTAATACGTACTTATAAATGTTATACTTGCTCTAAAAATGTATAATACACTTATTTATAATCGAATCTAGAGTGTTTTTTAACAGATTACGCGTGAGTTGCGTTAAACTTTTTTCTATTCAGTATTGTTTGCCATTTCATCATGGACAGATTTACACCGCGAAAAGCACGGTTTGCAGCGGTTTTTGGGCTGATGGAATCATCGGTCCATATTTTTTCAAATTTGTAACATGTGGTTTTCAATAGGGTTTCATCCACAGATTACGCGTGACTTGTGTTGAAATTTTTCTTTGCAGTTTCAGTTTACCATTTCATCATGGAAACACTTAGATTGCGAAAATCCTAGTGTGAGTCATTGACGCCATATCGACCGAAATGCTCATCTAAAATTGTACCCTCAGAATGGACACCCTTAGGCGAAGTTGCGGCCAACTTTTGAAGGAAATTAAATTCCAAAAATAAATTCTTTTCCAATGAACAATACAGATTAGGCAGTTGCTTTGATTTTTTTTTATTTTGAAAAATACCTCTAAATTGACCACCCTATATACTATAATTTTTTTGTTTGTTTGGGGTTGAAAAATTAAATTGGCCAAAAAATACATTTTTGGGCTTTACTAAAAATGTTGCTGTTCTGGTAGGGATTGTCAAATTTGTATAATACAGGGTGCGGCAAAAGTCGCAAAGGGATTTGAAAAATTAATAACTTTTGTAATGTAAATATTTTCCCCCATTTTCTTTTAAGGACTTGTAAAATAAATCTGGGAGATTACTCATGGAAAGTTACAACGTTATCCAACGAGTCGAAATCATAGAATTTTATTTTGAACATCATCGATCAATAATTCAAACTCAACGAGCCTATCGTCGTAATTTTAATGTGCGGAATTCACCCTGCGAATCAATAATTCGAGGTTAGTGACGCGATTCCGGGAACAAGGCTCAGCGAGGGATCTTCCACGAAGCGGAAGATCCCGTTCTGTAATTAATGTAGGAAATATTCAACGCGTTCAGGAGAGTATTAAGGAGAATGCTGAAACATCAACTCGAGTGAGCTCTGCTCAACTGAAAATGTCTGACAGGTCTTTACGCAGAATATTAAGGATAAATTTACATCTTTTTCCATTCAAGGTGCAGTTAGTGCAACACTTAAAGCCAGGAGATCCCCAAGAACGAATAATTTATGCACTTAGCTTCCAACAACGTTTAATTTTCAACAATTCAGCATTCAATTGGCCTGTCCGTTCTCGGATTTAACAGCACCGGATTATTTCCTTTCGGGATATTTAAAAGAGAGGTTGTATATCAATAAACCCAGAACCCTTGAACAGCTGAAGGAGAATATTCGGGCCGAAATAAGAACTTTGCAGCCAGATACTCTAATTCGTGTCATGGAAAATGCTCTTGAAAGAGCTAAACTTTGAGCGGCTGAAAATGGTGGTCACTTACGTTACGTAATTTTTCACACATAAATTTAAAAAATCTACAGATAGTATATTTTATTATTTTGTAAGAAAAATAAATTAAAATTAAAAATTAAATAAGTTATGATTGTTTTAAACCCCTTAGTGTCTTTTGCCGCACCCTGTATATGAGTCACATGAAAGAGAATACTACGATCAATAGACTGGTCCGACCATAGTGCGTGCACAATGTTAATTAAGAGGCACACCTTAGCGTCAAGTTTTTTGTCCTACTTGTTTCAGTGTTTGACCAATTCCATCTTGGAGAGAAACACAATTGAGCAGAGCGCTAAGTTTGTTGAAGCCTTTTACAAAAATGGGCGTTCAAATTAAAATCCACTTCATGCACTTTGTAATTTTTTTGGTCAGCATAATCGACTTTTGCGCAAATTTAAGCCAACCGGGTCTGTAGGAAATGTGGAAACTCCTGTGCATGCTTGTCTAGTTCGTTCTACGGTTTATTGGCTGGCTGTGTTTTCATGACATACTTTTTCGAAAATTATGTCGGCCACACAGTTACCTTGAATGCTTGCCACACAGCCAAAGGAACAATGGCTTTTTTTGCGCGAGAAATTCCATGGCCGTGTTATCTCACGTCGTGGCGATGTAAATTTGCCTCCACAATCATGTGATCTAACATCGTTGGACTTCTTTCTTTGAGGGTTTTTAAAAGAAAAAGTGAACATCAAAAAGCCATGAGCAATTCAAGACCTAAGCGATTAGCTAATTATGCACAATAACGACATTAAACCTCTATTATGTCTCAGCTACATTAAAAATATGGACCATTGGATAAACGTATGCCATCGAAGCCGTGGCGAGCTTTTAGGCGATATTTTGTTTCACACATAATTGTCATAGATCTTTCTATCATAATTAAAATTACTAGGATAATGAAAACTTTTTGTTTTATTTACAATTAAAATCGTGAGTTTAAGTTGGAACACCCTTTATAGTATGTAGTCAAAATTAAATTTATAACAAAATTTTCTTAAAGAACATTTAAATTTTTTTTACAAATAAAAATACTTTTGCTAAAAATTTCATTTTTTTAAATAATTTTATTTTTAAAATTTAATTTTATTTTTAAAATTTAATGTGTTTTTTAAATATTTAATTGTTTTTCTCAAAATTTAACTTTTCTAGAAATTTGTATTCTTCGATTTTTTTTAATTGAATTTTTTTACTAAGATAGTATTTAGATTTTTAGGACCGCCAAAATTGTTGGAATTACGAGGGCGGTTCGGAAAGTTCTTAGCCTATCAAAAATATTTTTATTTTTCAATATAATCTCCTGAAACTTCAATACACTTAGTCCAACGCTTATCTAGCAATTCTATCCCTTGATTAAAATTGTTTTCCTCAAGGTCTTCGAAATAGTGGTTTACAACTGTAATTGCATCTTCATTTGAGGTAAAACGCTTGCCAGCAAGATTTTTTTTTAGATTTGGGAACAGTTAAAAGTCACTGGGAGCTAAATCAGGAGAATAAGGTGGGTGGTCAAGCAACTCGTACTTTATTTCGTTGATTTTAGCCATTGTTAAACACTCTTGTGCGCTGGTGCGTTGTCTTGATGAAAAATTATTTTTTTTTGTGTTGTAAGCCAGGACGTTTTTCTCGAATTTGTACATTTAATTGATCTAAAAGGTTGCAATAGTACTCTGAATTTATTGTTTTACCCTTTTGCAGATAGTCGTTAATCAAAAAAAAACCTTTGAAGTCCCAAAAAAACCGTTGCCATAACCTTACCAGCCGATTGAATTGTTTTTGCCTTCTTTGGGGCACTTCCTCCAGCTTCAGTCCATTGTTTGGATTGTTCTTTTGTCTCTGGAGTATAGTGGTGGATCCAAGTCCCATCAAGAGTTATGAAACGACGCTTAAAATCCATTTTATTTCGCTGAAGACGATCCAAACAAGCTTGAGAAATGTTCATTCTTATGCGTTTTTGGTCGACTGTTAACAAGTGCGGCACCCATCTTGCAGAAAGCTTTTTCATCTGTAGTTCTTCATGCAAAATTAAATGGACTCGATCATTTGAGATGCCCATGATATTAGCTATTTCACGCACTTTTATTCGTCGATCATTTAATACCATATCATGCACTTTGGCTACAATTTCTGTTGTTGTTGCTGTTTTTGGACGTCCACTACGTGGTTCATCTTCAATGCTTGTACGACCACGTTTAAATTCAGCCACCCAATTTTTTACTGTTGCATATGAAGGAGCACTTTCACCTAACACATTCACCATATCATATTTCTTGTCCCGATAAACCTTTTTTATGTAATTCTAATTTTTCCATTGTAAAAAAATCGCGGATGCGTCTTTTGTGAACACCTGTTTCTATATGAAAGAGTTGCCATATCGAAACAAAATTTAACATGTGTTTATAGCAGAGATGGAAGTTTCCAAAACACTTAACTTTTATCTGTTTATACCGCGCTTTTTGTGCTAGGCTAAGAAGTTTCCGAACCGCCCTCGTATGTACAAATACTGGAGTAAATCGCCATTATTTATTTTAAACAAATTTATATATTGTTATAATTTTTTGAACTGCGTCGTCGTAGCGTCAATAGTAATAGGTTTGAAACTGTTAAGTATGCTTCTGTGCTATAAACGGATACGATTTAAAAAGGGGGAATAGCAATGCCCACATATCCAAAACTGAAAACACCCACAGGTCATAAAATAAAACAGTTTGAATTTCATAAAGTGTTTGTGTGAAATAAAATATGATCGGTGGAAATGCGACCTATCCACGCCCCCATTTTAAGAGCAAAGGTATGACCATAATAATAGGCAGATCGTCCTAAAAAAAACAGTACGCTATTAAGGGCAAATAATTTGTCAAGTGTACACAATGCTGCGTTTTTACAAAGGGGCGTGGCATCACCAACAACCACAAATTTTAAACGGCCACAACTCATTAAGTAAGGTCAGAATTGGAGTTAATATATGGCTCCTCGAGCTACAGGTTCTGAAACCGAAAAAGATCTTTTACTATATCAAAACGTGAACCGATATTCACAAATGTAAATAAGTTTCATCCTAGAAGTTTCATCCGGTCGGACCGCCCGCGCTCCGTTCGAACACCGCATGTCGTCAAAGCCGTTAAATCAAGAATTCACAGAAATCCGCTCCGAAAACCGAAAATCATGGCCCGTGAGATGAATATCACGTAAAAGTCCACGAGTCGAATCATTAAAAAAGACTTGGGGCTTTCAAACGACGTACCGGAAGTTTATTGACAGCAGCTTTAAAAAAAAATAGGATTGACAAATGCAAACGTCATTCAATGTTGTAACAGTATTTATGTCCCTACTAAGTAAATACAAGTAATACAACTGAACAGAGATTAAGGCAGACTCTTCAATAACGTTTCTTTAACGTTCTTTGTCTCACTATGGCAAATTGCAAGTCTGGCAAGACCTCCTTTGAGATTATTTAAATTCCACGAAAACACTTGTCTTCCATGTAAGTGCCTCCTTTTAACTTGGTAGTGTTTGTTTTCCCAAGAAAAACTGAACTGCAAAAAGCAGCGAAGGCATTTCAGCAAACTGATTGAAGAATCACATCCCACCGTCATTCCCTATACTGAGACCCATCATCACTCCCATCTAATCGCTCTTATCCATCCATCCTTCCGACATCCATGCCCAAGCACACTTAAAACAACTGTTCTCCCCCCTCTCCACCCGAGTGTGGAGTGGATCATCTGTGTGATGTTTTCTAAGTCACCCCACAAAGCTTCAACTTCCTCGAAAGGGACACGACGAGCACGGGAGGCTGAGTGTATTTGCTTGGAGTTTCGAGTGGATTTAAATTAATGTTTCTCTAAGTTTGTGTCTGTAAATCCGGTGCACTCTAACAGAGGATTAGAGAATGCATTTCACGCTTGCCTGACTGGCAGGCATCAAAGAAGAAATGCGGGAAAAAGTGGTTCTGAGCTCAAATTTGCTGCGGAATGCATTTTAATATGCCATTAGCAGAGGTTGGATTTGTGGAGTTGAGTGTGTTTTTAGCCCATAAAAATAAAATGCAAAGTTCTTTTTTTGGTTTTGAGGCTTGCGATGTGACATTCACTAGAGAGTAGGCTGTTAGGTTGCTAAAAATCGGAGACTTCTGTTTTTAAAGAATCCATCATGGAATACCTTAAGTTCTGCAACTTTCAAAAGATAAGGGATTGTATACCTGTGATCCTAGCGCAGATTTTTTAAAACATTAACGATTTTTTAAAGGTTTCTTTACAACAATTTATAAATTTTACGATATTTATCCTGAAAGTATGCTACAAAATATTAATTTACGACTTGTCGTAACTGTGAACTCTGAACGGTACTTGACTATGTAACAGGATTTTTTACAGCCGACTCTTGTGGCAATGCAGTTAGAGGATACATGGTTGCAACAGGATGGTGCCACTGCACACACAGCGAGGGTTACCATGAATTGTTGCAATTCCACAACAGCCGGTTCTATGGACCGGATTGACCCGAAGAGCAATTTTTCGGCCAAGGGCTGTCACCACGGCACACAGTTGCCGCTACAACAGCAACATGAATTGTTTGAGGCAAATGTTTCCTAGACGGCTTATTTCTTTGAGGGATAAGGTGAACTGGCCGATACGCTCACCAGACTTAGCCCCCTGCGATTATTTCCTTTGGGGTTACCTGAGGTCGAAGCTGTATATCAACCGTCCCAACATCTTGGAAGACCGAATTAACAATATTGAGGCTGAAATTGGCAGAAGACCAGTCGACATTATTGTTAGAGTTCATACAACAAACACACACACACGTTGTAAAAGAAATCTATTGATGGCTCTCGATGTGGTGTCTTTGTAGAGGTGGCAAGGGTGAGTTGTATTTTCGTGGGCATTTGTGTGAAGAAAACCTGAAAAGTAAGGTTTACAACAGTAGTTCTCATTCGTTTCGGGAGAGCCTAGCCTTATAGAGTTCGGTTTTATATTCAACAATTGCAGCAATGCTTTCTAAAGAGGGTTGTCACGGACCCGAAATCATGATAAAAGCAGTGTGCAGCCACGAAAATCAATTTCACTTTGCCATTTTGTTAAAAACTTGTATTACGTGGGCGACCGCAAAACTAACTGGCCTGGCACATTTTCTGTTTTACTAGCAATTTTTTTTTGTTTTTTAAAAGCAATCTTTTATAAGCCATCTGTCAAAATTTCCGAAATATTTAATGATTTTTTTTCTTTGTTACAGGTGATTGAAGTAAACAAGTTTTATAATTTTTGAAAAATGGAAAATAAAGAGTTTCGTGCGGTAATTAAACACTTTTATATGAAAGGTTATACGCCACAATTAATCAAAGATGAATTGGATTCTGTTCATGGTGATAATGCACCATCCACCGTGAAATCCTGGGTTCAACAATTTAAAATGGGTCGTTCAAGTACGGAAGATGGACAGCGCTCTGGAAGACCGAAAACTGCTACTACTATTGAAAACATTAGAAAAATATTTAATGAAGTGACTAAAGATAGACGAATAAAGCTCAGAGAACTTGCTGATATTGTTATAATACAAGAAAAACAAGTTTGGAGTATTTTACATGATGAACTCTACATGAAAAAGCTATCCGCAAGATGGGTGCCGCGTTAGTTGACTTTGCCCCAAAAAATCGTCCGTTGGACCAATTCCGAGAAGCTTTTAGCGATTTATCAGCGTAATCCAATAGAGTTCTTGCGCCGATTCATAACTGTTGATGAAACATGGATCCATCACTACATCCCAGAATGCAAAGAACAGTCAAAACAATGGATAGAAGCTGGTAAAAGTGGTCCCAAAGCGACAAAAAAACGTTCTTTTTCATCAAGATAAGCAATGTTCCTTCACACACTGCATTTTTAACTCAACAAAAACTGGCCGAATTTCCAAATTTAAAAAAAATTCTCGGTGGCAAAAAATGTTCGTCCAATAGCGAGGTTATTGCTGAAACTGAGGCATATTTTGAAGGTCTTGAAAAATCTTATTTTTCGGATGGAATCAAAAAACTTGAAAAACGTTTGATGAAGTGTATTGAGTTGGAAGGAGATTATGTTGAAAAATAAATAATAATAATTCCAAAAAAACGGTTCTTTTTATGTTAGGCCAGTTACTTTTGCTGTCGCCCTCGTATATTTAAATATAGATGCAAGAGGTCTTGAGCCGGTTAATCCCTGTTCAATGTGTTCATGAAAACTTTAGAAAACGTATGCAAAGGTGTGTGGATATCGTAGGTCGATATTTGCCAGATACTCGTACACTAGTTAAACCATGTAATTTAAAAATTCCCTTACTGTTAAATATTGTTTAAATATAAAATAAATTTTTCCAAGGTTAATAATTTTTTTTATTTTATTCCCAAATAAGCTAAATTACCGCGCTCCACACGATTCTGATGTTCGGTTAAGGCGATGCTACAAATATGAAGTAAAGATCGGGGAATTTTTTTAAACAAATTGTTCTCGTAATCTATAGGATATACGTACTTAAAAACTGGTGGATACAATTTCTGTGGTTTAGGGGTGTATCCAACATTTTTTTTACACCCAAGGCAACCAACTTGGGAGCTATGCTAGGTTTAAAAAATGTCCCTTAAACTTGAGTTATGAATCCGGTTGCAAGAAAATTCAGGGATCTACAAAAAAACCAACATAAATTAGAGACCTTATTTAAAAATATTTTTTTCAACCACTGAGCGTCGGTGTTCTGCATTTATTGTGCAGCTCCATTTTACAGTTCGCAGAAAAACCCGAATATATTAAAGTTTGTCGCTTGTACCCAGGATTTTATTTGATTTGCCTCTTTATGAACTTAAAATTAAGTTACCATAAGTTTTTTTAAGAATCTTTTGTACCTAATAAATCAGGAAAAAATAGAGTTTGATTAACTTCCACACCGAGTTATCGAAATGGAGTTCATCAATTTAAGCAGTAGACTCATGATATGTTGACTTCGACAAGTCATATAGTATTGTTCATCGTCATTTAGTACACTTTATAGATCCAACAAAACGGAACTATGTTTTGCTCCAATAACATCAAGAATATTTTTTAAGATAATGCGCTTGTTCCACAAAAGGGTATTAACTCCAAACTTTCCGGATGGCAATTTTATGTAAGAAAACGACATACATGCGATAGTAGCCACCTCTACCTAGTCTTCCATCGTTATTCTTAATCGTTTAAGCAACCAGTTTTTTTATCAGTATTAAAACTTGGCAATTTTTGAGTTAATACCCTTTTGTTGAACAAGTGCGATATATTTCGTTCTATTTATTAGTTGTTTCGTACTTACCCAGCGATAATTTTTCACCCGAATCCGGTGGCAGTGTAAAACCTAATAAAGCCATCGATGCTATCAGTACGCATGGTATAATTAAATTAAAAAAATAATACAATGTTCGCCGGCGTATTATTATGGCAAATGTTATATCGATATACGGTTCCGGACAGCAGTTGTAGTAGATTTCATTACGTTTGCCAGGAACACCTAAACACAGGAAAAAAGCGGAAATCGTGAGAAAATTAATAACAATTACCGACGGGGGGGGGAAAGGACATTAACATTAAACGTTCAATATATTTGAATTTCGATTATTTTTTTTCTTCGGTAGTGAAATTGAAATGAATGGTGGATGTTTTTAGGGTTTGGGGTAAATATTCTGTAATGTTTGTAGATATATTTATATGTATGTACAAGTATGAATTGGAGAGAGAGCGAAAGAGCAGAAAAAGTAAATGGGAGGATATGACAGACATGCTATTAAAAGATGGGGAACGGCGGCGGATAATAAAATTGTTTTTAATAAATAAGGCTGACGCAGGAAATTGGAAAATGTTTAGATAGCTAATTATTAGATATTTAAGCAGAAATGTAGTAAAGAAGAGAATTTTTCATATAAAGCACAGTATATTGAGTCATTTTACTAGAAGAAATGTACAATTTATAATTTATAATTCTTATAAAGACTGATAAAACGAAGTTTCTAAGGTGTTTTACCACCTTTTGGTGGGTCTTCTCTGTAAATAACTACACCTGTCCCTCGATTTACACCATACTTATTTTTACACGATATTTAGGGGTTCGCCTTTATGAAATTATGTATAAAATACCTTAATTTACATGATATTTTAAATGGTTTATTTTTAATTTATATACTTTCAATAATTTGTTTGAGTAGTTTTTACATAATTGTTCAATTAAGTCTTACATAAACTTTTGATATAAAATGCATTTCAAATAACTAACTAAAAGATCAATTTTAATATCATGCTGAAAAATGTAAAAGATAAGCCAATGGAAAGGTTTGCTATTTATTTAGTTTTCTTTCCCCGGTCTTTTTTGTTTCTCGGGAAAGCAGGAAAATTTTTCAAATTTCCTGTTCACGAAAAATAAATGTAAATTTGCTTGACCTTGAGCCAATTTTTATTAGAAAAAATAATGTATGTTATTCATATAATTAGTAAACACACGCAGAGAAAAAACATGGTTACTATATGGTCACGGCAATAATAATATATTCTCCGCAATAAAAGTATATTCGTCGCAACCATAGTATTGTTTACTGAATTTAATTTTGACATTAGTATACTTGCCGATATATTAATATTGTTAAAATGTTACAATAATATTATTGCCAAATTTAATAATGAAAATATGGTTATAGCGACAATATACATATGGTTGGTGCGACAAAATTTTTGTTTTTTGGGTTTTAAGTTAACACTTATATGATTAGGGCAATCATACTGTATAATTGTAATTGTTACTCATTTAAAAATGCTTTTTAGAACAATGTTATTGTTACGGATCTAATGCAATAATAGAACTTTTTATATGAATATTACAAATTTTCAAACAAACTGCTTTGTTGAACTGAAATTTTTTTAATAAAAACGCTTACGTTTTTCAACTGATTTTTTCTACTGCTAAATTAATCACTTATATTAACTTCAATTTAATGTATTTTTAAATAACTTTCTAAATTCTAAAAAATAATATTGTGGATCATGGTATATTTCTGTGTGATCATACTATGGTTGTAGCGATCATAACATGGTTATGTGTGAATAATACTATTGTTGTGAGAATCAAAGCAATGTTGTGAGGATTATAGTATGGTTGTATTTGAATCATACTATTATTAAGAGGATCATAATATTAATGTTTCACAACCATACATCCAACAATAGTATTGTCCTCTTCGAATATTGTCACCAAAACCTAATTTTTTTCTGCATATACTAAAATAGGAACCTAAAAGGAACGATCAGTGCTCTGTAAGGATTTCTTCCCGGAAAAGCGCGGACAATTTTCAAACTTCGAGGTTTCCTGGCCGAGAAAAATAGCAAATGTAAATTAGCTTGACGTTAAATAAATTTGTATGGAAACAATGAATGATATCCTAATGGCTAGTAAACACACTCCTTTCTAAAATAAGAACTTCATGAGCACTGATCAGGACCATAAACTTCTTTTGGCATTTTTGAACCTTATAAATTTCCAGGTCTTTAGCACTATAAGGATTAAATATTTGTAGAAGTATCCATTCCTACTGGTACTGATGTTAGCAAGAACTTCCCGCTTAGCCATTAAGCTTTTCAATTTACAAAAAGAAATCCATTTTTTAATTTTAAAACCCAAATAAAGGGTGTTTTTTAGACGAGTGGGTTTCAATCTGACCGCACTTGTTTCGGAATTGGTCTTTTTAACAGCTGTCACTTGATTTATGCTCAGTTTGACTTGCCATTTCATAATGAATAGACTTAATCCGGAACAGCGTTTGCAAATTGCGGTGAATGGGCCCAAAACGAGATGGCCACCGATCCTGATTATTACGAGAAAATTTTGCCAACCATTTGACTGCGAAAACGAGCTGAAAAACTACTGGTTTTCTTAGTCTAAAGAAGCAGTAATCAATTCTATAAATAATCGGGTGTTGCCAAATATTTATCAGATTTGTAATGAAAAACGACATGGAATGCTTCTTGTTTTTGTTTGACTGACCCCAAAGCGAATTTGTTTTGGTAAACGAAGTGCAAACCTACTTGTTTTCGTTAGTCTGAATAAGCTTAAACCGATTGTGTCAAATAAAAAAGTTTTTCACTTTATATAACATTTAGCCTGTTTTTTGCTTTTGCGACAAAAAAATTAGACTTGTCATTCAAGTATACCTAATTTCTGAGGAGTAACGACCAAAAACCTCTGGTTTTTGTTAGGCTAAAAAGTCTCTTACTTTTAAGACACTAAAAATTAAAATTTATTTAAATTATTTTATATTGAGGAAGCAAAAATTAAAATGCCAAATATTTGAAAATTTCATTTTAAAAAAATTAAAATATTTTAAGGCTATTGGTTATCCAGCTCATTTTCCCCTACAAGTTGGACAAATGATTGGCAACTCAAACTTTTTTATATGAAAAAAACTACCAATTTCTTTAGTCTTAACAGACAGACCATAGGGCAATTCTAGCTAGTTTCTTGTTTTTCTAAAGGTTTACTCCAAATTTAGTCCCCCTACCATAAAAAAGCGAGTTCACTTTTCCATTAACAACGCCAACCACTACATAATGCACTTTTTTCCCCCTTGGTGGCAATTATTTGGTCATTTTTGCGGTGAAAAGCCATTCACGCTGTGTCACTGCAGACAGACAAAATAACGACTACAAAAAAAATCCTGTGCATATTTTAACAATCAAACAATTTGCAAGTTGCCAATTGGCGAAAAAACAATTCGACTGGATTCCCTCGCAGTCTAAACAGAAGGCTACAAATCAATTGCATTTAGAATTAATTGAAAACCAACCGAAACGGAAATACAACAGACGCGAATTACAAACCGGCATACAAGAAAGAAAAAAACGAGAGCTCAAGGAAAACACGAGAAACAGAGAATAAAATTTAAATGTTGTAAATGGGAAATTCAGCACTTAAAAGCCCTGACGCTCTTTCCTACTTGTAGTCCAAAAAATTTACATAAAAATCCTTTCTTGTTTTTTTTTGCAGTTTACGCTTCTTACTCCTTTTGTTTAGAATAAAACCTTTACTAACTGTTTGGTCTAAAAATAGAAACGGCACAGCGAAGCCCTGAAAATATACCACACTGAAATTCAAAATAAACATTTTTTTACTTTAGTTTCGTGTTTTTCCAGGGATTGTTGGTTGGCTAATGTTCTTTATTGCTGCTCTCTCTCGTTTTTTCATTTCCCATTTTCTATTTACATTTGTTTTGCTAATAAAGAGGCGTCAGGGCTGTGCTTACTTTGTTCAGTGCCAAAGAAAAAAATTCGGTGAAGCATACTTCTAGGCTACACACAAACTGAAAAGTGTAGCATGCTTTAGGGCTTCCGAAAAAAAATTCTGTTCATTAGCAGGAACCTATGGAGTACAATCGTTTCAGTTTTTTTTCCCTTTATCGTCATGTTCCCTTTTTGTTCAAAACAATAGTATTTGGGTTTTTAATTTTGTTAATTGAGTTTAAAACGTGAAAGAATTGTATGCTCTCGATTGTCAGCCAGCAAAAGACTTATGTATTTAAAATTTCCATTACTCTTTTAGCCAAATCCATAACACGGCTCGGTTTCCTACCCTTTAAGCTACAAAAGTTGTTTAATTTTGTTCGTTTTGTGAATATCTGTTAATGATAGTTCTCATTTTCGCAACTTGCACAAATATGCAATTGCCTAGGCAACAAAACAACTATACACAGCTTTAGTTTAGCCAAGAAGTTTTTTGTTCTTGCGACTTTGCCTTTAGAGACCAACCGCATTATTTACACAATTTGCACTTTACAAGTTATTTCTTTGGAATTAATGAAGTTTATAAAAAGAAAAGTTAATTTGAAACAAAAGCGAATGGCTTAGACTGTACTTAGAATAAATTGAAATTCAAAAGAAACACAAACGAAGAGGACATGCCAAGGCAAGCGGAAAAAAGTAGCAACTACAAACAGGTTTGCATACCTTAGGGGGTAAGGAGTGGTTAAATACAGGCAAACTTATACAAAGTTGACAATGGGAAACATTTTAAATATTTTTTTTGAATTTAAATTACCAAAAATTTCTAATAAATTTAATTTGTATTGCAAAATTCGAGGAAGTTTAAATTTCCATTTACAGAAAATTTTGCGACAATTGTAAAATTTTAGAAAATTGTGCCGAAATGCAACTTAATGGGACGAGGCAAAAAATATTCATTTTTTTGGATAAAATAAAAGCAATAGGTCACCAGAGCTCACTGGGCCCCGTGTGCTATTTATAAGTGTACACCAACGAAAGATACCTCCTCAAGTCTTCAATTAAATATGATTACACCAACAGAATTGAAATTGAAAATGTTCAACATGGACGTCCGGACCAAAAAACAGTCGTTAGATAATTTCGTAGTAACCTTATACGCTCATTCGCAAATAATACGGAATTCTACAAGAGTTACAGGCATGAGAAATTTACGAGGGTTTGACCCGCTCGCTGATAAAATTTGGTACAGACGACCACTTCATAAATTTTCAGAAAAATATCTTTTTTTTTTACAAAATCGAGGCTTTTTTTTTGGAAAATAATTTCAAATTTGTTGATAAAATTGGCTGCAGTCGCCCACTTCCTAAATGAAAAGAAAAATACTTCTTTCACAAAATCTCGGATTTAATAAAATTAATAGAAAAATATTTTTTTCATAAAATCGGGAGTTTTTTTTAATTTCGCTAGAAAAATTAGGTACAGCCGCCCACGTCCTAAATGAAAAGAAAAAGGATTTTTTTCACAAAATCTCGGGTTTAATAAAATTAATAGCAAATATTTTTTTCACAACATCGCGGGTATTTTTTTGGAAAATAATTTCAATTTCGTTGCAAAAATTGGCTAAAACCACCCCTTTTTAAATGAAAAGAAAAATATTTTTTTCACATAATCTCGGATTTAATAAAATTATTTAAAAAATATTTTTTTCAGAAAATCTGTTTTTTTTTTTGAAAAATTGTGAAATTAAATTAAAAGAAAAATATTTTTTTTCAAAATCACGGTTTTAATAAAATTACTAGATAAATATTTATTCAAAAACTTGCGAGTTTTTTTTAAAAAAAAAATTAATTTTGCTAGAAAAATTGGGTACAGCCTAAATGAAAAAATATTTTTTTTTCACAAAATCTCGGGTTTTTTGGACACAATTTTAATTTTGCTGATAAAATTGGGAGCACAAATTAAATTAATAAGATAATATTTTTTTCACAAAATCGCGTGTTTTTTTTGCCAAAAATATGGGTGAATAATCTGAAATGACTCCTTTTCTTTGCGAAAAAGGGGACAGTCCACCGACAAAAATAATTCGCAAACTAAAATAGAAGTAGAGTTTCTTCGAGAACCTTCGAAGAGAACAATACTTCAGCGCGAGAGAAACACTACAAATTGAACGTAACGGCCGTTACCTTTTTTTAAGCAGAAAACCACACCAGGCACGGGACTGAGAGAAAATGTTCCGGACAAAAGTCAATGATTTTTATAATTTCTTAAAATTAATTTAATTAAATCAAAAAAAGAGTATATGTGACTTGAAGTGATAGTGCATAAATTCATTTGAATGCAATTACAGATTTTTAATATTTACATACATAATAAGTACGGTTTATTTTGCTGCGTCGGTTTTGGACACGCCACGGGACTGAGACTACATGTACTGTTTTCTTTTTTCGATATTAACAAATTAAAAATGTTAAAAACTAATACGTGGGTTATTTTAACAAATATAATAAGCTGCTTAGAACATATTTATAAAAAAAATTAGTTAATACAACACAATTTTAAACAGCCGGACACAGAAAGGATTCATTTAAGATTATTCACCCATATATATTTTTTTACAAAATCGCTGGTTTTTTGGAAACAATTTAAATTTTGCTGATAAAATTGGGTACACAAATTAAATTAATAAGATAATATTTTTTTCACAAAATCGCCGGTTTTTTTTGGCAAAAAAAAAAATTTTTTTTTCACAAAATCGCGGGTTTTTTTGGAAACAATTTAAATTTTGCTGATAAAATTGGGTACACCAATTAAATTAATAAGATAATATTTTTTTCACAAAATCGCGGTTTTTTTTGGCAAAAAAAAAACATTTTGCTGATTCCTTTGGGTACAGCCGGCCACTTCCAAAATTAACCGAAAAATATTTTTTTTTTTTGTAAAAAATCGCTGGTATTTTTTTATTAAAAATGTTTGCCTGCAGCGCTTTCTCTCGCCACCGTGCCTTTTTGACAGCATTCTCTCTTAATTACCGTAAATTCAAATATTTTTCATAGAATATTTCGCAAAACTTTACATTTTATAGAAAATTTGGACAACATTTTATTTTAATAGAAATTGTTCTCAAAATATAGAACATTTCGACCGAATTTTATTTAAATAGACATTTTTGTAAAACGATTATTTTTATAGAAAATTTCGACAAATGTTTTTTATAGAAAATTTCGATGTAATTTCAATTTTATAGAAAATTTTGACAAAATTTTAATTTTGTACTTAGAATTTTTTTGTTCAAATTATTTAAAAATTTCGACCGAATTTTATTTTGATAGACGTTTTTGTCAAAAAGTAATTTTTACTGAAAAATTCGACTTACTTTTTCTTATAAAAAATTTCAATATGATTTTATGTTTTTGGAAAATTTTGACAAAATTTAAATTTTATAGAATATTTTATTTTACAAAATTTTATTTTAACAAAAAATTTAATATTAATAAAAATTTGTATTTATAAAAAATGTCGTCGAAATTATAATTCCATAGAAAATTTTGACAAAATTTTACTTTAATAGAAAGTTTGAGGACCCACAATAAAGGAACTCGCAATTATTAGAGTATCCACACTTTTGTCAATGGCGGAATTAATTTTAAGACCATCTTAGTGTGTCGTCTTCGGAATTTTGTTTTTTGGTGGACTGTTAATGGCCTTTATTTGAGTCATAAGAGTTCGCTACAACCATGCCAGTTTTTTATTTGCATTTTTAGAATGGACTTTAAAAAAAATAGAATTTTGTCAAAAAAAAATTTTTCTAGATAATTTCGCCTTAAGTGGACTGAGCGCCCTTAATAAACTATATTTTGTTGGTTTTTCTGAATGCTCTTTTTTGGCTTTTAGTCCCTTAGAGGCCGAGTTTTTGTTTCATTTATGTTAGCCTTGCAAAATTTTCTATAGTTTTTTTTTGGATTATTATTTAAAATTAACGTAATTTATATCACGACTATGGGGCCATCTTGGCCCCACGCGCCCTTATTTATTACTTTTTCCAAAATAAGTCATTTGTAGCTGCATTTTTGGAAACCTTGAGAAATTTCCTTTAGTTTTTTTTTTATCCGTTGCCGTGAATAGTGCTCGCTATGGCGCCGTGATACTCGTATCGTACTTTTTGCTACCTGAAATTTAAGTCCCTAATCTTGACGACGTTTGTTTCCAACAAGACTGCGCTTTATGCCATACAGCCACCGAAACAAGCAATTTATTGAAGGAAACTTTCGGTAAGCGCACTCGGGCCTGTGGCGTGAACCAGGTAAATGAGATTTAACAATTTAACTAGTTCTTGTGGGGTTATGTGTCTATGCAGATGTCCTGTCTATGCAGATAAGCCCGACACGATTGACGCATTGGAAGAGAATATTCGGCGCGTTATTGCTGACATACGCGCCCAAATGCTGCAAAAATGGGTCGAATATTGGGCCTATCGGCTGGAATTTACTGGAGCCAGCCGCGGCAGCCATTTTTAAAATATAACGGCAAAGCCTTATCTTTATAAAAAAGCTAAGTTTTTGGCCAGAACATTGAATTTTATGCGTTTTATTTCTTCTTGAATAGCATACGTCTAAAAAAACAGCCTTCACAAAATGTTTTTTTTTCATTTGCTCTAAAAATTGTCATTAGAGAAAATGACGGTGATATTATAACTGTGATGAAAATTTACAGAAAATTGTAATCGAAATTTACAACTACAAGCTATGCTATCGATATTTTATATCTATCAATGATTTTAAATATAATTGTATCGAAATTGCCTTATATCTGTAAGTATAGCTAGCGATAAAAATTTTTAATGTGTATCTAGCACGAGTATATAGGAAATGTTAAAAAAATTTTATTTAAAATTATTTTTTATAAGCAAATCTTTTTAAAAAATTGGTAATTAAGGTTCATTTTGGGCGCAGTTTAATACATGTCTTTAGAATTTATTATCGATATTAAGCACATGCAATAGAAGTTATCGATATTACGCGCATGCAATAAAAGTTATCGATATTGTATACCTACAGAAATGTTATCGAAATTAACAGACTATGTTTTTAAGGTATTTAACTAGTAAAAGTGTATAGAAATTGTTATGGATAATTATGTTAACTAGAGTTATCGTTATTTAAAAAAAATAATAAATATATTTAGATTCATTGTAAGTTTATTAAATTTATCGATATTTTCGATTTAAAATCTTTTGTTTAAAATAGTGTAGCATGCTTTTGGGTGGTGGATGTTATATTCAAACCTGTACAACATGCATAACTGCTGATTTACATGACTTATGATCGCATGATCGGTTGTTGATTTTGATAAATGAAATTTTGAACATATCTCCCAATTTGTTAGAGCAATTGAAGCAAGTTCCCTCTGCCAAATTCCGCAAATCCAGACTATATACAAAAATCTTACCTTTAATGCCCTGTGTGTTTTTGTTTTCATTGGTTTGTCTTGTACAACATTTTGTTTAAGTAGAAATCATATTTTTGTCAGTTGGAAGTCTGATAGAAGGAAAAATATGATTTCTCCTTAGCATGTAAAGGTGGTGGAGTTTTACATAGATTGCGTGTTGTTGTTGTGATCTTTTCATATTCTCTTACATAGTGAAACATTTAAGGCGGCTATTTCGGTCTTGTAAAGTTAAAGCGCCCAATTGTATGCAGTGAATTTTTTTTGTGTGTTAACCCAAAAAAATTCCTTAACTATTACAATAGCTAAGCTTATTGTGGTATTGGTGTAGAAGAGTTCGTTGTTTGCGCACAACGAAACCTGGTGTGGGAGGGTGAGAACTCTGGATAAGCGAAAGTGAAGTCTTGTATGTTTCAACTTTGTTAAGTACACACGCCGTTGGAGTTTACTTTGCTTTACGTGGTAGCTTCTAAGTTTTTTTTTGTTTATTTTGGAGTCGGTGCTAACAAAATTCTTAATTTCCTTATTTTCGGGCTCTGATTTGAACAAAAAAAAAAAAACAAAACTGCTTGATATGTTCAGTTGAGAAGTCGGGCAATGAATGTTGCTTGTTATGAGTGAATGCATGGAACCGTAAAGTAGTGGCAAGTGTTCGAAAGTATGAGTGCAGTTTTACGATATTTAAGTTGGTTTTATTTGTTTCTTTTTAAACGCTTTTGATTATGATGAAAGAGGCCAACGCAGCCGGAAGTGTATGTGTGTAAAGGGGAACAAACTCTGATTATTTTTTTTTCAAAAACTACTTGATGTGGAAGTCGACAATGTGTAAAAATAATGGCAGCTACTGTTTTGGGGGAAGCGTGGGGAAATGAATTGAAATCATTTGTAGCTGGGGCAGAAAATTGCAGTGTTAGAAGTTGAGTAGCAGCATAAACTCCACTCCTATGGGCAAGTTATAAAGTAGAGCGCTGTGATTGCTGGAAACGAGTTATTAAAGTTTCCGCATAACAATAATTTTTGAAACAACTGTCAGTTGAAGATTTATTTACAACAACGATATAGTTTAAAATTGGATATAATTTGTTTGCATCAAAAGTAAAAGACAGATGATAGCTATGTTCTTAATAAGAGTGCAATTTTCAAATACTGGGTTAATTGGCATGAATTCAACAAAAATCGGCACAAAAATCTTACTTTTTCTATCGTAAACAATTTTAATTGGATGCAATGTTCTCGACATAGTTGGCGTGTTTTATTTGAGTATGAAAAAATCTGCCTTGAATCCCGCTAATCTTAAATCGTCATCGAAAATGAGGAACATTTTTATTTGGTAAAAAAATATTGTAAGAGCCCGTCAAAAATTGTTTTTCTTTAAATAACTTAATTAATAGAAAAAAGTAGTTGAAGAAAAAGCATTTAGCGGGACTTTAGCAAGCCCACCTAAATTATTTATATCAGTGTGGGCCGATTTATAAGGAAGACATTTTTGATATTATGCCATCGATTTTTCGAAAGCTTTTGACATGAGGAATAAAAAAGTTCCACTACGACCTAGCAAAAAAATCATTAAATGCCGTAACGACTTTGCAAGTAAGAGATTTAACTCTAGCCTACATGACTTGTCAACAGTTCGGAGTCGGCCTTAAACAGTAGGTCCCAGTCAGTGAGTATAAGAATTGAAATGTCCACAGCTCACTGTTTTCAGATAAGTTACCCATTCTTCCTTAATAGGATGCTGTGAAACTGAAGCAAGTACGTTTTTTCCAGGCTTTGCGAAATAGATGAGTGGCTAACGACAGATAGAGCCCTTTGGTAATGTATCCTTCTTCCAAGGTATCCAAATGCTTCAACAGTGAGATTCGGTCCGGACCCAGCGCCTTCGATGATTTTGCGCTGTGAATGACATTGTCCTCTTCGTAGGACAAAGCGATTATTGTCTTGTAGTAGATTGCTTAATCAGTCAAATAAAACCCACGTCACAGATACCAACCAGCAGGATGAATTCCATATACAGTCCAATCTCGGCAGTCCAAGACTGCCAACTTCTCGTACGATTCTAACATAGCGCGTTGTAACCGTCACAACTATGCAGGTTCCATTCGGCTAATTAAACGGCTGCGATCACACCAAATCCACACTGCGAATATCGTTGACACGAGTACAGCAAGAGGCAACAACGTCCGTTTTGCTTATTCCCTGATGTTGTTGTATTTGGTTTATTGGTGTATTTGGTTTTGACAAGCCAAGCAGATCCAAGGCCAGGAATTTCGTTCGATCACGACTTGGGCCAGTTGTACCCGGAGCAGGCATTTCGGAAAAATCTGCTCGCAAAAAAATGGACAGACAAAAACCAAATATTTTTGATGTGACTGCCTCTGGCCAAGAAGTGTTCGTTTCGATTCAATCCGGTTAATAAAACCGGCAGTGGTGGGATTCTTTGCTATTCTTTATGGCCACTGGAATACAATGAGTTCTAATATTACGAGGGTTGATGTATATATTTCTGGCCTAGGCAACATTAAGTGTTGCCTAGCGCCATCTGACATTTCCATTGGAAGGTTTACAATTTTTTAACCATAAACGTAATCCGAACGTTTTGGCGTACGACCATCATTTGTGTTGTTTACAGTGACTTGAAAAAATAAATTTGACAAAAAATGGAATTAACTCGTGAACATTTTCGTGCGAGTATTTTTCACAACTTTCGACGTGGATTATCACGACCAGAGTGCATCGATGAACTTAAATCTTTGTGTGGCGATGAAACACCATCCTATAGGTCGTCCAAAAATGACCGTTGTGCCAGAGAACATTGATGCCGTGCGTGAACTGATAATGCAAGATCATCATGTGACACACCGTGAGATAGAGGCATCCTTGGGCATACATTCGATATTGAGTGTGTGGGTCTACGAAGGCGAGCCAAATCCAACGAAAGTTGTTCATGGAAGAAGCACTTCGAAGCAAATTGTCGCCTGTTTCTTCGGCAGAACTGATCATGAAAAAATGTAAAACATTTTTTGAATCAAACGTGAAGTAGTAAATGTACCCATGAACAGGCTCTTAATTTACCCTGATGTTAAAAATGGTCATATTTGAATTTGTGTTTTAATTGCATTTCTGGAAAAAATTTCATTTTTTGCTTTATGAGAAATTTTTATAGATATTTTGCACGATGCTAATTGTGAGTCAAGCCTTAACGTCAAGTTTGTTTAATGAACTTAATTTGACATTTCTTGTTTCAGTGTTTGAAAAACTCAACCATGGAGAGGTTGAGCAGCGCTTTCAGACTGTTGAAGCCTTTTACGACAAAATGTGCCCACAGTAGATTTGTTAACAAGCCTAATTGCCGCACTTGGGCAAATGAGAATGCACGGATGGTGTTCCATTATTAAATGACAAAGTTAAGTCTTTACAATAAAACCAAAAATTTGAAAAAGTTATGAGTACTTTTTTAACTTTCGATTCAAATTTACAATTTTAAATGGCACACCCTTTTCAAGTATTCCATTTAGTTTTTAACGACCAGCTGATTGGAAGTATAATAGAAGAGAATTCATTTTCTTGGTGGAATCAATGTTACCGTTGTGCGACTAACGTCGAAATTCACTACTATAGGGTGATCCAAGTAGAGATACTTTGTTCAATAGCATTTTTTTGACAGATTGCGTGTAAGTCGTGTCATGCTGTCATGTTTTTTTTTTGTTTAGTATTGTTTGGCATTTCATCATGGATAGACTTACTTACGCCTGAGCAACGTTTACAAATCGTTCAACTTTATTACGAAAATTCACTTTCTGTGAGAAATGTCTTTCGTGCACTTCGTTCAACTTATGGTCAACATAATCGGCGTACTGAGCGAACTATCCGCTACATCCAGCATTCATTATTAGATAATATCGACCGAATAGACCACGTCTAGCACGCAGTGAAGAAAATGTAGCGGCCGTAGCTGAGAGTGTACACCAAGAGCATGGAGAGTCGATTCGGCGCCGTTCGCAGCAACTCGGAGAGACGTATGGAACGACTTGGCACATTTAACGTCGAGATCTTAAAATGAAAGCGTACAAAATACAGCTTGATCAAGAACTGAAGCCGGTCGACGTTCCCAAGAGACATCGCTTCGCTCTATGGGCTTTTGAAAAGTTCCAAGAAGATCCGACGTTTTCCAGCCAAATTTTGTTCAGCGATGAGGCCCATTTCTGGCTCAATGGGTATGTAATGTAAACAAGCAAAATTGCCGCATTTGGGACGAAGAGCAACCAAAAGAGGTTCAAGAGCTGTCACTTCATTCAGAAAAAAACACGGTTTGGTGTGGTTTGTGCGCCGGTGGAATCATCGGTTCATATTTCTTCAAAAATGGTGCCGGTGAGAACGTAACCGTCAATGGCAACCGTTATTGTGTCACTATTTTATGCCTGAGATTAAAGCTCCTGATCTAGACGACATTTGGTTTCAACAAGACGGCGCCACTTCCCGTCACATCGCATCAGTCAATGGATTTATTGAGAGAACACTTCGGTGAGCAGATAATTTCACATTTTGGGCCGGTCGATTGGCCACCAAGATCGTGAGATATTACACCGTTAGACTTTTTCCTGTGGGAATATGTAAAGTCTTAAGTTTATGCGGACAAACCGGCTTCGTTTAGGCCTTGGTCTAAACATCACGCGTGTCATACGCCAGTAACCAGTCGAAATGCTCGAACGAGTCGTCGAAAATTGGACTCAACGTATGGACCTTCTGAGACGTAGCCGCGGCCAACATTTGATAGACATAATCTTCAAAAAATAAATGCCAAAGAATGTTCTTTCAAATAATAATAAACATTCCCAACATGTTAATCAAGTAGGGAACCTCGAAATGGAACATGCGTTACAAGGTTTTCTTTTTTGAGTGTTTTGATGCTAATTTATATGAAAGTATGATAATATACGCTTCATTGAAAACAACTTCACCTTTTTTGTTTTCCTCATTCATTTTATAAATTGTTTGAAGTTTCCATTTCAGTGTTTGCAAATTATTTTATTAAATTTATTTTTAAATCACAGTTTGGCAACCTTCTTGACAATTTGTCCTGGGTATGCATATTATTCAGCATGAAATAAGCAATAATGCCTGTCGTTGAACTCAGAACTGCTCTTTTACATCTTATCTGCAGCGAATTTACACAATTTTTTAAATGGAGTTTGAAACATTTTTACGCGAATCATCGATCTAAGTATCAGTCAAACTAATACAGAAACAAAGTTTCAAAAAAAATGTAAAATTATGTAGTTTAATAAACACATCTATTATTATATAGGGTGAGGTATTTTTTCAGAACAAAAAAAAAATAATATAAAAATTCAAATCAAGTGTGGAATCTTTATTGGTAATTTGAAAGGACACGTTATTGCATTCATTTTTTGAAAATAATTTCCTTGGGATTGAATACAAATCCCTGGGTTGAATACAACTCCCAAGATTATCAACCACTTCCCCCGCAGCGTATACGTTATATTAATTGGAACCTCTTTGATATAACTCATTCGCTCCATAGTGCCATTATTACACATTGTCCCTTGCTACAAATTCAGTAGGGTGGGAGATTAAAGAGATTATCATAGAAAAATACAAGTTTAAACTTAAAATTAGTTGTAGATGGAATGAAATATAAAATTTGCCATGAATGTACGAGTATTATGTGAATATCATACATCTTTAATGAAATTGGTAACAGAAACGTCAACGGAGTTCAAAGTTTTAATATTAAATTTGTATACCTTAAAACGCCATGTCTATAAAAGAGATTCTTTTGGTGAGATCTAAACTATCAACAACTAAAATAATAGTATTTCATGTTTAACAAACACTCATGCGCAGAGTCACTTTCCGGAGGACATTAATAAAACCGCTAGAACGAAAAATAACTCAAAACGAAACTCAATTGAATATTGGTAGCCATAAATCACGGTGCTAAACCGCGACTACTGCTTAACCACCAAAAATAAGAAAGTGAAAACAGGAAAAAAACAGCACAAGCACTTTAGTTAAATGCTCTCATACCAAGAGGTTATCTATCATACCAGCAAGCCGAAACCTGAATCCGTAATTCTCACACCCAGTTTACCGCAGAAAACCCCGCTAACGCCGGTGCTGGAAATAAAACCATCAACTGCAGACACAGAACCCTAAAAACAGTTGCAAAAACACATGCGGTCACACGGAGAGCTGCCACCAATAAAGTGTTAAATATTCTTCAGGTATAGCCTCGCAAAGTTTTAAAGATAAATGTGGCTAAAAAGTTAGTGTTTCCTCTTCTTTTTCTTCTTCTACTTCTTTTGCTTTATTTCCTCTCTACAATATGCAAGAGTAAATAAAAGGGCATACCTAATGAAGGTGGTAAGGGTAATGGTTGGCATAAATTCCATACAAGTTCGGCAGCTTTAACTACATCTTGTAAAGAGGGCGAGCAAATAGTCCCCAGCCACCTTAACCTCAATGTTAAGTAAGTAGTCTGTCTGTCCTTCCGTCTGTCTTTTAGCTTTGCCATAAATTAAAGATAAATATTTGAATCTTTTGAATTTATGTTATCAGAACATTTAACCATCCGTACGTAGATACGGCAAGTAAATTTTCCACTGACATCTGTGATAGTTTTTCAGAATTGTATACCCTACACTACACAGTGGTACAGGGTATTATGACTTAGTGTTTCTGTTTGCAACACCTTGAAGCAATGGAGATAGCCCCTATGTTTAGTACACCAATGAACTCAGAATCATTATCAGATTTATTGTCTTTTTCCACTGTCTATCCATAGTTGTCTATCCATAGTTGTAATAAAAATCAATTTCGATGAAACTTCGTCTCAGAACCTACATCTCTAAAAGTCACAAATTACACCCGATAACGCCCAAATTTTGCATGGTGTATTATGAGCGACAATTAATTAACTGTGTTGAAACTGAATCACTCTGATCCTTACTTTTTTGCTGTATATACTTCCGGCCTTGGCAACACAATACGTGTTGCCTGGCGCCATCTGACATTGGGAAGTCTGACATTTTTTAGCATAAACGTACTCAGAACGTTTTGACGTACGACCATCATTTGTGTTGTTTACAGTGACTTGAAAAATTCAATTTGGCAAAAAAAATGGAATTAACTCGTGAACATTTTCGTGCGATTATTTCTCACAACTCTCGACGTGGACTATCACGACAAGAGTGCATCGATGAACTTAAATCATTGTATGGCGATGAAGCACCATCCTCCCAGTGAAAAACTGGTTTAATAAATTCAATCGTGGCCGACGCTCGCTCAAAGACGAAAGGCGTCCAAAAACGGCCGCTGTGCCAGGGAACATTGATGCTGTGCGTGAACTGATAATTCAAGATCGTCATGTGACATACCGTGAGATAGAAGCATTTTTGGACACTTCTTCCACCAGAATACATTCGATATTGCATGAACACCTGACCGTAAAAAAGGTTTGTTCTCGTTGAATCCCGCACAATTTGACAATCGCTCAAAAAAAAGGCTCGTGTCGATTGGTGCAAAGCAATATTAAAAAATACGATCGCAGTTCTTAAACGACTTTTATAAGATCGTCACAGGTGACGAATCATGGATCTATGCGTATGAGCCCGAAACAAATCAGTAATCGACCGTGTGGGTCTTCGAAGACGAGCCAAATCCAACGAAAGTTGTTCGTGGAAGAAGGACTTCGAAGCAAATGGTCGCCTGTTTCTTCGGTATAACTGGTCATGTGGCGACTTTTCCGCTTGGGCAACATAGGACGGTACACCACAATTTGTTTGTCTAAAGTCTTTGGAGATATTTGAAAAACGAACAAGAGAAGACGAATCATTGTGCACCATGACAATGCGAGCTCTAACACTTCGGCTCAAACCAGCGCCTTTTTGACCGGCCAAAACGTCGAATTGATAGGTCGTCCGCCGTACTGCCCTGACATGGCACCCAGTGATTTATTTTTATTCCCGCATATTAAGAAAAAAATGCGTGATCAACGATTTTCATCGCCCGAAGCAGCTGTTGAAGCGTTCAAAGATCATGTTTTGGAGGTGTTTCAATCGGAGTGGAAAAAGTGCCTCGACAATTGGATTGAGCGCATGCAAAAGTTTATAACTCATGCTGGAGAATACTTTGAAAACAAATAAAACAATTTTTGATGATAAGTAATCACAATTTCATTTTTAGGCCAGAAATATATGTAGCAGCTCTCGTATATACCGATTGATACCAAATTACGCACAAAACATTGGGACAGATAAACCCATATATCTGTTAAAATCGGACCATATCGGTCCATGTTTTTGAATAGGTTCCACTCAAAGGTATTTTCCGATTTGAGCTCCTGCAGCTCTGGACTCCACAAACTAAACCCGATGACACCCAAATTACAAGTGATCAGAGCATTTCAAGTGACCAACACATATGTCTGCTAAACTTGGACCATATTGGTCCATGTTTTCGAATAGATCCCACTAAAAGATTCCTTTCGATTTAAAGAGACCACAAATTAACCCGATAACACCCAAATTACAAGTGATCAACACAGTGATCTGTTGAATTCGGATCATATCAGTGCATATTTTCGAGTAGGTTCTACAAAAAGGTCTATTCCGATTTAAGGTCCTGCAGCTCAAGTGGCCACATATTACTCCCGATAACTTCCAAAGTTTGCGTGGTACGTTATGAGCGACCATTAATTAACTGTACTGAAACTATACCATATAGGTCCATATTTTCTTATATTCCCTAAACAAAGGTCCTTCTAGATTGTAAAATCTTCAGTTTTAGAAGCCTAATTTTGCATCTGATTCTTAACAAATGTCGCATGGAGCATTGCGAGCGACCAACACGACAAACATGTCCTGTAGCATTCGACCCTATCAGTCTATGTTTTCGAATAGTTCCAAGCAAAGGTCCCTCCCGATTTAAGGTCACGCATAAAGTGTCCCAAAAGCCGGCATTTTAGAAAACCGGCATTTCGAGTTTTTTCTCAAAACCCTGTATTGAAAAAAACTGACGTCGGTTTTGTTTTTAAGTCAAACGACGGCATTAGCCGAAATTCCGATTTTAGCCTTTTTGCTATGAAGTTAAATTTTTTTCCGAATCAGTAGAAAAGTAATGGGGCCATGAAAGTGTTTTAAATTTACCCAAAATATGGTCATATTTAAATTTGTGTTTTGTTACCCATAAGTCCATGACTTTCGGATATAGGGGCAGTCAAATAAATTTAGCAAAAATAGCTTTTTTTATGTAAAGTGTGGTCCGACCAAAATGCACGATATTAATTGTGAGTTATACCTTGACATCAAGTTGTTTTGACATGACATGGAGAGGTACACAATTGAGCAGCACGTTAAGATTCTTGTAGACTTTTACGATATTGGGCTTTCAAATCAAAATGCATTTCGTTAACTTTGTGGTTTTGTTGTTCAGCATAATCGACCAAATGTGTCCACAGTTAATTTCTTAACAAGCAGAATTGCCGCATTTGGGCAAATGAGAATCGCCAAGTGATTGCTGAAAGGCCAATGCATCCACAAAGAGTAACTTTTTGGTGCGATTTATGGGCTGGGATGACGCCACCATCGGGCCCTGCTTTTTCGAAAATGAGGTCGCGCTAGCAGTAACCGTGCATGGTGTTCACTAACGTAAGATGATAACGGACTTCCTGTGGCCAGAAATTGAGGATATGGACATTGACGATTTGTTATTCCCACAGGATGGTGTCCCTTGCTATACAGCCAACGAAACAATGGCTCGTTTGCGCGAGAAATTCTATGGCCGTGTAATCTCACCGCCAAGATGATGTGATTTGACAACGTTGGACTCTTAGTGATATTTTAAAGAAAAAGTGTACGTCAACAAGCCAAGAACAATTCAAGAGAGGATGAGCTAAGTCAGCACATTAACGACCTTGAACCCTAATCAGGTCTCAGAGTCATTGTAAATATGGACAATCGGATAAAGGTACGCCACCAAAGCCGCTGCGAGTATTTGGTCGATATTTTGTTTCACACATAATTGTCATAGACCCTTCTGTCACAGTACAAATTATTAAGAAAATGCTCCGAAAACTTTTAGTTTACTTTACAACTAACGTAGTGCGTTTATGTTGGACCATAATTATTCTAAAGTATATGGGGAAGCCACTTTTTAAGCCCTCAGACATTTTTTACGGGGACTTTATCAACACTAATCTTCGGCCCAACATTAGTTGTTTGTCAATCGTAATAAACTATATATAAGTATAATTTAATGTAATCGTAATTTAAATCGATAATCTAGAGCGATCGGAAGATATCTCTGATGCTGAATCAAAACGTGGATGAGTATGACCCATTTTTATCAGAGCTGAATACTAATTTAATGAATGAACTTTATTTTCGAATCCAATAAATGAACTTTATTTTCAATAAAATAAATTGGATACAGGAGCTCTAGAAGTCACATATTCTACAATATATGTGACAGCGCATAGAGAAAGGGACCTAAGGGTAAAAAAAAATCAATTTTCACTTTTTTTGATGTGGACAACATCTGAGCATCGAATGAAACCGATTCCTTGCCCCAAAAGTGTTCCCTCCCAGAGATAAGCGCGTTTTATGAAAGTGATGGTACACCAAAGATAATTATTTAAATCTTTAAAATGGCTCTCCTGAACAAAACTGGTTTTAACCCTTAGGTCCTTTTCTATTTTGCGCGTCACATATGGATTCTAGAGTTAGATACAGGGAGAAGCGGGGGAATTTGCTTTTTTGCACTGCAGGCTGTGGGGGCACTGTTAGTCGAAGAGTGTGCGTGGCTTATTGTGGCTGACGGGAGATTTTTTTCGTCTGCCTTTCAGTTTATTGCATTGGACACGTGAGGAGAGGTTATTTTGTGTTGAAGGAATTTTTCAAATGCGCACTCGATCATTGCAGTGCAGCGTGCTTTTCGTTTACGATTCACTGTTCCCCCACACGAACGTGTTCCTGGACGGCAATCAATTCTAAATTGGGTAACTTCATTGAGAACAGCAGGGCATGTGTTATGTGTACGAGGGGGACCTGAGAGAAGGATTACAACACCACGAAAAATCGAGAGAGTTAGAGCAGCAGTACTGCAATCTCCGAAACGCTCTGCTCGGAAGCAATCAATTGCTCTTGGCATTTTTCCACCGGATTCTTCATGATGAACTGAATTTTCACCCGTATAAAATGTGCGTGGTCCAACAATTATTAGCACGGGACTATTTGACACGGTGAAGACATTCATGCAGCTATACATCGTGACGCCATTGTGTTCTTTTCTGTTGAGGCACATTTACACCTCAATGGGTGTGTAAACAAACAAAATATGCGGTGCTGGAGTGAAACAAACCCCAGAGAACTTCACCAGAGACCTCTACATTCGGAAGGCGTCACTCTGTGGTGCGCCATATCACGAGTAGGCATCATTGGGCCTTACTTTTTCCAGGGTAACCGTCTTGCCGTAACTGTGAACTCCAAACGGTACTTGACTGTGATACAGAATTTGTTTCAGCCGGCTCTTGAGGCAATACTATTGGAGGATACATGATTCCAACAGGATGGTGCCAATGCACAGATAGCGGGGGTTACCATAAATTGTTTGAGGCAACAGTTCACATCACTTATCTCTTTGAGAAGTGATGTGAACTGGCCGGCACGCTCACCAGACTTAGCCCAATGCGATTTTTTCCTTTGGGGTTACCTGAAGTCGAAGGTGTATATCAACCGTTGCAACACCTTGGAAGAACTAATTAACAATATTGAGGCTGAAATTGGCAGAATGCCAGTCGACATGCTTATAAGAGTTCAATGGAACTTCAGAAAACGTATACAGCAGTGTGTGGATAGCGAAGGTAGACATTTGCCAGATACACTATTTAAAACAATGTTAATAAAAAATTCCCTTACTGTTCAATATAATTAAAAAATAAAGTAAACTTTTCTAAGGTTCATAATTTTTTATTTCATTTCCAAATAAGCAACATCCGTGCTCCAACCAGTATATGTCCACGTCTATGGACCATACTTTCATTTAACGGGGACTACATCAAAGCTGAGTCAATATGTCAATCGTAATATTCCATATAAAATTTGATTGAAATTGGAAATAAAATCGATGTTCTAGAGCGTTGTATGAGATATATCCGGGAGATATATCTGGTGCTATATAAAAATGTGGACGGGTATGATCCATTTTTATCTGAGCTGATTACTAATCGATCGAATAAATTGTACCCAATTTATTTTCAATAGAAGAAACTGGGTACAGGAACTCTAGAAGCCATATATTCTAAAGTATATGGATTCTAGAATTAATGACATTAACTCGGTTGAAAATATGTGAGGGAGCTATACCTAAATTTTAACCGATTCACATTAACATCCTTCCAACATCCTTTATCCAAAAAAACTTACTTTTGCAAATATCCTAAAGATCAGGCAACAATTGCGACCTGTAGTTTTAAAACAATCTTTAGAAAGACGGACGGATGGATGAACAGACAGACATCGTATAATCAAATCAACTTGTGATTCTCAGTCGAGCTGTAGATGGGTCTGACTTAAACATTTTTCGTATTTATTTATTTCGTAGGTGAATATTGAGAATTTTCTTTGCCTTTACATACAACAACCAAAAACCCGAACACCTGGCAAGAAAAAGAAACGGGGAAACCGGGATTTTTGCTATTTTTGAGTAACCGACTGTCGGGTTTAGACATTAAAACCGATAGGATGGTTTCCGATTTCGGACACTCTAATCCTGCAAATGTAGAAGCCAGAAATGTGTTCCCATCACTCTCAATGACGCGTTATGAGCAACACATAACTAACTCTAACATATTGAGTTTGTCCTTGTTCGAGCTTCAGACAGATATGCTTAATCCTCCGAATACGAAATTAGTATAGGGCATCTCATGGTAGGCCACACCCGACTTGGTTACTTGGTTTTTCAGTTTTACTTGGTTTTTCTATTTTTTTTTTGTTTTAACTAAAATCTATGCGAAGGCCTTTGTTATTTTTACTAAATGGCCCTTTCGTTCAAGTCATGTGTGAACAAATCGTTATTGAAAATTACATGTGGCAGTTGAATGTTGGTTGTTATACATACCATACAAATGCCATTTTACTTTTGTGTATTTAAGGTTTCATCTTTTCCCTTCCGATGCGGAAAGTTATTTTAAGGGATAGTAATTTTTGGCTTGAAACTATACATGAATGAACACAAAATTGATGTGCGCTGGCAGTTAGGGCTACAGTTTTTTTTGAGTTATGTTGCAAAAAACATAAATGAAAAAACTGAGGAATTACTTTGTAATTTTTATAAATTTTTTATGTATTCAATATTGTGTATATATTTAGTTTGGATATTGGATAAGTAATTGAAGCTCACACAAATGGAATTTAAGTTGTGTGGTGATTATAAATAAACTGACTTTTATTTATTTTAATTTTAGGTAAAGCAAAATATATGGTATGAAAGGGAGTTCAGTCCTACTCCCTGCCTTTAGCTTTTATTTGCTGAAGGTAACAAGAATCAGAAGGAAAATTCTCATGTCGGGCGGCACCGAATATATGATACTTTCGCAATACTTTTAGGCCCCATAGCCTTTCCGTTTTGCCAATTCGCGGAAATTTTCAGTTCAGGCGATTGCAAGATAGAGACTGCCGAAACTGTCAAAGCATTTGAGAGAAATTATAAAGTACAAAAAAATGTGAGATTAAAATAAATTGTACAGATTATGTCGGATTTAACGTGGTTATCGCCACTATGGCCTGAACCACGGTGTGCCATCACACTGGGGCCATTACAATGCCACGGCCAACACCACATTGGGTTAATCCCGCCGGTACCAATTTAAAGCATGACAGATATGGGCCATAACTTCCCTCTTGGTTAGGGCTCGAGGACTTTCCAAACCTCTGCTGTTCTATGGGTCACAGAACCCGGTCGCAATGCAACTCCACTCCGAGCCGAAGCTCTCCCCGCGATTTGGGTTTAAACCACAGCCACCACGATACTCCCCAAAGGGCCGCACCTTCTAGATAGGCCAGAACAACAATTCTGGGGCTCCTGGCTATCCGTGGTACCAGATATAAAAAGGCTACTCCCAGTTTTTGGTTAATACAATATGGAACTGGTCAACCACATGAAAAAGTACAACTATTAATTGTCATCGGAAAGAAAAAGGCATTTGCAGCGATTTTAGCAGCATAGGATGAAAGGATAACAACAATAATGCTTCTCCGCCAGCAGAAGGAGAAAGCTCATCCAACTACAAAATGACGACCCGGAGAGGTATCGCAATTTTTTGCGAATGGACTTCGAACAACTTGACAACCTTTAAGTTAGAGTGTTCAAAAAATGGGCCTATATGGTCCAAGATTGGATGTTTTCCATAGAAATATACTATGCCAAATTTGATCGAAATCGGACGCAATATGCCTATTCCAGAGCGGATGAATGTAAAATCGGAAAAGATTTTTGTAGGTCTGTATCAAAACGTGGACCGAAATGACCCATTTTTATTTGATCAGTAATCAGTACTGATCGATAGTACGAGGGTTGCTATTTATATATTTCGGGTCCTGACAATACTAGTGTTCCCAGGTGCAAACTGAAATTTCCATGGGAAACTTTGACATTTTCTAGCATAACTTCACTCAGAACGTTTTGTCATTTGAGGGCGACTTGTTTTGTTTACAGTGTGTAGAAAAATTCACCCAGTCAAAAAATGGAATTATCCCGTGAATGATTTTTTAAGGTTTTCGGCGTGGACAAGAGTGTTTAAACCAACATGTTTTGACTTTTGGCGATAAAAAAAAACACTGTTAATCGCTGGTACCAAGAGTTCAGTCTCGGACGCCGTTCGCCCCAGAACGTAATTACGAGATCTGGATGGTGTTGGGCTCGAATTGATGCAAACGTTCATCTTAGTCAAATAATGGAATTATCCCGTGAACATTTTCGTGCGATGATTTTTTACGGTTTTCGTCGTGGGCTATCGAGACAAGAGTGTTTAAATCAACATGTTTTGACTTTTGGCGATGAAGCACCATTAAAACCCACTATTAATCGCTGGTACCAAGAGTTCAGTCTCGGACGCCGTTCGCCCCAGGATGAATTTCGTAAAGGACTTCGGTCACTCTGCCAGAAACCATCGATGTTGTGCGTGAACTGATTAAGCAAGACCGACACACCGTGAGATTGAGGCATCCTTGGGCATTAGTATGGCAAGCATCAATAAGATATTGCGTGTTCATTTGGCCGTGAAAAAGATTTTTTCTCCTTGAATCCCACATAATTTGACGAATGCTCAAAAAAAGGCCCGTTTGGCTTGGTGCAAAGAGATGTTGAAAAAGTATGACTGCGGTAGCTCAAAGGCAGTGTATAACATTGTCACAGGCGACGAATCATGGATCTATGCATATGAACCCGAAACAAAACAGTTATCGACCGTATGGGTCTTTCAAGATGAGCCAAATTCAACAAATGTTGTTCGTGGAAGAATTACATCGAAGCACATGATTGCGTTTTTTTTGATACGTGTATAACCGGCCATGTTGCCATAGAGCCTTTAGTGGAACGTAGGACGGTCAATTGTGAGTGGTATACAACCATCTGTTTGCCAACAGTATTCGAAGAAATAAGGAAAGATAATAAGAGAATACGAATCATTTTGCATCACGACAATGCGAGCTCTCATACATCAGCTGAAACGATGAGCTATTTGACCACTCAAGATGTCGAATTGATGGGCCATACACCGTACAGCCCTGATTTGGCATTCAATGACTTCTTCTTATTCTCTAGCATCATGAAAAAAATGAGCGGTCAACGTTTTGCATCGCTCGAAGCAGCTATTGAAGCGTGCAAAAATCATGTTCTGGAGGTGTCTCAATCGGAGTGGTAAACGTGATTCGAAAATTGGTTTGTGCGCATGCAAAAGTGTCTTGATCTTAAAGGAGAATATTTTGGAAAACAATAAAACCATTTCCAATGATAAATTATTGTGCTTTTATTGCCGGACCCGAAATATAAATCGCAACCCTTGTGCTTAATGTGAAAGTCAATGACTTGATCTTTACGAATACCGACTACCCGAAAATTCTTGGGGTCACATTGGACAGCTTTTTTAATCATCTGCACAATGCAACAGCCTTTGTTGACCTTTTACGAAGCGACAGGATGGTCTTTAGCGAACTACGCAGCGCCGATGTATTTGGCGAACGTCGCAGAGCAAAAAAATGCCATAACGCCGCCTTAGAATATTAACAGAATTTCTCCTTCCGTCTTCTGTGGACCATCTATATGTGGAGACGAAGGTCCTTTCCCTGGGCAGACACAACTTTTTGTTATCTAAGCAGTATCTGCTTGGGTGTCATCGTATTATTCACACCAATCACCATCCATTCTACCTATGCCAGTTAGATCCGGTACGATCTTCATGATCTAGGGAGAGAAGGCCTCTAGATCATCGTAGATATCAGGCAGCTTTGAACGACATTCACGCTGATGAAGTCGCAGCAGCAGTATCCAGCTACAGTGATAATGTAGTGCTAGGGAGAGCACGATACTACCTCGGACAGACGCGCGTGTTTCTGGCTCAGCTGGCACGTAAGGTCAGAGTTTAGTCTCGGAAGCCGTTCGCTCCAGGATAAATTTCGCGAGATCTGGCTGGTGTTGGGCTCGAATTGATGCTAACGTTGCGGACGTTTGTCCCGCCTGCCATCAAAATATATTTTTGTTACAACAACATCCCAACCACCATCTTATGGGCTGGATGCCTCCGCCCAGGCAGATCAGGTACGATCTTCATGATCAAGAGAAAGAGAAAATATTTAGATTTTTGGAGATACTCGTATCAGGCAGCTCTGAACGACATTCACGCTGAGGAAGTCACAGCTACAGTATCCAGCTACAGTGTAAATGTAGTGCTTGGGAAACATCTCCCTCAGATTAGACCAGAGGAGACGACACTTCCTCGGACTGACGCGCGTGTTTCTGGATCAGCTGGTACGCAAGGTCAGAGTACGGTCTCGGACGCCGTTTGCTCAAGGGTGAATTTCGTCAGATCTGGATGGTGTTGGGCTCGAATCGATGTTAACGTTGCGGACGTTTGTACCGTCTGCCATCAGAGACTACATACTGTGATGCAGCTCTTCAATTATCCGGTCAAGCCAACTCTGCTGACCCCCCGGGTATCCGTGGAAGCGTTTAGTTTAAATGGCTCGTTTTCTTTACCGGGATATCAAAGAAGATCCCCTATAGGAGAACAGGACTTTAAAACAAAATATATTGTTGTTGCAACAACATCCCAACCATCATGTTATGGGCGCCCAGGCAGATAAGTTACGATCTACTTCTTCTTGAGAGAGAGGTCCAGCGGCTGCTGTGACTTTACGCTGAGTCACAGCTGTCGTATTCGGCTATAGCGTGAATGTAGTGGTAGGGGAACATTCATCTGGTTATTGAAGCAGATTCCCTATGGACGAACAGGACTTAAAAGCTACAACTAATCAAAGGTCATTACCTGATAATTTAAGAGTAGTACTTACGGTTTTTTTTTGCTAGGAGGAATCTTTGGTTTTAAAATTATAATTATAAAATAAATATATTTTGTATGTATTGTAATTAAAAGTTAAATAAATTTCCTTGTAGGAAGTTGTGGTACGCCCGTTTTTAGTGTCAATGCATACCCAAAATTTAAATCAAAGATGGGTAAGAAAATATGAAGGTCGGTTTATTGGACTTAAATCCTTTTAATGGTTTATTTTTTGGAACTGCCATGCAATTTATCCTGCAGTTCGTAGAATTTCTTAACAGCCCGCATACGGGGGTTACTATATATATTTCTGGCCAAGGCAACACTAAGTGTTGTCTGGCGCCATCTGACATTTCCATTGGAAAGTTTGACATTTTTTAGCATAAACGTACTCAGAAATTTTTGACGTACGACCATCATTTGTGTTGTTTACAGTGACTTGAAAAAATCAGTTTCGCAAAAAATGGAATTAACTCGTGAACATTTTCCTGCCATCATTTTTCACAACTTTCGATGTGTATTATCACGACAAGAGCGCACCGATGAACTTAAATCTTTGTATGGCGATGAAGCGCCATCCTATAGCAATGTGAAAAACTGGTTTAATGAATTCAATCATTGCCGACGCTCGCTCAAAGACAAAGGTCGTGAAGGTCATCTAAAAACGGCCATTGTGTCAGAGAACCTTGATGCCGTGCGTGAACTGATAATACAAGAACTGATAATACAAGATGTGACACACCATGTGATTGAGGCATCCATGGGCATTACTTCCACCAGCATACATTCAATATTGCATGAACACCTGCCCGTAGAAAAAGGTTTGTTCTCGTTGGATCCCGCACAATTAAACAATCGCTTAAAAAGAGGCTCGCGTCGATTGGTGCAAAGAAATTTTAAAAAAAATACGATCGCGGTGCTTCTTACAAGATCGTTTATAAGATCGTCACAGGTAACGAATCACGAATCTATGCGTATGAGCCCGAAGCAAAACAACAATCGACCGTCCAGTGAGTCTTCGAAGACGAGCCAAATCCAACGAAAGTTGTTCGTGAAAGAAGCACTTCGAAGCAACTGGTCGCCTGTTTCTTCAGCAAAACTGGTCCTGTGGCGACTGTACCGCTTGAGCAACGTAGGAGGTCAATTCTGAGTGGTACACCACAATTTGTTTGCCTGAAGTCTTCGGAGAAATTCGAAAAACGAAAAAGAGAAGACGAATCATTGTGCACCAATGACAATGCGAGCTCTTACACATTGGCGCAAACCAGCGCCTTACAGCCCTGACTTGACACCCAATGACTTCTTTTTATTCCCGCACATCAAGAAAAAAATGCGTGGTCAACGATTTTCGTCGCCAGAAAATGCTGTTGAAGCGTTCAAAAACCATTTTTTGGAGGTGTCTCAATCAGAGTGGGAAAAGTGCTTCGACAATTGGGTTGAGCGCATGCAAAAGTCTAAAAATTATGCTGGAGAATACTTTGAAAAACAATAAAACCATTTTTGATGATAAATATTCACATTTTCATTATTAGGCCGGAATATATATGTGACGCGCAAAATAGAAAGGGACCTAAGGTTAAAAACCAGTTTTGTTCAGGAGAACTTTTTTAAAGATTAGGCCCCTTTCTATTGGCGCTTAGAATCGTCGATTTTACTTTCATAAAACGCGCATATCTCTGGGAGTGAAAAGTTGATGAAATGTTTTGTTCAGGAGAGCCATTTTAAAGATTAGCGGCCCTTCTGTTTGCGCTTAGAATCGTCGACTTCACTTTCATAAAAGGCACATATCTCTGGGAGAAAACACTTTGGGGGCATGGGATCGGTCTCATTCGATGCTCAGATGTTGTCCACATCAAAAAAAGAAAAAAAAATGAAAATTGATTTTTTTACCCTTAGGTCCCTTTCTCTATGCGCTGTCACATATATAGCAGCCCTGCCATACAATTTTTGCTGCAATTCGTAGAATTTCGAAACAGCCCGCATATTCCACTAGTTTCTAATACCGAAGGAAATTCAAAATCTTTTTATTTCTCTAACATAGACACATTTACATCATTTCGTCCTTTGTGTTTCTGTTTTTATACCGGCATTTCTAAATTCACATTCAAGCCATCACACTCGTAAAGTAATTTTAGAGCGTTAAAGTCATGAATATAGATTTGAAAATTTCTACAGATTTCCGAGAAAGCGATAAAATAACAACCCAAGGAACTGTAAAACATGCCGGAGCGTAAAAGAAAAACGAGAACGACTTAAGGATAATGGCATATGAACATCCGTTTCCGTTTCTATTACCATGTGATGTTTTGCTCAGTTGTTTTCGTGTTGTTTTTATTTTTTTTTGTTTGTTTTGTAGGCGTTGAGATTTGTTTTTAAAGGTAATTTTCAGAGTTTTCCTGAAAATGTTCTTGTTTTCGTTTTTTTTTGTTGCCTTCTTTGTTCTCTAGTCTAGTTGGTTGTTGCCAAACGAAAGTTTTGGATTTCATGTCCAACAGAAGGACATGTAGTATTTTGCCGACTTTCAATTCATTTCGGTATCTTTTTCTTATGTTGTTGTTGTAAATAAATAAGTGTGTTGTTGTCTTCATCATCATCTGGTTATGTTTTTTTTTTCGTTGCTACTGTTTTGTTTCTGTTGTTGTCTGTTAACATAAGTTTAAATTGGTTTTCATGAGTGAACAGTGCTTCCTGATATGTGGCACGTGATAAACGAAGGCTGTATGATAAGTGAGGGTGGAACATAAGTTGTATGTATTTACATATGAGATGTGAGATGTGTGGTAGTTGTAATTGTAGTAGTAGTGATGCATAATTACGATGGTGTTTATTTATAGGCGACGACAGTTGACTTGGTGGTCTGTCGTTTGTTTGTGGTGATGATATTAGGAGTCCGCAACGGCAAATAAAACTCCTTCGATAATGGGCTTTTTTCACTTTTCACAGCATGAAAAGTTTTATTCTAACTAATTTTACCAAGGTTTCTCTTTAAAGTGCAAAAATAAGCGAAGCTATTTTCAAAGGGAGTCATTTTCAAATGCAAGAAATTCTAGGTGGGGGGACGAATTTGCGCAACGGCAAATAAAACTCCTTCGATAATGGGCTTTTTCTCACTTTTCACAGCATGAAAAGTTTTATTCTAACTAATTTTACCAAGGTTTCTCTTTAAAGTGGAAAAATAAGCGAAGCTATTTTGAAAGGGGTTCATTTTCAAATGCAAGAAATTGAAATTCTAGGTGGGGGACGAAACTGCTGTAACTAAAAGTGAAGACACTCCTGAATAAAATGTTCTCAACAATTTTTACCAGATAAGTAATTTGCTCATCTTTAAGTTGAGATTTTAGTGAGTTGTTATATGAAGTTTTAATGGTTTCTTATTCAATTGGTGTGCAGCTATTTTTTTGTGGGACTAAGTTATGATATTTACAAGAAGTCGCTGAGTCAACACGATTTTATATCAACTCGTATGGGGTAAGAAAAACATTGGCTTGGCGAAATAATCCTTTGCAAATCGTTATAAGCAAATTTAATTATGAATTTTTCTAATTACGTTATACGTGCCTCTAGAGGACAAGGACCAGGGTTTTTTTGGGACAGCAACAAACAACTTCTAGCCACAAAGACCATCTCAGGATTGCTAAATTCAAATTTACTACAAGGTCAAAATCAAAATTTATTATGGGGCGCACACTGGCGACCCAGAGACAGTAGGAATTTTATAAAAAAAAATTACCACACATAAAGGGGTTCTACATAAATAGTACAGGATTTAAATGGTCATAAATGATGACTTAGTCCTTAAAAGGCTAGAATTGATCTATTAGAGGAATACTTTAAAATTGAAGTTTTTCACAAAATTGACAGCAGAAACTTTAAATTTGCGTTTTTTTCTTTTCAATTTAATAAATTTTGAATTGCACAAAATTGGCAGGAGAAACTTAAAATTTTTCTTTATTTTGTTTTTAATTAAAAAAAAAAACTGAGCTGACTTGACTTTAGGGTGGTAGCCGATATTTTTTTTTTTTTTTGGCAACCAACCCTCAGATGATAGCCTTTATCAAGGATATTTTTTTAGAAGTGTGGTTTTCAATCTGGCCACACTTGTTTCACACTTGGTGTTTTTGACAGCTGTCACTTGATTTATGCTCAGTTTGGTTTGCCATTTCAAAATGAAAAGACTTACTCCGAAACTAGTTGGCAAATCATGGTGAATGGGCCCAAAACGAAATGGCCACCGATCCTGATTTTTACAAGAATATTTTGTGCAAGGATGAAGCTCACTTTTGGTTAAGTGGGTTCCTTAAATTTGTCGCATTTGGAGTAATGAAAATCCACAAGCCATTGTTGAAACGCCTTAACATCCTCAAAAAGTCACTGTGTGCTCTATGGGCAGAGCGAGTCATTGGTCCATATTTCTTTAAAAATGAAGCCGGCCATAATGTTACAGTCAATGGGGAAGGAATGCTATAGAGCCATGAATAATGACATTTTCGTGCCTGAATTGGAGGATATTGATGTGGACGACATTTGCCCTTTCCAACAAAACGGCGCTACATGCCATGCAGCCAAACGAAACATTAAATTTATTGAAGTAAACTTTTGGTGAGCGCATTAGCTCGCATCGTAGGCCTGTGGCGTGGCCTCCAAGATCATGCGATTTAACAACGCTGGACTATTTTTGCTGTGTTTTTGCGAAGTCGCTTGTCTACATAGATCAGCCCGACACGATTGACGCCTTGAGAAAGAATATACGGCGCGTTATTTCTGACATACGGCGCCAAATGCTGCAAAATGTGGTAAAAAATTGGGCCTACCGGCTGAAATTTATTCGAGCCAACCGCTCAATTTATTGAAAAAAACTTTTGGTGAGCTTATTAGCTCGCATCGTAGGCCTGTGGCGTGGCCTCCAAGATTGTACGATTTAACAACGCTGGACTATTTTTGGTGGGTTTTTGCGAAGTCGCTTGTCTACTTAGATCAGCCCGACACGATTGACGCATTGAGAAAGAATATACGGCGCGTTATTTCTGACATACGGCGCCAAATGCTGCAAAATGTGGTAAAAAATTGGGCCTACCGGCTGAAATTTATTCGAGCCAACCGCTCGCTCAATTTATTGAAGGAAACTTTTGGTGAGCGCATTAGCTCGCCACGTAGGCCTGTGGCGTGGCCACCAAGATTGTACGATTTAACATCGCTAGACTATTTTTTGTGGGATTATTTAAAGTCGCTTGTCTACGCAGATAAGCCCGACACGATTGACGGCTTGGAAGAGAATATTCGGCGGGCTATTGCTGACATACGGCCCCAAATGCTGCAAAAAGTAGTAGAAAATTAAGGCTATCGGCTGGAATTTATTTGAGGAAGCCTCGGCGGCCACTTGCCTGAAATCATTTTTAAAAAATAATAGCAAACCCTTGGCGGTATAATAAAGCAAAATTCTTGGCCATAACATTAAATTATATGCATTTTAGTTCTTATTGAAAAGCACACATCTGAAAAATAAACAACCTTTGACGACCAACGCGTTTGTAAAAGTAAAGAAAGTAAGGGGTTCGAGGGGGGGGGGAAGAGGAAGTATTGTTTTAAGAATTTTTTCTTGAACTTCCAATTGCCGTTAGTAGTGGGCAATACTTTTGCTAAAAGTCGAAATACGAGATGTAAGTTCTAGCGGAAAACAGATTCGATCTGCCGATCAACTAACCCGTCGATAACAAGCGGGTCATGAGTTTCTGGAAAGCCGCATAAGACGTTATAAGTGCTCAATATATTTGCCGGAAGTACTAGCGATAAACCAATTCGATCTGCCGATCAACCAATCAATCGATAGCAAACAGGTATAAGTATTGAGTTCCTGGAAAGTCGCATATGCCTGCCGAATATCCTCATGTCAGGATGAAGTTTATCTGTTAAACACACTGAATGTAACGATGAAACAGTGTCAAGCTACCCACAAACCGACAATGTTTGAGGGAGACGATAGCGTTTGATACCCTACTGTCAGTAGCATCTCTCTGCTTTGAATACCATCAAGTAGCTTCCAGGATGATTTTGGAGCACCTGAACATATTTGAGGAGTTGAATTGCATCATCGGTCACATGGGGGAATTGAAGTGAAATGTTTCTTGCACCAATTTAGATAACCTAAGTACTTGAGCTTCTTTCGACACTTTAAACACATGTCTCGGTCGAATGAATATTTTTGATAAAAGTTACAGTCACCTGCATAATAATAGATGACGGTCTATTCCAAAAGATCGTCAATGAAAATAATTAAAAACTAGTAAAAACGTTAGTCAGACGTGGCCGACTATAACATATCCTAAACTCATAGATGTTCAGAAAAGCAAACTGAAATTTGTTTTTTGCGTCCAATTTTCTCAGATTTAAAAGCATATGTCATATTTTAATTTGTGAGAAAATTTCATTGTTTTTGGTAAAATCGGGTGAACATATACTCGTATGTGGGCGCTATATCTGAATCTGAACCGATTTCCTTCAATTGCAATAGTGCCGGTTCTTGGCACGAGGAACTTACATGTGCCAAAATTCATGAATATCGGACAAAAATTGCGAACTGTAGTTATATTACAACCTGAGATGGACGGGCGAAAAGTTAGTTATCGTGAACTGGTCATCGGTGTGCTTAAAGGTGGCCCTAGCTCTATTTTTGGTAGTTACAAACATTTGCCATACACCTACCTTATGCAACCATGTCTTACTGAGTGGTGCAGGGTATAAAGAGGGAGAAAGAACAGAAATCTACATGGGCAAGCCTATGTTGATTAAATGATAACCCATCAATACCAACTCGTATAAAGCTATTTCGAAGTAAAATCGATATTAAACACTTAGAGATATTAACGACACCAAAAGCGATCAGCATTGATATGAGTGTATCGTGCCAGACTATAGACTCTGTCAAAGGCCTTGGAGATGACTGAATCCACGACTTTATTAACACCAAAACTGGTGAAAAAAACGAACTCAACATTGGACAAGAAAGCTTAATGGGTTTCGGGTACCTGGCACACCTCTGAATTGTTTTCATTCGATGGAAGGCAACTGGCGGAGATTTTTCTTTGGGCCACAAAGAAGATTCCAATGAATTCTGCTGATTTTAAAAGAGTTCCACATGGAGCTGCCTTTTGGACTCAAGGTCTTTTGCACCATATGTTGACACCTTCAAGTCTAGAGTACCCATAAAAATGATGTCTCAGTAAGAGTGCAACTTTTACATTTTATGCAATTTTTTTTTGAACAATTGGCAACTCTGAATTTTGGCAGCTGTCACATGTGTTTATTCCTATATTTCGCAAGTGTTAACTTTTGCGCAAGTGACAACTCTGAAATTTGTCGGCTGTCACATATGTTAATTTCGACTTTTTTACCGTGAGCGCTATACGAAAGTATAACGCGTTATACTTGTAAAAACCTATTTCCAAAAATTGAAATGTAATGCCAAGACCGCTCGCAAAATGCGAAGAGCTTTCGGTCGGGAATGTGCACCTAATGTGTCAAAATTTGAAGAATGGCCACATATTTTAAAAAAACCGTGATTTTTTTTATCCGTGAATTTTCGAGTTTATGAAAATAAACCGCTAACAATTGTTGAGCTCAAGCCCGGGATCCAACGAGTCATCGATGAGATAAAGCCACATCACTGTGAAAAAGTCATGGATGAATTTCATAAAGAGTAATGGCCTGTTGTGAAAGCCGTGAGAGCCATTGGATTTCATTTTTTTAGTTCAAAACTTAATTGGAATATGTCTTCTTTACAATCCAATAAAAAAAGCAAACTACTTAAGTCCCACAACATCCTGTTAAGGAGAAATGGGGAACTTGTTTCAAATCAGTAAGCTGTACATGGTTCAATTTATATAATCACTGACCGGAACCTACAGTTTAATGCCGGCTCGGAATGGTTTATGCATTTAATAGAGAACTTTTAACATGGCTTAGAGATAAATCTCTTAAGGCGACCTACAAAAAAAATTGCAACAATCTAAAAAATTACGAATGTAATGAATGTAAGAACAAAAATTGCATTCTTACTGAGGCACCCTTTATATGCCGGGGTATCGATTGACGGACGTAGGCGCCTTAGAGAAAGAACTTTCAACATGCCTTAGAGATAAATCTCTTAAGGCGACCTACAAAAAAATCGCAACAATCTCAAAAAATACGAATTTTTATTTAAGAAAAAAAATTGCATTCTTATCGAGGCACCCTTTATATGCCGGGGTATTGATTGACGGACGTAGGCGAGAAAGACTCGCCTTACAATGCCGAGTATTATAAATCGTTACCTATAACAAGTCAAGTGACTACGGCACAATATAACAAACATTTTTTCATGTAAATGACAAGAACTTTTTCTAAATTCGGCAACTTTTTGGGAACTTTTGCCCCCGGGAAATTATTTTCTATGCTCAAACCTACAGAAATTACTAGGCAGAAAGAGATTTTGAGATATAAGCCGTGTTCTTTTGAGATAAGTAGCTCGAGTTACTTAGTTATTTAGCATTATAATAATCTGGCAACATTGGACAAAATTGAAATTAACATGGCAGCATGGTTTCTCTTTGTATACATCAAAAAAAATTAAAAAAGAAGAGTGTTCATCGGCGAACTCGTCAACAGCATTTAATACAAAACATTATTTTAAAAAAAAATAGTCAATGAAATAGAATAAATCAATTAATTGCTACAAATTTGTTTGTAACAAAATGTAAAATGTCTTTAAACTAACCGTTTACGTTAATTTATAGTTTCACTTAAATCATCTCGTGCAGAAGATGCCAATACGAATTTGCCGATGAGTTAACATTTTGATTGATAATTTTTTTGTATACGTAACAAAAAACAGATGTTTTTTACAGGGTGGCGCGCGAATCGTGCTACAAAAACAAAACGTAATTATTTTTTCTCTGTGTGAGCAATCGGCTTATTTTATTTGGAAGCTTAGAAATAAGATTTATTAAAATGTAAGCTAAGGATATCGAAAAGAAGATTTGGAAAGTGCAGCAGTAACATGCTTTTAAGTCCAGAATTTCCGTCCAACGGGAATTTAGGCGGATGGACTATTATGAGGCTGGTTTACATGTTTGCCCAATCTGGAAGCATCGCACAAAGACCGTTCTATCGAGATCCCTATGTTTGGGTTCAAGACATCATCGTGACTGTAGCAACGTCAATCTAGGCAAATCCAAGCGTTTCCTTTCGAAACTTATCGGCGCAAATTGAAGTTAGCAGATCGTCATTACAACGAATAATTCAGGATGACTTAAACTTGTTTTCCAAGTCCAAAATACAAACAAGTTACGACCTCTGGATTTGCCTATTCGAATGGAATTTAGGCAAGAAATTGTTAAAATGGCTCAAGAAGACAACAGCTTGATAAATTACTTCTTTAAGCCCATTTCGATCTAAACGGCAATGTAAAAAAGCATAATTTCACTATATGGGTGAATCTTATCCACATAAACTTTATGTGGCGGAAGCACAATTCGTTATGCCACCCAGTATAAAACAAATGTTTTTTGTTATGTATACAAGAAAATAATCAAATAATAATAATCATATTACATTTTATTTTTTTTTAAAAAAAAAGTGTAATCACTTTTACTTGCGTCAAAAGCAAACTTGCTTGCTAACCGAGTAACTTCCATGCTAGTTAAGTAACCTGAAAAGAACACAGCTATAGGTCATGGCTTAAACAAATGTCTATTCGATGATCTGACTATCAGGAGGCCTTAAATGCCCTAATAAGAAGGAGAGCAAAAAAGGGATTGGGAAGAGAGCCGACTTATAAGATTGAGAATTGAATAAGGTATATATGCAGATAGAAAATATGTTAAGGCATATTCTCAATCTGTGTGTTTGACTGGCATTCACTATCAGCTCATTCAAGCTGTTCGAAACGACCTCGACATTTCAACAAATTGTATAGACACACTAGTAGATCGGAAGGTCATGGCATGGAAAACAACATTTTAGAATCGTTGCACAAAAAAGACTGTGTAAGAAATTCAATGGAGGATTCAATATAGGATGGTAACCATTAAAACTAAACTAAAGAAAACAACGTGAGAATTGGGTCCATTTCGCATTGAACATTTCTTTTAACATTGCCTGAGGAATTGGCCAATGAAAGAAGTGCGTTTGAACGTTTTTTTATCACAATACTTGCTCGTTTATAATGAGAAAATGTCTAAAGCCGAGGATCAGATAAGCGAAAAAACTACAGCAACGATTTGTGGACTCAACCTCAACAGTACGCGAGAAGCTGTAGTCATAAATGATCGACCGCACTTATCATAAAAACCTCGTGCATGTAAGTATTTAACTTGGGTTTATGTTTTTGTTTTTTGTTTTTGGAAAATTTTGTTTCTTTTTCTGTTGTTGTTTTGGTAGTTTTCTGTTGTGTTGGTCGTTTTGTTTTGTGTGATCCATAACTAACTGGGACTTTCTTTCGGTGGGCGCTTCCTTTGGCGCTTCGTCGGGTTATCGTTCGCCGCAGCCAGAGCGACCGACATTAATATTAAAAGCAACATCAGCATTAATAACAGCAGTAAAACATCAACATTTACAATAACAACAGCAACAACAATAATAACAACCATTACAAACATTTATGTTTTACAATTATTCACACGCACGCACACATACACACACACACGCGCGCACAAATACCTAAACAGACGCACTTGCACTCACACAGATACAAATACAGAGTGTTGTTGTAGTAGTGATATACACACAGATACAGACAGGAGAGACAGGGACAGAGAAAGAGAGGGGGAGAGAGAGGTACTACTACAGACTGTTAGAGTCAGTTTTGTTGTTGTTTGGTTTCTAGATACGAGTACGTTTTCCATGGACATGGTACATGGACTACATGGAGGATGGAGGACTATACGTATGGACACAATGTCTGTGTGCGTGTATTGGTTTCTGGTTTCTAGATTTGTTTGGTTTGATTTGGTTCTGGTACTGTTCGGTTTTCAGTTTTCAAATGGGAAGCGGAAACACAAAAAAAAATCCATGTCTCCGCTGTGGATAAGTACCGACACACGTACAGGCGACGTACGACAACGTACGTACGTACAAGTACGGCGTACATATACCAGTGTAATGTCTATGTATATGTATCGGTATGTAGTCTAGCTATATATATGTATGGAAGTTTTTGTACTAGTAGTAGTAGTGGTGGTGGCCATGATTCATTTGATTTGCAAAAAGGGAGTCATTTCGCATTTTGCTGCGAATGCTGCGAACGCTGCACCGTAGCGTACACGGCGCACAGCTCACAGCATTCCAAACAAAGATAACCTACTCACCCAGTAGTTCCCACTCGCCGTTGAGCACGTAACTGCTGATATCACCGCCAGTTTCATCTTGTAATTGTAAATCCAGCTGTCGAAACAGACACAGTTGAGATGAGTTTGTAAAAAAAGCAGGTTTTTTTTTAATACAAAAGAAAAACACAAAAATGGAAAAACTTTAAAATTTCGTTTCACTTCGTTCTTTTTTCTTCGTTTCTTATCTTCATATTCTTTGGATCGTTTTTTTTTTGAACAAACATAAAAAGGGGAATTTATGGTAAAGGTGGCATAAAACGGAAACTGAAAATCAACTTAAGCATCTGTTAACAGAAACTACTGTACTCCCTTGTGCCTCATTTCCCAGTTTTTTGTGTGTTTGTATCTTTTTTTTTTTTTGCTTTTCTTGGAATTTTTTTTTGCCAAACCTGAAATCCATCATATGTCCAACTGCCGAATTTCATTTCGCAGCGCTGATCGTCGAACGGAAACCATGTTATGTCGATTTTGCATGTCGATTTAAATATGCCCGGCGGGACATACAGACACGAGCCGTTGTTGCGCACCACCACATTCGTTTGATATGTCCCATCGAAACCCTCGTCAGCGCTGTTGTACATCAGCACATCCGGTTTCCATATCCGATGCGGCGGTATACGTAAATCCTTGATGCCGCCATAGTCTGAAGTGTTCCAACGCAAATTCATGTCGTTCCATTCCTGGCAGCGCGAAAGTGAGAGAGAGGGAGAAAGAAAAAGGAAAATCCAGTTAGCACAGGCAAAGAAGTACGAACTAAATTAATTAAAACGATAAAGAACATAAACACGATTACAAGGTACGAGTATGCAGTCAAATACTCCGCGTAGCTCATGTTTTTCATTTTTGTACAGGAGCGAAGGCTTTTTAAAGGGAAAATTGTAATCAGGAGGCATATGGCTGTCTTTCATATATTTCAGTTGTGATGGAAATATTTTTGAATACACACCTTGAGTACGGTTGGTTCGAATATTATGGATCCTCTACTACTAAAGGTACGGTCACATTGGGCAAATATTTGATGAAAATGTATTTCATCATATTTGCTCAAAATTCTGTCACACTACCGACAAATATTTGACAGTTTTTGTTTGTTCAAACAGATGTCAAGTAATGTCAAATAGAAGTTTGGTAAAAATGTTTGATGTGTGTTCACATTTGAGTAAATATTTTACTAAAAAAAATATTTGATCAAACTGTCGAAAAATAGATTTTTTTTTATTTTCTGTCAACCTTTTCAAATCAATGATGCAGGATTTTGTGCTTTGGAGCAGCATCTTTGATAGTCTTAAAAGAGAAGGATAATGAAAAAAGCGCAAAAGAGCCATTGAGTTCAGTGATTGAAATCGAAAACTCTTTTCGATTGAAGTTCCAGTGCATACAAATGGTAAATGCTCGCGCGCACGGCAGCGAACGCGGCACAGCACACAAGAGCGCTCTTCAAAAAGGTAAATGGCTGTGCCCTTTTACCGAGCGAAACCGTTGATGTGCGCAGCAATTTTACAGAACGAAGTTCATTTTCTTTTTATTTGCACTTCGGGCTTCGTGTGTAGTCAATAAAAAAAAGTTCGTGTTGTTTGAAGTGTTGTCATACATGTTGTTTTGAAAACCGTCAATATGCGATTTTTTTTATAATTAAACTCTTATATTCATTGCATGTATCTTTTTTGTTGTTGAAATCAAACCCATTACTGTAAATCTACAAAATGTTATCGTTGTTTGTAATTTGTGCTAAGTCGATTACATGTTAAGATTTGAATGTATTCGTATTGTATGATCAATACGAAGTATGTATTTTTGAATCTGCAGTTTTAATTTTGTCAAATAAATCCATTGTAGTTCATCAAGGTATAGTTAAAGATAGCCTTTCATTACAATTATTTATAGTTAGTTAAGTAAGAGCCAAAGTCAATAGGTTGAGTAAAAATTTCATTTTAAATTCATTTAAAAAATTAATTAAATTATGGAAAAGAAAAAAAGAACATAGTAGGGGTTTTCACTTCAAAACATTCCTCTCTAGGAAAATTGTAAATGTGGAAATATATATTAGAAACAAAAACAATTTTCTGTCAAATATTTTTGGATTGTTGTTGTTCAACATATAAAATTACAATTTTACAATATTCCTAGAGAGGAATGTTCTGAAGTGAATACCCATAGTATAAACAAAAACAATTCAAGGTTCAAAAACACATATGGCAAACATAAAAATAAAAGAAATTCAAATATTAAAACAACGGCAATGTGGTTATGATATCGTTATGATATCAAAAATATGCAGAAATGTGTTTTTACTTTTTTAAAGCGTCGAATAGTGCCGAAGAAATGACAATTTCTGATTTGTGTGTGAAGAGATTACGTACAAATGCACCAACTCTTTTAATTATTAATAAAAATCGCTAAAATGTCGATAAATGGTTTATGTTGACAACATGTATTGCCGATGTTATTTTCGCCCTTTTCATGCCAGAACACGAAATGCGAAAGAACTGTGCAGCCGATGTTGCTCTTTCCCAACAAACCAGTCCCTAAGCGTAATATAACTAAATTGGAGAATACACTTACTACTAACAAATTTCTACAACTTTTCTTAAACATACATCATTTGAACCCATAGATTTCGTAACAAAGAAAAATAAACACAAAGTCGTCAACTATACGCTGCTTGCTTCACACAAGAAACAAAAAAACCCAAAGTCGCTGCGACGTATATGATGTGCCGTTATTTGTACACGTGCATTTTGTTTTCTTTGTTAAAGTTCTCAGTTGTTTTGTTCATGTTGAATTGTAAAGTTGGAGTAACAAAAAAGTGAAAATTAAAGAGAAGTAAAAAAGTGAATAAATTAAAGAGAAGTAAAAAAGTGAAGAAATAAAGTTTGTAAAAGTAAAATAAAATATATAGAACTATAAAAAAATGTCTTACAAAGCTGACATTTCCAAGCCTGTTTAAAGCTTATATTTCTAAGCTTGTTCAAAGCTTACTTTTGTAAGCTTGTTCAAAGCTTAAATTTCTAAGCTTATTGTATATTATAGACTAGCAAGCTTATAACAGGGTTCAATTTTGTTTATTATATAATTGTTACCAAGCGTATTACTATAGTTTTCACTAACGTTTTCTAAGCTTAAGGCTTATGATAGTAAGTTTGTTACAAGTTATTTCTAAATGGTTTTGGTTTGTTGGGTTCCCTCGCAACAAGTTCGAGCTCTTTGACTAGCACGGAACCAAAAGAGCCACGCAATTGTGTTGCTCTTCGTTGGTTTTGTCGAGGGAAATTCATGTGTGACATGCTCAGAACATTACAAAGTGCCGAGCAGTTGTTTCGCACACACACTTCAAAACTCAAGCGCATTTACCAGTGCGTGTGCGCGCACAAGAGCCATTTCAAACACTGATTGAGTTCGAAAGTGGGTACGTAGTAGAGGTCTGCAACGAATAACTTTTCGCTGCACATATGAAGTTCTAATTCGAAACGAGTAAGTACATACTCGCTCTCTCAGAGCGCAAGCAATGAAGTGAAGAGAACGGTTGTATATCAAATACAGAAGAGTATGTAGCCGCAGCACAATGTGTTCCGAAAAAAGCATATAAAAAGCAAATATGCAAATGAGAACAACACAGAAAAAGTACTGCGAATATGATGTTCACTTCACGTGGTACCTCGAGTATTAACAATTCGTTGATGACGGATTTGACATTCGAATTAAAATTTAACTGGTATTTTGTGCATGGATTTTCAGTTATTTCAAACATTTGTTGTTTTAGTGGCGATATACAGTAGGTAACATTGACACGTTGACTGTTGTGCAACTAAACTTTATTTTGAATTTAAATAAAATATAATACCACCTATTTTGCTGTATGGCAATATAAGAGTAATGTCGTGACCTTTAAAAATAAAACAATAAAGTTTTTTTAACTTATGTTTTTATATTAAACAAAACCAAATTATTCTTTTGATCAGAGTTATAAACTTCAGTACCAATGTTCGTCCATTTTACGGTTGTACTTACATATAATTTTTATATTATATTTATATTATGGTTATGCTTAGATATCATTTTTATTTTATGATGTTAAGTAAATCAAGTAAATATACACAGAGGTTGAGCCTTTTAGGTAACAAAAAAAAGTAAAAACTTAAAATTGAAATATATACATACGTATATTTAAAATCAGTCAATTATTCCACCAAAAGCATTAAAACAAAATTTTTTTAAAAATAATTAATTACATAACTTCAAAGAAAACTTCAGAATTTTACAAAAAATTAATTATATTTGAAAATTAATTACTTCAAGAGTATTCATTTTCATTAGACACTGAAAGGCGATAAGAAATCATAGACAACTGTTCCTTCTATTTGTTATACTGAACGTTGTACATAGAGTACCTCAATCACTTTCGCTGTCGCGACGTACTCGACAAGATCGCTGTCGGTATGTTCGAATAAAAGAGAAAGAGGAACATGTATTCGCTGGCAGAGACCATAGCCGAGTAACAACTAGTAGTTATTCGAAGATTTTGTTGTTCCTACAAATGTGAACATTTTTTTTCGTCACTTCGAGTAAGTGTTTATGCTTCGTCGGTACATATGTACACTGCAAATACAAATGGAATTGTGCAGACCTCTAGTACGTAGTCAGAATAACAAAGGATTCTGCGCAAAGAACTTTATACCGGGTCACCAGCTCTCTATAAAAACTTTTTGCTCATCAGAGTTTAACTAACTATTAAAATTTGTAATAAATATTTTTGAGTTGCTGAAATTAGTTGCCCTGCTAATTACCAAGAAGACGACACAACTTCGTAAGTCAACTTCAGCCTCCGAACGTTTAGCTGTTACACTGACATCGCTTATTTTACCAAATGCTATTTCCTATTGTTTGCTCTTACAGAAATTTTGTAAGATCAAATATTTGCCTTAAATAAATGTTTTCGGGCGGTCACACTGTGTTCACATTGGGGAATTTTTTGTTTGCTGGCAAATATTTTTGTTTCCCCGAAATCAGCTGTTTTGTTGTTTGCCACTCAGAAATATTTTGTGGTCAGATTGTGGAAATGAAATATTCGACGTTTTTCTTCAAATATTTGCCCAGTGTGACCGTACGAGTACCTTAAGCAAATGTGACGCGCAAAATAGAAAGGGACCTAAGGTTAAAAACCAGTTTTGTTCAGGAGAGTTATTTTAAAGATTAGGTCCCTTTCTATTTGCGCTTAGAATTGTCGACTTCACTTTCATAAAACGCGCATATCTCTGGGAGGGAACACTTTTGGGGCATGTGATCGGCCTCAATCGATGCTCAGATGTTGTCCACATCAAAAAAAGAAAAAGAAAATGAAAATTGATTTTTTTTACCCTTAGGTCCCTTTCTCTATGCGCTGCCACATATGGGGTTCAGAGAAACCACAAGTGACTATTGAGAAACCAATGCCTCCACAACAGTCATTGTTTGGTGTGGCTTTTGGGCTGGCGGCATCTTTGGGCCATTTTTCTTCAAAAATGATCAAGGAGACGCCATTGCCGTCAACGTTGAGCGTTATCGCAGCATGCTCAACGAATTTTTGTTTTCAAAAATTTAAGAGAAGGTCATGGACGACATGTGGTTGCAACAAGACGATGCCACATGTCAACCATCAACCATGATGCAACCATCGATATTTGCCGCATTTTTTTGAAAATTAAATAATCAACCGAAATTGTGATGTCAATTGGCCTCCTTAGGGCTGTGGTTTGAGCCCTGTGGATTATTTGCTCTGTGGAGCCATTAAGAACTAAATTTACGCAAAGTATCTAGAAACATTTGCGGCGTTATAACATGAAATCGAAGTTGCCAATAAAGAGATTCGATCCGAAAAAGCGAAAATGTACTGAAGTATTGAATTGATCTGATAAGGTACTGTCGAGCCAGTTGTGGTAGTCAAACGAGCTCAGTTATTACTTGCTTATAGTATTTCTAGCATAACTTTTTTCTACAAATTACAAATTTTCAAATCAAACGGTTTATGGTGCATAAAGTCAATCAATTCTTGTATAAAAAGAGATTTCAAAAATGTTTCATAAAATTTTGAAGTTATCGCCTTAGCGACGACCTACTCGTTTAAAAAGCAAGTACCACTATAACACGCTTATTGTGTTTCATTAAATGACAATGTTCAATCTTTGCAATAAAACCAGAAATTTAAAAAAAATATCAGTACTTTTATTACAGCCGATTCAAATTTAAAACTTAAAATGACCCACCCAGTACAACAAATATAAGTACATATCAAAACTAGTCAAAAAGGCTAAAGTCAGGCATGGCCGACTATAGTATACCCTGCACATCTGGCTGTTTAGAGAAGCCAAACAAAAATAGTTTTTCGGAACACCTTGGAGGGGCTCTTAATTAACCCAGATTTTAAAACTAATGTCATATTTGAGTTTGTTAGTAAATTTCATTTTTTTTTTGTTAAAATCGCTTAAACATATATGTGGTAGCTATAGCTTAATCTGAACCGATTTTCTCCAATTTCAATAGCGCCAGTTCTTGGCACGAGGAGCTTACATTTGCCAACTTACATCAAGATTGGGTGTAATGTGTGGCTTCTAGAGGTAAATACATACAATCGGATGAATATAAAGGGTGTCCCAAGAAGAACGCAATTTTTAAATCTGTCAACATTCGAAGTGTCACTGTTTGACATTTGAACAATTGTTATTGTTTGTTACTAGAAGGTACGAGGTTAGTAAAAATGGAGCGCTACACGAATGAACAAAGCATTCTCATTGTAAAATTGAGACAACATGAAAATGCTGATTTTGCCGATAAAATCATCTTCAGTGACGAGGCCCATTTTCATCTTGATGGCTTCGTCAATAGGCAGAATTGTCGCATTTGGGGTGCGGAAAATCCTCGAGTGATTCACGAGAAGCAAATGCATCCTCAACGTGTCACTGTGTGGTGTGGTTTTTGGGCTGGAGGAATCATTGGACATTTTTTTTTATCAAAATGAGGCAGGTCAAGCGCAAACAGTCAATGGTGTTTGGTATCGTGAAATGATAACCAGTTTTTTCTTGCCTAGAATTGAAGAAATGAATGTGGAGGGCATGTGGTTCCAACAAGAAGGCGCCACATGTCATACAGCCAGAGAAACAATTCAATTGCTGCATCAGTCATTTCCCGGTCGTGTTATTTCGCGTTTTGGAGATCAGAATTGGCCGTCTAGATCGTGCGATTTAACACCATTAGATTTTTTTCTTTGGGGTTTTTTGAAGTCGATGGTTTACGCGAATAAGCCGACGACGACTCAAGCCTTAAAAGACGAAATTGGACGCTGTATTAATGAAATACCGCAGCATTCATGCAAAACGGTCATTGAAAATTTCATTAAAAGATCGCGTGCATGCCAGCAAAGCCGCGGCGGCCATCTGCACGATATATTGTTCCATACATAAACTCATTCTGTCTACTTTACGATATAATAAAGTTTCACGATTGTTTCTTAAATATCTGTGTTTTATTTAAAATTTAAAAATTGCGCTCTTCTTTGGACACCCTTTATAAGTAGGAGCTATATCTAAATCTGAACCGGAGTTCTACAATTTTAATAACGCCCTTCTTTAGACTATAAAAAATAGAAAAAAAATATTACTCATGCTCAATTTTATCAAGATTGAATGTGAGATGTATCTTTAAGATCGGATCAACATATATGTGGGAGCTATATCTAAATCTGAACCGAGTATTTCAAATTGTATAGCCTCGTTGATTGGTCCAAAAATAAATTTGTGCCAAATTTCATCAAGTTGAATGTACAAAATGACTTCATACAAAGGGTAGTCCACACGCAGGTAGTCCACACTATATGGTCACGACAACAATAGGATGTTCTCAGCAGTAAAAGTATGGTGGTCGCAACCATAGTATTAGTTTTTGAATTTCATTTTGACAATAGTATGATTGCGGCAATATTAATATTGTTGAAAAATGTAACAAAAGTATTGTTGCCAAATTTAAAAATGAAAATATGGTTGTAGCAACAATATATATATGGATGGTGGGACAAAAGAATTGTTTTCATGGGTTTTATGTTAATAATAACATGATTACGGCAATCATACCGGCAAGACCTTAATTTTTTTTTTAACTTGACAATGTTATTTTTACGATTCCTACGCAATAATAGGAATTAAAATTATTTTTTTTTTAAAAAATCTACGGATTAGTATAACTAAAATATTTTTAATAAATGAATTTTTTACTGTTAAATAAATTACTCCTATTGTTAAATAACTTACTTAATAAAATTTTTTATTGTTGAATAACAACGTATTCCAATCTTTACAAACAATTTTGGGGATCATAGTATGGTTGTGCGTAAGTCATACTATGGTTGTGGGGATCATAGTATGGTTGAATGTGAATAATAATATGGTTGTGGGGATCATAGTATGGTTGAATGTGAATAATAATATGGTTGTGGGGATCATAGTATGGTTTAATGTGAATAATAATATGGTTGTGGGGATCATAGTATGGTTGTGTGTGAATGATTCTATTGTTGTGAGGACCATAATATTGTTATGGGGATCGTAGTATGGTTGTGTGTGAACCATACTATTGTTGTGATGATCATAATATTGTTGTGCCATAACCATATAACCAACAATAGTATGATGCTCTTCGAATATTGTTACCCCAACCATACTTTTTTTCTGCGTGCAACCATAATACACAGTGTTAATTGTAAGTCACGCCGTAAAGTCAAGTTTTTTCAAAATTTTCAAGTGTTTGAAAAATTCAACTGAAAAATTCATCTTCGTGATTCCTTTTGGTCAGCATTACTTTCACAATCAGAGGATAAAGAATTGCAGCATTGGGCAAAGGAGAATCCATGAGTGATTGCCGAAAAGCCGATGCATCCACAAAGAGTGACTGTTTGGTAAGGTTTATGGGCTGGCGGCGTCAACTGGCCGTACTTCTTCGAAAATGAGGCCGCCCAAGCAGTTAACGTAAATGGTGTTCGCTATCGCGAGACATTAAGGAACTTCTTGTGGCCAGAAATTGAGGATGTGGAACTAGACGATATGTAGTACCAACATGATGGTGCCACTTGCCACAGCTAACGAAACAATGGCTCTATTGCGCGAAAAATTCATTGGCCGTGTTATCTCATTAGCGTCCACGATCGTGTGATTTGACACCGTTGCACTTCTTCCCTTGGGGCTGTTTAGCAAAGCAAAAATGTACGTCAATAAGCCAAGAAAAATCCAGGAGCTAAAGGATGAGATAATTCGGCACATTAACGACATTGAACCTCCATTGTGTCCCAGAGTCATTGAAAATGTGGACCGCTGACAATTTTTAAAAAATTTCAAAAAAAAGGCATTTCTTCTTAAAAAGTGGCATTCTTTTTTTGAAAAGGTGGCACAAAAAGTTGCACTGTTTTTTCAGTGCTTATACCAAGAAAACTTGATGACCGAGTAAGGTGGAAGAAATATCAACTGTTTTAACGAATTGCTTGGCTTGCAATAATCAAATTCTTTGGGTTTTTAATCAATGCGGACCACGAGTTTCAAGTTTCCATAAGACAGACAAAACCTTTTTCAACTGTACGAATAGCGCTTTTTGATGACAACTTTTTTAAAATGACTTTAAAGGTATACTTCGTAACGCACCACTTTACGGATTATCCTAAAGAAAAAAAAGGCATCCATAATCAAAGGGTTGCATTTAAGAAACAATTATTATGATAAATTGTAACTTGATTTCGTACGGAAAAAATTTGGGCTAGATCGAATTGAATCAGTAGCTACCTGGATAACTTAGCCTCGAATGCAAATATCCATATTATATAGGGTAATCAAACTAGAGGTATTTTTTCAGAACAAAAAAAAATATATAAAAATTCAAATCAAGTGCGGAATCTTTATAGGTAATTTGAAAGGACATGTTATGGCATTTATTTTTTGAATATAATTTCCTTGAAATGTTGGCCGCATCTACGCCTCAGGGTTTCCATTCTAAGGGTCCAATTTTAAATGACTTGTTCGAGCATTTCGACCGGTATGGTTTTAATGACACGCGTAATGTTGGCTTCCAAAACCTGAATCGTAGCTGGTTTGTCAGCATAGACTTTGGACTTTACGTAACCCTAAAGAAAAATGTCTAAAGGTGTGATATCACTCGATCTAGGCAGCCAACTCACCTGTCCAAAACGTGAAATTAGCTGCTTCTCGAAATGACCTCTCAATAGATCAATTGTTTGAGCAGCTATATGACAAGTGGCACCGTTCTGTTGAAACCAAGTATCGTCAAGATTGAGGGCTTTAATTTCAGGTAGTATATATAGATCGATATCATGGCGCGATAGCGAGCGAGTTTCGGTCCGGCCTTCAGCATTTTTGAAGAAATATGCACCGTGGTTTTCTCTGGGTATACGAGTAATGGCACCTGTCGCACCTCTTCTTGTTGCTCTTCAGCCCAAATGCGGCAATTTTGCTTATTGACTTTGCCGTTGAGGCAGAAATGGGCCTCAACACTGAACAACATTTTTGGTCGAAAACAGCTGATCTTCCCGTGTCTCACCGAGCGCTTATTTCCATAATACAGTTGCCAACATTTGAAGAAAATTATTTTCAAAAAATAAATGCCATAAAATGTCCTTTCAAATTAGCAATAAAGATTCCACACTTGATTTGAATTTTTATATTTTTTTTAACTAATATTAAATGCTATGCAAAACGGACATCGCGCCTTGTACCATTTCAAGCAACATAGACAAAATCTGGAAGGAAATTTAGAGTGGAGGCTTCAACAATAGATGGACCAAAAAGGAACAACTTCTCCACGGTTGGCATCATAATTTGATAAAGACCGAGCCTTATTCGTGGCTTCTAGACAGACAGCATTGGAATTCGGGAAAAAAGCTGCATCGGGGACATATCAAGATTTTAACTTAATTCCCATTTGGTTGGTCTTTGGCCCGAAATAAAACTAACACCCTTGTAACAGTTGTCGTTGTCAAGATTCGACTACTGCTAAAATCGCCGTCATTCAATAATAATATTATCACAACAAGAGTGCATCGATGAACTTAAATCGTTCTATGGCGATGAAGCACCATCCTATAGCACTGTGAAAAAATGTTTTACTGAATTCAATCGTAGGCGACGCTCGCTCCAAGACAAAGGTTGTCCAAAAACGGTCATTGTGCCAGAGAACTGTGACATACCGTGAGATAGAGGCATCCTTGGCCATTTCTTCCACTAGCATACATTCGATATTGCATGATAACCTGGCCGTAAAAAAAATTGTTGTCGTTGGATCACGCACAATTTGACAATCGCTCAAAAAAAGGCTCGTGTCGATTAGTGCAAAGAAATTTTGAAAAAATACGATCGCGGTGCTTAAAAAGACGTTTATAAGATTGTCGCAGGTGACGAATAATGGATCTGTGCGTATGAGCCCGAAACAAAACAGCAATCGACCGTGTGGGTCTTCGAAGACGAGCCAAATTCAGCGAATGTTATTCGTGGAGGAAACACTTCGAAGCAAATGTTCGCATGTTTCTTCGGCAAAACTAGTCATGTGGCGACTGTTCCGCATGTGCATCTAAGGACGGTCAATTCTGAGTGGTACACCACAATTTGTTAGCCTGAAGTCTTCGGAGAAATTCGAAAAACAAACAGGAGAAGACGAATCATTGTGCACCATGACAATGCGAGCTCTCACACATCAGCGCACTTTTGGACGGCCAAAACGTCGAATTGATGGGTCATCCGTCCCGAATCGGCACCCGATGACTTCTTTTTATTACCGCGCATCAAGAAAAAAATGCCTGGTTAACGATTTTCGTCGCCAGCAGATGCTGTTGAGGCGTTCAAAAACCTTGTTTTGGAAGTGTCTCAATCGGAGTGGAAAAAGTGCTTCGACAATTGGTTTGAGCGCATGCAAAAGTGTATAAGTCATGCTGGAAAATACTTTGAAAAACAATAAAACCATTTTTGATGATAAATACTCGCATTTTCATTATTAGGCCAGAAATATATATAGCAGCCCTCGTATAGTATCCCAATAAAAAAGTGACATAAAAATACCAGGGCTGGAAAAAAATGGCAAAATTGCCACTTAAGTGGATTAACGATAACACTGTGGATAATCGGATGGAGGTATGCCACCAAAGCCAAGGGAAGCATTAGGCCAATATTTTATTTCACACATAATTGTCTATTGAAGTAGAAAATGTTAATATAATTCTCTGAAAACTTTTTGTTTTATTTACAAATAACATCGTGCGTTTTAGTTGGACCGCCCTTTTTATACCTAAACATGGACCTGCACTTTCAAGGATTGATAAACGGACTGACGCACTTCGCTCAATGCCATCAGATAGTGATTCTTAATCGATCGGTAAACTTAACAAGGAATCTATCTCCTTTAATTTTAACCTTGCGATCGTCTTCCTTGAGCTTTTGAGCAATTTTAGTTCAACAAGAATTTTCTAAACTGCATATAAAAAAGGGTTGCGATCTTCTCCCCCGACCTTCTGAGCAGTCTTAGTGCAACATGAATTTTCCTAAATCCATTTACCGCAACTTTTCAACTTTCTTTTAAGTTCTTTAAGTTTTTTTCTCTAGCTTTTTAAAGCAAACGTAAATGAATTCAAATTTGACTTCCCTATCATAAAAATATCGATCAAATAGCATTGCCATGACTACTGAACTTCAGCGAATATTTCAGTAAACAAGAAGTTGAAGGGAAAGAGGGCGAAATATCGCAGAGCGAAATACTTCCTGTTGCTGTTTGTTTTCTTTCATTTTGTGGTAATTTGTCTGAAACATGCAAATATCCAGCAGCAGCAGCAGCAGTTACATACGTGGACTCATATACGTTTGTGCCACCGACACTTTGAACTCCAGCTGGATGAAGGCGGTGAGCGAGCAGAGCTCCGAATCAAGTGAAATAAATTTATATGCGTTCCGTGTACTCCAGTCATTCGTTCATTTATCCATCCATGCTGCCATCATCCATTCGATATGGAGCTGTGTGTGTAATGCATTAAAACTTATCTGGTGTTTGCATTTTATGCCACTTCGTCTTCTCCTTCGAATTTATGTGAATTGTGAATGAATGTGATAATGGCCCTACACCCATAACTTACAAATGATAAGACATACCAGGCCCGTAACGTATGTACGTATGTACATTGTTCATATTGCAGTGAGTTGGAAAATGTATACGAGTCCATACAGACTCATAGGTACATAACATCAGGTTCATTGGTTCGACGTTCGTATCGTGTACAACGCTATAAAAATTACAAACGCATATTTCACATTCATATCTGTTCCAGTGCTTGGCTCAGTTCAATATCAAACGCCCTTCCCTCGAGCAAGAGGGAAGCAAAAATAAAAATACAGATTATCCGAACCAACCAGAAGGGGAAGTTGCCGCTAGCTGGTGGTTATGACGAAAGTCACAGTCATAATTTGCAGGTGCACCTCGACGAGTAGTTGTGATTTTGGTTACTTATTTCCTTTTTACTGCATGCGTGGTTAATGCTCGCGTACATGTATGATCGAATACAATTTATCCCTTCATTAAAAAAACAGCATTGAATTTATGAGGACTTTTACATATGCGCAAACGGCAAGAGGAGCATATTATTCTTCTTAAGAAGTATTTCATATGTATCCTGAAATTTGTATTGAAGTCAATACCGTAAAGTATATGTGACGCATAGAGAAAGGGACCTAAGGGTAAAAAAAATCAATTTTCCATTTTTTTTTTGATGTGGGCAACATCTGAGCATCGATTGAGACCGAGTCCATGCCCCAAATGTGTTCCCTCCAAGAGATATGCGCGTTTTATGAAAGTGATGGTACACCAAAGGTACACGTATTTAAATCTTTAAAATGGCTCTCCTGAACAAAACTGGTTTTTACCCTTAGGTCCGTTAGTATTTTGCGCGTCACTTATGGAATTTAAATCATATGCCGCAGATTGTAATTGAAATCATGAACTCCAGATTTTATATACTCTACGAGGGCTGCTATATATATTGCTGGCCTAATAATGAAAATGCGAATATTTATCTTAAAAAATGGTTTTATTGTTTTTCAAGGTATTCTCCAGCACGATTTATACACTTTTGCATGCGCTCAAACCAATTGTCGAAGCACTTTTTCCACTCCGATTGAGACACCTACATCTTCTGGCGACGAAAATCGTCGACCACACATTTTTTCTTGATGTAGGGGCATAAAAAGAAGTCATTGGTGCTGTACGGCGGATGACCCATCAATTCGCTCCATATACCCAACAATATAATTATCCTCTTCGAATATTGTCACCACAACCATACTTTTTTTCTGCGTGTAATAACTCAAAAATTGCCATAGTTGGTGGACGTTTCGACACGCTTAGACCACAAAATCAAATGACCAAATGGTCAACACAATCAATCAATAGTTAAAGTGGACAGTTCTTTAACAAAAGTAAATTTCACTACGAATCAAATTTGGATTTGTTTTTAATAGAATTTAGGGACAGGCTCAAGAAACAAAGGGTACCCAAAAAAACCTTTATGAAAACATTACTGGCACTATTTTCCCAGACTTTTTCATTTTCCGGAAAAGCGGGAAAAACTGGAAAGTATAATATGTAAATTTGTTTTACGTTGCTCCACTATTTGTTAGAAAAATAAAAGAATTCTATTGACTTAGGAAGAAACACACTCATTACTAAAAAAGTAAAAACTTCATTAAATTGGTCTATGACGAATTTGATATACCCTGTACCGATATTGAAAGGGTTCGTTACGTATTTGGGCTCCTTTCATCCATGAGTCCGACTCCAATCTCAGCCAAATCGTCAAAATAAATCCATATTATGATTTGTTGGGAGACCTGCCTTAATTGTAAAGCCATAAAAAACTATATTGACTATAGATCAGCATGCGCTCTTTCTTTTAGGCCACATGAGCAGAAATGTTGAACAACTCTGTGGTATTAAGTGCCTTCCAGTTTAAAGTTCCATTGTTTGTTCAAAAGAAATTATAAAGAATATGTTGCTTATGGAATTACAGGACCTTTAATGGGCAGACATGACCTCCGAAAACATGGTCCAGTAATGTCCAATTTAAACAGAGTAATTAAGCGGTTGTCGGCCGACGTAGTGTGGTGGAAGTGTGCATGGCTGTTATACCAGTAATCTCAGGATCAACACCGGGTCAGAACATCTAACGTTTTTGTAGCGGCAGGTTTATACCTCGTAAATTACGGCGCCTTTACGATGAAGAGATTTATCTTTAAAACATGTAAAAGCTTTTCTATAATATGAATTCGCCGCACGCAGAAAAAAATATGGTTGTGGTGACAATATTGGAAGAGGATAATACTTTATTGTTGGGTAAAAGGTCATAGTTCAACAATACTTATATTATGATCCTCGCAACAGTAGTATGATTCAAATACAACCATACGATGATCCTCACAACAATAGTATGATTCACACTCAACCATACTGTGATCTCCACAACGATATTATGATCCTCACAACCATAGAATGTTTCACATGCAACCATAGTATGAACCTCACAACCATTGTATGATTCACACACAGCCATGTTATGATCCCTACAACCATAGTATGATCACACACAATTATACTATGATCCCCAATATTATTTATTAGAATTAGGTTAAGTTGTCAAAAAGAACTATGAAAATTTGAAAAAAATCCAATAAATTCAAAATAATTTGAATGATTTATTAATAAGAAGAAAAATGAGAAAACGTAAGCTTTTTTATTAAAAATATTTCAGTTAAACAAAACCAAAGCAGCTTGTTTGAAAAATTTAAATTTCCATATAAAAAGTACTATTATTATTTCATTAGATCCGTCACAATAACATTGTTCTAAAAAGCATATTAAAATGAAGAAGCATTACAATCATACAGTGTGATTGGCACCATCATATTATTGTGAACATTAACCGCAAAAAACAATACTTTTGTCGCACCAACCATATTTATATTGTTGCTATAACCATATTTTCATTTTTTAAATTTAGCAATAATACTATTGCTACATTTTTAATACTATTGCGACAATCATACTATTGTCAAAATTAAAGTCAGTAAACAATGCTATGGTTGCAAAGAACATACTTTTATTGCGGAGAACATATTATTATTGCCGTGACCATATTTTTTCTCTGCGTGCGTTCGGAGCCGCCGTTAAACAGCAGGTCCCAGTCAGTGAGTATAAGAATTGAATCGTACACAGCTCATTCATTTGATATAAGTTCCTCCTTGTTTCTAAATGGGATGTTGTGAGACTTTGGGGAATAAGCGGTCGTTCCAAAAGTATCATGCGATATTTATGCAAAGTCGGGCAACTTGTTTCCTTCTAGAGCCTTTAGATCTCGGTGGAGGCCACTCGACAACTTCACGCAGAGAAAAAATATGGTTACTATATGGTCACGGGAATAATAATATGTTTTCGCAATAAAAGTATGTTGGCCGCAACCATAGTATTGCTTTTTCAATTTTATTTTGACAACAGTATAATTGCGGCAATATTAATATTGTTGGAATGTAACAATACTATAATTGCAAAATTTAGAAATAAAAATATGGTTGTAGCAGCCTTGTAAATATTGTCTACGTTAACAATAAAATGGTGACGACAATCATACTGTGAGGTTGTGACTATGAACAAAGCATAACAGGTTTTAGAGACTGCATGTATGTGTGTGTGTGTGTGTGTTTTTTGGTATACCACACGATGCAGTGCAACAACAATCGGAAGATAGTGTAAGGGATTTTTATTGTGTTTACTTTGTTCGGTGGAATACTTTAGTGCCGACTGGTTTTCATTTATTTTAAATCTGCCTGCACTAAAGTATATAGTCATTAATCATGGTTAAATCACGTTCATCACTTGGGGTCTACGGATGGTAAAAAAGATTTCATCCCTTGCAGTCACCACTGCTTGCAACTGAAAGACTTTTCGACTGCCTTTTGAATATATTTATGTTTCTTTAATAAAATATATAATAGAAACAGTGTCTCAAATCTGGCTATGAACTAATTTAAAACAAATGCTTAATAAGAATCTCTAATGTTAAATAAAAACATAACCCAATACTAAAAAATAAATTTGGGGATCACAGTATGGTTGAGTGGAATCATATTATGGTTGAAGGGATCATAATATGGATGCGTGTGAATCATACTATGGTTGTATGTGAAAGATATTATGATTTTGAGGATCAAAATATGGTTTTAGGGATAATAGCATGGTTGAGTGTGACTCATAATATGGTTGTAGGGATCATAGTATGGTTGTGTGTGAATCATACTATTGTTGTGAGGATCATAATATTGTTGTGCCACAACCATATACCCAACAATAGTATGATCCTCTTCGAATATTGTCACCACAACCATACTTATTTTCTGCGTGTGCCCGACGTTTTTAGGGCTTCATGAGCTAAAAAGTCTAGCAACTATAGCCCTTTTTTAAGTATTTGTTGCGTCCCAGTTCACCGTACGTAATTTAACCATAATATAATGTAAAATATTATGATGTGCTAGGCAAATACTCAAAAAGTGTTAATTTTTTAAAGGTACCTCTGGTAACTTAAGGAAAAACTTTTTTCTCCTAGGCCGATTTCGGCCATTTCCAGTCCCAAAAAGAGTTTTCATTAACAACATCCTAGTTCGCATAAGTTCATTTGCATTTCTACAATACACTTTAACAATTTAAATGCCTAGAGCTTTTGATAATCCCGAAAATTATTCTTGCACACTCTTTTCTACTCTGCTCATTTGCATTTTTGAGCCTTAGTGATTAAGTATATTTATGGCATTTAAGCCATGTTCCACAAGTCAATCAAATAATTATTAAATACATCCTTTTTAGCAGTTTGTCACATTGTTGGACAATTATTGAAATGATAAACAGCAGTTGGCCATACTTACCAATTTCAACCAGACATTTGTGACCAGCAATTGATTCTTTTCATCCTGAAATGAGACAAAGATCATCATAAACTCATTAATAGATAATTCGAAAAAGCTTAGAAATTAAAAAATTAATAAACACATACACTTATACAGACGTAGACATTAACTAAATGCTTGAAAGTGTTCGACTGTTTAACCTGCTCAACTTGTACATTTAAAATTTTAGGGAAAAAGTTTGCAAAATAACTTCTTCTTTAGCCTTATCTCGCATACGGAGGCTAACACGCTGACATGGACTTGTTTGACCTAATTTCCGTTTCCTTGTTTGTTGCTAAGTTGGAGAAAACACACACGCACACACACTCACACACTGGTCCATAGGAGCGCAGCCATAAACAGTTACAGGGAGATATCCGGATGTATAAGTAGATATCCATGCACAGTGGGGGGCGGGGGCATTTTTTAAAGTTGCCATATATAAAGAGTAATCCACAAATATGAACCTGCACACAGACACAAACATATATATCTACTTTAAGCTGACATGTGTGCTGGTACAGGTGTATATATGTGTGTGTGTATATGGTTGGTTATGTATCTACTTATGGAGGTATGTAAAGTTTGCATATGTCCATTTATGTAAATACTATGGATATTAGATAAATAACTTTACTTTTCAGAACAGGTGTTCGTTTCGGTACATACACATATGCGTATGTATATGTACAGATGTTGACTGTCTGTGTGAGTGTGTCACTAAATATGCATGTACCTGTGAGTGTCCGTATGCGCAGAACATACTTACACATATTTTAAAAATCTGCAGGCTGTACTTAATGTGGTACATTATCGGAGAGTGAGTGTGTACAAAAAAAAACCTACACGACGCCACACAGGAATTGTTGTATTTTGTCACACATACAGATACCCAAACACACACCCACACAGTCAAATGTTTGCCCCGCTGGTATAAACATTCTTATGCCTACCACCGTATCTACACAAATCTGTCGATGTGGGCACGGTGTTGTTCACCTAAGTGCCCGACATTTATCACAATCATACATAAAGACAGACGGACAGTGCGACGAACCGACAGACAGCCCGAAAAAGGCCAAACAAATGTGCAAATATGGGTGAAATTTTCTAATGTGCCCCGTCGAAGGTAAATCTTTGCTCGTGGTCTGAGTGGATGCATGCATATGTCTGTGCCTGTTATGCTGAAACTTCTGGAATTATTAATATTTCACAGCATACTTATGCGAGGAGTATGAGCACCGCAAAGTACGGCACAAAACGTAAATGGCATTGCTTGGGCATGCCTTGAGGGCTGACATGAAATATATTTTAAGAAAACCAAAAGATTTTAAGATAATTTGAAGAAAGCTCAAATTTATCTGTTACAATAAGGAGAGCGAGCATACGCATAAAATGCTAGGAATTTAAAGTGATTATGTTTATGGCCTTGTTTTTAAATTTGAGTATGTATGAGTATTGCTGCAATAGGTAATGGCAAACACCAGGGCCCCTCTTCACGTCCTCTACAGCAGACATCATAACGGAAGACAGATTTTTATAGAAAGTTGTTTTGGAATTAAGTCCAAATTACTGTCTGACTGCAAAGCGAAGCATACTGAGCTACAGTTTGGAAGGAGCTCTTTGGAACTTTAGTCAATAACCAGGGAGTAGGATTAGTGCGAGAAGACGAAATTGTAACCAGTACCACATATTAATGGCATGTTGGCCAAACTGGACCTTTTTATAAGCTCCACACAGTGAACCGATTCGTTGCCATAACCGCAATTTTGTCCAACCGAATGTTGGTAGTTGCTCGTAATATCCACGTGTACCATCCCTACAACAGAATTTTGATTGGATACATGTCAATATGCAGCAGTGGAAACTAACAGTATACTTAGAAGGGATATAAATACTGTTACAACACATCCAATTCAATAGTAGAACTGAACATACCCCGTTAATGTCATATGGGTTTTGAAAGCTAACCTCAATAGCGTTAGTCAGTAACGGGATTTTAAAATTGTCTCAACTTTCATCAGGGAGTGGTCAGATAATGAGAACCGTATCGCTGTAATAGCGCCGTTCAAGTGTGAAATGAAAAAAAAATATATTTTCAAAACGCTCCGGCCACTAGGGACTAGCCGCATGTTCGTCTACCGATGCATAAAACTGTGTGAGGAGACTGGAGATGTAAAAGACCGCCACCGGTCGGGCCGTCCACGCTCTGTTCGAACACCGCATGTCATAAAAGCCGTTAAATCAAGAATTCACAGAAATCCCCTCCGAAAACAGAAAATCATGGCCCGTGGGATGAATATCACGCAAAAGTCGCTGAGTCGAATCTTTAAAAAAGACTTGGGACTTGGGGCTTTCAAATGACGTACCGGACATTTATTGTCTACAACTTAAAAAAAAAAGGATTGAAAAATGCAAACGTCTTTTGGTGAAGCACGCTGATAACTTGCACAGAATAATTTTGTTCACCGATGAAAAAGTTTATACCGCTCAGGAAAAATTTAACAAGCAAAATGATAGAGTGTATTTGCGGTCATCTAAGGAAGCATCTGAACTGATCCCTAGGGTGGAAAAGGGTCATCAACCAGCTTCAGTCATGGTTTGGTGGGGTGTCTCTTACGATGGAATCACTGACCTACATTTCTGCGACCAGGAGTCAAAACATCGGCCAAAGTTTACCAAGAAACCGTTTTGGAAGCTGTTGTGATGCCTTTTAACAATGCCTTGTTCCAAAACCAGCCATGGACTTTCCAGCAGAATTCTGCGCCGGCCCATAAGGCTAAAACGCCACAGGCCTGGCTTCGAAACAATTTGACAGCATTCATTTCCTCTGAAGAATGGCCCTCAGGCGGTCCAGATTTGAACCCATTGGATTACAAATTGTAGACGGGTTTAGAGGACAAGGTTTGTCACAAAAGATACCCCAACATTGGATCTCTTAAGACTGCATTGGTTCGAGATGTGGCCAATTTTCCAATGGACGAGGTTCGTGCAGCTATTGACGATTGGCCAGTGCGACTTAAGGCGTGTGTAAAGGCAAAAGGCGGACATTTCGAATAAGTAGATTCTGTTTGGATACAATATACATCAATAAATCTATTAAAAAATATTTGGACCAAAAACATTTAGTACTTTTTATTTTACAGCATAAAACGTGTGTAACAGTATTTATGTCCCTACTAAGTAATATGGTTGTGGGGATCATAGTATGTGAATCATACTATTGTTGTGAGGATCATACTATAGTTGTGAGGATCATAATATTGTTGTTCCACAACCATATAACATTATGGAATATTTTAAGACTTTCCTTAATGTTAAATTTTATTTATCTAGCATTTTTTTAGAGAAGTCATGAGGTTTATAGAAGATTTTGAGAATTACGATGGCGGCCGCAAAACTAGCTGGCCTGGCACATTTTCTGTTTTACTAGAATTTTTTTGTTTTGTTATTTAATTTTTGAACAATGGAAAATAAAGAGTTTCAAGCGGTTATTAAACACTTTTATATGAAAGGTTATACGCCACAATTAATTAAAGATGAATTGGATTCTGTTCATGGTGATAATGCACCATCATACTCCACCGTGAAATCCTGGGTTCAACAATATAAAATGGGTCGTTCAAGTACGGAAGATGAACAACGCTCTGGAAGACCAAAAACTGCTACTACTATTGAAAACATTAAAAAAATATTTAATGAAGTGACTAAAGATAGACGAATAAATCTCAGAGAACTTGCTGATATTGTAAAAATACACGAAAAACAAGTTTGGAGTATTTTACATGATGAACTCCACATGAAAAAGCTATCCGCAAGATGGGTGCCGCGTTGGTTGGCTTTGCCCCAAAAAATCGTATTTTGGACCAATTCCGTGGAGCTGTTAGCGATTTATCAGCGTAATCCAATAGAGTTCTTGCGCCGATTCAAACATCACTACTTCCCAGAATGCAAAGAACAGTCAAAACAATGGATAGAAGCTGGTAAAAGTGGTCCCAGAAGGCAAAAACTGTTAAGTCAGCAGAAAAAGTAATGGCCACAGTATTTTGGGATGCAAGGTTTATAATATTTATTGATTATCTTGAGAAAGGAACAACTATAATACTATTATTCTGCATTATTGGATCGGTTGAGTGAAGAAATCACGATAAAACGACCGCATTTAGAAAAAAAAGTTTTTTTTCATTAAGATAATGCTTCTTTACACACTGCATTTTTAACTCAACAAAAACTGGGCGAATTACGATTTGAAATTGCTCCGCATCCACCATATAGTCCAGATTTAAATCCTCTGAATATTTCTTGTTTCCAAAAAAAATTCTCGTTGGAAAAATTTTTCGTCCAATAGCGAAGCGAAGGTTATTGCTGAACTGAGCCATATTTTGAAGGCCTTGAAAAATCTTATTTTTCGGATGGAATTAAAAAACTTGAAACACGTTTGATGAAGTGTATTGAGTTGGAAGGAGATTATGTTGAAAAATAAATAATAATAATTCCACAAAAAGGGTTCTTTTTATGTTAGGCCAGTTAGTTTTGCGGTCGCCCTCGTATTCCAAAAAATGTTCAATTTTTTGAAATCATGAAATCAACATTTTACAGTGTTTGATTTGTGAGGACCGGAGGAGGGTGAAGTGGGGGAATCATTTTAGTGGGTTTAACTCAGATTTATCAGGCGGGTACTGAGTAAACAGGAAGGGCGGGCAACATGTTTTCCTTTTCTTTTTTTGTCTCCTTCCTGTTCCTTTTCTCTTTCTTTCTAACAAATCCCTAACACTTGAAGCACGTACCATCTTTTAAAATTTTATGGTAGCTCATGTCAGATGCTAGAAGACAAGAAAACCTCAAAGAAACCTCACCTACGAGCAATAAGGCTGGAAAATTTCGTTCTTCAGCCGACTACCATCTGAATACTTCACAACACCCAAATCGACTTGCATGCTACAATTATAAAATTTTTGGCACTCTTCGAATATTGTTATCTCAACTATACTTTTTTTGCGTGTATGAAATATTTCGTGATTTTCACGAACACAAGTTTTTTAGTGCAGCCAAATATTATTTTCATTTCATTAGTGCTCTGGAATTCACACCAATACTTCTCTGTAAGGCTCACAAAAATGCCGAATATTTATTTTTTGCTGATATCTTGAATTTAACAACACTAATTTGCCTCAGATTTCATTGTAAATAATTGAATGCATTCCATGCATCCAATCTGGAATACTCAGGATATGCACCCGTAACGGCATATGTACATTTCGGTATCCGTATCCGAGTATCGGTTTGCGTGTATGTATGTGAGCATGTATTTTCATGGATTACAACCCAATAGATGTAGTTTGCATTTCTTTTTTTTGTGATTGTTGCTGTATGCACTGATGTCAGTAAATTGTTTTAAAAGCCATATCCTGTTTAACGTTGATTGCAACATCAATAATACAGTACGAACGGAGTGTGGCTATACGAGAGCATGTGGGTTTCTTGCCCCCCTCCCTCCTTTTACTCGTTGTGGTTGATACAACACAAAATCCCCTTTACCTATTGTTAAGAGCTGTTGGTCTCTTAAATCTGCCGGCAACTACATTACTCGCTTATCGTATGGAATTGTAGCAATAATATATTATTTTACTGTTATACACTCCACCCACTTAGGGCAACGAATTGACTGCCTTCCCTACGATTTCCTCCCTAAAAGTATGCTTTATTTGCGGTTACACAGGGAAATCTCTAGCTTATACCTGTTCGCGCCCAAAAGTTGGCTTCCATGTTTACCCTCGCAAGTACGAGTATGCTACAGTGACACAGTTCGAGAAGTCTCCGTAGCCGAGCAGCCGACCACAGGAGTGATGGAAAGAAAAATCAGGGGTATTTGATTCTGAAAACAATTTGTGTACAATGACGGAAATAATGCAATTTTTTAATACGCCGGGGTGTGTTCAATGTCTGCCTGCGAGAGTGCTTGTGTGAGTGGGCTTACCTACACTTGGTGGAAAATCCATTCAAGGGTCTAAAGACAAGTGGAAAACTACCCAAACAAGAAGAAGGGGAGGGGGCTCGCAAAGGAAAGAATAAAAATGAGTGATTTCCGTGGTATATAAATAAAACCGCAAAATATGATTGTTTTTCTTTTTGTACTCTCCATTCCCCTTGTTGCTGCCCTGGCTGAGCTCCTTGTCATACAATAAGGCCGGCCGGATGTCACTACTAGAAGGAATTGAGGGGTTGTGGGGTGAAATGAGTGTTTTTGATAAGTGGTTTTATGCAAAGCTTATTTTTATTTCTCGTTTCTTTTCGCTTTTATTTTGTGTGTTTCGTGTGTTTGTTAAAGAAATGAAAAGGTACATTTTGCGGCAGTAACATTGAAATACAAATGTCAGGACCAACGAATTTGAATTGGCCCTTGCATTGCTTTGCTTGTTTGAAAACTAAAAGTTTTGAATTTTCTCCGTTGGAAAGAAAGCAAATTTTGGTGTTTTTTGTCCGCACAAAGTTGCTTTGGAAGAGAAAATTAGAGAAGCACTTCTTGAAAGTATGTTATGGTATACTGGCATCTGAAGAGCTAAGCTCTCGTAGAAACTTTTGATTTAAGAGGTTAGTATCATCATAAGGCTCGACCACTGTAACCACTACCACATGAAACTAAGAGGATGGAGCACTTGGGGGAGTTTTTTCTTAACCATATCTTTGCTGAAATATTGTTAACGTTTACACCGGTCGATACAAATTTTAAAAAATATTTTCTGAGCGAATGTCTACGCCGGCCGCAAGGGCTTCGTTTTCCAGAAATTCTATGTCTCTGCCTCTTTTGATAAAAAATTGTTTAGTTGAAAAAAACAACAAGAGGTCTCGAACCAGAATAAAAACTGTTCAAGTCAAAACGATCAATAGTAATTAACAGATTCATGCTAAAGCAATGACAGGAACAAAGAATCGAGGTTTTTGTCTTCGACTCGGATAGATCCACTAAACGCCCAGACTTTAATCAATTACAGTTTTGTATCGCTTACTTCCTGAAAGATCATTAAAATAGGGTGTCCAAAACCGACATTCCGGTTTTTATGGAAGCCGAATGTCGGTTTCTTGAAAATTGCTAAAACCCGATATGAGTCATTCCATGCCAAACGGTACGCATTTTTTACATCACAAGCTTGGATTGCTTAACTAGTTTGTGTATGCATTCTTCTCTTAAAAATATTATATACGTGTATCAAGAAAAAAAATTTAAAATTTTTTTTTAAATGTTATGACCAATTGAACTTTGGTGAAATGAAGATTTTATCAAAGAGGTGTGTTCATTCAGTCGCATGTAACTCCGGAAATACTTGACCGATTTTACTCTGCTATACCTTATTTTGAAGGTAATTTTAAGCACTTCTAAAATAACGAAACGGTATGGCATAACGCCATAGAATTTTTTAAGTTTGTATCATTTTAATCCTTTTATTTCGATTTTGAAAATGATTACATCTTTTTTTATTTTTGAAATTTTGCAGGCGTATTCTTACAGGTCTGTTTTACCGACTGTGTAAGTTTTAAAGTGGTGAAATAATGCGTTCTATTTTTAAAAATTTTTTTTTACCTTATACCTTTTTCACTTCCATGAATATAGAAAATATAATATAGAAAAAAAAATACTTTTTAATAGTTTATTGACACAAGATATAACAACAACAAAAAAACAAAGAAAAAAGAAATAAAAAAATGAGTAATGAAATAAATGTTATGCCTTGTATACCATCTTCATACAGTACTGCTCAGAAGATGATGTTGTCTGGACTTTCATTATTTTATCGGGTTGTGGAATGAATGCATGGTAGCCAAGAGTTCCAGAAATTGTTTTCGCTTTTTCAAAACGCTCCTTCAGGTGTTTCGCCCTATCTTGATATTGATAGTTATTGAAGAATTCTGTATGAATATTCTTCACGTTTTTATTCACCCAATCATAAAATTTGACGGCACTATTAATGGGATTTATGAGGCTGGACAAGCTTGCACGTGCTGCTAGTCTTTTGACTGTTCCTCCCAGACCATCGCAGGGCCATTTGCCATGAGACGTTGCAAAAAAATGCCATTCCGCTGGTGTTCCAAAATCTTCTACGTGGAACGTCAGATTTAAAAAGTTTTTCTTGTTTTTGTATTGTGCGCTTGCGCCATCAGAAAAGTAAAATATTTTACTTACAGGTCCTAAGGTTTTCTTTAAAAAATTTACAAGCCCCTCCTGGAATACGTGCACGGCTATTGTATCATGTTTTTATTTCTTTTTTCTTTGTTTTTTTGTTGTTGTTATATCTTGTGTCAATAAACTATTAAAAAGTATTTTTTTTTCTATATTATATTTTCTATATTCATGGAAGTGAAAAAGGTATAAGGTAAAAAAAAATTTTTAAAAATAGAACGCATTATTTCACCACTTTAAAACTTACACAGTCGGTAAAACAGACCTGTAAGAATACGCCTGCAAAATTTCAAAAATAAAAAAAGATGTAATCATTTTCAAAATCGAAATAAAAGGATTAAAATGATACAAACTTAAAAAATTCTATGGCGTTATGCCATACCGTTTCGTTATTTTAGAAGTGCTTAAAATTACCTTCAAAATAAGGTATAGCAGAGTAAAATCGGTCAAGTATTTCCGGAGTTACATGCGACTGAATGAACACACCTCCTTGATAAAATCTCCATTTTACCAAAGTTCAATTGGTCATAACTTTTGAAAAAAAAAATTATATTTTTTTTTTCTAATCGCGGATTAAATAGAATTGCTAGAGGACCAAATCTGCAAATTTTCATAAAAATCGGAATCATTGCGTTAAATTTTTGCCCAAAATCGTGCCGTTTGGCATGGAATGACTCATATATCGTTTTTCTTTTGTTGTTGAATGAAAAACCGGTGTGCAGCCACGAAAATCAATGTCACTTTGCCATTTTGTTAAAAACTACTTAGTAGGGACATAAATACTGTTACACCCTCTTTGTGCTGTAAAATAAAATATCTTGAATGCTTTTGGACCAAATATTTTTTAATATATTTATAGATGTAAATTGTATCCAAAAAGAATCTACTTATTCAAAATGTTCGCCTTTTGCCTTTACACACGCCCTAAGTCGCACTGGCCAATCGTCAATAGCTGCACGAACCTCGTCCATTGGAAAATTGGCCACAGCTCGAACCAAAGCAGTCTTAAGAGATCCAATGTTGGGGTATCTTTTGTGACAAACCTTGTCCTCTAAAACCGTCCACAATTTGTAATCAAATGGGTTCAAATCTTGACTGCCTGAGGGCCATTCTTCAGAGGAAATGAACGCTGTAAATTGTTTCGAAGCCAGGCCTGGTATGTTTTAGCCTTATTGGCCGGTGCAGAATCCTGCTGGAATGTCCATGGCTGGTTTTGGAACAGGAAATCGTTAAGAGGCTTCACAACAGCTTCTAAAATGGTTTCTTGGTAAACTTTGGCCGATGTTTTGACGCACTGTTCGCAAAAATAGTTCAGATGCTTCCTTAGATGACCCCGCATACACTCTATCATTTTGCTTGTTAAATTTTTCCTGAACGGTAAAAATTTGTTCATCGGTGAACAAAATTTTTTTCTGTGCAAGTTATCAGCGTGCTTCACCAAAAGACGTTTGCATTTTTCAATCCTATTTTTTTTAAGCTGCAGTCAATAAATGTCCGGTACGTCGTTTGAAAGCCCCAAGTCCTAAGTCTTTTTTAATGATTCGACTCAGGGACTTTTGCGTGATATTCATCTCACGGGCCATGATTTTCTGGTTTCGGAGCGGATTTCTGAGAATTCTTGATTTAACGACTTCGATAGCATGCGGTGTTCGAAGGTAAGGAAAAGAGTTATGAGGAGAACCCAGTAAGGAGGAGTTCGCCTTACTGGGTTCCCCTCATAACTCCTTACTGGGTTCCCCTCATAGCTCTTTTCCTTACAGCTCCTACTCGCAGGGATGAGTCTGTTCGAACACCGCATGTCTTCAAAGCCGTTAAATCAAGATGAATTTGTGATTCCGCCCCTTAGCATGTTGCCCATCCATAGAATTACGCCCGGGTGTACCCCAATGCGGTTAAGAGCTCCAACAATCGAGGTTATTTCCTCTGCGTTCAAGGCGCCCTCAACGTACAGAAAGGCCGATATCATGTATTTCTTGTGGTTTAGACAGTCTCCTACGAAGCTAACCACTTTGTAAAGGCCTGTGTCCACTGACCTGCCGTTGAAATAGGCGATTTGTGCCCACTGCAATTCCTGGGTGTTAGAAGTTCTCTGACATGAAGGTCCAAGAGTCTTTACAATGTTTTATTTTACCCACTTGTGGTTTATTTTACCCACTTTGGAGATAAAGACCACTTTTATCTCTCTGCATGCTTTCGGTATTTATGACAAACTAAGGTTTGCTAAGAAGATTTCCTGTAGTCATGGAAGGCAGACTTCTAAAGACTTCTGCAATTGCGACGGGTTAATAATGTCCGGTTCTGTCGAATTGTATGGTTGAAACGAATGTACAGAGCATTCTATCTGGTCTTCGCGAAAAGACCGTGCATGATGTAAGTAAAGCCCTTGTATGTATGTAAGCCTTGCTCGCCCTGACAGCCCGGAAACTCAGTTTCCATAAGCAGTATAATCGCATTTTCCTTAGTCTCCCTAAATTGTCCGTCGAGTGTCATCAAAAGACTTGGTATGCAGGCCTCCTTGAATAACACCTTGCATAGTCTTCGCAGAGTAGTGATCGGGATCTCCATTTCGCCATTCTTATTTTTTTCCTGAGGACGTTGATAATGTAAAATGAGCATTAAGACAGTAGCAGCATAAAAACGAGAATGGAACAACCTAGGTTTCTTATAGGAACAACAGGAGTTTATAAATGACTTCCTGTCACTGTCTTACTAAGGTAGTTTCTAAAGGAAACTACTAGATGAACCACCCTTTATCCCTCTTTATGATGCTGTAATGTAATTATCAGTCGTGAAATAATTCACTACTTGGGCCTTATCATATATTTTTTTGGAGTCAATAGATTATTTGCTTAGTTCACCTAAAAGTATGCAACATTCAGTCGTTTTTAAAGAACGCCTAACGCTATGCCTTAATTTTTTATTTGGATTTTGTGAGAGATTTTTCTTAATGGAGTACAGAGAAAACTTAAATAAAACACAACAATTTCAAACAAGAATGGAACACCCTATGTTCATTATAGGAACAACAGGAGTTTATAAATTACTTGCTATCAATATTTCCAGCGGCAAAGAGCTGTCACTGTCAAAGTAAGAACGTTTTCAAAAGGAAACTACTAGATGAACCACCCGTTATCCCTCTTTATGATACTATAATATTATTATCAGCCTTGAAATTATTCACTACTTGGGCCTTATCATATATTTTTTTTGGAATCAAAAGATTATTTGCTAAGTTCGCCTAAAAGTATGCAACATTCAGTCGTTTTTAAAGAACGCCTAACGCTATGCCTTAATTTTTTATTAGGATTTTGTGAGAGATTTTTCTTAATGGAGCACAGAGAAAACTTAAATAAAACACAACAATTTCAAACAAGAATGGAACACCCTATGTTCATGATAGGAACAACAGGAGTTTATAAATTACTTGCTATCAATATTTCCAGCGGCAAAGAGCTGTCACTGTCATAATAAGGTCGTTTCAAAAGGAAACTACTAGATGAACCACCCGGTATCTCTCATTATGCTATAATGTTATTATTAGCCTTGAAATAATTCACTACTTGGGCCTTATCATATATATTTTTTTTGGAATCAATAGATTATTTGCTTAGTTCACCTAAAAGTATGCAACATTCAGTCGTTTTTAAAGAACGCCTAACGCTATGCCTTAATTTTTTATTAGGATTTTGTGAGAGATTTTTCTTAATGGAGCACAGAGAAAACTTAAATAAAACACAACAATTCCAAACAAGAATGGAACACCCTATGTTCCTTATAGTATCAACAGGAGTTTATAAATTACTTGCTATCAATATTTCCAGCGGTAAAGAGCTGCCACTGTTAAAATAAGAAAGTTTTCAAAAGGAAACTACTAGATGTACCACCCGTTATCCCACTTTATGATGCTATAATGTAATTTTCAACCTTTGAAATATTTCACTTATTGGGTCATATCATATACTATTCTATGGAATATTTGCTTACTTCGCCTAAAAGTATGCAATATTCAGCTTTTTTTTTAAAGAACTCCTAACGCTATGCCTTAAATTTTTGATTTGGCTTATGTGTGAGATTTGGCTCGTATCCACAGAAGAAATTTAAATAAAACACAAAAATTTCAAGCACTTTTCTTTGTCAAAGCAAAGTGAATAATTCACGTTTCTGGTGCAGCCGCTTCTGTAACTACCATCTAAGGACTAGAGGACGTGCACTATACACTGGCATGATTCAAATGACGTTGACGACCACGACGATGGTGACAATTCAACGTTGCATAAAAATCGTTCATATAATCTTTATGTTCATCATAAATACCTTTAACGATTTGCATAGTCAAGGCATCTGTTATGCCGATACTGGGGAAGGAAGGGGCGGCATCAGCACAAAAGATAGCGATGGTAATGGCGCTGACGATGACGATGTTGAAGCATGGCTTCCACTTAAAACTAAACACTTGTATGGCATATGCAAATACTATCACTGGCATCGCTGGTAGTTGTTGGATGATGATCTAAAGTTATGTGCTCAGTTAAACATTGACTTCTGTTAAATAATGCTTGGGGATATATAAGCAATACTTACTTAGATATGTAAGTATATATGTTCTATATATATTATCGTTATAGTGAATAAACTATATATACATATGTTTTAAAGTACATGTTTGACAGCATGTGCATTAAAGTAATGCAAACGATTTGCATATGAATTTCATAAATATTTCAATTGATATGCAAATTTTCACTCTGTGAGACTGCAATCGCTGCAAATGGGGAAAATCGCATGATATCAGCTTTTAAGACGTGATGGCGTATGTAAGCTGGCAGCTCACAAAAAGTAGAGAGAAATGCCATTCCCATCACCCTAGAATTATGAAATATTATTAAGCACTTTGTAAGACAGAAGTTTGTGCAAGTGTAATTGAAGAATTATCAAGAGCATACTTTGAGGCTTTCAAAATTAGACAATTTAAAGTAGGTCAAATAAGTTAGGAGCCAGGACCGATATGTAAAATTTAATATTGGGTAATTTCAAATGAAATCGACACAAAATCTCACAAAGACGTAAAGCGCTCCAGTGTAATGAAGACCTTGCCAAAGAGGCTTAAGCTGCCTGTGAGATTAACCCGAGCCGAAATTAGTTTAGAGTTACAAAGCAACTAAGGCGCAAAGGGTTTTCTCCAGTAAAAATCGTAAGAATAGGCATTACAAAATTACTCAGACTTGATCAGAGATTTCGCCATAGATAACCTCATTATTTTTTAAAACAACAACCAATTTTATTGGAGGCGCCTAATTTTTCCTAGTTACGGCCACCCAAAACTTGACAATAAATATTTGTATATACCTAAATTATTTCTTTTTAGATTGGGGGCGGTTAAATATTTAATTTCTTCAAAAAGTACGTATAACCAACAATCTATAACAACAACTAATACGTGAACACATTCAGTTCCAATTATCATCTTAGTCTGTTATTAATTACCGATACTTGCTTTCTTCAACCGAAAGTGTCAGGTTCCCTCTTCTGAAAATTGCTGTCTTCCCAATCAACATTCGGTTGTAACGATGGAATACTTGCATAGTACGTGCAACCACATTCGGTTGTGGCAACAAATCTGTTCGCTTTGTGTGGAATCTTTATCGTTCATTCGAAAGGACATTTTATGCCATTTATTTTTTGAATATAATTTCTTTAAAATGTTGGCCGCAAGTACGCCTCAGGGTGTCCATTCTAAAGGTCCAATTTTGTATGACTCGTTTGAGCATTTCGGCCGGAATGGCGTTTATGAAACGCATAATGATGGCTTCCAATACCTGAATCGTAGCTGGTTTGTCAGCATAGACTTTGGACTTTACGTAGCCCCACAGAAAAAAGGCTAAAGGTGTGATATCACACTAGGCGGCCTACTTACCGTTCCAAAACGTGAAATTAGCTGCTTTTCGAAATGACATCTCAATAGATTCATTGTTTGAGCAGCTTTATGGCAAGTGCCACCGTCCTGTTGAAACCAAGTGTCGTCAAGATTACGAGCTTTAGCGAGCATTATTCAAGGTTACGTTGCGGACATCATAATTTCAAAAAAAAGGACAGATGATTCCATCAGCCCGAAAACTACACCATGGTTTTTCTGGGTAAAATGGCATCTTTCGAACCTCTACTGGATGCTCGTCAGCCAAAATGTGGCAATTTTATTTATAGACGTTGACGTTGAGCCTGAAATGGGCCTCATCACTGAACAATATTTTGGTCGAAAACAGTTTCTCTTTGAACGCTCATTTCCATGAAACAGTTGCACAATTAAGAGACGTTGTTGCGGTGTAGGTCTTTTCATGATGAAATGCCAAACAAAACCGAAAAGAAAACAAGATAAAGTTTAACACAACTCACGTGTAATCTGTGAAAAACCTCTATGGCAACAAATACCCCTTGATTGATCACCTGATATATATTCCAAATTTATTGTTTCTTACTTGAATACTTTGAGTTTTGGCCATTTAACGTTTGTGGATGTGGGCGGTACCACTCCCCTCTGCAAAAACGCGTCTCTATGAATAATTATTCGCCCAGAATAGCATACTTAGCGGATGGTTTAATTTTAAGGGCCGATGTTGAATGTGAACCACACCTAAACGCCAAGTATTTTTCCTCATTTCATTTGATATTTCTCAATTTGAGACTAATTCAATTTGAACCATGGAAAGATTCACAAGCGAGCAACGCGTTGAAGTTATTCAGGCGTATTATAAAAATTTATATCTTGCACTTCGTGATTTTTTTTTGGTCAATTTAATCGTCTAAATGTGCATACAATCGGAAAAATCGTGCAAAACTTTGAGCAAACCGGGTCTGTAAGAGATGTGAAAACCCCAGTGCATGCTCGTACAGCTCGTACTGCGGAAAATATTGCGGCTGTTCGCGATTGTGTGGTTGAGGAGCCGTCCACCTCAACTCGTCGTAGTGCATCTCACATTATGCATAACGACTAGCATTTACACGATTACAAGGTGCAATTGACTCAAGAACTAAAGCCTTTTGAACATTTCAAACGTCATCAATAATCAGAAGAAAAGGCATCGGCCCTTAAAATGTAACCACCCTTTATAATAGGCGCTACGGCGCTTTATAAATGGCGTGGAACCTCCCACTTTTCGCCACGAATTTTTTTGGTTACATTCCAACAGCTTATATGCTTAGCCCCATGTTCGTTACTCTTAAAGTTCTCGAGTTAAAATCATTTTAATTTTTTAGGGGAGTGGGTACCGCCCAATTAATAAACCAAAAATCGAAGTAGCCTCTTTTAACCACCACAAGCGAATACGAGTATATAAGTAAGTGGGAGATGCTACTGTCAACGGTGAAGAAAAAATAGAGTTTATTGCCCAACCTAGAAAGTCACTAAGATAAAAACAAAATGAGTACAGGAAAGAACAGAGAACTACGGTTCTATTCATAGAACACTAATCTACTAAGACCCCTTCCATTCAAAAGAACGATCTCCGAAAAAAATCGACATGAGTACCAACACCAAAAGCAAAAGCCAATAAGTGTAAGCCGTAAAGTTTCCCCCCAGAAGTGGCTTCCTTCATAATCAACTTTTTCAAGCTACGAATCAATAGCTCCTGTTTGCCTTACAGCTCTTCAGACTCTAGAATTTATCTACCTTTTCAAGTCCTGCCAATTGTTTTATTACATTCTCTAAACGCCTTTTTACACTTTAAGACACTTTCCCCCTTACTGTCTTACGTTCCACTCCCCTTCATGGTGATTGATTACTTGCCCATCTAGTGGTCTCATGATTATCTCTCCTTCAATAAATACTTATGCCATGGCATTCATGCAATCTCCATTCACCGTCCTGCTGTCATTACCACAGCCACTTCAATCACTCCTCCATAATGGCAATTTTAATTGCCAATTATTGGTGCTTAAGCCATGACGAGAATCTGAGTAAATCCAAAAAAAAACCCAAGTAATAATAAGAAAATTAATAAAGGCCTGGCTCTAAGATCATGGAAAAATGCAATTGATTTTCTTTCATTTTTTTTTTATTTTGCTTTACAGCAAAGTTAAAAAAATAGGAAGAATAAATATTTGCTAACGAGAAAATGAGCGTGAAAATGGCATTAATAATAAAAAGAATGCTTTATGGAAATGCGAGTGCAAATAGCCAACAGAAAACGAACGCTGCGAAAAAAGTGCTGGGCATTAAAATATTTATAGGAAATTTTGTGGCATTAAAATTAATGGCCATTTAATAAATATTTATGGATGGCTTTTTCTTTGGCCCCATAGTTTTTCTTTTTTGCTTATTCGAGGCGGCAATCGCAAACGATGGAACACATCCGCCTTTTCCCTTGTTTACGTAAATTCTGAATTTAATCCCAGTGTTTCTCTGTAGACTCTAGACTATGGTTTGAGTTCAAAAAACCCGAAAAACCAACAAGGCGGCGTAATTAATTCATGCCAGCCACAGCAATAAATTATTGTTTTGCATTTGAGTAACAGTTGCAACATTTCCTATTTACCTTCTGGCCGTACGTTCGCTCTTTCGTTTGTTAAAGCCATTCTGGCCTACCAAGTAATGCATTTATGCCAAACCAACCGACACGACCCAACACGGACAACCATCGCGACCATGATGATGATGGAAGGTACGGCTGTGGTGGTGTGGCCATGATGTTTGCTGTTGAAAAATTTGGACAAGCGAGGATGGTTACGCCAGTTGGGTCGAAAGGGTATATTACGTTTACCCATTTGGTTTAATAAGTAAAGATTTGTAAACAAAAATTGCGTATGGTTTATATTTAAATAAAATATAAATCATACGCCCCTTGTGACCAATTGCATTAAGCTATTAATATCAATCATCCGCCACACTAAAATGCCAGTTCATTCAGGAGCCTCCAGAACTGTTGATTTGGCCTGGCTAGAAATTTTTGGTGTACGTTATATTTTCACAATACGTGAAATGTTCACTGTACGTGATGTTTTCACTGTAAGTGAAAATTGCTAGCAAAGAGTTCTTCCAATTGCTTCAATTTGCTGCTAAATTCTTAGTTTCTATTCAGCTTTTGCCTGATCGCGATTGTTTTAGGCCGTCCCATTTTTCTTAAGCCCCGCGGGTTCCAGTCTATTGTGTTGCGGGTAACAACGACGGGTGGTCTGCGTAATACATCGCCATTTTCTTCTCAATATTTCAATTTGTTATAATTGTAATTGTTGCAATTGTGCCTATAAAATCAGGCTATCTACGAGTATCTTTTTGGTCTAATTTTTGCCAGCTTAAAACCACCCTTAGCAAAAACTCCTCGTAGCTGTTCTGATCCTTGGTAGTAGTGACATTCCGCAATCCGTATGTAAACTAGGTATGTTTAGCATTGTATGAGTATCATATCCATACATGCAAATTAACAAAAATGTATGTATGTTTGTACATTCGAGTGGGTCGCGAATGGCGAGAGTGTCGCCGCAATGGAAACTCTTCCCGAATTAGTTAAATCAACTCTAAACGTTATCAATGTAATAGCTTATCAATGAAGTTGCATTTGTTCAAAAAAAATTAATTAGCAAGTTTGAAATAGAGGAGACAGGATTGTTTAGCCACATGTCCTTTTACCAGTAATCCGCCTGCTGTGTGCTCTATCTTTTTATGGTTCATCCTTAAGGAATTATATCTCTGTACTTTTTACATTGCCCTTAAGTGCCTTCCAATCAATGATCCTTATCTCGCTCAAGTTTAGTAAAGAGTCCTCCTCTAAGAAACGGAATATATTGGCCGTGTTCTTTAGAGAATCTAAATAAGTTACCTAGTTAGTTTGCAATATGGTAATCTGGCACCATTGAAGTTTAAGAACAAGAAATTCATCGGCGAACTTGCCAAACAATGAAAAACCTATAAATTATAATAAAGTATTTAAAAAAGAACATTAATCATTAAACTGCTGCTTTATAAAAATATGAAACATTTATTTAAAGTATCAGTTTGAGTTGATTTATAGTTTAACCATCTTGTACAGATTAGCTAATACAAATTCGCCCATGAGACCTCTTCTCGTTTAATAATTTTTTAGTATACATAACAAAGAACATGTGCTTTCCTATAGCAGAGGTCGTCATTTTGATTTTTTGTAGGAAAAATAAGTGTGGTAAGTCTAATTCGTTGAGGCAGCTAATTCGCAACACAGCTATTATCTTCGAAAGCTGAACGAGGGCAAAAGTAACGGCTAATTAATTTAGAGGTATTTTTCTTAAATAAAAAAATACAAAAATTCAAATCAAGTGAAGAATCATTATTGTTCATCGAAAGGACATTTTATGCCAAAAGATTTTTAAATGTAATTTTCTTCAAATGTTGGCCGCACCTCAGGGTGTCCAATCTGAGTGCATAATTTTGAATGACTCCTTCGAGCATTTCGACCGGTATGGCGTTAATGACACGGGTAATGTTGTCTTTCAAAACCTGAACCGTAACTGGTTTGTCAGCATAGACTTAGGCCTAACCCTAGCCGAGAAAAAAAAGTATAAAGAAGCTTCTCTTCGAAATGAGCTCTCAATAGTGGCAAGAGTCACCATCCTGTTGAAACCAAACGTCGCAAAGATTTCGGGCTTCAATTTCAGGTAGCAAAAAGGCAGATATCATAGCGCGATAGCGAGCACCATTTACGTTTACGTTCCGGCCATCATCATTATTCAATAAATATGGACCGATGATTCCACCAGCCCAAAAACCACACCAAGCCGTGGTATTCTCTGGGTATAATGGCACCTTTTGAACATATACTGGTTGTTGTTCAATCCAAATATGGCAATTTGGATTATTGGCGTTGCTGATGAGCCAGAAATGGGCCTCATCACTGAACAAGATTTTGGTCGAAAACATCGTTTCGCCTTCAAGCTTTTGAAGAGCCCAAACACAGAAACGGCGCCTCGCATCATCTTTCCATGATGAAATGACAAACTATACTGAAAAGAAAAAGAATAAAGTTTAAAACAACTCACGCGTAATCTAGTTATGCAATATATATTTCTGGCCTATTAATGAAAATGCAAATATTTATCATCAAAAATGGTTTAATTGTTTTTCAAAGTATCTCCAGCATGATTTATACCATTTTTGCATGAGCTCAAACCAATTGTCGAAGCACTTTTTCCTCTTCAATTGGAACACCTCCAAAACATGGTTTTAGAACGCTTCAACAGAATCTCCTGGCGACGAAAATCGTTGATTACGCATTTTTTTCTTGTTATGAGGGAATAAAAAGAAGTCATTGGGTGCCAAGTCAGGGCTGTACGGCGGATGACCCATCAATTCGCCGTTTTTGCCGGTCAAAAAGGCGCTGGTTTAAGCCGATGTGTGAGAGCGCGCATTGTCATGGTGCACAATCACTCATCTTCATTTGTTCGTTTTTCGAATTTCTCCGAAGACTTCAGCCAAACAAATTGTGGTGTATCACTCAGAATTGACTGTCCTACGTTGCTCAAGCGGACCAACATTCGTCGGATTTGGATCGTATTCGAAGACCCACACGGTCGATTGCTGTTTTGTTTCGGGCTCATATACTTAGATCCACGATTCGTCACCTGTGACGATCTAATATACGTCTTTTGAAGCACCCGATCGTATTTTTTTCAAAATTTTTTTGCATCAATCGACACGAGCCTTTTTTTGAGCGAGTGCCAAATTGTGCGGGATCCAACGAGAACAAATCTTTTTTACGGCCAGGTGTTCATGCAATATCGAATATATACTGATGGAAGAAATGCCTAAGGATGCCTCTATCTGACGGTATGTCACATGACGATCTTGCATTATCAGTTCACGCACGGCATCAATGTTCTTTGGCACAACGGCCGTTTTCAGACGACCTTCGTCTTTGAGCGAGCGTCGGTCACGATTGACTTCATTAAACCAGTTTTTCTCAGTGCTATAGGATGTTGCTTAAACGCCATACAAAGATTTAAGTTCATCGATGTACTCCACGTCGAAAGTTGTGAAAAATGATCGCACGAAAATGTTCACGAGTTAATTCCATTTTTTTTGCCAAATTGATTTTTTTATGTCACTGTAAACAATACAAATGATGGCCGTGCGTCAAAACGTTCTGAGTACGTTTATGCTAAAAAATGTCAAACTTGCCAAAGAAAATGGCAGATGGCAACAGGCAACACTTAGTGTTGCCTAGGCCAGAAATATATATAGCAACCCGTTACTGATTTGTCCAGTTTTTCTGTTTCGACTTTTCTCCCCAAAAGCTCTTTGAACTTTTGTAGACAACAGTCGGACTTTAACTTATTATTATTAATTGCCGATATCCTCGGAAGATGACTAACAAAGTTAGTGGAAATATCATGAGCAAATAAATATTAAATATTAAAAACAATTGTTTTGTATTAAAGACTCCAGGGCGAACGATAAAGCAATAAATATTCAATTAAAGGACCAAAAATTCACACAAAATCGAAAATTAAATTGTTTTTTAAATGAATTGTAGCAAATAACAATTTCTGGCATTTAATCTACACCAGTCTTATAAACATTCGTATGCACTACGACACACACGCAGCCTTTGGGGACCGGCCAAAGTTAAAATTTCCGTAAACATAAATTGTCCCTGCTATTAGTATTTGCTGTTGTGGACAGAGTAGGTTTGGTTTTTTTAATTTCGCTGCTGTCACAAGTCCAAATGTAGACAGCACCGGACTAGGCACCGAGCTATGAGGCACATACACCCCATAACCTGAACAAATAAAAACTGTCTGTATCGGTGAGTTTGTGCGTGTGTGTTTGTTTGTATGAGTCCACAAATTGCTATGAGTTTGTGTGTAGGGGTCCCATAAAGAAAGATTAAAATCTGAAACGTCACATAGAGGTGGTAAATACAACAACCTTTTATTATTATTGAGGCTAAAACAACTCATACTCAAGCTCACACATACATAGATAACATTTTCCGCAAACGCACACACACACATATAGTATGTGTGCATATATTGGCACAATGTATCGTGTTAACCACACACTGTTGCACTCTTTTTTCAACACACACACACACACAAGGCATGGAGGACTAGCATCCGCATACGCTCTATGACCGACACTAACCAATCTGTGTGTGTTAGTTTGTGTGCATAAGTGTTAGTTTGTGTTAATGGCCAACCGTGCAGCCATGTCGTTGTCCTGTCGCTTTGGTTCGCCTAAAATTATGTTGCGTGTAAATTTTTAGTTTTATTTTTTTTACAAATCGCATGGTTTTAACACGAGCATGGAAAATCAACAAATCTAAAACTGGAATTCATGAAAAATCAGCTTCATAGAAAATAAAGTGCATTTCATTCGGGCTACCAAACTATTTTATAACTAAACTAGGTTTACTTTATTGTTCGTTTTTTGTTAGAGTTTTAAAACTTTTCTCTTTTTTTGGCTTGCAGCATTCCAAAAAAGTAGAAAACAACATTATTTTTTTTGCTCTGACTGTTGACATGAAGCTTTCAAAACAGCGTGTAACACATGGTTTATGTCCGCGGTGTGGTTTTAGACAGGAAGACAGGAAGCGAAATCAAAAAACCAGTAAGGCATGTTGTAGGTCGGGAGTGGCCGACTGTGCAATAACCTACACCACTAAGATATTTAGAGAACTAAGCAACTCTGGCTGGTGCTTAAGCAAGGTCGGACTGAGTTAATTTTTTGTCGCTCATAACGCACCGTACCAATTTGAGCGTTTTCGACTAAAAAATTAGTGGCTTCTAGATCTACATGAGCTAAAATCAGAAGCGACTTCTGTGTAAGAGCTCTGAAAATATGTAGAAAATATGGTCCAAAGTTACAGGACATAGATGTTGGTCGCTCGTTACGCTCTAGGCGATGTTTGGTAGGAATCGTATGTAAAATGTGATTTCTAGATGACGGATTCTGAAATCGGGAAGGACCTTTGTGTGGAGACTATACGAAAAAATGGATCTTTGTGGTACAGTTTTACCACACTTGTGTGGCGACTATACGAAAATATGGATCTATGTGGTCCAGTTTTACCACACTACATTAAGGGTCGTTGACAACGTACCATGTAGAATTTGGGACTGACCAAGTGTACTTTATTGAAAGGGGCGTGTTCAATGTTGTAACAGTATTTATGTCCCTACTAAGTAATTTGTAGCTTCTAAAGCTAGAGGACCTCAAATAGGGATGGACCTTTATGTGGGAGCTATTGAAAAACATGGACTGATATGTTCCAATTTCACTTAAGGTATGTATTGGTCACTGGAAACACTTTTTGCGAAATTAGGTGTAATATGTGGCACAAAGAGCAGTAGGTTCTGAATTCGGGAAGGACCTTTGGATCAGGGCTGTACGAAAGTATGGACCTATGTGGTCCAGTTTCGCCACAGTTATTTAATGGTCGCTTATAACGTGTCATGCTAGATTTGGGCGTGGTCGGTTGTATTTCAAGAATTCCAGATCGGCAGGACCTCAAATCGGGAGGGAACTTTGTGTGGCACCTTTTCGTAAACATGAACCGACATGTGGCCATTTCACCAGAGATTTGTGTGAATCTCTGGTAATGCATTTCACAAAAGATGTTGAAATCAGATGTCATATGAGACTTGAAGGGCTGTAGGTTCTGAATACGCAAAGGACCTTTGCATTTGGGCTATACGAAAATATAGACCCATATAGTCCAATTTCACTACAGTTATTTATTGTTCCCTTGTTATGTGCCATGCAAAATTTAGGCGTGATCGGGTGTACGTTGTGGCTTCTAGAGTTACAGGACCACAAATCGGCAGGGACCTTTGTTTGGGACTTTTTCGAAAACACCGATATGTTGCGATTTCACTAGAGATTTGTGTTAATTACTGGAAATGCTTTTTACGAAATATGGTCGAAATCAGATGTGATATGGGGCTTAAAGGGCTTTAGGTTCTGAAATCGGAAGGGAAACTTTGTATATACTAAAAAATATGAACCTATGTGGTTTAGAGTCAACACAGTTAAAAAGGGTCGCTCACAACGAAACGTGCAAAATGTGGGCGTGAGCAGGTTAATTTGTGGCTTCTAGAGTTGCAGGACCTCAAATCGAGAGGGATCTTTTTGTGGGAGCTATTCGAAAACATAAACCCATATGTTTCAACTTCCTCAGAGATATATGTTGGTCACTATGCTCTGTGCGAAATTTGTTCGGAAGTGGCTTTTAGAGCTGTGGGTTATGGAAAGACCTTTGTATGGGGTTTATACGGGTTTCACCACAGTTACTTAATGGTCGCTTATAACGTATCATACAAAAATTTGGGGTGATATGGTGTAATTCGGGAGTTACCCTTGTGCGGGAGCTATTCGCAAACATGGAACGATAAAGTCTTATTTCACTAGAGATGGGTGTAAGTCACTCAAGCAGCCCTGTGCAACCTGTGATATAATATGTGGCTTTTAAAGCTGTAGATTCTAAAATCGGAAAAAACCTATGTAGGATATTAAAGTATGGACCGATGTGGAACGATTTTGATAATTAATTTCAGAATTTTGGTCAGATCGATTACTTTTGATTTGTTTTTTTTTTTTTTTTTAAATTAAGCTAATATGACCAACTTTTTTAGTTTTAAATGACAAAATTATTTTAAAATTTCGATAGGGTCCGTCCCTGGCCCTAACTTAAACAATGTGCCAAGTTTCATCAAAATCGATGCATAATTTCGACCTGTACTTTAATTTCAACGACGTATGGCGACAGACAGACGAAGGGAGGGACGGTGGGAGGGGTGGTGTGAGGGAAGGACGGGTTGGGGCTATTACCGAAAAGGGGGGGGGGGGGGGGCGGAAGGCCAAAGAAACAGGCATCGCTCAATGAAATCGGATACTTATTCCGAGTTGATCGGTATGTTTAACATAAGGTCTATCTCCATTCCTTTTAGGTTTTGCAAACATCAACACTAAAACAAAATACCACAGTGTGGCGTAGGGTATAAAATCCCAAATAAAAAGTTACGACCTCTACGTCATGTCCTTTGTTTAATTGTAGGCGTTATAACGGGTGGCCCACATTAGACCAGCTGAATGAAACACAAATAAATTTTTTATTTTTTTACATAATTTTGTTTTTTCTTTTTTCAGATTATAACTGAACTCTTGGAAATTTAAAATGAATACGTTCTGTCCACAACAACGCATTAAAATTATCGATTTTTATTATCCTTGTCAGTGATTAATTGTTCTGACGCAGCAAAATTATCGCCGTTTTTTAACGTAAGAGTAGCGCCCACATCTTCCATGATTACAAGTTTAGTTGGCCGTTTTGAGGAACCGGGTTCAGTTGCCGACCGTCCAGGAAGAGGTGCTCATCGAAATATGCGTACTGAAGAGAATGTGGAAGCTGTGCAGCAGCTTGGCGCTAAAAAGTGTCAACGCCTGTATCGAGCAAAATGGTTGTCATTTGTCTGATGTCATATTTCACACATAGTCACGTTAAATTTCCATAAAATGTATTTAACATATTAAAATAAATCATTTAAAAAAAAGGAGTCAAAACATCGGCCAAAGTTTACCAAGAAACCGTTTTGGAAGCTGTTGTGAAGCCTCTTAACAATTCCCTGTCCCAAAGACCAGCCAAGAACTTTCCAGCAGGATTCTGCGCCGGCCAACAAGGCTAAAACGGCCCAGACCTGGCTTCGACACAATTTGCCAGCGTTCATTTTCTCTGAAGAATGGACCCCAGGCAGTCCTGATTTGAATCCATTGGATTACAAATTGTGGACGTTTTTAGAGGACAAGGTTTGTCACAAAAGATAACCCAACATTGGATCTCTTACGACTGCTTTGGTTCCGCCTGTGGCCAATTTTCCAATGGACGAGGTTCGTGCAGCTAATGACGATTGGCCAGTGCGACTTAAGGCGTGTGTAAAGGCAAAAGGCGGACATTTCGAATAAGTAGATTATTTTTGGACACAATATACATCAATAAATATATTAAAAAATATTTGGTCCAAAAACATTCAGTACTTTTTATTTTACAGCATAAAACGTGCACGCAAAGAAAAGATATGGTTCCTATATGGTCACGGCAACAATAGTATGATCTCTGCAATAAAAGTGTGGTCGTCGCAACCATAGTATTGTTTTTTGAATTATAATTTGACAATAGTATGATATTAATATTTTTGAAATGTAACAATAGCATTGTTGCCAAATTTAAAAATGAAAATATGGTTGTAGCAATAATATAAATATGGTTGGTGGAACAAAAGTATTGTTTTCATGGCTTTTATGTTAACAATAACATGATTACGGCAATCATACCGGCAAAATTATACTTTTTTTTTTTAATTTGACAATGTTATTTTTACGAATCTTACGCAATAATAGTAAAAATAATTAAATTTTTTCCAAACAATCTACGAATTAGTAAAACTGAAATATTTTTAATAAATATTTTTTTTACTGTTTAATAAATCAATCCTATTATTACATAACTTACTTAATAAAATGCTCTATTGTTAAATAAGAACTTAACCCAATCCTTACAAAAAATGTTGGGGATATAAGTATGATTGTGTGTAAGTCATACTATGGTTGTGAGGATCATACTATGGTTGTAGGTTAAACATACTATGGTAAAGAGGACCATAATATGGTTGTGGGGATCATAGTATGGTTGAATGTGAAAAATAATATGGTTGTAGGGATCATAGTATGGTTGTGTGTGAATAATTATGGTGTGTGAAAATTCTATTATGTTGTGATATCGCGCTTGTTCCAAAAATGAGTATTTACTCAAAAACTTCAAATTCAAATTAAAAAGGGTCTTATATTAATGGTTAAGGCTTTTGCTCAACGTTAAGGTTTTTGCTCAACTTAATTGAACAATTCTTTGTTTTTGTGTATGACAAATAGAACAGCGCGTTAAGACTGTTGAAGCCTTTTACAAAAATAGGAGTTCAAATCAAAATGCATTTCAGGCACTTTGCGATTTTCTTGGTTTACAAAATCGACCAAATGTGTCTACAATCGTGAGAATTGTGCTCAAATTTGAGCATACCGGGGCTGAAGCAAATGATCGCAAAAAAAGTATGATTCACAAATAACCATACTATGATCTCCACAACCATACTATGATCCTCACAACAATAGTATGATTCACACTCAACCGTACTATTTTCTCCACAACCATGTTATGATCATCACAACCATAGTATATTTCTTATACAACCATAGTATGATTCTCACAACCATAGTATGATTCACACACAACCACTCTATGATCCCCACAACCATAGTAGGATTCACACTAAACCATACTATTATCCCTACAAATATAGTATGATTCACTGAACCATACTATGATCACCAAAATTATGTATTAGGATTCGGTAACCATAATATTGTTATGGGGATCATAGTATGGTTGTGTGTTAACCATACTATTGTTGTGATGATCATAATATTGTTGTGCCACAGCCATATAACCAACAATAGTATGATGCTCTTCGAATATTGTTACCCCAGCCATACTTCTTTTCTGCGTGTGTGTAACAATATTTATGTCCCTACTAACTATATATGTAAATTATTATTGTTAATTAGTGTTTGTTATAATTTAAGTAATTCGAAGTAGAACCAAATAAAAGTTGAAAAAAATAGCACACAAAATCTATGAAAAAGATGATTTAAGAGTTTTACATCATATTGACGAAAAAGTTCATAGATTTGAAGAATAAATTCTTCACTTTAAAGTATTTACTTTTCGCAGCATTTTCTGCGCTAAACTAATTGGAGAATTACTTTACAACAATATTTGTTATGACGTAGCAAAATGTGTATACCAATGGCACATAACAAAACATACACACACACACTTTTACGAACACGATGGATTTTATTGTGTTTACTTTGTTATGAGGAAAACTTTACTGATAGCATTTCTCGTTAAATCTGCGAATCTGTCCGATCTTAAGTATTAAGCCGGGGTTTATGGCTAAATCACATTCACTGCTTGGGATATGGTGATGTAGAAAAACAGCAGTCATGCCTGTATGAAAATTAAAGTGTTCTAAACTAATTATTGTATGATAACACCCCCACTGTACTAGGTAAGAGGATATATATCATTTGGTACGGACAAATAGTGTATAATTTTTGTATAATAATAACCTCACCCTACTATCATTTGATAGTGTATCGCATAAAAAAAGCATTTTAGACCCCACATATGTTCCATGCAACTTGTTTCTGTGGCGCGGTAGTCGTGAACAATGGCAAATAATGCGCTTCATTGTCTCTAGCTCATACTCGCCTCACATCCTGAACACATCACATCCTAAGGTTTGGATATGCCGACTCAAGTTTAATAAATCCAGAGTCTTTTGTAGGTTCAAAATTCAAAATTATGGAAGAAACTAATGGTTACGAAAGCAAGGTGGAACAAAAAGTATCAGAGCGGGGCAAGTTCTTATCTCAAAGCAACTAAAATAATTTTCGTTATTTTTTTTAACTTAAATACCCACTGTCCAAATGACCATCACAATTTTTATTGTATGTCAAAAAGGGAATAAACTAGACTCGATTTATCTTCAGGATAATATCAGCTATTACATTAAGAATGTTCCCAAGTTTTTACAATTTTATTCATAGACATTTTCAATAAATTCTCAAAAACAATAAAATAATATAATGTTTTAGAGCTATTTTTTATTAAAATATAAAAACATTTTGACTTAAGTTTTCTGCCATATTTTTTGACTTCTTTTACACTTTTAATCCAGCTTTTTTCCCCCATCGATTGTTGACAACATTGGGTATAAAGACCCATAGTTACTTAAACCCTGGTATTTAATAAATATGTTTTTTGAATCAAAGTCGAATTTGTTAGACTCTAACGTTCTCCTACGCTAAAAAAATAAAAAAACGTGGGTTCGTCACGAAAATCTGCATTTTTTGCAATTTGTTGAAGATAAGGAGTGATCGATCTAGAGTTATTATTTCCAATAGGGTACTTTTCGCAGATTACGAGTGAGTTGTGGTAAACTTTATTTTATTTTTCTTTTAAGTACTGTTTGTCATTTCCTTATGGAAAGACTGACCGCAACATCGTCTCCAAATTGTGCAACTGTATTGTGGTAATGAGTGTTCCCTGAGAAACATTTTTGGTGCACTTAAACCTTTTTAAGGTCGTAATAATCGGTCTTTTCGTATCACCATCGCCGACTTTGAAACCCTATTTTTACTAATGGATAATACTCGACCTAATAAACCACATCCAGCTCGAAGTATTAAACATAGCGGAAGTAGCCCAGGAATCCCTTCAGCACCAGGAATTCCAGCCTAACGATCGGAACCAGGAATTCCAACCAAACACTGAAACGGCCGTTTCAGTGTTTGGGCTTTTCAGAAGCTCAAAGAAGTCCCGCTGTATTCGATCAAAATTTTGTTCAGTGATGAGGGCCATTTCTGGCTCAACGGCAAAGTCAATAAACAAAATTGGCGCATTTGCAATGCCAGAGAAATCTACGGTTTGGTGCGGTTTATGGGTTGGTGAAATCATCAGTCCATTTTTTTCAAAATGATAATGGCCGGAACGTAACGGTGAATGGTGCTCGCAATCTCGCCATGATATCGGACTTTTTACTACCTAAAATTGAAGCCCGCAATCTTGACGACATTTGGTTTCCACAGGACGGTGTCAATTGCCATACAGCTACTCAATCAATGGATCTCTTGAAAGATCATTTCGAACAGCAGCTAATTGCACGTTTTGCACCGGTGAGTTGGCCGCCTAGATCGTGGGATATCACACCTTTAGACTTTTCTCTTTGGAGCTACGAAAATGCCAAAGTCTATGCTAACAAGGCAGCTACGACTTAGGTATTGGAAGCCAACATTACGCGTGTCATTAAAGCCATACCGGTCAAAATGCTCGAACGAGTCATCCAAAATTGGACCCTCAGAATGGAAACCATGAGGCGTAATGACGGCCAACATTTGAAGATAATTATTTTCAAAAAATAAATGCCATAAAATGTCCTTCAAAAATACTAATAAAGATTCCACACTTGATTTGAATTTTTATATTTTTTTGTTCTGAAAAAATATCTCTAGATGGATCACCCTATATAACATCAATAGTATTTAGATATACCAGTTTATTAACTGGTAAATCTAAATATTATTTGTAGTGTCTTTGTCGTTTATAAATGTCGATTATAATTAAAAATTGTAAATATTTTTAAAAAAAAAACTACACTAGTCACATTCTACGGCGGCTTGTTTCAAGCCGTCGCGAGCCCACAAAATGGTCGGCGTTAGGAAAAATTCGTCGGCGACTAGTCGAAGCTGGCTGAAGGTCGATCGACGCAATATTGTAATTGAAACTTGAACGCAATATTCTAATTGAAACTTTCGATTTTATCACCGCCGAAATTACTTTTTTTCTATCCATTATTTCAATGAATTTACCTCTTTTCTGTCAATATAGACGTGGCGTAATCGTCATAAGTATGAGACGACACCAAAAATATTGTGCAAACATAGACAAACGCAAACTTTTCGGAATGACAGCCAACTGAAGGTTCATTGGCCCCATTGAAATTCCTAAAGAGCACCCTAAAGTAAGTTAAACACAAATGCCTAAAAGTATGCTGCACTTTTTCACAGTAGTTTATGTAAACTTCAGCCTATTTTATTTCCAGGGATAATTTCCTAAACCACAAAGCGCCGAGGAAGAAATGCAATTAGTTTGGAACAATTGTGTTTGCCACCAACAGCAAAAACGACTAAAAACTAGAACAAAAAAAAAAACAGTGCCCGGCCTTTTCACATGAAATTGTTAGATGCTATTAACTTTTTTTTTGATATAACAACTCTAATGGAATCCTATTGGCATGCAATGAATTCTCTTTTTTGCATATGTGTGTGTGTGTGTGAAAGAGAGTTTCTGGTAGGCAAACGTAATTAAAAGCATTTGTGATGGTAGCCGAATTTCGTTACGACCACTCAAATGAAATTTATATAAATGAAAAACTCTGGCTATGGAGATAACTTGTTTGGAAATAAATTCAAAACAGTTTGGCGAAAAAAAAAAAATTGTTTCAAATGTTCAATTCCGACCGACTTTTTTTTGAAGAAATTTAATTTGTGGTGAATTTTGTGGGCAATCGACTTTTTCGGGTGTATTATTTGAAAACTATAGCATTTATTGCTTTCAAAGATTGAAAGATTAAAGAGCACAAAGCCTAGCATACCACAAGGCGCTGGAAGTGGTTTACAGCTCTAGCATGCCTTAAGCTATCTCTGAGAAGGGATTTAGCTGTATTTGCTTTCAGGCAATTGTATTTTCTTTCAAATAAACATTGAATTAATTGTGCCTGGTATTGTGCAAGGAATATAACAGTGGAAGTCAAATATTGACAATTGTTACAGTATTATTTATTTGTTGTTGTTGTTATGACTGTCTTCCTTTGTTCGGCACCGGCAAAGCTTTCCTTCCCTACACTGCCACTGTTTGCATTTAACGCGGGGCCAGGGCAAAACTATTCATGTCATTGTTCGAAGTGCTGGTGTCGGTATTGGTATCGTTTGCTAACGCTTGTTGCAATTGGATTTTTTCCGTTGTGCCTCAAACTGCCACGACAAGTGCCAAGTTCATGTTTTATGTCGGCGGATATGTTTTTGAGAAGACTACGCTGGTATTCGGGGTGTTTTTTTTTAGTTGTTAACTTTTTGCATTGTTCGTGGTGTTTGCTTGAGATAACAATAAAAAAATATTTATAAACGAAATGGTTGTTGCCTAAGGATATGCAATGCATTTTGTTGGTTTGTTTTGACAAGCAAAAGTATGCAGCAGAAGATTTTTTAAAAGTTGAGTAGATGTTTTGGAAATTTCATAAAGCATGAAACTTCAGATAAGTTTAGATAGAGCCGATTATCCTTCCAGCATTTTAAAAGTTAATAGCATTGAACAGGGATTAGCCGGCTCAAGATACAAGAGGTCTTGAGACAAGTTTTTAACAAAATGAAGACAAGTTTTTAACAAAATAGCAAAGTGACATTAATTTTCGTGGCTGCTTTTATCGCGTTTTCAGCACCGTGACAACCTTCTTCAGAATGCTTTGCAGCAATTGTTGAAAGAAAAACCGAAGTCTTTAAGACCAGGCTCTCACCAAACGAATGAGAACTACTGTTGTAAATTTTACTTTTCAAGTTTTCTTCGCACAACTGCCAACGAAAATACAACTCACTCTGCCCACCTCTACAGAGACCCCAGATTGGAGCATTCATATTTTTAATGAACTGGTAGGAGATCCAGAAAAATTGACAGATTTAAATTGATGCCATGTCACAAAAGCTCTATAGAATGTCAACTCAGCTAAAGGGCGGTTCAACCAAAATGCACGATGTTAATTGTGAGACACACCTAAACGTCAAGTGTTTTGGACGACATAATTTGACATTTCTTTGTATGTTTGTCTCCTCAACCATGGAGGATGCACAATTTAGCATCGCGTTGGTATTGTTTAAGCCTTTACGAAAATGGGCGATCAAATCAAAAGACCTTTCGAGCACTCTGTGATTTTTTTTGGTCAGCATAATCGACCAAATGTGTCCACAATGAGGAGAATTGTAGGCAGCATTACCGCATCTGGGAAAATGACAATCCACAAGTGATTGTTGAAAAGCCGATGCACCCACTCGTTCGAGCATTTCGGCTTTGATGAAACACGTAATGTTGGCTTCCAAAACCTGAATCGTAGCTGGTTTGTCAGCATAGACTTTGGACTTTACGTAGCCCCATAGAAAAATGTTTAAAGGTGTGATATCACACGATTTAGGCGGCCAACTCACCAACTAAAACGTGAAATTAGCTGCTCTTCGAAATGACCTCTCAGTAGATCAATTAAGTGGCACCGCCCTGTTGAAGCCAAATATAGTCAAGATTACGTGCTTCTATTTCAGGTAGCAAAAAGTCCGATACCATGGTTCGATAGCGAGCACCGTTCACGGTAACGTTCCGGCCATAATCATTTTTGAAAAAATATATACCGATAATTCGACCAGCCCATAAACCGCACCAAACCGTGGTTTTCTCTGGGTAAAATGGCAACTCTTAAACCTGGTTGCTCTGTTTGCTTTTCAGCCCAAGTGCTGCAATTTATTATTATTGACGTTGCCGTTGAGCCAGAAATACGAGGGTTGCTATATATATTTCTGGCCTAGGCAACAATAAGTGTTGCCTGGCGCCATCCATTGGAAAAATTGACCTTTTTTAGCATAAACGTACTCAGAACGTTTTAACGTCCGACCATCATTTGTGTTGTTTACAGTGCCTTGAAAAAATCAATTTGACAAAAAAAAATGGAATTAACTCGTGAACATTTTCGTGCGACTATTTTTCACATCTTTCGACGTGGATTATCACGACAAGAGTGCATCAAAGAACATAAATCTTTGTATGGCGATGAAGCACCATCCTATAGTACTGTGAAAAACTGGTTTAATAAATTCAATCGTGGCCGACGATCGCTCAAAGACGAAGGTCGTCCAAAAACGGCCGTTGTGCCAGAGAACATTGATACAGTGCGTGAACTGATAATGCAAGATCGTCATGTGACATACCGTGAGATAGAGGCATCCTTGGGCATTTCTTCCACCAGCATACATTCGATATTGCATGAACAACTGGTCGTAAAAACGGTTTATTCTCGTTGGATCCCGCGCAATTTGACAATCGCTCAAACAAAAGGCTCGTGTCGATTGGTGCAAAAAATGTTGAAAAAATTGCAGATACAGAGGCGTTGAGGCAAAATATGACTGACACACTCAACGAAGATCTTGTGGGGGTCTTAGAGTGGGGTTTTGCAAATAGGGTGGAGTTTAATGTTAGCAAAACACAATGCTGCCTATTGAGCCGTAAACGATCGATGGACTTAACATCGTCGGCAATACTGCTGAATGGGACTGTTGTCAAGGAGTCAGATGCTCTTGATGTCCTGGGCATGAAAATTCAGTGTGATGTTCGCTGGAACAAACACATTTTTGAAGTGTCGAAAGAAGCATTCAAGTGCCTTGGCTGTTTAAAGCGGTTCAAGAAATACTTCACTTTCTCCGACCTCCTCAATATCTACATCACATACATTCGGCCTAAAAAAGGGGTATAACTCCCACATCTGGGCTGGTGCTTCAAGGTCTTCTTTGGAGTTTCTCGACCGGGTACAAGGGAGGGCGCTGAGGCTTGTTAGAGATAGCAGGGTAGCCAACTCTGTTGTTTCACTCGAGCATCGGCGGAGTGTTGGTTGCGTATCACTCTGTTACAGATACTTTAACGGAATGTGCTCTTCTGAGATAGGTGACCTCATCCCGGAGGTCAGAGTGTTCGCCCGTAACACCCGCTTGTCTAGAAGTTCGCATCCATTTGTTATTAATTTGCCTGCCGATCGAACAGGTTCAAATCATTTGTCCATAAACATTACACCCTCTTTCCTTCCTACCCTAATCTAGCTTCCCTTGACCGATACAATGCACTGCTTATACTTAGTAGGGACATAAATACTGTTACAACATTGAACACACCCGTTTCAATAGTAGAACTGAACATACCCCGTTAATGTCATATGGGTTTTGAAAGCTAACCTCAATAGCGTTAGTCTGTAACGGGATTTTAAAATTGTTTCAACATTCATTATGGAGTGGTCAGTTAATGAGAACCGTATCGCTGTAATAGCGCTTTTCAAGTGTGAAATGAAAAAAGCGATATTTTCAAAATGCTCCGGCCACTAGGGATTAGCCGCATGTTCGTCTACCGATGCATAAAACTGTTTGAGGAGACTGGAGGTGTAAAAGACCGCCACCGGTCGGGCTGCCCACGCTCTGTTCGAACACCGCATGTCATCAAAGCCGTTAAATCAAGAATTCACAGAGATCCGCTCCGAAAACAGAAAATCATGGCCCGTGAGATGAATATCACGCAAAAGTCCATGAGTCGAATAATTAAAAAAACTTGGGACTTGGGGCTTTCAAACGACGTACGGGACATTTATTGACTGCAGTTTTTAAAAAAATAGGATTGAAAATACAAACGTCTTTTGGTGAAGCACGCTGATAACTTGAACAGAAAAATTTTGTTCACCGATGAAAAAATGTTTACCGTTCAGGAAAAATTTAACAAGCAAAATGATAGAGTGTATCGCCGTCATCTAAGGAAGCATCTGAACTGATCCCAAGCTTCAGTCATGGTTTGGTGGGGTGTCTCTTACGATGGGGTCACTGACCTGCATTTCTGCGAACAAGGAGTCAAAACATCGGCCAAAGTTTACCCAGAAACCGTTTTGGAAGCTGTTGTGAAGCCTCTTAACAATTCCCTGTTCCAGAACCAATCAGGCCTGGCTTCGGAACAATTTGCCAGCGTTCATTTTCTGTGAAGAATGGCCCTCAGACAGTCCAGATTTGAACCCATTGGATTACAAATTGTGGACGGTTTTAGAGGACAATATTTGTCACAAAAGATACCCCAACATTGGATCTCATAAGACTGCTTTGGTTCGAGCTGTGGCCAATTTTCGAATGGACGAGGTTCGTGCAGCTATTGACGATTGGCCAGTGCGACTTAAGGCGTGTGTAATGGCAAAAGGCGGACATTTCGAATAAGTAGATTATTTTTGGATACAATATACATCAATAAATATATTAAAAACATATTTGGTCCAAAAAAATTCAGTACTTTTTATTTTACAGCATAAAACGTGTGTAACAGTTTTTATATTCCTACTAAGTATAGAGGACACCCCTGAGTGTTAGTCTTAATTTAAAACAAAAATTAAAAAATTCGGCAAAACTGGTCATGTGGCAACTGTTCCGCAGGAGGTCAATTCTGAGTGGTACACCACAATTTGTTTGGCTGAAGTCTTCGGAGAAATTCGAAAATTTGAACAAGAAAAGACGAATCATTGTGCATCATGACAATGCGAGCTCTCACATATCGGCTCAAATCAGCGCCTTTTTGACCGGCCAAATCGTCGAATTGATGGGTCATCCGCCGTACAGCCCTGACATGGCACCCAATGAGTTTTTTCTATTCCCGCACATCAAGGAAAAAATGTGTGGTCAACGATTTATGTCGCCAGAAGATGCAGTTGAAGCGTGATCGGAGTGGAAAAAGTGCTTCGACAATTGGTTTGAGCGCATGCAAAAGTGTATAAATCATGCTGGAGACTACTTTGAAAAACAATGAAACCATTTTTAAAAATAAATATTTGCATATTCATTACTACGCCAGAAAAATATATAGCAGTCCTCGTACCCCTTATCACTGAACAAAATTTTGGTCGAAACCAGGGGATCTGCTTCGAGCTTTTGAAGAGCCCAAACACTGAAACGGCGACGAGGAGGATGATGGCGCAGGCAATATTAGCAGGAATGACAAACAGTTCTGAAAAAAAATAAAGTTTAACACAACTCACACGTAATCTGTAAAAAAACCCCTATTCAAAAAATACCTCTAGATTTATCACCCTATGTATATAGTTATGCAGCCCAAAGCCAAAAAAGGTACATTATTTACCACGTAACAAACAAAAAAAGTTTAACACAACTCGTGCGTTATCTATGAAAATGACGCAATTGAAAAAAATACCTTTAGATTGATCACCCTATTTGAAAAGTTATGCTGCCCAAACCTAAAAATGTACATTATAAGTATCCGGGGTGTATAGCCCACGTACCCGGGGTGTATAGCCTAGCCATTCTCTGGAACTAATTTAGTATGTTATATTAGTATGTTATATTTGATATTTATTCTTTTAAAGAGCCTTTTACAAGACCAACACCCTACATAGAACTATTGGCTTTACTGCTATGTATGCAACTAGTGAAAAGTGCAAGGCTTCAGGCTCCATTACCATCTATTAAGAAAACGTTTACTTAAAAATAAAATACTTCACATGGCACTTTCGCTACTCATCATTATAGGGATATTTGTGCACTTCGAAAGTAAAATAAAGTTCCTTCCGAGAATTCCTAGATGCTACAAGCGTTCATTCACAGTCGTCCTTTCTTTCCTTGCCGATCATATAAAAGCTAATACAATTTATTTCAATAACTTTCAAAACTTTCTGGCAAATCATTCTTTGTGTCCTTGGTGTAAGTTTTTTTTTCTGGCTGGTTTTATTTCCAATATAACTTTTCGCTTAACGTTTTGAAACTTTCTGTCTTTCATTTTTCTCCAGCCGAAAAACGACAATAATGAAATGGTTGGAATCCTCCAATTGACGAACATTTCAATTCTCACACATACACAAAAGTTGCTTAACTAAAAATCCTTTATGATGCTTTCGTTGTTGTAATTTCCTATAGGATATTATTGTCGTATTTATCGCCCAATAGTTGTACAAGAGAACGTGCGTGTATGTGTGTGTGTGTAAAGTATATGAATAGGAGGATCTCAAGTTTATGTCGTATAGTAAGAGTTTGTCTCGCCATTTTTACACATCATTGATTGAAGTTAACATCAAAATGTAAAATTGAAATTAATTGACTTGAATGACACTTCCTTAATATACATTTAAGCCATTTTGCGATGGCGGAATCAAACCAAACACACACACCGAACAGTGGATAGACCGCCACACAGACGAAAGTCCGGCTGGCAGACGAGCAGATAAATGTACTCGTTTCCGAACGACGGCAAGGACGGACAGACCGGCAGTCATGAGATAAGAAGTTTTAGTTTTAGATGTCGTTACATTTTTACCCCCTTTTTATGATTGGCTGGAGTGACGTGGCCTGCCAAATGGCGAACGGGGGCTCTGCGTTGGGGATGCCATAATGGCAACGATAATGCCAAAGTTGTCGAGAATTGCGAGAATGTCGTAGATGCCAATAAAGTGTAAATGTGTTACGATGGTTAAATAATGAATTTTGTTGTGGACAAAATGACTGTAAATGAAAATGTTGCAGTAAAAACATAAGAGAGCAGAATGTTGTAAAAAAGACAGAACTTGTGAATATTGGATTTAAAAGCGTTAACAGCCTGAAAGTATGCTTTAAAGTGTGATTTCTATGTAAATCCTAAAAGTATGCCAGATTTTTGGAAACTCATTAATTAACTTGCAGCGATTAGCAATAGCATGTTTTTGTTATTCAAAAATATAATTATTTAATTATATGTAAGTATTGATAAATAAAGGGGATCTTAAGGATATTAAAGTGTCACATTTTGATCCCCTACAGCACATAAAAAAATAATGTGTGTGTAGGAAATTTGCTGGCAATGGTAGTGTATTGTAACGTTATAACGGGTGATAAATCTAAGCGAAAATTTTTTCAAAAGGGTTTTTTTCACAGACTATGCGTGAGTTGTGTTAAACTTTATTTTTCATTTAAAACAATGCAACAACGTCTTTAACTCTTGGGCTCTTCAAAAGCTTTAAGAAGATCCGCTGTTTTCGAGCAAAATTTTGTTCGGTGATAGGGCCCATTTATGGTTCAACGGCATTGATGTTGCCGTTGAACCAGCAATTTTTCGGCCAAGGGCTTTGACCCCGGCATTTGAGCTGTAGAGTAACCGTAGGAAGTTCAAGAGGTGCCATTAAGCAAGAGTAAACCACGGTTTTCTGCGGTTTATGGTCAGGTGGAATCATCGGTCCATATTTTTTTTTTAAATTATTATGGACGGAACGTAACGATGAATGGTGCTCTCTATCGCGTCCGTAATCTTCATTTTCTTTCAACAGGACGGGGCCACTTGCCATACAGCTGCTTAAAGAATGGCTCTTTTGAGAAGTAATTTCGAGGAGCAACTAATTTCAAGAGTTGTCCGCCTAGATCGTGTGATATCACACCTTTAGCCTATTTTCTTTGGGGCTGCGTAAAGTCCAAAGTCTATGCTGACAAACTAGCTACGATTCAGGTTTTGGAAGCAAACATTACGCGTGTCCTTAACGCCATAGCGGTCGAAATGCTCGAACGAGTCCTCTTAAACTGGACACTCAGTATATACACCCTGTGCCGTAGTTGCAGCCAACCTTTGACGGAAATTATATTCAAAAATTAAATAGCATTCTTTTGAATGAAAAATACAGATTCCACACTTGATTTGTATTTTTGTATTTTTCTTATTTTGAAAAAAAACCTCTAGATTGATCTCCTGATATGTATTGTGAGCAACTTTGGCAAAGGTTCCCCAGATTAAATCCGCTGAAAGCAAGAGTGGCCTAATCCATTTTTGGTTAGGGACGGTCACTGAAAACGGCCACATACGAGGTCAAAGAATCCTTCAATGGAAAAATATTTACACTTGCGATGTTCATTGACATTGGAGGAGCTTTAAGGAATGTGTATATGTGTATAAAATTTAGGCCAGTTTCAGATGGACTAGGATATCTGGCACTAGCCCCTTGTGGGTTAGGCGACGTAAGAATCGAAGATTAGTATATCACTTCTGTGGGTTACTACTTAGTAGGGACATAAATTCTGTTACACATGTTTTATGCTGTTAAATAAAAAGTACTGAATGTTTTTGGACCAAATATTTTTTAATATATTTTGTGATGTATATTGTATCCAAAAAGAATCTACTTACTTAATATGTCCGTCTTTTGCCTTTACACACTCCTTAAGTCGCACTGGCCAATCGTCAATAGCTGCACGAACCTCGTCCATTGGAAAATTGGCCACAGCTCGAACCAAAGCAGTCTTAAGAGATCCAATGTTGGGGTATCTTTTGTGACAAACCTTGTCCTCTAAAACCATCAACAATTTGTAATCAAATGGGTTCAACTCTTGACTGCCTGAGGGCCATTCTTCAGAGGAATGAACACTGGCAAATTGTTTCGAAGCCAGGCCTGGGACGTTTAAGCCTTATGGGCCGGCGCAGAATCCTGCTGGAAAGTCCATGGCTGGTTTTGGAACAGGGAATTGTTAAGAGGCTTTACAACAGCTTCCAAAACGTTTTCTTGCTTAACGTTGGCCGATGTTTTGACTTCTTGTTCGCAGAAAGGCAGGTCAGTGACCCCATCGTAAGAGAAACCACACCAAACCATGACTGAAGCTGGGTGATGACCCTTTTCCACCCTTGGGATCAGTTCAGATGCTTCCTTAGATGACCTCGCATACACTCTATAATTTAGCTTGTTAAATTTTTCCTGAACGGTAAAAATTTTTTGTCGGTGAACAAAATTTTTCTGTGCAAGTTATTAGCGTGCTTTACCAAAAGACGTTTGCATTTTTCAATCCCATTTTTTTTAAAGCTGCAGTCAATAAATGTCCGGTACGTCGTTTGAAAGCTTCAAGTCTCAAGTCTTTTTTAATGATTCGACTGATGGACTTTTGTGATATTCATCTCACGGGCCATGATTTTCTGTTTTCTGAGCAGATTTCTTTGAATTCTTGATTTAACGGCTTTGATGACATGCGGTGTTCGAACAGAGCGTGGACGGCCCACTACTGGTGGCGGTCTCTTACATCTCCAGTCTCCTCAAACAGTTTTATGCATCGGTAGACGAACATGCGGCTAATCCCTAGTGGCCGGAGCGTTTTGAAAATATCGTTTTTTTTTCATTTCAGCGCTATTACAGCGATACGGTTCTCATTATCTGACCACACCATGATGAAAGTTGAAACAATTTTAAAATCCCGTTACAGACTAACGCTATTGAGGTAAGCTTTCAAAGCCCATATGACATTAACGGGTTATGTTCAGTTCTACTATTGAAATGGGTGTGTTCAATGTTGTAACAGTATCTTTGTCCCTACTAAGTACAACATAAGGTTATCCCTTAATATTTTATCGGATCTAGTCACAACAAAATATTTGTTTACGACGAAAACATATTTTGAAACCCCAATACTGTATAAAAACTTGAAAAAAGAGGTCAGACAGTTTAAGTTACTTGGGTTAAATGGTTAATGCTTTCAAACTCCACTCTCATATAGAAATAAAGTAATTAAACAAACTATAAATAAAAAAATACTATTCAGAATATAGAAACAGGCTTAACTGTAATTTAGCGACGTTAGTCAGACTTGATCAGAATTTTCTCCATAGAGAACCCACCTCCTTGTTATTAAAAACAACAGCTAATTTTTGTTTTGCTGGCGACCCATTTTTTCCTAGTTAAAAAAAAATATTTTTTTAAGATTAGTTCATCATTTCAATGCCTATTAAAACCTCTATCCAAAGACTTGTTTGTTTCACGGACCAGTTGACCAATTTCAGGGCTGTAGATATAACATTTCAAAGTTCTTAAAACCAACACATGTACATGTACAAATTCAGTTCCACTAAACATCTTAATCTGTTGGGACTACCGATACTGGCTTTCTTTAAACGAAGGTGTCAGTTCTCTCTATCGAAAATTGCGTATCCACTTAAAATCCGTTTGTAACGATGGAATACAAGGATAGCACTTGCAACCACCAATATTGGGTAAGCAAAAAACTCGGTTGTGGCAACAAATCAGTTCTCTGTGTGCACTATTTGTTTTTAAAGCGTTAACCTTCTTTCTCTGATTTCTGTACTGTATTTCCAATATGTTAATTTATAGATTATTCGCAGAAATCAAGTTGAGTACAAATTACACAAAATTGGTGATACCTCAAAACGTCAAATTTCGACTTAAGCTACTCCTCCATATGACCACAGATATATAAATGTACAAATGGATTTGCTATACAACCCAAATCCCATTCGGAGCCCCTACGTTAGGCGACATTACATACTACATTGCGTTTGCGTCGTGTGCTCCAATTTAAATCCATATAAAATTTACATTTAACCAAGTTACATTTTTCTTCATTAAGCTTAACTTGGTCGCTTTTGCTCTCGTTGGCGCTGTTGCTGTTGGTGGTGGTGTTGCTTTCATTGTAGTCATTACTGCTGTTGTTTTTGTTCGAATAAACGAGTGAAAATGAATGAAATATAAAGCAAAAACAAAAAGAAAACAAAACAACGCAATGAAACAAAGCAGAGCCAACAACAAAATAATACAGAGCATACTTTAAGGCTTTCAGCACAAATACAAATAATAACGGCATACGTTCGAATGTTTGTGTGTGTGTGTGCGTGTGGGCCGAAACGTATAAGAGTGTGTGCATGTGTGCGAGAGGACCTGGCTATGTTTGCTTTCATGGGAAAGTGTCTCTGCCTGTGTACACATGTACGTATTTATGCAATTCAACAGCCACAAGAAACACACAGACGGAGGATTCACACCAAGTGTGTTTGGTGAGCGCACAACAAAGAGAGTGGGCGGGCGGGAGAGAGAGATAGGGGACATATTTGTAATTTAAACATTTATTGCATCCATAGAATTGTTTGTTGATTTAACCTATATAGGAACCCTAAAGAATGGCCACATAAGCAAACACAACCAGCCGGCACACATGCCGAGACAAAGATTCCCCCGGTGGTGGCTATAAAAGAAAGTGGGAGGGAGGAGTGCCGGTCTGTGTGAAATATGGGAAATAAGGAAAACATACTTTATATCCTGGCCAAAAGGAAGTAAAGAAGCAACAACATGAAATGGGAATACAATTTTCATTTGGTTTCTTTTTTTAGTGTGTCCTCTTCTCGGCTGCGGCTCTATCAACCTGTGTGTGATGGGAAATAATATTCTTTACGTTAACTTCTTCCATATGGAGGTACCTGCAAGTGTACGAGTGTGTGTGTGTGTGTGTGAAAGCTTTTTAGGTTATGTAATTTATTATGAATTGAGGTTGTTGGGACTTATATGCACACTCTACTCTTGATGAGCCTTCCTGCTCCACCTTCCCCGCCGGCCTGCTATCCTGAACGACTGCCTTGTCCTCGCGCTGTATGCTAAATAAATAAACCAACCAAAGGACTATCATTTCTCATCTTGGTCTTTGGCTTTGCCATGTTAGTAAGTCTGTGTGTGTGTGTGGGAGCAGAAACAGGACATCTTGGAAACGGGATGTTAACAAGTTTTGCTAGCTGGCTTTATGTCATTCAGGCATTCGCTCATTCATGCCTTACGTTTCACCTACGACTACTCGCTCCAATCTGTATGCAAAGGAAACATGTTGACACTATAATGGTGTTGCTTTTTCTGCTCTCCATCATCAGCACTACCCATCCCCCCCTCCTCATTCATCCTCCCAGCTCTGCTAAAGTTAGAGTCCTGCATTTTCAGCTCGTCTATGGCATATGCAGAAGGTTTATGTTAAGCTGTGTTGGCAAGTTGTTGTTGAGGAATTTTTAATTTGAAGTTGATAGAAAAGTGAAAGTTAAAGTAAAACAACAACAGCAGAATAAAAAAACATGCTGCCGTGAACACTTTGCAATTCAAATGTGTCTCCTTGTTTCACCTCCAGCAGTAAGTGAACTCCTTCACTTTCGTTTTCAAGCCGGAAGTGTTTTTCGTGTTTGTTTGTTTCGCACAATCTGGGAGCATCTTGAAGGGGATACGTCCTAAATACTTAGTAGACTGCATAAAGTATAACTTAAATATGGCTCGGAGCAAAATGTACATTAAACAACACAAAAAGGCCAAGATTTTTTTAAACTCCACACAGGGGCATTACGGAACTGTTTTGATATCACTTGTTTACAACAATAAGTTTTTTTCCTGGTCCAGAGTTCTGAATAGTTTTTCGAATAGATTTTGGACATCACGCAAACACGAAAATACATTTTAAAAGATTTTCCTCTGGTTAGTTTTCAAGATAGAATTTTTGAATTTTGTTTTTGAAATGTTTTAGGTTTTTGGGCCATAACTCACAAACAAAAAGAAAATTAGCTCTTCTAGAACTGTTTCATTCAAGGTATTACTTAATATCAGTTTAATAGTTTTGGCGTTGGAGGCATTAATAATTAAAAAAAAATATTTTTTGTGCAAAAATAAGGATTTTATATTGAAAAATATATACTAAGTAGGGACATAAATAACTGTTACACACGTTTTACGAGGGCGGTTCGGAAACTTCTTAGCCTAGCACAAAAAGCGCGGTATAAACAGAAAAAAGTTAAGTGTTTTGGAAACTTCCATCTCTGCTATGAACACATGTTAAATTTTGTTTCGATCTGGCAACTCCTTCATATAGAAACAGGTGTTCATAAAAGACGCGTCCGCGATTTTTTTACAATGGAAAAATTATAAATGCGTGGTGTCATTAAATATTTACATAAAAAAGGTTTATCGGGACAAGAAATTCATAATGGTATGGTGAATGTGTTAGGTGAAAGTGCTCCTTCACATGCAACAGTAAAAAATTGGGTTGCTGAATTTAAACGTGGTCGTACAAGCATTGAAGATGGACCACGTAGTGGACGTCCAAATTATAGCCAAAGAAATTGTAGCCAAAGTGCATGATATGGTATTAAATGATCGACGAATAAAAGTGCGTGAAATAGCTAATATCATGGGCATCTCAAATGATCGAGTCCATTTAATTTTGCATGAAGAACTACATATGAAAAAGCTTCCTGCAAGATGGGTGCCGCACTTGTTAACAGTCGACCAAAAACGCATAAGAATGAACATTTCTCAAGCTTGTTTGGATCGTTTTTAGCGAAATAAAATGGATTTTAATCGTCGTTTCATAACTGTTGATGAGACATGGATCCACCACTATACTCCAGAGACATAAGAACAATCCAAACAATGGGCTGAAGCTGGAGGAAGTGCCCCCAAAGAAGGCAAAAACAATTCAATCGGCTGGTAGGGTTATGGCAACGGTTTTTTGGGACTTCAAAGGTTTTTTATTGATTGACTATCTGCAAAAGGATAAAACAATAAATTCAGAGTACTATTGCAACCTTTTATATTAATTAAATGTACAAATTCGAGAAAAACGTCCTGGCTTACAACACAAAAAATAATTTTTCATCAAGACAAAGCACCAGCGCACAAGCGTGTTTTAACAATGGCTAAAATCAACGAATTAAAGTACGAGTTGCTTGACCACCCACCTTATTCTCCTGATTTAGATCCCAGTGACTTTTACCTGTTCCCAAATCTAAAAAAATGCCTTGTTGGCAAGCGTTTTACCTCAAATGAAGATGCAATTACAGTTGTAAACCACTATTTTGAAGAGCTTGAGGAAAACTATTTTAATCAAGGGATAGAATTGCTAGATAAGCGTTGGACTTAGTGTATTGAAGTTTCAGGAGATTATATTGAAAAATAAAAACATTTTTGAAAAACTAACTATTCTCTTTCATTGATAGGCTAAGAACTTTCCGAACCGCCCTCGTAATACCTCTTAAAATGTATTAAATATAGTCCGACAAAGTCGAGTAATAAAATCTCAACTTTTCAAGTTTCAAAACCTGAAAAAAGTATTTTTTTCCATTTTAAAAAAGATTATTTGCACATTTGTAAAAAAAAACTGAAAACGAAAAAAAATTGTACGTTTCTCTAAAAGCGCAACTACGAAAAGTAGTCAACGTTAGGCTAGTTTCTAAAATATATCCAATAGCTCTATTTTAAATGTTAATAGCTCAAAATCCTTGAGTCCTTGGCTACAATTTTCTTTTTACAGAACGCAAAAATATTTTCTAAATCAAAAATTATACAATTTTTGGCCGATGGAAATCGATCCTGGACCACTGTGGGGCGGCTACTTGCTCATTTTCGAAGAAAAATGACCCAATGAATGAAAATTCACACCAAACAGAGACTCATTGTGAATACATTGGCTTCTTAATACTCACGTGTGGGTTCTCTAAACCCCATATTAGGCATTTTGATTATGGACATAGCCACCGAGATGAAAATGAGCTTTTTTTGAAAACAAGATTTTTTTTGGTAAAAATCATCGGATGGTGTTCCATTATTGAATAACAAAGTACAACCTCTCCAATAAAAACAGAAGTTTAAAAAAATCACCAGTTCCTTTTTTTTAACCGCCAAATCAATTTTAAAATTGCAAATGGCCCACCCTGCACTTCTTTGAAAGGCTACAACGAAAAATAGGTCATTTTAAACATGGAAGTATGGATATAAAGGGTGATCCATCTAGAGATTTTTTTTCAAAGGGGGTTTTTTCAAAATTTCCGCGTGAATTGCGTTAAACTTTATTTTTTTATTTATTTTTCCTTTTCGGTCTTGTTTGCCATTTTATCATAGAAACACTAACACCGCAACAACGTCTCCAAATTGTGCAACTGAATTATGGAATGAGAAACGAGACGATCCGCTGTTTTCGAACAACGGTTTATTTAGTGATGAGGTCCCTTTCAGGCTCAACGGCAACGTCAATAAATAAAATATCCGCACTTGGGCTGAAGAGCAACCAGAAGAGCTGTCATTTTACCCAGAAAAAAACATGGTTTGGTGCATTCAATGGGCTGGTGGAATCATCGGTCCATATTTTTTCAAAAATGATGATGGCCGTAACGTAACCCTGAATGGTGCTCGCTATCGCACCTTGATATCGGATTTTTGCTACCTGAAATTGAAGCCCGTAATCTTGACATCATTTGGTTTCAACAGAACAATGGATTTATTGTCATTTCAAACAGCAGCTAATTTCACGCATTTGACCGATTAGTTGGCTGCCTTGATCGTGTGATATCACGAGTTTAGGCTTTTTTCGTTAGGGCCACGTACAGTCCAAAGTCTTCGCTGACAAACTAGCTAAGATTCAGGTTTCGAGGCAAACATTACGCGTGTCATGAACGCCATACCGGCCGAATGGACACGCTAAGACTTAGTCGCGGTTTACATTTGAAGGAAATTATATTTAAAAAATAAATGGCATAAAATGTCCTTTCGAATGAAAAACAAAGATTCCACACTTGATTTGAATTTTTGTTTTTTTTTTGTATTGAAAAAAATACCTCTGGACCGATCACCCATTATATACAGTCGAATTTCCTAACAAATCTAAATATGCACTTACTTCAAGGACTTGTCTAAATTTTGGGGCCGGATCTACAGACCCTAGGAACCGAAAAATTGGCCCCCTTCAGCAATGGACAAGCGGGTATTTAAAATTGATGAAATTTCCTCCCGAATTTTTTACGATTTAATTGAATGGGATGCCTTGACCCATGAGCCAGTGGTCCACAAGGCACAGAAAATAAACTAATGTCAAACATGGACCCATCACCAAAGCCAAACTGGAAGGCAATCCGTGGTGGAAAGTATAAAAGCTACGGCCTGGTCGAAACAGGAACATTTCAATACCAGGAAAATCGGTGTTATCAGAAGCGAACACACGTTGCCTATGATATGAGATTATTCTAGTATGCCAGATAACACAAACTTTCCTGGAACTGATAGTGTTCTCCTTTTCCCCATGTGGTAAACCCGTTCCGCATTGCATCAAAAGGAAACTATAATCCTTAAAACTTCCTGCTTATGGAAATCAGACGTGCAATTATAGGAGTATAAATAATTTTTGAGCTTTTTTGTTTTTCTTTCTTGTAGCATAGCATCCCTTTTTGTTTTAAGGGAATCTCTGTTTACTTAGCATACTTTGAGGCTTGTTGCAGCACACACACACACTCACTGACTGAGCCACATATTATCAAACATCAGAGGCTGAAATTCCCATTGCATACTTTTGAGCTGTTCGCTTTGTGTTGCTCATGTAGTTGGGGCTTTTTTCAACAATCATAAAGCACACAATTTTTTTTTCGTAAGCTGCAAGGATTTTCGTCATTTTTTTCAGGCATCCCTTTTTAATTCATGAGCTATGTGTGTGTACGTCAATTTTTTGCGTAATTCCCCTTTTCTGTACTTTTCACCGACAAAGGCACACACACTCACACACAGGCACCTACACATGTATTTATGAGGGATTATCTCTCGCTCTGTGTTTATGGCGTAGTTGCACCTTCATATTTAATATGTGGCAATTCGCATTTGGCGCAACACATGTACATACTCGTAATGCATTTGTTCGGTTAAAGGGTATTAAGTCAAAATTTTCAAAATTTTAGTTTTGGTACACTGAGCTGAACATAAAGTACAATGATTTTTTTAACCACGTGTCTGTTACATTTTTCATGGTAAATGTTTGATAACGAAGACAAAATAACGTTGTATAAGGTCAAATGTACATACAGAAATGCAAATGCCATACGCAAAGGGTAATTCGCGTTAATCATAATGGGACTCCCGTATAGGTTATTTGATTTTTAGCCTAAGTAATCGTTGCCAAAGACTGCTGAAGAAAATCCTTGGCAGGTTTAGAAACAGCTGTACAGTCTGCCTGGCAACCGTAGCCAATATATATGACCAATTTTTTAATTGATTCTGAAAAAGAAACAACAAAGGCTCGAACCTGAATAAAACCTGTTCAAGTCATAATTATGATTAAAGACAGAATAAATGTAAACAACGCAAAAACATACTTATAATTAGTAGGTTAATTTAATATTAAAAACTGTAACAGTAACTATATTTCTGGTTAAACGAGGTAACCAATAATTAGTGAACTTAACAATAAAAATGATTTCAATAACAAACTTCATAGTTAATAATATTAACAATTTCATTGCTAAACTGAACATGTATTGTTTCAATTAATTAACTATGAAATTTAAATATTAACAATTTTCATGGTTAAAAACAAGGCATTGTTAAAACAAAAATAATTATTTTAGTTATAACAATGTTAATGGCTGAAAAACTCAACAAGGCATTGTTAGAACAACAATAATTATTTTAAAATTAACAATTTTCATGGTTACAAAATTTAACATTAGTATAGTTAAATTAACTATTATTATTGTTAAATACGAGTCAACAACAAAATTTTCAAATAACCCTTATAAAACGTAGACTCCAAGTCATGTTTATTTATAGTTAAGTTAACCTTATATAAGGTTATTTTTCTTCTCAGTGTACGAATAGATGCAATGCGGTCATCTATAAATACTGCAAAAATTGTCAATCGTTTGCTTTCCTCTAGGCAATTAGTTGTTCAGGGTGTAACACATTTGACCACGTCAAACTTTAGCTTTTTTTTAGTGTTACAAATATCAGCTCAAACTCACAGTTGTTGTTTTTTTTTTTTTTTTTTTTTTTTTTTTTTTTTTTTTTTTTTTTTAAATAACCAACACTCAGGGGATGCCCCCTATATATGCGGTGAATTGCGTTGGCGAGTGGAAATTAATGGATCGGAGGAGGGAAAGAGGGAGTAATGTTTGTTGACGCTTGACTTGAACTTCTGGATGTCGCAATTAGTGGGAAATACATTTGCCGGAAGTCGATTCTACATACGGACTGTACGAGCGAAAAACGAATTTGATCTGTAGTGTATAGTGCGGTCAACTGGCCAATCGATAACAAACGGGTGTGAATTCCTAGAAAGTCGCGTATCCCTGCCGAACATCCTCACGTCAGGAATAAGGCGACGGATGTCTGATGAACACACACCATGAAAGTAACGATAGAACAGCGTCACGCAACCCACATTCCGACGATGCTCAAGGGAAACAATAGAGTTGGATACCCTACTGTCACCTATCAGCACCATCGCTCTCCTTTGAACACGGTCAAGTAGCTCCAAGGATGATTTTGGAGCACCTGCCCATATATGGGAGTTGTATTCCATCTTTGGCCTGATGTAAGTTGTATAGATATTGAAAAGATCAGAAGGAGTGAAATATTTCTTGCACCGCTTTAAAAAGCCTATGCACTTGAGTGCTTCTTTCGACACTTCGAGCGTCACATTGTATTTTCATGCCCAGAACATTGAGAGCTTCTGATTGTTCAATATCCGTACCATCGAGAGAGATTGATGATATTGTTGGGTCAGCGAATCGCTTATGAGACAACAAGCAGCACTGTGTCTTACGTGCATTAAAATCTACTCTATTCACTCGACCCCATTCGGAAATGGCCAGTAGATCACGGCCAAGTGTCTCATCCATAATTCGCCTTTTGTCTTCAATATCTTGAAGGCTCGGCCTACGGTCGAATGAATATGAATGACAGAGGTTACTATCATCTGCGAAAGAGTAGATTGGATTCACGGTCTGACCCAATAGATCGTCAATGAAAATAAGAAACAAAGAGGGAGAAAGGACAGAGCCCTGTGGTACACCTGCGGTCAGCCTATGTGTGTTGGATGAGAACCCATCTACAACAACTCTAATAGTGCGATCTCTAAGAAAGCTCGATATAAACCGAGCAAACGTATTACCGACACCAAAAGCGATCAGCTAAGGTCTTCAACAGAAGACCTTAGCTTCAAACCCCCTCAGTTCGGAAGGAGAATACGATAGTGCTGTAGCTTCTGCCCTATAACACAATCCAAGAGTTTCGACAAGAAGCTTATCTGCTCAAATGGGTATAAACAGACAGTCACTGCAGTCAATTATGCACAAAGGTTTCCAAAAGACTTCCCGATTCGCTTGCAATTTTGCCAGAAGATACATCAAATGGTGGAAAAGGACAAAAATATGCTGAACTCTATTTTTATGTCTGACGAGGCCCATTTCGAATTAAACGGCAACATCAACAAACAAAATTGTCGGAACTGCAGCCACTTCATGTCACAGTGTGGTGTGCAGTTTCATCATGCTGTATTTTCGGGCTCTACTTCTGCGAAGAAAACGGTAACTAAGTTACGTTTACTGAAGATCGTTACTTAAGCATCTCGACAGAGTTTTTCTATCAAGAATTAGGCCGAATGAGAATTACTTTCAACTAGGTGTGGTTTCAGCAAGATAGTGCAACTCCTCACATAGCCCGGCCTGTTATGACAGAATTGCGATGGAAATTTGCTAATAAGCTTATAACCTGAAACTCCGCTTTCCGTTGGCCTCCCAGATTGCCTGACTTTTTCTTGTGTGATTTTGAAAACAGAAAGTCTACAAAGCAAACCAATAAATTTGATTGAACTAAAGCAATCCATTCGAGAATAACTGCGGCCATTCCTGTCTCAACTCTCCATGCAGTTATGAACAACTTTTTGGTAAGATGCCGTGCATGCATCAACGAGCAGGGACGGTCATTAAAATTCCAACTAATTAATCTATATTTAATAAAATTTAATGAGCTTTAACAAAAATGAATTCCATGTACTGAAAAAAAAATGTTATTTGAGTTTCATAATGTAGCAATATTCATCAGCCACTTTGTAAACACCCGTTTCATAGGCTGAACCATTACCTACCATTTGTCATTGTAATTATTTTTAATTAAAACTAATTAGATTTTTAGTGAACTTAGGTATAGTAAGTCAACCAGCTAATCGATAACCAATCGGTGCGATTTACTGGAAAGTCGCATAACCCTGCCGTACATCACATTCCGAAGATGCTCTAGGGAGCCAATAGAGTTGGATACCCTACTGTCTCTTATCAGCACAATTGCTCTTAATCAAGTAACTCCAAGGATGATTTTGGAGCACCTGCCCATACTTATATATGGGAGTTGTATTCCATCTTCGGCCTGATGCACAGTGGGCGATTGGACCTCGCTGGCGGCATTTAATTCAAATTTGAAAAAGCGTTAATTTTTTCACAAATCGATAACAGATGCTTTGATTAGATTTTTGGCGTTTTTTTATAAGCTCTACGATCAGCTGATCATCAGCTGTGAGCTGTCAAACACAAAATATGTTTTAGCAAGTGCTTTACAATATTTTTTCTTTGTTGTGCGCATTGATTTCGAGCTCCTTGGAAATTTACAATTTTTACTTGTTTATTAAAAGTGTGGCTTTTTATTAACTTCAAGGTATGTATTACATAAAAAATCAGTGTTTGTGACCGGTCTATAAATGTGTTGTTCATAAAACGTAGTGGTAATTAAGTGTATTAACAACTAGCCCGCACTAGCGTGCACCTGTCGTTCGTGGAGTAGAACTTACAAGATTCGCACGGATTTGGTCTAACTCTTTTTTTAGCTGGAAGTATGAGTCATTGTGCGTCCAAAATGTGTAATATGAACTGCTATTACCTGCTAACCTTTAAATCATGGCACTTTTTAGGAACAATGTCGGTAGCAAAACGGGTATTTTTTTTAGTATGGCATGAAGAAGCGTCCCAACCAAGAAGTTTCTCACCATGGAAAACTTTGTATTTGGTACTGTTTTCAAAAACCTTAAATATACTCAGGAGGGGCAGTACGAGATTGGCAAAAAGCTGCGAAATTTTACTAGTAAGCTTGTAGAAAAGTGGAAAAACTGTAGAAGAAATAAGGTTTTTTTTGAAAACAAAAACCAGGAATGGCTAGATACGCCGTTAGTATTGATTGGAAGATCATCTTCCGAAATTATTGGACGTCCACAAAAAGATATTTCGGAGTGTTGCAAAAAAACGGAAGTTAAGAAATTGTCAGGCCTTACTGAAGATGTGCCATCAGAAGCATTGTTGGTAGCTGCAAGCTGCAGCTTGTATAAATGTGGAAAACGTAGTGCTTCACAGGTGGTGGCAATGCTAAACGCCGACGAAGAGTTTAGCGGTAAGATTTTGAAAACTATGAGTACCCCTCAGCGTCTACCGACAAAATTTTCTGATGAAAAAGCACTGGCGCTATTTGTAGATGTTGGACATACCAAGTACACATGGAATTTGTCAAAGAGAGCCGCTAAAGGGCAAAACGCCGATATATATCCATGCTACGACAAACTGCGTTCTGCGAAAAAAAAATGCTATCCTAGTGTCATCACGGTCACTGATCATTTCGCTGAAGTACCATTACAAAGCTTTGTAGACCAAACGATTGCTAGGATTATTGAAGCACACCCAGAATGTTTTCAAAACCATATTGAAAATAATAATAACACCCAATTAACTGCTACCTACAAATGGGGTTGTGATGGCAGCAGCGGCCATTCTACTTACAGGCAAAAATTTAATGACTTCGATGGAGACATGATAGATCACTATTTATTTTCAATTTGTATGGTACCATTGATAGTGCAGAAAGGACCGACAGTTTTATGGAAAAACAAGCGGCCTTCTTCTACCCGATATTGTCGACCCATTAAATTACTTTGCGAGAAAGAATCGGCAGACTTGTCTCGCAGAGAAATTCAAAACATTAACAGCCAAATATTAAATATTTTTCCAACATTTGTGAGTACCTTAAGAATTGATCACCAATTTCATATGACCATGCTTGATGGCAAAACGTTCAGTGTCATATCGGCTTCGCAAACATGCGGAATCTGTAGCGCGACTCCCAAAAATATGAACGATCTAAATTTGGTGAAAAGCTTTCCTATTAAGGGAAACCTATTTGAATATGGCTTATCAAGTCTCCACGCATGGATTAGATTTTTCGAGTGTGTTTTGCACATTGCATATAGAATACCAATACAAAAGTGGCAAGCTCTTGGTGCTGACAAGGATGTCGTTGAACAAAATAAAAGAAGTATTCAGCAGAAGCTAAGGGAAGAAATGCATTTGTTGGTGGATATACCAATGGCTGGTACTGGCAGCACGAACAACGGAAACACTGCAAGGAGGTTTTTCCAACAACCAAATTTGGCTGCTCGTATAACAGGAGTAAGCTATGATTTAATATATCGATTTAGCGTAGTCTTACGAGCATTGGCTTGTGGATACGACATAAATTCGGACGCATTCGGATCTTACGCATTGGAAACTGCCGAAATTTTTGTTAAAGCATACTCCTGGTTTTACATGCCATCGTCTGTTCACAGAATTTTAATTCATGGAGCAGATATAATAAACCATTTTTCCCTTCCGATTGGTATGATGTCCGAAGAAGCTCTTGAAGCCAGGAACAAGGACTATCGAAACATACGCAAGAGCAATACAAGAAAAAATTCCAGGAAAAATACAATGGAAGATATCATAAATGCTTTATTAGTTTCGTCTGACCCTTTGATATCTTCATTGTCAAATGGGTCTTCAATTTCGTCTGCAAAAAATATTATTATGGACGATGATGCTAAGAGCTTGCTGTTAATGAAGCATCTAGATATGCCTGATTCTGATTCCGAAGATTCCGAAGATAATTTTGATTTATAAAATTTGTTTATTGAAGTTAAAAAAAAAATTTTGAAATTAAAAAAAAATTAAAAAAATTTTTAAAAATTAAAAAAATAAATTTAAACAAAATTTTTTTTTCTTAAAAAATTCTATGATATTTTTCTGAGCTGTGAAAAAAACCGTCTGAAGATATCTGTTTTCGTTTAAAAGTTATTAATTAAATGCCGCTAACGAGGCCCAATCGCCCACTGTGTGATGTAGATTTTATAAACATCAAAAAGATCAGAAATATTGATATATTTCTTGCACCGCTTTAGAAAGCCTATACACTTGAGTGCTTCTTTCGAATACATGCCTCGCCCAACGAGCGTCACATTGTATTTTCGTGCCCAGAAAATCAAACGACCAACCGCTCTTACTTCACCGGAAAGAAGTATGAATTTTTGAACGTAGACGTTGCTAGTAAAGAAACTTTTCACGCCTACAATCGTAGAAGGACGGCCAACTGCTTAAACTTCCATTGAATTTGTATGCTTTTAATGTTCCAAAAATTTGAAAGAAACCAAAACGGTCCAAGACAGATACTTACATGACGGTTTTAAATTGTATAACTTCTCGCAGTGACATCCATTTGAACCAGGAGGCGATACTACTTATACTACCAATGATTACTTGGGACCTGCAAAGCGGTCCAGATTCAGCTAGTATTTTAACCTACTACAACTGTCTTAGCAAACAGTGTTTTAACTCATTATCATATTTTTGAGTTAATGCCCTTTTGCTAAAAAAGTGAAATATCCGCCTGTACATGTTCCATGTGTTAAGGTTTTAAAAGATTTGCAAAGCTTAAAAAGTACGCTTATCATGTTCATGGTAATTTATGCTGTAGGGGGAAAATAAGGAAAGTTGGTGGGGAGGTTAAGTTTATGTATCGGTACTTACCACATCAATTATTTGCATTAAAGTTAAACCAAAACTTAATTGTAATGGATCCGATTCGTTTAAAACCGGCCGCTCTAGTGTATTATATGTATCTAATAGATCATGTAACAGTCTCTTTTCATTGTAACCTGCTAAGCAAACTGCAAAGAGACAAAAACAAAAAGAAGAAGAAAATAAATATATTACATTAGACATAAGTTCAAAAGTAGTTCATTGATTCGAAAAAACTGATGTCAATACGGTCCCATCAGGTCAACCTCAATATTCAGCAGTCCCTGTCTATCGTCCTTTGTAGCTCTACAAGCCTGTCAAAACGTTTAGTTTTTTTTTCCTTTCAGAACCATTCGTTTTCATTTAAAATTTGTTGGGCAACACCTGCATTTAACATGTCCTGTGCTTTGCTCCAACAGGTTTATGTTTATGGGAGTTATCAATTGGACTGTGACCGTATTATAGGGGTTTTCGACAGCATATGAGCTCAGATGTCAATTGAAGTTTCAACGATGGCATGAAATAGGGACAGGCTCGAATGACACTCGCTGGGTTCGCAGGCTTCAAATGGTGTCAGTTTGCTGTTGATGTTTGTTTTTAAAAATACGATAAAATGTCAGAAAAATGGAAATAAAAAAGAATCAATTTAAAGATACACTCTCCCTTCAGCCTTAAAGTAGGCTATACATTTGCCTACATTTTTCATACAGCCTAAATGTAGGCTCCATTTCTTTCGATAGGGTGGATGGAAAAATATCAACTTGACGTTTTAAGTAGTATTCATTGTGATGGATTCAATCAAACAGCCTTTGAAATCTTTGGGGGGAACTTTTAACATTTTTCGTTGATTGCTGGTTTTGAATTTAACTTTAATCTCTAGGGTCGCATATGTTTTGCATTTGGGGCTAGGATTTTCTAATGTGCGCTTCGTGTGGAAAAGTTGAACGTTGAAAATGACATTGACATTTTTGCTTCGTTGGCCACTAAAGGGTGGTATTGAAGGGGTTTGTTAGTCAAGCATTAACAGTTTTAATATATTTCCATTAAAATGGATATACAGTAGAATCTCTAAAAAGTTAACTTTTTGAGTTAATGTTTGCTGAGCGTTTTTATTTTTCAAAATTACCTTTTTTTAGTCCATAAAGTGGTAATTCGGTCAGTTTTTTAATTGTTCAGTGGCAACGCTGAGGTCTAATTTTGTTTACTGGTATTCCCCGAATTTTTTTTTTGTTTTCAGTTGTAACTTCATTGTCAAACAAGATTGATTTAGTTCATCGTAAGCTTGAAAATGTGTGAGTTGTGTAACGTTTATATAAAAAATGTCTATAAGGCAAATTAAATCATCGCAAATCAGTTTAGATATGCAGCAAAAGGTGGAGATTTTAAATAATTGATCAAGGTTTTCACCGAAAACGATTGGCGTTGAATTATGGTGCATCTAAAGTAAACATTTTCAAAATAAAGAAAAAACGTGATTAAATTCTCAGGGCTTTGGCACGCACATATGAAAAAGTACAGAGAAAAACACTGCGTAAAGCGCAATATGCTAGTAACGGGTGATCAATCCAGAGGTATTTTTTTTAAATATTACGCATGAGTTGTGCTAAACTTTTTTTTTCAGTATTGTTTGCCATTTCATCATAGAAAGACCTACACCACGAAAACCACGTTGTGTGTCATCAACGCCACACCGGTCGAAATGCTCGAAAGAGTCAACCAAAATTGAACCTGCAGAATGGCAACCCTGAGGCGTTGATTTGAATTATTTATTTTTTTTTGTTTTGAAAAAAATACCTCCAGATTGATCACCCGTTATGAAGGCACGATACTATCGGGTATTCCATTTCGAGGTTCTCTAATTTTTTAAAGAAAAAAACACAGAAAATTCAAATTGAAAGGGGAATGTTTGTTATCATTTGAAAGAACATTTTTTGGCATTTATTTTTTGAAGATTATGTCTATCAAATAATGGCCGCGGCTACGTCTCAGATGGTCCTTTCGATGACTCGTTTGAGCATTTCGACTAGTAACTGGCGAATGATATGCGTATTTTTTTGCTCAAGGCCTGAATCGAAGCGGGTTTGTCCGTATAAACTTAAGACTTTACATATCCCCACAGGAAAAGGTCTAACGGTGTGATATCACACGATCTTGGTGGCCAATCGCCCGGCCCAAAACGTGAGATTACCTGCTCACCGAAGTGTTCTCTCAATAAAACCATTGATTGATGCGATGTGACGGGAAGTGGCGCCGTCAAACCAAACCAAATGTCGCCTAGATCACCAGCTTCAATTTCAGGCATCAACTAGTCGGTTATCATGGCACTATAACGGCCGCCATTGACGGTTACGTTCTCACCGGCATCACTTTTAAAGAAATATGGACCGATGATTCCACCGGTCCACAAACCACACCAAACCGTTGTTTTTTCTGAATGAAGTGGCTCTTAAACCTCTTCTGGTTGCCTTTCGTCCCAAATGCGGCAAATTTTGCTTGTTTACATGCCCATTGAGCCAGAAATGGTGGCCGATTACATAGTACACGCAGAAAAAAAGTATGGTTGGGGTAACAATATTCAAAGAGCATCATATTTTGTTTGTTATATGGTTGTGGCACAACAATATTATTATCATCATAACAATAGTATGGTTCACAAACAAACATACGATGATCCCCATAACAATATTATGGTCCTCACAACAGAATTATTCACACACAACCATACTATGATCCCCACAACCATATTATTATTCACATTCAACCATATTATGATCCTCATAACCATAGTATGTTTAACGTACAACCATAGTATGATCCTTACAACCATAGTATGACTTACACGCAATTCTACTATGATCCCCAAAATTTTTGGTAAAGATTGGGTTAAGTTTTTATTTAACAATAGAGAATTTTATTAAGTAAGTTATGTAATAATAGGAGCGATTTATTAAACAGTAAAAAATATATTTATTAAAAAAATCTCAGTTATACTAATTCGTAGTATGTTTCGAAAAAAATTAATTATTTTTACTATAATTGCGTGAGATTCGTAAAAATAACATTGTCAAATTAAAAAAAAAAAACAATATTGCCGGTATGATTGCCGTAATAATATCATTGTTAACATAAAACACAAAACACAATACTTTTGTCGCACTAACCATATTTATATTGTTGCTATAACCATATTTTCATTTTGAAGTTTGGCACTAATACTATTGTTACATTTCAACAATACTAATATTGCCGCAATCATACTTTTGTCAAGATAAAATTCATAAAAACTATACTATGGTTGCGACGACCATACTTTTATTGCAGAGATCATACTATTGTTGCCGTGCCATGTGGTAATCATATCTTTTCTCTGCGTGTAGGGACATAAATACTGTTACAACATTGAACACACCCATTTCAATAGTAGAACTGAACATACCCCGTTAATGTCATATGGGTTTTGAAAGCTAACCGTTAGACTGTAAGGGATTTTAAAATTGTCTCAACTTTCATCATGGAGTCATATAATGAGAACCGTATCGCTGTAATAGCCTTTTCAAGTGTGAAATGAAAAAAGCGTTATTTTCAAAACGCTCCGGCCACTAGGGAGTAGCCGCATGTTCGTCTACAGATGCACAAAACTGTTTGAGGAGACTGGAGATGTAAAAGACAGCCACCGGTCGGGCCGCCCACGCTCTGTTCGAACACCGCATGCCATCAAAGCCGTTAGATCAAGAATTCACAGAAATCCGCTTCGAAAATAGAAAATCATGCTCCGTGAGATGAATATCACGCAAAAGTCCATGAGTCGAATCATTAAAAAAGACTTGGGACTCTGGGCTTTCAAATGACGTACCGGACATTTATTGACTGCAGCTTTAAAAAAAAATAGGATTGAAAAATGCAAACGTCTTTTGTTGAAGCACGCTGATAACTTGCACAGAAAAATTTTGCTCACCGATGAAAACAATTTTACCGTTCAGGAAAAATTTAACAAGCAAAATGATAGAGTGTATGCGCGGTCATCTAAGGAAGCATCTGAACTGATCGCAAGGGTGGAAAAGGGCCGTTCGGCAATAATTTAACAAGCAAAATAATAGAGCGTATGCGCGGTCATCTAAGAAAGCATCTGAACTGATCGCAAGGGTGGAAAAGGGTCATCACCCAGCTTCAGTCATTGTTTGGTGGAGTGTCTCTTACGATAAGGTCACTGACCTGCATTTCTGCGAACCAGGAGTCAAAACATTAGCCAAAGTATACCAAGAAACCGTTTTGGAAGCTGTTGTGAAGCCTCTTAACAATTCCAAAACCAGCCATGGACTTTCCAGCAGGATTCTGCGTCAGCCCATAATGCTAAAACGTCCCAGGCCTGGCTTCAAAACAATTTGCCAGCGTTCATTTCCTCTGAAGAATGGCCCTCAGGCAGTCCAGATTTGAACCCTTTTGATTACAAATTGTGGACTGTTTTAGAGGACAAGGTTTGTCACAAAAGATACCCCAACATTGGATCTCTTAAGACTGCTTTGGTTCGAGCTGTGGCCAATTTTCCAATGGACGAGGTTCGTGCAGCTATTGACGATTGGCCAGTGCGACTTAAGGCGTGTGTAAAGGCAAAAGGCGGACATTTCGAATAAGTAAATTCTTTTTGGATACAATATACATCAATAAATATATTAAAAAATATTTGGTCCAAAAACATTTAGTACTTTTTATTTTACAGCATAAAACGTGTGTAAGAGTTTTTATGTCCCTACTAAGAATGTAGGTTTTAAATTCCAAGAGATGTAGACCCTCTTACCCAGTAGTTAGAGAGTATAATTAATGAGGGTATACAAAAATTGAACCAAACCTTTTTTGCAGTTCGCTTAAACCATTCTCTTCTCTGCTGTCAGCAAGGTTTAACCGAACTACTTCAATGTTTAAAAAAAGCCTATTAGTTAAATTAAGGCTGCTCTTCTAATTCTGCTGGTTGACCAAAAAAATAACTATAACACCACGATTAAAATTAATCTCAATTGTATAGAAACATTTTTCGTAATATGTTCCAATATGATAGTTTTTCCACAGTTCGAAAATAAATAGCAGTTGCCTAGAATTACCTTTATCTTGCCGAATTACAACCGATTAAATCCATATAATGATCTTTACACCTCATTACATGCCGACTGTAATCCAGATTTAATGAGGCCTTATTACACAAACGAACAAAAATTCACAAATAAAATTGAATTACATGGAATTTTTCTCTTGCCGTACACACGGCGACAATATTTTAAATATTACAGCAAGAATACACACAATGCTGGCACTATAGGAGTTTTTCAATTGTTTTTTTTTGTTGCTTCTGCCTATTTAATAAATTAATAATTTGACGAAATGATTACCGATTGTATTTTTATATACAGTGGTGGAAAAAATAATAGGGACAACAGTTCATACGGATAATATTAAACATAAACGCTAGGAAAACATGTATATTTTTGTGAATGACTCTGCCAGATTATTTGTAGTAGTGTTTAATTTTTGTTGTTAAACTTAATTTTTATATTAAAGCTCATAACATTTTTGGATGGCCGCTTAAGTGATATCACCTGTTAATTGGCTTGGAAAAAATAATAGGGACAATTTAGAATTCTCTTCTAAGGGCGGTTCGGAAACTTCTTAGCTTCGCACAATAAAGCGCGATATAAACAGAAAAAAGTTAAGTGTTTTGGAAACTTCCATCTCTGCTATGAACACATGTTAAATTTTGTTTCGATCTGGCAACTCCTTCATATAGAAACAGGTGTTCACAAAAGACGCATCCGCGATTTTTTTACAATGGAAAAATTAGAAATGCGTAGTGTCATTAAATATTTACATAAAAAAAGGTTTATCGGGACAAGAAATTCATAATGATATGGCGAATGTGTTAGGTGAAAGTGCTCCTTCATATGCAACAGTAAAAAATTGGGTTGCTGAATTTAAACGTGGTCGTACAAGCATTGAAGATGAACCACGTAGTGGACGTCCAAAAACAGCAACAACAACAGAAATTGTAGCCAAAGTGCATGATATGGTATTAAATGATCGACGCATAAAAGTGCGTGAAGTAGCTAATATCATGGGCATCTCAAATGATCGAGTCCATTTAATTTTGCATGAAGAACTACTGATGAAAAAGCTTTCTGCAAGATGGGTGCCGCACTTGTTAACAGTCGACCAAAAATGCATAAGAATGAACATTTCTCAAGCTTGTTTGGATCGTTTGCAGCGAAATGGATTTTAAGCGTCGTTTCATAACTGTTGATGAGACATGGATCCACCACTATACTCCAGAGGCAAAAGAACAATCCAAACAATGGACTGAAGCTGGAGGAAGTGCCCCAAAGAAGGCAAAAACAATTCAATCGGCTGGTAGGGTTATGGCAACGGTTTTTTGGGACTTCAAAGGTTTTTTTATTGATTGACTATCTGCAAAAGGATAAAACAATAAATTCAGAGTACTATTGCAACCTTTTAGATCAATTACAAATGTACAAATTCGAGAAAAACGTCCTGGCTTACAACACAGAAAAATATTTTTTCATCAAGACAACGCACCAGCGCACAAGAGTGTTTTAACAATGGCTAAAACCAACGCATTAAAGTACGAGTTGCTTGACCACCCACCTTATTCTCCAGATTTAGCTCCCAGTGAGTTTTACCTGTTCCCCAATCTAAAAAAAATTCCTTGCTGGCAAGCGTTTTACCTCAAATGATGATGCAATTACAGTTGTAAACCACTATTTTGAAGACCTTGAGGAAAACTATTTTAATCAAGGGATAGAATTGCTAGATAAGCGTTGGACTGAGTGTATTGACGTTTCAGGAGATTATATTGAAAAATAAAAATATTTTTGAAAAACTAACTATTCTCTTTCATTGATAGGCTAAGAACTTTCCGATTGAATTGTTTTTGCCTTCTTTGGGGCACTTCCTCCAGCTTCAGTCCATTGTTTGGATTGTTCTTTTGTCTCTGGAGTATAGTGGTGGATCCATGTCTCATCAACAGTTATGAAACGACGCTTAAAATCCATTTCGCTGAAAACGATCCAAACAAGCTTGAGAAATATTCATTCTTATGCGTTTTTGGTCGACTGTTAACAAGTGCGGCACCCATCTTGCAGAAAGCTTTTTCATCTGTAGTTCTTCATGCAAAATTAAATGGACTCGATCATTTGAGATGCCCATGATATTAGCTATTTCACGCACTTTTATTCGTCGATCATTTAATACCATATCATGCACTTTGGCTACAATTTCTGCTGTTGTTGCTGTTTTTGGACATCCACTACGTGGTTCATCTTCAATGCTTGTACGACCACGTTTAAATTCAGCAACCCAATTTTTTACTGTTGCATATGAAGGAGCACTTTCACCTAACACATTCACCATATCATTATGAATTTCTTGTCCCGATAAACCTTTTTTATGTAAATATTTAATGACACCACGCATTTCTAATTTTTCCATTGTAAAAAAAACGCGGATGCGTCTTTTGTGAACACCTGTTTCTATATGAAGGAGTTGCCAGATCGAAACAAAATTTAACATGTGTTCATAGCAGAGATGGAAGTTTCCAAAACACTTAACTTTTTTCTGTTTATACCGCGCTTTTTGTGCAAGGCTAAGAAGTTCCGAACCGCCCTCGTAACTAACGTTTAATAATCATTGGCATGCTTTGATGTAATATTTGTTTTGTTAGCTAACACATTAGTTCTTAAAAATGGGTAGCGGAGTTCACTCAACTGAAGAAGAGAAAACATAATTAAAAAATTAAGGAAAATCCATAAGGGACATTGCAAATATAATGCATTCATTGCTCAAGAAACAAAGTTTTTAATGCAATTCAGTCAACAATTACCATGGAAAATAGAGGAAGGAAGCGAAAAACGTCACCTCGGTTCGATAAACATCTAGTGCGTTTATCAAGAAAAAATCCTTTTATGTCCTCCAAAGAAATGCAACAGAGTTTAAATGCACCAGTTACAAGCCGGACAGTAAGAAACAGACGTACGGACGCAGGATTAATGGGCAGAAGCCCAAGGAAAGTACCTTTGCTGAGCAAAAAATATATAAAAAATAAGGTTATTTTCGCCAAGCAGCACCAACACCGTACAAATTGGAAAAATATACTTTGGCCAGACGAAACAAAAATTAATTTGTTTGGTTCTGACGGAAAAACTTACCACCGTCGACCTAAGAACAAAGAATATGATCCTAAGTACACCAAAAGGACTGTGAAACATGAAGGCGGGTCAATGATGGTCTGGGGCTGTTTTCCTGCATCTGGTGTTGGTCCCATTTTCTGGATTAGGGACAAGATGTGTGCTGTAGATTATGTTAACATTCTAAGGAACCAAATGCTGCCATTTGCCGATGAAGAAATGCCCCTCAAGTGGCAATTTATGCAAGATAACGACCCAAAGCACTGTTCCAGACTAGCTAAAACTTGGTTCCAAGAGAAGAGTGTACCGATTCTGGAATGGCCTTCACAATCTACGGACCTAAATTCCATTGAACACCTATGGGGCGTCTTAAAAAGCAAAAAATGTGAATGATTTATGGGAAACTGTGAAAAACGCTTGTTACTCCATATCGAAGGAAGCATGCTCAAATCGTGTGGAATCTATGTCCCGCAGATGCCAAGCAGTGATAAAGGCGAATGGATCTACCACTAGGTATTAGCAATTTAGTTCCATTACAACAAAAAAAAATATTTTTAACTTAAACTTATTTAATTTTTGTATGCCGTCCCTATTATTTTTTCCAAGGGCAATATTACAAAAATGTAATTTTTTTTTGTTTATTTTGTTGGTAACCAAATTCTATTTTGACTCTTTTTGTTAGCCTCAATGAAGTACTTAGCGCTTTTAATTTAATTCACATCAATATTGAAATATTGTAGAAAAAATGAAAAAAAAAAATTATTTTTTTTTTCTTATTTTCTTTATTTGCAATCTATTTACAGAGGAAATAATAAGCAAATTTAATATAACACTTAAGAGTAACAGAAAGTTAAGTTCCAATAAACTTAACAAGTAAAGAAATTTATAGTTTGATATTTATATTGATGACATAATAACTCATTCTATGGTTATCTTAAGTACAGGGTGCGGCAAAAGTCACGAAGGGGTTTAAAACAATCATAACTTATTTAATTTTTAATTTTAATTTATTTTTCTTACAAACTAATAAAATATACTATCTGTAGATTTTTTAAATTTATGTGTAAAAAGATTACGTCACGTAAGTGACCACCATTTTCAGCCGTGCAAAGTTGAGCTCTTTCAAGAGCATTTTCCATGACACGAATTAGAGTATCTGGCTGCAAAGCTCTTATTTCGGCCCGAATATTCTCCTTTAGCTGTTCAAGGGTTCTGGGTTTATTGATATACACCCTCTCTTTTAAATATCCCGAAAGGAAATAATCCGGTGCTGTTAAATCCAAGAACGGACAGGCCAATTGAATGCTGAATTTTTGAAAATTAAACGTTGTTGGAAGCTAAGTGCCTAAAATAATTCGTTCTTGGGGATCTCCTGGCTTTAAGTGTTGCACTAACTGCACCTTGAATGGAAAAAGATGTAAATTTATCCTTAATATTCTGCGTAAAGACCTGTCAGGCATTTTCAGTTGAGCAGAGCGCCCTCGAGTTGATGTTTCAGCATTCTCCTTAATACTCTCCTGAACGCGTTGAATATTTCCTACATTAATTACAGAACGGGATCTTCCGCTTCGTGGAAGATCCCTCGCTGAGCCTTGTTCCCGGAATCGCGTCACTAACCGTCGAATTATTGATTCGCAGGGTGAATTCCGCACATTAAAATTACGACGATAGGCTCGTTGAGTTTGAATTATTGATCGATTATGTTCAAAATAAAATTCTATGATTTTGACTCGTTGGATAACGTTGTAACTTTCCATGAGTAGTCTCCCAGATTTATTTTACAAGTCCTTAAAAGAAAATGGGGGAAAATATTTACATTACAAAAGTTATTAATTTTTCAAATCCCTTTGCGACTTTTGCCGCACCCTGTATATGTTAAAAAGGGAGATCTAAAATGTGTAACCTTTTTAGTCTTCTCAATTCATCGCTATCATCTAATAGACTATCTATCAAGATAGTTAGCACTACGCTTTTTTAATTCATCTTTGATAGTAGGCATATTGAGATCTTTATGTATATTATCATTTCTTATAAACCATGGTGCTTTAACTAATAATCTAAGTGTTTTATTTTGGTATCTCTGCCATATTTCTAGATTGGAATTACTAGCAGTTCTCCACAACTCTAAACAGTTGGTCCACACGGGTTTCAGTAGTGTTTTGTATAGTATTACTTTATTCTCAAGGCTTAGTTGTGACTTAGATCCTAGTAGCCAATGCATTCTCTTCGTCTTTATATTATGTTGGTGTCGTTTAAATTTGATATGCTCTTTCCATATCAATCTTCTATCAATGTGAAGGCCAAGTATTTTACGCTTTCAGCTATGGGAATGTTAGATCCATTTAACATTAACGGTGGACAATTTTCCTTTCTTAAAGTGTATGTGACATGAGTTGATTTGTCTGTGTTGACTTTAATGTTCCATTTATTTAACCAGTTTTGAATTGAATCAAGCTGCCTTTAAACTGCATTGGAAGCCTCCGCTGGATTTAGGTGTGTTCCTAAAATTGCCGTATCATCGGCATATGTTGCAATAATTACGTCAGTATTTGTAGGCATGTCGGATGTAAAAATTGTGTTTAATACAGGACCCATTACACTATCCGGAGGAACGCCTGATTTCATCATACCATTTTCCGAGTCCTCGTCGTTAACGCTGACGTAAAAGCATCTATCATGTAGATACGACTTTAAAGGAAGGTAATAGGGGGTAGGTAACACAATCTTTAGCTTGTATAGTAAGCCTCTATGCCAGACTCTGTCAAAGGCTTGCCTGATGTCCAGAAATACTGCCGAACAATATTGTTTATTTTCCAGTGCATATCGCATTGTCTTAACGACTCTTTGGCATGGTTCGGGAGTCCCATGACTTTGGCGAAATCCAAACTGATAGGAATAGGAAACATTCGTTGTAGAAAAAGCCTTTCAAATAATTTTGAAAGTATGGGCAATAAACTAATTGCTCTATACGAACTAAGTAAATTTTCACGTTTGTTAGGTTTTAACACCATAATAATTTTGGCAAGTTTCCATTTGGAAGGAATATGTATTAAATAAAACTGTAAGAAAAATAAGTCCTTTCTTTGGCAAGGACTTAATTATTTTGGCGTCAATTTTATCATGCCCAGGTGACTTCTTGCAGTTCAGCTTACTAATTTCCTTTGCAATTTCTTTAAGGCTTAAGGGTTTGATTGGCCTGTACATTTGACATGTCCCTATTATTTTTTCCACCACTGTATATATTTGCCAAGCCAGCATAATTTCAATTGTATTTCGTTATTTTGTATTTGTATGGTCCTTGCTGGTCATATCACATGAGACACGCACACATATAACACATATAACCACACATATAAGTATATCAGCAACATTCACATATACTTGCGCACACAGAAAAGGGCTCACATTTTGCTTTTTTTGATAAATGTTAAATCAATATAATTTAATAAACAATTTACAGCAAATAATGCTCAACATGCATGTCCTCGCACACACACACACAGATTTAATCGAACACACACATATTCATGCGTATGAGTGAGAGTGCAAAAAATACAAACCCACATCGACCCATACGCACACACGCTCCCATCCATAATTGCGACAATATCGCATCGGCAGAGATAATGTTTAACAATAAATATTGAATGTGTAAACTGCTCATAAGTGCAACATATCGAGGGCTTATATTCAATAACCTCTATCTACATTTTGACGAAATTTTTTTTTTTATGCCAAACTCATCACTGACCCCATCTGCATCTACTGTAAAAATTTCAATTGAAAAAACCTATTTTTAGTACTATATATGCTGTATTTTATCATTTGTCTATCTACAAAGATACTTGTTTATGAATTTTATAAAGGCAAAACCCTCTATCTACATCATATAATTGTTTCGTTTTATTTAATTTCAGGCTATTTTTTAGTTAAATTAATAGTACTGATTTGAAATTTACCACTTCCCCTCGAATTAAAATCGAACTGACCTATTGTCTTTCTGTCATTTTTGACATATGTCAGATTTTATTCCAAAAGATTAAAAGCAATTGTTTTTTCGTAGTGAGAAATTGATTTTATACTATTACAATCAAGCAATATGAAGGTCACATAGAACCAAAGCTATTGCATACCGGTCGACTCCCAATCCAGCAAAACAAATGGAAACATTTACAGGATCTAAAGGTGGTAATTCCAGAGGAGTATCACTATTTCTATGATAATCTCAGCCAGGCGCAATAAAAATTCTGAAAATGAATTATAATCCTTTAATATAGCTTTCACTACAAAATTATAATTACACAAGTTTTTTTTTTCTGTGTAGGGTGCAAATGTTAGAACAGGTCCTGCCATTTTTCCATCCCCAACATTTCTTGTGAACATATCTACCCCCTATCTCCCACCTTTTTGTGGATCCCCATATAAAAACCGTAAAACAAACTTAATTTTAAAATAAGGCAATACCCTCTATCTACATATTATTTTCCTACGCAATGATTTCATTTGTGAGTCAATACCCTCTATCTACCAAAGAAGCTAAAATAACTCGAATTTCAACAAAATTTTTAATTAGGGTGTTTGTAAGACACATTTTGTTAATATTGTGGAAGATGAGTTCATTAAAATTGTTGCTAATTTGCGAATAAAACAGTTTTTTGGCTTTCCTGAAAAATTGTGTTTTTGTAGATAGAGGTTATTGAATATAAGCCCTCGATATGTTTGTGTATGTAAATAGCACAATGCAACAGCCACACAATGAAAGGGTGTTTCGAAAAGGGGGTGGTGGAATTTTTAAAAATATAAAATCAAGTTTTTAAGAAGCTTTGACTAGACTAACATTTTGGTTTTAAAGTCTAAGCCCGACAATTGATAAAAAAGCTGAACCTGACATGTCGATCTACCTGTTTTATTTTGCTGTCGGCTTTTTCTGTTTCCGGGTTTTTCTTGTAGTTTATTGTGAAAGCAAAGAAAAATCATAATTTGCATGTACGTTTTTGATACCCTGCACAACTCTGTGCAATAGACTCTTATACAGGGTGGCGGATGACAGCCACTTCAAAAAAAAATTCATAAGTTTTTTTGTATTTAATGAATCTGGTTAATTTTTTATTTTGCAGATTGATTTGTAGATTAAATAAAAATGGATAACTGGGACACTCAGAACTTTTTTCATTTAAGGGCGAATTGTTGAAAAATGTTGAAAAATTCATCACAGTCAAAAAATGGAATTATCCCGTGAATATGTTCGTGCGATGATTTTTTACGACTTTCGGCTTGGGTTATCGAGACAAGAGTGTTTAGAGCAACTTGTTTCGACTTTTGGCGATGAAGCACCATCACAAACCACTGTTAATCGCTGGTACAAAGAGTTCAGTCTCGGACACCGTTCGATCCAGAACGAACTTTGCCAGAAACCATCTATGCTGTGCGTGAATTTATTGAGCAAGGCCGATTTGTAAATACCGTGAGATTGAGGCATCTGTGGGCATTAGTATGACAAGCATCAATAAGGTATAGCAAAATTTGTTCTCGTTGGATCCCACATACGATTTGACGAATGCTCAAAAAAAGGCTCGTATGGATTGGTGCTAAGAGATGTTGAAAAAGTATAACTGCGGTAGCTCAAAGGCAGTATATAACATTATCACAGGTGACGAATCATGGATCTATGCGTATGAGCTCGAAACAAAACAGCAATCGACCGTGTGGTCTTCGAAGACGAGCCAAATCCAACGAAAGTTGTTCGTGGAAGAAGCACTTCGAAGCAAATGGCGCCTATTTCTTCGGCACTGGTCATGTGGCGACTGTTCCGCTTGAGCAACGTACGAGGGTGGTTCGGAAACTTCTTAGCCTAGCACAAAAAGCGCGGTATAAACAGAAAAAAGTTAAGTGTTTTGGAAACTTCCATCTCTGCTATGAACACATGTTAATTTTTGTTTCGATCTGGCAACTCCTTCATTTAGGAACAGATGTTCACAAAAGACGCATCCGCGATTTTTTTACAATGGAAAAATTAGAAATGCGTGGTGTTATTAAATATTTACATAAAAAAGGTTTATCGGGACCAGAAATTCATAATGAAATGGTGAATGTGTTAGGTGAAAGTGCTCCTTCATATGCAACAGTAAAAAATTGGGTTGCTCAATTTAAACGTGGTCGTACAAGCATTGAAGATGAACTACGTAGTGGACGTCCAAAAACAGCAACAACAACAGAAATTGTAGCCAAATTGCATGATATGGTATTAAATGATCGACGAATAAAAGTGCGTGAAATAGCTAATATCATGGGCATCTCAAATGAACGAGTCCATTTAATTTTGCATGAAGAACTACAGATGAAAAAGCTTTCTGCAAGATGGGTGCCGCACTTGTTAACAGTCGACCAAAAACGCATAAGAATGAATATTTCTCAAGCTTGTTTGGATCGTTTTTAGCGAAATAAAATGGATTTTAAGCGTCGTTTCATAACTGTTGATGAGACATGGATCCACCACTATACTCCAAAAACAAAATAACAATCCAAACAATGGACTGAAGCTAGAGGAAGTGCCCCAAAGAAGGCAAAAGCAATTCAATCGGCTGGTAAGGTTATGGCAACGGTTTTTTGGGACTTCAAAGGTATTTTATTGATTGACTATCGCAAAAGGGTAAAACAATAAATTCAGAGTACTATTGCAACCTTCTAGATCAAGTAAATGTGCAAATTCGAGAAAAACGTTCTGGCTTACAACACAAAAAAATAATTGTTCATCAAGACAACGCACCAGCGCACAAGAGTGTTCTAACAATGGCTAAAATCAACGAATTAAAGTACGAGTTGCTTGACCACCCACCTTATTCTCCTGATTTAGCTCCCAGTCACTTTTACCTGTTCCCAAATCTAAAAAAATTCCTTGCTGGCAAGCGTTTTACCTCAAATGAAGATGCAATTACAGTTGTAAACTATTATTTTGAAGACCTTGAGGAAAACTATTTTAATCAAGGGATAGAATTGCTAGATAAGCGTTGGACTAAGTGTATTTATATTTTTGAAAAACTAACTATTCTCTTTCATTGATAGGCTAAGAACTTTCCGAGCCGCCCTCGTAGGACGGTCAATTCTGAGTGGTACACCACAAATTGTTTGCCTGAAGTCTTCGGACTAATTCGAAAAACGAACAAGAGAAGACAAATCATTGTGCACCCTGACAATGCAAGCTCTCACACGTCGGCTCAAACCAGCGCCTTTTTGACCGGCCAAAAAGTCGAATTGATGGGTCATCCGCCGTACAGCCCTGACTTGGCAGACAACGACTTCTTTTTATTCCCGCACATCAAGAAAAAAAATACGTGGTCAACGATTTTCGTAGCCAGAAGATGCTGTTGAAGCGTGTTTTGGAGGTGTCTCAATCGGAGTGGACAAAGTGCTTCGACAATTGGTTTGAGCGCATGCAAAAGTGTATAAATCATGCTAGAGAATACTTTGAAAAACAATAGAACCATTTTTGATGATAAATATTCGCATTTTCATTTTTAGGCCAGAATTATATATATCAGCCCTCGTATCGTTCCCGGAAAATTTCGAGAGTTCACATCATCGAAGGAGGAACTCATCACCAAAGTGTTCCCCGGCATTGCACAAAAGTACAAAAATCTCGATTGAATTAGTAAACGGGCAATACAAGAAGCGTAGAATAAGAACGTGCATAGCTTGAGTTTGATTGTTCATTCGTACAAACCGTTAACAGCGTGACCGCCGAGCATAAAGCGACAAACTACCCGACGTAATTAATAAACTCGCCTGATGTGCCAGGAAATCCGCCGTATAATTTACAGCTGAAGATGGGATCGATCATAATTATGTTGCGGAATCTGAATCATCTGAAATTGTGCGGGTTGGTACGAGGTTGTCCGTCAAGAACCTGATATGAGGGCTGCTATATATATTTCTGGCCCAAACATGAAAATGCAATTATTAATCATAAAAAATGGTTTATTGTTTTTCAAAGTATTCTCCAGCATGATTTAAACACTTTTGCATGCACTCAAATCAATTGTCGAAGCGCTTTTTCCTTTCTGATTGAGATACCTCCAAAACACATGACCGAAGAAACAGGCGACCATTTCCTTCGAAGTGCTGCTTCCACGAACATTTTTCGTTTGATTTGGCTCGTCTTCGAAGACCCGCACGGTCGATTGCTGTTTTCTTTCAGGCTCATACGCATAGGTCCATGATTCGTCACCTGTGACGATCTTATAAACGTCTTTTGAAGCACGTGTTTTTTTTCAAAATTTCTTTACCCCAATCGACATGAACTTTTTTTGAGCGATTGTTAAAATGTGCGGGATCTAACGAGAACAAACCTTTTTTAAGGCCAGGTGTTCATGCAATATCGAATGTATGCTGGTTGAAGAAATGCCCAATGATGCCTCTATCTCACGGTATGTCACAAGACGATCTTGCATTATCAGTTCATCAATGCCGAAGAAACAGGCGACCATTTGCTTTGAAGTGCTTCTTCTACGAACAACTTTCATTGGATTTGGCTCGTCTGCGAAGACCCACACGGTCGATTGCTGTTTTTTTTTGGGGCTCATACGCATAGATCCATGATTCGTCACCTGTGACGATGTTATAAACGTCTTTTGAAGCACCGCGATCGTGTTTTTTTTTTAAAATTTCTTTACCCCAATCGACATGAACTTTTTTTGAGCGATTGTTAAAATGTGCGGGATCTAACGAGAACAAACCTTTTTTAAGGCCAGGTGTTCATGCAATATCGAATGTATGCTGGTTGAAGAAATGCCCAATGATGCCTCTATCTCACGGTATGTCACAAGACGATCTTGCATTATCAGTTCATCAATGCCGAAGAAACAGGCGACCATTTGCTTTGAAGTGCTTCTTCTACGAACAACTTTCATTGGATTTGGCTCGTCTGCGAAGACCCACACGGTCGATTGCTGTTTTTTTTTGGGGCTCATACGCATAGATCCATGATTCGTCACCTGTGACGATGTTATAAACGTCTTTTGAAGCACCGCGATCGTGTTTTTTTTTTCAAAATTTCTTTACCCCAATCGACATGAACTTTTTTTGAGCGATTGTTAAAATGTGCGGGATCTAACGAGAACAAACCTTTTTTAAGGCCAGGTGTTCATGCAATATCGAATGTATGCTGGTTGAAGAAATGCCCAATGATGCCTCTATCTCACGGTATGTCACAAGACGATCTTGCATTATCAGTTCATCAATGCCGAAGAAACAGGCGACCATTTGCTTTGAAGTGCTTCTTCTACGAACAACTTTCATTGGATTTGGCTCGTCTTCGAAGACCCACTCGGTCGATTGCTGTTTTTTTTTGGGGCTCATACGCATAGATCCATGATTCGTCACCTGTGACGATGTTATAAACGTCTTTTGAAGCACCGCGATCGTATATTTGTAAAAATTTCTTTGCACCAATCGATACGAGCCTTTTTTTTTTGAGCGATTGTCAAATTGTGCGGGATCCAACGAGAACAGACCTTTTTTAAGGCCCGGTGTTCATGCAATATCGAATGTATGCTGCTGGAAGAAATGCCCAATGATGCCTCTATCTCACGGTATGTCACATGGCGATCTTGCATTATCAGTTCACGCACGGAAGCAATGTTCTCTGGCACAACGGCCGTTTTTGGACGACCTTCACGACCTTCGTCTTTGAGCGAGCGTCGGCCACGATTGAATTCATTGAACCAGTTTTTCACAGTGATATAGGATGGTGCTTCATCGCCATACAAAGATTTAAGTTTATCGATGCACTCTTGTCGTGATAGTCCACGTCCACGAAAATTTTCACGAGTTAATTCCATTTTTATGCCAAATGGATTTTTTCAAGTCACTGTAAACAACACAAATGATGGTCGTACGTCAAAACGTTCTGAGTACGTTTATGCTTAAAAATGTCAAACTTTCCAATGGAAATTTCAGAAGGCGGAAGGCAACACTCAGTGTTGCCTGGACCAGAAATATATATAGCAACCCTCGTAAAGAATGTGATTCAAGCGACGATCATCAAGGGCAAGTTCAAAGGAAGTCTTTATGTCAAGAATTCCAAATAATCCTATTGATCTTCCACTCCAATTTAAGCGAATTCAGTTTCTCGTTTGATTGGCTATTGCAATGGCAATCAATAAGCGATGACAATCAATAAATCGCTGGAAGTATGTGGGATTAATCGCGAATTTTCCTGTTTTTCGCTGCCCAGAATGGTTACCCGTTCTTGTGTTGGGTAACCATCTTCGTTATTTGTTTTTTGCTCGGGAAAACAAATCAATTGATATTGTTTAATGTATCGCTTTCTACTGATTTCAATTCCATTCAAATAAATCGCATTGCAATTTAAATTATCATTGTTTTTTTTATCACTCTGGAGTTTATCTGAGGGTTTCAAATGGGGGCTTGTCGCAGTTCGCCTGATCCGCTAGTTGAATAAATATTTTCACAAGATATTGTTTAATGTATTGCTCTCTACTGATTTCAATTCCATTCAAATAAATCGCATTGAAATTTAAATTATCATTGTTTTTTTATCACTCTGGAGTTTATTTATCTGTGGGTTTTAAATGCGAGCTTATCGAATTAAGGCCGGTTCGCTAGTTGAATATATGTGACGCGCAAAATAGAAAGGGACCTAAGGGTAAAAACCAGTTTTGTTCAGGAGAGCCATTTTAAAGATTAGGTCCCTTTCTATTTGCGCTTAGAATCGTCGACTTCACTTTCATAAAACGCGCATATCTCTGGGAGCGAACACTTTTGGGACATGGGATCGGTCTCATTCGAAGCTCAAATGTTGTCCGCATCAAAAAAATAAAGTGAAAATTGATTATTTACCCTTAGGTCCCTTTCTCTATGCGCTGTCGCATATACTTATATAAGTATATTTGGCAGATGTCTCTCGTTTATCATTTTTGAATAGCGTTCTCATCACTATGACATGGCTCATTTTGGCTTCCTTTAGAACAATTTCCACCAATAGTTCACAAATCTTTCATGCCAAATATTATTACTCGTCGCATAATTCACATTCTGGTAAATGCAAAAGCAATGCAAATTTATGAATATTCTATGCGCTCGTGCATGCCAGAGTATGTGAGCAATAACAATAAATAATTCAATACTTAAAAAATCACAAATTTCGAACCGAAGCGAAGGACCAACCGGACATTTGCACACGCCAATTTGTATTTCAACTACACCAAAGGATTGCAAATTAAATTACGCATAAATAAATGTATTCATGACATTCATATTTATTTATTTACAAATACTCGTACATTTTGGCGAGCAGCTCCTTTTTTCCTTTAAAGGGAAAACCGCCCGCTCCCCGCACAATATGCCAGAAGTGCACTGCAGATTTCTTAGGTTTTTACAAAAGTATACGTTTCTTTTTAAATGGGCCAAAAAATGAAAAAAAAATTTAACAACTTTTCTTCGAGCTTCATTTAATTATAACAAATTAGTTTCCTTTTGTCTGTTTTTTTGTTGTTGTTTTATTTTCTTGGCTGAGTGCGTCTTACGTTACGTTTTTCTCTTACGGTTATCAGGAAGTTTTTTTTCTATTCTCCCTTGGTTTTTTTGCTCGCGTTTCGATGTTTTATTGCCATTTTAAGGAAGTTTTTCTTTTGTTCTTTCTTTTTTTCGAGGAATATCTTTCTTTTTTTCTTCTTCAATGTTTTAATGTTTTTTGATAATTATATTTTTCTTGCTGTTCCTAGATATACATACGATTTTATTGTTCAAACTTTATGTGTTATGCTTTGTTAGACAATACAATTTTCGGGGCGGTGTTTTTTTAGGCCAACCCCGGGGTCACTGCTGGCGGATGGAGTATTCTTGCCGTGGCAAAAGTTTTCCTTCCGCACACATTTTTCGTTGTGGTTTTATTTTCGTTTGTTTTTTTTGGATAGGAAAATTGTTGAAAGATCTATTGAGAACAGTGCAGAAGGCAAAATATTAAAGATTATGGCCTTAGAAAATTTAAAAAAAAATTGTTTGGGAAAATAAAGCAGAATAAACATCGTTCAATTCGGTTGGGCCATATTTTATACTTAAGTATACTCGTACATGATACCGTGACCGAGTAAGTGCTCCGTTCTAGGGCACCTCTGTCTATGACTCCGACCCAGTTTCTTAAAAACTTCAAAGTAAAAGTACATTTTAATTTGTAGTAAAATCGGCGTTTATTTGAGAACCCATATGCGCACCATTATCCGTAGCCGGTTTTTTGAACACAAGGTCCGTTGTTCAAGCCAAGTCAGCTTATTAGGTATTTGATGTGTTTCTCTAGTGATTCACAAGTGATTGTCACTATGAAAATTTAAGCTGGTACGAGGGTTGCTATATATATCACTGGGGTAGGCAACACTAAGTGTTGCCAGGCGCCATCTGACATTTTCTTTGGAAAGTTTGACATTTAATAGCAAGATCGTTTTGACGTACGACCATCATTTGTGTAACTACTGTGAAAATTGAAGCTGGTACGAGGGTTGCTATATATATTTCTGGCCTAGGCAACACTAAGTGTTGCCTGACGCCATCTGACATTTCCTTTGGAAAGTTTGCCATTTTTTAGCATAAGCGTACTCAGAACGTTTTGACGTACGACCATCATTTGTGTTGTTTACAGTGACTTGGAAAAATCATTTTTGCAAAAAAAATGAAATTAACTCGTGAACATTTTCGTGCGATAATTGTTCACAACGTTCGACGTGAATTATAACGACAACAGTGCATCGATGAACTTAAATCGTTGTATGGCGATGAAGCACCGTCCTATAGCAGTGTGAAAAACTGGTTTTATGAATTCAATCGTGGCCGACGCTCGCTCAAAGACGAAGGTCGTCCAAAAACGGCCTTTGTGCCAAAGAACATTGATGCCGTGCGTGAACTGATAACGCAAGACCATCATGTGACATACCGTGAGATAGAGGCATCCTTGGGCATTTCTTTCACCAGCATACATTCGATATTGCATGAACACGTGGCCGTAAAAAAGTTTGTTCTCGTTGGATGCCGCACAATTTGACAATCGGTCAAAAAAAGGCTCGTGTCGATTGGTGCAAAAAATTTTTGCAAAAATACGATCGCGGTGCTTCAAAAGACGTTTATAAGATCGTCACAGGTGGCGAATCATGGATCTATGCGTATGAGCCCGAAACAAAACAGCAATCGACCGTGTGGGTCTTCGAAGACGAGCCAAATCCAACGAAAGATGTTTGTGGAAGAAGCACTTCGAAGCAAATAGTCGCCTGTTTCTGCGGCAAAACTGGTCACTGTTCAGCTTGAGCAACGTAGGACAGTCAATTCTGAGTGATACACCACAATTTGTTTGCCTGAAGTCTTCGGAGAAATTCGAAAAACCAACAAGATAAGACGAATCATTGTGCACCATGACAATGCGAGCTCTCACACATCGGCTCAAACCAGCGCTTTTTTGACCGGCCAAAAACGTCGAATTGATGGGTCATCCGTCGTACAGCCCTGACTTGGCACCCAATGACTTCTTTTTTTCCCGCACATTAAGAAAAAAATGTGTGGTCAACGATTTTCGTCGCCAGAAGATGCTGTTGAAGCGTTCAAAAACCATGTTTTGGAGGTGTCTCAATCGGGGTGGAAAAAGTGCTTCGAAAATTGGTTTAAGCGCCTGCAAAAGTGCATATAGTGATGATAAATATTTGCATTTTAATTAATTGGCCAGAAATATATACAGAGGCCCTCGTATTCACCGAAAATCGTCTGTTTCAAATTATTTTTATATTTTTACTTTCTAAGTTTTTATTTTTACAATAATACAACCACTTGATTTAACTTTTTATTTCCCAACCTCTTAAAGTTTCATGATACTCGTAAAACTTTGTAACCAAAACCACCAATATCGTTACCAATAAATTTATATATTTTGAAAACGCATTTATTTGGTTTAAATTATTGTAAAAATATTTTCTTTTGTTTAAGACTGCTAAGAAGATATCAAAGTTTGTTGTGTTCTGCTTTATTTGGAAGTTTAGCTTATATTTAATATATAAGCAATGATCTATATTGTCAAAAACTTTGGCGTTTGAATGTTATTGCGAATCACCAATATTTTAGTGACTGTGAAATGCAGCACAAGAATTTGGTTAACCACAATCACCTCGTCTGATAAACGATATCCAGCACATAGCTTTATATAAGTATATGTCCACCGATTTCTCGCCAAAACTTTATTTGGAGCTGTATTAACATTTGCTATAGCTTAAATGCCCATATGTCCATCTTTACTATTGATCGCAAGTTCTCACCATACGTGACGATTCTTTGGTCCCCTGAGTGTTAAAAAAACCAGGGTTTTCAGAAAACCGGCACTTCGGGTTTTTCTCCAAACCGTGCTTTAAAACCAACTGTCATGTTTTCTTTTAATTAAAAAGCCGGCATTTACCGACATTTCGGTTTGAGGGAGCCATTTGCTTAGAAATGGAATCAGAAGTTAAGTAATTCTGCTCTTAAACAGGCTCTAATTTTTCCCATTTATAAAAAATATGGTTATAAAGGGTTATCCAATAGTTTCGTATCTTTATTTCAACGCACCCTCAAAATTTTTTAATGATCTTTCAGTGTCAAAACGTTTGTCGAAGTCAACATTTTCATCTTGGCAAAGTTCACTTACGAGCAACGTTTGAAAATCGTTAAAAATTACTACCTAAATTCTGAGTCGGTAGCTTTGGCAATGTTTCACGAAATTCATCGAAAAATCATCTTCATTGATGAAGCTCATTTCTGGCTGAATGGTTTTGCCAATAAACAAAAAATGCGCTATTGGACAGCAACAAACCCACATGTACTGTATGAGACACAATTGCATCCGCATAAAATTACTGTGTGGAGTGGTTTTCAAGCCAGCGGTGTAATTGGGCCGTACTTTTTTGTCGATGAAAACAATTGTCATGTTACCGTCAATACTTTAGAGAGCGCTATCGTTTCAAGTTAGAAAATTTTTTTTGGCCAGAATTGGATGAGCCACACAGCACGCGGTACAAGCATTGGTCTATGCTAACAACTTTAGACGAGCTTGCGGTCGAAATGTGTGCAAGAGTGGTGGAAAATTGGGCCCAAACAATATATAGCTGTATATGGGCTCGTGATGGTCATATGACCGAAGTCGAACTTCTTTTTTAAAATGTAACATTTGCACTACATCAGGAATAAATTTGAGCTCTATATCTTAAATATTCTGTGTTTTATCAATACAAAAAATTGTTATGTCCTTAATGGAAAACCCTTTACTTAAAAAGGTCAGCCTGGAAATTAGAGAAAAATATGTCAAATGCATTGCGGACACACGCAAAAAAAAGTATGGTTGGTGTGACAATATTCGAAGAGCATCATACTATTTTTGGGTATATGGTTGTGACGCAACAATATTATGATGCTCACAACAATATTATGATTCACACACAACAATACTATGATCCCCACAACCATAGTCTGATTCACACTCAACCATACTATGATCCCCACAACAGTGTAATTCACACTCAACCATACTATGATCCCCACAACATAGTATGATTTACAATCATCCATACTATGATCCCCACAACAATAGTATGATTCAGACTCAACCATACTATGATCCTTTAAACCATATTATGATCATCACAACAAAAGAATGATTGACATACAACCATAGTATGATTCTAACAATCATAGTATGATTCACACGCAACCATAGTATGTTTCCATTCAACCATACTATGATCCTCAAAATTATTTATTAGGATTGGGCTAAGTTGTTAACAATAAAGGTTTTTTTAAGTTAATAAATAAAAAAATACATTAAATTTAAAATAATAGAAGTGATTTTTTAAAAAATAGAAAAAATCCATTTAAAAACGTTAGCGTTTGATTTTTCAAATCAACAAATCCAAAAGAGAAAGTTTTAAAAATTTTAATTTACATTAAAAAGTAATTTTTATGCATAAGAATAGCAACAATAACATTGTTTTAAAAGCCATACTTAAACTAAGAAAAATTACAATCATACAATATGATTGCCGTCATCATATTATTATTAACATACTTGCTTTTGTCACATACACCATATTTATATTGTTGTTACAAGCATGTTTTCATTTTTAAATTTGGCAATAATTCTATAGCCACATTTTAACAACATTAATATTGTCGCACTCATTCTAGTGTCAACATGGAATTCAATAAGCAATATTATGGTTGCTACGAACATACTTTTATTGCGGAGAACATATTATTGTTGCGGCGACTATTGCAGATACAAAGAATGGAGAACCTCAAACCAATTAAAATTATTTCATTTAATTAAATTTTTATTTACGAATATGGTTATTGGAAAGAAAATATTTGTTGTCATCGCTTGTTGTTTGAACCAACGACCGAATGTAAACAAAACAATTAGTTGCTACAACAGGCGGTCTCTACAACCAATTATTTTCACATAATTTTATTAAAACAACCAAACAATCAATTATTTTCACATAATTTTATTTAAACAACCAAGTATAAGGTTATCTCTGCCGTACTATTATCAAAGCTACCTTATGGTATCTTATGGTATTTCGAAGCGATATTCTATCAAGATTATCAACATTCGGTGATTGCAGCTGAAAGTCTGCTTGTCCAACGGAATTTTTGTTGTCCGAACGAATTGCCAACCGACTCTTTGTTTGTTTGCAGTTCTAGTTACATACCATTTCAGTCCATCACAATTATAAGGTTGCTCTAATGGAAATTTGACAGTGCATGTAACCTCGATCATTCTGTTGGCAAACAAAAATCAGCTATGACAACGAATTATTTTTCTATATACATCCACCCTTTCGTGGAGGATTTAGAAACAAAATAACATTTTAAAATTACTCAAAAACGTTGCCACCGTGTAAGATAAATTTCGATTTACGACCTTAAATTCTTAAATTTTTATATTTCCTAGAAAACAAATGTCCTTGCTACTCGGTTTATGTCCCATCAAGCCCCCCTTCCACAAAGTTTTTTGCACAAAACTTGACTAAATAGAATGTTATTTACCAATCCCTTCCTTATTTAGTTGGACATCCTTGTTCAACAACCCCACAAGAAAACAGTGCTTAGCTGTTATTTATTTAAATTGTAATTCTGTAAAAACTATAAACCCCCTCAAGTAGGCAACGGATTTTTATAACTCTGTTTTCTCTGTCGCCTCCACCCCCGCCTAGCCAAGGCCTAATAATATGCAAATTTTGCTCTGACAATAGAGGAAACTTGAACATATTTACTTTTGAAATAATCCCACACTTCCCGGCAACTCCCCACGCTTAGCGAGGGAGCTTTCCGCCACCATGGCAGGGGGTAAACGATAAACAGACACACACCGTTAAGGTGTGTGTGTATGTGTGAGTAACATGGAAGACGAAGCAGCAGTAGAGAAATCCTTTTTCCTTAAACGCCTAACAACCTTAGACAGTTTCAAGTATGCACGACACGTGGTTGGTGTTTCTTGAGTGTGTGTGTCTGAGTTTTTTTGTTTGTTTTTGCTGCTTTGCTAAAAGTGTTTGTGTATGTGTGTTCACAGGCTCTCTCTCTCGTCTTTAGTCGTCGAGAGTTGTGTAATGGGTTGTCGCTGTTGTTTTTGTAGTTGCTGTTATTGTTATCATGGTGTTCCCCACAAACTGAAGTGCTGTCGTGAATGTCACTTTTGTTTAGAATGAAGCAGTTTCTCCATATAAATGTTTGTGTACGAGTGTGTGTGTGTTGCTGTGTTTCAAATTGCAGCTGGCATTTGTAAGGATATGTTTGTGTCGTGTTCATGTGTGCCTCTGTGTGTGTGTTCGCACATGTCAAAGTGACAATATGTTGCAACGCTTAGTGCAGTGTCTATACTTGGAATTTTTCTTAAATCTTTGTAACAACACACAGTGGTCCTACAGCAAAAGGAACAGCAAATGAACAATTCATTTAGTTGGCTCTGGTCCTGCAAGTAGCGACTTCCTTCCACCATATGACAAAGTTTCTGCCGTAATTCCATTGCAATTACGGAAAGAAATCACATTTTTTAGTACCAAACGCTACCTTCTTTTAATAAATTTTAAAAACAAGGTACTCAGCTAGAAACGTGAGAAATTTTCTTTATCCTAATGCTTCATGAGACGAGAACAATTGCAAATGAAAATTGGCATTATCCATAACAAAACCCTCAAGGAATGTTTTAGTTCAGTGCGAGATTTTTTTTACACGCATTTGGAGATGGTGATTCCAGACGCTGTCTTACAAGAAAAGTTCATTCAAAATTTGATAAAATAATGCACACATTTGGAGATGGTGATTCCAGACGCAGTCTAACAAGAAAAGTTCATTCAATATTTGATAAAATACTGCTTATTTATTTTCATTATCCTGGAAAGTTGTGGTATCTTACAGTTTTTTGCGTCAATGAATTAATTTTGGATATTTATTTTTACCTAAAGCTCACACTAGATGGCGCTGTCATACAAACGGTGTTATTTTTTAGATTTTTTATAAAAAAAATTATGTATTGCAGGAATAATTAAGAAGATCTAGATAAGATATAATACTTTTAAATAAAAAAAGTTGTTTTTGTAATAAAAAAATAATTTTTTACAATAAAAAAATAATTTTTTCCAATAAAAAAATAATTTTTTCATATAAAAAAATATTTTTTTCCAATAAAAAACACATTTTTTCCATAAAAATTGCATTTTTGTAATAGTAACGTGCTTAGAATAATAAAATGTACTCCATAATATAATAAGAAATATGTTTTACATTGAAGCCTACATCAAAAATGGATTTCCAGCCTAAAAAAGTAAATGCACCCTTTTTCTATGAATATCTACAAGAAATAGCACCATTTGTATGACAACGCCATCTAGCGAGAGTTTTAGGTAAAAATAAATATCAAAAATTAATTCCTCGACGCAAAAAACAGTAAGAAACCACTACTTTCCAGTAAAATAAAAATAAAAAAGCAAAACTTTATCAAATTTTCAATAATCTTTTCATATTAGACATCGTTCCAAAATCCTGCTTTGATGTGAGGCCATTATACTTAGTAGGGATATAAATACTGTTAAAACATTGGACACACCCATTTCAATAGTAGAACTGAACATACCCCGTTAATGTCATATGGGTGTTGAAAGCTAACCTCAATAGCGTTAGTCTGCAACAATATTTTAAAATTGTTTCAACATTCATCATGGAGTGGTCAGATAATGAGAACCGTATCGCTGTTATAGCGCTTTTCAAGTGTGAAATGAAAAAAGCGACATTTTCAAAACGCTCCGGCCACTAGGGATTAGCCGCATGTTCGTCTACCGATGCATAAAACTGTTTGAGGAGACTGGAGATGTAGAAGACCGCCACCGGTCGGGCCGACCACGCTCTGTTCGAACACCGCATGTCATCAAAGCCTTTACTCGTAAATCAAGAATTCACAGAAATCCTCTCAGAAAGCAGAAAATCATGGCCCGTGAGATGAATATCACGCAAAAGTCCACGAGTTGAATCATTAGAAAAGACTTGGGACTTGGAGCTTTCAAACAAAGTACGTAAGACCGCCACCGGTCGGGCCGCCCACGCTCTGTTCGAACACCGCATGTCATCAAAGCCGTTAAATCAAGAATTCACAGAAATCCGCTCCGAAAACAGAAAATCATGGCCCGTGAGATGAATATCACCCAAAAGTCCATGAGTCGAATCATTAAAAAAGACTTGGGACTTGGGACTTTCAAACGACGTACCGGACATTTATTGACTGCAGCTTTAAATAAAAAAGAATTGAAAAATGCAAACGTCGTTTGGTGAAGCACGCTGATAACTTGCACAGAAAAATTTTGTCCACCGGTGAAAAAACTTTGACCGTTCATGAAAAATTTAACAAGCTAAATGATAGGGTGTATGCGCTATGCACGCATGCATGACACCGTTCAGGAAAAATTTAATAAGCATAATGATAAGAGTGTATGCGCGTTCATCTAAGGAAGCATCTGAACTGATCCCAAGGGTGGAAAAGGGTCATCACCCAGATTCAGTCAGGGTTTGGTGGGGTGTCTCTTACGATGAGGTCACTGACCTGCATTTTTGCGAACAAGAAGTCAAAACATCGGCCAAAGTTTACCAAGAAACCGTTTTGGTAGCTATTGTGAAGCCTCTTAACAATTCCCTGTTTCAAAACCAGCCATGGACTTTCCAGCAGGATTCTGCGCTGGTCCATAAGGCTAAAACGTCCCAGGGCTGGCTTCGAAACAATTTGCCAGCGTTCATTTCCTCTGAAGAATGGCCCTCAGGCAGTCCAGATTTGAACCCATTGGATTACAAATTGTGGACGGTTTTAGAGGATAAGGTTTGTTCGATCTGTGGCCAATTTTCCAATGGACGAGGTTCGTGCAGCTATTGCCGATTGGCCAGTGCGATTTAAAGCGTGTGTAAAGGCAAAAGGCGGACATTTCAAATAAGTAGATTCTTTTTGGATACAATATACATCAATAAATATATATACAAAAATAGTTGGTCCAAAAACATTCAGTTCTTTTTATTTTACAGCCTAAAACGTGTGTAACAGTATTTATGTCCCTACTAAGTTTTACCTTAAGGAACGAAATGGCGCCAAGGTTAAAAGGCTACAATGTTAGCCAAAGCCATGAATTTGTACATTTTCCTTAGCAAAAAAATCACCAACAAATAAAGGCTAATAGCTTGTGCAGATGAAAAGTGTAACATATTTCAAAAGTACTAGCTAAAAAAAGCTACTGCTTTTAAACATGACCACCTTATACAAGAAAAAACACTGACCAGCTAAAAAATTTTACAAAAAGCATTAGCAATAGAACTGAAGAAAACAAATAGCAGCTTTTTGTAACAACCTGATTGCTGCTTTTATTAGCTAAGCTGATTTTTGCTGATGCAGCCAAAAATTTAGTTTCGTAGTGATTTCAGTGATGCTTACCAAAGTTGCACCACATGTGACAAACCTTTAAAAATCGCTCTTTTTATAATCAAACATTTAGCAATAATTATTTTTTTTTGTATTGTTAGAAATATGAATAACAGCTTCTTTTGCAAAACAGCGGACAGTTATTGAATTTACATACAGAGGATACATTAGTTTTGAATGCTCAAGACGTTAACAAATGATAAAAGATGAAGTTATTAGTACGACCAAACAGTAGAAGGCATACCTTAGTTAGTCTTGAACTATTGTTTAACGTCCGTAATGGAAGCATTACAGTTTCCCGTATTCATCTGCATTTGTATTTGTAATTGTAATGCGATATATCAGACCAGCACCATTCCACGAAATTCATTCCCAAACCATTATGTTGCCTCCACCGTGTTGTACGATCTCCTTTGTAAATTTCAAGTAGAATTCGTTACCTTTAGGTCGACGGACATTCCTTTGGCAGTCATTTTTGTTTCGTCATCCGGATCTTATGTTTATATTTTGCTTATGCATAAGTGGAATTTTTCGGGCAATTTTTCCGGGCAATTTGACTTGCAGAAGACGCTGCCGAACGGTTTGTCTGGTCTTGTTTTATGTGTTTTACCACATAAAACAAGTCTGGTTTGCCAGTCTGAGCATTTTCGAACAAATTTTAAGATCTTACTGAGTTTTTTGCTATTTCGCGCAATGACTTTTCACGGTTTCTCATGGTTTAAACAATTTTCTCTCATCTTCGGAAAAACGCTTGTTTTTCCCCCATTTTCATCAAAAAAATATTAGTTTTTATAAAAATTGTCTTCAAAATAAAATAATTCTTACCGTTTCGGTCAAATCCAAATTAAAAGAACACTAGATTGCTTTATCATATGCGACAGCGCATAGAGAAAGGAACCTAAGGGTAAAAAAATCATTTTTCACTCTTTTTGATGTGGACAACATCTGAGTATCGAATGAGACCGATCCCATGCACCAAAAGTGTTCCCACCCAGAGATATGCGCGTTTTATGAAAGTGAAGTCGACGATTCTAAGCGCAAATAGAAAGGGACCTAATCTTTAAAATGGCTCTCCTGAACAAAACTGGTTTTCAACCTTAGGTCCCTTTCTATTTTACCAGCTTCTATCCATTGTTTTGACTGTTCTTTGCAATCTGGGATGTAGTGATGGATCCATGTTTCATCAACAGTTATGAATCGGCGCAAGGACTCTATTGGATTACGCTGATGAATCGCTAAAATCTCCTCGAAATTGGTCCAACGGACGATTTTTGGAGCAAAGTCAACAAACGCGGCACCCATCAATCGGATAGCTTTTTCATGTGGAGTTCATCATGTTTTTCGTGTATTTTAACAATATCTGCAAGTTCTCTGAGCTTTATTCGTCTATCTTTAGTCACTTCATTAAATATTTTTCTAATGTTTTCAATAGTAGTAGCAGTTTTCGGCCTTCCAGAGCGTTGTTCATCTTCCGTACTTGAACGACCCATTTTGAATTGTTGAACCCAGGATTTCACGGTGAAGTATGATGGTGCATTATCACCATGAACAGAATCCAATTCATCTTTGGTTAATTGTGGCGTATAACCTTTCATATAAAAGTGTTTAATTACCTCACGAAACTCTTTATTTTCATTTTTCAAAAATTATAAAACTTGTTTACTTCAATCACCTGTAATAATCATTAAATATTTCCGAAATTTTGACAGATGGCTTATAATAGATTGCTTTTAAAAAACAAAAAATTAGTAAAACAGAAAATGTGCCAGGCCAGTTAGTTTTGCGGTCGCCCTCGTATAAAGATTATAAGTTTATGTGGTACAAATGAATTTTTATGTGCAAAACAATTTGAATGCACATACTTGCCATATTTAATTTTTTTAAGTGACATTGCCAGATCGAAATGTTAGAAAAAAATTGTACTGTTGAGATTTCATTGGGAAAGCTCCACATTGAACACCACTGTGATATTAACCAATAAGGTATATCTATAATTATGAGTTGGTGTGTACGTGTCTGGGGATTCAACCACGCTTTTAGTAACAGCAGCAATGTCCTTGCCAGACATGGAAGTTTTTTGCCAGCAAGTTTTGTTATCGTCTAGCGATTATTTGATCAGCAACCGAACAGTTTTGTTAGTAACCAAAACAAGGTGAAATAGATAAGCCACACATTATGTAGACCCCATGAGAGCATTTTGCGAACTGCATTAGACTTTAATTTTAAAACTGACATCCTGCAGAACATTAGGCCTTTACACTTTAACCATAGCTCCGGAAACCTTCTTTAAAGACAATTTTAAACGACCGAGTCCATAGCATCTTTTAAAAATTTCTCCCTTCAAATCACTGTGTAAATCTGGCTAGTGTCAATGAGTGTTGCATTCACGTTTATGCGGTGCAAGTGTGTGTGTGTGTACAAAGGTTTATGTTATTTTTGTTGCGGCTCTTGTAGTTTTTATCTCTGTAGTCTCAAGCTTTCGTAGTTACACACTACTTCACATCCAATGAAGCTGCACCACTACAACCATAGATGTCTCTGTCTCTTGCCACCGCAACCTATGATAACAGTGCAACAATAGAGAGAAATTGAGTTTATGTGACGGTGAGTGAGTGTTGGTGGTAAAATGACAATAAGTGGTTTAAGTGTTTATTTTTTTTACTGTATCTTATGCCCCTTACACATAGCCATATGTAGCTATGCAACATATGTATGCATGTATATAAATTCATATAAGCGTACGTTTGTGGCCGTTGCAGCTCGAGTACATAAATGTTTCTATTGTTGTGGTATTTAGTGCGGCGATGAGGACGACGTTAAAGGAAAACGAAGGCGAAAACAACAACAGGCAAAAACAAAACAAGTTAACAACTTAAGAAGATGAATTGTCAGTGCCAGCAATGGGTTAAGTACCCTCGACGGGCAAAGGAGTTATGTGTGAATTGAGGAAGAACTGCCTGGATAGGAAGAACTTGAGGTTATGCAATTAAAGCATACATCTGGGGGCGGGCATGTTAATTGCACTACAGCGAGCATACTTTTGAGGGTGAAGCACCACTTGATTTCCATATATTATTATTTTTAAATTATGACTGAAGTCATACTTAAGTGGAACTAATGAAAAACACATTTTTCTTAAAGAAAAAGTCAGAAATTTGTAAATTAAATCTGAGCAGAAATTTCTTAAACAGCCAGGTGGCAAACTAACAGGAAGTTTAATCTCCATTGGCGAACTTAAGTCCTTTAAAGTAAACTTTTTTGGCCATTTGGAGGAACTTGTCTGTTTAAAATGTTATGCAGTTGAAGAACATAATCCATAAGCTTTGTTTTTTTTTGAGTTTATTATTTAGTTGTGATCATTTGTTGTTATTACTTAAGATCAGGTTTATTGTTGTTTGTCATAGAGGGAAGGAAACGTAAGTCAGCGAAGTAAAGCAAACACTTCAACACCGTCTGTTCGAGTCCTTTCTCATTTCGTTTGACCGCTACCGTGCAATCAACAAACACGCAGACGGACATGGCAAGATCTCCTTAAAATTTGACGGCGATCAAAATTTTGTCTAGTATTTTGTGTATTCTTTCAATATTTTGAGGTTGCTGCAATCGAAATTACAACTTTAGTATAATACTCCATACTTCGGTGGAGAGTTGACTTTGGCATGTATAGGGGGGTCCAACCATACTGCACGATAATAATTGTGAGCCACATCTTGATCTTGATTTGACATTTGCTTGTTTCAGTGTTGGACAAATTCAAACATGAAGAAACACAACTGAAGAGGGCCTTATGAATGTTGAAGCCTTTTGCGAAAATGAGCGTTTAAATCAAAATGCATTTCGTGAACTTTGTGATTTTTTTCGCCAGCATAATTGACCAAATGTGTCCACAATCGGGAGAATTAGGCGCAAAATTCAGCAAATATCTGTGCATGCTTGGCCAGTTCGTTCTGCGGTAAACAATGATGTTATTCGCGATAGGGTGGCAGAAGAGCCGTCAACCGTAAACAACAATTAAATATCTTACGAACATGACTGATGCAAATTTTGAATAAAGATTTGAATTAACACGCTTACAAGGTTCAATTGACTCATGACTAAAGCCTACTAAACATTTCAAGAGTACTCAATACGTTGAATGGTTGATTGAGCAGACAAAAGTAAATGGGGAATTTAGAAAGGAAATCGTCTTTACAGCATTTGGGCAAAAAAAATCCACGAGTGATTGTTGAAAAGCATCCACAAAAAGAGTGACTGTTTGGTGCGGTTTATGGGCCGGCGGCGTCATTGAGTCGTACTTCTTCGAAAACGAGGTCGGCCAAGCAGTTACCGTGAATGGGGTTCGCTATCGAGAGATGATATCGGACTTCGTGTGGTCCAAAATTGAGAATACGGTTCAGACGATAAGTGGTTCCAACAGGATGGTGACACTTGCCACACAGCCCACGAAACAATGGCAAATTTTGAATAAAGATTCGAATTTACACTCTACAAAAAACAATTGATTCAAGACTAAAGCCTACTGAGCATTTCAAGAGTACTCAATGCGTTGAATGGTTGATTGAGCAGGCAAAAGTAAATAGGGAATTTAGAAAGGAAATCATCTTTGGCGGCTAGGCACACTTTCACCTGAGTGGGTTCGTTGTCAAGCAAAATTACAGCATTTGGGCAAAAAAAAAATCCACGAGTGATTGTTGAAAAGCATCCACAAAAAGGGTGACTGTTTGGTGCGGATTATGAGCCGGCGTCGTCATTGGGTCGTACTTCTTCAAAAACGAGGTCGGCCAAGCAGTTACCGTGAATGGGGTTCGCTATCGAGAGATGATATCGGATTTCTTGTGGCCAAAAATTTAGGATACGGAACTAGACGATAAGTGGTTTTAACAGGATGCTGACGCTTGCCACACAGTCAAAGAAACAATGGCTCATCTACCGAATAATACTCAATGTCGGTGTTATCTCATGTCCAGGCCATGTTAATTAGCCGCCATGATCATGTGATTTGACACCGTTGGATTTCTTGCCTTGGCGATATTTAAAAGAAAAAGTTCACATCCATAAGCCATGCACAACTCAAAACTAAAGGATAAGATAATTTGGCACTTTAACGACATAGAATCTCCTTTATGGCTCAGTCAGTGAAAATATGGACCAACGAACAGAAGTATGACACCGAAGCCATGGCGAGCATTTGGGCGATGGTGTTGTTTCACACATTATTGTCATAGATCCTTCTATCATAATGAGAAATATTAAGGCCACTTTTTGAAAACATTTTGTTTTTTTTACAATTAACATCGTGCGTTTGAGTTGGATTAGGTTCTAGAAGCAGAATTGCAGTTTCCCAAATATTAAAAAAAATAAATATTTTCATTATAACTTGAACAGGTTTTTATACTAGTCACTTTCAGAAAACATTTTGTTTTTTTTTACAATTAACATCGTGCGTTTTAGTTGGATTAGGTTCTAGAAGCAGAATTCCCAAATATTCAAAAAAATAAATATTTTCATTATGACTTGAACAGATTTTTATTCTAGTTCGATACCGTTGTTGTTTCTTTTTCAGCATCAGCTTAAAAATTGGTGAAACGTACTGGCTATGGCTGCCAGGCAGACTGTACAGCTGTTTCTAAACCCGCCAAGGTTTTTCAGCAGCCAAAAATGTGATTAAGGCGAGCACTATAAGTTTTTTCACACCCTAGGTTTCCAACCTCGGAGCTGTGCCACACACCTATTCTGGTTAGACACCTCTAAATGTCCTTTTTAACTCAAATGCACCTTACCTACAGCTGTGTGAAATTTCAAAATTTATTTTCTTGATACCTCTCAAATAGAAAACAACAATAGTTGCCGGGATTACAAGTTGTGAGTTCACGACTATCGTAGCTCTACAGGGTGGGAGATTCAACCTTTTTAATTTCAATCGGCTGTTAAAAAAATACTGATAGTATTCTTCAAATTTCAGGTTTTATTAAAAAGGGTTTACTTTGTCATTTAACAATGGAACATAATATCATTTATATGACTACTACAACTGCCTCGGCAATACGAGGCTTGCTACTTATATTTCGGGTCCCGACAATACTAGTGTTCCCGGATGTAATCTCCATTGGAAACTTAACTCAGAAAGTTTTGTCATTTAAGGACCAATTGTTTTGTTTACAGTGTGTTGAAAAATGTATCTCAGTCAAAAAATGGAATTATCCCGTGAACATTTTCGTGCGATAATTTACGATTTTCGGCGTGCGTTATCGAGACAAGAGTGTTTAAATCAACTTGTTTTGACTTTTGGCGATGAAGCACCATCAAAAAACCACTGTTAATCGCTGGTACCAAGAGTTTAGTCTCGGACGCCGTTCGCTCCAGGATGTAATTCGTGAGATCTGGATGGTGTTAAGCTCGAATTGATGCTATCGTTCATCTTAGTAAAAAAATAGAATTATACTGTGAACATTTTCGTGCGATAATGTTTTACGATTTTCGGCGTGTGCTATCGAGACATGAGTGTTAAAATCAACTTGTTTTGACTTTCGGCGATGAAGCACCATCAAAAACCACTCTTAATCGCTGGCACCAAGAGTTCAGTCTTGGACGCCATTCGCTCCAGGATGAATTTCGTGAAGGACGTCCAACTTCGGTCACTTTGCCAGAAACCATCGATGCTATGCGTGAACTAATTAAGTAGGACCGACATGTGACATACCGTGTGCTTGAGGCATCCTTGGGCATAAGTATGACAAGCATAAATAAGATATTGCATGTTCATTTGGCCGTGAAAAAAATTCGTTCACTTTGGATCCCACATAATTTGACAAATGCTCAAAAAAACGCTCGTATGGATTGGTGCAAAGAGATGCAAGGTATAACAGCGGTAGCTCAAAGGCAGTGTATAACATTGTCACAGGTGACGAATCATGGATCTATGCATATGAACCCGAAACAAAACAGCGAACGACCGTATAGGTCCTTCATGACGAGCCAAATCCAACAGAAGTTGTTCGTGGAAGAAGGCCACGTTGCCACAGTGCCTCTGGTGGAACGTAGGACGGTCAATTCTCAGTGGTATACAACCATCTGTTTGCCAACAGTGTTTGAAGAAATGAGGAAAGATAATAAGTGAAGATCATTTTGCTTTCAGACATCAGCTGAAACAATGAGCTATTTGACCACTCAAGATGTCAAATTGATGGGCCATCCACCGTACAGCCCTGATTTCAAACCCAGTGACTTCTTCTTATTCCCTAGCGTCAAGAATAAAAAGCGTGGTCAATGTTTTACATCGCCCGAAGCAGATGTTAAAGCGTTCAAAAATCATGTTTTGGAGTGGGAAAAGTGCTTCGAAAATTGGTTTGTGCGCATGCAAAAGTGTATTGATCATAAAGGGGAGAATATTTTGAAAAATAATAAAACCATTTCCAATGATCAAATATTGTGTTTTTATTGCCGGACCCGAAATCTAAATATGACAGCGCATAGAGAAAGGGACCTAAGGGTAAAAAAACCATTTATTTTTTTTTTTATTTTTTTTTGATGTGGACAACATCTGAGCATCGAATGAGACCCCAAAAGTGTTCCCTCCCAGAGATAAGCGCGTTTTATGAAAGTGAAGTCGACGATTCTAAGCGCAAACAAAAAGGGACCTAATCTTTAAAATGGCTCTTCTGAACAAAACTGGTTTTTAACTTTAGGACCCTTTCTATTTTGCGCGTCACAAATAGCAACCTTCGTACCTCATCCGATCAACCCAAGTTTTCAGTTAATTTTCGATAGTTTCGAGTCGAATCTCTTCAATGGTAAATTCGAGTTTATATTTTAACACTTCAATTGTCTCTGGATACTTTGTGTAACATTTTTTCCTTATTGGCTCCCCACATAAAATAGTCCATAGGTCTTCAATCACAGCTTGAGGCGGCTAAGTGACATCATTATTTCGGCTGATTATTCGATTTTCAAAAACAGTGCGTAAATATCGATGCGTTGCGCTGACTGTGTGACATGTGTTCCCCTTCTTGTTGAAACCAAATGTCGTCCATTCTCCTGAATTTTTGGAAACAAAAAATCGTTGATTTGACGTCGGCTCCTAGCTCATTTTCGAAAAAATGGCCCAATGATGCCGCCAGCCCAAAATCCAAACCAAACAGTGAATCGTTGTGGATGCATTGGCTTCCCAATTGTCACGTGTAGGTTCTATTAGCCCCGTATGTGGCAATTTTGTCTATAGACATAGCAACCGAGATGCAAAAGAGCTTCATCTGAAAACACGATTTTTCGGTAAAATTCTTCATATTTTGCCAAACAATCTTCTGACCATTGGGCGAAGCAAAAATGCTTCGGATGGTGTTCCATTATGAAATGACAAAGTTCCACCTTTCCAATAAAACCAGAAATTTGAAAAAAATTATCAGTACAGGTTTAAAACCCGATTCAAATTTAAAATAATAAATCGACCACCCTATATCTTAAATCTGATATTTTAGGCATAAGATGTTTTTATGTATCGCCGGAGAAATCTTCAAACTAGACCTTTAAGTCTATATAATCTTTATTAAATAGCATTTATTTAGTTTAGTTGTTACACATTCAAATATTTTGTGTTTTCTCTAAGTCTTTAACAACTTCTGTTAAAAGGTAACGAAATTCGAAATAATTACAATATTCTCACGATTTGCCCATTTGAAAGAAACACCAGCAATTTCTTAGCATACCTACAGGCCTTTTTAAATGTATACCAAAAACATTGGCATACTTGCAGGCGCAAAATAACAAAATCCTAATTTACGGCTCAGCCAAATGTTTCCCTAACTCGCAGGCAACCCTCAAAAGGTACCCGACTAAACAACTGTTTTCCTTTGGCAGAATACATCTTCAACTTAATTGCAGATCATTAAGCACAAAAGTTAAGTATCAATGCATCCCAAGAACCACCCAGCGCCGATAACCAAAACAACCGCCCCACCCCTATCCATAGGCATCTCTATAGAGCTGAAACATTTTGCTATTTTAAGTTTTAGAAAGCAGCTGACAAAAGGGACAAGAAAGTGAAAATCTTGAAAATAAATTAAATGAAAGGAAATGTAAGGAAACGAAGCACGTGCCCTTAGTGTTAAGTCAAAGAAATTAATAATAATACACCAGCAAGAGAAAACAAAAGATGAGCAACAACAGCAAGCAGCGGCCAGAACGACAGAAAGTGAATCACTAAGGGCGGATTTAATGGCAGTAGCGGCAAAGGCATAAGAATTAAAGGAAAGGAAAGGTGGCTTTGTAAGCGCCTAAAATTATGCTTTAAAAATAGTTTGTTTTGTGTTATTTGTTTAGATCCATGGCTCTGTGTGTGAGGGTGTGTACGTGTAAACGTACTTCTCTTATTTATGGCTGGGCCGCTGTTACACTCCCCCCAAGAGGACAAATTAAAATCTTGTAGAAAAAAGTTTTTAGCCTTAAGTTTTTTGCAACGCCTTCGCTGCTCTGCGCGTCTTATTCACTTCTTAACAAATGCAAATTCTTTTGTACCCACTTTCTTTCGCAGTTGCGAGTGTGCCAGCAATTATACGTACGTACGTTCTTCTTGGCTTTCCTGGGTCTCATCCTACGCCAGCCAGCATGCTAAGCACCGCATGAGTAAGCAAAACACAAGTAGAGCTAAAGAAAATCCAAGATAGAACGCCTTAATGTATGCTTTAGCTCGAGGGCAAAACATTGACACTTGGAGTGTCTGCCTTTCTCTGCTGCTTTTTCACACTCCCCCCTCTCTCTCTTACTCTTTTTTTCCCGAGAAAAATCAAACAGCATCGCCGGCCCATACATTTCAATTTAGAGACGCAAAACGAAGCAAAGAAATGTCTAAGTAATTTAAAATAAAAAGCGAAAACTACAAATGAATTTAAACAAAAGACTGTCGTCGCAAAGGCACAAATCCAGCGGGTGGAAAATAACACTGAAACTATTTTTATAATCCTTAAAGTATGTCAGGCTTTTTATAGGCTTTGCAAGATCTTGAAGAAGAAAAATTGTAGCTCATCGCATTTGAAAGTCTCGTAGAGATAATTAAAACAAATGCTTCATAAGATACACAGAAGATAGTGCTGGCATTGTTAAGGGTGCGGTATGAAGAGTACAGAAATAAATCAATAAAAACGTACTGCATTTCGGTCTTTGGACAATTCGTAAGTTTGGGCGAGCCGAATTGTGAGCGTGGGACGTAGCACATGTGCCATTTCGATTAGGGTGTGGTTCTTTTAACACCAACAATATCATGCAACCCTTTGATAATTTAGGTTTGCATGGGCGGGGACACGCCCTTTTATATAATATATTCTATAATAATATGGTTATCACTGATTTTATCCTTTCCTCTAGGATGCGTTTTGATCCATGCCTACAACAGATGTTACAAATATCATCGTCATATCTCTATTAGTTCATGAGATGTAGCTTTTTTAAGTTAAGGATTGTGTGGGCGGTGCCACGCCCCCTTGTCTAATTTTACCATAACGTAGTCTATTAAAAATTGTTTAGTCTTTGATTTTATTTTGTTAAAATTGTACAACAATCGGTCCTTTACTTTGGCACTAAATGCAATTTTTTAAAAGAGGGCGTGGCAGCAACCTCTTTATCTCCGGAATATGTTTGGACTCCTGCCAATATTATATGTTCCAAATATCAGCCTGCTATCTTTAAAAGTTTATAAGATATTTTATTTTTAAGATGACTTTTCAAGAGGTTGGCCCAGTACTTGAGGGGGGACAATTTTTACATCTCCACCGATCTGGCCCATTTTTGATGCCAACCGTTATTATCCATCAACACATATGTTTGCAAAATTACAGCCACCCTTCTTCAATAGTGCGACCTGTAGTTTGCTTTCTACAGACAGACAGCGGATATAGGTAGATCGTCTTACATGTATGTATATACTTTATGGGGTCTCCGACCCCAAGCGTCATGTCACGGTACCCTCTTTTCTATGATGGAGGCTATAAAAACGGGATATCCTGCTTGAAGTCCCTTATTTTGACCAAAAAAAGCCGTATTTTCGGGATCCTCGTTCCATAATTAACCCGTTTTTGGCCCAAAGAGTCTACGAGTCATAGCCGCAATCTCAAGCAAATCTTCAAAGTAAATTCATATTTTAGCTCGTTTGTTTTATTTCGGTCTGTTGCTTTTACACATTGAACAGGGATTAACCGGCTCAAGACCTCTTGCTTCTATATTTTGTTAAAAACTTGTCTTCTATTAAAATATAGAAGCAAGAGGTCTTGAGCCGGTTAATCCTTGTTCAATGTATAAATTCATATTTTCATTCGTAGTTAAAGCGGTTTGAATTTGTATATGTAACGCGCAAAATAGAAAGGGGCCTAAGGGTAAAAACCAGTTTTGTTCAGGAGAGCCATTGTAAAGATTAGGTCCCTTTCTGTTTGCGTTGAGAATCATCGACTTCACTTTCATAAAACGCGCATATCTCTGGGAGGGAATGGGATCGGTCTCATTCGATGTTCAGATGTTGTCCACATAAAAAAAAGTGAAAAGTTGATGAAAAGTTTTGTTCAGGAGAGCCATTTTAAAGATTAGGTCCCTTTCTCTGGGGGGGAACACTTTTGGGGCATGGGTCGGTTTCATTCGATGCTCAGATGTTGTTCACATCAAAAAACGAAAAAAAAATTAAAATTAATTTTTTTACCCTTAGGTCCCTTTCTCTATGGGCTGTCACATATATTGACCCTAAGTCGCTCCATTTAGCAATAAGGCCGTTGGGTCCACAAACCTTAGCTCCAATGTCATCATTTAAAAATAATTCCAATTTAAAATTTGTAAAAAAATTGCTTATCCGTATCTTTATACTGACGACACGAGCCGAAAGGTCCAGTAACCATGTTCTTTTTTCAAATATTAAAGCCGTCTCAACTACGAGTCCCCATTTCAAGCTTGGTTCGTTCACAGAAAAGTATTTTTTGTTATGTAATACTCAAAAAATGTTCCAGTTTTTATGAGGTACCTTAAGTCTCTTTAAGGGAAACTTTTGTCCCCTTCGGGCCGATTTCGCCCATTTGCAATCCCAAATAGCTTATGACTATAAGACATTATCGCGCAAAATTGCCGGATCCTTTCTCATTACGTTTCACATCATAGAGATCGTTTTTTTTACAGACACTCCGACAAACGAATCGTATTCAAACTGTACGAAGAAAACTAATGTGGTCATCAGGCTCCCGAGCAATATTTCGAGTTTTTGCAAACGGAATAATAAATTTAGTATACACTCCAAGCTACAGTGGGGGTATAAAAAAGGCAAGATAGTTTAAGTTTTATGTTAGGTTGGAGTAAAGCTAAAAAGCGTTGCATACTTTTGGGATTTTTTAGAAAACTCAAGACTGCGGGATTATTTTTTTAAAGAAAGTGCTTAGTACTTATTAATTTCCCTAAATATCCAAATAGCGAAGAAACGAGGAGCTTTTTTTAAAATCAGTGAGCAATACACGATATTATTCTTTTTTTTGCCCACTGACTCGAAGCTGTTGTTTAAAGAAGATATCAAAAGTTTACTTTATTTATATAGAAGTTTTGTACATGGCTTGGAGATGAACCTCTTAAAATTCGCAGACATGAACGAAGTAGATAAGCCGCCGCTGAAAACTGTTAAAACCTTGTGGTCGTTTGTGCGAATCGCTTTCGAATTTATCAGATTCAAATCCGTTGAACTATCTCGTCTGGGCTATTTTGGAGAGCAAGGTGAGCACTAAAAAGAGACTTTATAAGAAAATAGGCCAAAATACAGAGCCATTGAAAGAAAGTGGGCCAAAATACCGAATAATCACATTCGTGCATCATGAAAGAAAATCATTGAAAGAAAATGGGCCAAAATATCGAATAATCACATTCGTGCATCATGCAGTGATAGCATCGATTCTAAAATTTATCCTGGAGCGAACGGCGACCGAGACTTAACTCGTGATACCAGCGATTACCAGCGGTTTTTGATGGTGCTTCATTGCCAAAAGTCGAAACAAGTTGATTTGAACATTCTTGGCTCGATAAACCACGCCGAAATCGTAAAAAATCATCGCACGAAAATGTTCACGGGATAATTCCATTTTTTGACTGAGATGAATTTTTCAAAACCCCGCAAACAAAACAATTCGCCCTCAAATGACAAAACGTTCTGAGTGAAGTTATGCTAAAAAATGTCAAACTTTCCAATGAAAGTTTCAGTTTGCATCTGGGAACACTAGTATTGTCAGGACCCGAAATATAAATAGCAACCCTCGTATCATTTTTTATGACGATATATGATGGCTACTTAGAAGGGACATAAATACTGTTACAATATTGAACACATCCATTTCAATAGTAGAACTGAACATACCCCGTTAATGTCATATGGGTTTTGAAAGCTAACCTCAATAGCGTTAGTCTGTAACGGGATTTTAAAATTGTTTCAACTTTCATCGTGGAGTGGTCAAATAATGAGAACCGTATCGCTGTAATAGCGCTTTTCGAGTGTGAAATAAAAAAGCGATATTTTCAAAACGCTCCGGCCACTAGCGATTAGCTGCATGTTCGTCTACCGATGCATAAAACTGTTTGAGGAGACTGGGGATGTAAAAGACCGCCTCCGGTCGGGCCGCCCACGCTCTGTTTGAGCACCGCATGTCATCAAAGCCGTTAAATCAAGAATTCACAGAAATCCGCTCCGAAAACAGAAATTCATGGCCCGTGAGATGAATATCACGCAAAACTCTATGAGTCGAATCATTAAAAATGTCTAGGGACTTGGGGCTTTTAAACGACGTACCGGACATTTATTGTCTGCAGCTTTAAAAAAATAGGATTGAAAAATACAAACGTCTTTTGGTGAACAATTTTGTTCACCGAACAAAAAATTATTAAAAAAATTATTACCGTTCAGGAAAAATTTAACAAGCAAAATGATAGAATGTATGCGCGGTCATCTAAGGAAGCATCTGAACTGATCCCAGGGGTGGAAAAGGGTCATCACCCAGCTTCAGTCATGGTTTGGTGAAGTGTCTCTTAAGATGGGGTCACTGACCTGCATTTCTGCGAACAAGGAGTCAAAACATCGGCCAACGTTTACCAAGAAACCGTTTTGAAAGCTGTTGTGAAGCCTTTTAACAATTCCCTGTTCCAACACAAGCTATGGACTTTTGAGCAGGATTCTAGGCCGACCCATAAGGCTAAAACGTCCAAGGTCTGGCTTCGAAACAATTTGCCAGCGTTCATTTCCTCTGAAGAATGGCCCTCAGGCAGTCCAGATTCGAACCCATTGGATTACAAATTGTGGACGGTCTTAGAGGACAAGGTTTGTTGCAAAGGATACCCCAACATTGGATCTCTTAAGACTGCTTTAGTTCGAGCTGTGGCCAATTTTCCAATAGACGAGGTTCGTGCAGCTATTGACGATTGGCCAGTGCGACTTAAGGCGTATGTAAAGGCAAAAGGCGGACATGTCGAATAAGTAGATTCTTTTTGGATGCAATATTGGTCAATAAATATATAATAAAAAATATTTGGTCCAAAAACATTCAGTACTTTTTATTTTACAGCATAAAATGTGTGTAACAGTATTTATGTCCCTACTAAGTACATGTGATGCACAGCAACGCGTCAAAATTGTTGAAATTTATTATTCTTCTGGCAATTCTATGATCTCAACTTAACGAAATTATCGTTAACGATTTATCGTCACGTTTTGAGGAACAGGAATCAGTGTCCGAATCCTAGGCTATAACATCAGCGTCAATGACACCCCTTTAGATATAATGATTGCTGGAGGGTCAATCAAAAAAAAAACATTATCGGGTATAGGACTAAAATTAAAAATTATTTGCGACCGCAAGTTGTGAATAATCCACTCATACAGCAGTAGCCACAATGGAGACTCAACGTAATGTCACTTTGCCATTTTGTTAAAAGCTTATCCTCTATTAATATATGCGACGCGCAAAATAAAAAGGGACCTAAGGGTAAAAAACCAGTTTTGTTTAGGAGAGCCATTTTAAAGATTTTAATACGTGTATCTTTGGTGTACCATCGCTTTCATAAACGCGCATATCTCTGGGAGGGAACACTTTTGGGGCATGGGATCGGTCTCATTCGATACTCAGATGTTGTCCACATCAAAAAAAGTGAAAATTGATTTTTTTTACCCTTAAGTTCCTTTCTCTATGCGCAATCACATATAGATGCAAGAGGTCTTGAGCCAGTTAATCCCTGTTCAATTTGTAAAAACAAAAGATCGAAATAAAACACAATAGCTAAACATTTTACTTAGCCTTTTTAGTAAATCCTTCAGTCTTTTTTGGACCACCCATTATACATTTTCCTCTTAAGTTCCATACTACCCCCTGTTTTATTGGGTTCTTAAATTAGGCAAAACTCTAGTCTTTAAAATCACCACACACACACACACACACAAAATCTGTGTAAAGCCTACATAGGGGCTTCACGAATAATAAACTCCGTAGAGCCTACATTTAGGAGTAAATTCTATTTTATCATTTGTTCAAATATGTACAAATTCATTTCATTCATCCTCTGTATATTTGCTAAACTGCACTGCAACAACGACAACAGCGGCAACAAAAACTTGTTGACACTCTTTCGGAGCTGTGAATTGCACTCGCCTCGCCGCCCTGCCTTTCAAACGTCAGCTACAACAAATCATTAAGGCATGTGTATCAGATTTTTCACTTGCTGATCCTTAGCAAAGGACCAATGGTTGTGTTGCAGCTTTAGTTTATTTAAACAAAAACGAAAAAAACGAAACAAAAAAATACAATAAAAATTGTACTTAAACATTTTGCTGGCTGTTGTTTCATGTTGCATGCTGCTGTTTCTGCACGGACGGACCATTTAAACTAAACTCCAGAGAGTTATAACCACCATCAGATTTGCATCTGTAGGCACGACAGGCTGCAGCAACAAAACACTGTCAGTCTTCCCTCCGGAGGCGGCAGAGGAGAGTGTGGAGTCTGGGACCGGCACAAAGAGTGACAGCAGCAGTTGCAGTAGCTGCAGCCAACCGGCCATAGCCACTGAAACATCATCAGCATCAGCATCGGCGTATAAAAAAACTATTATAATTGCATTAAAATTTTGTAGGTTTTTGTTGCTTTACAGGCCCTGTTTCTTTTTTTTTTTGCCGAAACGGAAATCATTTGAATAATGGACGGAATTGGGAAAAAAAAGAGCTGGAAACATTAAAAATGCAAATTCCCTTAAGTATTTTTCACTGTTTTCCGTTCGGTTCTACCAGCTCTCGCAGTATGTGTGGATTTTTTTTAGGCAAGTGTTCTATTTAATCTTTTATTTAATGCCGCACAATGGCTTCGAGCTAAAATATTTGGTTTTATTTTAATTGGGCATTAACTAAAGTACTTAGTAGGGACATAAATACACACGTTGTATGCTGTAATATAAAAAGTACTGAAGGTTTTTGACCACATATTATTGAAATATATTTATTGGTGTATATTGATTTGATTCTACTTATTCGAAATGTCCGCCTTTTGCCTATACACACGCCTTAAGTCGCACTGGCCAATCGTCAATAGCTGTACGAACCTCGTCCATTGGAAAATTGGCCACAGCTCGAACCAAAGCAGTCTTAAGAGATCCAGTGTTGGGGTATCTTTTGTGACAAACCTTATCCTCTAAAACCTTCCACAATTTGTAATCCAATGGGTTCAAATCTGGACTGAGGGCCATTCTTCAGAGGAAATGAACGCTGGCAAATTGTTTCGATGCCAGGCCTGGGACGTTTTAGCCTTATGGGCCGTCGCAGAATCCTGCTGGAAAGTCCATGGCGGGTTTTGGAACAGGGAATTGTTAAGAGGCTTCATAACAGCTTCCAAAACGGTTTCTTGGTAAACTTTGGCCGATGCTTTGACTCCTTGCACGCAAAGAAAAGATATGATTACACTATGGTTACCGCAACAATAATATGTTCTCTACAATAAAAGCATGTTCGTCGCTACCATAGTAGTGTTTTTTGAACGATTCCATGTCACTCAGGCTTCTAACCACTTTAAGAGCAATATATAATATTTCTGAAAGTGTCATAATTTTCAAAACGACGAGTTTAACCTCGCCAACATCCTAAAGTTTTAAAATTACGCTGTTAATGTAGTCTACTGAGCTAAGGTCTACCCTAATTTACCCTAATTTTGCTTGTAACTTTCGAAAGTTGTTCAACTCTTTTGGCTATAACTTTTTCAGCATAAAAGAAAATCATTCTAATCTTTTTGTGGATGATAGTAATGATGTTGCAAAATCTTCTATATGTTGAAAAAAGCATGTGCCATCACTGAGGAATAAATGGTAGCTCTTCAAAATCTGTCACTCTGTTTTTGCATAAAACGAAAATTAATACAATTTTCTTTTTTGCGCTTTCAGCGTGAACGTAATTGCAAATTTTTTAATATTGGATTATAAACGACAAAGATACTAACAAAAGGCGACCAAACAATTTAGTGTGCCTTCAGCAACAAAGAAATTATGACAGTACAAACATCATCAGGTCGATGCGTGCAGATCATGAAATTTCATATTTTTTGAAGAGCACATCCGCAGTTTGAAAAATAACTAGTGGCAACCCTGTGTGATCGGTAAATATGAGTACTACTAATAATGTGTGTAAGTGCTAAATAGATCGAATTATTATTTTGGTACCAAGAGCCATTTTAGGTTAAATTTTGTTGATTTTCATAGAGTTTTCAAGCTTAACTTGCAATAGAACCAAAAGGGACAATCCGATCATTTTAGCACTTTCACAAAACAATAGTGCCTATAAACTCTATGATATAAGCCGAATTTCAACCTTTAATTCTTTAAACTGCGGATGTGCCAAACAATTAAAAAAATAATTTTTAGCGTCCTGTTGAGTAAAAAGCACCGTAAAGGTAAAAACGTCACATAATAATTGCATTGATCATACGGAGAATTTAAGATATATTGGATGCTATAATTCTCAAAACTGCGGGTGCGCCTTCCATTTTGAATTTGCCTTTCAGCGAATTTTGGAGAAAAAACTGTTGTAGATAATTCAATGTTTTACCGATCCATTTTGCACTTTCACATAATAATTGTCATGTTAATATCTACCATTTAAAATATATTTGACCCAATAATTGTTTAAACCGCTGATGTGCCACTCAATTTTGTTCTGTATTTTTTGATAATTTATAGCACAAACTTTAACATTTTCTAATATTTATTTTCGTCGCACATTCCTTAAGAAATCAGCTGTTTGTTTATTTTTCATCATTTGTTTCAATATTTGACATTTTTTCAAACATTTGAGGACAAGCAATTGTAAGGAAAAGAAAGAATTTGGAAGTGGAAGGTGTGCACAAAACAATGGGTACGTAAAACTGTTTTTATGTTCGTTTAATTTATTTTAAAATAAAATATAAAATAAACAGAAAAACTAATACTCAAACGAGAAAAACAACGAAGAAATCGTGAAAAAATTGCCGATGTGCGAGCCAAAGAGCTACTTCGTAAAGACAAATACAACAAGGAAAAGCGTGCTGAAAAAATAAAACAGGTGGAAAGAAAAGAAACATCTCAGAAATCAACTAATATAACAGAATGCCAATTACTAACCGAAAGTAACATTACTAACCGAAAGTAACACTAACAAATTAACATTATTATATTTAAAAATAACTATTTATTTTTAATTTTACAAAATTTTACACTCTAAAAATTCTGGGATTTTTCGCTTATAACTTCTTCAGCACTTGAAAAAAATGATGCACGCGAGCACATTATTTATATTTAATGTATTTTTAACAAGTTGACGCTAAAATAAAACGTGTGCGTGACTCTAATTTGAAATTTTTAATTTTTCAAAATACACGATACAGTGAATGGTTGTTGTCCATTAAAAAAAAACAACAATCGGAAGGTAGTTCGAGGTATTTTTATTTACTTTGTTCGGTGAATACTCTAATATCGATTGGTTCTCGTTTATTTAAAGTCTGCCTGCTCTTAAGTATGCTTACATATCCATTGATCATGGTTTAATCACATTCGTTGCTTGGGGTCTACGAATGGTTCACCTCTGCTGGCAACTAAAAGTATTTTCGACTGCCGTTGGAATATATGTTTTTGTTTCTTGAATGAAATGTTCAATAAAAACATGGCCCCAAATCTGTCCATGAACTAATTGTAATGCAATTTAAAATTACTTGCTTGATAAAAATCTCTTATTTCTGAATAACAACACTCAATCCTAATAAATAATTTTGGCGATCATAGTATGGTTGATTGCATTATATTATGGTTGTACGGATAATAGCATGGTTGAGTGTGAATCACACTATGGTTGTGAGGATCATACTATGGTTGTATAAGAAAAATACTATGGTTGTGAGGATGATATTATGGTTGTGGCGATAAAAGTATGGTTGAGTGTGAATCATACTATTGTTGTGAAAATCATAGTATGGTTGAGTGTAAATCATACTATTGTTGTGGAGATCATAATATAATATCATAATGTGGGGATCATAGTATGTTATGAGTGAATCATACTATTGTTGTAAGGATCATAATATTGTTGTGCCACAACCATAAACCCAACAATAGTATGATCCTTTTCGAATATTGTCACCCCAACCATACTTTTTTCTGCGTGTGTGCGCAGAAATGCAGGTCCGTGACCCCATCGTAAAAGATACCCCACCCAAAGCATGACTGAAGCTGGGTGATGACCCTTTTCCACCCTTGGGATCAGTTCATTTGTTTCCTTAGATGACCGGTAAAAATTTTTTCATCGAACAATAATATTGTTGTGGCACAACCATATACCCAACAATAGTATGATCCTCTTCGAATATTGTCACCCCAACAATACTTTTTTTCTGCGTGTGTGCGCAGAAATGCAGGTCAGTGACCCCATCGTAAGAGATACCCCACCAAAGCATGACTGAAGCTAGGTGATGACCCTTTTCTACCCTTGGGATCAGTTCATTTGTTTCCTTAGATGACCGGTAAAAATTTTTTCATCGAACAAAATTTTTCTGTGCAATTTATCAGCGTGCTTAACCAAAAGACGTTTGCATTTTTCAATCCTATTTTTTTTTGAAATCTGCAGTCAATAAATATCTGGTACACCGTTTGAAATCCCTAAGTCCCAAGACTTTTTTAATAATTCGAATCATGGACATTTGCGTAATATTCACCTCACGGGCCATGATTTTATGTTTTCGGAGCGGTTTTCTGTGAATTCTTGATTTAAAGCCTTTGATGGCATATGGTCATCACCGGTGGCGGTCTTTTAAATCTCCAGTCTCCTCAAACAGTTTTATGCATCGGTAGACGAACATGCGGCTAATACTAAGTGGCCGAAGCGTTTTAAAAATATCGCCTTTTTTCATTTCACACTTGACAAGCGCTATTACAGCGATACGGTTTTTATTATCTGACCACTCCATGATAAAGGTTGAAACAATTTTAAACTCCCGTTACAGACTAACGCTATTGAGGTTTTCATTCAAAACCCATATGACATTAACGGGGTATGTTCAGTTCTTCTATTGAAATGGGTGTGTTCAATGTTGTAACAGTATTTATGTCCCTACTAAGTACAGATCGTTAAACAGATTAGACACAAATAGGCACAATAAAAAAATTGTGTTAAGCGTACAATAAGTAAAATGCCGTTTTTTGGGCTTCTTGGGTCGATGCGTCTGACGCCAAATCTTTAAAAAGAAATCCGACAATATTTCCACATTTCCTTACTGACATTGCGTACCACTGTGCACGCCAGCATATTCATGGCATTTCCTTTTTATTTTTCATCTGTTTTTTTTTTCTTTTCTAGTCCTTTCATACAACTGACCATTGTTATCTGCATAATATTTAAATTAACTTAATTGTTTAATGACGTTTACATATTTAATGTTTTTAAAATTCTGTTCTTCTTGTTTACCAGCTTTCCTTCTGTTTCTTCTTTCGTCTATTTATCATTTATGCTCTCTGCTATAAGTTTATATCCGTTACGAAAAGCATAAGTTCAGTGACTGAAAATGAACTAAAGGCATAGTTTTTTAGGGGTTCATTGCAATCCTAATGTCCACTGGCGGCTGCGAATTCTATAATTGCCTTTCATGGTCTCATGAAAGTGTCATAATTAACAAGTGTTTCGCAAATGGCTGAGAAGGCATTTACAGAAGAGTTCTAAGAGTATCAAAGCTTAACGAACTTAAGGCAAGAGAAAAGAGATGATATCTTACAATTACTGAGATATAAAAATGACGCAGATTACTTACTTGATGGGCATTTATGTCGACTAAGAAAATTATATTAAACTACCAAAGTAATTAAATGACATTGAAAGGAATGGGAATGCAAAAAAGATGCAACGCACGCAAAGCAACATACATGCAGAGAAAATATATGGGTTCAAAACGGTCACAAAAACTATTACATATTGCTGGATACAAGAGGAAGACACAAGAAATTATAAGTCATTTATTCAGCAGGCCAGAACAGCAGTAGTTTGAGGAATAAGCCTTAGTAAGTTAGTGATGTGGGATTCATACTACGTTTGCAAGAATTATAATATGGTTGCGCCGGACAATAAAATATATGCGGGAATCATAATGTGGCTACGGTAATCTTCATAAGTTTGCTTGGGAACATAACGCATTTGAGTGGTATAAAAAATCGTTTGTGTGGCATACAAAGTGGAGCGCGGTAATTTGTTTTTTTGCACTGCAGGCTGTGGTGGCACTATTGGTCGAAGCGAGTGGAGAGTGTGCGTAGCTTATAGTGGCTGACGGGAGATTTGTATTCGGGATAGGTCGTTTTGTGTTCAAGCGTAATTTTCAAATGCGCACTCGATCATTGCAGTGCAGCGTGCTTTTCGTTTACGATTCGCTGGTCCCCCCGCCGGACGTATTCCTGCAAGGCAATCAATTGTAAATTTGGTAAATTCATTGGGAACAGCAGGGAATGTTTCATGTGTACGAAGGGGACCTGAGAGAAGGATAACAACACCAGAAACCATAGAGAGAGTTAGATCAGCTGAACTGTAATCTCCGCAACGCTCTGCTCGAAAGCAATCACTTGCTCTAGGCATTTCCAGACTTGTGCAGGATAAAAACATTATTGTAAGGATAACAATGTGGTTGTGAAATAATACTTTTGTTGAGGAAAATGAAATTTGAGAGAATGTAATCATAATATGATTGTGGAATCGTAATATGATTGCATATGATCATTTTAAATCTATGGTTGCGTCTGATAATAATATTTTAGATGCGACCGAAAAAGTTCGTTTGATTCATAATAAAGTTACGGTTGTAAGAACATGTTTGCGCGGGGGCTTAGAACGCGGTAAAGTGGTATCACAATTTGTTTGTGTGAAATCCAAATACGATCATAAGCATATCAATATTGTTGTAGAAATCGAAATGTGATAGTGGGTAATCATAATATGATTGTGGAAATTGTGGATAAAAGGTTATTGCAATCCTAATATGCCCGGGTCTGATTATAATACAATTCCGTGTAATCATAATATGGATGTGGAAATCATACTTCGGTTGCTGGAATCATAACGTGATAGTGTCGGATCATAATATTGTTGAGTGACAAATTGCGTGCAATCATTACGCGTAAAATCATAACGCGTTTGAGTGGGATTATAAAAATTATGGATGTGGAAATCATACTTCGGTTGCAAGTACCATAACGTGGTAGTGTCGGGTCATAATATGGTAAAGTGACAAGTTGCGTGTTATCGTAACGCGGCTGAGTGGGATTATACATAATATGATAAAGTAGTATTAAAATAAGGTTGAGTGGGGGCATATTGTAACGGGTTCATGGTCACCTAGAGCCATAATGTGATATATTTAATAGGAAAATCTGTGCCAACCGTCACGGTTATAAACTCAAATCGAATGGATTCATAGGCGTCCATTAATCCTGCACACAGAGAAAAAATTATTTGGAAATTAGTACGACCTACAAAATTTCTATAAGACGAGAAGACTTGTAGTTCGAATCAATAACTGTTAATTATCGGACGTACCATATAATAGTATGGTACAGACAATTAACTATTCGGTCACATTAATTGAATGAAGTTCAAATTATTAGATTCCAGAGCAGACACTTGTATTAACTACAAGTTTTGTATAGAACAGTTCAATGCAACCAACAATTCGTATATGAAATCAAATGTTTTCGCTCTAACAACTTTTTTAGAAGTAAGTAAATTGTAAAACTAAATTTTAAAAAGCAATTAAGAAAAAAGTTGTAATGGCGGAATTTTAGGATTTCTCCGATATGCTAAAACTTTAAATGGCCAACCCCGTACAAAAAAATATCTTTTGGCATCATTAATTATTGGTACCACAATAACATGAACCTTATAATTGGTTGGTTGCAATAACTACATGTTGTGGCAACCAATAGTTTTACTGAAAGTTCTTGGTACAACCAATGTTTAGGCTGTGAAAACTTTAATATGGTTTAAGCAGCAACCTTACGGTATGTCGAACCATGTAACCATCAAGACTATGGAATGATGGTCATTGCAACAAAAAGTTCGTTTATCAAACCATTTATGGAATGATGGTCATTGCAACAAAAACTTCGTTTATCCAACCAACTTTATAGTTCGGACTGATTTCCAACTGACTTTTTCTCTGTGTGCAGAATTGTTAAGTTTTACAATCAAATGCCTTGTAAGACTCTTCCATAATTATCCTATTTTGACGGTCGAAGGGCCAAGTTCCAAATAAGTAGCAATAAAAGAATATTATGTAAACTGAGCGTAGAAAAAAAGTATGGTTGTTATAACAATATTCGAAGAGCATCATATTATTGTTAGGAATATAGTTGTGGACCAACAATATTATGATCCTCACAACAGTAGTATGATTCACATACAACAATACTATGATCGTCACAGCGATACTATGATCGTCACAACGATACTATGATCGTCACAACGATACTATGATCGTCACAACGATACTATGATTATCACAACAATAGTAAGAATCACACATAACAATACTATGATTCACACTCAACCATACTATGATCTCCACAACCATAGTATGTTTCACATACAACCATAGTATGATTCACACGCAACCAAGTTATGATCCCTACAACTATAATATGATCACACACAATTATACTATGATCCCCAAAATTATTCGTTAGAATTGGTTGAAGTTGTCAACGAAAGATTTGAATTATGAAAATTATTTCAAAATACATTAAATTTAAAATATTTAATTATTTAACGGTAGAAAAAATCAGTTTAAAAAAACGTAAGCGTTTGTATTAAAAATATTTTAGTTAAACAAAGTCAAAGCAGTTTGTTTTAAAATTTTTAATTTATCAATGCAAATGAAGAGTAATTACAATCATACAGTATGATTGACGTAATCATATTATTGCTAACATAAAACCAACAAAAACAATACTTTTGTCGCACCAACCATATTTATATTGCTGCTACAACCATATTTTCATTTTTAAATTAAGCAATAATACTATTGTTACATGTGAACAATATTAATATTGCAGCAATCATACTATTGTTAAAATTAAATTCAAAAAACAATATTATGGATGCGCTCAACATACTTCTATTGTGAAGAACATATTATTATTGCCGTAATCATATAGTAACCATGTTTTTCTCTGCGTGTGCTTTAATGAAGCTCAAGATCTACTCCGTAGAGAGCCGCCAGAAAACTCCTGGTGTTTTATCAATCGCATATATAGGGTGATCCATCTAGAGGCATTTTTCAGAACAAAAAATAATATACAAATTCAAATCAAGTGTGGAATAATTATTGGTAATTTGAAGAGATATTTTATAGCATTTATTTTTTGAAAATAATCACCTTCTAATGTTGGCCACTGTATTGTGGAAATAAGCGTTCGGTGAGAAACGGGAAGATAAGAAGATAAGTTTTCGACTAAAATTTTGTTCAGTGATAAGGCCCACTTCTGGTCAATAAACAAAATTGCCTCATTTGGGCTAAAGAGCAACAAGAAGGGGTTCAAGAGGTGCAACTATAGCTAGAGAAAACCACGGTTTGGTGCGGTTTATAAACTGGTGGAGTCATCGGTGCATATTTTTTCAAAAATGATGATGGCCGTAACGTAACCGTGAATGATGCTCGCTATCGCGCCATGATATCGAACTTTTTGCTACCAGATTGATTTTGCTACCTGATGTTTGAAGCCCGCAATCTGGACGACACTTGGTTTCAACATTACGGTGCCACTTGCCATACAGCTGCTCAAACAATGGATCTATTTAGGGGTCATTTCAAAAAGCAGCTAATTTCACGATTTGGGCAGGTGAGTTGGCCGCCTAGATCAAGTGATCACACCTTTAGACATTTTTCTCTGGGGTTACGTAAAGTCCACAGTCTATACCGACAAACCAGCTACGATTCAGGTTTTGGAAGCCAACTTTACGCTTGTCATTAAAGCCATACCGGTCGAAATGCTCGAACGAGTCATCCAAAATTGGGCCCTCAGAATGGAAACCCAGAGGCGGAGTGGCGTCCATCATTTGAAGGAAATTATATTCAAAAATTAAATGCCATAAAATGTCCTTTCAAATTACCAATAAAGATCCACACTTGATTTGAATTTTTATATTTTTTTTGTTCTGAAAAAATGCCTTTAGATTGATCACCCATTATTTAGTCCAATCAATTACATCCTTCACATGCATTCAATAGCATCACTGAAAAAAATTGTATAGCTAACTTTTGTTTTCTCTTTTGCTCAATAATAACATTTTGTTGCCATTTTCTATTTCATTTTAAATAACATTCTCGGTTTTTTATTTCAAACCATATCTCCATTTCACTGCTCTGCGGACCACACTGTTGCCAGTATTCTAACCCTTGGTTAAATTTGTTCTCTGACGGTGATGGAAGTGTCAGCTGTTACATTTTTGCGGTTTTGTGGTTAAACATGCCATGGAATGGGATGTTTTTTTCATGTTTTTCTTTTTTTTTTGATTTTTTTTTTTGTTTCATGTGAGTTTTATTTCGTATTCTATCCGGATATTTTTATAAATGGAAAATGTGGAAAATGAAAAATTGCAATTGAATGGTTGTAAAATGTTGCATTCATTTCATTTTCAGGCATGATTGGCAAAAACTCCCCCATAAAGGGAGTATGTAATTGCAATACGACAACGAAATATGAAACAAAATTTCGAAAGTTGTTATCTGTCCGACAGACTGCCAAGACTGTTCGATGTTTAAGGCAAAATAAAGTTGAAGTTAGGAATAAAACAATAAAACTTTGTTTAACAGAATTTGAAACATCAACTTTAAGATTTGCATCAGTCAGGCATATGAAGGAGAGAATCCATTGAAATGCCTTTGTGGGTGGCTTGCACATAAAACTCTTTCTAAATTTCGGCACTAATGCCAACTAATATTAAACAGCCATTAAAAACTAATGATTATATCGTACTAAAATTAAGTCAATAGGATAGTCTGTCGAAATGGACAGACTATCCGACGCTCTTCGGCGTACAACTTCATATATCGTATGTAACACTAAATTTGCGGCAGAAGGTTTTATAGTCAAATTTAGTTGATTTGGGGCTGCCGATCACGAATCCGATTTGCCTGATTCGCTCCAGTTTAGTAAATTTTCCCATAAACCATTATTTTCGATTTTTTAGAAGGACTCGTTAACTGCTTTATTAGTAACCCGATTTTCAAAAACTAGAGCGCGGTGTTTAGAGAAGATAGACGATAGACTATCAAAACTTCAGCCACAGATTTAATGCCCGGTGTTAAGATAAAGGGTGATCCATCTAGAGGTATTTTTCAGTACAAAAAAAACATAAAAATTCAAATCAAGTGTGGAGTCTTTATTGGTAATTTGAAAGGACATTTTATGGCATTTATTTTTGAACAAAATTTCCTTCAAATGATGGCCGCAACTGCGCCTCAGGGTTTCCATTCTGAGGGTCCAATTTCGGATGACTCATTCGAGCATTTCGACCGGTATGGCTTTAATGACACGCGTAATGTTGGCCTCCAAAACCTGAATCGTAGCTGGTTTGTCAGCATAAACTTTAGAAACATGTCTAAAGGTGTGATATCAATCGATCTAAGCGGCCAACTCACCTGTCCAAAACGTGAAATTAGCTGCTTTTCGAAATGACCTCTCAATAGATCCATTGTTTGAGCAGCTGTATGGAAAGTGGCACTGTCCTGTTAAAACCAAGTGTCGTCAAGATTACAGGCTTCAATTTCAGGTAGCATAAAGATCGATATCAAGGCGCGATAGCGAACACCATTCACAGTTACGTTCTGGCCATCATCATTTTTGAAAATATATGCATCGATGATTCCACCAGCTTATAAACCGCACCAAACCGTGGTTTTCTCTCGGTATAATGGCACCTCTTGAACCTCTTCTTGTTGCTCTTCAGCCCAAATGCGGCAATTTTGTTTACTGACTTTGCCATTGAGCCAAAAATGGCTCATCACTGAACAAAATTTTGATCGAAAACAGCGGATACTCCCGTTTCTCACTGAACGCTCATTTCCATTATACAGTTGCCGACATTTGAAGGTAATTATTTTCAAACAATAAATGCCATTAAATGTCCTTTTAAATAACCAATAAAGATTCCACACTTGATTTGAGTTTTTATATTTTTTTTGTCTGAAAAAATACCTCTAGATTGATCACCCTATATAAGCATAGAGACAGGCGGCAGCTATCAAGAATGGTGTTGAGGAGTCGTCTGTCACCAGCGATGAAACGGGTCTACAAAGCGGTATTGTATTTGCTTAAGGTAAGCTGATTTTGTTTTTTTTCGACCAAAGGGGCAAAAAACACCAATTTTTTGCGCTTTTGTAGCGTAGTGACGGTGGAGGGTAGATACGGTTCAGCCTGGCCATGCTTAACAACTTACTTTCTTGTTTTTATACTTTTTTATCCTTCGCAACATCTCATAAGCTGTTTGAAATATGAGGCTGATATTAGGGGCACACGATATAGGCAACGATCTCAACACATCCCGGACAAAAGGCGGGCGATGCCAAGCCCACTTTAAAAAATTGCATTTATGGCCAAACTTATATGCCGATCTCTATAAAATGTTTGCAAGATGAAACCAAGGACTAGACAATTATTCTGGACTATGTTATGGGTAAATTGAATGTTATGGGGCGAAGCACCGCCCACACAAACCTGAACTTAAAAGACAATAGGCGTGTTCTGGTATTAATCGCTTATTAAACAAGTTACGAGGGCGGTTCGAGGGCGGTTTTTAGCCTAGCACAAAAAGCGCGGTATAAACAGAAAAATGTAGTGTTTTGGAAACTTCCATCTCTGCTATGAACACATGTTACATTTTGTTTCGATCTGGCAACTCCTTCATATAGAAACAGGTGTTCACAAAAGACGCATCCGCGTTTTTTTACAATGGAAAAATTAGAAATGCGTGGTGTCATTAAATATTTACATAAAAAAGGTTTATCGGGACAAGAAATTCATAATGATATGGTGAATGTGTTAGGTGAAAGTGCTCCTTCATATGCAACAGTAAAAAATTGGGTTGCTGAATTTAAACGTGGTCGTACAAACATTGAAGATGAACCACGTAGTGGACGTCCAAAAAAAACCAACAACAACAGAAATTGTAGCCAAAGTGCATGATATGGTATTAAATGATCGACGAATAAAAGTGCGTGAAATAGCTAATATCATGGGCATCTCAAATGATCGAGTCCATTTAATTTTGCATGAAGAACTACAGATGAAAAAGCTTTCTGCAAGATGGGTGCCGGACTTGTTAACAGTCGACCAAAAACGCATAAAAATGAACATTTCTCAAGCTTGTTTGGATCGTTTTCAGCGAAATAAAATGGATTTTAAGCGTCGTTTCATAACTGTTGATGAGACATGGATCCACCACTATACTCCAGAGACAAAAGAACAATCCAAACAACGGACTGAAGCTGGAGGAAGTGCCCCAAAGAAGGCAAAAACAATTCAATCGGCTGGTAAGGTTATGGCAACGGTTTTTTTGGGACTTCAAAGGTATTTTATTGATTGACTATCTGTAAAACAATAAACCTTATTCTCCTGATTTAGCTCCCAGTGACTTTTAACTGTTCCCGAATCTAAAAAAATTCCTTGCTGGCAAGCGTTTTACCTCAAATGAAGATGCAATTACAGTTGTAAACCACTATTTTGAAGACCTTAAGGAAAACTATTTTAATCAAGGGATAGAATTGCTAGATAAGCGTTGGACTAAGTGTATTGAAGTTTCAGGAGATTATATTGAAAATTAAAAATATTTTTGAAAAACTAACTATTCTCTTTCATTGATAGGCTAAGAACTTTCCGAACCGCCCTCGTAGTGGTCGCTAAGACGATAACATCGAAAATTTACGTTAAATGTTTAAGTGAATCCGGGCTATGTTCTCCCAGGCTAAATTTTATGTTGTGTGAAGAAAACTTGAAAAGTAAGGTTTACAACAGTAGTTCTCATTCGTGTGGGGAGAGCCTGGCCTTATAGTGTTCGGTTTTACTTTCAACAACTGCAGAAAGACTTTCTGAAGAGGGTTGTCACGGACCCGAAATCATGATAAAAGTAGTGTGCAGCCACGAAAATCAATGTCACTTTGCCATTTTGTTAAAAACTTGTCTTCTATTTAAATATAGAAGCAAGAGGTCTTGAGCCGGTTTAATCCCTGTTCAATGTGTAAAAGCAACAGACCGAAATAAAACAAACGAGCTAAACATACGTACATGTACGGCACGGCACACAAGTTGACATAGTCAACTAAACTCTTTTTATAACACGCACACACGTTCTTGTAAAAGAAATCTCTTGATGGCTCTCGATGTGGAGTCTCTTTAGAGCTCTTTAGAGTAGTTCTCATTCGTTTGGGGAGAGCCTGGCCTTATAGAGTTCGGTTTTACTTTCAACAATTGCAGCAAGGCATTCTGAAGAGGGTTGTTACGGACCCGAAATCATGATAAAAGTAGTGTGCAGCCACGAAAATCAATGTCACTTTACCATTTTGTTAAAAACTTGTTTTCTATTTAAATATAGAATAGAAGAGGTCTTGAGCCGGTCAATCCCTATTCAAGGTGAATCATAAACCGTAAAATTTGAAAATTTGTAATTTGTAAAAAAAAGTTATTAAAATAATAACAATAACGAGCAATAACCGAAGTTCGCGTAAACTTGCTAAAGGTTTTTCATGAATAACTTCTGCCCACATTTATTACGAGGGCTGCTTTATATATTTTTGGCCTAGTAATGAGAATACGAGTATTTATCATTAAAAATGGTTTTATTAGTTTTTAAAGTATTCTCCAGCATGATTTATACACTTTTGCATGCGCTCAAACCAATTGTCGAAGCACTTTTTCCACTCCGATTGAGACACCTGCAAAACATGGTTTTTGAACGCTGCAACAGCATCTTTTGGCGATGAAAATCGTTGACCACACATTTTTTTCTTGATGTGCGGGAATAGAAAGAAGTCGTTGGGTGCCAAGTCAAGCTGTACGGCGGATAACCCATCAATTCGACGTTTTGGCCGGTCAAAAAAGGCGCTGGCTTGAGCCGATGTGTCAAAGCTCGTATTGTCATGGTGCACAATGATTCGTCTTCTCTTGTTCGTTTTTCGAAATTCTCCGAAAACATATGGCAAACAAATTGTGGTGTACCACTCAGAATTGACCGTCCTACGTTGCTGAAGCGAAACAGTCGCCACATGACCAGTTTTGCCGAAGAAACAGGCGACCTTTGGCTTCGAAATGCTTCTTCCACGAACAACTTTCGTTGGATTTGGCTCGTCTCGGTCGATTGCTGTTTTGTTTCGGGCTCATACGCATAGATCCATGATTCATCACCTGTGACGATCTAATAAACGTCTTTTGAAGCACCGCGTATTTTTTCAAAATTTCTTTGCACCAATCGACACAAGCCTTTTTTAAGCGATTGTCAAATTGTGTGGGATCCAACGAGACCAAACCTTTTTTACGGCCAGGTGTTCATGCAATATCGAATGTATGCTGGTGGAAGTAATGTCCAAGGATGCTTCAATCCACGGTACGTCGCAAGACGATCTTGCATAATCAGTTCACGCACGGCATCAATGTTCTCTGGCACAACGGCAGTTTTTGGACGACCTTTGTCTTTGAGCGAGCGTTGGCCACGATTGAATTCATTAAACCAGTTTTTCACAGTGCTATAGGATGATGCTTCATCGCCATACAAAGATTTAAGTTCATCAATGCAGTTTTGTCGATAATCCAAGTCGAAAGTTGTGAGAATTGATCGCACGAAAATAAATGTTCACGTGTTAATTCCACTTTTTTTGAAAATTGATTTTTCACTGTAAACGACACAAATGATGGTCGGACCTTAAAACGTTCTGAGTACGTTTATGCTAAAAAATGTCAAACTTTTCAATGGAAATGTCAGCTGGCGCCAGGCAACACTTAGTGCTGCCTAGGACAGAAAAATATATAGCAACCCTCTTAATTATTCAAAACAAACGCGATTTAACTCAAATTGTCTGTAGTTTTCTGTAAACAAAAATATTTGTATGTTCTTGGGGAATGGAGTGCAGTTAGCCACTACTAAGCGAGTTGTCAATAGAACACGCTTATATCTTATGCCAAGTCCCTTTAAATTGGCTTTATTTTCAAAGTAATAAATTGTTATACACTTTTAACAGAAACAAATCAATGATTAGCATATGTGACAGCGCATAGAGAAAGGGACCTAAGGGTAAAAAAATCAATTTTCATGTTTTTTTCTTTTTTTGATGTGGACAACATCTGAGCATCGAATGATGTCAATCCCATGCCCCAAAAGTATTCCCTCCCAGAGATATGCGCGTTTTATGAAAGTGAAGTCGACGATTTTAAGCGCAAATAGAAAGACGTTGCCTCGCCCATACAAACCTTAACTTTAAAAGCTATATATCGTTAACTTAAACGATAAGGAAAGTTGGTATACATGACGTTTGTATGGACAGGAACACACTCTAATAGAATGCAGGCCACTTTACAAAATGTCCATCCATGATGGAGCGTTTAAAAGCTTCGGCGCGGCCGACTTAAATTTGTCCACTTGTTTTTTTTTTTGGGGTGTAGAAAAATTAAAGATTTTGGGTTTTTAAAAAAAAAACTTGCAGCTTTGGAACGGATTGATCGATTTGAACAAAACTAGGCTGAAATGACAGAGAGTACTACGATCTACTTTAAGCAGTAAAATTTCATTTAACAAACATTTTTATAAGCATTTTTATTTGTAAATTTAAATTTTTTTTAAAATGTTCAAGTAGTATTTTTCTCTAAATTGCTCCAAAAACTTCTCCAAATTTTTGAATAAATCTTAATTCGTTTTTGCGACCGCAATAATTGTTAAAGTTATGGGTAAAAACACTGAGGTTGATACCCGATATACATTTTCGCGAAAATATTCATTACATGAACTTTTGTAGCAAAACAAGTTTTTAGAAATGTATTGAACATTCTGACCATTCTACAAAAGTTTTCCGACGCTTTTCGTTGAAGAAAAAAATCTCCTTGGTATGTTAAATATATAGGGTGAACCATCTAGAGGTATTTTTTCAGAACACGAAAAAAATATAAAAATTCAAATCAAGTGCGGAATCTTTATTGGTAATTTGAAAGGAAGTTTTATGGCATTTATGTTTTGAAAATAACTACCTTCAAATGTTGGAAACTGTATATTGTGGAAATGAGCGTTCGGTGAGAAACGGGAAGATCCGCTGTTTTCGACCAAAATTTTGTTCAGTGATGAGGCCCATTTCTGGCTCAACGGCAAAGTTAATAAACAAAATTGCCGCATTTGTTGTTGAGCAACATGAAGAGGTTCAAGAGGTGTCATTATACCCAACAAAAAACCACGGTTTGGTGCGGTTTATAAGCTGGTGGAATAATCGGTGCATATTTTTTCAAAAATGATGATGGCCGGAACGTAAGCGTAAATGGTACTCGCTATCGCGCCATGATATCGATCTTTATGCTACCTGAAATTGAAGCCCGTAATCTTGACGAAACTTGGTTTCAATAGGACGGTGCCACTTGCCATACAACTGCTCAAACAATGGATCTATTTAGGGGTATTTTCGAAAAGCAGCTACCTTGGACAGGTGAGTTGGCCACCTAGATCGAGTGATATCACACGTTTAGACATTTTTCTTTAGGATTACGTAAAGTCCAAAGTCTATGCTGACAAACCAGCTACGATTCAGGTTTGGGAAGCCAACATTACGCGTGTCATTAAAGCCATACCGGTCGAAATGCTAGAACGAGTCATCCAAAATTGGACCCTCAGAATGAAAACCCTGAGGCGTAGTTGCGGCCAACATTTGAAGGTAATTATTTTTTAAAAATAAATGCCATAAAATGTCCTTTCAAATTACCAAAAAAGATTCCGCACTTGATTTGAGTTTTTATATTTTATTTTTGTTCTGAAAAAATACCTCTAGATGGATCACCCTATACTTTACAAAATGCATTAGCTGTTCGAACCGGCTTTGAACAGAAGACCCCGATCGTTGGGTACAAATATTAAATCATACCGTTTGTTCCATGATGAAAAAGTTAAGTCATGTTTCCTTGTCTACGACTTTCACCAATCAATTTCCTTCACTAAGAATAAAGTTAAAGCAGTAAATTTATATTTTTGGGCGTGCTTTTGTTTCTTAAGAGACACAAAATACCACCATTTCTCCGATTATCTTCATTTGTAATAGCAACTGATTTATAATTGCAAGGCCTATATCTGGAAGGTTGGAAACAATCTAAACACCTTGGTTCGGCCTCGATTGGGCTTCCAAATGACAGGCGGGGATGGTAAGATTGCCATAGTTTTTAAATAGATATTACGTGGTGCTACAAACGGTAGTGCAGACTAAGTACTTTGGATATTTAAAATTTGGCTAGCCCGAATCCACATAAATCTTCCTATTTGATCAATTTGTTTTAAGTGAAATGAGAGCAACTTGAATACCCAATAAACCTTTTGAAATAAGCTTATCCGCGAATTTTTCCAAAGTACTCTTTAAGTGTGAGCTGAAATTCACAAAACGGAGCAACCGAAAATTGTCCACCACTGCGTGTCACTCGTTGTGATGATCCCTTCCTAAACATTCAATTATTCTATGGCGAAATATTACACGTCATGTCAACGGCAACTGCAGCGCTTTGTGGCATGACAGCGAATGAATGACATGACTAAAGTTAAAACTTGATTAGTGCTGAGAGTGCACTCTAGTTGTTGTACAACAACAGCATTATCAAGTAACAACAACCAGAAAGCTAGCAACAATATGTGGCAACAGCAACAACAACTCTGTGACAGAGCCGGGCCAAAAGAAAAATGTGTAACAGATGGTAGCAAGTCAAGTTGGTAAATGACAGGCACTAGTGTCTATGTATGTGTTCGTACTCACACGCATATACTTTGAAACCTGAGCTCAACACTGGCTGCATGCGTGTGTGTGACTGAGTCAGCAAGGACCTTAAGAAGACACGCACACACGCTCTCTCGCAATACAACGACTTTTCGTCTGCCATGGCTGCCAAAAGAAAAAATGACATCCAAAAAAAAAATGTTGAAACATATTGTAAACTTTATACAAAGATTGTTTAAGTCTAACAATACATACACACTCGTAGGTACATACATACACATATGCATATGTATGTACAATAACAATACAAACTTGTAACCGAGCATATGTTCCCAGTGTCTTCATTTATATGTGCATACTCGTAGTATGTAAGCGCAGTATTGCCTGCCACTGTTACTCATCTGTGTGTAAGTTTCATGGAAAATTTCAAAAACTTTCAGTTCATGTCTTCACACATGCACCGTCTGTCTTGTTGGGTGGGGGGTCATATTGCCGAGTGTTTTTTCGCCCAGTGTATAGATTTCGCAGGACGAAAAAAACCCCGCCGTCGTTACCATTTTGTTCTCTTCTAAAAGCAAACAAAACCAACTTCGTTACATGATGTTTCACACAGAAATTGTTCTGTTTTTGTTTCGCTGTCAGAGTAGAAAAATTGTAACACAAGTTCGGTAAACACTTTGCAACAGCCGCCCTGAACATGGTTGCTGGTTGTTCTTTGAGTATTAGAACAGGAGTCATGCAAATACGAATTCGATATACGGGTTAAATGTCGGAAAAGTCAATTGGAAAATATTCACTTTCGAAAGAGGAAAGTTTTTGCTGGTGTCTCTAAGGCAACTTCACCAAAAGAAAACAAAATATACTAATGAAGAAGAGTACGAGGGCTGCTATATATATTTCTGGCTTAATAATCAAATTGCGAATATTTATCACCAAAAATGTTTTTCAAAGTATTCTCCAGCATGATTTATACACTTTTGCATGCGCTTAAACCCATTATCGAAGCACCTTTTCCACTCCGATTGAGACACCTCCAAAACACGCTTCAACAGCATCTTCTGGCTACGAAAATCGTTGCACAAGCATTTTTTTCTTCATGTGCGGGAATAAAAAGAAGTAATTGGGTGCCAAGTCAGGGCTGTACGGCGGATGACCCATCAATTCGATGTTTTTGCCGGTCAAAAAGGCGCTGGTTTCAGCCGATGTGTGAGAGCTTGCATTGTCATGGTGCACAATGATTCGTCTTGTCTTGTTCGTTTTTCAAATTTCTTCGACAACTTCAGGCAAACAAATTGTGGTGTACCACTCAGAATTGTCCTCCTACGCTGCTCAAGCGGAACAGTCGCCAGATGACCAGTTTTGCCAAAGAAACAGGCGACCATTTGCTTCGAAGTACTTCTTCCACGAATAACTTTCGTTGGATTTGGCTCGTCTTCGAAGACCCACACGTACGATTGCTGTCTTGTTTCGGGCTCATACGCATAGGTCTATGATTCGTCACCTGTGACGATCTTATAAATGTCTTTTGAAGCACCGCCATTGTATTTTTTCAAAATTGCTTTGCACCAATCGACACGAGCCTTTTTTTTTGATTGATTGTCAAATTTTGCGGGATCAAACGAGAACAAACCTTTTTTACGGCCAGGTGTTCATGCAATATCGAATATATGCTGGTGGAAGAAGTGCCCAAGGATGGCCTTATCTCACGGTATGTCACATGACGACCATGCATTATCAGTTCACGCACAGCATCAATGTTCTCTGGCACAACAACGTTTAGGACGACCTTCGCTTTAAGCGAGCGTCGGCCACGATTGCATTCATTAAACCAGTTTTCACAGTGCTATAGGATAGTGCTTCAATGCCATACAAAGATTTAAGTTCATCGATGCACTCTTGTCTTGATAATCCACGTCGAAAGTTGTGAAAAATGATCGCGCGAAAATCTTCACGAAATTATAGTTTAATAGTTTTCTGGCCAAGTTGATTTTTTCAAGTCATTGTAAACAACACAAATGATGGTCGTACGTCAAAACATTCTACGTACGTTTTAGTACACTTAGTGTTGCTTAGGCCAGAAATTTATATAGCAACCCTCGTACAATGCGTAAGCCTGGCCGGGCCAAATACATTTTACAATTCACCCTTAAACAACTACTAGAGAGTTCAAAACCGAAAACCGACAATCCGCTTTTATGTTTAAACCGGACAGTCGGTTTCTCCGAAAAAACCAATACCCGATGTTTCGCTTTCCGACTTTTCCGTTTTTTTTTCGTTGAATACACAAGGGCATATCAATAATTCCGTGACTTTTCCAACTTACATTGAAATTATATGAAACGCAACACTGCTCCCATCAAGTAACATCTGTTAAAAGACTATTGTCAAATTTTGAGAGAGTTCCGTCATTTAGTTTGTGTTTAACAGCTGTTCAAAACATACAACATAATACAAAACATACGGAATAACCCGCCAATCAAACCAAGAAAAAGCTTGATAAAAGCTATGGGGACTCTACACCAAGTGATTTAGTGACTTTCGTTGTGGTCGCACAAGTACATAAGACGCTGAACGTTCTGGACGACCAATTGAGGTCAATACAACCGAAAATGTCGAAAAAAAAATCCACGATATGGTGTGGGCTGATCAAAGAGTAAAGGTGCGCGAGATTATTGATGCCATACGCATTGCATAAGGCAGTGTATTTTCGATTTTACATGATCAGTTGGGTTGAAGAAAGCTGTCTTCAAGATGGGTGCCGCGTTCGCTCTCAATTGAATATAAACGTAATCGCATGACAACTTCAAAGAATTCTTTGGATTCGAATGAGTTTTTGAGGCGCTTTGTAACTGTGGATGGATTGTTTTGGATTGGATTGTTTAAAAATTAAAATAACATTTTTCTCTACCTACTTATATAGGGTGATCCATCTAAAGGTATTTTTCGGAACAAAAAAAATATAAAAATACAGATCAAGTGTGGAATCTTTATTGGTAATTTGAAAGGACATTTATGGCATTTTTTTTTTTAAATAATTACGGAAATGAGCGTACGGTGAGAAACATGAAGATTTGCTGTTTTCGACCAAAATTTGATGAGGCCCATTTCTAACTCAACGGCAAAGTCAGTAAACGAAATTGCCGCATTTGGGCTGAAGAGCAACAAGAAGAGGTTTAAGAGGTGCCATTATACCCAGAGAAAACCACAGTTTGGTGCGGTTTATAAGCTGGTGGAATATTCAGTGCATATTGTTTCAAAAATGATGATTGCCGGAACGTAACCGTGAATGGTGTTCGCTATTGCGCCATGATCTCTTGCTACCTGAAATTGAAGCCCGTAATCTTGAGCAGCTGTTTGGCCACTTGACAAACAGCTGCTCAAGCAATGGACCTATTGAGAGGTCATTTCGAAAAGCAGCTAATTTCACGTTTTGGACAGCTGACTTGGCCGCCTAGATCGAGTGATACCACACCTTAGACATTTTACTTTGGGGTTACGTAAAGTAAACAGTCTATGCTGACAAACCAGCTACGATGAAGGTTTTGGAAGCCAACATTACGCGTGTTATTAAAACCATACCGGTCGAAATGCCTGAACGATTCATTCAAAATTGGACCCTCAGAATGGACCTTAGGCGTAGTTGCGGCCAACATTTAAAGGAAATTATATGCAAAATATAAATGGCATAAAATGTCCTTTCGAATGAACAAAAAAGATCCACTAGTTTGAATTTTTATATTTAATTTTATTTTGAAAAAAATACCTCTGAATTGATCACCTGATACTTATAACCTATTATATCAAAGGGGGATCATTTTGGTCTGTTATTTGGGCTTTAAAAAATTTTCCGGTTTGGCGTGGGGCCTGCTTAAATGTCGTATCAGCAAACCGAGCCTTTATTACACCAGATTGTTGTAGGTTTCATTAAGCCAGCTTCTTGCCGAACCTAAAAACTAGTAAGGTAAGTCAGGCGTTCACTATAATATTTAGTGAATTTAGAGAATTTGGCACCTCTGTCTGGAGTTTGGACACGGTCAGATGTGTAAGAGTTCATTTTTGGGACCTTTGTGTGAGAGCTTTTCAAAAACTTGAACCGAATTTCACCACAGTTAGGTGGCATATTACCACAGTGTATTATAGGGTATAATGAATAGACAGAAGACGGGCAATCGATGATACCCTGGCAGATTATTGTAAGGTATCACTAAGTTTGCTCCCACCAACTTTAGCATTTTTTAGCATACTTCGTGTGAAGCATCCTTTATATTCTAGCTGTCAATTTAACGTTGTTTGTTTTTTCTCTGATCCTTTTCAGAAGCGGTACCAAAATATAAATGGCATAAAATGTCCTTTCGAATGAACAAAAAAAGATCCAATAGTTTGAATTTTAATATTTGATTTTATTTTTAAAAAAATACCTCTGGATTGTTCACCATATCGAAAGGGGATCATTTTGGTCTGTTATTTGGGCTTAAAAAAATTTTCCGGTCTGGCGTGGGGCCTGCTTAAATGTCGTATCAGCAAACCGATTCTTTATTACACCAGATTGTTGTAGGGTTTCATTAAGTCAGCTTCTTGCCGAACCTTAAAACTAGTAAGGTAAGTCAGGCGTGGCCGACTATGAGATACCCTACACCACTATGATGTTTAGTGAATTGTCTGAAATTTAGAGAATTTGGCACCTCGGTCTGGATAATGTGCAAGTTAGTATGTTTGAGTTAAAGTTTTGTCGCTTATACCACACCAAACAATATATGAGCATGCTTGGTATAATTCACGCTTTCTAGAACTGCAGGACATCAAATCGATAAGGGACCTTTGAGTGCAAGCTTTTCGAAAACATGGAGCGATATATGGTCCTCTTTCACGAGGGATAGGTGTTGGCCACACGTTATGCTGTGTGCGAAAAGGGTGTAATATGTAATATGCTCGAAATCGGGTGTAATGTGCGGCTTTTAGAGCTGTAGGTTCTAAGGAAGGGAAGGACCTCTGCATGGGAGCTATACGGAAATATAAACCTATGTGCTCCACTTTCTTTACAGTTAAAAAATGTTCGCTTATAATATACCATGTACAATTTGGGCGTGATCTGGTGTAATTTGTGGCTTCTAGAGCAGCAGGGCCTGAAATTGGGTGGGAACTTTGCGTGAGAGCTATTCAAAAAGTTGAACCGATTTACAAAAATTTCACCACAGATGGGTGGCATATTACAACAGAGTGTTGTAGCGTATAATGAATAAACAAAAGGCGGGCAATCGATGCTACCCTGTCAGATTGTTGTAAGATACAGAGTAAGCCAAAAGTTGCCATGGGGTTTACAAATTTAATAACTTTTTCGTTTATATTTTTTTTCTGATTATATAAATAACACTTTGAGAATAAATAATGGAGAAATTCACAACTGAGCATGATTTAAATCAGCGATCAATTATTATAACGCAAACGCATGAGTGATGAAGCTCATTTTCATTTGAATGGATTTGTTAATCAGCACAACTGTAGTTTCTGCGGTTCTGAAAATCCATGAGCCATTCAGCAATGCCAATTGCACCCTATTAGGTGTGCAGTATGGTGTGGATCACATCTGCAAATATCATTGGGCCTTTCTACTTCGAGAATGAAGATGGAAGTGCTGTAACCGTAACTGGAGTGCGGTATCGGTTTATGATAGAACATTTTTTACGCCCTGCTTTTGAAAATAGACCAGAGATGTGGTTTCAGCAGGACGGAGCCAATGCCAACACTGCCCGAAACACAATGACACTTTTAAGTCAAATTTTTGAAGAACGAATAATTTCCAGAAATTCGGAAATTATTTGGCCAGCGCGATCGCCAGATTTGTCAGCACCCGACTATTTTCTTTGGTGTTTTTTCAAGGAGCAAGTAAATGTGAACAAGCCCGACACAATCTCTACTCGAATGCTACAGCCCCAAACTTTGAAAGGTGTTATGGAAAATGCTCTCAAACGAGCCCATAATTGCAAAGCTAAAAACGGGGGTCATTTATTTTTCATAATAGGTGTAAAAAAATCCATTTTGTATATTATACGAGTATAAGCTGAAAAAATCATAACCAAAAAATTATTAAAGTTTTTAACCCCATGGTAACTTTCGGCCCACCCTGTATCACTAAGTTTGCCCCCTCAACATTTAGCATTATAAAATAGCAACATAATTTTATATGTTAAATGTGCAGCATACTTTATGTAAAGCATCGATCATTTTTTCGTTCGTTTTTTCTCTGATCCTTTTCAGAAGGGGTACCACTAGGGACCAACGGACCTCGGAGAGAACTCGTCTCCCTCGGAGCGGACAAACCTCTCAACTTAATCTAACCTAAGTTTATTCTATACCTCACAAAAAAGTCAATGCAAAACTGCTGCCGTCATTTTCAAAAGCATCCACTTCTTGGTTTGTATATTTTTGGCCTTCCTGTTGCAGAAATGGCTGAAGACTCAGCCGGGATATGCATTAAATGCATCATACTAATGCAGACATCTCAATTGTATTGTTTTATTAAATTCATTCTAAAATTTAATAAAGCCATTATTATTGCCCAACGTTTTTTAGGTTAACGCCGACAGTCCAGTGCCTGCATATCAGAAATCATATCCGTTTCCGCATTAAGACTTTTCTGTTCTCTTTTTTTTTGTGGCATAATTTTGCAGTTCTTCCTTGGCTACATCCGCAACACAAAAGAAGAAAGAAATGAGTGCAATTCTGGTGTTTTTTTTTTATTCGCTCTTGTCTTGCTCTTTATTTTTTTTGCCAGCAGAATAAGTATCTGTTCGGTGCAGTGCAGTTCAGTGTTGTTCGCCGATATATGCTGGTACATGGCAAATATCTTCTACATTTCATGGCATTTTCTGTGTTAAATGAAGCGAACTGACAAATGTGTACACTTAACTAAGTTATCAACGATTGTTTGCGAATGCATTTGTGTAGTTGTCTCTATGTGTGTGTGTGTGTGTGCTTGTCCTTGTGCATAAGTGTATGTGAATGTTTACCCGTCCGCACATACAAATGGACGAATGGATCCAAGGAGTGGAGAAGCAGTATATGAACTATGATTTCACAGTGTGCAGAAATGCAATAAATTGTAGAGTTTCATGGCACTAGCAGACTCATCATCCGACCCGCAGACGCTGACGCGGAGACAGCGCAGCCAACATTTCGAAAGTACACAACACTTTTCAACTATTCACGGAACCCGAAACAGTTGTGCCGGATATAATGAAACAACAGCAAAAACAAGAAGATATGGAGAATAAATATCACAAACGTATCGTTCGGATAAAAATTTAACGTTAACCCGAAAAGAACAGTGGCAGCGCCTCTGGAAACCTCCTCCAGTTCCATATAAAGACACAAAAAGTATGTGGATGACGGCAGACGGCTACGAATGACTGGCGGTGAATGCATTTAAAGAGGCAAAAGGCGGACATTCGGAAAAAAGCAGCAAAAGGACTACCTAGGAAACTGCGCTTAATATGAAATGCATTTCAAGTGTGATGCCTTATGCCATCCTAGAGACGGTGGTCGTTTGCCGGTAACTCCAAAGATGAAATATATGTACTCTTATGTGTATAATAATTTATATCTCATAAAATGAGGAAATGAAAATATAATGACAGCCCGTGTCTTCGTATAGAAAATACAAAAAAAAAACTTATACCAAGCAGTACAGAAGTTTGTGAGCTCTTTATATTTGATGCGGGAATTACGACTCCTTTTTGCCAGAAAGTTCATTTGCGCATAAATTTATGATAGGATCTGATATGTTATGAGGTGCTCATTAAAATTTCATATAATTACGCCAACGTTATGTGAACACCTAGAATGTGAACGATGCTTCACATGAAGTATGCTGCACATTTAACACATAAAAGTTTGTCTGCTATGAATCAAGAATGAAACTGGTAAGAAATGCCAAAGTTGGAGGGAGCAAACTTAATGATACCCTACACCAAGCTGGTGGGGAAACATTGGTTGTTCGCCTTTTGTGTCTTGATTATACCCTACACCACATGTACAGGTAGTATGGCACACATCGGTGGTGAAATTTTTTCAGTATCGGTCAAAGTTTTCGTAAATCTCTCACTCAAAGGTCCCACCTGATTTCAGGTCACCTGATTACAGACATACAACCATAGTATGTCTTACACACAACCATACTATGATCCCCAAAATTCTTCGTAAGGATTGTGTTAAGTTACTATTCAACAATAGAGATTCTTATTAAGTAAATTATGTAAAAATACATTAAACTCCTAATAATAGGTGTGACTTAACAACAGAAAAAATTTACTTGTTAAAAATATATCAGTTATACTAATCCACAGTAGTTTGTTTTGAAATAATTTAATTTACATATAAAAGTACTATTATTGCGTAAGATTCGTAACAATAACATTGTTAATAAAAATATGCTGGTATAATTGCCGTAATCATATTATTGTTAACTTAAACCCAAAAAAAAACAATACTTTTGTCACACCAACCATATTTATATTGTTGCTACAACCATATTTTCATTTTTAAATTTGGCAACAATACTATTTTTACATTTTAACAATATTAGTATTGCCGCAATCATACTATTGTCAACATAAAATTCAAAAACCAGTACTATGGTTGCGACGACCATACTTTTATTGCAGAAAACATACTATTGTTGCCGTGACCATATAGTAGCCATATCTTTTCTCTGCGTGTAGGGACATAAAAACTGTTACAACATTGAACACACCCATTTCAATAGTAGAACTGAACATACCCCGTTAATGTCACGTGGGTTTTGAAAGCTAACCTCAAAAGCGTTAGTCTGTAATGGGACTTTAAAATTGTTTCTACTTTTATTATGGAGTGGTCAGATAATGAGAACCGTATCGCTGTAATAGCGCTTTTCAAGTGTGAAATGAAAAACAACAATATTTTCAAAACGCTCCGGCCACTAGGGATACGCCGCATGTTCGTCCACCGATGCATACAACTGTTTGAGGAGACTGGAGATGTAAAAGACCGCCACCGGTCGGGCCGCCAACGCTCTGTTCGAACACCGCATGTCATCAAAACCGTTAAATCAAGAATTCACAGAAATCCGCTCCGAAAATGAATATCACGCAAAAGTTCATGAGTCGAATCATTAAAAAAGACTTGGGACTTGGGGCTTTCAAACGACGCACCGGACATTTATTGACTGCAGCTTTAAAAGAAATAGGATTGAAAAATGCAAACGTCTTTTGGTGAAGCACGCTGATCACTTGCACAGAAAAATGTTGTTCACCGATGAAAACATTTTTACCGTTCAGGAAAAATTTAACAAGCAAAATGATAGAGAGTATGCGCCGTCATCTAAGGAAGTATATGAACTTATCCCAAGGGTGGAAAAGGGTCATCACCCAGCTTCAGTCATGGTTTGGTGGGGTGTCTCTTACGATGGGGTCACTGAACTGCATTTCTGCGAACAAGGAGTCAAAACATCGGCCAAAGTTTACCAAGAAACCGTTTTGGAAGCTGTTGTGAAGCCTCTTAACAATTCCCTGTTCCAAAATCAGCCATGGACTTTCCAGCAGGATTCTGCGCCAGCCCATAAGGCTAAAACGTCCCAGGCCTGGCTTCGAAACAATTTGCCAGCGTTCATTTCCTCTGAAGAATGACCCTCAGGCAGTCCAGATTTGAGCCCATTGGGTTACAAATTGTGGACGGTTTTAGAGGACAAGGTTTGTCGCAAAAGATACCCCAACATTGGATCTCTTAAGACCGCTTTGGTTCGAGCTGTGGCCAATTTTCCAATGGACGAGGTTCGTGCAGCTATTGACGATTGGCCAGTGCGACTTAAGGCGTGTGTAAAGGCAAAAGGCGGACATTTCGAATAAGTAGATTCTCTCATGCCGTTGCGATTTTAATTGGCCGCCTTGGTCATGTGATTTGACACCGTTGGACTTCTTTCTTGGGGAATATATATAGAAGAAGAAGTTTACGCCGATGAACCAAGAACAATACAAGAGCTTAAGGATGAGATGATTCGGCACATTCACGACATTGAACCTATGGATAGAGGTATGCCACCGAAGCAGCAGCGACCACTAAGTGTTGCCTGACGCATTGGAAAGTTTGAAATTTTTTAGCATAAACGTACTCACGTACGACCATCATTTGTGTTGTTTGCAGTGACTTGAAAAAATCAATTTGGCAAAAAAATGTAATTAACTCGTGAACATTTTCGTGCGATCAAGAGTGCATCGATGAACTTAAATCTTTGTATGGCAATGAAGCACCATCCTATAGCACTGTGAATAACTGGTTTAATGAATTCAATCATGGCCGATGCTCTCTCAACGACGAAGGTCGTAAAGGTCGTCCAAAAACGGCCGTTGTTCCAGAGAACATTGATGCCGTGCGTCAACTGATAATGCAATATCGTCATGTGACATACCGTGAGATAGAGGCATCCTTGGGCATTTCTTCCACCAGCATATATTCGATATTGCATGAACACCTGGCCGTAAAAAAGGTTTGTTCTCGTTTGATCCCGCACAATTTGACAATCGCTCAACAAAAAAAGGCTCGTGTCGATTGGTGCAAAGAAATTTTGAAAAAATACAATCGCGGTGCTTCAAAAGACATTTATAAGATCGTCACAGGTGACGAATCATATATCTATGCGTATGAGCCCGAAACAAAACAGCAATCGAACGTGTGGGTCTTCAAAGACGAGCCAAATTCAACGAATTTTGTACGTGGAAGAAGCACTTCGAAGCAAATGGTCGCCTGTTTCTTTGGCAAAACTGGTCATGTGGCGACTGTTCCGCTTGAGCAATGTAGGAAGGTCAATTCTAAGTGGTACACCACAATTTGTTTGCCTGAAGTCTTCAGAGAAATTCGAAAAACGAACAAGAGAAGACGAATCATTGTGCACCATGACAATGCGAGCTCTCACACATCGAATCAAACCAGCGCCTTTTTGACCGTCCTAAACGTCGAATTGATGGGTCATTCGTCGTGCAGTCCTGACTTGGCACCCAATGACTTCTTTTTATTCCCACACATGAAGAAAAAATGCGTGGCCAACGATATTCGTCGCCAGAATATGATGTCGAATGGGAAGACAGTAATTTTCAGTTAAGAGAACTGACACTATCGGTTAAAGAAAGAAATTATAGGTAATCGTAACAGACTACGATAAGATGATGATTGATGATAAGAACTGAATTTATACATATACTGGTTGTTGTTATAGATTGTTAGTTATATGTACTTTTGGAAAAATGCAATATTTTACCGCCTTGCAATGAGTCAACTGATCAGTAAAATATAAGCCTTTGGATAGATGTTTTGATGAGCATTAAAATCGGAAAAGATTTAATTAAGATAAAGTCGTATAACAATATTTATTGCCAAGGTTTGGGTGGCCGTAACTATGGGAAAGTTGGATGATGCTTTGATTAATAAATAAGTTGGTATCTTCGGCAAAAATTCTGATCAAGTCTGAGTAATGTCGCTTGATAACAGTTAGCCTGTTTCTATATTCTGGAAAGTATTTTTTGTTTATTTATAATTATATATTTTTATTTATAGTTCGTTTATTTATATGGCAGTATCGTTTGGAAGCATTTGCCGTCGAACCAAAGAAACTCAAACTTTGTGAGCATTTTTTTTGTATTTTAAATTTTTTTTTGGGGATTTCGCAATATGTTTCCGTCGTAAACAAAGTTTTTATTGTGGCTAAAACCGATGAAATGTAGGTTTTATATGTTGATGTCAGAACAACTAGTATTATGTTACAACAGCCAAATAAACAGAGTTTGATCACGACAAAGAACTAATCTGTTGTCACTACCAATTATTGGTACCAAAGAAACATGTTGTACATCAAAATTGGTTGGTTGACCTAACTGCCAGTTGTCGCAATCAATATTTAAACTGAATTCGGTTTGAGTAACTGTGTTCTTGGCTGTATATACCGTGATATGGTTGTAGCAACCATCATATGATATCTCGAACCATGATACCATCAAAACTATGGATTGTTGCTTATTGCAACAGAAATTCGGTTTATCCAACCGATTTTTTTAAGTTCGGACCGATTTCCAATGATTTTTCATCAAAACTATGGAATGTTGCTTATTACAACAGAAATTCGGTTTATCCTACCGATTTTTTGTAGTTCGGACCGATTTCCAATGATTTTTTTTCTGTGTGAACGAATTCAAATTAAGAGTTATTTTAAAGTTTTGGCTGACAAAGGAGATGGTCGCTGGGCCTAAACGGCCCACAAAATGCATCATTTTTGCGCTTTATTAGAGTGGTTCGAACAGGCCAAATTAAACAACGTTTTTACTTTCTATAAACTGTGTATGCAATATATCAATTGTATTTAAATTGAGAAATTGTCGTTTTAATGCTTGACTACTTTCGTTGACTCTTTTTAGACGTGAACGCAGTAAGGTAGGCATTTACAAAATACGAGGGTTGCTATTTATATTTCGGGTACCGACAATACTAGTGTTCCCAGATGCCAACTGGAATTTCCATTGGAAACTTTGACATTTTCTAGTTTGTTTAGTCTGTTTTGTTTACAGTGTGCGGAAAAATGTATCTCAGTCAAAAAAATGGAATTATCCCGTGAACATTTTCATGCGATGATTTTTGGTTTATCGAGACAAGAGTGTTTAAATCAACTTGTTTCGACCTTTGGCGATAAAGCACCATCAAAAACCACTGTTAATCGCTGGCACCACGAGTTCAGTTTCGGACGCCGTTCGCTCCAGGATTAATTTCAGAAAGGACGTCCAACTTCGGTCACTTTGCCAGAAACCATGGATGCTGTGCGTGAACTAATTATGCAAGACCGACATGTGACATACCGTGAGATTGAGGCATCCTTGGGCATTAGTATGACAAGCATGAATAAGTTATTGCATGTTCATTTGGCCCTGAAAAAAAATTGTTCTCGTTGAATCCCACATAATTTGACGAATGCTCAAAAAAAAGCTCGTATGGATTGGTGCAAAGAGATTTTGAGAAAATATAACTGCGGTAGCTTAAAGGCAGTGTATACAGTTGTCGCAGGTGACGAATCATGGATCTGTGCATATGAAGCTCTCACACATCAGCTATTTGACCACTCAAGATGTCGAATTGAAGGGCCTTACACCGTACAGCAATGATTTGGCACCCAATGACTTCTTCTTATTTTCTAGCATCAAGAAAAAAATGTGTGGTCAACGTTTTTCATCGCCTGAAGCAGCTGCTGAAGCGTTCAAAAATCATGTTTTGGAGGTGTCTCAATCGGAGTGGAAAAAGTGCTTCGAAAATTGGTTTGTGTGCATGCAAAAGTGTGTTGATCATAAAGGAGAATATTTTAAAAAACCATAAAACCATTTCCAATGAAAAATTATTGTGTTTTCATTGCCGGACCCGTAATATAAATAGCAAACCTCGTAGCATGATTTTTCTTGAGTGAGTGACTGCGAGTTGACCACTTAATGAGGTTTATAAGATGAACCGGCATATATATTTTTTTATCAAAATAAAGGATTCAAATTTTTTTTTTCTTAAATTTAATTTAGCTTAATAATTATTTTTTCTTCTTCTTTTATTGACTTAAGATTTTTTCTGTCTGATTTTAGGCTTTTTCTAGCTTTTTTATTTAATTTAATTTAGTTTTTTTATCACCTAATAATGGCAACCCTGGTTTAGTTATTCTTTTTAGACAACTATTTAATTAGTTTTGTAATAACATTTCTATTTTGTTTTTACTAAGTATCTGTAGCGACTTCAACAACGATGAGATTATTTAGCCACAGTTTAGGACCCCACTGTAATTATTGATTTTGCCAAGTCATTCGCGAGTCCTTTTTTTCTTTCCTTCGTCCGTCAAGTCTCAAGGAGAGACAGAAAATTTATTAAAATTCAGATGGCCGACTTACCTTTAGCAGATAAATTCAAATATATTAATAAAAATATCCATGAGTATTTATTAAGTCCTTTTGTTGTCAATGGTAGTTCACGACGATGACAACGGCGTTGCAACAACGACGTTTGCTTGTTGTTGCAGCACACATGCTGCTGCTGTTGATGCTGTGCTGTGTGTTCTTCATGGTGATGTTGCAGTTGCTGCTGCTGTTCTTGTGACTGTAAATCGGCCTTTGACAGTGGTGGCGATGTTGGTGGAGACGATAGTGGCGACGGCGGGTGTTGCCGTTCCTTTGGATGGGCCTGCTGAGGCGGCTGCTGATAGTGTTGCTGTAGATACGGTTTATGTTGCTGTTGTTGTTTTTGTATTCTTTGTATAATTGGCAGTGTTGTGGCAGCAATAACAGCCCTCACAATGTGCTGTGCGGTTTGTGACAATGTGGTTACTGCATTGGCATACAGCGTTGCAATTGTGGTTAAACTTAAACGTACTAACGATAAAATGAGAATTTTCAACATGATAGTAATGCTGTTGCTGGTATTGTTCTTGTTGCTGCTGCTGTTGCTCTTGTTGCTATTGTTGTTGCTGTTGGTGCTGCTGCTGGTATTATGGCAGTTGCTGCTAAGTCTTTGTGGTGGATACAATACGAAATTTGGTTTTATTTTAAGACTCTGTTGAAACTCATGATGATTGTGATGATTTGCCTGATGACAGTTTTGATGGCGACTGCAATGATGCCGGTGATTGGTTGCTGTCTCTGCTGTGGTTGCGGCTGTTGCTACGGAAAAATCTACACATGATTTGTTAGGATCTAATGATATTTTCGGCTGTGATTGTTGTCGTAACCCGGACTGTGGCTGCCCCGGATGTTGGTGACATGTGTGCTGTTGCTCGTCTTGCTGCTTGTGCGCTAGCGTTGGCAGCAGATGAAATTTTCTTTTTCTTTTGCGTCTTAAGTAGCGTTTGCGTAAAGCCAGTCTTTGTTTTAAGTCATTGGCGGATGTTGCTGTTGCCGCCTTATGAGTGTTCGGTAAGCTTACGGTGTTGTTGGTGCTGTTCTTGATGCTGTTGTCGTTGCTGGTGCAACTTGGGCTGCTGCTTGTGCGGCTATTTGTGAAAGTGTTTGCAATTAAGTTGCGGCTGTAAAAAGTCTCATAATTTCGTAAAGACAACCTTTGTTCATCGTGTATGATCTGCTGCTGCTGCTGGTGTTGGCGGTGATGGTATTGAAGCTTTTGCTGATTGTTGGCTATATTGCTTAAACAGTTGTTACGAAAAAGCTTTAAGCTTCTCGCATCACTTCGTTGACGACTTCTCGCCGAGAAATCCAAGCGTAGCTTTTGTTTCAGTATAGGAAAGTTGAGCTTACTCAGCGTGCATGTGTTTGAAGCTTTTAAGCGGTAGCCAGGTTTTCGCCTGGTCTTGTGATTTATGTAAAGCTTTTTGTTTATAAAATCGTCGTCATCGTTGTGTAGCAGCATGTTATTACAGATGGTTGCTGTTTGCTTGTTGGCGCTGAGCTGAGCTTTCCGATCAGAAACTGGCCATTAATTGCCAATCCATGAAGCTTTGCTTGAAATGTAAGCGATGTGGTCTAATGATAGTGTTAGTACAGAAAAGCCTTAAAGCTTGGTGGGGCCAAAAGCTTTTATTCTCTCCAAAAATAAATGTTTATCTTAGAAAATTGTCATCACATTTTATTTAAGTTTTGTAGAGTTTTCTCTTTTATTTTCCTTTAAACAAAATGTGGTTTGATGCTTCGGTATTCTTTTTGTTTTTTTATTTTTATATGGCGAGTATTGGTTTTATTGTTGTAGTTGTTTTTGTCCACAAAATGTGCTTTTTGTTTGTATTATTATCAGTTCTTTAACAACCCAAAGAGCTTTCTGTCTTAGTTATTTTATCGATATTTCGTCTTGTTTTTTTTAAAAGGTGCTGTTGTTCATCTCTGTTTTGCAAGGTGTTGTTGTGGTAAATGCTGCTGGTATTTAGGTTTCTTCTCCTTTGTGGTTTTGTTTTTTGAGTGTTGAATGCCTTAAACTTTAAGCTTATGTTTCTATTTGGGGTGTTTCTACTCTGTTTTATTGTGTAATTTATCGCTCGTTTTCCATTCCTTTCACACTGGGTTTTGTTGTCTCTTATATGTTTATGGCAGTGACGTATACGGTGATATCAATTTTTTTTATATAAAGATAACTGTAAAGATATAGAGAGAGAGAAAACGAAGACAAGTTTGAATGATTAATGATAAAATATACGAATGCATACAAATTTAGAGGGATGTTTTATATTGAGTATCCTTAAAGTATGCTACAAATATAATTCAGGTAAATAGATGTATTTTCTATTTAAAAAACTTTCAAAAGGTATATTTTGTTTGGAAAAATATAACTCAGAAAAATGATTTTTTTATGTTTTTGGACGTTTTTACGACACAAGAAGCGTTAGACATGTTTGGTCGCCTATAGCTAATATTGAGCCATATGTGACCCGGCCTATGAAACGGTGACTTATGACTCAAAAAAGAAATTGCGAGAAACAGCTGTAAAAGATAAACAATGCATTTCTTCAGTTTCTTAGTAGTTTTTCTTGTGCATTATGAACAGCCATGCCCAAAAGGCAACCAAAAAAGGCAAAAGAGCATAAATAAGATAAGTTCGTGTGTGTATTTAAGAGCGATGTTTTTTTTCTATGCAAAGCACAAACCAGTTTCTGACCGAAAAAAATCGTGTGAGTGCTCAGATTTAAAAGCAATGCTGAACGAGTAGGACGTGTGTCGCTTGTGAAAAGGGACATTCTAGTTTTCGTCACGTGAAAGAGCGTCCCAAAAACTATCGAAACCAAAAAAATGGAATAATTTTTTTTGAGTCATAAGCCACCTTTTCATAGGCCGGGTCACATATGATGATTACTGCAGATATGGACTGACATTGATAATCTGAAAATAAAATTAATTTGATTACAAAATCAAAACGTATATTAAACGTCGTGAAGAAGGTTTAATAAACAAGATTGCTCATATGCATGTACGTAATTATAATGAATCATTTTTGGATATCAAGGCACAATCTTCAAACTTTTCCTGAATAATCAATGTTGATGGCCGGAACATTACCGTGAATGGTGCTCGCTATCGCGCCATGATGTCGGACTTTTTGCTACCTGAAATTGAACCCCGTACTCTTGCCGACATTTGGTTCGAACAAGACGGCGATACATGCCATACAGCGGCTCAAACAATGGAGAGGAACCAATTTAACGGTTAGCACTGGTGACTTGGCCGCCTTAATCGTGTGATATCCCAACTTTAGACTTTTTCTTTGGGACTACGTAATATCCAAAGTCTGTGCTTTCTCCATATGGATGGAACGCCGCAATTCTTTCTAATCTATACAAGGGACAAAAAATTTGTACTTTACAAATGTGCACGCAGAGAAAAAACATGGTTACTACATGGTCACGGCAATAATAATATGTTCTCCACAACAAAAGTATGTTCGTCGCAACCATAGCACTGTTAACTGAATTTATTTTTGACAATAGTATAATTGCAGCAATATTAATATTGTTGAAATGTAACAATAGAATTATTGCCAATTTTAAAAATGAAAATATTGTTATAGCAACAATATAAATATGGTTAGTGCGACAAAAGTATTGTGTTTTGTGTTTTATGTTAACAATGATATGATTACGGCAATCATACTGTATGATTGTAATTTTTCTTCATTTAAATATGTTTTTTAGAACAAATGTTATTGGTACGAATCTAATGCAATAATAGTATTTTTTTTATAGAAATTAAAATTTTTTAAACGAGCTGCTTTGGCTTTGTTTATCTGAAATATTTTTAATAAAAACGCTTAGGTTTATTTAAACTTATTTTTTCTACTGTGAAATAAATCACTCGTATTATTTTGAATTTAATATATTTATGAATAATTTTCATAATTCAAATCTATTGTTGACAACTTGAACCAATTTTAATAAATAATATTCATCATCAAATCTATTGTCGACAACTCAAACAAATTCTATTAAATAATATTGGGGATCATAGTTTAATTGTGTGTAATCATACTATGGTTGTTGGTATCATAACATGGTTGCGTGTAAATAATACTATGGTTGCGAGGACCATACTATGGTTGTATATGAAGCATATTATGGTTGTGAGGATCATACTATGGTTGTGGAGATCATAGTATGGTTGAGTGTGAATCATACTATGGTTGTGGGGATCATAGTATGGTTATGTGTGCATTTAACTATTGTTGTGAGGATCATAGTATGGTTGTATTTGAATCATACTATTGCTGTGAGGACCATAATATTGTTGTAGCTCAACCATATACCCAACAATAGTAGTATCCTCTTCGAATATTGTCATCACAACCATCCTTTTTTTTCTGCGTGTGATAGGTAATACGTATAGCGTTCTTTTATAAAGGGTGTTTTCTTCAGAGATATGGTTTTCAAGTAGAAATAAAACGCATAAAATTTAATGTTATACTATAACTTCGGCCCCAAATCAAATGACTAATACAGTATTCTGTTTTAATCTAATGCGAATTATCCTTTAAGCATAATCTGCGAACTGAGCAAGCTGCAAAGCACAATACAATTTTCGTCAATTCTGTTCAAAATTAGTCTTTATCAAAAAACACAGATACAAAAGTAAAAAGTGTGCAATCTGATGGTTTGGCACTAAATCAGCGATATCTTTACAATCACTCAGCAACTGTTTCTGCTTTTCTCTTCACCTAAGTATCACATATTTACTTAGTAGGGACATAAATACTGTTACACACGTTTTATGCTGTAAAATAAAAAGTACTGACTGTTTTAGAGCAAATATTTTTTAATATATTTATTGATGTATATTGTATGGAAAAAGAATCTACTTATTCGAAATGTTCGCATTTTGCCTTTACACACGCCTTAAGTCGGACTGGCAAATCGTTAATATCTGCACGAATCTCGTCTATTGGAAAATTGGCCACACACGTAGAGAAAAAATATGGTTACTATATGGTCACGGCAATAGTAATATGTTCGCCGCAATAAAAGTAGGTTCGTCGCAGCCATAGCATTGTTTTCTGAATTCAATTTTGACAATTGTTTGATTGTCGCAATATTAATATTGTTCAAATGTAACAGTAGTATTATTACCAAATTTAAAAATAAAAATATGGTTGTAGCAACAATATAAATATAGTTGGTGCAACAATAGTATTGTTTTATGGATTATTTAATTAACAATAATATGATTACGGCTATCATACAGTATGATGGTAAATTTTTTTCGTTTGAATATGTTTTTTAGAATAATGTTATTGCTACGGATCGAATGCAATAATAGTATTTTTGATAAGAAATTAAACTGATTTGGCTTTGTTAAACTGAAATAAATTTAATAAAAACGCTTAAGTTTTTTAAACTGATTTTTTCTACTGTTAAATAAATCACTCCTGTTATTTTAAATTTCATGGATTTTTAAATAATTTTCATAATTCAATTGTATTGTTGAAAACTTGTGCAATTGTGAAGATCATATCACGGTTGCATGTAAAACACACTATGGTTGTGAGGATCATAATATGGTTGTGGGTATCATAGTATGGTTGAGTCTGAATCATGCTATGGTTACGTGAATCATAGTATGGTTATGTGTGAATCATACTATTGTTATAAGGATCACAGTATGGTTGTGAAAATCATAGTATGGCTGTATTTGAATCATACTATTGTTATGAGGATCATAATATTGTGGTTCCACAACCATATACCCAACAATAATATGATCCTCTTCCAATATTGTCACCACAACCATACTTTTTTTCTGCGTGCAGCTCGAACAAAAACAGTCTAAAGAGATCCAATGTTGGGGCATCTTTTGTGACAAACCTTGTCCTCTAAAACCGTCCACAATTTCTAATCCAATGGGTTTAAATCTGGACTGCCTGAGGGCCATTCTTCAGAGGAAATGAACGCTGGCAAATTGTTTCGAAGCCAGGCCTGGGACGTTTTAGCCTTATGGGCCGGCGCAGAATCCTGCTGCAAAGTCCATGGCTGGTTTTGGAACAGGGAATTGTTAAGAGGCTTCACAACAGCATCCAAAACGGTTTCTTGGTAAACTTTGGCCGATGTTTTGACTTCTTGTTCGCAGAAATTCAGGTCAATGACCCCATCGTAAGAGACACCCCACCAAACCATGACTGAAGCTGGATGATGACCCTTTTTCACCCTTGGGATCAGTTCAGATACTTCCTTAGATGACCGCGCATACACTCTATAATTTTGCTTGTTAAATTTTTCCTGAACTGTAAAAATTGTTTCATCGGTGAACAAAATTTTTTGTGCAAGTTATCAGAGTGCTTCACCAACAGACGTTTGCATTTTTCAATCCTATTTTTTTATAGCTGCAGTCAATAAATGTCCGGTACGTCGTTTGAAAGCCCCAAGTATTTTTAAATGATTCGACTCGTGGACCTTTTCATGATTTCTGATCGGAGCGAATTTCTGTGAATTCTTGATTTAACGGCTTCGATGACATGCGGTGTTCGAACAGAGCGTGGGCGGCCCGACCGGTGGCGGTCTTTTACACCTCCAGTCTCCTCAAACAGTTTTATGCATCGGTAGACGAACATGCGGCTAATTCCTACACGCAGAAAACAAGTATGGTTGTGGTGACAATATTCGAAGAGGATAATACTATTGTTGGGTATATGATTGGGGTACAACAATATTATGATCCTCACAACAATAGTATAATTCACACATAACCATACTATGATCCCCATAACCATAGCATGATTCACACTGACCATTCTATGATCTCCACAACCATAGTATCATCCTCACAACCATAGTATGTTTCATATACAACAATAGTATGATCCTCACAACCATACTATGATTCACACGCAACCATGTTATAATCCCTACAACCATAGTATGATCACACCAATATTATTTATTAGAATTTGGTTAAGTTGTCAACCATTGATTTGAATTATGAAAATTATTCAAAAATACATTTAATTCAAAATAATAGGGAGTGATTTATTTCACAGTAGAAAAAAATAAGTTTAAATAAATGTAAGCGTTTTTATTAAAAATATTTCAGTTAAACAAAGCCAAAGCAGCTTGTTTAAAAAATTTTAATTTCGATAAAAAAAAAGTACTATTATTGCATTAGATCCGTACCAATAACATTTGTTCTAAAAAGCATATTTAAATGAAGAAAAATTACAATCATACAGTATGATTGCCGTAATCATATTATGGTTAACATAAAACGCAAAACACAATACTTTTGTCGCAGCAACCATATTTATATTGTTGCTATAACCATATTTTCATTATTAAATTTGGCAATAATACTGTTGTTACATTTCAACAATATTAATATTGCAGCAATTATACTATTGTCAAAAATAAATTTAGTAAACAATGCTATGGTTGCGACGAACATACTTTTATTGCGGAGAACATATTATTATTGCCGTGACCATGTAGTAACCATGTTTTTTCTCTGCGTTTACTGGCCGGAGCGTTTTGAAAATATTGTTTTTTTTCATTATACACTTGAAAAGCGCTATTACAGCGATGCTGTTCTCATTATCTGAACATTCCATGATGAAAGTTGAAACAATTTTAAAATCCCGTTGCAGACTAAAGCTACATTTACACGATTGAAATGTTCTTCAATATTGCTCTTCAAAAGGCTTCAAACCCGTGTAAACAGCAAAATTTCTTCAAAATTTATTGATCAAAATTTATTGAACAAAACTTTTGAAGATTTTATTGACGCCGTGTAAACAAGCATCAAAATCGCATCTGGCAATATTGATAACTACAAATAATTTGACAGCATGTTCATTATTTTGATTCAAAACATTTCATGTGTTTTTGAATTAGAAATTCGTAAAAATTAGAACAATTAGAAATTCTTAAATTAGAAGTTCTTCGAGATTCTTAAATAAAATTAGAATAAAATAATAAATTAATATGAGCTGGTAAGTATTACATATCTAATAACTATGTACATATATTATTATTCGAATTATCAATATTTTCAAAGTGATAACGTAAACGATAATCGTAACAATCGCAAGCAGCAGAAAAAGTGGACAGGAGATGAAATGATACGTTTCATCGAAATGGTGGAAGTGCGCGAGCCTGTATGGAATTTTAAAGTGGATGGGTACCGAAACCGAAACGAAAAGGAGAAGTGCTGGTCAGAAATTGCTGCTGCAACAAATCATTGTAAAGCCGACTGCAAAGCACAATTTAACGCTGTGCGATCACGCTATAATGTAAATTGTTATTTTTTTTTGATGTTTTGTTCACATTTACAAGTTTTATTATATATTGAAGGCGGAGCACAAAAAAATAAATACCTCCAAAAGTGGACAAGGTGGCGCTACTTATGTATCCAAATATGAATACTTTGCAGCTCTACACTTTTTAGATACGGTGAGAAATCGTGGATCAGGAGGTACAGAGTCTAACTTCGAGACATCAATTAATGCTGCTTTTGAGGATGGGGATGACTTTGAAGAGCAGTTGCAGATTTCGGATTCTCAATGTTCTCTTACAAGCTCCACTCCTGCAAAGCGTAGAAGAGTGGAAGAAAGTAATTCAATCGACTGTCAGCGTTCAAAAGTTTATGAAAAACTTGGCCAATTCCTATCGCAGAAAGTGTCGCAAGGTAAAGAAGACATAAGTTGGCAAAAGGCCTATGGAGAGTATGTTGGGCAGCAGCTTTCTGCATATTCAGAGTCAGATGGTCGCAGGTGAGTTTGAAATGCATAGTACTCAAATAATATTAAATACGAACTTATATTTTCAGACTGAGAAGCCTAATTAATAACGTCATCGACTCATTTGAACCACAGGAAAACCAATAACTTTGTTTTAAATTTTATTATTTTATATTTGAAAAAAATGTCCTTTTTATATAGAAACAAAATGTGATTTTAAGTTGCCAAATAAATGAATTGAACTTTTTATTTCGATTAATTGGGTTTTTAATTAATTTTTAATAAATATGCTTGTATTGCCATGGAACTTCTCCTTCATTTAAAAAATATTCCGTGAATTCTTGTCGAATGAGCTTGGCTGTTTCGCTTTGACGACCTTGATTGCATAATGGTTCAATCGAAGACAAAATATTCTCAGTCCGCACTTCTTCACGCCATCGTCCATCCGTTATAGATCCATCTGCATTCACTTGGTCGTAGTCTCTTGTTTGTACATAGGTACCGCACTTGCGTTTGTTAAAAAAATTGTGTAATGCGCATACTGCGAGAACAACTTTGACAGCATTTGGTGGGGATAGCTCCATTTTTTTCTGACAACGCGAAATCGGGCTGATATTAATCCAAACATGTTTTCCGAAACACGCCTAAATTTGGACAACCTGTAGTTGAAAATTCTTTCCTTCGTGTTTTGATTCCGAAAACTATATGGTTTCATAACATTGGAATTTAAGGGAAACGCATCATCTGCAACAATTACATATGGAATAGGTTTTTGTCTACCGGGCAATGGTTTCGGTTGCGGCAAATTCAACATGTTATTATATAACTCGTTCGATAGCGAACATCTGCTGAATACTCCGCCATTGGACTCTCTGCCCTTTGCACCAATGTCGATGTAAACAAAATTGTAGTTCGCGTCCACAAGCGCCATCAAAATAATGCTGTTATTCTTTTTATAATTGAAAAATGCACTTCCACAGTGTGCTGGTGCTATAATATCGATGTGTTTTCCATCTAATGCACCGATTGAATTAGGAAAATTCCACTTTTCATTTATACTTTGGGAAATACTTTCCCATTCCTCCTCTGTTGCTGGCATCTGTATCAATAGATATTGTTTTTTGATAATCAATTAAAATAATAATTACCTTTAAAAATTCATCTTTTAATACTTTATATAACGCATTGCAGACTTCAGGCACAATATTGCATATCGATGATCTTGATCTTTTAAACAAGAACATCATACTTGCATAACTGTCCCCAGTCGCTAAAAATCTCAAAGTAATTGCCAAGCGTTCTCCGGGGCATATAGATTCCCGCATATTAGTATTGGCCTTTTCTATTAATGGGGTGACGAGATTTAGCAAAAAATCAAAATCATCTGGTGACATTCGCACAAAGTTTTTGTACAGGTCAGGATCATTCCTTTTCAATAGCTCCCTAAAAGACACATACACACCATTGCCTTCCAAAAGAAAAGGTCGCACCCAATGCGTCTTTTGTTTTCTTCTTTTTTTTTGCATTATCATCAGCTACTTCTTCTTCCAATATTAAAAATGTAGATGTTATGATAATTGCGTCGTCGTCCATACTTATTACTAATAAATTTATTTATTTATTTATAAAATATTCATATGCGTCTGTTGATGTTTATATACTGATAACTATTAAATTATTTCACAAAAAAAGCAAAACAGTTGATCAAAGTCAATGTTGTCAATATAACAACTATCAATAGTGTAAATTAGCTTCAAAAAATTTTGATCAAAATTTCATCAAAATATTTTGAAAGATATTGAAAAAATATTTTGATCAAAATTTTGAAACGTGTAAATAGCACATCAAAATAAATTTTCAATATTTTGATAAGACTTCAAATTGCCTTCAATCGTGTAAATGTAGCTTAACGCTATTGAGGTTAGCTTTCAAAACCCATATGAGATTAACGGGGTATGTTCAGTTCTACTATTGAAATGGATGTGTTCAATGTTGTAACAGTATTTATGTCCCTACTAAGTACTTATATTTCTATATGTGACGCGCAAAATAGAAAGGGACCTAAGGGTAAAAAAATCAATTTTTCTTTTTTTCTTTTTTTGATGTGGACAACATCTGAGCATCGAATGAGACCGATCCCATGCCCTAAAAGTGTTCCCTCCCAGAGATATGCGTGTTTTATGAAAGTGAAGTCGACAATTCTAAGCGCAAATAGAAAGGGACCTAATCTTTATAATGGCTCTCCTGAACAAAACTGGTTTTTAACCTTAGGTCCCTTTCTATTTTGCGCGTCAAGGTAACATACAATGTCACCTTGGAAAGGTCTTATTTAAAAAAAAAATATTTTTTATTACCTATTAAAAATATTAAAAAATAAAATGTCGTGGTGGAACTTTTTTTCCTCATTCCAAAAATTATAGACAAAACTTTGGGCCAATATCGATTGGCTCATCAACCAACCCGTATATAAAAACATTCTGCAAAATTAAAATGATTTGTTTAATTTTTGTGTTACGGAAATTCCAAGGAATCCTGGTTAATGCAAAAATATTTCCAGATTTCCCGGGAAATGAAAAAGTCGGGGAAAAGATAAACTCTTATTTGGAAACTATTACTTCGAACCTAAATGAAATGCCCTATAAAGTAGAATAATCTAACGAATCGAGCAATCTTCAAAGCACAATAGTATTTCCGTCAATTCGGTTGTGAATGACTCTTCATCGAAACCACTGATAAAAAACACAAAGTAAGGGTCGCGGGTTAATGGTTTTTATTACAATCATTCAGCAACAATTTCGGCTTTTGCTTTTAATCTAAGTATCACATATCTATAACTAGCTATAACTAACTTTAAGGCATAAACTACGGTTCATATCCGAAATATTTGTGGACAAAACTGGATTTCTAACCCAAACATGTAACCTTTGTATGCTTTTACTAACAATTTTAACATTAGCTTAGCCCAAAACAATAGCTTTTAATTATGTTAAATAATTTAAATTTTAATCCTTTGCCCTAAAATATATGCAGCAGAAATTAGGAGTGTTTTCCACCATTCCCTAGCAAACAACAACTGCCCCTTGTTCTAATTGTTGCAACAAGAACTCGCAGTATCAACCTCAATTGCAGTGTCAGCCAATTCTGGCGCCCGGGAGTACAGCAGATTTTACTAGGGAATTTTCTAATTTGTTTGGTCTGCTCATTGCAGCTATAATTTCGCAGAAGGTTTAATTTTGAAAATTGTTCACACCTTTTCATGTATTATTTAGGATTACTTTCAAAAACGAAATGAAAATGTTGTGGAAACAACAACAACACATCCAGAGGGATAATTTATTATTTCCGGCTACAAATACTGCGACAGCGGTACGTGTTGGAATCAGCACGAATGGCATACGAAATCAACAACAAAGAGAACTTGGCGATGATAATTTTTCCGGGCCATGGTAGCACAATGACTATGGATGTGTGCGTGTACGCGAGGAGTGTGTGTGCATTGTTGGATACCCACTTATACATATGCAATTCAACGCCACAACATGATAAATTGTTATGTGTATTTTACAATCATGAATGGGCCGCAGACTTATCCACTCTCAAGAAAGAGTAGGTATTCACACATATGTAAAATTATACTCATGAATGTACGAGTCTCAGAGGGGTTAGATTAAAGCGAAAGAAAGCAGGAAATCATTCACATGAATTTTCTGCAGACCGTTGCTGAAGGAACCCAATGTGTTATGGCATTTTGGAGATTGTGAACGGCTCAACAAGAGATAGATCATGTGAATCCCAAATGGGATAAATCCCTTTTTTGGGGGATTTTCAGACTTAAAAGGGATAAAGGGATTTTTTTGTTATTTTGAGGAATTTTTTTTTATTCATTACATAAAAAATTTGTCAACGGTATCTTTTCCACATCAAAGGCACACAACAAATTCATCAGCTTATTGAAAATATTTTCGGAACTTTAATACAATGCTAAAAAAAGAGTCGCGATTGAAAACTTTACTTTAATTATGCAATAATAAAATAATAATATATAATTTAAATAATAAATTCCTATTATTCTGATCATTTGTTCAGTTGTGAATCTCTCCATTATTTATTCTCCAAGTGTTATTTATATAATTTGAAAAAAATGATTTATAAACGATATTAATATAAACAAAAAGAAAAAACTATTAAAATGGATTGGTACGTTATACTGTGCAACACATGTATGAATACATGTACGCACAAAACATGCACACTTTGTTTGTGCTTTTTGAATTTGTGGTTCGAAGACTATACGCAAAGGCTAATTCTCAGTAATTCAAATGAGTCTCCCGTATAAGTCATGTGATTTGTTGCAAACGTAATCGTTGCCAAAGACTGCTGAAAAGAAACCTTGGCGGGTTTAGAAACAGCTCTACAGTCTGCCAGGCAACCAAGCCAATACATTTCACCAATTTTTTACGTTGATTCTAAAAAAGAAACAACAAAAATGTGTCGAGCCAGAATAAAAACTGTTCAAGTTATATAAACGAAGAAGTTATTAAACTTTTGGCCCACCATGTATTATTGATCGTCGATATTTCTGAGAAAATCTAGCCCTGCCCGTGTGATCACTATAGTAGCAGTAAAACGAATTCAACTATGACCCTTAACATTTACACGATGATGACTTGGACGTATAGGCTGCTTGGGATTAAAAATGGGCGACATTGGCCCAAGGGAATGATGTTTATCTTCAAGGAACTAAAGGTCATTTAAAAAAGGAAAATTTTCCTTTTAAGATTAGCTGAACTTGACGAAGTTTTCACTTTTTTTCCATAGCTTGTTTTGCCGGCTCAATAATGAGATTATCGGTTTGGGTATCTTTTCTTAGCATACACACCAACCCACTCTAATGTATATATCAGTGGATTATATAAATAGGGTTTGGGAATTCCGGAGGGAAAAATGCCGGGAAATTTTAAGTTTTATTTCCTTTATCCTTTATTTCTATGACTAAATCCAGATACAATACAAGTTAAAATTTGTTCAGTTGGTTGATCCCACTTGCATATACTCTTACCCACAAGTGGGAGGAATGGGTAAGAAATCCAGTCTATTCGTACGCTCTTATGAAGCCATTATAAAAATATTACAAAGTTTGTAATTGAAGTACTGATTTTTTGTCATACCGTACGAAAAGTATTAAGGATATTACAAGAGTACCAAAACTGGGCGCAATGGTGCATTTGCACGGAAGCTACCAGAATGGGGCGTGTCGATCACTTTTTTCATATGCAAGTTCTAAGCTGTTTTGTAAAATATTACGGTGTTTTTAATTGAATTGAATTTCTGGCACTGTGAGACACGTTAGGTAGGATGTAATCTGCACTGAAAGAGGTACCCAGAGAAAACCACGGTTTGGTGCGGTTTATGGTCTGGTGAAATGGTGAAATTTTTTCAAAAATGATGATGGCCGGAACGTAACCGTGAATGGTGCTCGCTATCGCGCCATGATATTGGACTATTTGGTATCTGAAATTGAATCCCGTAATATTGACTTCATAAGGCAGGTGTCACTTGCCTTACAGCTGCTCAACAATGGATCTATTGAGAGGTCATTACTTATTTCACGTTTTGGACAGGTGATTTGGCCGCCTTTGGGGCTACATAAAGTCCAAAGTCTATACGCTTGTCATTATCGCCATACCGCTAGAAATGCTCGCACGAGTCATCCAGAATTGGAACCTCAGAATGGACAGCCTGAGGCGTAGTGCGGCCAACATTTAAAGGAAATTATATTCAAAAAAAAATTGCATAAAATGTTCTTTTGAATAAACAATAAAGATTCCACACATGACTTGAATTTTTGTATTTTTGTTTTTATATTGAAAAAATCTCTCTAGATCACCCAATACAGGCCGCAATTGTTGTCCGATTCTCATGAAATTCAGCAAAACTAAGTTTTTTTAGATCAAGGACGGACGCTGAAGTTGAAAGAAATCGGCTCAGATTTAAATATACCTGCCACATTTATGTTCATTCGATTGGCTCTAGCAGCCAAATACGAGTATTGTCTCTAATCTTGATAAAATCTGGCACTAGTAAGTTTTGTGGGGCAAGAAAGGTCATTATTGACATTTAAGCTAATCGGTCCAGATATAGATATAGTTGTCACATATATCATCACACATTCATCCGATTTTTATGGTTTTAGAAGCAAGATCTTACATCCAATCTTAATGAAATTTGTCGCCCGTTAGTTTTTTGGGCCAAGAAAAGGTTTTATTAAAATTACAGAAAATCGGTTCAGATTTAGATATAGTTGCACACTAGAGCGCCCATAAAACAAAAAGTGTTATTTTCTCCACTCACCGCTCATTTTCTAATATATTGGGCATCAAAAATCATATCCGAGCAAATTCTTTTTCAAACGGATGGAAACCGGCCAGTCCGTCACGACTATTAGCCCTAAAATTGGAGTAAAACTATATGCAAGCTTTGGTAAGCTATAACTCGTAAGCCAGACGACTTTCGAAAAATACACCTTGAGCATTTGTGTGGCAAATGTACAGGCAAACATTTTTCTCTTACACGATTTTTGACCTAGCTATGGCCCTTCATGGTGTTTTCAGAGGTCAAACTTAAAATTTGAGTCGACATTTTTTTCAAATGTAAATTAGTAATTTTATTTACAAGCGTGACAGACTGGCCGGTTTTCATCCGATTGAAAACATTTTTGCACGGATATTATTTTTGATGCCCAATATACTAGAAAATGAGCGGGGAGTGAAAAGAATAACACTTTTTCATTTTTCTATGTATTTCATGGGCGCTCTATTCCACACACATATGTTCATCCGATTATGTGTTTTAATTGCGAGGAGCCACATATTGCATCCAGTCTTGCTGATAATTTGGCATCAGTTAGTTCCATATCGCAAAGACACGGTTGATATAAAATCGCTTCAGATTAATTTATAGCTTTCACATGTAGGTTTAACTGATCTTACCAAACAGAATGAAATTTTCACACAAATTGGAATATGACATAAGTTTAAAAATTTAAATTAATTTACAGTCCATTTAAGGGGTAAAAACCCTATTTTATGTTGGCTTTTCTGAATATCCAAAAGTGCAGTGCATAATATTGTCAGCCTCTCCCGACTTCAACTTTTTTACTAGTAATTTTTTTACAAAATCTCCCACTGTAAGTGATAAATGCTGCAATATTTGGAATGAGTCTAAATACTTTAACAAAGCAACATTTCATATGAAGATTCGTGGGCACAATGAGGAGGGGGGGGGGGGGGCATTTTATAATAAGAGTTAGTGTAAATGGTTGAATATTCGTATCTATTCCACCTATAGGTTCGGGTTCGGCAGATTTTTCTACCGCACATTTTCTACCACATATATACGAGTATTTACTACTACATATGTGACAGCGCATAGAGAAAGGGACCTAAGGGTAAAAAAATCAATTTTCATTTTTTTTTCTTTTTTGATGTGGACAACATCTGAGCATCGAATGAGACCGATCCCGTGCCCCAAAAGTGTTCCCTCCCAGAGATATGCGCGTTTTATGAAAGTGAAGTCGACGATTCTAAGCGCAAATAGAAAGGGACCTAATCTTTAAAATGGCTGTCCTGAACAAAACTGGTTTTTAACCTTAGGCCCCTTTCTATTTTGCGCGTCACATATGCAAATACGTGTACATACATATGCATGTGTGGATGTCATATTTACGTTTCTGATGCCCTTTCTTTTTTGTGTTCTTTAATTTCCTTACACTTTCTACGGGATTCTTTCAGCCTCCTCTCATGTTGACTTCTCCCCCCCACTAGATATTTGCGTCGGTGTGTGTTCATAGTGATAAATCATATTCTATCATAATGTCAGCAAAAATTTAATTTTGCATATGCTTTTTTTATAAAAACCCCATCACCCCCATTTTTATGCCTCTTACCCACCATCCAAAATCCTCTACGCAATGTGTGAACGGTAGAGGGGCGGGCTGGCCATATGTGGATTTGCATGATATTAATGATGGATGGAGTTTAGTGGCGTTAAGGGGTTTTTATGGGGTCCCAACCAACGCATGATGTCTGCATATTTTGTATTGCGTATGGGTTTTTTGGGGTATTGTGTTTTTATTTTTTTATTTTCTGCATCGTTGAATAATGGTGCGATGGTTGGACGATAATGGTGATGATGGGGATGATGACTTGTTTTTGGTTGAAGAGATTTATAGTTCTGATATTGGATAGTGTTTTGATTTAAGGCTATCTAAACCGTGGTAAGATAAAAGATATGAGGTTTTGCTGACAGAAGAGTTCAAAAACCGTATTAAGAGCACAGAATGAGATAATAACTCAAATATTAACTGTTCAGCATCATTGTACTGTATCCGACTTAGGCAATTCCGAGCAGAGAAAAGATGTGGTTGCAATATGGTCACGACGATAATAACATGTTTGCTAAAATAAAACTATGTTTGTCACAGCCATAGTACTGCGTTTGGAGTTTTAGTATAAAAATATTATAATACTCGTATAGGCAATATTATTGTTGAAGTGTAACATTAGCGCAACTGCCAAATTTCAAACAATAGGGACATAACAATTTCGTGCCTTTATGCCAACGCACAATTAAACATTTGTAATGATCATTCAGTGTCAAAACGTTAGTCGAAATCAACATTTTCATCATGCTAAAGTTCACAGCAACGTTCATTAAAAATTACTGCCGATATTCAAAGTCGGTGTCTCTGGCAAAGTTTCACGAAAGTCCAGAATTGCATCGAAAAATTCATCTTCAACGATGAAACTTATTTCCGGCTGAGTGGTTTTGTCAATAAACAAACTACAGTGCACGCTCGATAACGTGAACTAATTAAAACCAAGGGAGTTCACGTTAACAAAAGTGTTCACGTTTTCGAATGCCAAACAAGTATGAAGGGGATATGCATAGTATATGTGACAGCGCATAGAGAAAGGGAACTAAGGGAAGTCGACGATTCTAAGCGCAAATAGAAAGGGGCCTAATCTTTAAAATGGCTCTCCTGAACAAAATTGGTTTTTAACCTTAGGTCCCTTTCTATTTTGCGCGTCACATATGTATTTACACATTTAAATTCATATTTTATTGTTTACGAGGGCGACCGCAAAAGTAACTGGACTAACATAAAAAGAACCGTTTTTTTTGGAATCATTATTATTTATTTTCCAACATAATCTCCTTCCAACTCAATACACTTCATTAAACATTTTTCAAGTTTTTTAATTCCATCCGAAAAATAAGATTTTTCAAGACCTTCAAAATATGCCTCAGTTTCAGCGATAATTTCACTATTGGACGAACAGTTTTTGCCACCGAGAATTTTTTTTAAATTTGGAAACAAGAAATAATCAGAAGGAGCTAAATCTGGACAATATGGTGGATGCGGGGCAATTTCAAATCGTAATTCGGCCAGTTTTTGTTGAGTTAAAAATGCAGTGTGTGAAGGAGCATTCTCTTGATGAAAAAGAACTTTTTTTTTCTAAATGCGGTCGTTTTATCTTGAATTCTTCACTCAACCGATCCAATAAAGCACAATAATATTCACCATTTTTAGTTTTTCCTTTCTCAAGATAATCAATAAATATTATACCCCTTGCATCCCAAAATACTGTGGCCATTACTTTTCCTGCTGACTTAACAGTTTTCGCCTTCTTGGGACCACTTTTACCAGCTTCTACCATTGTTTTGACTGTTCTTTGCATTCTGGGATGTAGTGATGGATCCATGTTTCATCAACAGTTATGAATCGGCGCAAGAACTCTATTGGACTACGCTGATAAATCCCTAAAAGCTCCTCGGAATTGGTCCAACGGACGATTTTTTGGGGTAAAGTCAACAAACGCGGCACCCATCTTTCGGATAGCTTTTTCATGTGGAGTTCATCATGTAAAATACTCCGAACTTGTTTTTCGTGTATTTTAAATATATCAGCAAGTTCTCTGAGCTTTATTCGTCTATCTTTAGTCACTTCATTAAATATTTTTCTAATGTTTTCAATAGTAGTAGCAGTTTTCGGTCTTCCAGAGCGTTGTTCATCTTCCGTACTTGAACGACCCATTTTAAATTGTTGAACCCAGGATTTCACGGTGGAGTATGATGGTGCATTATCAGCATGAACAGAATCCAATTCATCTTTGATTAATTGTGGCGTATAACCATTCATAAAAAGTGTTTAATTACCGCACGAAACTCTTTATTTTCCATTTTTCAAGAATTATAAAACTTGTTTACTTCAATCACCTGTAACAGAGAAAATAATCATTAAATATTTCGGAAATTTTGGCAGATGGCTTATAAAAGATTGTTTTTAAAAAACAAAAAAAAGTTCCTAGTAAAACAGAAAATGTGCCAGGCCAGTTACTTTTGCGGTCGCCCTCGTATTTGTACATTAATTTGTGCGTAACAGAAATAAAAATCTGAAAAATATTTTTATTTAAAAAAATCAGTCATCTTTTTTTGTATCTTCTGTTTTTCTAGCAACTGAAGCACAGCTTTCTCTCTTAGATGTCTCAGTACATTCGTATCACCTTGATCGACGTCTTCATGGCTAGCCCACTCTGCCGCTTTGTTCAAAATTTGGACTGCTTCGCTTGGTTTAATTTTCTCCGATGCTTCTGAGGTGCAGTCATCATCGTTGCAGTCAGCATCGTCCTCCTTTTCAATATCGTTCCATTAATGAACGGTCGGTAACGTACATTCAATATCAGGACTTAAACTGTGAAGGAGATCGACGGTGTTGCCCATCAAGGGGCGTAGTTCAGCCATCCACGTTTCCTTTAAAATGGCTAACGTCATAACATCTTCGGGATCATCATCGTTTCCTGCAAAATGCAAAATGTTGTTCTAGCACCTAGCTAGGGTTTCTTCGCCGACACGAATCCAAGCGGCATCCAAAAGTTTTAAAACTTTGTTTAATCGACTCGAGCAGATCAGATTGCGTCGCTGCTATTGACGCTAAAAGGCTGTTTCTGTAGTTCAGCCTCGTGATTTTTATTGCATTCTGATCCATCGGTTGAATGAGCGGAGTAACGTTTGGCGGCCTAAACATTGCGACAATTTGCGCATCTTCTGTTTTCAGTTCAGCTTCATTAGGATGGGAAGGTGCGTTGTCGATTAGAAGAAGAGCTTTTATTGGCAACTTTTTCTCTCTTAAAAACGATTTCACCTTAAAAACAAGCCAAACAATAAAAAAAATGTATACAAAAGTCACAGGAAATATTTAGCTGTGGAACAAATGATTCATGAAACCATTCTTTGAAAATAGTCGACGTCATCCAGTTTGATTTTGAACTTTTGTAGTCGGTGGGGCACTGAAAGTTTTTAAAGCAGCATGGATTCTTTGCCTTTCCAATTACCAAAAATTTTAAGTTTGTGAGATCCGGTGGCGTTTGAACCACACAAGAAATAACTCGCTGTTTCTCTGTCTTTACGCTTGGGGCTCTCTTTTCCAAACTGGATACGTACGTTTTTTCTGGCAGAAGCTTCCAGAATAAGCTAGACGCATCAGCATTATAAAGCTGATCGTTGCACAACTCCATTTCAGCCATTACAGTTTTAAGTTTTTCTTTAAACGGCCCCACCAGTCGAGGCTGCGAAGAAAGTTTTTCGCCTGAAATTTGGAGAAGCCGGACGCCGTATCTTTTTTTTTTAAACCCTTGAAGCCATCCATTACTAGCGTTGAAACCAACTTCGATTTCCGTAAGTTTTTAATGAAGTTTTTTTGCTTTTTCCTTCAGCATTAAAGAACTAAATGGCCAGTTTTTATTCCGCATACGAATAAACCAGCGATAAAGAGCTTTCTCCATGTTGGGCAACTCTGAAGTACGTAGCGTTTTTCTTTTTACAGGCCCGGAGAATGTGTTGTTTACACGTTTGAAATCATTTTTTTTTTCGTTTAATTCCACAAATTGTTGATTTAGCAACATTATATTTTTTTTGCTAAACACGTCATACTCGATCCTTTTTGCAAAAACCCAGCCTTTTGTTTTTATGTCAACAAGCACACAGGTTTCTTACAACACATCTTTACGTAGAAAATATATAAGGCAAAACGCTCCGTACCAAGCCAAAATTGCGACTAATATGCTGTCTATGTTACACTTAACAACGAAAAAAACGAATAACTTACTATTAGGGAATTCCCCAAGATCAGAATTATTTGAACTCAATGTTACCTATGTAAGGTTTATAGTTCACGTTATAGAGCTCTCTTGCTTTGTTCACGTTTTAGAATAGTCAATGCACAAAAAAAAATTGTTCACGTTTTGGAGTGTTCACGTTATCGAGCGTGCACTGTATGCGTTATTGGACAGCAACAAACCCACGTGTGCTTCAAAAGACACATTTAATTGCATCCTCGAAAAATTACTGTGTGGTGTGGTTTTCAAGCCGGAGGTGTGATTAGGCCGTATTTTATCGCCGATGAATGCCATCGTCATGTTACCTTCAATGGAGAGCGCTATCGTGCCAAGGTAAAAAATTATTTTTGGCCAGACATCCCCAGCATGTGGTTTCAACAAGACGTTGCCACTAGCACACACACTGAGCAGAAAAATAACCTTACATATGGTTAACTTAACCATAAATAAACTTGATTGGGAGTCTACGTTATATAAGGTTAATTTGAACATTTTGTTGTTGACTGGTTTTTAACAATAATAATAGTTAATTTAACTATTCTATGGTAGAAATTTTCAACCATGAAAATTGTTAATTTTAAAATAATAATTGTTGTTTTTACATTGCATTGTTGACTTTTTTACCCATGAAAATTGTTAATATTAAAATTTCATAGTGAGCATGTTCAATTTAACAATGAAATTGTTAATATTATTTCCTATGAAGATTGTTAAAAAGGGTGGTTACATTTTAAGGGCCGATGTTGATTTTGAATAAAAAACAAATTATTTAGGAAATTATTATCATTTCTTTTTATTGTGAATTTATATTGGTATGGTTCAATTACACAGTACAACATTTTTCAGGTCATTGATTCGGGACTCAATTCTGATAATTGTTTGTGAAAGTAGAAGAACTGCTACATCATTCGTTTGGTCAAGGTGCATTAAGTAATAATTTAATAATTAATTTGAAGTGAGTAAGTATCGTATAGGGAAATTTGTCACGTTTTAGGCTCTTTTGTTTGTCATAACTCGAGAACGAACCACTAGTCCGAATTAGCTGAAACAAATTTTAAAAAATTAAAAATTCCAATTCCTTTACATAAGCAACAGTTTCGCAGTTATAAATAAATGTATGAAGAAAAAATATATTTTTACCTAAAAAATTATTTTTTTTTTATTCATAAAAAATTCAAAACGGTGAAAAGTGTCAAGTCCTATTACTTTCTCGTAAATTCATATTACCTATGAACAAAATGAGACATAGATCCTGAAAATCGATTTACGCGTTTCGCTTTTATACGCGATCAAGTGAAGGTATGAATTTCAAAAATTTGCTCGAGATATTCTTTGGAAAAAAAGTTGATGACTTTTTAATGATTCTCAGAATTTATAAAAAAAAAGTAAAAAACAAAAGGTTATTTGATTTTTATGATTGCTCATAAATGTGCGTGGAGAATCATAAAAAAGTCATCAACGTTTTTTCCAAAGAATTTTGTACATATCTCGAGCAAATTTTTGAAATGCATGTCTTCACTTAATTGTGCATAAAAGCGAAACGCGTAAAATGTACCTTGACCTAACGAATGATGCAGAAGTTCTTCTTTTTGGGGCTACTTTCACAAACAATTATCAGAATTGAGACTCGAAATCATGTGTTGTAACGTGTTATGTATTCAACAAAATATCGGCCAAATAGCCGCCGCGACCTCGGCGGCACACCTCCATCCGATGGACCAAATTTTCGATGACGCTGAGGCATAATTAAGGTTCTATGCCGTTAATGTGCCGAATTATGGCATCCTTTAGCTTTTGAATTGTTGCTGGCTTATCGAAGTACTCCTTTTCTTTCAAATAACCCCAAAAAAGGAAGTGCAACGATGTCAAATCACATGATCTTGGCGGCGAATTAACATCGCCACGACGTGAGATAACACGGCCATTGAACTTGACGCGCAAAAGAGCCTTTGTTTTGTTAGCTATGCGGCAAGTCGCACCGTCCTGCTGAACCCACATATCGTCCACACCCATATCTTCCAGTTTGGGCCACAAAAAGTTTGTTATCATCTCACGATAGCGAACATCATTTACTGTAACTGCCTGACCGGCCTCATTTTGGAAAAAATACGGCCCAATGATGCCGCCAGCCCATAAACAGCACCAAACAGTCACTCTTTGTGAGTGCATTGTTTTTTTAACAATCACTCTGGGATTATCATTTACCCAAATGCGGCAACTCTGCTTATTGACGAATCCACTGAGGTGAAAATGTGGCTCATCACTGAAAATGATTTTCTTCGAAAATTTATTTTTCATTTTCAATATAAGCCTGAATAACTTAAATGCGTTGCTCGCTTGGGTATCTTTTCATGGTTCAAATTGAGTTTGTCAGAAATTGAGAAATATCAAATGAAATGCAGAAAAAAACTTGACGTTTAGGTGAGTCACATTCAACAAAGAAAGAAAAAAGAGTGGGGGGATAAGACAGTTGTTGCAAGTTCGTGTAACTTAGTTCAGAGCTTCGTAAAACACAAAGCAGATCGAAAACTTCGATGCAACAGAGCCGAATGATCTTTAAATTTGTGTTAATGTCGCACATTTTGATGCCTCTCTCTTGAAAAACCAACCTTATATAATGTTAATTCAACTATTTTGTATGTACATTTGACCTTATATAACGTTATTTTGTCTTCGTTATCAAACATTTTGCATGAAAAATTTAACCAGACACTTGGTTAAAAAAATTATTGCATTTTTGGCTCAGTGCAACACTCTTTACAATCGATTTACTGAAAGTTATCTTGAGAAATGGTTCGGTCGAATAGCCACCTCGTTCATGCGATTTAATGGCAATGGATTTCTTTAATTGGGGCCACATCAAGTCATTGGTCTATGCCAACAAGCCAACAACTTAAGACGAGCTAAGGATAACATTCAAAAGAAAATTGCCAACGTTCCGGTCGAAATGTGTGCAAGAGTGGTGGGAAATTGGGTCCAAAGCATAGATCGCTGTGCACGGACTCGTGCTGGTCGTATAAACGAAATCGAATTTCATTCTTAAAATGTAACATTTGTACTACACCTGGAATAAATTTGAACTCTATATCTTTAATATTCTGTGTTTTATTAATATAATATATTACTCGCGCCAGCCATATACAGGGTTTTCCCATAAGGACATAACAATTTTATACCAATATCAATTTGTAGCAGCTGGGCGTTCAAACAAAAATTCATTTTGTGCACTGCGTGATTTCTTTGGTCAACATAATCGATCAAATGTATCCAAAATAGGCAAATTTCAGCAAACCAGGCTAATGAGAACTCACAAGTGATTGTGAAAAAGCCGATGCATCCACAAAGAGTGACTATTTGGTGCGGTTTATGGGCTGGCGGCGTCATCGGCCAGTACTTTTTTAAAAATGAGGTCCTCCAAGCAGTTACCGTGAAAGGAGTCTGCTATCGCTAGATGATAACGGATTTTATGTAGCCAGAAATTGAGGATGTGGAACTGGACGATATGTGGTTTAAAAGGAATGGTGCCACTTGCCACACAGCCAACGAAACAATGGCATTTCTGCGCGAGAAATGGCCGTGTTATCTGACGCCGTGGCGATAGTAATTTGCCGCCACGGTCATGTGATTTGACCCCGTTGGACTTCTTTCTTTAAGAATATTTAAAAGAAATGGTGTACGTCAATAAGACAAGAACAATTCAAAAGCTAAAGGTTGAGATAATTTGAAAAATTAACGACATTGAACCTCCATCATGCCTTAGCGTCACTGCAAATATGGACGATCAGAGAAAGATATGTCACCAAAGCTGTGGCGAGCATTTGAACGATTTTTTTTGCTTAATATTCAATGAACATCGTGCATTTTAGTTGGACCACTCTTTTTTAAATCGTCAAGAAAACAAACTTCTTTTTTTAAAAAAGTTAAGCCGCAACCATCTTGGGTTTTAACTTCTCCTGCCACAGCGAACCTTTTGTAAACCGACGTTTCCTTTCTCGCTAAACCCAATTCCGTTTACTTTATGAACTGCCGTTTTCCTTTCTTTCCTCCCCACCACATTTCAATTGCTTTCATCGCTGGAAAATCCTTATTGATACATTAAAGTGTTTGGAAGTAATTGTTATGGCCGCTTGCACTCTCGTCCTTTGACGCTTGTTGTAAATAATTTCGTTGCGACATCTTGATAAGTGATTTCAACTGTCGCCATTTACGAAAAGACCCCAAGTCGACAAAGAAAATCCTCGCCGAAGAGGAACCGGAAATGTTAACATTACGGTCAACATCTTCTGTGTGCCACATGCAATGTGGCAAACCAAACAAACAATGCAGTAACTCTGCAAGAAACACTCAGGCACACAGACAGAAGGTACAACATGTTGTTGGGATGCTGCAGCAGCCATTGTCACTGTTGCTGCTGCCCATACTAAAGGTGGTGGTGTTGGCGGCAGTGGTAAATAATGTTGCTGCTGCTGCCGTGCATTTTGCACCTTTTCGCTGAACTTTGACAGCTCCAACAAAACGATGAGGCCCGTGCTGTTGTTGGCAACCGGCTTTAGCAGTCCGGGCGGGCAAACACGAGAAAAAGTGAACAATTGTTAATGTCTGCTCTGACGCTTTTATGCCACAAACAATTGTGCAGTGCAGTTGGCGTTATGCTTGACTGCAGTTGCTACCCGTTTTGTGGCCCAGACATACAGTCGTTTTTGGCCAACTGCCAATCATATATTCTCGCACATGCAACATTACACACCAGGGGGCAAAAGAGCCGACAGGGTGGTGTCGAGGCATAACAACAATTGCAGTTAATTTTATGGCAATTGTTTGGCTGGCGGTAAAGTGAGCTTACCGGCGCAAAGGCAATTTGATGATGTCTTTGCAGAAAAAGGAGGACAAAAAAACACACACAAAATAGTGCAATGAAAGGAAGATAAACGGGATGGTTTTCGTTGTTCCTTTGCTTTTTGTGTACTTGTGTGTGGGCAGGTTGCAAGGAAATTGTTTAATTTAACAAAAAAAAAATATTGCATACTTTTAAGGTGTTGCCGTAATGCATATTTTATGGCAGAATTTTAGGAGTGTGGGAGAGAAAGGGAATAACTAATTGAAACATTATAGTTTTTCAAGGAAATAAGTGCAATAGTCGAAGAAACAGGTAACGTACAGTATTTTCGAAATAAAGGAAAATAAAAGTAGTAAATGGAATATCGAAAGCGGCCCAGTTCGATAGTAAAGCAAGCTTAAGTTTAAGTTTACTTTTATGATCAAACATTTTTAGAGAGTAATAGAAAATGAACGTAGACCAACTTCAGACTTTAAAGTTTTATAGAAATTCCTTAAAAACTAGCAAAAAAAAACATCATGCATCGTCAGAAGTGTAATAACAATAGTGAATATTAACAAAAGAGGGCGCCCCTGCTCCCTGGGCTTACGTGGATTTAGATTGGTATCTTAAAACAAGGGGTCCGCAGCCCAATGCTAAATTATATACTAAAACACCGAAAATAGAAAAGAAAGATCAAGTACGGGTTGCTATTTATATTCTGGTCCGGCAAAAAAAAACCAATTAGGAAATCAACCGTTACCTCGCTGACATAGCACGTTTTTTCACTGCGAGGTATATAAAATATCCGCCTCCAAATCATCAGCCACACTGTTTACTGCATTTTACCGCAGAGGTGCGGTTGTCACTCAATGTGAAAGTCGATGACGTCAACATTCCGACAACCAACTACCCCAAAATCCTTGGGGTCACATTGGACAGCCTTTTTAGATCCTCTGAACATGCTACAGCTATCTGCGATAAACTCAAAAGTAGAAACAAGGTCCTCAAGTCACATGCCGGCGTACTTGGGGAACCGACAAAGAAACCTTGTTGACCTCTTACAAAGCGATAGGTCGGTCTGTAGCAAACTACGCAGCACCTGTATGGTCGGCGAACGTGAGTACGACGCAGTGGAAGAAAATTCAGACTTGCCAGAATGCCGCCCTCAGAACAGCAGCAGGATGTCTTCTTATGTCTTCTGAGGAGACGAAAGTCCTTACCGTGCGCAGACACAATTTCCTGTTGTCTAAGCAATACCTGTAGGGTGTTTTCGCAGCAGTCATCCTAACCACCATCTCTTGAACAGGATGCCTCCGCCCAGGCAGATCAGGTACGATCTTCATGATCTAGAGAGAGAGGTCCAGCGGTATAAGAGAGAACCTTTAGATCATCGAAACTATCAGGCAGGTCTGACCAACATTTACGCCGATGATGTCGCAGCAGCAGTATCCAGCTACCGTGTGAATGTAGTGCTAGGGGAACATCCCCCGGAGATTTCACCTGAGGTGAAGGTACTACCTCGGCAGACGCGCGTGGTTCTGGCGCAGCTGAGATCTGGATGGTTGCAGCCGTCTCAATTCTTACTGGGCACGAATTGATGCTAACGTTCCGGACATCTGTCCCGCCTGTCATCAGGGACCACATAATGTGCTGCACCTCTTCAATTGTCCGGCCAAGCCCACTCAGCTGACCCCCCGGTCTCTGTGGACGCATTTAGTTCAAATGACGCGTTTCCTCCACCTGGATATCGAAACAGATCCCCCATAGACGAACAAGACTTCAAAATAAATACATTGTTGTTACAACAAGAACAATTATTTATCTTTGGAAAAGGTTTTATTGTTTTTGAAAATATTCTCCTGTAAGATCAATACCCTTTTGCATGCGCACAAACCAATTTTCGAAGCACTTATTTCACTCCGATTGAGACACCTCTAAAACATGATTTTCGAACGCTTCAACAGCTGCTTCGGGCGATGAAAAACGTTGAACACGCATTTTTTTCTTGATGCTAGGAATAAGAAGAAGTCATTGGGTGTCAAATCTGGGCTGTGCGGTGGATGGCCCATCAATTCGACATCCTGAGTGTTCAAGTAGCTCATCGTTCGGCTGATGTGATGCATTGTCGTGATGCAAAATGATCCTTCTTCTCTTTTTATCTTTCCTGATTTCTTCGAACACTGTTGCCAAACAGAAGGTTGTATACCACTCAGACTTGACTGTCCTTCGTTCCACTAAAGGAACTGTGGCAACATGGCCGGTTATACCGAAAAAAACGCAATCATTTGCTTAGATGTACTTTATCTACGAACATCTTTTGTTGGGTTTGGCTCGTCTTGAAAGATTGCTGCTTTGTTTCGGGTTCATATGCATAGATCCATGATTCGTCATCTGTAACATTGTTATACACTGCCTTTGAACTACCGCAGTCATACTTTTTCAACATCTATTTGCACCAATCCATACGAGCCTTTTTTGAGCATTCGTCACATTATGTGGGATCCAACGAGAACAAGTTTTTTTCACGGCCAAATGAACATGCAATATTTTATTGATGCTTGTCATACTAAGGCCCAAGGATGCCTCAACCTCACGGTATGTCGGTCTTGCTTAATCAGTTCACGCACAGCATCGATGGTTTCTGGCAAAAGGACCGATGTTGGACGTCCTTCACGAAATTCATCCTGTAGCGAACGGCGTCCGATACTGAACTCTGGGTACCAGCGATTAACAGTGGTTTTTGATGGTGCTTCATCGCCAAAAGTCAAATTAAGTTGATTTAAATACTCTAGTCTCGACAACCCACGCCGAAAATCGTAAAAAAACATCGCTCGAAAATGTTCACGGGATAATTCAATTTTTGACTGAGATGAATTTTTCAACGCACTGCCCTCAAATGACAAACGTTCTAAGTGAAGTTATTCTAGAAGATGTTAAAGTTTCCAATGGAAGTTTTAGTTTGCATCTGGGAACACTAGTATTGTCAAGACACGAAATATAAAAAGCAAGCCATTAAAGCAGATACACGCAGAAAAAAAGTATGGTTGGGGTGACAATATACTATTGTTGGGTATATGGTTGTGGCACAACAATATCACAACAATTGTATGATTCGCACTTAACCATACTATAATCCCCACAACCATAGTATGATCCTCACAACCATAGTATAATTCACATGCAAACATGCTATTATCACTACAACCATAGTATGATTCACTCCACCATACTATGATCCCCAAAATTATTATTTAGGATTAGGCAATGTTGTTATTTAAAAATAGAAGTAGTTACCAATCAAGTTATTTTAAATCGCACTACAATTACTTATAGTTTATAGCCAGATTTTTGGCCATGTTTTTATAGAACATTTCATTCAAGAGACAAAAATATATATTCCAGCGGCAGTCGAAAATACTTTTAGTTGCCATCAGGGGTAAATGCTACTTCACCATACGTAGAAGCCGAGTAACGAATGTGATACGTAAAATCATGATCAATGGCTATATACTTAAGTGCAGGGAGATTTTAAATAAACGAGAACCAGTCGGTAGTAGAGTATTTCTCCGAACAAAGTAAACACAATAAAAATCACTCGAACTACCTTCCGATTGTTGTTGTTTTTTATAATAGACAACACCCATCTACTGCATCGTGTGTATGTTTTTTTGTATATCATCAAAACATACGCCCACACATTCATGCATGCTCTATAAAACCTGTTTTGTTATGTTCATAGTCGCAACCATACTGTATGAGTGCCGCAATCATATTATTGTTAACGTAAATTTTAAACAACAATACTTTTGTTGCACCAACCATGTTTGTATGGTTGCTACAACCATATTTTCATTTCTAAATTTGGCAATAATACTATTGTTACATTTCAACAATATTTATATTTCCGCAATCGTACTGTTGTCTAAATGAAATTCAAAAAACCAAACCATGGTTGCGACGAACATGCTTTTATTGTAGAAAACATGTTATTGTTGCGGTGACCATATAGTAATCATATCTTTTCTCTGTGTGTAAAAATGAGCAATCATGACTACCCGATTATGGGCTTCGACAACCGTTTTTTCATTATACTCCGGACGGAGAGAGAGAGAGAGAGAAAAGTTCTGACGATATTTGGGCGAATGGCCTAATGGTGGCAACTCTGTCGAGATTATATGGGATCCTTTTCTAGGATTATGAACAACAAATGTTTACCAGTTTATAACGGGTTTTCCAATAGGGACAAAACAATTTGGTTTCTTTATGGCAACGCACCCTCAAACATTTTTAATGATATTTCATGGGAAAGTTCACTTAGGAGCAGCGTTTGGAAGTCATTAAGACTAACTACCCAAATTCTGAGTGGGTGGTCGCAACTTTAAGAGCGCTTACTCCAATTTTCGGCCGTAACAATCGTCCTACACGCCAGGCTCCGCGTGCCATAGTGGATATATTTGGATCCAAATTTACACTTTATGTTGTTTCGGAGCCAAAAAAAACGCCGTACCGCTCGAAGCGAAGAAAATATCGCAGCCAAATCTATCCATTCCACGTCGTTTTCAGGAATTGGGCATCTCTCAAACCACATCATCATGTGATTTGACACCGTCTGACTTTTTTCTTTATGGATATTTAAAAGAAAAAATGTACGTCAATAAGTTAAGAACAATGCAAGTGATAAATAAGGAGATAACTCGGCACATTAATGACATTGCACCTCTATTATGTCTCAGAGGTATGCCACCAAAGCCGCGGCGAGCATTTGGCCAATATTTTGTTTCACACATAATTATCATAGATCCTTCCATTATATTTAAAAATATCAATCTAAAATGTATTTTTTCAAAATGAAAAATACCAAAATTCAAATCAAGTGTGGAATCTCAATTGTTCATTCGAAAGGACATTTTATGCTATTTATTTCTCGAATGTAATTGTCTAAAAATGCTGTCCGCAACTACACCTCAGGGTGTCCATTTTGAGGATCCAATATTGGGCGACTCATTCAAGCATTTCGACCGGTATGGCATTAATGACAGGCGTAATGTGTGCTTCCAAAACCTGAATCGTAGCTGGTTTGCCAGCATAGACTTTTGACTTTACCTAGCCCCAAAGAAAAAGTCTAAAGGTGTGATATCACTCGATCTAGGCGGCCAACTCACCGGTTCAAAACGTTAAGTTAGCTGCTCTTCAAAATTACCTCTCAAGAGATCCATTGTTTGAGCAGCTGTATGGCAAGTGGCACCGCTTTGTTGAAATGTCAAATGTCGTCAAGATTACGGGCTTCAATATCAGTTAGCAAAAAGACCGATAGCAAGCATAATTCACGGTAACGTTTTGACCATCATAATTTTTGAAACAATATGGACCGATGATTCCACCAGCCCATAAACCGCAGCAAACCGTGGTTTTGTCTAAGTATAATGACACATCTTGAACCTCTTTTAGTTGCTATTTAGCCCCAATGGGACAATTTTGTTTATTGGCGTTGCCGTTGAGCCGGAAATAAGCCTCATCAGTGAACTAAATTTTGGTCGAACGCTTAAACAGTTGTACAATACAATACAGTCTTTCCATTATAAAATAGCAAACAATACCGAAAAGAAAATAAAGTTTAAGGCAACTCACGCGTAATCTGTGAAAAAACCCTATTGAGAAAAATACCTCTAGATTGATCACCTTATATTAAGATAATTCTGAAAAAACTTACAATTTACATCGTGCGTTTTTAATGGACAACCTTTTACAGGCTGGAAAACAAATAACTTTGCTATAAAGAGAATAAAATGGATTGCAATCTTGTAGGGTTGTTTTATTTTGCTTCTAGGAACGTTGGGACAATATAAGTATATCCCGGTAATACCGGTATTAATTATCCATACCCTTTAAATTAACGATTGTTTAATTTTTCTATTCTAATCGTCTATTCGTTCCGAAACACTCTGTTTTATTTTCACAACTTTCACTTGAAGGGCTTCATGTTCTGCAACGTAAACCTAAAATATCCTTTAAACTTTCACTTGAAAGACTCTGGTCTCTAGCAAAGTTAGAAGCACTTAAGCATAAGTATATATTGCCCATGTTTTTTTCTATTTTGTGGCATGTAATTGTCTGCAAGATAATAAGCAAAGCCTACTTTTAGGCTCTTAAATGTTTGTCCCTTCGCTTTGCAATTGGCCGCACTTAACATCGCGCTCCAATAACCTTCAACTGCTTAATAGTTTTAGCTATTTCAGCGCCGCTCCGCCTGCTCTCATGTATGTCCTTCTGTCCTCGATTTGTCACAACATAGCCTTATTAACATATAAACATTTTTATGGCTTAAACATCTCTGGTGGGAAATTTGTTTTAAATAATTTTGTTTGCATACTTCAAGGAGTTTGAGTGTCAATGCAGTAACGCCTCAGCAGGATGCAAATATCCTTGCAGCTCAGCAGCACGCGGTAGGCACATACATAATCCCGAGAACTACTATCACACAAGGGGTTGAAGTAGGGCTGCACAGCCCGACAAAGTGCCACTTATTGAAATATTAAACTTTATGGCATTTTCAATTTAGCTGCTAACGAGCGAGCGAATGAGTGTCGTGAGGGGAGGGCTGGAGCTAGTAAACCCTTAAATAAGTGACAAATATTGTCAATGTCAATTTTCATATAATATTTATAAAATTAAGTTTGAAAAGAACTACAACAGCCGAACACCACCGCCTTAGCAAGAACACACAAAGTAGTAGAAACAGGGCAACAACTCGGAGATGGAAATTGCTTTTTGTTGCTAACTAAAGGACAAAGTTGCGGAGGCTTCTTTTGGGGTTATTACAATTCCTCATGCATTAAAAAATGTCTTACGTTGAAAGTTTTCCATGTTTTGTTGTTGCAGTAATTATTGCCCCTTGTGGTCTAGGTGGTCGGTCGTCTTAGCTTCCGGCCAAGGTTAACCTGAACGACCGTATGGCTAGGGCAAGCAAGCCTTTGGAGCGGTTTATAATATTAATGCATTAAAATCGTAAACTTTTAATTAAGTGTGCTGGCCGAAAAGTATGCAGCACTTGTACAAGTAAGGTCAGCCTGAAAGTATGCTATAATATCAAAGAAAATATTGTACGTGTACAATGTGCTGTGTACAGAAAATTGCACTGTTTCTTTCAAGAAGAAACACAAGGAATTTTGATGAATTTCAAAGGCAAAGTCATATTAATAGAGTAGCCCCTGTTTGGTTAAACTAATTTAAAATAGATGTCGAAAGTTTTTTTTATTGCAAAGGTTAGGGGAAAAAATTGCACTCTATTTACTTTTCGTACAAAGTTTTGCCGAAGGAGCAAAAGTGGCAACTCAAAGTTTTCAAAGAAAGAGAATTTGATTGAGAGGACCCCCACTTCTGGATAAAAGTGAGAATATATAAATGACCTCTGCCTGCTGGTACTTATGCTTTTGGCTATTTTCATACAGAAGGGGGACGTTATACGAAATTACCCATTTTAATAAATAAGGTCTAGTTGCGTCTGCATGTTGTGATTACCTGAACTAATTGTGTCCACGTGTCAATATGTGGCCTAATGAGCATAAACCAACACACAAAATGTTACAGGTTCTTAGAATAGCCGGTTCAACTCAGCGATTTGACCCGGGGCAAGCAATACTTCGGTAAAAAACTGTCACCCAAGAATATAATGACTTAGTGCTGATTTTCGTAACACCTAAAAGAAATGTGATATACCCTATGTTTATGACATATATTCTTATTCTATTGAGTGACGTTTGACCGCACGTCTGTCTATTGATATTGCTGTAATCAATATACAGCTCGAACCTATAAGCCAATTTTAATAAAAACTTTGCTTATTTTTTAGGTTAAGCGAATGTCTTTGAAAAAACCGAAATGCCGCTTTTTTGAAACTCTTTTTTTGGAGACTCTTAGGCACCACACGTTGTTTTGTTTTATGTTTCTTTATAGCTCCCATCGGGGAATGTTTGAAAGCATATGGTCCCATCTGTTTTTGGTGGCTCGACAACATTCCACTTTGTAGAATTAAAAAATAGTGCGGAGTGTGTCAAAAACAATAAAACCATTTTTATACCCTCCACCATACAATGGAGGGTATATTAGTTTTGTCATTCTGTCTGTAACACCTTGAAATAATCATCGGAGACCCAACAAAGTAAATATATTCTTGATCCTCGTAAAATTCTAAGACGATCTAGCCATATTGTCCGGCTGTCCGTCTGTTAAAACCAAGATAGAGCCTGCATGAAAACAGCTTGGCAGCTGAAATTTGGCACAAACATGTGTAGTTAACCTAGCATAGTTGGTATTGCAAATGGGCTATATAGCTCTACGGGAAGTTGGTGTTGGAGACCCTCAACCGACACTACCTCATAAAAATTTGTTTTTTATTTGGAAATACCCGTCCAGTTTCTTGAGCAAAATCACTGAAATTTTGCAAATAATAATCTCTATATAGGCGCAATCATCTACGTAAAAATGGTGGCCCATTTCTTGTACCTCCCATACAAACGGCCTTATGGGCCTTGAGAAATAATATGACTATAACTCACCACAAACTTGACCTATCGAAATGAAATTTTACACATCAAGATTTCTATATACAACACACTTCTACGCTGAATTCGGTTAAGATCGGAAAGGCCCTACTGGTACCTCCCACACAAACGCTCTCATGGGCCTTGAAAAATAATATGACAATTACTCACCATACAGTTGACCTATCGACACGAAATTTTCGGCATAAAGATAAATATATAGAACAGACTTTTGCGCTAAATTTGGCTAAGATCGGAAAGGCCCTACTGGTACCTCCCACACAAACGGTCTCATGGGCCTTGAGAAATAATATGACAATAACTCACTACAAACTTGGCCTATCGAGATGAAATTTTCTACATAAAGATTTTTATATAGAGCACATCTCTGCGCCAAATTCTGTTGAGATCGGAAAAGTCCTACCGGTACCTCCCACACAAACGGTCTCATGGGCTTTGAGAAATAATATGACGATTACTCACCACAAGCTTGACCTATCGAAATGAAATTTTGCACATAAAGATTTCTATATGGAACACACTTCCGCACAAAATTTGGTTTTGTTTGGGAATCTGGTGGAGGGTATCCAAAGATCGGCACAGCCAAACTTAACATTTTTTACTTGTTGATGATAATTATTAGCATTTTCATTATTAGGCCAGAAATATATATAGCAGCCCTCGTACTTGTATTCTCCAGCATGATTTATACACTTTTGCATGCGCTCAAACCAATTGTCGAAGCACTTTTTCGACTCCGCTGGAGACACCTATAAAACATGGTTTTTGAACGCTTCAACAGCATCTTCAGGCGACAAAAATCGTTGACCACGCCTTTTTTTGCTTGATGTACGGGAATAAAAAGGAGGGTGCCAAGTCAGGGCTGTACGGCGGATGACCCATCAATTCGACGTTTTGGCCGGTCATAAAGGCGCTGGTTTGAGCCGATGTGTGAGAGCTCGCACTGTCATGGTGCAAAATGACTCGTCTTCTCTTGTTCGTTTTTCGAATATCTCCGAAGACTTCAGGCAAACAAATTGTGGCGTACCACTCAGAATTGACCGTCCTACGTTGATCAAGCGGAACAGTCGCCACATGACCAGTTTTGCCGAAGAAACAGGCGAAACAAGCGCTTCTTCCACGAACAACTTTCGTTGGTTTTGGCTCATCTTCGAAGACCCCACGATTGATTGCTGTTTTGTTTCGGGCTTATACGCATAGATGCATGATTCCTCACCTGTGACGATCTTATGAACGTCTTTTGAAGCACCGCGTTCGTATTTTTTCAAAAATCTTTGCACCAATTGATACAAGCTTTTTTTTTGAGCGATTGTCAAATTGTGCGGGATCCAACGAGAACAAACCCTTTTCTACGGTCAGGTGTTCATGGAATATCGAATGTATGCTGGTGGCAGAAATGCCCAAGGATGTCTCTATCTCACGGTATGCTACATGACGATCTTACGTTATCAGTTCACGCTCGGCATCAATGTTCCCTGGCACAACGGCCGTTTTTTGACAACCTTCGTGTTTGAGCGAGCGTCAGCCACGATTGAATTCATTAAACCAGTTTTTTACAGTACTACAGGATGGTGCTTCATTGCCATACAAAGATTTACGTACATCGATGCACTCTTGTAGTGGTAATCCACGTCGAAAGTTGAGAAAAATGATCGCACGAAAATGTTCACGATTTAATTCCATTTTTTTTTTGCCAAATTGATTTTTTCAAGTCACTGTAAACAACACAAATGAGGGTCGTACGTCAAAACGTTCGGAGAACGTTTATGCTGAAAAATGCCAAAAATTTCCCATGGGAATGTCAGATGACGCCAGGCAACACTTAGTGTTGCCTAAGCCAGAAATATAAATAGCAACCCTCGTAATACCCTGTGCTCAGAGTGGCCAGAAATTTATAGCAATTTATTTGGACCCATATTGGGTCCAAAATTCGTCCTCTTTAAATGGTTATTGAAAACAGTAAACAATAAAATTATGCCACTAAGCATTATATCACATTAATTCAAAGAATTCGATGCCTTTGATGATTCAAAGAAATTTGATTCGACTGAATTTGAGATCATGAGTTATGGATGTGGTCTATAAGACATGGGGCCTAACAACCGTCTCATAATGTCCAGAGGCACATGGCTAACCAGAAACAGTGAAATTTTCTAATAATCAGTGTCGATTTGAAACTCGAACTGGTACCTTTGGGCCTAGAAATCGGCTTTCTTGAACTATGGACATATGGATATTAAAAAATATTACAACTCGATTAACTTTGAGTCCTTGAGCCAATGGTAGGAGGTCTTCAGAATGTCAAAAACTAGTTCTTAGTTCATTCACATATGGGTACAGAGTGGAGTTTAGCAAATAATCTTGCTTACATGAGTAAATAAAAAAAAGTATAAAGAACCTTGTTGAAATCTAATCTTATCGACGAATGTGTGAAACCAAAAAGTCCCTCTCGTCTTTGGCCCTGTCGCTTTACAACATACATTTTAATGCCATATTATAGAATTAAAACATAGAGCGGAATGTGTCACCTATAACCAATCGAAGTGAAACGGCCTCAAATCGGTCCAAGTTTTCAAGCCTTGATTTTCAAGCTTTCTAGAGCGCCGCTCTGGAAGTCACAGTTTAAATCATTCAGTCTAGATTAAAGGGAAAACGTCAACCTCTTATTCGGCAATTTTTACTAGGAATTTGATTGCTGCGTTTAGTTTAACGTCGAAAACGTGAGGCCTAGTATTGTGCTAAGAAAATACTTTTAAACTTGGACGCTCTGCTTTCTCTTTATCTCTGTTACTAAAATGCAGAAAAAGCGTAGAGAAAATAATTAAAAAAAAAATTCTGCTATGCCCAAGTGATTGGAACAATATGATTTATGTTACTTAAAAGGCTATTTGAATTGTCGCCTCTCCTAACTCTGTAGAATGGTCCCGTTGGAGCCAACAGAAGCAAAACTCTGACGACCAACCTTTAAACCTATATACTATAAGTACAACAATATATAGACAGACGGACAGACATCGATCGCCATAACAAACATGGAATCTATATATCTTCTTTTTATTAGTAAGGGTAAAAAAACTCAGCACTTAAAATAAAAATAGGACAAGAGCATACCTTGAAGCACTGGCACTTTTTTCAATCCCCACGTCCCCACTGCACATTGCCCTTTACTATTTGTCTTAAAACTTGGGACAACTTTTTCATGTTTTACTTGCATCTTAAAACAATGAAGAGCTTCTAAGCATTCACCCGTTAATCCTTCAAGAAATTAACGCCACTGCCAAGAATGCAAAGATAAAGAGAGAGAGAGAGAGGCGAAACGACAGCACTTTAATATTTAATCTTTCTTTAACATGCATTTTACACTTCAATTCACCGCCAATCTTAGAAAGGAAATCTCCTCTGTCTATATAAACACATTAAAATTACAGCAGCGAAAACGACAACAAGCAAAACAATAGAAAGGAAAACGACTAAAAAAATCAGGACGATATGAATCCTTAGTGCAGTAATCGTTAACCCTCATTCACAGTGATTCCCTTACTCGCACGCAAGCTGCTTAAACTAACATTAGTACGCTCTAGCACACACATGCACAGCGATATACTTTTATTCACACACACATTCTTATACGCTGGAGAAGAAAAATACACTCATACTAACTCATATTCATAATGACCTTAATCTAGCAGTTTTCATTAAAAATGCATCATCATTGCTCGCTGCTATAACAATATTGAACCTTATGCTGAAGTTAAAAGACAGCAGAGCGGCGACGAAGCAGAAAGAAAAACAAAAAACAAATGACTAAACATTAGTGGCATGTACGATGACAATACGAGGGAGAAGTGGGAGATGAGTTTAGTTGAGAGGCACAAACATGAGGTCACAGATGGATGTGACTCAGTATTGTAATTTGTCAAAACTTGAGATGTATGAAAACCAAGGCTTGACTTTTTCTTTAAAATAAAAAAACTGAGGCTTTACTTTTCCAATCAGAAAGGTAAGGCTTCACTTTTCCTATAGGAAATGTAAGGCCTTGTTAGACAGAGGCTTCACTTTTCCTATAGAAAAAGTAAGGCCTCGTTAGACAGAGGCTTCACTTGTCCTATAGGAAAAGTAAGGCCTCGTTAGACAGAGGCTTCACTTTTCCTATAGGAAAAGTAAGGCCTCGTTATAGAGAGGCTTCACTTTTCCTTTAGGAAAAGTAAGGCCTCGTTAGACAGAGGCTTCACTTTTCCTATAGGAAAAGTAAGGCCTGGTTAGACAGAGGCTTCACTTTTCCTATAGGAAAAGTAAGGCCTCGTTAGACAGAGGCTTCACTTTTCCTATAGGAAAAGTAAGGCCTCGTTAGACAGAGGCTTCACTTTTCCTTTAGGAAAAGTAAGGCCTCGTTAGACAGAAGCTTCACTTTTCCTATAGGAAAAGTAAGGCCTCGTTAGACGGAGGCTTCACTTTTCCTATAGGAAAAGTAAGGCCTCGTTAGACAGAGGCTTCACTTTTCCTATAGGAAAAGTAAGGCCTCGTTAGACAGAGGCTTCACTTTTCCTATAGGAAAAGTAAGGCCTTGTTAGGCAGAGGCTTCACTTTTCCTATAGGAAAAGTAAGGTCTCGTAAGACAGAGGCTTCACTTCTCCTATAGGAAAAGTAAGGCCTCGTTAGACAGAGGCTTCACTTTTCCTATAGGAAAAGTAAGGCCTCGTTAGGCAGGGGCTTTACTTTTCCTATAGGAAAAGTAAGGCCTCGTTAGACAGAGGCTTCACTTTTCCTATAGGAAAAGTAAGGCCTCGTTAGACAGAGGCTTCACTTTTCCTATAGGAAAAGTAAGGCCTCGTTAGACAGATGCTTCACTTTTCCTATAGGAAAAGTAAGGCCTCCTTAGACAGAGGCTTCACTTTTCCTATAGGAAAAGTAAGGCCTGGTTAGACAGAGGCTTCACTTTTCCTATAGGAAAAGTACGGCCTTCTTAGACAGAGGCTTCACTTTTCCTATAGGAAAAGTAAGGCCTCGTTAGGCAGAGGCTTCACTTTTCCTATAGGAAACGTAATGCCTCGTTAGACAGAGGCTTCACTTTTCCTATAGGAAAAGTAAGGCCTCGTTAGACAGAGGCTTCACTTTTTCTATAGGAAAAGTAAGGCCTCGTTAGACAGAGGCTTCACTTTTCCTATAGGAAAAGTAAGGCCTCGTTAGACAGAGGCTTCACTTTTCCTATAGGAAAAGTAAGGCCTCGTTAGACAGAGGCTTCACTTTTCCTATAGGAAAAGTAAGGCTTCGTTAGACAGAGGCTTCACTTTTCCTATAGGAAAAGAAAGGCCACGTTAGACAGACGCTTCAATTTTCCTATAGGAAAAGTAAGGCCTCGTTAGACAGAGGCTTCACTTTTCCTATAGGAAAAGTAATGTCTCGTTAGACAGAGGCTTCACTTTTCCTATAGGAAAAGTAATGCCTCGTTAGACAGAGGCTTCACTTTTCCTATAGGAAAAGTAAGGTCTCGTTAGACAGAGGCTTCACTTTGCCTATAAGAAAAGTAATGCCTCGTTAGACATAGTAAACGGTCCTATAGTAAAAGGTCTTAATAGAACCTCCTTATCGCCCATCCCTCTTTACAGTTCCAGAATGTTACTCTGAAAAGAACGTACCCGGCTACGTATATAATGTCATTAAAATTTTGTTATTGTTGTTTGTAGTATATTCTACGCTGTTCGTGCGTTTTTTTCGGATTTTCTCTTCTTCGTTTCGTACTGCCAACAATGTTTTTGATAATAAAAGTAAATTTTTATGCGAAACAATTGTAGATAATAACGAAAACGACTCCCAGGAATGGTAAAACCAAAACGAACACACAACAAACTAACGAAAGACAACACACAAAGTAAAGTAATCAAGCCATCCATGGCCAGTATGGCACGAACGAATGAAACCAAACACCCAGAAAGGGGATGGGGTTAGCGAAGGAATTAAAAATAAATTGTTATTACTTATATTTATAAACATTATAGAAAACGAACACCAAGATTTGCGTTTTAATGAAGATGAAAAAAGTTTTGAAAACATAAAAAGTATGCGAAAAGAGAATTTTAAATTCAAAGCAAGAAAAAGAATAAGGACAGTGAGGAGAAGGCATTAAAGCCACTAACACTGGATGTGAAGGGTTCAGAGTACTCTTGAAAGAGTAGTCAAAGCATACATTAAGGGGCAGAAAAATGTAGCATAATAATGGGATGTTTTTCGTTTTAGTTAAGACGATAACTTATGAAACGAAGAGTAGTTTTTGGTGGCCTGCTTTAAAGAATATTAATTTTATTAATATGTGAAGTTGCGATAGATGGCTTGAAAATAAATGAGTTTTGGCGAGCATACTTTGAAGTTTTCCGGCACTAGAAAGTTCTTTATGAAACATCAGTATACTTTGGGGGATGGCAAAAAAATAAAGCATACTTATAGGAAAATATGTATGACGTTATGTTTTCTTTTATATGCATATAATAATCTAAATAAGGATCAATCTTTGGGGGTCATTAAAAGGACACTCTCCTGACAACTACTAACATAAGTATGAATTCCGCGAAACTTAAAATAGTGGCATACGAGTATTAAGCTATTTGAATGGCAAATTTATCAAAAAAATACCCTATTTTTATAAACTATTTATTAAAAACTTTAAATCGGGTGCTATTTTTCTGATTCTTTGAATTCGATTTGAAGTTGTTCAGCTCTAGAAACTTGTTTCTGAAATATCAGTATATTTTTAGGTGATAATAAATTGACAAAAAATGTGGCATACTTATTGGCTAATTCTTATGACGTCTTGCTAATAAGTATCAATCTATGGGGATCATTCAAAGGACACTCTCCTGACAAACAAACGGCTTTTACCTCGAGTAAAAAAAACTTATTAACCATTTCGAATGGGAAACTTATCAAAAAATATCCCATTTTTATAAACTATTTATTGAAAACTTTTAATTGGATATTATTTTTTTGATTCTTTTAATTCGATTTATATTTCAAAAACCAATTACATTACTTCACTGATATTAAATTTTTATATCCTGCAACACTCTGGAAAACAAGGTTTTTAGTTTCATGGCAAATGTTGGTAACTTCTCAAACTATTTGAGCTAGACCCACCTTAGAGTATACCGATCGATGCATAATCTCATACGGATTTTTTTAAACGATGTCTCTCTATCCGTCCGTTAGTACCTCCATCTAAAGCTTGTAATCAAACTACAGGTCGCAATTGTTGTCCACTCTTTCTGAACTTTAACAGAAGTAAGTTTTTTTTAGAACTAGGACGAACGCTATTGATATTAAAAAAATTGGTTCCGATTTAGATATATATCCACACATATGTTCATTCGATTTTTTGCTTTTTCGCTCTACCTGCCATTCAAACCTAGTAAAATTTGGCACACGCTAGTTTTTAAGACCAAGGAAGGACGTTATTGATATTGAAATCGCTTCAGATTTAGATGTAGCTCCCATACAAAAATATTCAGCCGATTTTACTTCAAACCATGGATGGACGCTAGTAAAATAAAAGGAAATCGGTTCAGATTTAAATATAGCATATATGTGATATGTTCTTTCGATTTTTCTGTTTAAAGCTCTAGAAGCCCCATCTGACATCCAATCTTGATGCAATTTGGCACACGTTAGTTTTTTTGACCAAGGAACGCTACTAAAATTAAGTAAAATCGGTTCAGATGTAGAGATAGCTCCTATATCTCTACATCTGAATAAACGTATATGTTCATTCGGTTTTTTGTTACATGTTGCATCCAATCATAATGAAATTTGGCACAATTAAGTTTCTTGTGCCAAGGGCGAACACTGTTGAAATTGGAGAAAATCGGTTTAGATTAAGATGTAGGTCCCACATATAAGTTCAAATGATTTTACCTTAAACAATGAAATATCCCCACAAATTCAAATATGGCATTAGTTTTAAAATCTAAGCAAATTAACAGCCCGTCCAGGGTGATCCAAAAAAAAACCTTTTGGATCATCCAGTAGTGCAGGGTATAATAAAGTCGGCCAAGCCAGAGTTAAGGTATTTTTACTAGTCATTTTTAAGCCCACATCACTCTGTGGTACAGGATATTAAAACTTACTGCTGATCTTTGCAATACTTATGTGAATAGAGATAAACCTATGTTAGGTATACCGATCGACTCAAAATCACGATCTGATTCGATGGAGCGTTGTCCGTCCGTCTGTCTATTTCCTGTTGACCCTACGTTAAATTTACCGATCGACTCAGTATTACTTTCGGTTTCCATTAAGCGATGCCCCTGCAGCTCTAAAAGCACCAAATTTTATCTGATTTCAACAAAAATTTCGCATAAAGCATTATGAGAGACCAATTTGAGACCCACCATGGATTTGGACGACTCATGCCACAATCGATCTATTGCGCACCAACTTCTAATACTAATGACGCTAAACTTTCTGGACGGCCGACTGAGTTCAAAACGCCCGAAAATATCGAAAAAATCCACGATATGGTGTTGGCCGATCGAAGAGTAAAAGTGCGTGAGATTGTGGATTCCATATGCATTTCATATGGCAGTGTGGTTTTGATTTTACATAATCAGTTGGGTTTATGAAAGCTGTCTGCAAGATAGGTGCCGCGTTTGACAATAAACGTAATCGTGTGACAACTTCAAAAGATTGTTTAACCGCAATTTGAATGAGTTTTTGCGGCGTTTTGTAACGGTCGATGAAACATGGATCCACTAAAACCCGCCGGAGACCGAGCAGCAGTCTAAACATTGGGTTTCTCCGGGTGAACCGGCTCCGTAGAAGGACAAGGTGACTTTGTAGGTCAATAAGGTGATGGCAACAGTTTTTTGGGATGCTCGTGAAATAATCCCCATTGATTACCTTCAAAAAGGAAAAACAATAAACGGCGAATATTATGCCAACTTATTGGACCGTTTAAACGAGGATTTAAATAAAACGATCCGATATGGAAAAGAAAAAAGTTCTTTTTCATCTAGATAATGCACGAGCGCAAAGTGTGCAATTTCAATGGCGAAATTGCATGAACTGGGTTACGAATTGGTACCTCAGCCGCCATATTCTCCGGAATTAGCCCCCCAGTGATTATTTCCTAAGGTATACAAAAATTGGAGAAACGTTGAACTAAGTGTACGAATATTGAGCTAAAATAAGAATATATTGAAGAATAATTTTGATGTTGCAGTCACGAAATTATTGATATGGCCGCGGAAAGTCATGGAATACCGATTCCAACGCATTTATAATAGGAGTAATATCGATGTTCCTGTTGGGTCTGTAGAAGCAGCCCAAAAGTACTTTTCTTTGTTCTCTGTTTTGGGCTCGGCGAAGAGATATTTAGTGCTGGAATCAATGTTTGATTTTAATTTGATATTACAATTAAGGCGTGTTTTTACGTAGATTGCAACTCCACCCGCATGTGTACACCTATCAGTTCGAAAAAGTGTATAGCCTGCAACACCATAAATATTCTCGTATATCGTACAAGGCTGGAACCATGTCTTAGAAACGTAAATTATGTCAACTTCCGAGTTTATGAAAACATGACTAAACACCATCTCCCTCTTATTATTCAAACTTTGGGCATTTATGTGAACAATTATTAGCACATTCTTCTGTTGGTCCAGTACTTTTATCATGCATCGAAGGCTGCCTATAGACATATTCGTCATTCATATCTAACGTTAATGTAAGCAATAATGTAAGCACCCTAATTGACTATACCCGAGAGCCAATAATCTGGACAATTTAAACTTGGGCATATATGTGTAGCAAGATGCAATGAAATTATTTACACAAATCCAAATATGACATTATTATTAAAGCCATTAATCCATGAGGCTGGAAAAACTGTTTTTAGTTTACTTTTCTACACATCCATTAGTGCAGGGTATTAAATTGTCGATCAGTCGTGATTTTTAAATAGGTACTTTTAGATGAGACGTACTTACTAACTTACAAACGAGCATAGTTGCTGGACGTTTTGGTTTATTTGTCCCAAAATCAAAACGGGCGCAGTATCAAAAACAGCGAATTATCAAATCGGGCGATTATTAGTCAACATATTATGGGTACCCAAACTAAAGCAAATTATAAATATAGTGATTTTGAAGTTTGGCTGAAATTATGAAAGGACTTATGGGCCGAAAGCTCAAAAAACAGATCAGTTTTGCGCGAAGGAACGATGGAGGGTAGATAAATTCCATCCAGGCTGAATTTAACGACATTTTTACTTAATTTCAACCAGTTTTATAATTATTAAATAAATTAAGATATTTTTACAGCATCCTGTCTTCCACGGCGTTTATCCAAAATACCACTGCTTCTTTAGTTTTTAAAACATTGTGTTCTTTTTATAAGAATTGCAATCTTTTTATTAGCATTGCATACTTTAAGCAACTTGCATAGTTTTAGGCAACACTTTAGACGTAATTGGTCTACGTTAACAAGGCGCATTATTAGGAACACCGCCAAAATCTATACCGCCTTTTAAGGCAATTCATAAGATTTCATTATCTCATCTTCTCATCGCAAACAATTTCGAAGCCTTTGAGTTTTATTTTCTTATTTTTTCAGAGTGGCAATTTGTCCCTTTGGGTTGTTTGGGGGCTGCTTTGGTCGGTGGGTTTGCATTAGTGTTTAGTTTGGCACCAAGTCTGGCGTAATTCGGTTGCTTCTAAACTAACACAACAACAATTTAAGCTATTCTTGTTGCACTGCATAGTTGTCGGTTGTATGTACAGCGAATTGTCAAACATTGTGGCAGACAGCGACAAACAAGATAGAACGCAGGATGGATGGATGGATGGATGGCTGTTGAGAGTAGGAAGGAAGGATGCCACTAACCAGCAAAAATACTGGCAGTACAACATAAATTTTTCCTTAAGCATAAACATAATTGGATGAGGAAAACTTTTTTGTTTGCTTGAGATACACACACACACATACAGACACATATAGTATCAACGCACTTACACAGTTACATATAGAGAGGAAACGTTTTGATTTTGCGACCGGGAGAGGAAAAGGCAGCGCGGCGCATCAACAGCAAAATGAGGAAAAACTTATTTAGGAAAAACTTATACAAATATTGTGCCTTTGGGGATATTGGCGGGTAAGCGTTAGTATGACGTGGATGGAAGAGAGTACTCATGCCACGAGGTAGGAATGGTAATGAGGTGGTGGATGCCGAGGTAGGAATGGTAATGAGGTGGTGGATGCCGAAACATTGGTCATAGCTCGAAAGGAATTTTAAAAAATATATATGTGACGCGCAAAATAGAAAGGGACCTAAGGCTGAAAACTAGTTTTGTTCAGGAGACCCATTTTAAAGATTAGGTCCCTTTCTTTTTGCGCTTAGAATCGTCGACTTCACTTTCATAAAACGCGCATATCTCTGGGGGGAACACTTTTGGGGCATGGGATCGGTCTCATTCGATGCTCAGATGTTGTCCACATCAAAAAAAAGAAGAAAAAATGAAATTTGATTTTTTTTTACCCTTAGGTCCCTTTGTGCTGTTGCGCTGTCACATACAGTAATCATCTATATTTTTTGCTCAACTGTTTGTTAATTTTTTTCCTCTTTTTTATTTACTTTCTCAATAATCCACATGAGTTAAATTCGTAGGGCCAAATTGGCAAAACTTTCAATCATTTATTAGCCATGGAAATGGGGGAAATTGCCGTGGTCTGATTAAAGTGTGTACGACTATCATGTCACTTAACCCAGGTTCAAACCTGGGTAAGAACATCTTAGAATTGTCCACCTCGTAAATGCCGGCGACTTTAAGAATAAGAGTTGTATCTCGAAGCCATGTAAAAACTTCTTCTAAAGCGGATTTGCCTTTCGAAGCCGGCGTTAAACAGTAGGTCCTAGTCAGAGAGTTAAAGAATTATATCATGCACAGGCTCACTGTTGTGGGATGCTGTGTGATCTAAATAAGAAATATTTGAAACAACAATTATCGCATCTGCAAATATCATTGGGCCGTGCTTCTTCAAGAATGAAGGTGGAAGTGCTGTAACCGTAAATAGAGAGCGCTATAGGTTTATGATGGAAAATTTTGTACGTCCTGCTCTTGAAAACAGACCTGAGATGTGGTTTCAGCAGGGCGGACAGGACCTCTGCCCACACTGCCCGAAACACAATGTCAATTTTAAGTCAAATTTTTGCAGAGCGATTAAGTTTTAGAAATTCGGAAATTAGCCAGCGCAATAGCCAGAATTGTCAGACTTTTTTCTTTGGGGTTACTTGAAGGACCGAGTAGATGTGAACAAGCCCGAGACAATCCTTCCACTCAAAGCCAACATTGTTGCAGAAATTCGAACGCTACAGCCACAAATTTTTAAAGATGTTATGGAAAATGTTCTATAACGAGCCCATCATTGCGAAGCTGAAAACGGAGGTAATTTAAGAGACATTATTTTTCATACTTTGTGTAAAAAATTCCATTTTGTATATTTTATTATCTGAGAAAAAATATAAAAATAAACTAATAAACGAAAAAGTTATTAAAATTTTTAACCCCGTCGTAACTTTTGGTGCACCCTGTACTTTAATTGCATAAGATTCCGAACAATAACACTGCTCGATTCATTGTTCTGTTCTGATATAAAACCAAAAAAACAATAATTTTGTCGCCCCAATCATATTTATAAGTATATTGTTGCTACAACCATATTTCAATTTTTAAATTTTGCAATAATACTTTTGTTAAGTTTCAACAATATTAATAATTCTGCAATTAATACTATTGTCAAAATATAATTCAAAAAAATACTATGGTTGCGGCGATCATACTTTTATTGCAGAGAACTTATTACGGTTGTCATAGCTATATGTGACAGCGCATAGAGAAAGGGACTTAAGGGTAAAAAATCAATTTTAACTGAGCATCGAATGAGACCGACCCCATGCCCCAAAAGTGTTCCCTCCCAGAGATATGCGCGTTTTATGAAAGTGATGGTACACCAAAGGTACAAGTATTTAAATCATTAAAATGGCTCTCCTGAACAAAACTGGTTTTTACCCTTAGGTCCCTTTCTATTTTGCGCGTCACATATAGTAACCATATTTTTTCTCTGCGTGCATGGCGATCATTTGGCCGATATTTTGTTGCCTACATAATTGTCAATGTGCCTTCTGTCATAACAAAAAATATTAAGATGATTCTTCGGAAACTTTTTGTTTAATTTACAATTAACATTGAGCGTTTAAGATGGACCAGTAGTAGTATCCCCTTGTGTTCCGGCCGACCAGTTTTAGAAGTGTCACTCTTTTCGGACGAGATGAGCGTCAAGCCGACGCCATCTTCGAGAGCCAACGACTCTGACAGAGAGTGGTGTTCATTAGTTGTGTAACAAAACAACAGCCTACAATAATTCAAAATTATGGCAATTATTAAAATTACCTTCCTAGCCGCTGGTCTTTTCCATTTCCCCAGAAATGCCAAACTGCCCTCGTAAAGCAAAACAAATGGCAACGTTTTGTGTGTATCATTTGCCGTAATGTTTCAATTTAACAGCCTTTTCAACTATTTCTCCCTGTTGTTGCCGTCATTTGTCGTTTTTGTTTTTCGTGGCCAACATAGCTGGGACCCATCAAAAACCTCCTATGGGGATTCCCCGCGCTGAAGACGAAATGACTACACGACGAGCAACAAACAAGAAACAGCAACAAGAAGAAATGAATTCGTGACGCTTCAATGGCGAACCTTTGCACAGGGCGCTCACAAATTGATTGGAAGACTGATGAATCGTTGGCCGATTGGACGGACTAGCGAGGCTCAGCAACACAGTAGGCCCGATTGCTGTATGTTTTGGGATAACAAATTAATTTTCATTGAGCCTTAGAGAAGAGCACACATACGCACAAATACATATACGATAGCGTGGTAAGAGAGAAGAGCAAGAGGGACACCGTGAAGTAGGGTTTATAATTCATTCAGTGCTAACAATTCGCGTCTGCATTGCGGCGAAACGTGGTTTTAATATCAAACAAAATAAAGTATGGCATACTTTTAGGAGTTACCCTACCCATACCAACAAAGTCAAGTGAAGTCAAGCCAAGCAGGCAATCTCAAGTGTAAAAAATAAAATAAAACATAATGAACTTCGTTAGTGGGCACAGGACCGTTCTAGGATCTTCTTTTTTATTGTTGTTTTAATATGCAAACTGTGTAAGCTAGAGAGAGCGCGCGAACAAGAGGTGGGCTACGGTCATTGAGCATTTGTGTGCCTAGCCCAGAGCGTTTAAGCGTTAGTGTGCGTGCATCTGCGTTATGCGCGTGTAAGTGCGGATGTTTTTTATATACTTATATTTCCCTAGAAACTCGGCGAAAAAAGAAACAACAAAAAAACTGTGTAAAGTTTCATATTGCTTTCCACTCGCTGGCCATTGACTTATGCCAGTATTTATTAAATTGTTGCTATCCCTCCTTTCTTGTTGCCACAAAGTGTTGCACGTAGTGTTCGCAGTGTGCTAGTGAAGGTTCTTTTGCGTTTGTGTTTTGGCTTGCCATGGCCTGAACTCTGCACGGTTATCGTTTATTTTGTACGATTTTCTTTGTTTTGTTTCATCTCAGCTCACTCGAATAAATTAAATTACATCCGAGCTAAAGTGTAAAATCAATTAAGTTTTATGGTGTGTATTCACACATGCAAATACCCGCTCTGGCGAATCATACCAGAGGGGGGCAATGCAGCTGCAAAAGCGAAAAAATAAATTGTGTACTCGAAGATTTTTTCTTTAAGCTTGTTTTTACCTCAGTTCAGAAATAACAAAAAAACACAATAGCTTATTAAACAACAGCTGAAGTCCTGCGAAGGCAATGAACTCAGGCGGAAGAGTGGCTACTTGAGGTAAAATTAATTGAAAATACGTACATTATTGTTAAAAACGCATGCAATAATTTGCAACTTTGCACAGTATAAATCACATCCACAAGGTATACTTTAGTTATGATAAATATTTTTAACGCCTAAATGTATGCTTTAGTTTACTGCGCAAACAATGTAATGTTTTCAAGTATCTCCTAGAGTGCTTGTAAATTTTATTAAATAAAAAAAATTACAGCGTGGATATTTTAAAGAAAAGGACTTTGCTCTTTGGCAGTGGTATTTGTAAACGCAGAGAAAACATATGGTTACTATATAATGGTCACCGAAACAATATGTTATCTACAATAAAAGCATTGTCGTCGTAACCATAGTATTGTTTTCTGAATTTTATTTTGACAACAGTATAATAGCGGCAATAATAATATTGTTGAAAGATAACAATACTATTTTTGCTAAATTTAGAAATAAAAATATGGTTTTAGCAACCATGTAAATATTGTTGGTGCGACAAAAGTATTGTTGTTAAAGATTTACGTTAACAATAATATGATTACGGCATTCATACTGTATGGTTGAGACAATGTGTGTGTGTGATTTTCTTGGTATACCAAAAAAATGATCCTCTTCGAATATTGTCATCCTAACCATACCTTTTTTTCTGCGTGTAGCTACTGCAGAGAATGTCCATTTATAAGTTTCGATTTTATAGTGTAACCTAAAAGAGCTGTTACATAGAGAAATTTAGAAGTGTATGTACCTTCTCTAAAAATATAAACATTTTTCCTTTCTCCCTCACTTCTTCTTATTTTCATAGACGATATTTTCAGTTAGATCATGAATCCAATTAACTCACTTGCAGGCGACAACAATCTCTTTCATTCATATGCATATGACGTAGGTCAAGCCTTCAAGAAATTAAAGACAAAAGGCGAATTATGGATGAGACACCTGCCCGAGACTTATATGTCATTTCCGGATAGGGTCGAGTGTATAAAGAAGATTTTAATGCGCGCAAGACACAATGTTGCTTGTTGTCTCACACGCGATTCGCTGACCCAACAGTGTCGTCATTATCTACCGATGGCATGGATATCTCTTGATATCGTTGGGCGAGACATGTATAAGAAGTGTCGAAAGAAACACTCACGTGTATACTCGTAGGCTTTCTCAAGAGGTGCAAAAAATAATTTAATCTTTCTGATATGCTCAACATCAATACAATTTACATTAGGCCGAATATGGAATACAAACATACATATATGGACAGGTGATCCCAAATCATCCTCGAAGATACTTCACCGTGTTCAACAGAGAGCAATGGTGCTGATAGGAGACAGTAGGGTATCCAACTATATTTCCTCCTTTGAGCATCGTCGAAATGTGGGTTGCGTGAAATTGCTCTATCGCTACTTTCACGGCGTGTGTACGTCTGACATCTGTCGTCTTATTGCTGAAGTTGGTTGTTCGGCAGGAATATACGTCTTTCCACGAATTCACACCCATTTAATATCAATTGACCGGTTGACCACACTATGCACTATAGATCAAATTAGTTTTCCGCTCGAACAGTCCGTTGAATCGACTTCTGGCAAATGTTTTCCCTCTATATATGACATCCAGAAGTTCAAGGCAAATACTATAAATAAGCATTACTTCCGTTTCCCCCTTTCGCTCCCTTACTTTGCAGCCACCAACACAATGCACTGCACATAGGGAGTATCCCATGGGTAGTGATCTTATAAAAAAAAGAACATCTGATATTAAGCATTTGGCTATCATGAAGTAAGACTACTAACTATTAGGCAAATTTTTGCTAACAAGCTAGAGTTGTAATAAATCCACAGATTTCAACATATCCTTGTTGTTGCAACAACAATATAAGAAATTATGTATAAATAATGCACCATCCACATCTCAGTTGAGCCAGAGCCACGCGAGTTATGTTTTTTGTGTTGTTGTATTTTCTCTTCAGAGAAAAATTAAAACAAACAGAACTTTAATTCCGTTTACTTGACTTTATTTCTTGAATGTGGACTTAAGACTAACTATTACAAAAATCTTCAAAAATATTCTTACTCGAATGTTCTTACTTTGTGTGGTGGACAAAATATGTCCACTCAGCACATTTATGTATTTGTGTACAGCAAACAGGGCAACGGAAACGACCGCAGTCGTTGCCCTTAGCTATTGCTGTGCACAGCAATTTGATCATTCGAAATGTATCTGTTTACAATTCTATCCACTTCAGTGGCGTAGAAGACAGTGGGGTACGGATACGTAACTCCTCCCCCATTTGTCTCAGAATTCTCCTGAATTCTTTTGTTAATTCTAATGTCTACAGTTTTTGGTCTAAAAATGTAACATATAACCGTAAAACTTATGACTGTAGATATAAATACAAATACAATAAGTGAATATGAAATTTGTTGATGGGTTTTCAATTCATAAATGTCTCTGATATTTTTAAAATTACTTAAGGCTATATCGTTAAAAGTTAGTTTATTTGAAAAATTTTTCCTTTCGTAATCTGTAAAATCTGGAATCTTTTCTAGGTAACTTTCTTTTTGGTTATAGAATATTTCATTTTGAATAGTTATTTTACAATTTGAAAACATTACGATATTATTACCATCTATTACAGAAGTTGTGTTTGAATTACAATTGTTATCGATTTTCATATTCACGGCATTTTTCACTAGTACAGTTTCATCGTCCATCAATTCAAAAGATGTTTTGTTGTTAAATATTAATTTACAATCATCTTTAAGGACACAATTTTTTGTTAATTTTAATTCTTTTAACATTTTATTAGTGCTGTAAGTATGTATATGTATTGTTGTCTATGTTCACAATCATTTCTTGTTCCTCTTCGATTTCATAATACATATTATTAGGCATGGGTAGAATTAATCTGACTTCCACTTTAATAAAGTTTACAGGTATTTTAATTGAGAATATTAAGCAATCATTATTGTATAGTAATACACCCATTCTGATTAATTTTAATTTATAAAAATCAATATTGAATTTATCTATTTCTTCGGAAGTCAGAATTGAGGGGTGAAAAATGTTATATTTAGCAGAGGATATATTGTCTAGAATTTGATTTATCTTATTCTCTAAAAATCTTAATTTCATTAGTTGGTCGTTAAAGAGCAATTGACTTCTTATTTCCGAATTTTGTGTTTGAATGTTATTCATGGATAAATCGATTTTCTTTCTATCATCTAATATACTGGATCTTATCAGATTGATGCTATCATTAAAGTGATTATTTATAATTACTTGTTGATTAACTGTTTTAATGACATTATGATTATTGCCATTAGCAATGTCTAGTCGACCTATAATATTCTGTCTATCCTCATCGTCCATTACACCAAACAGCCATTTGCCCGCCGATCCGACTATATTCAGTAGGCCACGTTTTTGGCGGTTACTCAAAGGCATTATAGACTTCAGTTTAGTCCTATGGGTGATAATTTCAGATTGGATAATGTTTCTATAATCGCTTCCCAATCCTATTGTATTTTGCTCTAGATCATCTATGATGTGGTCTATCTCGATCGGTCTGATTATGTGTAGTACTATCCTAGTCTCGTTTACTATTTCAGTATCAAACATTTTCAGCACAGTGTATCCATCCTCGTTATTAATTGGTGTTATTTGAATGTTCGCCTTGGAAAGCGTTGGCAGGTTAACTATTATTAACAGGATTATCGTCTGAAATTAATGGGAATTTATTCGGTCTCTTAATATTCGTGTAATGTATTCCAGTAAGATTTCGTTTTCTGAGCTTTGGCTCCTCCTTATGCCTGACGCTTTTATAATTCTTTATGTAACCTTCTTCACGATCCTCATGATATTCTTCCCTGTCATCATTCCGTTTATCGATTACTTTCCTTTTCGCTCTGTCTATTCTATCCCTAAGAACCTCAACTTCAACTTTTCCATATTGGGCCTCAAGGGGTGTACATTTTATTGTACTATGGAAACTGTTATTGTAAAACATTATGGCTTTGGTCATTTGTTCTGTAATACCTAGTTTTTCTTCTAGATTAAGGATTCTGATTCTTTCAGTAATTGTGTTATTCAGTCTCTCTATGTCTGAATTACCAGTATGGCTGTTAGGTTTCGTCACGTGGAATTCTATTTGCTCTTCCTTTAAGAAATCGATGACGTTTCCGGATTTAAATTCATTGTCAAAGATGAATTTTCTAACCTTGCCCTTTATGGCGAGAAATTCTTGAATCTTCTGGACAATTGTGTGACTATTTCTATCGGGAAGGTGAAAACAAACTGCATGCTTCGACAGTTTGTCAATAAAAATAATAAAAGAGTTTTTGCTATTGGTATATGTATCGACATGGATAACATCATTAACCCTAAGTGGTGTCTCAGTAAAAGCGAATTTCGGTTTGACAGGTTTCCTGTCGTATTTGGAAAAAGAGCATATATGACAATTATTAATTATTTTGTGAATCGTTGTTTTAATATTGGGATTATAAAGTCTGAATTTTAAACCCTCAAATGTGGGCATTATTCCTGAGTGTCCCGTTTCAATTTTATGAAAATAGGAAATCTGAGTCTTCCTCAACGTCTTTAGCAAAATAAGAACATCTTACAAATTTGATATCACTGTTACCAGGATACATCTCCATTAGCTTCTTCTGTACTTTATAAAAGAGGTGGTCTCCAATATCTGAGAATATAGCGATTTTGCCCTTTCCCAGATTCCGGCGAAATATATCATCTAAATTGTTCGATATTATATCGTTCTCATCAATTTAAATACGTTTGTTCCCGAAAATGGTTTTCATTTCCTGTTCTTTATGGTGCACAAGAAGAATTTGAGTCCTAAACCTATTAACAATTGTTTCCAAAAATGGGAAGTGATCATTCAACTCTTCCTCCTGAGAGTGGCACGTCTCAACATCTAAAGATTCACATATTTCTTGATCATTACCCGTATGGTCATAGTCAACATCATTTTCTGTATGGTCAGTGTCAACGTTGCCAGGTGTAACACCATCTGCATCAATTGGATCTATTATGTTTATCTCACAATTATCCGCATCAATCCTGCTTAGGAAGTCTGCCATATAGTTATATTTGCCTTTAATATATTCAATCCTGAACTGATATTCCCCGAGTTCAATTAGCCATCTTTGAAGCCGAGGACTTATATCCCTTCCAGAATATTTCGCCATTAACCACTTCAGTGGTTGGTGGTCGGTTTCTAGGTCAAATTCCCTACCATAGACATAGGGCCTGAAATATTTCACTCCCCAAACTATTGCTAACAACTCTTTCTCGACAGTAGCATAGTTTGTCTCGTGAACATTAAGTGTTCTAAACGCATAAGCAATTGGGTGACCTTCCTGAGTTAGGACGGCACCAATAGCAAAGTTGCTTGCATCCGTAATGATTTTAAACATTTTCCCAAAATTCGGGTATCTGTAAATTTTGGAATATAATGGTCTATCGGTAGTAGTGTTGATCTGATGGAAAATTTCCGTAGTGGCAGATAGTGTATCCCCATCCTTGTAAAATAGTTCCTTGAAATTAGATAACAAATTCCTAATATGGTCCGTTTCCTCTCCGTTCAAATGGGAGATATCGATATTATTATATATATTATGACTTTCAATTTTCTCAATGTTACAAATTTCTTCAAATTTGAAGGGGTATATGCGATCCTCGAAAAAAATTCGGTTCCCAAATATATCAATGAATCTTTCCGACATATCAATCTTTGCCTTAAATGGAATAAGAAAATTTGAACCAATAATAGCATCATATTTTTCGCTCTGGAGGTTAATCACCCTCCAAGTTAAAGTGCCTTCCGCAACAAATTGTTTCGGAATAGGTGTAATTATCTCAAATTCAACCTTATCGATTCCCGTTAACGTACGATATGTCAAAGGTTCCTTTAGTCTATGTTTGTGGAATCCCCTGAGAATTCCAGGTTTAATTATACTGGTATCTGACCCAGTATCTATTAAGCATCTAATAGTCTGCTTACCAATAGTAATGGTGATCAAGGGTAGTCGGCATTTTGAGGCGGACTTGAAAAATTTACTTACTCTATATCCTCTTGTTGTTCCTCTATGTTACTAATATCCATAGGGTTTTGATGGGATGTCCGAGTATCCACGCTCATAAATGATATTTTTGACTGGCCTGAATTATTGTCCCTGGCTGCCCTACCTTGGTTGTAATTCCTATTGTCGTTACCTTTCCGATAATCGACGTAGCCATTATTATTTTTCGCCTGAGAATTATTATAATTACCAGTATATCTATTCTCGTTATGCCTATCATTCGCGTTAAAATTTCTAAATTTGGACGAGGTATTTTCTCCTTTTTGTGGGGTATTACTTTTAGCGTTGGAACTCTCTGGCTCATATTGTCTAGCATTTCTATTGGGAATTATTCGGTGTTCGTAGTGAATTGCCCTTTTATCTTCCAACAAACCAAGCTTAGAATACTTCAAAATTATGTCCATCATATTTTCATTTACATTTATGTGTGCCCTTAAGGGACCATCAATTTTCCCTATCATAATGTTAACTAGATCTCTGTCCACACATGATGATGAATAGATTCCAGGCTTTTCCGAATCAAAGTCATATATTTCTGCCAAACTCTGTTTTGCACTTTCGAATACACTAAACAATTCACTTAGATTTCTCACCTTAATCATTCTGCAATGGTTGAATATATCTGCATATGTTTTCTTCGGTTGAAGATGATGTCTCAATGTATCTTTCATCATCTCCCACGTTGGTTTAGGGCCCAGTTGCCTTATTAAATACGAATAGTCACCACTGATCTTCTCATTTGCCACAATTTGAACTCCGTATTCCATCAGTTCATTGTTGTCTTTGCACAGAACGATTGTAGCCTCTACAGATGCAATGAACTGGATCAGTGTTCCTTTCTCCAAGGGTTTTAGTCTTCGGAATTGTTCAATAATGTCCCTAGGTGATAGGTAAAAATTATTTAACTGATTGACATTATTATTCTGTTGGCCCTGTTGTAGCTGCTGGAGTTGGGTTTGTTGTTGCTGGTACTGCCACTGTTGCTGTTGCTGTTGTTGTTCCAACTGTTGCTGTTGTATCCTCTGTTCCTGTTGTAGTATTACAGCCTGTAGTTGATCGATTTTTACTTTCAATCTTTCCCAATCCGTTTCGTCGTCAATTTGGCGACTCTGGTCAAATGTCTCTTGTCTTGACATTTTTTTTTTTTTTTTTTTTCTAACTGTTTTATCTTCAGATAAATCAGAATTTATTTTTTTTTTTTTAATTTTATTTCGGTTCGAAACCGACTGCGCCAGTTATGTTTTTTGTGTTGTTGTATTTTCTCTTCAGAGAAAAATTAAAACAAACAGAACTTTAATTCCGTTTACTTGACTTTATTTCTTGAATGTGGTCTTAAGACTAACTATTACAAAAATCTTCAAAATTATTCTTACTCGAATGTTCTTACTTTGCGTGGTGGACAAAATATGTCCACTCAGCACATTTATGTATTTGTGTACAGCAAACAGGGCAACGGAAACGATCGCAGTCGTTGCCCTTAGCTATTGCTGTGCACAGCAATTTGATCATTCGAAATGTATCTGTTTACAATTCTATCCACTTCAGTGGCGTAGAAGACAGTGGGGTACGGATACGTAACTCGCGCTACCCGCTCTGGTGAAATCTCCGGGCGATGTTCCCCAAGTACCACATTCACGCTCACGCAGAGAAAAGATATGGTTACTATATGGTCGCGGCAACAATAGCATGTTCTCTGCAGTAAAAGTATGGTCGTCGCAACCATAGTATAGTTTTTTGAATTTCATTTTGACAGTAGTATAATTGCGGCAGTATTAATATTGTTGAAATGTAACAAATGTATTGTTGCCAAATTTGAAAATAAAAATATGGATGTAGCAACAATATAAATATGGTTGGTGGGACAAAAGTATTGTTTTCATGGGTTTTATGTTAACAATAACATATATACGCCAATCATACCCGCAAACCTTAATTTTTTTTTAATTTGACAATGTTATTTTTACGATTTTTACGCAATAATAGTAATAAAAATTATATTTAAAAAAAAAACTACGGATTAGTATAACTAAAATACTTTTAATAAATGATTTTTTTTACTGTTAAATAAATCACACCTATTGTTACATAACTCACTTAATAAAATTCTTTATTGTTGAATAACAACGTATTCCAGTCTACAAACAATTTTGTCGATCATAGTATGGTTGTGCGTAAGTCATACTATGGTTGTGAGGATCATACTATGGTTGTCCGTTAAACAAACTATGGTTATGAGGATCATAATATGGTTGTGGGGATCATAGTATGGTTGAGTGTGAATAATAATATTGTTGTGGGGATCATAGTATGGTTGTGTGTGAATGATTCTATTGTTGTGAGGACCATAATATTGTTATGGGGATCATAGTATGGTAGTGTGTGAACCATACTAATGTTGTGATGATCATAATATTGTTGTGCCACAACCATATAACCAACAATAGTATGGTGCTCTTCGAATATTGTTACCCCAACCATACTTTTTTTCTGCGTGCTGTAGCTGCGACTTCATTACCGTAAAGGCTTTTTCGATGATCTTAAGGTTATCTCTTGTATCGCTGGACTTCCGCCCACGCTCTGTTCGAACACCGCATGTCATCAAAGCCGTTAAATCATGAATTCACAGAAAGCCGCTCCAAAAACAGAAAATTATGGCCCGTGAGATGAATATCACGCAAAAGTCCATGAGTCGAATCATTAAAAAAGACTTGGGACTTGGGGCTTTTAAACGACGTACCGGACATTTATTGACTGCAGCTTTAAAAAAAAATAGGATTGAAAAATGCAACCGTCTTTGGGTGAAGCACGCCGATAACTTGCACAGAAAAAATTTTGTTCACCGATGAAAAATTTTTACCGTTCAGAAAAAATTTAACAAGCAAAATTGTAGAGTGTATGCGAGGTCATCTAAGGAAGTATCTGAACTGATCCCAAGGGTGGAAAAAGGTCATCACCCAGCTTCAGACATGGTTTGGTGGGATGTCTCTTACGATGGGGTCACTGACCTGCATTTCTGCGAACAAGGAGTCAAAACATCGGCCAAAGTTTACCAAGAAACCGTTTTGGAAGCTGTTGTGAAGCTTCTTAACAATTCCCTGTTCCAAAACCAGCCATGGACTTTCCAGCAGGATTCTGCGCCGGTCCATAAGGCTAAAACGTCCCAGGCCTGGCTTCGCAATAATTTGCCAGCGTTCATTTCCTCTGAAGAATGGCCTTCAGGCAGTCCAGATTTGTATCCATTGGATTACAAATTCTGGACGGTTTTAGAGGTCAAGGTTTGTCACAAAAGATACCCCAACACTGGATCTCTTAAGACTGCTTTGGTTCGAGCTGTGGCCAATTTTCTAATGCACGAGGTTCGTGCAGCTGTTGACGATTGGCCAGCGCGACTTAAGGCGTGTGTAAAGGCAAAAGGCAGACATTTCGAATAAGTAAATTCTTTTTGGATACAATATAGTACTTTTTATTTTACAGCATAAAACGTGTGTAACAGTATTTATTTCCCTACTAAGTAATATCTTTCGTTGATAGATCTCGTAATCAGTATTCGTATATATGTATACTAGAGCGTACCAGGTTACAATTAAAAAAATAAGAGGGTTTATAAATGCAGTTATATAGAAAAATGTAAAAGCGCGACCCCTACGTTCGGCATAATAAAATAAAAAAAAAATTTTTGAAACTACCTTTCAATAATACTTCATATTCGAAGGTGTACGGCGAACTTTTTTTTTGAGGTACGCCCTAATGTATACCTTTCAGTAAAATTGAGTGGCTAACGCAAATTGAGCTCTTTGGTCTTGCATTCTACTGCCAGGGTATGCAAGTACATCAACATGGCGATTCTGTCTGGACCCTTACGCTGTGGATGATATTGACCACTTCGCCAACGGTAAATTGTGAGTACTTAAAAAAAACCGGTAAAATAATTTTCGCAACAATTCGGTAAGTTCGGCATGTCGCGACGTAAAGTCACTATATGTGACGCGCAGCAAAATAGAAAGGGACCTAAGGGTAAAAATCAGTTTTGTTCAGGAGAGCCATTTTAAAGATTTAAATACGTGTATCTTTGGTGTACCACCACTTTCGTTAAACGCGCATATCTCTGAGAGGGAACACTTTTGGGGCATGAAATCGGTCTCATTGATGTTGTCCACATCAAAAAAAAGTGAAAAGTTGATGAAAAGTTTTGTTCAGGAGAGCCATTTTAAAGATTAGGTCCCTTTCTATTTGCGCTTAGAATCGTCGACTTCACTTTCATAAAACGCGCATATCTCTGGGAGGGAACACTTTTGGGGCATGGGATCGGTCTCATTCGATGTTCAGATGTTGCCCACATCAAAAAAAGAAAATAAATGAAAATTGATTTTTTTTTACCCTTAGGTCCCATTCTCTATGCGCTGTCACGTATGCAAGAAAGGACCAACTTTTTTCTGAAGTAAGAAAACTTTTTAACAAATTTAATTTGTAGGATAAACAAAAAAATAAAATTTGTTAAGCTCTTCAGAAAATCAAAGCTTTGATCAATTTAAATGGATAACGATTTGGTACACAAAAAAATTTTGGTTCAACTAAAAAATAAATAATATTCAAACAAAATATTAATTAGGAATTCAGTGATAAAAAATTTCATATATTACCTAAAATACTCGTACGATGTTTATCGAAAATATTTTTTGTTTTAAGCGCTAAACAAATTCATAGAATCTTTTAAGAACTCCGCCTTAATTCTAATTGAAGTGTTCCGTGTTTTTAGCCTCTTGGATCCATGAGTCCGATCCAATCTTTTAAATAAATCCATAATGAAGTTTGTAGTAAAGCCGGTTTTAAAGTGACCATAAATCTAAATTATTCATACATTGCCTGATACAGGTTTAATATTGTTCGCTCGTTTTGACCATACAATCCACGCTTTAACCATTGTTCAACCACAAAAATTTATGATGGGTAGAACAAACCTTAAAAATTTTTCCATTTTTGTCTAGAACGACAAGCGAAAAAAGGTGACCTGAATCCGATCTAGGGTGAAGGGTATAACATAGTCGGCCTGCCTTACTTTACCCTCTTTACTAGTTAGTATTTAAGTTATAACAAAATATTTCAACCTGATTTAATCACACACTGTATTAAAATATCCCTACAAAGCGAATGACTTTTGTTAAGACACTCAAATACGCTTTCACATCAACCTCACTATGCCATCTAATCTCTCATGGCTCTGGCAAGTCCTACAATGACATAGTGTAGTGCTTTAAATATTTAATAGCACATAATTGCTCCGAAAACTGTACTTTAATTGCCAATAAAAATTCAATACGTACAAAATAAACCGAAAAATTGATTTTCTTATGCAAACACATTAACACAACAACAATTTCGTTACGTACTTATCGTACCTAGCAAAATATCCTCAGGAGATGTATCAAAATTAACCCACACACTCACCCAACCACGCACAATATGTGACAGCGCATAGAGAAAGGCACCTAAGGGTAAAAAAGTAAATTTTCACTTTTTTTGAGGTGTGGACAACATCTGAGCATCGAATGAGACCGATCCCATGCCCCAAAAGTGTTCCCTCCCAGAGATATGCGCGTTTTATGAAAGTGAAGTCGACGATTCTACACCTAAGATACACGTATTTAAATCTTTAAAATGGCTTTCCTGAACAAAACTGGTTTTTACCCTTAGGTCCCTTTCTATTTTGCGCGTCACATATACAGATCAATAAATCATGTGTGTGTGTGGATGTTAGTTTTAAAAACTATTTAATACACACACACTCATACACCAACAAGTCGATACTACAGCAAACAGACTTCCTGCAATCAGCACACACACACATGCTCATATGCACCACAAAACAGCCCCTAGCCTCCATTCGAGGGACATCGATTCCTTGGCACGGCTCTGAAAGAGAAGGCTCACATACATTTGAGCAAACCCATGTACAAGTGCTTGTTGTGTATATGTGTGTTACTTTCGTCGATGAATTTTCATTAAATTCATGTTCACATACCAAAGAGGGAGAGTTTTATGGGAAAACATGTTTTTTTATATTTATTGAAAAATATACACATCCAGACATTGTCACACATGGTTAAGGAGGGAAGGCATTCATAAGGGGTTTAAAAATCGTGTAGGCCACATGGCAGGGTGTGAGGCTGGCTTTAACAACAATCGTCAAGTCTCACAGTGAATCAATATAACTTACACAGAGAGAAAAAGGTTCTCGTTTGAACGTAAATAATTCAAATTTTCAAACAAGAATTTTATTGGAACTCTTGTGATAAAAAATTTCACATATTAACTAAAATGTTCGTACGTTAATTGTAGAAAATATTGCCGATTTTATTAACAAAAAAAATCGTATATCGTTTACAGAAAATATTTTCTTTTATGAGGCGATGAAAAATACAACATTTTTACAAAAAAGCTGTAAGCCGTTCATAAAAAAAAAAATTGCGTAAAACTTCACATATTTAAAAAAAAAAATTTTGTACATCGTTTATTGAAAATATTTTCGTTATAAAAAAATCAACTACACTAAGACCTCGGTAATCCGAACTTCGCTAATCCGAAATGTCCAGTATAATCCGAATTGAGTATAGTCTGTATCTACTGTCGTAAGTAGGGACATAAATACTGTTACAACATTGAACACACCCATTTCAATAGTAGAACTGAACATACCCCGTTAATGACATAAGGGTTTTGAAAGCTAACCTCAATAGCTTTAGTCTGTAACGGGATTTTAAAATTGTTTCAACTTTCATCATGGAGTGGTCAGATAATGAGAACCGTATCGCTGTAATTGCGCTTTTCAAGTGTGAAATGAAAAAAGCGATATTTTCAAAACGCTCTGGCCACAAGGGATTAGCCGCATGTTCTTCTACCGATGCATAAAATGTTTGAGGAGACTAGATATGTAAAAGACCGCCACCGGTCCAAGCTCTGTTCGAACACCGCATGTCATCAAAGCCGTTAAATCAAGAATTCACAGAAATCCGCTCCGAAAACACAAAATCATGGCCCGTAAGATGAATTTCACGCAAAAGTCCAAGAGTCGAATCATTAATAAAAACTTGGCACTTGGGGCTTTCAAACGACGAACCGGACATTTATTGACTGCAGCTTTAAACAAAGAGGATTGAGAAATGCAAACGTCTTTTGGCGAAGCACGCTTGCACAGAAATATTTTGTTCACCGATGAAAAATTCTGTACCGTTCGGGAAAAATTTAACAAGCAAAATTGTAGAGTGAATGCGCGGTCATCTTAGGAAGCATCTGAACTGATCCCAAGGGTGGAAAGGGGTCATCTTTAGCCATGGTTTGGTGGGGTTTCTCTTACGATGGAGTCACTAACCTGCATTTCTGCGAACAAGGAGTCAAAACAACGGCCAAAGTTTACCAAGAAATCGGTTTGAAAGCTGTTGTAAAGCCTCTTAACAATTCCCTGTTCCAAAACCAGCCATGGACTTTCCAGCAGGATTCTAGGCCGACCCATAAGGCTAAAACGTCGCAGGCCTGGCTTCGAAACAATTTGCCAGCGTTCATTTCCTCTGAAGAATGGCCCTCAGGCAGTCCAGATTTGACACAAGATTTGAGGACAAGGTTTGTCACAAAAGATACCCCAACATTGGATCTCTTAAGACTGCTTTAGTTCGAGCTGTGGCCAATTTTCCAATGGACAAGGTTCGTGCAGCTATTGACGATTGGCCAGTGCGACTTAAGGCGTGTGTAAAGGCAAAAGGTGGACATTTCGAAAAAGTAGATTCTTTTTCGATACAGTATACATCAATAAATATATTAAAAAATATTTGGTCCAAAAACATTCACTTTATTTTATTTAACAGCATAAAACGTGTGTAACAGTATTTTTGTCCCTACATTATTTTAAAGTGTTAAAAACTTCAAACTTAGTTTTATTTTGCTAAGTTCATTCTTCAGAACGCCTTCAGTAAAAAGATGATAGATATCTGTTTCAAAGAAAAACCAATCGATAATTTTGTATTTTCTAAAAACTTGTTTATTAGAGCGCCTATAAAAAAAGTGTTATTCTTTCCGCTCCCCGCTCATTCTAGTATATTGGGCATCAAAAATAATATCCGTGCAAACATTTTTTCAATCGGATGGAAACCGGCCAGTCCGTCACGGCTTTTAGTCCTAAAAATGGAGTAAAAATAGTTGCAAGCTTTGATGAGCTACAACTGGTAAGCCAGGCGACTTTCGGAAAATACACCTTAAGCATTTGTGTTGCAAATATACAGGCAAACATTTTTCTCTTACACAATTTTTGACCTAGCTATGACCCTTCATGGTGTTTTCAGAGGTCAAACTTCAAATTTGAGTCAAAACATTTTTGAAACGTTTACAAATAAAATTACTACTTTACGTTTTCTACCAGCAGTAGAGTTTTGCACCGAACACACTGAAAATCCATAGCACTAAATACATACCAAAACGAATGATAAAGATAGAGTGCATGAATTTTGTGGATTTTGTTGTTGTTTCCATTCATTGAATATATCTTAGCAATATCTGATACCTTGGAATCTGGATAAGTGGGTTCTGCATAAGTGTGATTCATTTATAAGTGGGACAGTTTTGGCGGTGCCAAGACACTGTGGATAAGAAAATATAGAAAAAAAATCTTTTAGCAGGAATTTAAATACCTTAAGTATGACTTGCATTTTTAGAATTTACCTCTAAAGGTAGGAATTTTAACTCGTTTACCTCTATGAATGGGATTTCCTTTTACATGCTCCAAAAGTACGATTTTTGTTTTTTTTTTGCTATTTTCTCTCTTGTTTTTCCTTTTTACTAAGGGTGTTTTTGCGGAGCGAGTCGCAGGGTCGTTAGGATAGGCGATTTGTCGCCAAGTTTGGCGAGATCGAAGTCTTTTGGCGACTTATATTTAGTTGATTATGCGGATTTTACGAAAACGCCCTAACTTATCTTTTAAAGGTCTCAATGAAAAAGTAACTTACTCTAAAGAGTCTAAATTTTCTGTTTTTAGTCGGCATTTTTGATATTTTGGCTCATATCCGATAAAATGACTTCGTTCTAGGTATTTTTGTATCTTCCGTTATGGGATAGAGGCGTAAAGATATTGGCAATAGTATCACTGCGGGTTTAGTTTGGCATTTTTTTGTGTAATTTTGACCAACAATTTGGCGACAAAGGCCGAAAAACTGACATACGAGGGCGGTTCGGAAACTTCTTAGCCTAGCACAAAAAGCGCGGTATAAACAGAAAAACAGAAAAAATTAAGTGTTTTGGAAACTTCCATCTCTGCTATGAACACATGTTGAATTTTGTTTCGATCTAGCAACTCCTTCATATAGAAACAGGTGTTCACAAAAGACGCATCCGGGATTTTTTTACAATGGAAAAATTAGAAATGCGTGGTGTCATTAAATATTTACATAAAAAAGGTTTATCGGGACAAGAAATTCATAATGATATGGTGAATGTGTTAGGTGAAAGTGCTCCTTCATATGCAACAGTAAAAAATTGGGTTGCTGAATTTAAACGTGGTCGTACAAGCATTGAAGATGAACCACGTAGTGGACGTCCAAAAACAGCAACAACAACAGAAATTGTACCCAAAGTGCCTGATATGGTATTAAATGATCGACGAATAAAAGTGCGTGGAATAGCTAATATCATGGGCATCTCAAATGATCGAGTCCATTTAATTTTGCATGAAGAACTACAGATGAAAAAGCTTTCTGCAAGATGGGTGCCGGACTTGTTAACAGTCGACCAAAAACGCATAAGAATGAACATTTCTCAAGCTTGTTCTTTTCAATATCTATACATCTTTCATCAGGCCGAAGATGGAATACAACTCCCATATATGGGCAGGTGCTCCAAAATCATCCTTGGAGCTACTTGACCGTGTTCAAAGGAGAGCGATGGTGCTGATAGGTGACAGTAGGGTATCCAACTCTATTGTTTCCCTTGAGCATCGTCGGAATGTGGGTTGCGTGACGCTGTTCTATCGTTACTTTCATGGTGTGTGTTCATCAGACATCCGTCGCCTTATTCCTGACGTGAGGATGTTCGGCAGGGATACGCGACTTTCTAGGAATTCACACCCGTTTGTTATCGATTGGCCAGTTGACCGCACTATACACTACAGATCAAATTCGTTTTTCGCTCGTACAGTCCGTATGTGGAATCGACTTCCGGCAAATGTATTTCCCACTAATTGCGACATCCAGAAGTTCAAGGCAAGCGTCAACAAACATTACTCCCTCTTTCCCCCCTCCGATCCATTAATTTCCACTCGCCAACGCAATGCACCGCATGTATAGGGGGCATCCCCTGAGTGTTGGTTTTAAAAAAAAAAAAAAAAAAATGGACTGAAGCTGGAGGAAGTGCCCCAAAGAAGGCAAAAACAATTCAATCGGCTGGTAAGGTTATGGCAACGGGTTTTTGGGACTTCAAAGGTATTTTATTGATTGACTATCTACAAAAGGGTAGAACAATAAATTCAGAGTACTATTGCAACCTTTTAGATCAATTAAATGTACAAATTCGAGAAAAACGTCCTGGCTTACAACACAAAAAAATAGTTTTTCATCAAGACAACGCAGCAGCGCACAAGAGTGTTTTAACAATGGCTAAAATCAACGAATTAAAGTACGAGTTGCTTGACCACCCACCTTATTCTCCTGATTTAGGTCCCAGTGACTTTTACCTGTTCCCAAATCTAAAAAAAAATCCTTGCTGGCAAGCGTTTTACCTCAAATGAAGATGCATTTACAGTTGTAAACCACTATTTTGAAGACCTTGAGGAAAACTATTTTAATCAAGGAATAGAATTGCTAGATAAGCGTTGGACTAAGTGTATTAAAGTTTCAGGAGATTATAGTGAAAAATAAAAATATTTTTGAAAAAATAACTATTCACTTTCATTGATAGGCTAAGAACTTTCCGAACCGCCGTCGTAGCTGGTGCGATGATGCGAGCGCTCGTTTTTTTTACTTTTACTTTGGATGTAGCAATGTTTTCGTGGAATTTGAATCAGAATTTAAGAATATATCTTTCCAAAAAACGGCCTTTCTCTAAAACACAATAGGCATGCTTTACCTGATTAAGTGAGATAAACATCAAATGACCTGGATAAGTGGCAAATTTTATTAGTGGGAAACGTCTTTAAGTGGGAATGAACAGTCGATCTCTAGCGATGCCACTTATCCAGGTTCGACTGTTCATAGTTTTGCTTATTGTCAAAATTTTTAATTGTTTGGTAATAAAATTCACATACCAATTTTTTGGTTTGAATTTAAATTTTTCTTCTGTGTAGCAGAGAGAAAAGGGGCTATGCAACAGTTGGGAACCACTGTCTGCCTATAACATGCGAAATGAACACAATCCAATCATCCAAAGCTGCCAGTGACTATGTGGGTGATGACTATGTCGGTGACGTTCTTCTTGTCTGGCTGGAGCTGATCATGTACAACTACTGCCAACAACAGCTTCAGAGCCGTGCCATAGCGGCGACACTCTGTGTATGGGATTTAAAAATAATAATAAAAAATAAAATAAAAACAAGTACAAATAGTTTAATTCCGTTTATCCTTCGGTAACGCCGACTAGAAATAACCTACACTTCTCAGAAGATTCCATTCTTCTGGTCGAGCAAGGTCGGGCTTCTAAAGCGGCTGGGCATATAACGGTGGGGGCTATGTGAAAACATGTTTAATCGGAGAAAATTCAACTAGTGCCTTCTTTAACGGAAACCCCTCTGTCTACTTATAGAGTTTGAGCAAGGTCGGGCTTCTATTGCAGCTGGGGCATATTTCGTTGGGGGCTATATGAGAATATGTGAAAGCGGAGAAGATTCAACTAGTGTCTTCTAGAACGGAAACGCCTTAGTTGGAAGGAACCTTGGTGTGGGGGCAAATGGAATAAAACAGACCAATATAGTAAAATGTATGCAGGATTTTTAGCAAGATCGGATTATATAAAATTTAATTTCTAGAGCCATTAATCGTGATATGGTTCAGTTTAATCAGAGTTAAATTTTAGTTAATTGTTGACGTTTATCGAGGTGTACAGGCATCTAGTACATACAAGTACAAAGTAACAATCGTCGTCGGTGTTAAGTTTCAACCACACCAATCGGCTTGACCAAATGGCATCATCATCGCACGGAGTCTTTGGAAGTTTGTCTACCGTGGCTTAAGAAAATCTTAAGTGCAAGCCTTAGATTCCGCTTCTCTGTCTGGAGTTTGAGCAAGGTCGGGCTTCTATAGCGGCAGAGGCATATTTCGTTGGGGGCTATATAGTTATAGTATAGTTATAGGCTCAAAATCAATGGTAAATTTAAGCTTGATCGAATAAAAAATATATGGCAATGGCACTGTTGCATCAGCTGCGACAGGACTTCAAATTCTTAAGTTCTTTTCTATGGCCGCTATATCAGAATATGGACTCATATAGGTCGAGCTTTAATAGAAACGGTAGCCCATAACGCAATATGCTAGGTTAGGAAATAAAATAATGGGTCAACTGGCAAGAACTGCATCAGCATCGGACCAATATCTAGTGCGAGAGTTGCTTTATATATTTCTTGCCTAGTCAACACTAAGTGTAGGATTTGAGATCTGTATAATCTCTTATTGAACTGCATAGGAGCCTCTTGCCTAAGTCAAAGCCCGCATTACAAAAGTGGCGCATCAATTCTCAAAAATTCTTCGAGAGTTCGTAGCGCATTTACCTCCTAGGCAGTTAAGGCTTAGCTTTTCCCTGGTATATCCTTAGCCCGGACACCCAGTATAAAACACCTTAAAAAAGTTGAGAAAAAGTCAAACAATTTAAATTTGGGCGCCACAAAAATGATTTTTACAAATGTCGTAGCGGAACTTTTTTTTCTCATAACAAAAGTTATCGAAAAATCACAAAATCGACTAATTTTGGTCCATACAAATCGGCCCATCCTAATGTGCACTGGTCTCGAGAAAACAGACTTGTCAGCCTGGGCAGTGGTAGATGGAATGGCTTGTCTAGTAGTTCTCATATTACTCTTGAACTTTGCTGAATGGTCGAACTGGTTCAGAATTTCGAGAAAATCTTATAAACAAACGGATGACAGTCAAATAATCCTGATAAGCTGCCTATACATCGTGTTTATCTACCTTCTCCTAGTTCTCCCTTATAACTGTTCACTCTTCACCCTCTCTATCACTCTCTTGAGAAGGCCTTAAGGCATTCGATAACACTCCTCATTTTTCTTCTGGCGGACTACCCTATTTACTTTACCTAGCCTTACCGAAATTTGGGCACACTCGGAATTAAGTCGTGGTTTCTAGAGCTGGAGGTCTTAGGTTCCGAGATAGAGAGTACCTTTGTGTGGGGGCTATTTGAAAACATAGACCGATATGGCCCAGTTTCATAAAAGCTAATAATTGGTTGCACCTAAAGTACCATGCAAAGGTGAGCGTTTTTTTTTAATTTTAATTTGTGGCTTCTAGAGCTGCAGGATCTTAAATTGGAGGGATTTCAAAGGTTGGGCCAACCATAATGCACGATGTTAATAGTGGGTCACACCTTAACTTCAAGTTTTTGGACCAACTTAAGTGGAGAATTCTATGTTTCAGTGTTTGACAAATTGAACCATGGAGAGGTACTGAATTCAACAGAGCGTTAAGATTGTTAAAGCCTTTTGCAAAAATGGACTTTCAAGTTAAAATGCATTTTGTGCACTTCGTGATTTTTTTGATGTTTGATTTTTTACTCAGCATAATCGAACAAATGTGTTTACAGTGGATTCGTTAACAAGCAGAAATGCCACATTAGGGCAACTGCGAGTCCACCAATGATTGTTGAAAAGCAGAGGCATCCACAAAAAGAAACTGTTTGTTGCTGTTAATGGGCTGGCGGCATCATCGGGCTGTACTATTGCGAACATGAGGTAGGCCATGAATGGTGTTAGCTATCGCGGGTGATAACGGACTTTTTGTGACCAGAAATTGAGCATATGTACCTGGACGATATGTGGTTCCAACAAGATGGTACAGCTTGCCACACAGCCAACGAAACAATGGCTCTTTTGCGCAAGAAATTCCATTGCCGTCTTATCTCACGTCGTGGGCGCCACGGTCATCTGATTTGACATCGTTTGACTTATTTCTTTACGAATATTTAAAAGAAAAAATTATTTAAATACGCCAACTTTTATTAAACCCCTAAAAGTATGCAGCATAATCTATTTTAAGTGCTGAGTAGTAAGATTAAAAGAAGTATATAAAATAAGTCTCAATAAAATTAAATTAAATTAAGATTAAAAGTCTGCTTTATATCTAATTTTATGTGTGGCATAGTTTAAGGCTTTTATAGTAAATGCAGTTTATCATAGCAGACCAATTCAAGAGCTAGAGGAAGAGATTGTTTGGCACATTAGCGACATTAACCTGCAATTATGTCGCTAAATTATGTAGCCAAATAAGTCAACTTTTATTAAACCCCTAAAAGTATGCAGCACAATCTATTTTAAGTGCTGAGCAGTAAGATAAAAAGGCTGCTTTATATTTAATTTTATGTGTTGCATAGTTTAAGGCTTTAATAGTAAATGCAGTTTATCATAGCAGACCAATTCAAGAGCTAGAGGATGAGATTGTTTGGCACATTAGCGACATTAACCCGCAATTATGTCTCAGAAACATTGAAAATATGGACAATCGGATAGAGGTATGCCTCCGAAGCCGTAGAAAGCATTTGGTCAATATTTTATTTCACACATATTTGTCATAGATCCTTCTTTTGTAATAAAAAATATTAAGACAATTCTCTGAATTTGTTTTCTTTTCAATTAACGTCGTGCGTTTAAGTTGGACCACCCTTTATGTGTGTGAGCGAGCAATTAACATATATGGACCGATATGGTCAAATATAAATAGAGTTTGGTACTGGTCAGTCCTGTGACTCCGTGCGAAAATTGCCCTGAATCGAAGCCACGTGTTATTGGCTTCTAAAACTTCAGTTTCTTAAAGCGGCAGGACTTTTAACACATAAATCGATATGGATTAACATCAATAGGGCGCTGGTGCGTCCGTTGCAGCAACTGCCGGTGGTGAGGCTGCTTTCGCCGCTGAAGCCAAGAAGGAAAAGAAAAAGGAAGAACCCAGGCTTCGCTTTCTAAGACTAAATCGACAAATGTTTGTTTTTATACCTAGTCTCGTCAAAATTTATTCGTATTTCTACCCCGTATTTTGTCTGCCACAATAGATGGACGTTCGGACAGAATTTGATCCATGGAATCATCGGTATAATATGGATTATATCTTCCTTTCTCCAAGGTGTTATAAACATCATTACTTAGTTATAGTACCACCGTGCGGTGTAGGGTACACAAACTGAAAAACAGCGCAGAGAAATGTAATCAAACAAAAGATGAGACAAATGAACATGAAAACGACGACATGACATACATGGCGGTACGCTACTAAAGTATAATGGCACTTTTCTGTTTTCTGAGCAGCGCGTACTTGATTGTGTGTGTGAGTGTTATTTCAATTGTTTTACTGGTTGTTTGTTGAACACACTCACATCCATACTCACATACACACTCGCACCCACCCACACTTGGCCCGCTGCATAGCAATGTCTGTTGGTGTATGAGTGCCTGCTGTTGCTGTATAGTTTCCGTCTCCGTTTGCTATCCGCATCCCGGCTAGCACAGATACGAGCATTTCAATGCTTTTTATGGAATATACCATCGAATCACATCGTCGTCGTCGTCGTCGCCGTCGTCATCGTATTGATATTATTGTGGTAATATGAACAACAATTCTTATGATGATTTTATCTGGCGATTTGTTGTTGTTCCTGTTGCCTAGTTGGGGGGTACTTTTTATATTGTGTGTCACAGCTTCCCACTTCCTGTGTGATGGCGTCAATATTGATTTTTTTATTTGATTTGATTTGCTTACGGTGAATTTGACAGTTTTTTTCTATAGTGGAAAGGGATGGGGTTGCAAATGCTAGAGAATATTTGTGAAAAGTTTCAAATTGATTTTTTTTTCAATTTTATGTTTTCAGAGCATAGCGTGGAATGGGGGTGCTCTTGAGGTATTTTTTAGAATATAACACAGAAATAATTTTTTAATGACAGTTGTATCCATTAAACTGAAGGATTTTAATTTTCCAATAATTTAGTAAACTTTTGGATTAATCTTAGGGACACACGCACTTTTTACACTTTTTTCTAGAGTTTTTTGAAGAAATCATAATCTTGAGAAGAACCCCTAAAATTATGCAGCACAATTTGTTTCAAGCAATTAAGTGCTGAGCAGTAAGACTAAAAGTAAGAATTATATTTATATTTTAAATGTGGCATAGGTTAAGGCCTTAATAGTAAATGTAGTTTATTATTGCATACCTTTTGGAGCCTTATGAAACTGCATAGATTATGAGTTTTGTTAGTTTAAACTGGAAAAGTGGACGACATGCAACTTAAGTTCCGGAATTGGAAAATTGTCGGCAAAGGTTAAATCCCTCTCTAACGCTGGAAGAAAGGATGATCGGTGACACGTTCGGTGACAGAACAGTGACAGATCCGAAGCGGTGCGCGTGTTATTTTAACCGCCTTTTTATTGAGCACCCAGAGTGTGATAAGGCGAACAGGAGAGTATTGCGTCGGATCTGCGCTCTCCAACTCGACATTTGCCGTTGGCTATGGTGCTCATGTCATCCACAGCTAAAAGTCATTCCGCACGGAATCTAAAGCTGATGTTGAAGCACTTGGATACCCCGGAACTAGAGTACATGACCAAAGTGCTCAATATGTCGTAAGGCACACACTTAGTTCCCGATGCCTGGAAAATGGCCAGTGTAGTACCAGAACTGGAGCCAGGCAAAGAAACACTACTCATTCCCAGCCTGATCGAACAACTTCTGTGAGTCGATCATCAGCATGGGTTCCGTAAGCTGCACAGCCCAAGAACTGCTTTACACGTCATAACCAGACGTATAAGTCACGGCCTCAAGCAGAAAAAGCCCAACGACAGGTCGGTCCTCGTAGCCCTTGACCTTACCAAGGTTATCGACAAGGTCAATCATGCCACTTTGTTCGAGGACATCGCAGGTTGGGTCGCAAACCATATGTTTGGGTGCCAGTCATAACTAAAATTAAGAGATAATAAGTCGAAGCCCTGAAAAAGTTAAACAGGGAGTTCCACAGGGTGGAGTGATATCTCTGATGCTTTTTAAACTCTTTCTCTTGAAAATTCCTACAACACCAGACAGCGTCAGCACCTAAGCTCGAGAAAATCAACTGTTACCCTTGCTGACAGGGCACCCTTCTTCACTGCGCGGAGTATGAAAATATTCGCCCCTAAATCACCAGCAACATTGTTTACTGCATGGACCGTAGATATGCGGTTGCCACTTAATGGGAAAGTCGATGTTGTCCCGACTACCCCAAAATCATTAGGGGCATCAGCCTTTTTTGATCCTCTGCACATACTCAAACTGTCTTCGATAAGCTTAGAAGTAGACACAAGGTCCTCAAATCAGTAGCCCTGAGCTGAAAAAGAAACCTTGTTTACCTCTTACAAAGCAATAATTCGGTCTGTAGAGCAATACGCAGCGCCGTTGTGTTCTGCGAATGCGATTACGACACAGAAGGCGCTTCCTAAGCAGACGCGCGTGGTTCTCGCTCAGCTGAGATCTGAGCCGGCTCAATTCGTATTGGACGCGCTTTGATAACAACGTTTGTACCGCCTGCTATTAGGGACAACATTACGCGATGCATCTCTTCAGTTGTCCGTCTAACCCACTTCAGCGGATCCCCAGTTCTCTTTGGGGGCATCCAGTTCAAATCGCGCGTTTTTTGTCCATATGGATATCAAAACAGACAGGACTTACAAAGCAAAGTGTGTTGTTGCTTCAACAACATCTGCACTTTATACTCAGGGTACGAGTGCATATCATTAATTCCGTGACGTTTCCAACTTTGCTCGTAGATATATGAAACGCCACTCTGCTCCCATCAAGTACCATCTGTTAATAGGCTACTGCCAAATTTTGAGAGAGTTCCGTCATTTGGTCTGTGTTTAACAGCTGTTCAAAACATACAACCTCTTGGATTTTGTTAAAAATGGAAAAAGTGAATTTCGAGTGCTCATTAAACATTATTTTTTGCGAAAAAAAAACCTTCAATCAAACCATGGAAAAGCTTGAACTATGAAGACTCTGCACCGTCGATTTCAATGGTCAAAGCGTGGTTTCCTTCGTGGTCGCACAAATGAGGCTGAAAGTTCTAGACGGCCAATTGAGGTCAATACACCCGGAAATGTCGAAAAAATCCACGATATGGTGTTGGCCGAGCGAAGAGTAAAAGTGCGTGAGATTGTTAATGCCATACGCATTTCATATGCCAAAGTGGTTACGATTTTACGTGATCAGTTGGGTTTAAGAAAGCTGTCTACAAGATTAGTGCCGCGTTTGCTCTCAATTGACCAGAAACGCAATCGTGTTTTAACTTCAAAGGATTGTCTGGTGGAGTTAAGACGCAATTCGAATGAGCTTTTGCGGCGGTTTGTAACTGTGGATGAAACATGGATCCATTACAATACTCCGGAGACCAAGTAGCAGTCTAAATGATGGGTTTCTCCGGGTGAACCGGCTCCGACGAAGAACAAGGTGAATTTGTCGGCCACTAAGGTGATGGCAATAGTTTTTTTGGGTTGCACGCGAGATAATCCACATCGATTACCATCAAAAGTGAAAAACAATAAACGGCGAATATTATGCCTACTTATTGGACCGATTTAACGAGGAATTAAAAAAAAACGACCCCTCAATGGAAAAATTGCATGAATTGGGTTACGAATTGGTAAGTCATCCGTCACATTATCCAGATTTAGCCCCCAGTGACTATTTCCTAGTTTCAAACCTAAAGCAATGGCTCGTTGGAAAGAGAATCAGCTCCAACGATGAAATTATTCATCAAACAAATGCCTATTTTTTGGACCTCAAAAATCCTTTTTTTAGGAAGGGATTCAAAAATTGGAGAAACGTTAAGTGTAATGAGCTTAAAGGAGTTTATGTTTAAAAATATTTTTTTTTCAAAGAAATACTGTTTTATTGATATGCCCTCGTAATTTAAAACATTTACAAGTTTTTGCACAACACACATTTAGTAAGGTCAGTGCACCCACCCTAATTTCAAAACTACTGCACCGATCCAGGCGAAGACAATTTCTTTAGTTGTAGAGTTCAGATGAGCCTGCACCGAGTTGTAGGCGACATTGGAATTTTATTTTTTTGGAGATGCTTCTAGGGATAAAGTCATCTAAGTAAACGATCGACCGAAATCATCGGCTTAACCACCGACAGAAGTGAGCTTAAAAATTGTGGTGCATTGCATTGAAAATAACTTCACTGATCATAACTATTTATGCTCTATTTTGCAATCCAGTGTTGAATCAAGTCTTACTATTGATGAAAGTTTTCTAAGCATAAACTATAATAAATTTGGCAAATATGTTGATAAGAATCGTGATCCCGATGTTTGTGTTAATAATGAATCTGAACAGTGTGATAGGCTAGTTAATTGTTTGAGAAATGCAATAACTTATAGTTCCGAGCTTAACCCCGTTCATAAAGATGTTCATTACGAACTAAAACCGTGGATGAGTAGAGGATTGCTAGATCTGATCAATTTTAAAAATAAGTTATTGAAAAGAAGAAGAAGAAAAAATGATGAATTCTTAATGAACCAGATTGAAAGAGTGTCCAAAATAATCAAATATGCAAAGAAGGTTTTGATGGATTCGTATTATAAAGTAAGTATTACATCCTGTGGCAGTGACCCAAGGAAGGTTTGGAGATTTTTAAATAAGGAATTAGGAAGAGCTACTACAAATCTAGCGTATTAAGAGGTGAGCAAGATGAAGTATTAATATCTGATAAGGAGAAAGCCGTTGCACTCAGCAACTTTTTTTATAACACCGTTCAGAACTTGCGAAATAAAATTGTTGTTAATGTCGACGACCATTTTAATAACTTTCGGACGTTGTCATACAATAGACTAGTCTTTGTTTTTCAGAAAGTTAATGCAGCTACAGTCGATTCCATATTGGAAATGCTGCCTAAAAATAAGGGATCAGGACATGATGGAATAACGACGAAGATGCTATCTGTACGTCAGTCTTTTATATCGATTATACCGGAGTTGCAGGTGTTTTTTTTTGATTTGAGCAAAGCTTTCGACCTAGTTGATCATTCAATCCTTATAAAAAAAAACTGGAGTTTTTCGGTATTCAATCCTCTAGTATAAAACTTATTGAGAGTTACTTGCTCAATAGGCGACAGTATGTTAAAATTGGGAACATTAAAAGTAGTATCAAGCCCGTTGAGTGTGGTGTTCCTCAAGGAAGTATTATTGGCCCCTTGCTATTTTTGATGTATATCAATGATTTGAAAAAAATGAACTTTTGTGAAAAACTTTAGATGTTTGCTGATGATATATGCCTGTTGTATAATTATAAGCATCAAGGTCTTAAGGCACAGGTCGAGTACGATGCGTCAATTTTGTTTGAATATTCTCGTCTAAATAAATTGTGTATCAATGTTGATAAAACCAAATTTGTTAGATTCAATATTCATAGATTCATATGACCGTTTTTATCGATGGTAAGCTTGTAAATGAATCTCACTCAGTTAAATATCTTGGAGTTTTCTTTATGCATATCCCAGGAAAGGTTTGAGGTAATAATCTCAAACCTTTCCTGGGATATGCATATAGAAATGGTACAAAAGAAGATTTCGGCAGCCACTGGTATTCTACGGAAATTTAAGTCTAGACTGTCTACTGAGATTAAACTTCAACTATATTACTCCCTAATTCATTGCCATTTCGTCTATTTACCCACAGCGTATGCCTCCAAATCTTGCACTGCTTTGAAATCTTTGCAATCTCAAAATGAAGCCTAAATAGTTTATGATCTACCTAGAGAATTTTCCACTGTTGAACTATATAGAAGTTATGCAAAAAATGTTCTTCCTAAAGAGTGATTTTTTTGAGGTTAGGATTTTCATGCATTAGTATTTGACAGATCACGTGGGATTTCAGACATGGTGTCAAAGAGAAAGATGCTCAGTATGCTTTGACATTTCATCATGAATAGACTTACTAACGAGCAACGCTTGCAAATCATTGAATTTTATTACCAAAATCAGTGTTCGGTTCGAAATGTGTTTATCGACAAATTTTGTTCAGCGATGAGGCTCATTTCTGGTTGAATGGCTACGTAAATAAACAAAATTGCCGCATTTGGAGTGAAGAGCAACCAGAAGCCGTTCAAGAACTGCCCATGCATCCCGAAAAATGCACTGTTTGGTGTGGTTTGTACGCTGGTGGAATCATTGGACCGTATTTTTTCAAAGATGCTGTTGGACGCAACGTTACGGTGAATGGCGATCGCTATCGTTCGATGCTAACAAACTTTTTGTTGCCAAAAATGGAAGAACTGAACTTGGTTGACATGTGGTTTCAACAAGATGGCGCTACATGCCACACAGCTCGCGATTCTATGGCCATTTTGAGGGAAAACTTCGGAGAACAATTCATCTCAAGAAATGGACCGGTAAGTTGGCCACCAAGATCATGCGATTTGACGCCTTTAGACTATTTTTTGTGGGGCTACGTCAAGTCTAAAGTCTACAGAAATAAGCCAGCAACTATTCCAGCTTTGGAAGACAACATTTCCGAAGAAATTCGGGCTATTCCGGCCGAAATGCTCGAAAAAGTTGCCCAAAATTGGACTTTCCGAGTGGACCACCTAAGACGCAGCCGCGGTCAACATTTAAATGAAATTATCTTCAAAAAGTAAATGTCATGGACCAATCTAACGTTTCAAATAAAGAACCGATGAGATTTTGCAAATTTTATGCGTTTTTTTTAAAAAAAAAGTTATCAAGCTCTTAAAAAATCACCCGTTATAAGAGGGATTTTTAAATATAGCATATTACTGCTAATGTATAAATCAACAAAACTGTTTGGAAATTCGTTTTTTCAGTTTCATCAACACTTTGATCAATCTCAGTTAAATACACGAAATTGCTCAAACCTTATAACATCAAGATGCAAGCTTGATTTAACTAAGCAGAAGATTGAGTATGCTGGACCTCATGAATTTAATCAATTACCTCACGATATCAAAGAAATTGCTAGAATATCTATTTTTAAATCAAAATTAAAGTCATATTTACACTTGTATAATTATAATATAGGTACTATTTACTGAAATTGTGTTTCAGTTAAGTATACGTATGTATAAGTATCGATAGATGTTAGCCAATTAGTCTCTATTAAAGCCTATAAGGCGCGGAGACGCTAAAATCATTGTATCTGTAATTCTTTTTCTATGAAATAAATATATAAAAAAAAGTGGTTGAGGAAAACGATCGGCTTAAGTCTCTGAAAAAAAAATGATCCACCGAAAACGTCTGAGTCAACGATCGACCGGAGACACCGACGTAAGCCATCGAACAAAGTAGTCCATGTAAGAGGTCTTCAGAGCCGTCGGCAAATATTTGAGCTACAACGATAGGCATCGCCATCGCTGAGGACTATTAAAATTATTGTCGCCGCTTTCTCACTAGTACTGGCGATACATTTGAGGGGATAAGTTTTTTCACGTTTATCATATATATTCTTCATTAGACGGTGGCTTGTAGATCGGCGGCATTAAAAAAAACTTAAGAAAGAAGTCAGCAGGAGCTAAATCGAAAGAAAAAAATAAAAAGAAGTCAGAAGGAGCCAGATCGGAAGTTCTAAAGACAACTGCTATACACAAATTCGAAGAGGTGTGCAAGCCCTTTTGCCTGCAAGCTCAGAGATTCCAGTCCTAATTCATGACCATGTCCCAAAAAAAAAGCTAATGGAGCAGAATTCAGAGTCAGCAGGTCAGGAGCAGCAAAATCGGAAATCTTAGATGCAACTGCACATCGCCTCTAAGATCTTCATTAGACGGTGGCTTGTAGATCGGCGGCATTAAAAAAACTTAAGAAAGAAGTCAGGAGGAGCTACATCGAAAAAAATAAAAAGAGTCAGATCGGAAATTCTAGAGACAACTGATTTTGCCTCCAAGCTCAGAGATTCAAGTTCCACGAGTAATTCATAAGCATGTCCCAAAAAAAGCTAATAGAGCAGAGTTCAGCGTCAGGAGGAGCCAGACCGGAAATTCTAGAGGAACCTGCTATTTGCCAATTCCAAAAGGTGTGTAAACCCTTTTGCCTTCAAGCTCAGAGATTCCAGTTCTACAAGTAGTTCATAAGCATGTCCCAAAAAAGCTAATGGAGCAGAGTTCAGCGTCAGGAGGTCAGTAGGAGTTAGATCGGAAATTTTAAAGGCAACTGCTTTACGCAAATTCGAAAAGGTGTGTAGACCCTTTAGCCACCACACACAGAAATTACAGTTCTAATTCACTAGCATGTTCCAACAAAAGCTAATTGAGCAGGATTCTGAGCCACCAGTCATAATAACCATTTAGCAACGGCTTTGGGGAAAATTTAAAATTCGCAAACAGCAGCGGTAGGTGAAATTGCTTCACGCGAATGGTCCATTGCTTCTCAGGGTCCCAGAAGAGCTAATTTCTTTAATATATCTGTTTGTCATTGCGTTGTTAAGCTTCAGGTTTAGCTTGAGCAGGGTTTTAACGCGATTAACCATCAGCAAGCGTACCATTCTGTATTTTCAAGAAATCTAACTTCTTTTTAAGAAGTAAGACATGTAAACCTATTTAAGGTCATGCTCAAAAAAGTATTGTCAGAGAAACTCACTTATGTGCAATTTCTAGATTTCCAATGACGTTGTAGGAAACTATCGATCTGCTGCACTTGGTTGGATTGCCTTTTTTTTTTAAAAAAATATGTCTACCGTATCATCCTTCGAGTAAACCTTGAGTATTCACTTAAGAATTATAAGACAAAATCAATATTGAAAGTTTCTATCCAACCTTAAACTCATAAGTCCTTTTTTGCCTTTGGCCACATGGCTTTCTTCAAACAACCCTTTGAAAAATCAGAGCATACTTTAGGGCGCCTTTTAATTGTGCCGTTTCGAAAGATTCGAGAAAAAAAAACTTGGAAATTGTTGGTACAAATCAAATATTCTGGACACTTAGAGACATGTGCGCCAATAGACTTTTTTTTTGCTGCTAAGAAATTATGGCATGTGTTTAGGCATGAAAAACTAATGAAGTATACTTTTAGGCGCCAGCACGTTGATGTCATAGAGAGAACGACAAAAAATAGAAACTTTCTTTTACAGTACAAAGTTTGGTTTTTTATGATCCTTAAACTTAAACACACACACCCATGCACAGAGAAAAGTCGAACAAGAAAAACTTTTAAAAGTTACACTTTGATATTGATTGCATTTTTCATTCGGCTTTTTCCCTGAACATAATTTGTGTGTCATTAAAATCAAAGAATGTCGCTTCAAATTAAGGGCATGGAATAAGGCAGCAAAGGGTAAGAGAGAGGGAGGGGGTTGAAAGGAATATGAACGCTCTCTGCAAAGTCTAAGTGTGTTGTGAGACGCACTTAACACTTTTGACACGATAATGGAAAAATCAGTGGAGATTTTTTCTGAAATCATTATGATGACGATGATGGAAGTGTTGCAACTGACAAAGTCTGCCATCTGTTGTAATTTTGGGTGTGGCACCAGAATAATCCAAATTAAAAATGCGTTAATGTCATTTGTACGGAATTCGGTTGGTGGAATGACGACGACGTCGACGAGTGATGACAGCTGCAAATTAAGTTTACTGTTGTTGCTCATGTGTCGGCTTTGTAGGAAACTTTTAAAAAAGGCTTAAAAAACATTTCGACACTCTCCCACTATGCATAATTTAACAGAGAGACAAAACCGCTGAAATCCTTTAACAGTTATCTTTGCCTAAAAAGCTGCAACATTTTTTTCAAAAGAGTGCTGTGGCCACTGAGTTTGGTATGCGGCAAGGGATTGAATGTTGAACAAAACTCTTGTCACTGTTGACATTGACTTTAACAAAAACATTTTTTTTCGTTTTTGGGTCTCGCTAAAACCCCAGCAAGAGTTTTTGCCCCTTGTAACATGGAAACAACCTTTGTGTGTTTTGAATGATACATGGCTTTTGTTGGAGCTGTCAGAGAGCATGTTGGTTTCTGTTTTATTTTGTTGTTGTTGTTGCTTTTTGTTGAAAGTGTCATCATAAAATGCATAAATGTCAAATGTTCCATTACGGTTGACTGCAATTGTAATGACTTTCAGCTTTGGTATAGTTTTTGGCATAGTAAAAGGAAACACTTTTTTTCTTTCGAGCCAAAACCCCACCTAAAATACCCTGATGGTGTTTCGGGGAGGTTGTAACTATAAATTATTGCAGTTTTTCTAGGAACAGAGACCCCACCCCACATCGCCTCCATAGCCTTTGTCTGCCGGCCTGTGTAATATGACACAAAACACTAATCTTTGACAGGTGACATCATGGGACTCTTACAGTAGCAGCCTGCCAACTGAATTTCTAGGCAAAGAAATCAAATGATTTATATTTTAGTTATGGAAATTTTGTGGGCTCACTCAGAGAACACATAAGTGTGTGCCTGATGTGGGTGCTTCGTCGGTTGGTGCTAAAGAGTCTAAAAGTATATACAAAAACCCCAAAGTATGCTTTAAAATTGTATATGTTATTTGTCAAACTTGACTGCAATTGTTTGATACTTGAAAAACGAAGTAAAAAAGTTTCAGTCGGTTGATCCGACTTACATGTACCCACACAAATATAAAGTATTTCAATTAAATGTTCCTTCCACCCTCCATTGCTTGAAGAGTACCAATTTTATCGAAATCTCGTAAAGGGTCGAACGAGTGAATGGTGCTAGAATGGGGCATGACATCCACTTTTGAGCATACAAATATAAAAAAAGTATACTAAAGGATACAAAATTTAAAAGCAATTCATGCATTTGGAATAAAGTTAGGTGGGTTCCAAATGTCGTAAAGGGTCGATTGTGTAGATGTTGGTAGAATTAGGCTTGGCATCCAAATTTTTCTTAAATCATGAGATATGCATGCATTAGAAAAAAAAGATTATGTGGTTTTCAATCTACTCTCATAGCACTGTGTGTCTGGAATATCCAAGAAGGGGCGTGGCTAAAGCTCCAAATTTTCGTTAGCTTGTGTAATTCCAATTCTATATACTAATTAATAATTTTTAGCGTAATCGTTTAAATAGTATTAAAATTAATATGCGAATACCAAAGTGGGCGGTTTAGTGCATTTGCACTGGAGGTTCCATATTGGGGGCGTGTCATCCCCTGTTTTTGTACATGTGTATAAAGCGGTTATAAAAATATAATGCACATCACAATATAAGCTTTTTTTACGTACTAGGTGACAGCATATGTGTCTTATCTGCACTGAAACAGAATCATTCGTATGGGAGGTACCACAAGGGGCGTGGCTAGGAATCCAATTATTCGCCACCAAGTTTACCATACAAGTATTGATTTTAAGTATTGACGTCAGGTTAGATTTTGTCATTTAAAATATTTTTCTAGAGCAAAAAATTGGGAGGAATGATGCATTTGTATGGGATGTACCATGGGAGGTACTATTGAAAACAAGTAAAAAATGTTAAGTTTGCCTGTGCCGAACTTTGGATACCCTCCACCAGATTCCCAAAATAAAAAAAAAATTGGAGCGGAAGTGTGTTCTATAGAGAAATCTTTATGTGCAAAATTTCATTTCGATAGCTCAAGCTTGTGGTGAGTTATCGTCATATTATTTGTCAAAGCCCATGAGACCCTTTGTGTGGGAGGTACCAGTAGGACTTTTCCGATCTCAACAGAATTTGGCGCAGAGGTATGTTCTATATAAAAATCTTTATGTATAAAATTTAATCTCGATAGGTCAAGTTTGTAGTGAGTTATTGGCATATTATTTTTCAAGGCCCATGAGACCGTTTGTGTGGGAGGTACCAGTAGGTCCTTTCCGATCTTAACCAAATTTAGCGCAAAAGTCTGTTTTATATATTAATCTTTATGCCGAAAATTTCATCTCGATAGGTCAAGTGTGTGGTGAGTTAATGTCATATTATTTTTCAAGGCCCATGATACCGTTAGTGTGGGAGGTACCAGTAGGACTTTTCCGATCTCAACCGAATTCAGCGTAGAAGTGTGTTGTATATAGAAATCCTGATGTGTAAAATTGCATTTCGATAGGTCAAGTTTGTGGTGAGTTATAGTCATATTATTTCTCAAGGCCCATAAGGCCGTTTGTATCGGAGGTACAAGAAATGGTGGCCCAATCTAAACCATTTTTACATAGATGATTGCGCCAATATAGAGATTATTATTTGCAAAAATTAAGTGATTTTGCTCAAAAACTGGACGGATATTTCCAAATAAAAAACTAATTTTTATGAAGTAGTGTCGGTTGAGGGTCTCCAACACCAACTTCCCGTAGAGCTATATAGCCCATTTTCAATACCAACCATGCTAGGTTAACTACACATGTTTGTGCCAAATTTCAGCTCCCTAGCTGTTTTCATGCAGGCTCTATCTTGTTTTCAACAGACGGACAGCCGGACAACATGGCTAGATCGTCTTAGAATTTTACGAGGATCAAGAATATATATATACTTTGTTGGGTCTCCGATGATTATTTCAAGGTGTTACAGGCAGAATGACAAAACTAATATATCCTCCATTGTATGGTGGAGGGTATAAAAACGGCGTGCCAACCCCTTCTTAGATGTGCAACTTAAAAGAATTTGACGCATTGGGTGACATGTTATGTAGGTTCTTATCTGCACAGAACAAAAGTCATTTGTGTGGGAGTTACCAGAAGGGGCGTGACTAGGAATCCAATTATTTGCTAAGCTCGTAACACTGATCTTAAGTATTGATATCGGGTTAGATCGTATGAATAGGATTAAAGATTTTTAAGATTTTTCCAAAAATAAATCTAAAGATACATTTATTTGGAAGGTACCAGAAGGAGTGTGACAATGTGTCCACAAAAAGCACACGTCTAAAAACAAACACCCTTTATCTACTTAGTAGGGACATAAATACTGCTTCACACGTTTTATGCTGTAAAATAAAAAGTACTGAATGTTTTTGGACCAAATATTTTTTAATATATTTATTGATGTATAATGTATCCAAAAGAATTTACATACTCGAACTGTCCGCTATTTGCCTTTACACACGCCTTAAGTCGCACTGGCCAATCGTCAATAGCTGCACGAACCTCGTCCATTGGAAAATTGGCCACAGCTCGAACCAAAGCAGTCTTAAGAGATCCAATGTTGGGGTGTCTTTTGTGACAACCCTTGTCCTCTAAAACCGTCCACAATTTGTAATCCAATGGGTTCAAATCTGGACTGCCTGAGGGCCATTTTTCAGAGCAAATGAACGCTGGCAAATTGTTTCGAAGCCAGGCCTGGGACGTTTAAGCCTTATGGGCCGGTGCAGAATCCTGCTGGAAAGTCCATGGCTGGTTTCGGAACAGGGAATTGTTAAGAGGCTTCACAACAGCTTCCAAAACGGTTTCTTGGTAAACTTTGGCCGATGTTTTGACTCCTTGTTCGCAGAAATGCAGGTCAGTGACCATATCGTAAAAGACACCCCATCAAACCATGAATGAAGCTGGCTGATGGCCCTTTTCCACCCTGGGGATCAGTTTAGATGCTTCCTTAGATGACCGCGCATACACTATCATTTTGCTTGTTAATTTTTTCCTGAACGGGAACAAATTTTTTCATCGGTGAACAAAATTTTTCTATGCAAGTTATCAGCGTGCTTCACCAAAAGACGTTTGCATTTTTTAATCCTATTTTTTTTAAAGCTTCAGTCAATAAATGTCCGGTTGAAATCCCCAAGTCCCAAGTCTTTTTTAATGATTCGACTCATGGACTTTGCGTGATATTCATATCAAGGTTCAATGATTTTCTGTTTTCGAAGCGGATTTCTGTAAATTCCTTTGATGACATGCGGTGTTCGAACAGAGCGTGGGCGGCCCGACCGCTGGCGGTCTTTTACATCTCCAGTCTCCTCAAACGGTTTTATGCATCGGTAGACGAACATGCGGCTAATCCCTAGTGGCCGGAGCGTTTTGAAAATATCGTTTTTTTTTCATTTCACACTTGAAAAGCGCTATTACAGCGATAGGGTTCTCATTCTCTGACCACTCCATGATGAAAGTTGAAACAATTTAAAATCCCGTTACTGACTAACGCTATTGAGGTTAGCTTTCAAAACCCATAATATGCTTTTAGACATTTCCTTAAAAATTCAATTCTTTTAAAAAGCAATTTCTTTAAACTTTCTACAAGGAGAAGTAGGATTGGCTAAAAATACACACCTCACAGCTTCTTCATCTGACACGATACTGCAACATTTTTTCCATCACTGTTTTATAGCCATTCACATACTGACAAATTTAGTAGCTTTTGGGAAGGAGTTCTAATGTGCGAGTGAAATAGATTTTTATAGCAAGTTTAGGCCCTTATACTCTTTCAGAGAACTTGGTTCAGCTGCTTTAAAATTCTTACGCTCGAAAAATGCCTACAATACGATTACACAAAAAGCCCCTTAAGGCAAGTAAAAATCGCATTTAGAATATTTTATAGAACAGTTCTAAAACACTTGCCCTTAAAAAAGCCTACAACACGAGTACACAACAAACGGTGGATACCGAATTTCGCTAACATCACATCGTCTTAAATAGCAACAGTTTTAGCCATTTTCTTTTCTCTTCTTTTTGTTTTTGTAAATCTCGTCTTTTTGTGGTCGCATAAAATACAGCGCACACTTACATTAAAGCATACTTATCGGCGGCCCGCAACATGCGTATACTTTTAGGGGGAAGGATTAGCTTAGTGCCTGTTAAGATAACATATTATTGACAGTTACGGCAATAAACATATGTTATCGTCTTTGGCAAATCTTTTAAGTTAATAATATTGACATGTTGGCGTAAATTTATTATCAGGCCTATAAGATTTAAATTGACATTTTACATTTCGACACAGAGCACGAACGTACATTCACTGCCTTCTTCGAATGTCTGCTAAATGGGACAAATGCCCAGCTAATGTCCTCGCAGGCATATAGCGTTGCTTTGCCAATGCAATTGTTGGCAAAGCAAATTAAAAATTCTCCAAAAACTTTTGCCGCAAAGTATGCAATATTTTATTGATGGGAAAAAGTTATGCGCTGCATAACTTTCGGAACTTGAGGGCAAAGTGAAAATGCACACACACACACAGCAGCTCATTAAAATATTAATTAACTTAATTAAGGACTGCCATCGAAAATGACAATTGGATTTTGATATGCCGAAGGTTGCTGATAGAAATATATATGCGTTCGTATGTGTTTCAAGGATTTAAATTATTGCCGAGAGTTTATGAAACGCCTTAAAATATGCACTGACTTGTGTAATTTATGTTAAACTATTACACACATAGATAATGTGTACATTTATGTAATTTGAATATTATTAAATATACATAAGTTCACATTGGACATGTGGTTTTTGATTATCAGCGAAATATGTATTTCCATATTTGTGGTATTTAGAGCAAAAAAAATTTGCATACTTTAAGGCATTGTGGGCAGTATGCCGGTTGTAAAGAGTGGCCAACTAAGACGCACTATGTTAATTGTAAATAACACAAGAAGTTTTCAGAGACTTATCATAATATTCTGTATTATGATAGAAGGATCTTTGTGCGAAATAAAATATCGGTCTGATGCACCCAAGCTTCGATGGCATATCTCTATCCGATGGGTCATAATTTTTTTAATGACACTGAGATATAATTGTGTTGCAATGCTAATTTGCCGAATTATCTCATCTTTATGAGCTTGAATTGTTCTTGACTTACTGACGTACATTTTTTCTTTTAAATAACCCCAAAGAAAAAAGTCCAAGGGTGTGAAATCAAATGATCGTGTCGGCAAATTAACATCGCCAAATGCGATTGTTTTGTTGGCTGTGTGGCAGGTGACACCATCCTTTTGAAGCCACATATCGTCCAGGTCCTTATCCCCAATTTCTGGCCACACAAAGTCCATTATCAGCTCGCGATAGCGAACACCATTCACGGTAACTGCTGGGTCGAGCTCATTTTCGAAGAAATGCGGCCCAAAGGCAGCAAAAACAGGGCAAACATGCAGGGATATTTTGGCATTTCCTACACACCCGGTTTGAGCACACATTTGTTCGATTTTGAAATTTTAACTCCCATTTTCGTAAAATGCTTCAGCAATCTCAACGCGCAGCTAAATGGTTGAATTTGTCAAACACTGAAATAAAACAATGTCAAATTAAGTTGGGCAACAAACTTGACGTTAAGTGACTCAAAATAACTTCGTGTATTATGGCTGGACCACCCTATAGATTGAAGTCGACGGTCTGATGTTATGTTTTGTACATGGGCCGTGTTGAGTAAGACCCCGGAAGTAAGAGACAGGAAGAGTAGGGGCCTACCAAGGCATGATTAGGATGCTCGGAGGCATGCTTGTCGCATTTCAACTTTAATTCAAATTAACATAGGGTAACCCTTTCTACAGCAAAAACCGGGTAAGCCGACACGTACGTTTTTAGCTATTTTTGAAAATCCGTCGAGAGACACTAAGTATTGCCTGGCTCCATCTGACATTTCCATTGGAAAGTTTGACATTTTTTAGCATAAACGTACTCGGAGCGTTTTGACGCACGACCATCATTTGTATTGTTACAGTGACTTGACAAAATCAATTTGGCAAAAAAATGGAATAACCTCGTGAACATTTTCGAGCGATCATTTTCCACAACTTTCCACGTGGATTATCGCGACAAGAGTACATCAATGAACTTAAATCTTTGTATGGCGATGAAGCACCATCCTATAGCACTGTGGAAAACAGGTTTACTGAATTCAATCGTGGCCCGACGCTTGCTCAAAAACGAAGGTCGTCCAAACACGGCCGTTGTGCCAGAGAACATTGATGCCGTGCGTGAACTGAAAATGCAAGATCGTAATGTGACATACCCTGAGATAGAGGAATCCTTAGGCATTTCTTACACCAGCATACATTTTATATTCCATGAACACCTGGCCGCAAAAAAAATTGATAATCGCTCAAAAAACGGTGCTTCAAAATACGTTTATAAGATCGTCACAGTTGATGAATCATGGATCTATGTGTGACTGTTCGAAGACGAGCCAAATCCAACGAAAGTTTTTCGTGGAAGAAGCACCTTGAAGCAAATTGTCGCCTGTTTCTTCGGCAAAACTTGAGCACCGCAAGACGGTCAATTCTGAGTTGTGCAACACAATTTGTGTGCCTGAAGTCTTCGGAGAAATTCGAAAACGAACAAAAGAAGACGCTTGGCACCCAATCACTTCTTTTTACTTCCACACATTAAGAAAAAAATCCATGGTCAACGATTTTCGTCGTCAGAAGATGCTGTTGAAGCGTTCAAAAACCATGTTTTGGAGTCGGAGTGGAAAAAGTGATTCGACAATTTAATTGAGCGCATGCAAAAGTGTATAAATCATGCAGGAGTATACTTTGAAAAACAATTAAACCATTTTTGTGATAAATATTCGCATTTCCATTATTAGGACAGAAATATATATAGCAGCCCTCGTAATTGCAACTAGTAATTTTGTTGCATGCTAGAGTCTAGTAATAGAGAATTACTTCAAGCTCAACAGGGACTTCTTCGAAGCCCGTTCCCTTGGCTGTGGTTTCGATAGATAGTAGATAGGGACAGAAAAAATCTCGTTAACTAGGGAAAATATTTTCCATTCCTAGGCAAAAGGCTAAAACCGAAATTCAGGGTAACACCGATTTGTCCTTAAATCAAACATTCGGTTTTTTTAAAAAGTGTTTTCTCCAAACCCAGGTATTTTTAACACTCTACCTACGACCTTCTGGTTGTTACTCCGATATGTTACGTACTGGTCTTCAGAACCAAATTGTGTGTCAACGTAAAACGGCTCATATATCTCCAACGTACATCGCTGTGGCAAACACTTTCCGTGCTTCCTTCACTAACTAGGCATGGTAGCATGCCTTTCAAAAGAACGCAGCCAGAAAGGTTTATTAGATCTCTCGCATTGAAATAATGAAGGCCTTCTTGCAGGCTTCCTCAAAGAATGCACCAACGAATGAGTAGAGAATCTATTACAAGGTCTTCTAGCAGGCCGTTTAAGGGAAGTGACTTGAAAATGAGTAGCTCATAATTTGCAAAGTTGGCCTTCTGAAATGCCAAATTTTGAAGGCATAAACGATTTTTTATTGGATCTAAAAAGAGGCCTTCTAGAAGGTCTTCTTATGAGAAGGCCTAGCGGATTTTTCCGCTGGGTTATTCTCCCTTATTATACACAAACCAACTGAAAACGCTTTAAACAATTTAGGTAGAAATTGTCTACTGGGACACGGACCAGTGTGAATATCTATCTGTCTTCTCTTATAAACGCCTCCAAATAGCACTGAAAAAATTAAATAAATCTGTTTTCAAGTACGTTGCAAAAATAACACCGGAGCCCCAAATCTTTGGGAGTGCATGACTTTAGGCAAAATTGGTACCCACGGTTATTATTTTTTTGGTCTTTTAACACGTAATGGTGTCCGTATATGGAAATATTTCCATGACGTAAAAAATTACACCCAGTGTTATTCAATGCGACTTTATAAAATCCTTATTTTATGGTTCATATTATTTAAACTACTGAGAACCCTTTACACAATGTTCTATGTTATTAGTGGTGTTTGAGGTTAATTAAGCCTACATAACCCAGACTGGACAGCAAACCCGTAAAAGTTATGTCGTTTGTTAACAAAAAGAGTAAATTTTAATTATTTTTCAATAACAATAATTTACTTTAGCTTTTTTAGTACCTAGCCTGGATAGAGACTTAATCGAGGATTAACCTAAAACATCACTATTGATAATATATATAATAAGTTTTAAGTGAAATTTTTTTTTCTTATTTTATAAATTTGTTTCTTTACTGCATATTTATAATTTTTTATGTATAGTTCATTTATCGATTTTATACCGCTTACTAAAAAGCATAAAATGCTTGCGTTAAGTCATTCGAATCGAAATTGCTCATTGGTATTATTGCCGCTAACACAATCCTCAACCGTTCGAACAACCCTTGAAGTATCTGCAAAGATTAACTGTTGGTAGTTCTCCTCTATTGTTTTCCCTAAAGATCCACCATTTCTTGCACAAAATTTTAATTTCGTCTGCCGCCAGCCATTCCTTAGTGTTTTCCGCTAGACAGCCTAAAATTATGCACCGAATCTGATGAAAAAACTTAACGTCTCGACTGCATTAACAAAAGCACAGCTCAGCAACAGCCAGGGACACTAAGTGGCAATTATGCACACAAGACACAAAGCACAGTAAAACTTGATAACAAATTTTCAACATCTCATTATTTTCCAAATAAAAAACTATTGTGTAGTCTACTTCAGGGCATTGCCCTTATATTGGGGAAGAAAACCAATTGTTGTACGTAATTATTATATCGAGCCCTAACCGCGAAAGAGACGTGAGCGCTAAAAAGAAAAAAATAAAGGAGATGGTTTTTTTGTTTTTTGTCTAATTTATCTGGAGGTTTTCAATACAATTGAATTTGCTATATTTTTGTAAATATTTAATAATAATATTAAATATTTAATAATAATATTAAATATTTAATTTTAATATTTAAGCTTAGAAGCGTTGTAGAATTTTCTATTGAGTTTTGTTACAAAGCGAGTGGCACTTTTTCGCGGTAAGGGCTCGATATTTAGCTAATATTCCGTAAATATTTTCAAGTTGTTCATTCTAACATACCTTATAGCATACTTTTAGGAGTTTTCAACAAAAAAAGTAAATATGTAGCATACCTTCATGGTAATTTAAGAAAGGTTTGATAGAAGACATACCTGAAATGAGAAAGAATTACAAGTATATTAGTAGAAATTAAGACAAAAGAGATATTAATGATTATATAGTATAGGGTGTTTTTTAGAGCTTGCCAAGTTAAAATGAAAATATACAAGACAAAAATAATATTCGAATGAAAGTTTTTATTATTACAATATGATGGATATTTTATAGCATTTATATTTAAAATATAATTTTTGGTACCATTTCATTAGTCCAATTTTTGACTACTTTTTCTCCTTGATTAGGAAAAGTACTTTGGATAACAGCGAAATGGCTAGACGGACGGAAGGGCGGACACAACATCACTCAATGGAAACACATTGATTCTAAGTCGATTGGTTATAAACAACAGCACTAAATCAAAATGCCCTAGGATGTAATTGAAACAAAGAATTTTTATTTTAAAGTTTAAGCATTATTAATGGCGTTATCAGTTGACCAAGTAATAACGTCGTTAAGTTCGGACCTCCGCCGTCCTTGTGCTACTTAAGCTCAAAAAAGGTACGCTTTTGACTGTTTCGTCCCATGCGTTCATCTCTCATCTCAACCACAACTTTAAAATTACTCAATATTTAAATTGGTAGCAAAAGTTGCTTTAACTTGAGTTATGTTTGGCTGGGCCGAACTTTATTACCCTCCACCGTCCCTGAGCAACTAAAGCGCTAGAAAATGGTACGTTCTATGTAAGCCCAAAACTTTGAAATAATTTATGTTTGAATTCGTAGCAAAAATTGATTTAATTTGAATACCCATATTTCTATCGGGTGATCCATCTAGAACTATTTTTTTAAAAATAGAAACATTTAAATCAACTGTGGAATTTTTAATGGTTATTCGAATCTTTAATGTTTACCCCAAGGCTTCAGTTTTTAACAAAAATTTATAGCATACCTTTAGGAAAAACTAATTAAATTTAACTATTATACAGCATTTTTTAAAAAAAAAAAAAAGCATACACATTATAAGTTTGTTTAAGCTCATTTCAGCTTAAAAGTAATTTTACTCGAAAAAAAGTTTTTTAAGCAATTTTTAAGTGAGCGCTTTGCTTTTAATTGCAGTGGGAAAAATATGTAAAAATTAATTATAGAAAAAAAAATCCAAAATCCTACATAGAATTAAAAAAAATTAAAGCATACCTAAAGGCGCTATTTTGTTTAAAATGTACAGCACACTTTTAGAAAGAACCCTTTAAAATGTCGTATCAATGATGCATTTAAAAGAAAATCCCGCATAACAAGTCAATAATAGCCAAATAAAGCACAAAAGTAATTTAATTGACGTTAGGTTATTTGAATTGTCGTGGTACTTTTGAGCCATAGGCTGTATAATATGGGAGAACGAACAGAATTACAAAAAACGATGAAATATAATCTATCCGGGATGGAAATTTTAATACATTTCAAAATTTCAAAACTAAATCATGAGTCTAGGCGTTCTAATTTTTAATAGTTTCTAATTTTTAATAGTTTACTTTAAGGAAGAAAATATTAATGATATAATGCCGAGCACTAACGATATATGTTTACAAAATCTTAATTTAGCGTAAAAGTAATTTAACTCGAAATTAAGATTTTTGAATTTTAAATTAGAGAAAAAGGACAAATTATAATCCTATATAAAAAGAAATTTAAAGTAATTTAAAATAAGCGTACCCCTAAGTGTTATTTTTTTCAGTAATGTTCAGTCTGTCGTCCAGTCCGCACGCGTTTTCTATGTCTTCCGCGTTAAATGTTGTCCGTGTTACAGTTCTCTCGTCCGTCTCCAAAACAAACAAAAAAAATAAACAAACAGAAAAAAACAACAAATAAACCACAGCGCGCAAACCGACAAATACAAATAACACACCATAGCCAAAATAACAGCAATAACTACAAATAAAATAGAAAAAAAAATAAATAACGAAAACACATAAACCAACAACAATAGACAATTTCTTAATGTGCATTATTCGTCGTGCGTTCGTCTTCCTTCTCCCCCTCCCTATTCCATTCCATTTCGTGTAGTGCAGTTGGCTCTCTTCTTTCTTTGTCGCTGTCCGTCTAATGCTTAAGGCATAACACTAAGCATTTGATGGGATCAACAGCGGCAAAGGGGGTAAGATCGGCAACTGCGTTTGCACGCTGACACTTGTTTTGTTCTCTGGTTGGCGTAATGGTAAAGAAATTTAAAATCCATTTTGCCAACATACGAGGGTTGCGTGCGAATTTTTTCGCTGTGTTTTCTCACATTCATTTTCATAGGCCTGATGTTCTAGCTCTTAGTGAGACTCAGGTCCGTGAGGATTCTGATCCACAGGATTTTCACGTTCCTGGGTACCACACCCTATCTCTTTTTATTTCCCACAGAGGTCTTGTGGTATATGTACGTAATGACATAGTGTTTCAGAGCCAGCAACACTTGAACTCACAAGATCCAGAATTTAACTCCCTTTGGGTTAAGTTCAGGATTGGAACACACGTACTACATTTTGGGTTTATTTATAGAAGTCCAAACTCGGAAAGGGAGGCTTCCCTTAACGGCTTTGACGCCCTTTCCGATTCAATATCGAAAGTTTTGGAGAGTTATCCGGACAGTGAAATTGTCGTTGCTGGAGATTTCAATGTCCATAATTCCGCCTGGCTTTCACATTCGAGCCATACAACTCCGGAGGGCCAATACGCCGAGCTCTTCGCCGCGCAAAATGACTTGACACAACTAGTGAATGAACCGACACATATTCCGTGTGTAGAAGGGCACCAACATAACATTCTTGACCTTTACTTAACTTCGCACCCTGAAAAGTACGAAGTTAATGTACTTTCACCTCTTGGTAACTCCGATCACTGCATTGTTTCAGCATCCTTTCCGTATTCCGCTCTTCGTGTCGCTTCGATACCAGCCCCAAAGCGGACAGTATTTTTCTACGAAAAGGCACGTTGGGATGAGCTCAACCACTTTTTCCAGCATTTCAATTGGAAACTTTGCTTTCTTGATAACGACGTAAATGCTGCGGCTGAAATGATCCAAAACATAATTTTATCTGGTATAAAGACTTTTGTTCCAAATAAAATTATGTCGGCTAAACCAGCCAAAAACAGTTGGTTTAACCAGGCATGCAGGGATGCTGTCAGATCAAAGGAGGAAGCGTTCAGAAATTGGCGTTTAAACAAAAACCCCATTACTGAACTGCTGCGAAAACAGGCAAGAGCTTCGTGTGCCAGAGTGCTTAGACGTGAAAAATTTCTGCACGAACAACGTCTACGTACAAAGGTTCTTACTTCTCCTAGGGGAAGTAAGAGCTTTTGGTCGTTTGTAAGAAGAGTAAAGGATAGTTCTTCATCTATCCCAACTCTTGTTAAAGACGACCAGGCATTCACTAACCCGGTTGATAAAGCTAACCTTTTGGCTGAAATATTTGCAGGAAATTCTTCCTTGCCGGAAAGCAATCAACCACTCCCCGCGGTCGAAAACGTATCAAGTTCCATGCCTCAGATATTTTTTCGAACGCGTGCAGTTAAAAGGGTTCTTGCGAACCTCGACGTAAATAAATCCCCGGGCCCGGATGGTATCTCTGCACTTGTCCTATGTAAGTGCTCGTCGACGCTAGCCCGTCCATTACGCAACCTTTTCAACCTTGCTTACCGTGCGGGAGTTTTCCCAGCGTGTTGGAAGGTTGCGAACGTCCAGCCGATCCCTAAAAAGGGTGAAGCCAATAATCCTGCGAATTATCGGCCAATTGCGATTTGCTCTGCGCTCTCCAAGGTAATGGAGAGCATGGTAAACCACCATCTTGTGAGGTATTTAGAGACCAACGACTTGCTAAGTGATCGACAGTATGGCTTCCGTAGAAACCGCTCTACGGGAGACCTGTTGGCGTTCTTGTCGGAGCGTTGGAGTCGGTCTATCCACCAGTTTGGTGAGAGTAAGGTCGTGGCTCTAGATATCTCCAAGGCCTTTGATAGAGTCTGGCATGGTGCACTCATATCAAAGCTGATCGCTTTTGGTGTCGGTAATACATTTGCTCGGTTTATATCGAGCTTTCTTAGAGATCGCACTATTAGAGTTGTTGTAGATGGGTTCTCATCCAACACACATAGGCTGACCGCAGGTGTACCACAGGGCTCTGTCCTTTCTCCCTCTTTATTTCTTATTTTCATTGACGATCTGTTGGGTCAGACCGTGAATCCAATCTACTCTTTCGCAGATGATAGTAACCTCTGTCATTCGTATTCATTCGACCGTAGGCCGAGCCTTCAAGATATTGAAGACAAAAGGCGAATTATGGATGAGACACTTGGCCGGGATCTACTGGCCATTTCCGAATGGGGTCGAGTGAATAGAGTAGATTTTAATGCACGTAAGACACAGTGCTGCTTGTTGTCTCACAAGCGATTCGCTGACCCAACAATATCGTCAATTTCTCTCGATGGTACGGATATTGAACAAGCAGAAGCTCTCGATGTTCTGGGCATGAAAATACAATGTGACGCTCGTTGGGCGAGACATGTATTCGAAGTGTCGAAAGAAGCACTCAAGTGCATAGGCTTTTTAAAGCGGTGCAAGAAATACTTCACTCCTACTGATCTTTTCAATATCTATACATCTTTCATCAGGCCGAAGATGGAATACAACTCCCATATATGGGCAGGTGCTCCAAAATCATCCTTGGAGCTACTTGACCGTGTTCAAAGGAGAGCGATGGTGCTGATAGGTGACAGTAGGGTATCCAACTCTATTGTTTCCCTTGAGCATCGTCGGAATGTGGGTTGCGTGACACTGTTCTATCGTTACTTTCATGGTGTGTGTTCATCAGACATCCGTCGCCTTATTCCTGACGTGAGGATGTTCGGCAGGGATACGCGACTTTCTAGGAATTCACACCCGTTTGTTATCGATTGGCCAGTTGACCGCACTATACACTACAGATCAAATTCGTTTTTCGCTCGTACAGTCCGTATGTGGAATCGACTTCCGGCAAATGTATTTCCCACTAATTGCGACATCCAGAAGTTCAAGGCAAGCGTCAACAAACATTACTCCCTCTTTCCCCCCTCCGATCCATTAATTTCCACTCGCCAACGCAATGCACCGCATGTATAGGGGGCATCCCCTGAGTGTTGGTTTTTAAAAAAAAAAAAAAAAAAAACAAGAGCACCCCAGCTGTTAGTCTTTAGAGCTACTAATAGTTTAAAAGAAATTTTACTAAAAATTAAGTCTTTTGAGTTGTATCTTTTTGCAAGTGAGCGATATGCCTTTAGATGCAGGGGGAACGTAGAAGAAAAATATGAAGAAATTTATTACAGAAAATGTAAAACCCATTATTCTGAAATAATAAGAAAATTTTAATTTATTTAAAATTATAGCATACCTCTAGGTGTTATAATTTGAAAAACTACAGCATAATTTAAGAAAGATATCCCAAAATTTTCTTAAAACGATGCATTTAATGAGCACGAACAAGGGTGGCATGATTTGTTAGGACAAAACTTTACACATACATACAAATATACAATGCCACACACAATACAATAGTACATATGAGCGCTAGAGAAAAGAAACACGACTGAGAGAATCGAATTTGGGCGCCTCGAAAATTAATTTTTTGATATGTCGTAGTTGAACACTTTTTTCTCACGCCAAAAGGAAAATCGATGGCACAATATCGATAGCTTAATCGACCCACCCTATTATGCACCTACGGTACACTTCATTCATAGCAAACTATAGCCTAGCAAACGAATTAAAGAAAACGAAGAATCTTTACGAAAAAGAAATGTTATTTAATTTCAAATTAAAGCATACCCCATAGCGCTATTTTTGGTAAAATGTGCAGCATACTTTTAGGAAACAAAACTTAAATGTCATTAAAATAATGCATTTAAATCAAAAGAGCTCCCCTCTAAGGGTATAGTAGCTCATTACATTTTAAATGAAATTTTACTCGAAGTTAAGATTTTTGAGTTGTCTTTTGCGAATGTGCGATCTGCTTCTAGATGCAGGGAGAACAAACAAAAATAAATTTTATTTAGTATAGAATTAGGGCATACCGCAAGGCGTTAGCATTTGAAACAAATGACGAAATGACGAGTTTTGATTTATGCTGGTCTTCGCGCAAACAAGCAATAAACTGTTAAAGGCGCGTGAATGAAAAAAAAGAATTAAAGAAAATGAAGAATAAACCTTAACGATGAAATATAAAATATAATATAAAATTAAAGCATACCCAAAAGGAGCTATCTTTTGAAAAAAAACGTACAACCTATTTTTAGGAAGCAAACCTTAAATGTCATTCAAATAATGCGTATAAATCACAAGAGCTCGTAAGTTGTGGTAGCTTATTATAGAGTAAAGTTATTTAACTCGAATTTTAGTTTGTTAAGTTATAATTATAAAAAATGTAAAAATAAATAAGAGGAAGCAAAAAATACATAATCCTGGAAAATATTTAATTTTAATTAATTTTAAATTAAAGCATAGGGAGAAAACTTAAAATTTTAATTAACTTTAATTAAAGCATATCCCTAGGCGTTTTGTTTAAAAAATATAGCATCATTTAAGTAAGAAAACTTTAAATTTTAATTAACTTCAAAATCAAAGCATACCCCCTAGGCGTTATCATTTGAAAATTTAGGGAAGAACATGTTAAAATATCATCAATCCATTTTTATAAAAGCTTACGTTAAGTCAATAATAGGTAATCACTCATACTCAATGATATTGACATAGTCATAAAAGGTAAAAGAACAACTCGTAACTACAGAAAATCCTTTACTCACGGTGCCAAAATGCCAAAAGTAAAATCATGTTAACCGCAAACCTGAGCTCTAGAGCTTAGTCAACTACATGCAAGCATAGTCCTTACCATCCTGGCTGCTGCTATTGGCTTTTCTTTGGCTAGATGGCATTAGAAAAGCAAGCGAGCGAGTGCAGTGCTCGTAAACTTTTTATGCAAATTTTCAATTTGAATTTTAGTCGTTTTTGTTTCTGTAACTTTTTGTTTTTCCATTTGCCAGCTGCAACAGCATGCGGTAGTGGCATTATCATCATCTTCGTCTCCCCCCACCAGCCCCATTGTAGAGGGAAGCTGTCTAATGTTATTTAAGGAAATAATTGCAGTTGTACATGTTAATTATCGTGAACAACATTTAAAACATGTAGATTTAAGATGTTTTTGTGGCTTCTCGTTTGAGTGTAATTGGCAAATGTTTCCTTTCCGGTTTTTGTGTGTGTTTTTAAAGGATTTAACCGGTTGTGTATAGGGAAAGCAGTACCACAGCCATATCGATACGAAAAGCATAAATGAACTTAACTAAAATGTCTGTCGTGCTGTCCTTCCGTCCGTCTATCTGCTTGTTTGTATCTTCATTAACAGCACAAAACATGTTTTATTTGCTTCTTTCTGGCTTATGTTGCTTTGGGAGCTTAAGAACTAATGAAGTTTATGCTTGTATTATTTTTATTTTCTCTCTCTCACTCTTTCTATTTCATCATGTTCAATTAAGGATTATTTCCTTTTTCTGCTACATTTCCTTACGCTGCTGCTGCCTCTCGACTTCCTCTTGACTCATGATAATTGTTTAGGATTTGTGGCATTTGCGGTTGAAATGAAACTAATTGAAATCGGTTTTTCTAAAAAGCCCATCGATTGTTGGCCGGTTATAAGAAAAACTGCTCTGAAGTAGGCAATACAGTTATGTTTAAAGTTCATTGCACCCCCCTATAAGTCTGCTACGATTTATGAGGATTATTGCTTGTTGGTTTATAAAAGAATTATTTATAAATACTTAAATCCTTTTTACTATTTTTACCATAAAAGAAAATCTACTTGGTTTATGCTTATGTGTAGCCTTGAAGTATGCTTTATATATGTGCTGTTTACATATTAAGCTATAAAGTGTAAAGTTTATATAAAAAGCATTCATTGTGGGTTTTTTTTATAAAAAAAAAACAACCACATAAAAGTTCACTTTGATATGTATTGAGTTCAATGCCTCAAAGTATGCAATGTTTTTCTTATGCGGCCTTAGCACTATGCAACAGTATTTGAGAGTTTAAATAAACTAGTTAGATATAAAGTGCGAGGTGAGCTTTTTAATTATGTTTAAGATGGCTAGATTTTAGATGACCTTCTCTAAAAAGTCATAAGACTTAATCTGGGCGCTTCAAAGTTACGGAGCCATGGACTAGAGCACTTATTTGTAAGACTTAAACTTATGATTTTGTATTCACCTATACTAGGGTGTATTTCATATTGAAGGTAAGGTCGGAATATACTTTTCTAATTTGAGGAGGTGGAGGGCGAATATTTCTGCGGTTTTACAATAATTGTCCCATTAATCAAATTTGGCTCACTGTATTATGATGAACATAAAACTAAGCTTTTCAAGTGGAAACAGTCGGTTAAAAAAATGTTGTTGGCAAGATTTATTGTTGCAGTTACCCACTACAGGGTGGCACACGGATCGAGCTACAAAAACAAAGCGTAATAACTTTTTTTCTTTGTGAGCAATATGTATATTCTTCAATTTTTTAAGCAGGTTAGTATTTACTTAATTTATTAAAATAAATACTGGAGATACCGAAAAGATTTGGATAGTGCAGCGGTACCATGCTTTGCAGTCCTGCATTTCCGTCTACAGGGAATTATGTGTGGGAATGTGGCGGAACTACCCCTTCAATCTTTCCCATAAAATCAGAAATTTGAAACAACAAATTCAATACATATTTTTAAGCCGATTCAAATTTAAAAATATAAATGGCCCACCCTGTGTATATTTTATTGACGATCTAGACATGACCGTACGTAAGCCAGTGCCTAGTTTTTCACATTTGTTTGGACAACTCCTTAAATTACCTTTTTCGTTGCATACTTTTTGGAGGTGATAGTCGTTGTTTTCTATTGCATACTTTTAGGGTTAGGATAAAAATAGATACGGCCGTTTCTACTCTTTTCTTCTTTGATTTTCTATTTATCTTTTATACATCAAAAATCTTAAAGATGTCCAATAAAATCAGAAATAAAATCAGAAATTTGAAAAAAAAATTTCAATACATATTTTTTAAGCCAATTCAAATTTAAAAATATAAATGGCCCACCCTGTGTATATATTATTGACAATCTAGAGATGTCCGTACGTAAGCCAGTGCCTAGTTTTTCACATTTGTTTGGGCAACTCCTTAAATTACCTTTTTCGTTGCATACTTTTTGCAGATGATAGTCGTTGTTTTCAATTGCATACTTTTAGGTTTGGATAAAAATAGATACGGCCGTTTCTACTCTTTTCTTCTTTGATTTTCTATTTATCTTTTATACATCAAAAATCTTAATGATGTCCATAAATTTCAGTCCATAAAATACACACTAGTTTGGCAAATAAACAAAAAAAGAGATGGAAAAAAGACAACAATGGGCCTCTCGGCCTAATATGTGTTGAGCATGTTAAAAAGCATTAAAATTCTGGGTTATGGTCCCGAACCTTATGAGGAAGGATGGCTCCAAACACGAACATATATGTTAAGGGTTAACTAGAGCAGGGGTGTGCAATGAAATCACATCACAAAAGCATCTTAAATTTTAGCACACACAAACACACACCGACACATACCAGAGAGTCCTTGCTTCGAGCATAGCAAGGACTACGTTTCGCACAAGCCAAAGCAGAAGTGAAAAACAAGCATGGCCAAAGAAGCAAACATAAATATATAGTTTCAACTCAATTTACTTCAATTTGATATGAAAAGAATCGAGACACGTAAACGGTTTTCTACGGCAGCAAATAATGGCCGAAAAAGGAAAATATCCTGCGCGGATTGAGACCAAAAAAAGGGAAAGCCGAAAATCTCATACTCAGCTCTAAGGAGATAAAATGCCAACAAACATCTGGGGGGATAACAATCTGGGTAAAGGGGTACTGCTGTACTGCGAAGCCAGCCATGTGATATCGTCGAAGGCATATCGAATGAATGAAAGGCGGAAAGGCAGCAACAATGACCGACCGATGGACCGAGCGGCCATTCTTTGGCATTCGAGCATCAAAGAAACGTAAAGAAAGACAGAAATCACATTACCAAAGGAAATGTGTCCTTTTCGCTGGGCGAAATGTAATGTAAAACGTAACGAAGACACAAATGCCAATTTAGTCCTTGTTGCAAGACAGCTCGGCGAACACATAACTAGAGGTGGAGAATAGGGGGAGTAAACACCCCAAATAACAGCCCACAGCTGACGAAAAGGGCAAACAATAACGAACAGTGGGGGGAGGGTGTCTTAAAATCAGTTTATCACATAATGGTTAAAAGTAAGATTTTTTCCCAGTTTTTTGCGTTGCTAACCGTGGCCATTGTAGGCCTTGTTAACATCGATCGATTGTCTGTGTAAGAAAACGGCGAACAACACAACAGGCCTTTATGAATAATGGCCCAGAACGGACAACTCGTTGCCTGTCCACACACGCATTCAGTGACCATTAGCCAACAGAAGGGGGAGCGGAATCAACGCCCCTGTCTGTATCCTTTGTGGGGGGATGGATGTTTAACTGAAACATTTCTTCTGTTTCGCTTGGATATTTTCGGTGTTTGTTTTTTTCACTCGTCAACACAAAGGACTTAGGCTTCGTAACATAAAAAACGCTTAAGACAACACGACACCACGACTGTTTGTATGGGCAATATAACGCCATTTTCATGTTTTAACAATAACTGAATGGCCCTGGCCGATGATATAAAATAAATGGGCGAACAAACAGGGGGCAGAGCAAATTTGAAATGGATTTTCGTTTTTCGAAAGGCAAAGGCACGAGACAAACTACCCTGGCTAGGGGTAGTGCGAAAAAAAACGCTTAAATAATGTGGTCACTCGCTTGGCATTAATAACCGAAATAAACTCAATATGTCCAAAAATAAATTTGCCATCTAACAAAAAAAAGAGGCGGGGCTTTAAGGCACATCAATACGCGCACAGCAGCCATAAATATTTTCAGCTTAAGGCTATGTGTTGGATTCATTCGGAGCATATTGTAATTTTTGTAAATGAGGGTGGTATGCTAATGGCGAAATGAAAAACATAGAATTGAATTTAAATTTGTATAACAATTTAAATTCAATTAGATGTGAATAAAAAGAATAATTTCAATTTAAAGGGATTATATGATAATTTCAAAATAATCACAATACAAGAGTAGACCTGCAAGAGAAAAGGTTTATACTTAAAAACGTCTGCAACATATAAAGGGATTGTGGCTATAACATGACAGATATTTCAGTACATATTTGTATCCAAAGGTTGTTTTAGGATTATGGTGGAAATCTAATCTTCTGATAGCTCTGCAAAAGTTCGAGGGCGGTTCGGAAAGTTCTTAGCCTATCAATGAAAAAGAATAGTTAGTTTTTCAAAAATATTTTTATTTTTCAATATAATCTCCTGAAACTTCAATACACTTAGTCCAACGCTTATCTAGCAATTCTATCCCTTGATTAAAATAGTTTTCCTCAAGGTCTTCAAAATAGTGGTTTACAACTGTAATTGCATCTTCATTTGAGGTAAACGCTTGCCAGCAAGGAATTTTTTTAGATTTGGGAACAGGTAAAAGTCGCTGGGAGCTTAATCAGGAGAATAAGGTGGGTGGTCAAGCAACTCGTACTTTAATTCGTTGATTTTAGCCATTGTTAAAACACTCTTGTGCGCTGGTGCGTTGTCTTGATGAAAAATTATTTTTTTGTGTTGTAAACCAGGGCGTTTTTTTCGAATTTGTACATTTAATTGATCTAAAAGGTTGCAATAGTACTCTGAATTTATTGTTTTACCCTTTTGCAGATAATCAATCAATAAAATACCTTTGAAGTCCCCAAAAAACCGTTGCCATAACCTTGCCTGCCGATTGAATTGTTTTTGCCTTCTTTGGGGCACTTCCTCCGGCTTCAGTCCATTGTTTGGATTGTTCTTTTGTCTCTGGAGTATAGTGGTGGATCCATGTCTCATCAACAGTTATGAAACGACGCTTAAAATCCATTTTATTTCGCTGAAAACGATCCAAACAAGCTTGAGAAATGTTCATTCTTATGCGTTTTTGGTCGACTGTTAACAAGTGCGGCACCCATATTGCAGAAAGCTTTTTTATCTGTAGTTCTTCATGCAAAATTAAATGGACTCGATCATTTGAGATGCCCATGATACTAGCTATTTCACGCACTTTTATTCGTCGATCATTTAATACCATATCATGCACTTTGGCTACAATTTCTGTTGTTGTTGCTGCTTTTGGACGTCCACTACGTGGTTCATCTTCAATGCTTGTACGACCACGTTTAAATTGAGCAACCCAATTTTTTACTGTTGCATATGAAGGAGTACTTTCACCTAACACATTCACCATATCATTATGAATTTATCGTCCCGATAAACCTTTTTTATGTAAATATTTAATGACACCACGCATTTCTAATTTTTCCATTGTAAAAAAATCGCGGATGCGTATTTTGTGAACACCTGTTTCTATACGAAGGAGTTGCCAGATCGAAACAAAATTTAACATGTGTTCATAGCAGAGATGGAAGTTTCCAAAACACTGATTTTTTTCTTTTTATACCGCGCTTTTTGTGCTAGGCTAAGAAGTTTCCGAACCGCCCTCGTAGACGTAAACAAGTAATTTATCAATCTGTTGTCTGTTGTTTTATTTTTATTGTTTGGCAAAATTCCATTTGAATAGGCTAATCCAGATTCGTAGCAACAGTAGTATTGTTTATTGAATTTAAGTTTTTTTAAATTTTTTGTAATTTTTTAACTTTGGATGCGTTTTTACACAGAATTTTTTAAAAGGAAGTGAACAATTTTTGAGCTGGATAATAAAGAGAGTGTTCCTACAAATACAATTCGGTGTCATTTTTAACGGATTGAGTTATTCAACTTTTATAAAAACAACATTTTTTGAAAAAATACAATTTTTGGCCAAACTACTCAGAAATATTTGTTTGACCGTTTTTTTATTGAATATCTCATTTCACAAGAAAAATACACAGATTTTTTTCAGTGTGAAAAAGTGTATGTATAAGTATACACCATTCGAAAGGCCTTACCCAGCTAGCATTTTCAATCGTGCACGATTCTTTCACGATCGGAGCTGACGATTAAAGTAATCGTGTGCGATGTCGTATTCCAATCGCGCACGTTCAGAGCAACTGAAGTAACTGTGTCAACACGGCGACACTTACTTTCCAATCGTCGACGATGAGCAAAATCCAATCGTCGACGATGAGCAAAATCCAATCGTCGACGATGAGCAAAATCCAATCGTTGACGATGAGCAAAATCCAATCGTCGACGATGAGCAAAATCCAATCGTCGACGATGAGCAAAATCCAATCGTCGACGATGAGCAAAATCCAATTTCAGGCGATTGCCAAGACGATTGTAAATTTATACAAAAATGCTTATTATTATTTGTTTCTTAACCGGATCAAGGCCTCTTGCATCTATATTTAAATAGAAGACAAGTTTTTAACAAAATGGCAAAGCGACATTGATTTTCGTGGCTGCACACTGCATTTTTCACGATTTCGGGTCCGTGGCAACCCTCTTCAGAAAGCTTTGCTGTAATTGTTGAAAGTAAAACCAAACTCTATAAGGCCAGGCTCTCCCCAAACGTGTGAGAACTACTGTTGTAAACCTCACTTTTCAAGTTTTCTTCACACAATTGCCCACGAAAATACAACTCACTCTTGCCACCTCTACTCAGACTCCGCATCGAGAGCCATCAATAGATTTCTTTTACAACGAGTTTGATTAAGTTGAGTTTGGTTGTGGGTGTGTGTAAAAGATTTTAGATTTAATTGGAGCTTTTTCAAAGATTGATCAAGAGTCGTCTAAGATGGGCCTGATGGTAAATGAGGGCAAGACCCAAATGATGCTGGCAACTGCTAGCGATATGCCGCGACGAAAGAAAGGCGAGATTGTTTCGGCCGGCAGTTAAAAATCAAAATATTAGAGGAACTTTTATACCACGCAAAATCCAATCGTCGACGATGAGCAAAATCCAATCGTCGACGATGAGCAAAATCCAATTTCAGGCGATTGCCAAGACGATTGTAAATTTATACAAAAATGCTTATTATCAACATCAGACTCAAATGTTATCCCCACTTTCCCTTTTTTTTTTGGAAGAGCTGCATCCCGTTTCATTATAAGCAGAATCCATTAACTTTTTTGCTTCACGTTTGCTTTTCAACCTTAAAGCTTTTCTCGATAGCATTATAAATATATTTTGTTTTTAATTTGAACTATATTGTATTTATTTTAATTCACCACCTACAAAACCACTTTTTATTTTATTTCTTTACAAAATTTTATTTTCTTACAAAAAGCACTTGTGTTCACCTCTGACACTTGTTTTCTTGATAAATACTCAAATGAAAACAACCAAAAAATTGTTTTCTTTTTCTGCTGAGCAGATGTTGGAAAACCCGTTAGAATTTCAGAGAGAAATAGTTAAATTCTCTTTGCAAAACACGAGATCGGTGGTGTGTGCGGGAAGAAGTAAGACAACAATAACAAATCTACATGTACGACTGTGACACAAAGTAAACACAAAAACAAATCGTGAAAAGCAGAGAAAGCAAAAGCAGAGAAAAATATAATTCTGTTCCGACAATCGTGGTGACGATTGGAAATCCGATCGCGAAACAATCGTGATCGTGAAACAAACGTTCAAATGCTAGCTGGGTAGTTTCTTCTTTCCAAAGCTGCCGAAAAACTTAAAATCGGTTGATACTCAACCAAGTTACTGGCATATAAGTGCGTAATATCCGAAAAACCGGTTTTTTTACCCGTAACTCCAGATTTTGGAGATGTTTGGGAAATTTCAAAACCGGTTTCTTGTTGTACTCAGCAAGATTTACAAGAAAAATAATATCATTTCCCAGGTATTTTTTTCTGTCACACTGTGTTATTCATTGCGGCCTGAAGGATTGAAGTTGGGATCGCTTCAAGTATTATTTTAAAGGATTGCTTCAAAACCGGTTTCTTGTTGCACTCAGCAAGATCTACGAGAAAAAAAAAATCACTTCCCAGGTATTTTGACTTCATTCTTTTTTGTCACACTGTGTTATTTGATCAGGTGAAGCATATGCGTTGATGAGCATGCAGCTCATTTACGGTCTATCATCTTTAAACACAATTAGCCATACAAAATTAAATTGAATTTTCTATACAGTAAAAAATAACTAAAAAAAGATATTTGAATTTCTTCTTGTAGCACAATTGGTGAGCCACCCTGTATAAGCGTTTGAGCCTCTTCTAAAGCAGAGCGTCCGACCGTCGCTGTTTGTCATTCCTTTGCCTATGTGTTTGTTTGTTTGTTTGCCAGCCCTGTTTATTTAGTAGCTTACGCTTTTGTTTCCTCTCCGGTCCTTTCCTTGCCGTTCCAATCCAAGTCGAAGCTTATATTGGCACATGTTTAAGGCTTACAATTGGCCAAATTCTCTTTCATATCCCCCGGTGTATGCATGTGACGAAGACTACATACACATTTTCCTAAATAGAAATGTGTGTATATGTGTGTGTGTGTATGTGAGTTGTACTTTATATGTATTAGAGAAGCGTGTGCCTGGGTTTGTGTGCTGAGATAAATAAATATTTTAGTGACCACCATTATTGGTTATTTTATACCTAAAGATGTGATTATATTGGTATTTTGTGGCACCGTACGTTGGGATGTCTGTATGTATGTATGTGTGCCACATATTATGTGTCTGCCTCCCTGTATGGCTGTGTGCCTGTTTGGCCCCCCCTGTGTACATGTGTGTGTGTGTTCTAAATTATTCCCTTTGTATTTCGTTTTGGTCATTTTGTGTGTTAACCTACGGTTTTCGTTGTTGATTTTATGCCAACTGAGAGAGTTCAATTTATACCAAAATGTAGCACAACACCCTGTAGCTATGGCAAGGAGTGTGTGTGTGACTTTAAAACTAAGCGACATTTTTCACTTAGATGTCGATTAGAATAACAGCCTGTATAAATATGGAATTTCGTTTAATCTTCGAAAATTTAAATGGTTTAATAAATTAAACAAAATTAAATAAAAACTTGGGTACACTTTTCTTAAACTGCGCTATCATTGCAATAGACAGTCGGTACCTTTAAGAGATAGCTCCTCGGAGAATCCTTAAATCAAAGGATACATTTATATGGTAGAAAATTCGTTTGCACTCTGCCGAAACAATCTATAAGTAGTGTGTTTACTGACTATCCTCCATCGTTAAGATTCCAAATCGAGGGAGGTCTACACCAAAACAAAAATCGATATGAAAGAATTACAAAATGTTCGTTGTTGAGAAGATTGCAATGTTCTCTACAAATTTCACAAAGATTGCATCGTCCTCTTCTCTTATAATGTAGGATACTTTTTAAGGTTTCTGTATAAAAACATAAATCAATATGTGACGCGCAAAATAGAAAGGGACCTAAGGTAAAAAAACAGTTTTGTTCGGGAGAGCCATTTTAAAGATTAGGTCCCTTTCTATTAGCGCTGAGACTCGTCGACTTTACTTTCATAAAACGCGCATATCTCTGGGAGGGAACACTTTTGGGCATGGGATCGGTCTCATTCGATGCTCAGATGTTGTCCACATCAAAAAACAAAAAAAAATGAAAAGTTGTGTTTAGGAGAGCCATTTTAAATATTAGGTCCCTTTCTCTTTGCGCTTAGAATTGCGACTTCACTTTCATAAAACGCGCATATCTCTGGGGGGGAACACTTTTGGGGCATGCGATCGGTCTCACTCGATGCTCAGATGTTGTCCACATCAAAAAAAGAAAAAAAATTAAAACTGATTTTTTTACCCTTAGGTCCCTTTCTCTATGCGCTGTCACACATGTTCCATTTCGTAACGGATAAATTATTTTCCAAATAGACCAACCCAAACTTTAAGACATTAACATATATCCACATTGACACTCCGTTAAGAGATAATTTTTTTGAAGCTATGTCTGCATATGAGGTACTATTAAAACGTTTACGTCTTTGTAGAATGACACTGAGTGGCACCAAATCCTCAAAATTGGAAGTAACCCTCTGAACCATTCACTACGACAAGAGGTCGCCGTCAGGGTGGCAGTTTATTATGTTACATCTTAATAAAAAAAATCCTAGAAGTTATTGAAACTCGCAGAAACAACACCAAGGGCCACATCCTTCTCGCGTATGCAGACGACATTGACACTATCGGCAGAGAGCGGCAGAGCGAGATTTACACATTGAACAGGGATTAACCGGCTCAAGACCTCTTACATCTACAGTGCACCAATAAAGTCTTCGTACACCTGCCTGTTATATATTAGGAGATAAAAACCAAAAAGTTGTATAATAAATATTGAGTAAAAAATAATGCAGTATGTTTTATTTTTCTCATCATTTTATGAACTCAAACTTATGCTAATAACCAAAAAAAAAAAATCATTATTTGTCTCCAATAATGTCTTTGTACACTTATAACTAACAGGGACCAAAAATTATACACACTTATTTTTAATATTTACTCAGGTAACCTTTATTCTTAATAACGACTTAAAGACGGTCTGGCATTGATTCCACAAGTTTTTTTTTTGTATAACTTGTCTCTATTTTCGCCCATTCGACCTGAAGAACCTCTTTTAGCTGTAACTTTGAGCTAATGTGATGGGCCCGGATCCGTTTTCAAGCAAATTCCACATATGTTCAATGGGATTAGGATCAGGGCTCTGAGATGGTGTTTTCAGAAGGTGCGGAGCATTGTACGCCAAGTACATCCTTGTGTTGTGGGCCATGTGTTTGGGGTCATTAACTTGTTGGAAATATAATCTGTCAGATAACCCAAGTTTTTATGCACTTGGCTTCAAATTTCTTTTTTGAATTTCAATATATGTACGATGGTCCATGATTCCTTCAATTATTTCCAAATTTCCGACTCCGTTGGCAGCCATACAACCCCAAACCATCACGCCAGCCCCGCCGTGTTTCACAGTTTTTATTGTTTTTTTTTTGGTTTGTAGGCTTCTTCCGGTTTTCTCCACACTCTAAGTCGGCCATCTGATCCAAAATAATTATATTTGGACTCGTCCGAGAATATAACAGTGTTCCGGAACTATAGAGACGCATTTTGATACACTCGGGCGAAGTCTTAACGCTTTTTGCGATTTACTGCATTTACCAGCGGCTTTCTACGAGGTGTGCGAGATTCGTACCCCGCATCATGAACGGCTTTTCTTATAGTTTCTGGGTGGACATCTTTTTGTTTGGATTAAAGGAGTTCTGCACTAATTTTCTGGGCACTTTTGAACGGATTCGAGGCAACCATGCGCTTGATTTCAAGCCTATCTCCGTGATCTAGGACTGAAGGCCGGCCTAATTTCGGTTTATTTTCTACGCGGCTTCATATTTAAACCGTCCGATCACGGACTGGATGGTAGATCGGCTGCGGGATGTCAGTTGGGCTATTTCTGCATACCATTTTTTACCCTGCACGTGTAAAATCAATATAAGTTTGCGTTCTTCCACTGTTAAATAGTTTCCTGGCATTTTTGGTATTTTTTTTAAACAAATATGCTGAAATGTCTACATCTTTTGCTGCGAATATATTGGGCGGGCTTTGTTTGTTTATCAAAGTAAAGAACCGTTATTGGTTAAGAAAAACTATTGACAAAATAGAGCAAGACGTAAACGTAACGTAAAGTTTATGAAGACTTTATTGGCAGCAAATAAGCAACTTTGTTCCGTTTATAGCTGAAAACTAATAAATGAAAGTCAAAATTGAGTTTGTTGTTATTGATATGACTAAAGAAGTGGTTTCTACAAATAGTTGCAAAAAACATTTTTAATATACTTGCTATACGAGGGCGACCGCAAAAGTAACTGGTCTAACATAAAAAGAACCGTTTTTTTGGAATTATTATTTATTTTTCAACATAATCTCCTTTCAACTCAATACACTTCATCAAGCGTTTTTCAAGTTTTTTTAATTCCATCCTAAAAATAAGATTTTTCAAGACCTTCAAAATATACCTCAGTTTCAGCAATTCCCTCGCTATGCCACCGAAAATTTTTTTTAAATTTGAAAACAAGAAATTATCAGAAGGAGCTAAATCTGGACTATATGGTGGATGCGGAGCAATTTCAAATCGTAATTCGGCCAGTTTTTGTTGAGTTAAAAATGCAGTGTGTGAAGGAGCATTATCTTGATGAAAAATAACTTTTTTTTATTCTAAATGCGGTCGTTTTATCTTGATTTCTTCACTCAACCGTTCCAATTATGCACAATAATATTAACTATTTATAGTTTTTCCTTTCTCAAGATAATCAATAAATATTATACCCCTTGCATCCCAAAATGCTGTGGCCATTACTTTTCCTGCTGACTTAACAGTTTTCGCCTTCTTGGGACCACTTTTACCAGCTTCTATCCATTGTTTTGACTGTTCTTTGCATTCTGGGATGTACTCGTAGTGATGGATCCACGTTTCATCAACAGTTATGAATCGGCGCAAGAACTCTATTGGATTACGCTGATAAATCGCTTAAAGCTCCTCTGAACGGACGATTTTCGCGGATAGCTTTTTCATGTGGAGTTCATCATGTAAAATACTCCAAACTTGTTTTTCGTGTTTTTGAACAATATCAGCAAGTTCTCTGAGCTTTATTCGTCTATCTTTAGTCACTTCATTAAATATTTTTCTAATGTTTTCAATAGTAGTAGCAGTTTTCGGTCTTCCAGAGCGTTGTTCATCATCCGTAATTGAACGACCCATCTTAAATTGTTGAACCCAGGATTTCACGGTGGAGTATGATGTAGCATTATCGCCATGAACAGAATCCAATTCATCTTTGATTAATTGTGGCGTATAACCTTTCATATAAAAGTGTTTAATTACCGCACGAAACTTTTTATTTTCCATTTTTCAAAAATTATAAAACTTGTTTACCTTAATCACCTGTAACAAAGAAAATAATCATTATTTCCGAAATTTTGACAGATGGCTTATAAAAGTTGCTTTTAAAAAACAAAAAACAAGTTGCTAGTAAAACAGAAAATGTGCCAGGCCAGTTAGTTTTGCGGTCGCCCTCGTACTTATGGAAATGAAGATTACAAAAACTGGCTTTACTTTCCTCTGCAAAAACCTACAAAAATCCCATTAAAAAGTTGCAAAGTTTTTTTTTAAAAATTCAAAACAATTTATCAAAATTAGTTTTCATTATTGGATTAAAAGTCCCATTACTTAACATGGCTTAGAGATTTTTCTCCTACGCGAAACGTCCATTGCATTTTAGAGCATTCAAGGCAAAAGACTAAAACCGGTATTTCGGGTAATGCCGGGTTTTACTTGAAAACAACCCCGGCAGTCGGTTATATCCAAACAGATTTGAAAAAACCACGAAAAGCCGGTTTTCCCAAAAACCCCGGTTTTACTATAATTGCCCACGTTGATCATGCATATTCAACACATCCGTCAAATAGTGCAGCAGCTATGCTCTTTTAGAGTTCCCATTTTAATCTTTGTTCGTTTACAAAAATTATAATTTGTTTAAGCAAATACTCAAAAATGTGTACTTTTTACTGAGGTACCTTCAGTTCCGTAAAGGAAAATCTTGTTCCTCCTCGCCCGTTTTCGCCTTTTACAGTTCCAAACAGCTTATGGGGTCTCCTATCAATATTTCGTGGTGTTGCAAACGCGATGACAAATTTGGTATATCATCCACCCTTTTAAATTTAATTAAAAAATATTGAGTGGGATCAGACTATGGTTATATGGATCGTAACATGGTTGCGTTTAAAGCATACTATGGTTGAGAGGGATCATACTATGGTTGTATTTGAAACATGCTGTAGTTGTGAGCATAAAAATTCAGTTTCAGGGATCATATTATGAATGAGTGTGAATCATATTATAGTTTTTGGGATCGTACTAAAGTTGTAAGTGAAACATTCTACGGTTGAGGGAATCAGAGTATGGTTGTGTGTAATTCATACTATTATTGAGAGGATTATAATATTGTTGTGCCACAACCATATACCCAACAATAATATGATGCTGTTTGAATATTGTTACTTCAATCATACTCTGTTTCTTCGAGTATTTTTAAACGATTATAAAAGGGCTACAATATTAACGAAACGGTGACTATGGCAAACTTATAACGGGTGATCAATCTAGAGGCATTTCTTTCAGTGGAGTTTTCTCAAAGAATTGTTTAAAACTTTATTTTGTTTTCCTTTCAGTATTGTTTGCCATTTCATCATGGAAAGACTTACACCACAAAAACATGGTTTGGTGCGGTTTATAGACCGGTGGAATCAACGGTCCAAATTTTTTCAAAAATGATGATGGCCGGAACGTAACTTTGAATGGTGCTCGCTTTCGCGCCACGCTTTTGCTACCTGAAATTGAAGCCCGTCATCTTGCCTACATTTGGTTGCAACAGGACGGTGCCACTTTCCATACAGCTGGTCAAACAATGAATCTATTAAGGGATCATTTTAAAAAGCAGCTAATTTCTCGTTTTGGACCGGTGAGTTGGCCTCCTAGAACTTACTATAATATGACACATTTAGACTTTTTTCTTTGAGGCTACGTAAATTGATAAGTCTTAGTTGACAAACTACCTACGATTCAGGTTTGGATTTCAACATTACGCGTGTCATTAACGCCACACCGATCAAATTGCTCGAAAGAGTCATCCAAAATTAAACCCTGAGAATGGACAACTCGAGGCGTAGTTGCGGCCAATATCTGAAGAAAATTATATTCCAAATACAATTGACACAAAATTCCCTTTCGAAAGAACAATTATGTTTAAACACTTGATTTGAATTTTTGTATTTTTTTATTTTGAAAAAAAATATCTCTAGATTGATCAGCCGATATTAAAGTCTCGATATTTAAAACAGTTTCATGATAATTTTAACTCCTTTGCCCATAATTGACTTTAACTCTCCCTGCAGTGACTGTTGTGTAGGAATTCTTTACCATGTATTTATTAAACTGAGCAGATAAATTTAAAAAACCTTTGACTGCTTAACCGGCTAATGACGGCAGCCCAAAGACGTCAAGTTAAGTGGCATACTTGTGTGTCAGCTTTCAGCAGAACCCACCGAAAAACGCTTGAAATTTGCGCACCACCCCCTCTCGAACATCATTAAAAATAGAACAACAGAAAAAAGGAGAATAATAATAATAAAAAACAATAAAAAAAGATATAAATGACTTTAACGCAGCACCAAAAAATGAACACCAAAGCCAGCCAGTCATGAATGCCAAACACACAAGGCAACATCGAGCTGGAGCAGGGAAACCCGTGCAAAACAAAGACGTCGTCGTCGTCGTCGTAACACATAAAAATTTATGTATGAAATGTTATTAATTCTAAAGTTAAATCCAAGAACAACAGCAACAACACAATGTATAATTTAATTAAAAATAACCTATGAACGGCAGCCGAAAGCGGAGCGAATAAAACAAACATTAAATGAGCAGAGCCAACAAAAACGATGCTGGCGCACAAAACACAGCGCCAAAAAAATGTATTTTTCTCCGCTGAATTAAACTCATTTGAAAACTGGAGCATAAATAAATAACAGCCGACGCAAAACAACGTGGCAGAAGGACTAAGCGGAGCAGGACGCAAGCATGCAGCATTTTTATGTTGGGCTAGAGAACGCACGCAGTCGGGGGAACAAGGGGCGGGGCGGCTGCAGAAAACACAGCATTAAATAAACACGAGTAGATACATAAACAATACAGGAACACACACACACACGTGAGCATACACACTCATACATACTTGTGCACACACACATGCACTCTGTACAAAGGACTCTGCTAAAGTGGCGTAATAATTGAAGCAATACCTCCGGAATCCAAAGTAATTAGTGTATCGCATGATTTGTAAATATTTTCTGTTGCCTACTTTAAGGGGCTTAAGTAGATATATTTTGTAGCACAGCTTTAGGCTTGTAAAAGAGGGCTTCAGGCGTAAAACAGAGTACAGTTTAGAGGATGAATTTTTGGCATGCGCCTATTAATTAAAAATTTTATAAACAAACAAAAAGGTTGTTAAGTTCGTCCATGCCGAACCTTATTTACACTTCACCGACCATACGCTAAGAAATAGCAAAGAAAATGGTCCGCGTTTTGGGCCTTGCGTTCGTTCCTAATCTCAGCACGAACTTTAAATCGACTTTATATTTGTATTCGTAGCAAAATCTGCTTTAATTTGAGTACCCATATGTCCATATTGACTATTAATCGCCCGTTTTGACCATGAGGGACGTTTTTGGGCCATATAAGCCAAACAGTCTAGGAATAAAGCCCTTTTTTGATATATTTTGTGCATCCCAACTAACAGCATCCATTTAAACCATTGGCCGTTTCCAGAAACATTAAGATTTGTTAAGCAAATACTCAAAATTGTGGGCCGATTTCGCCCATTTACAATTCTAAACTGCTTATGAATCTAAGCCATCATTAGGCAAACTTTTTGGAATCTCGGGTGACCGCCATCATTCCTTCAGCAAACACACGGATGGACGGGCATGACTAGGCCGTCTTAAAATTGTACAATGATCATTATTATAATATAGGCTTTATGAGGTCTCCGGTCAATATTTCGTGGTGTTGCAAACGGAATGACAAATCTGGTATATCATTTATGTTTAGGTATAGGGTATACAAAATTATAACTTCGTAAGCAAATACTTAGAAAAGTGTACTTTTTCCATGTTAAATCCTTTAAAGGGACACTCTTTCCGCTGGCCGACTTCTAATGGCATAGTTAAGGGGCGTTTTGGCCAAAATGGCCGATCAATAGTCAAATTGGACATCAAATTAAGGCAAATATTGCTGCGAATCGAAATCTCCACTTATATTGTAGTTTTGGCTAAGACTAGGGTCGAAAGAGACCAAAGAGAGCTTTAGTGGCGTAGGGACGTTGAAAATTATTAAGTTTCGGCCTGTTCAAACTAAATGACGTCTTAACTTGTTTGGATTAAAATTTCGGCCGATTTTAACAATGCCATATTGGAACGCATTCCATAGCGGGAAAGCATAAAAGCATCCGGAGTGCGAAATTAGAAACTTGATAAGGAAGGATTAGATATTTTAGGCGGCTGTTGACAGATGGTTTGTTTGCTGAACTAGGTTAGGTTAGGTAGAAGTGACAGTCTGTGCACGCCTCCCTCCAGTAGAACCGTTGATATCGCCTTAGCTCATGTGTTGACCAATGCCGATTTTAGCGAGTTCGGATAGATCCTTATAGCAGTTGGAACATTAATAAATAAGTAAGGCACGTACAAACCAAATACCAAAAACGCCCACTGTGGAAACACGGAAACTGTCGAAAGATCGCTAGTAACTCCCCTTGAACCATTTTAATCGCCTTAAAAACTCTTAAGTTGGCCACTTGGATAACACCCACTTCGGCTAGATCCTTATAGAAGTTCTAACATTAATGACGATCCCCGCCTGATCGTTCGATTAGGGTACCTACAAAGAAACTTTGCAAAAGTTTCCTCATCTCCTTATCCTCACAGCTTCTGCAGTAGACGATCACCGACTGATCGTTTGAGCAGGACACCTACCTTTTAAATGGATTCAATTTCTGCTCATCCTCACAGGTTCTGCAGTAGACGCTAGACACTTTTCTCTCTGGATGCCTTACAACCAGACAGAGTCCTGTCATTACAGTTACAATCAGTTTCACATCTAGATGGACCACATTTGCCTGGATTAGCTTTCCTTTGACTTCTCTCCTGTAAAATGATTTTAAAGGTGGTAAGTGGTAAGCCTGCGAATTCAAGCAGGAGTTCGTAAGGCAGTAGAGTAATGGTAGTTTCTATGGTATGCCCCTGTAACCTGGCGTCCAAAAATGGGGCGGCCGTGAATCTGCTGCGCCATTTCGTTAAGAGACTTGCTGCTCTTAAGGGCTAATGTTTTATTTAGATTAGATTTAGCGACAAGTAAATGCTTACTTTTAGTTTCAATATAAGACAAACAGTAATGAGAGGTCATAACCTGGTAATGCATATGGTAATGAGTTGTACTTACTGATCTTCTCTTCACCTTATATTAAGAAAACTGTTATACTCTTTTATAAGTAAATACTTATTTTTAGTTTAAAAAGATGGGAAACAGTAATGAGAGGTCATTACCTAATACTGTAAATGGGAAAGAGTTGAGCTTACTGAATTTTTTGGAATTATTTGAAGAAAACTATTACAATCTTTTATAAGTAAATACTTATGTTATACGAAGGCAAACAGTAATAATCATTGCCAGGTAATGTAAATGGTAATGAGTGGTACTAACTGACTTTTTGTTGAGCTGTTTTCAAATAACCTAGACTTGGTAGTTACCAAAAGTAACACCTGGTTTTTTATTTGTTAGTTTTCAATTTATCGTCACATTTTCCATACACTAAGCGTTCGTCCATCATTATAAACTTTATTAAAAATCAAACTAATCTAATGGACCCCACCTATACACTCAATGGTGTATACCTACAACTCCTTGTTTAATAAAATCCTGCTGTAGTGAGACTTCTGAAGCCTTAAATAGAATATTATATTTGAAGCCCTAGAATAATGATCCATAAACGGTAACGGCCACCGTGACATCCTGCATGACGTTGACAACGCTACTGATAACCAAGCTTAAAATCAAGATGTTTCTTCAAGGGCCTAAACTAGAGATCAAGTTTATTACGGACTTCCGCAATGCTGAAGTAAGAAAATAATAATCTCAAAAAAGTGGAGATAAATATTTTTCCCCCACCATAATGCCCTACACCACAATTTAAAACTGTAGGGCGTTATGGTGGGGAAAAATATTTATCCCCACTTTTTGGAGAATATTATTTCCTTCCTTTAGGCCCTTGAAGAACCATCTTGATTTTAAGCTTGGTTGTCAGTAGCGTTGTCACCGATGTCCAAGATATAAGGCATCATATGCAGGATCTCACGGTGACCGTAACCCTTCATTGACCATTGTCACGTCTTCTGGGGCATCAAATATTATATTCAATGGAGTGCTTCAGAGGGTGTGGTACGTAAAGCGCTTGTAATTCACAGACTGGCGATTCATTATATCCTTATTGGTATCTAGCAGTATGTAGACTTGGTGGAAGAGGGTTCCCCCAAACGATAGGCCCATATAGCATTATAAGTCTTACTACCTCAATGTACATCCAGTGAGCAACTCAAGGATTAAGGCCCCGTTGCTTACTTATTGCACCCTTGCAATCAAACTCGTATGTCACTGCGGCCTTTGTTTTTGCTCGGTCCCTAATATTATGCTTGAATGTAACTTCCTGTCTTGTATAACACTGAGTTATTTTTCACTGTCACTGAAGTGAATTTCAACGCCCATACATTCATACCGACAAGAAAACAGTATCGTATAACCTTTGAATGTCCCTCATAGAAGTGAAAAAATGCGCTTAATTTTAATGAAAAACTTTCCAAAAAATGTTGTTCTTCCTTTAAGCCCAACAAAAAGTCGGAAAGTACAACTGATTACCATTTGCATTACCTGGTAATGAACTCTCATTACTGTTTGCCTTATTTTGAAACTAAAAATAAGTATTTACTTATAAGAAATTATAATAGTTTGCTTTAAATATGTTTTGCGACGAGAACAGGATTTTGTTCAAGGCGATACTACAAAATAGATAAGATCTTGTAAATCTTGCTAGGTCAAAGACATACATCCGGCCAGAAAACAGTATAACCTTTGAATGCCCCAAGTAGTGGTGAAAGATGGTGTGCTTTTTGAAAATTTGCCTAAATTATGATTTCCTTATTTCAAAGAAAAATTGTTCAAAAAATTGTATTTTCTTTTTTTAAGCAAAACAAAAAATCAGTGATTACCATTTGCATTACCCGGTAATGACCTCTCAATACTGTTTGCCTTATTTTAAAACGAAAAATAGATATTTACTAATAAGAGGTTAAAAAAGTTTGCTTTCAAATATGATTTCCGAAGAGAACAGGTTTTGTGCAAAGCGATATTTCAAAGTTGATGAGATAAATCACAGCCGAATCTACTTATAAATCTTTCTAAGTCAAAGATATATATTCGACCAGATAACAGTAAAACCTTTGAATGTCAATCATAGCGGCGAAGATGGTGTGCTATTTAAAAATTTGCTAAAACTTTGATTTCTTAATTTCAATGAAAAATTTTCCAAAAATGGTCTTCTTCATTTAAGCTCAACAAAAAGACAGTAAGTACAGCTGATTATCATTTACATTACCAGATAATGACCTCTCAACTCTGTTTGCCTTATGTAGAAACTAAAATTAAGTATTTACGTATAAGAGAATATAATAGTTTACTTCAAATATACTCTTTTAAGTGTGTTTTCCAAAGATTTGCCCTTTTTGATTGCCCTCGTAGTGGTGAAAGATGGTGTGATGTTTGAAAATTTTCTTAATTTCAATGAAAACTTTCCAAAAGCCCAACAATAAGTCAGTAATAACAACTTAATACCATTTGCATTACCAAGTAATGACCTCACATTATTGTTTGCCTTATTTTGAAATTAAAAATAAGCATAAGCAAGAAGTTATAATAGTTTTTTTCAAATATGCTCAACAAAAAACCAGTAAGTACAACTGATTACCATTTGCATTACAAGGTAATGCTATCTCATTACTCTTTGCATTATTTTGAAGTTAAAAGTAAGTATTACTTTAAATAGGCAATAACCTTAATTCCAACCTTCTTAAAAAAAATAGGATTTTTTTAAAGGCGATATTCCAAAGTAGAGGAGATGGAATACAGGCGGTTCTACTTATGAATCTTTCAAGGTCAACGAAATACATCCGACCAGAAAATGGTATAACCTTTGAATGTCCCTAGTAGTGGTGAAAGATGGTGTGCTTTTTAAAAATGTGCTAAAGCTACGTTGTCTTTATTTCAATGAAAAATTGTATTTTCTTCATTTAAGCCAAAAAAAAATCAGTTAGTACAGCTGATTACCATTTGCATTATCAGGTAATGACCTCTCATTATTGTTTGCCTTTATTTTAAACTTAAAATAGGCATATACTTATAATAGGTTATAACAGTTTTCTTCCAATATGCTCAACAAAAAGACAGTAAGCACATGATTACCATTTGCGTTACCGGGTAATGTTCTCTCATTACTATTTTCCTTATTTTGAAGCTTATAATAAGTATTACTAAGCACTAACCGTAATTCCAACCTTTTCAAAAGAAAATCTTAAAGGCGATATTGCTAAGTAGAGGAGATAGAATACCGGCGGTTCTACATATAAATATTTCTAGGTCAAAGACATATGTACATCCGACCAAAAATAAAAAAAACTGTTCTCACATTTGGCCCTAGACTAAAGATCATCCTTGAAGTTATTTAATCGTTCAAAGTGAAGAGTTTCGTTGTTTATTAGTAAATGAAAAGATTACCAGTTCTATAACATCCAGGAAATATGCATCTTAATATTCCCTTTTCCGTTACCATTCTTCTGATCGCTAATACAATGCATTGATCATGCATGGAACTTTCCCTAAGAAAAATAAAAACATGGTCTTAGTTCAATTTTCAAAAGCAATGACATGGAGTCATACAAAAATAAGTACAAAAGATGCAGTCAGAAAGGCTCAGCTAAATAAAACCAAAAACCAGATTCGTATACGAAAGACTTGGGGTAATGAGCCTTCCGCAAACGGGTGTGTTGTAAGGAATTGAGGAAAAATCGAGTTTAATATGTGACTTCTAGAACGACGGGATCTAAAGAAAGTGCTCCCATAACAGAAAAATTTCTTAACTGATAACTTAATAAATTTTAAAAATGACAAAATATGGAGGCTCGGGGCTAATCTCCATCTTCACAATTCAGTTCCGGACTACTTTTGCTAAACAACGTAATAGTTACTAAAATCATGGTAAATAACTATATTCTAGGCATTTTCAAAATTCCATTAAGCAAAGAAACTTCCAGACATGCGTTACATGGCACTCCCATTAGCAGTACTCCCTCGTATACACTCACACACTCATCTACCCACATGTCACCATACGTAGGGTAGCACACAAACAGGATAATCAACATAAAATGCCGCAACATAATTTCTTTAGACCACGGCAAGTACGGCACGGGCTCAGAGCTCTCCTTGTTTGTTTGCCAACAGCTAAACCTGACAATGAGGTGAGGAAGGTGAACCGGACAGACGAAGGAGGATGTAGAAAATTATTGCAGGAGTTTAAGGCTCATAAGTATTAGAGCGAGCGAGTGGCATTCGAGTGGATGCAGGCGCAGGTGTACACAAAGATGTGGGTGGTGTGGCGTGGATGCTGCTTATGCTGAGTGTGGATACCGCACAGCCCATGCCGCATCATTGGAAGTATGTGCGTGTGTGTGTGCATGTATACCTTAACAGTTCTGGAGGCAGTACAAGAAAACAACTTGACCCATATTTTACAGCCTCATTACAAAAGGGAGAAAGCAATAGAGAGAGAAAGAGAGAATTAGCAGTTGCTAAGAGCAGCTGCTCAAAAATGAAAGAAAGAACCAAAGTTGGTGTCGACTTGCTTTATGATGCCCTACACCATAATTAAAAACAGTTTTGTAGCGAAATCGCACTACAGCCGGAGTTTAATAAGCAAGGAAAAGTATGTGTATAACATTGAGGTTATCTGTTGGTTGAAGAAGAAAAGTTTGTTTTAGAATGACGGACGGATGGAATAAACTTTGACGATAACTTGAAAAAAAACAGAGAGAAAAGCTGGAGTTATTTTCAGAAACTCAGAGGTCTTGGTTATTTGAAAACATTATAACCTTAGAATGTCCCTCATAGTGGAGAGCATTTTTACACTATGACTTCTTAATTTCAAAGAAAAATGTTTGCCTTCTTTAAATAAGGTCGGTAAGTAAAACTCTTTACTATTAATATTACCAGGTTAGGACCTCTCATTACAGTTTGAAATTATTTTGAAACATAAAACAAGTATTTACTTATAAGAGATTATAATTGTTTTCATCAAATAAGCCCACACCAAAAAAAACTGAATGTGCAACTCATTACCATTAATATTATCTGCTAATGACCTCCCAATAATGTTTGCCTTATTTCGAAACTTAAAATAAGTTTTTATTTAAAAGTGTTTAAAATAGTTTCCTTCAAATAAGCTGAACAAAATGTCAGGAAGTACAACTGATTAGCACTTGCATTGCCAGGTAATGACCTGTTAGTAGTGCTTCCCTTATTTTTAAACCAAAAATGAGTATTAACTTATAAGAGATTGTTAATAACCTCTAATTAATATTTGCCTTCGTTTAAAACTAAAAATAATTGTTTACTTTTAAGAGATAAAATTATTTTTTTTCAAAAAGGCGAAACAAAAGTCTGTAAGTCCATTTTATTAGCATTTACATTACCAGGTAATAACCTCTAATTACTATTTACCTTATTTTTAAACTAAAAATAAGTATTTACTAGGAGTAATTTATAACAGTTATCTTCATATAAGCGTAACAAAAAGTCGGTAACTTGCATTACCATGTAATGTCCTTTTAAAACTGTTTGCCTTCTTTTAAAATTATAAATAAGTACTTACTTATAAGAGATTGTAATACTTTTCGTCAAATAAGCCCTAGTCAGTAAGTACAATTGAGTACTTGCACTGGCTCTTATTGATGTTTGCCTTATTTTGAAATTAAATATAAGAAAAAATAACTAGTTTAAAACAGTTTTCTTCTACGAGTACTAAAAATAAGAAAAAATAAGTAGTTTATAACAATTTTCTTCAAATAAGCTTAACACAAAGTCAGTAGGTAAAACTGATTAACATTTGCATTACCAGGTAATAACCTTTCATTATTGATTGCCCTATTTTGAAACGAAAAATAAGTATTTACCTATCAGAGATCGTTATAGTTTTCTTCAAATAAGCCCAACAAAAAGTCAGTAAGTACAAATGATTACCATTTGCACTAACAGGTTTTGCCCCTCATTACTGTTTACAGTATTTTGAAACTGAATATAGCAGTTTTCTAATAGTTTTCTACAAATAAGCTTAACCAAGAAGTCGGTAAGTAAAACAGGTTAGCATTTGCATTACCAGGTAATGACCTCTCATTATTGTTTGCCTTATTTTGAAACTAAAAATAAGTATTTACGTATGAGAGATTATTCTAGTTTTTTCAAATAAGCTCAACAAAAAGACAGTTAGTGCAAACTGATTACAATTTGCATTACCAGGTAACAACCACTCATTACTGTTTGCCTTATTTAGAAACTAAAAATAAGTATTTACTTAAAATGCTGTAATACTTTTCTTCAAATATGCCTAGCAAAAAGTCAGGAAGCACAACTGATTACCACTCGGATTACCACCTAATAACCTCCCATTTTCGCTCGACTGGAATTAAAATTAAAAATAAGTATAGGGTGGGTCGAATACATGTTAAAAGTGCAGTATAATAAACAGAATTAAATGTTTTCGAAGTATTATGACCTAATTAGCAAGAACAAAGATTCTCATTAATTATGGTATACAGGTACGCGCTCAAGTTGTATTTCGCAGTTGCGCATTCTGTCACCACAAATTTTAAAAAAGAAGTACAACTCATGACCACTTGCATTACCGTGTAATAACCTCTCAGTACTGCTTACCTTATTTAACTTAACTTAATTAAAAATAAGTACTTAGTAGATTACTAATTAGAAAAAATAAGTACGTAGTAGATTAGAATAGTGTTCTTTAACGAAACCAGTAATTACAGCTCATTACCATTCGCATTACCAGGTAATTACCACTCAGTACTGTTTACCTTATTTAACTCAACTAAATTAAAAATAAGTACTTAGTAGATTAGAACAGTTTTCTTTAACAAAGCCGGTAATTACAGCTTATTACCATTTGCATTACCAGGTAATTACCTCCCATTACTGATTGACTTAATTTTAAATTAAAAAAGTATAGGGTAGGCCAAATACAGGCAAAAGATGCAGTAAAATGAACAAAATAAAATTTTCTTCAAGTTTTGAGGCTTTGTTAGTAAAAACAAACGTTCTAAATAATTATGGACTACAACTTTATTTTAGTGCCTGCTTTCACAGTAACCCATTCTGTCAACCTCAATTTTCCAGGACGTTGTTGATGGTATTAAGCTGTAACATACGGATTACTTGGATCATATTGGCTTCAAGTGCTTGAATCGTTTGCTGGAGTGTTGACATTACATCGGTCCTTCACGGTTTCCCACAAAAAAAGTCTAAAGGGGTCAAATCACAGCTCCGAGGCGGCCAATTGGCATCGCGAACACGGCTGATTACACTATTTGGGAATTTGTGGCGCAAAAGAACGATTGTGGCATGAGTTGTGGAGCGTAGCGCGCCAATCTGCCTAAATTAGATGTCGTTCAAATCAATGTCTTCAATTTAAAACATTCAGGGCTGTCATAGAAACTATGTCGGTTTTGCTAATTGTCGTTTTTGCAAACCAATGTTGGTTGCATTTGGTGTCATGAAACCAAGTTGGTTTTGTCCAGTTCGAATGTAAATAAAACCAATGTTCGAATCAGCTGTTGCTGATAAAATCGATAACATTGGTTTTCATGACACCAAAGCATTTTTTCTTATCGTTTTCAAAACCGATAGTGACAGCATTGGTTTCTATGACAGCCCTGATTATTTAGTTCAGCAAGAACGAACCTTATACGAGGGCGGTTCGGAAACTTCTTAGCCTAGCACAGTGCGGTATAAACAGAAAAAAGTTAAGTGTTTTGGAAACTTCCATCTCTGCTATGAACACATGTTAAATTTTGTGTCGATCTGGCAACTCCTTCATATAAAAACAGGTGTTCACAAAAGACGCATCCGCGATTTTTTTACAATTAGAAATGCGTGGTGTCATTAAATATTTACATAAAAAAGGTTTATCGGGACAAGAAATTCATAATGACATGGTGAATGTGTTAGGTGAAAGTGCTCCTTCATATGCAACAGTAAAAAATTGGGTTGCTGCATTTAAACGTGGTCGTACAAGCATTGCAGATGAACCACGTAGTGGACGTCCAAAAACAGCAACAACATCAGAAATTGTAGCCAAAGTGCATGATATGGTATTAAATGATCGACGAATAAAAGTGCGTGAAATAGCTAATATCATGGGCATCTCAAATGATCGAGTCCATTTAATTTTGCATGAAGAACTACAGACGAAAAAGCTTTCTGCAAGATGGGTGCCGCCCTTGTTAACAGTCGACCAAAAACGCATAAGAATGAACATTTCTCAAGCTTGTTTGGATCGTTTTCAGCGAAATAAAATGGATTTTAAGCGTCGTTTCATAACTGTTGATGAGACATGGATCCACCACTATACTCCAGAGACAAAAGAACAATCCAAACAATGGACTGAAGCTTGGAGGAAGTGCCCCAAAGAAGGCAAAACAATTCAATTGGCTGGTAAGGTTATGGCAACGGTTTTTTGGGACTTCAAAGGTATTTTATTGATTGACTATCTGAAAAAGGGTAAAACAATAAATTCAGAGTACTATTGCAACCTTTTAGATCAAATAAATGTACAAATTCGAGAAAAACGTCCTGGCTTACAACACAAAAAAATAATTTTTCATCAAGACAACGCACCAGCGCACAAGAGTGTTTTAACAATGGCTAAAATCAACCAATTACAGTACGAGTTGCTTGACCACCCACCTTACTCTACTGATTTAGCTCCCAGTGACTTTTACCTGTTCCCAAATCTAAAAAAATTCCTTGCTGGCAAGCGTTTTACCTCAAATGAAGATGCAATTACAGTTGTAAACCACTATTTTGAAGACCTTGAAGAAAACTATTTTAATCAAGGGATAGAATTGCTAGATAAGCGTTGGACTAAGTATATTGAAGTTTCAGGAGATTATATTGAAAAATAAAAATATTTTTGAAAAACTAGCTATTCTCTTTCATTGATAGGCTAAGAACTTTCTGAGCCGCCCTCGTATAACCTCCACGATCTAAACGCTTGTTAAGTCCGAAACAAATTGATACGTTTTATGGGGCCCTTTCGGCTAAGGAGCCCAACGATTATCTTAACCAAAACTTTAAAATTAATCAATATGTGACGCGCAAAATAGAAAGGGACCTAAGGTTAAAAACCAGTTTTGTTCAGGAGAGCCATTTTAAAGATTAGATCACTTTCTATTTGCGCTTAGAATCGTCGACTTCCCTTTATAAAAAGGCGCATATCTCTGGGAGGGAACAATTTTGGGTCATGGGATCGGTCTCATGCGATGCTCAGATGTTGTTCACATAAAAAAAAAATTAAAGATGAAAATTTGATGAAAAGTTTTGTTCAGGAGAGCCATTTTAAAGATTAGGTCCCTTCCTATTTGCGCTTAGAATCGTCGACTTCACTTTCATAAAAGGCGCATATCTCTGGGAGGGAACACTTTTGAGGCATGGGATCGATCTCATTCGATGCTCAGATTTTGTCCACATTCAAAAAAAAAATGAAAATTGATTTTTTTTTTACCCTTAGGTCCCTTTCTCTATGCGCTGTCACATATGTGAATTCGTAGCAAAAATGAATTTAATTTGAGTCTTTATATGCGCATATTTAAAATTAATCGCCTAAAAAGTCCAACTACGCTCATTTTTTAGGTATTTAGTGCGTCCCAACTACCTGTATCCAATGCAAAAAAGTTTACTTCCTTAAAAATCCTTAAAAAGGAAAATTTTTGTTCTTCGGCCGTTTTCGCCCATATGCAATCCCAAACAGCTTATGATCATCACCTATCATCTTGCAAAATTTTAGCATCCTAGGTTGATAAGTCTAAAACCCTTATTAAGAATACCTTTCAAATAAAGCGTGGTCCAACTGAAACACACGATGTTAATTGTAAATAAAACAAAAACCTTTAAGAGAATTATCATACTAGTTTTTAGTACGATAGAAAGATATATGACAATCATGTGAGAAACAAAATATCGGCCAAATACTCTCCACGGCTTCGGTGACATATCTTTATTCGATGTACACATCTTTTAATCAATCGGAGACATAATGGAGGACCAAAGTCGATAATGTGCCAAGTTATCTCATCCTTTAGCTCTTAACTTGTTCTTGGCTCATTGACGTACACCTTTTCTTTTCAATATCCCCTAAGATAGAAGTCCAACGGTGTCAAATCACATGATCGTGGCGGCCAGTTAACTTCGCCACGGCCTTTGAATTGCTCTCTCAATAGAGCCATTGTTTCGTTGGCTGTGTGGCAAGTGACACCTATTGAAACCAAATATCGTCCATGTCCGTATCCTCAATTTCTAACCACAAGCAGTCCATTATCAACTGGCGATAGCGAACACCATTCACGGTAACTGTTTGCTCAGACTTGTTTTCGCAGAAGTATGGTCCGATGAAGCCGCCAATCCATAAACCGCCCCAGACAGTCACTCTTCTTGTGGATGTATCGGCTTTTCAACAATCACTCGTGAATTCTTATTTACCAAAATGCGCCAATTCCGCTTCTTAACGAAACCACTGTGGTCGCTAAGGCTGACCAAAAAAATTACGAAGTGCACCAAATGCATTTTGATTTGAAAGCGATTTTTTGTAAAAGACTAACAATTTTAAATAACTGCTCAATTGTGTACCTTTCCATGGTTCAATTTGTCAAACACTAAAACAAAGATATTTTAAATTAAGTTAGGCGAAAAACTTGACGTTAAGGTGTGACTTACAATGAACATTGTGCAACATGTTTGGACCAACCTTTACTTGAGCAGAATGAGGAAATCACAATGGATCCTATGTGTCGTTTGGGTAAAGGTGCAGTTTTGCACCACCCTTCCCAACCGAGCTCACTTTAAGAGAAAATCACATATTGTTCAATCAATTCTGAAATTAATTCGATCACGATCGTTATATGTATCACTAGAACTAGGACGCCCAACTTAGGGTGTCACGAAACCCGTCTCTTAGTCACAAGAGCCCATTCCTCAAACAAAAACACCGCACATGAGAACCATGAGTGTGACACCCTCATTGCAATAACGGCGACGATGTCGCCGACAACAACAATAATTATATCGCTGATGTTGAGGCAATAGCAACAGCTCTTTTGTCGCCGCTGTTCATGTTGCCGCCGACCGTATGTGTATGTGCAGCAACACGACATGACGCGCTTTTCCACGTTAAAAGCAATGAGGAAAGTATAAAACAAAATATGTGACAAATTAAGTGAAAATTAACACCAGAGCTTAGCGGAAGGAAATAACACAGACACTCGCACAATTGCAAAACACACACACACACTAATGAGTGTGAACCGTGTTATCCTCATACATACGATATGAGCACAACAACACTAAACCACAGCTGGTCTGACAACATCCGCAGGCAACATATAAATGCAGATCGTTTCTATTCCAAAAGTCATTGGCCCTGAGCACTGGGAGGGACGGACACAATAGGTGTGTTCGATTGGCAACACTCTCAGAAGGTCGGTATGGCAACAAATCTACACCATTGTACAGGAATAGAGAAATGATTTTGTTTACAGAAAACTATAGACAATTTGCGCGTTAAACCCCGATTGTTTTAAATAATAAAAAAATTTTAGATAAAAGCTTAAGCGAGCATGATTATTTCCTTCAAGTATTTTTTGAATATTTTTTTTCTTCAAATTACAAAATTTCAACCCAAACGGTTTATGATACTCGTACATAAGGCATCATCTCGAATAAAAATTTCTAAAATTTCACGTAAAGTTTTGAAGTTATCTTTCTCGCGACCACTTACTCGTTCCATAAGCGAGTACCAATCGAAATATTTCAATCTCTAAATAGATGGAGAATGTAAGGACCAAATGCACAAAATTGTTGCAACTAATGGGTGGTCCAACAATAATGCACGACATTTAATGTCAGTCACACCATAACGTCCATTTTTTGCCCAACTTTATTTGACATTTTTTTGTTTCACTGTTTGACAAATTCAACCATGGAGAGGTACACACTTGAGCAGCGCGTTAAGATTGTTGAAGCCTCTTACAAAAATGGGAGCTCAAATCAAAATGCATTTCGTGCACTTTGTAGGATTTTTCGGCTCAGCATAATCGACCAAATGTGTCTACAATCGGGAGAATTGTTCGCATATTTGTTAACAAACCGGGTCTGTTGGAAATGTGAAAACACCTGTGCATGCTCGCCCAGTTCGTTCTGCGGAAAACAATGATCGCGATAGTGTGCGGAGCAGCCGTCAACCTCGAGTCGTGAATTGTGATTGCTATCGCAAAATAACAACGTCCTTCTTGTGGTCAGAGGAAATGGACCTGGGCGATATGTGGTTCCACTTGCTAGACAGCCAATAAAACAATAAATTTTATGGGAGACTTATTCAATGGCCGTGGTATCTCACGTCGTGGCCATGTTGATTGGGTGCCACAATCATGTGATTTGAAATCGTTGGCTTCTTTCTTTAGGGATATTTAAAATGAAAAGTTTACATCAATAAGCCAAGAACAATTCAATAATAATAGTAAATTTAACTATTTTTATGATATGCTTATATTGTATTATTACATGTAATACAAATATAGACATACATATTTTCTAAACTATTTGAATATTCCTAAATTTTCATATAAAGGTTTACCTAATTTTCCTTTAAACATATTAAAAATCTAAGAAAAGAACTTAAAATCTGTGATTATATATATCTTACTTGCTATAATATCTATTGATAAAAACTCAAACCTGTACATATGTAAAAACAAACCCATGTAAATAAAGATGAATTAATAAATAAAAAAAATGAATTGTTTAACCATGGAAATTGTTAATTTTAAAATAAGTATTGTTGTTTTAACAATGCATTGTTGAGTTTTACCTATTTTGTATAACCATTAAAATTGTTATTATTAAAATAGTTGTTGTTGTGTTAACAACGCATCGTTGAGTTTAACCCTTTTTGTTTAACCATTAAAATTGTTATTATTAAAATTTCGTAGGTAATTTATCACGCTAAGAACAATGCAAGATCTAAAGAATTTGATAATTCGGCAAAATTAACGACAATGAAGCTCCATTATGCCTCTAAGTCATTGACAAAATGGACCATCGGATAAATGTTTGCCACCGAAGCCGTGGCGAGCATTTTGCCAATATTTTTTACCACACATAATTGTCTTAGATCCTTCTATCATAATAAAAAATAATAAAAGAATTCTCTAAAAACTTCTTGTTGTATTTAAAATAAAAATCGTGCATTTAAGTCGGGCCACTCTTTAATTGGATTCCTAGCCATGACTCTTCTGGTACCTCCCAAACAAATGACCCAGTTTCAAATCAGATTAAAACTCACATAAGTTCCTAGTGCATATAATTCGCTTAAATTGAAAACACCGTAATCTGAGAACGTCTTTGTACTTGCCTATCAAAAGAGGGGTTGCCACACCCCATTATTGTAAATCCCAAGCAAATACACCATTTCGGACACTTTAGTATCCTTTGAATATCTTTAACCTTATACCTCTACTCCCAAGTACTGATTTGGAGAGCAGAGGTATAAGATTAACTAGGTGACAAATAATTGTATTCTTGGCCCCGCCCTTTTGGTAACTTCCACATAAATTACCCTGTTTAGGTTCAAATTAGAAACTGTACAACTTGTCTCCTAGAGCATGCAATTCGCTTCAATTGCGAACTCCGTAATATTTTATAAAAGGCTTTGTATCTGCATATGAAACAGGTGGCTGACACGCCCCATTATGGTACCTTCCATGAAAATGCACTGTTTCAACCACTTTTATATTCTTTGAATATCTTTTAATACAAGCTAACCCAAAATCAATACTTGAGAGCAGAGTTATAAGCTAACCCAAAATACGAGCTAACCCAAAATCAATACTTTTGTATTCTAGCCACGCCCTTCTAGTCCTCTCACACAAATGAACCTGTTTAGGTTCAAATTAGATACTATACAACTTGTCCTCTAGAGCAATTCGCTTAAATTGCAAACTCCATAATATTTTATTGAAGGCTTTGTATCTGCATATAAAATAGGTGTCTGACACGCCCCATTGTGGTACCTTCCATGAAAATGCACCATACCGCCCACTTTTAAATTCTTTGAATATCTCTTAATACGAGCTAACCCAAAATCAATATTTGAGAGCAGAGTTATAAGGTTACATAATGGAATTCTAGCCACGCCCCTTCTGGTACCTCCCACACAAATTACCATGTTTAGGTTCAAATAAGAAACTATAGAACTCAATAATATTTTATTAAAGGCTTCATATCTGCATATGAAACAGGTGGCTGCCACGCCCCATTATGGTACCTTCCATGAAAATGTACCATACCGCCCACTTTTCTATTCTTATAACATCTTTAGTGCTATTAGTACGATCTTACTCATAATCAATACCTAAGAGCAGACTTATAAAATTAACTTGATTACAAATACATGGATTCCGAGCCACGCCCCTTCTGGTACCACCCACTCAAATGAACCTGATTCAATGCAGAATAGAACCCTCGTAACTTGTCTGCTAAAGTATGAAATTCGCTTAAATTCGCTTAAAAATTGCGAATTATACTTTACTTCTTTACGTCAGACATGTGCAATAAGAGTATATGACACGCCTCGTTCGGAACCTCCACTTCAAATGCAACATCTTTTTGGTAGTCGTATAATAATTTAAAAGCTATTCTTGCGATTACACTCAAAAATTGGCAACTGATAATTCTGTTATAAACTAGACTAGCTAATGAAAAATGTAAGCCTTAGCCACGCCCCTTTTTGCACTATCTAGACACAATGTACTATCCCATAGCTACAAACAAACCCATAGCTACACACCTCCCATAGCTTTTTTGTCTAATGCATGCATTTTCTAGCTTATTTTCTACAATATATATTTCAGCTTTGTAAGCGCACAAGGAAAAAGTATTTGCCACGCCCCTTTCTAGTAACTTCAACACCAGCGACCTTTTATGAGCTTTCATTAACATCGTTTAGCTTCAGGGAATGGAGGACGGATCGAAAAAAAATTTTAAACTATATAAATTCTATATGCGAAGCACAAAATAGAAAGGGACCTAAGGTTAAAAACCGTTTTTGTTCAGGAGAGCCATTTTAAAGATTAGGTCCCTTTCTATTTGCGCTTAGAATCGTCGACTTCACTTTCATAAAACGCGCATATCTTTGGGAGGAAACACTTTTGGGGCATGGGATCGGTCTCATTCGATGCTCAGATGATGTCCACATTAAAAAAAAAGTGAAAAGTTGATGAAAAGTTTTGTTCAGAAGAGCCATTTTAAAGATTAGGTCCCTTTCTATTTGCGCTTTGATTCGGCGACTTCACTTTCATAAAACGCACATATCTCTGGGAGGGAACACTTTTGGGGCATGGGATCGGTCTCATTCGATGCTCAGATGTTGTCAACATCAAAAAAAAGGTGAAAAGTTGATGAAAAGTTTTGTTCAGGAGAGCCATTTTAAAGATTAGGTCCCTTTCTATTTGCGCTTTGAATCGTCGACTTCACTTTCATAAAAAGCGCATATCTCTGGGAGGGAACACTTTTTGGGCATGGGATCGATCTCATTCGATGCTCAGATGTTGTCCACATCAAAAAAAGAAAAAAAAATTGAAAATTGATTGTTTTACCCTTAGGTCCCTTTCTCTATGCGTTGTCACATATGTAAGTTGGATCAAGCGAGTGCAATTTTTTTTACTCGCTAAGAATTTTTAGTCCTATAAGGGAGACTTTTTTCTCTATCGCCCCTTTTTAGCCAAAGGTAGTTTATGATTTAAAGCCGTTCTTGGTTCTAGATTATCTCATTTGACCGCCATCGTACTTTCAGCAGACACAAAGACGAGTTTGCAATCTTCCTCGTTTCATCGCTGCTGAAATCGCAAGATCTGAATCATCTGCCACGCTGTTTGCTGTATGGACTGCAGAGGTAAGGCGCTGCCCTTGTTTGTAAGAGTCAATAACTCACCAAGTTCGACCACCACACCCTAAAGTTCTTTTGATGTCACATTCGACTTTCTTTTGAAGTTCTCATGGCACTCAAATTAGCAAGATGATAAGCTGGGAAGTGGCAACAAGGTTCTCAACTCGCTTACCGGCAGGCCTATGGACCTTGGAAATTAAACCTTTAAAGCGATAGATCTGTGATACTGACTATACAGCGACAATGTGGAAACAAAACGAACGTTAGCGAGATGCAGTGGAGGAACATTCGGCTTAAGTTGAGATTAAGGGGGATAACCTCTAAAAAAACATTATAGAATGAAGCAGGTAACAGCCCCACTATTCATGTAGATTTTCGTCTTCCCTGTATCTTTCTTAAGGGAATGGCGTTTTCCATTTTTTTAGGGGTTGCCCCCATTAAAACTTAACTTTTGCCCAACATTCAGTGCTGCTAGAAGGCCTCATAGAGAACTGCATCAAGGTAACGTCTTCTTATGTGCATGAAAGACAACCTATATGTGACGCGCAAAATAGAAAGGGACCTAAGGTTAAAAACCAGTTTTGTTCAGGAGAGCAATTTTAAAGATTAGGTCCCTTTCTATTTGCGCTTAGAATCGTCGACCTCACTTTCATAAAACGCGCATATCTCTGGGAGGGAACACTATTGGGGCATGGGATCGGTCTCATTCGATACTCAGATGTTGTCCACATCAAAAAAAAAGAAAAAAAATGAAAATTGACTTTTTTTACCCTTAGGTCCCTTTCTCTAAGCGCTGTCACATATGAGGCGACGAAGATCTTGCTTGTGCATCGTCACAACTTCTTAATGTCGTAGCGGTTTATACAAGGATGGTGGAGGGGCGGTGAATTTAAATTTTCGCAGACTTTTAATTAAACTCCGTCGGCTGTAAGGCGGAAAATTTATGTTAACAAGTGCTTCGTTTCGAGAGACATTTGTTATTGGATCGAAAACAAACTTTTCCTTTCATTTCCATTGCCAAAGATATATTTGCATTTGGAAAACTTCTTTTAGACAAAATATATTTTACTTTTTGATTTAGAGTCAAAGTACTTTCTTCTTTAGAGTATATTTTGTTTTTTTTTTGTTGTTGCTTGTACCCTCATCATGTTAAATTCTGCTAACTTTCACGTACCAAGTTGGCAACTGCTCGTATTTCATTCTAAACTGCTGTCACTTGTTTTTCGCTTTAGTCACTTTCGTTTTGTTTCTTAAGAAGTGGTTTTCCTTCATTTTGTTTTTGTCTTCTTCTGTTTTGCCCTTGTTCGTTTTCTAAAAGGGAAAATTTACAATCGTTTTATTTAAATAAATTTCGATGCTGTTGAATTGTGTTATTTTAAATTCATTTCAGAACGAAGTCGTCCACGACGACGGCAACAACGGCGCACAGTGGTTGGAAATAGAAACATTTTTGAAAATAGGCATCTAAGGTTTGTTGTGACAATTAATTGGTTAGCTTGTAACGTTTAAACCAACCTAGTGTAGTTGTAAAAAAAAGCTTTTTTTTTAGAAAATCGCAGCCCACCGCCGGTTTGCTTTCGGCCCAGTTCAGTTATGAATACGTCAAAATTAGGAACTAAATTTTGGTTACGCATAACCCTTACAAAATAGACGATTCAACTAGTAAGAAAACTAAAGTCGTGCGTGCCCGTCTGTATTATACCCTGCACTTTTGGATGTTGAGAAAGGTCAACTTAAAATAGGTTTTTAAACCCCCTTAGATAGGCTCTAAATTTTTCAACTATGTCACATTTGAATTTGTGGGAAACTTCATTGTTATTAGTTAAATCGGCAGAACATACATGTGGGAGCTATATCTATATCTGAACTGATTTTCTCCAATTTCAACTGTCTGTCCTTGGCATAAGAAACTAACTTGTACCAAATATCATCAAGATTGGATGGATGGTCACTTGGACGATTAAGGGCGTCCAAGTGACAAGGAAAACTGTATTCTTGGAATCGAAATAAGAAACTTTGCCCGATGAACCATACCGCTGGAACGAATACTGATGTCCGGACTTTTGACCCGTAGGGTCAAATTTTAAATAAATCCCACTTTGATCCATTTAGATTGCCGCAATCAAGTCGAAATGTATGACCGACCACCACCCACGCCTGTGGCACACCTCCTAGAACCCATTTTTTTGCCCATACAAAAAATCGCCATTTTTGGCACTTTACATAAAAAAAAAAATCAGCAGATGGCTGTTTTTTTTCTTTTTGGAGCTTATTTTTCTCTTTAGAAATTTACAGGGTAGGCTAAAAGTTACTATAGGATTTAAACATTTAATAACTTTTTCGTTTATATATTTTTCAGATGCTATAAATAACACTTGGAGAACAAATGATGGAAAGATTCATAACTGAGCAAAGAACCAGAATAGTAGAATTTTATTATTTGAATCAGCGATCAATTATTTTTACGCAAACGCATGAGTGATGAAGCTCACTGTCATTTGAATGGCTTTGTTTATAAGCAGAAATGTAGGATCTGGGGTTCTGAAAATCCAAGAGCAATGCATCAACGCCAATTGCACCTAATTGGCTGTTCAGTATGGTTTGGGATTACATCTGCAAATATTATTGGGCCTTTCTTCTTCGGGAAAAGAAATTGAAGTACCGTAAATGGCGAGCGGTATCGGTTTATGATAGAAAATTTATTACGTCCTGCTCTTGAACTGAGATGTGGTTTCAGCAGGACGTAGCCACTGCGCTCAGTGCCCGAGACACAATAACACTTTTAAGTCAAATTTTTGGAAAGCGAATAATTTCCAAAAATTCGGATCTTATTTGGTCAGCGCGATTGCAAGATTTGTCAGCACCCGACTATTTTCTTTGGGGTTATCTAAATTGTCGCATTTAGACTGAAGAGCAACAAAAAGAGGTTCAAGGGGTGCTATTGTACCCAGAGAAAACCACGGTATAGTGCGGTTGATGGGCTGGTGGAATCATCGGTCCCTATTTTTTCAAAAATGATAATGGCCGGAATGTAACCGTGAATAGCGTTAGCTATCGCGCCTTGATATCGAAATTTTTGCTACCTGTAATTGAAATCTGTAATCTTGACGACATTTGGTTTCAACAAGACATGGCACTTACCATAAAGCTGCTCAAACAATGGATCTATTAAGAGGTAATTTCAAAGAGCAGCTAATTTCACTTTTTGGACTGGTGAGTTGGCCGCCTAGATCAGGTGATATCACACCGTTAGACTTTTTTCTTTGGGTCTCCGTAAAGTCCAAAGTCTACGCTGACAAACCAGCTACGATTCAGGTTTTGCCAAATTTACAGGTTTAGCCAACATTACGAGTGTCATTAACGCCATACCGGTCAAAAAGCTCCATCCAATCATCCAAAATTGGACCCTCTGAATGGACAACCTGAGGCGTAGTTGCGGCCAACATTTGAAGGAAATTATACGAGGGTTGCTATATATTTCTGGCCTAGGCAACACTAAGTGTAACCTAACGCCATCTGACATTTCTGTTGGAGAGTTTGATAATTTTTTGGCATAAACGTACTCAGAACGTTTTGACGTACGGCCATAATATGTGTTGTTTACAATTGGCAAAAAAAATGGAATTAACTCGTGAACATTTTCTTGCGATCATTTTTCACAACTATTGACGTGAATTATCACGATTAACTTAAATCGATGAACTTAAATCTTTGTATGGCTATGAAGCACCATCCTATAGCACTGTGAAAAACTGGTTTAATAAGCCGACGCTGGCTCAAAGACAAGGGTCGTGAAGGTCGTCCAAAAACGGCCGTTAAGCCCGAGATCATTGATTACGTGCGAGAACTGATTATGCAAGATCGTCATGTGACATACCGTGAGATAGAGGCATCTTTGGGCATTTCTTCCACCAGCATACATTCGACATTGCATGAACACCTGGCCGTAAAAAAGGTTTGTTCTCGTCAGATCCCGCATAATTTGACAATCGCTCAAAAAAGGCTCGTGTCGATTGGTGCAAATAAATTTTGAAAAAATACAATCGCAGTGCTTCAAAAGACATTTATAAGATCGTCACAGGTGACTAATCATGGATCTATGCGTATGAGGCCGATACAAAACAGCAATCTACCGTGTGGGTCATGGAAGACGAGCCAAATTATATAAGTTTAACTTATCCATAAATAAACATGATTTTGAGTCTACGTTATATAAGGTTAATTTGAACATTTTATTGTTGACTGGCATTTAACAATAATAATACTTAATTTAACTATTCTATGGTTGAATTTTTTTAACCATGAAAATTGTTAATTTAAAAATAATTACTGTTGTTTTAAAAACGCATTGTCGAGTTTTTAACCATTAATTTTTTTTGTATCTATTGTTTTAACAATGCGTTGTTTTTAAACATAAAAATTGTTAATTTCAAAATAATTATTGTTGTTTTAACAATGCATTGTTGAGTTTTAACCATTCAAATTTTTATAATTCAAATAATTATTGTTGTTTTAACAATGCATTGCTTTTAACCATGAAAATTGATAATACTAAAATTTCATGGTTAATTTATTGAAACAATACGTGTTTAATTTAACAATAAAATTATTAGTATTATTAACTATGAAGATTGTTATAGAAATCATGTTTATTGTTAAGTTAACTAATTATTGGTTACCTCTTTTAACCCTCCGTCATGCACATCTTCCAAAATGTACGATGTATAGATGAAAAAATCCACATACATTTTGTTTGTTGTTTTTTTTTAATGTGTTTTTTCATAAAACGATACCTAATAATATTTGTAGAGGTTACCTGGAGACACAAACTCCTAGCCAAATTAGAAATATATTTAAATTACAGTCACAGGTGACGAATCATGGATCTATGCGTATGAGGCCGAAACAAAACAGCAATCGACCGTGTGGGTCTTGGAAGACGAGCCAAATCCATTGAATGTTGTTAGTAAAAAAAGCACCTTGAAGCAAATGGTCGCCTGTTTCGTCAGCAAAATTGGTCATGTGGCGACTGTCCCGCTTGAGCAACGTAGGACGGTCAATTCTGAGTGGTACACCACAATTTGTTTGCCTGAAGTCTTCGGAGAAATTCGAAAAACGAACAAGAGAAGACGAATCATTGTGCACCATGACAATGCGAGCTCTCACACATCGGCTCAAACCAGCGCCTTTTTGAATTGATGGGTCATCCGCCGCACAGCCCTGACTTGGCACCCAATGACTTCTTTTTATTCCCGCACTTCAAGAAAAAAATACGTGGTCAACTAGTTTCGTCGCCAGAAGATGCTTTTGAAGCGTTCAAAAACCATGTTTTGCAGGTGTCTCAATCGGAGTGGAAAAAGTGTTTCGACAATTGGTTTGAGCTAAATGCAAAACTGTATAAATCATGCAGGAGAATACTTTGAAAAACAATAAAACCATTTTTGATGATAAATATAAGCGTTTTCATTATTAGGCCAGAAATAAATATAGCAGATCTTGTATTTAAAAACTTTATCGCATTAAATGTCTATTCGAATGATCAAAAAAGATTCCACACTTGATTTGAATTATTAATTTTTTATGAAGTTTGCTTTCTACAGGCAGACGGACAAAGATGGATCATCTAGGAATTTTAATTTTTATGGGGCGTACGACCAGTATTTCGAGATGTCGCAAATGGAATGACTAAGTTTATATACCCTCTATTTTATAACGGAGCAAATAAATTTTCTGCACCTAGTAGTGAAAAGCCACATGTAATGCAAATTGAATAAACCTGTGGTTTTGACGAGCCAGCAAAGAGATACACAAGACCCAACTCGAATGGACCTTGCCTATGACTTTGTGAAATTTCATGGATCTAGGACAAACAGAACGGAAATAATGGACTTTTCTTTGACCACTGTGCAATGACAAGTAAGTGTTTCTCTTTTACTTCTGAATACATTTGCATGATTAAGTAAAAACTGTCAAATTGACAGTGTGTGTGTGTGTGCGTGAAGGATACAGGAGTGAGTGAGTGAGCAGCGATGATGAATACTCGAAGGAAATACACTTGCGTTATATTTATTTTTATATTTCTTAGTTTTCATATCATTTGCCTTGTTCTTTGTCTAGTGCCCGTGTGTGTGTGTGTTTGTGTGCGTGCGTATGTATAAAGAACACCCACACGAAAATGTGTATACACACACCCTTACCGACATTTTCGTGTACACACTCACATAAATTTGCTTAAGTATATGTGCGTAGTCGCACACGCTACAAAGGGACGTCAGCACAGCGTGAGACTGAAATTCCAGAAGGAAAACATCACCATCCTGCTGCACGTTTTGTGTACGTGTTTGCGTGTGTATTCACTTTGTTTTCTTTTTGTGCCTTTTCTTTTGGTACACATTCTTTCTTTGTGTCAGTGTGTAAGTGCGTGCGTGCGTGTGCGTTCCAGCATCCAGGGACTGCTGAAGATTGAGAACGAATGAAATATCAAAGCATGGCATAGCAAATGAAAGAAATTACAATGGAGAAAATTGGCAAATACTAGTGAAAGAAACGTACGAGTGCGCAACAGAAGACATTTTCCATTCTGTTGCTCCCCATTCATTACAAAACATCTTTGTCGTCGTCGTCATCTCGTAGTCCTTTCTGTTTTGAGGGCCACCACGCCACATAATGAAGTGGTGGCACGGCAAGGCGCTTTGGCTCTGTGTGAAATTTCGTTGTTAAGCCTTAAAGTAGGCAATAATTTTCTCATCCAATTATTTGTTTTCTAAAACCAGCTCGCATTTATTTTTTAGTTCTCCCTCATCCTACTCATTTTCTAGCCCAGCCCCAAGTCTTCATCCTTGTCTTTGCCTTACGATTTGTTTTTCGAAGAATATGAAGTTACAATAAATCGATGGTAATTTACCGAGATTATCTCATATAAATAAATTTTGTCAATCATTACAAATAGAAAGGAGGAGTGAAGAATGTAAGCAAGCAGTTCAGCATAATGATAAACGATCAACTGTATCGGGAAAACCACACACTTGAGCCATTCTAGGGAGTTGTAAGCAACCTATCGCTTAATAAGCGTTTGTATGACATTGAATTCGAATGGAAAACAAACGCCTTCATTGTCAAAGTGAAAATTACCTACTTAATTCCATCTACATTCCATTAGGTAACAAACGGCAAGCGATGTAAGCAATACCATTAGCGGCTCCTAAGAATTAATGCAGCGTGGCTGATGAAAGCCGCTACCAAAATAAAAAAATAATTAACAACTTTTTTCTATTTAATGAATCTGGTTAATTTTTTTATTATTTTGCTGATTGATTTCTAGATTTAACAAAAATGGATAACAGGAACAATGAAACCACAATTTGGATTGTCCGCCGCTATCACACCGAGAAGGGAAATTACCTTATATAAGGTTAACTTAAAAATAAATAAACATGATTTGGAGTCTACGTTATATAAAGTTAATTTGAAACTTTTGTTGTTGACTGGTATTTAACAATAATAATAGTTAATTTACCTATTCTATGGTTGAATTTTTTAACCATGAAAATTGTTAATTTTAAAATAATTATTGTTCTTTAATTCTTAAAATACTTATTGTTCGTTTTACAATGCATTGTTGGGTTTTTAACCATTAATTTTAATTTTTTAGTATTTATTGTTTTAACAATGCGTTGTTTTTAACCATGGAAATTGTTAATTTTAAAATAATTATTGTTGTTTTAAAAACGCATTGTTGTGTTTTTAACCATTAAAATTGTTATTATTAAAATACTTATTGTTGTTTTAACAATGCATGGTTTTTAACCATGAAAATTTTCAATACTAAAATTTCATAGTTAATTTATTGAAACAATACTTGTTTAATTTAACAATAAAATTATAAATATTATTAACTATGAAGATTGTTATAGAAATCATGTTTATTGTTAAGTGAACTAATTATTGGTTACCTCTTTTAACCCTCCGTCATGCACATCTTCCAAAATGTACGATGTATAGATGAAAAAATCCACATAAATTTTGTTTGTTGTTTTTTTTAATGTGTTTTTTCATAAAACGATACCTAAAAATATTTGTAGAGGGTACCTGGAGACTCAAACTCCTAGCGAAATTAGAAATATATTTAAATTACAGTAAAATTCGGTGGCCAGATACATGTGCATGACGGAGAGTTAACCAGAAATATTGTTACTGTAACAATTTTTAATTTTAAATTAACCTACTAATTATGTTTTTGTTTTGTTCACATTTATTTGGGCTTTTTTCATTATTATGACTTGAACAGTTTTGATTCTGGTTCGAGATTTTTTTTTGTTTTTTTTTCAGAATCAACTGAAAAATTAGTGTAATGTATTGGCTACGGTTGCCAGGCAGACTGTACCGCTGTTTCTTAACCCGCCAATTTGTTTCTTCAGCATTCTTTAGCAACGTTACTTCGGCTACAAATTAAATGACTTATATGGGAGTCCCATTATGATTAATGAGAATTACCCTTTGCGCATAGTCTTCGAACTGTGCTAAAAACAATCTTTTTAGCGCAATATCATTGCGCTATGAATATTGTACAGGTAGCATTTGCATTTGGTGGTGGTTTTTTAAAAGACGCGAGATAAATTGTCTTTTGATCTTCCTTACAATTACACACGTTCAGAGCAAAGGAATTACGAAGAGCGAGTGGGGTGAAAAGACAGTCGCAATCGTTGCAACTTCGGGTAACTTAACTCTACACTTCGTTTAACACAAAGCAGATCAAAAACTTCAGTAAAACAGACCCGAATGATCTTTAAATTTTTGTTTATGTAGCACAATTTTCTTTCTCTATCTTGAAAAAACACACCTTATATAATGTTAACACAACTATATTGTATGTACATTTGACCTTTCTTAGTAGGGACATATATACTGTTACAACATTGAACAACCCATTTCAATAGTAGAACTGAACATACCCCGTTAACGTCATATGGGTTTTGAAAGCTAACCTCAATAGCGTTAGTCTGTAACGGGATTTTAAAATTGTGTCAACTTTCATCATGGAGTGGTCAGAGAATGAGAACCGTATAGCGCTTTCCAAGTGTGAAATGAAAAAAAAAAACGATATTTTTAAAACGCTCCGGCCACTAGGGATTAGCCGCATGTTCGTCTACCGATGCATAAAACTGTTTGAGGAGACTGGAGATTTAAAGTACAGCCACCGGTCGGGCCGACCACGCTCTGTTCAAACACCGCATGTCATCAAAGCCTTTAAATCAAGAATTCACAGAAATCCGCTACGAAAACAGAAAATCATGGCCCGTGAGATGAATATCACGCAAAAGTCCATGAGTCGAATCATTAACAAAGACTTGGCTCTTTCAAACGACGTACCTGACATTTATTGACTGCAGCTTTAAAAAAAATATTATTGAAAAATGCAAACGTCTTTTGGTGAAGCGCGCTGATAACTGGCACAGAAAAATTTTTTTTCGATGAAAAAATTTTTACCGTTCAGGAAAAATTTAATAAGCAAAATGAAAGAGTGTATGCGCGGTCATCTAAGGAAGCATCTGAACTGATTCCAAGGGGGGAAAAGGGTCATCACCCAGCTTCAGTCATGGTTTGGTGGGATGTCTCTTACGATGGGGTCACTGACCTGCATTTCTGCGAACAAGGAGTCAAAACATCGGCCAAAAGTTACCAAGAAACCGCTTTGGAAGCTGTTGTGAAGCCTCTTAACAATTCCCTGTTCCAAAACCAGCCATGGACTTTCCAGCAGGATTCTGTGCCGGTCCATAAGGCTGAAACGTCCCAGGCCTGGCTTCGAAACAATTTGCCAGCGTTCATTTCCTCTGAAGAATGGCCCTCAGGCAGTCCAGATTTGAAACCATTGTATTACAAATTGTGTTTAGAGGACAAGGTTTGTCACAAAAGATACCCCAACATTGGATCTCTTAAGACTGCTTTGGTTCGAGCTGTGGCCAATTTTCCAATGGACGAGGTTCGTGCAGCTATTGACGATTGGCCAGTGCGACTTAAGGCGTGTGTAAAGGCAAAAGGCGGACATTTCGAATAAGTATATTCTTTTTGGATACAATATACATCAATAAATATATTAAAAAATATTTGGTCCAAAAACATTCAGTACTTTTTATTTTACAGCATAAAACATGTGTAACAGTATTTATGTCCCTACTAAGTATAGTCAGGCCCCTCGGAAACGGTGCACATTAGGACGGGTCGATTTAAAATTCGACAAGGAAAATCGTATTCTAGGGGTCTAATTAAAAAACTTTGCCCGAGGAACCATACCTGTTCCGACTTTTGACCCGTAGGGTCAAATTTTGAAAAATCCCACTTTGACCCATTTAGAGTGCCCCCTTCGAGTCCAAACGTATTAACGACCCCCACTTACATTCGAGGGCCGATACGCCCATGCCATTGACACACCCCCTGAAACCCCATGAGGGTTACCGAAACAAAAAAATCAACATTTTTGGCACTTTACAGGAAAAAAAAATCATCGATTTGGAGTTTATTTTTCTCTTTAGAAATTTAGTTAGTCAGAACATATGTAAATGAAAAAATGAATTTAACTTAGTTATACGAGGGTTTCTATAAATATTTCTTGCCTTGGCAACACACAGTGTTGCCTTAAGCCATCTGACATTTCCATTGGAAAGTTTGACATTTTTTTGCTTAAACGTACTCAAAACGTTTTGACGTACGACCATCATTTGTATTGTTTACAGTGCCTAAAAAATATCAATTGGCAAAAAAAAAAATTAATGAACTCGTGAACATTTTCGTGTAATCATGATAAACTAAAATCTTTATTTAGCGATGAATCACCATCCTATGTCACTTTGATAAACTGGTTTAATGATTTCAATCGTGCCCGACGCTCGCTCAGAGACGAATGTCGTCCAAAAACGGCCATTGTGCCAGAGAACATTGATGACGTGTGTGAACTGATAATGCAAGATCGTCATATGACAAACCGTGAGATAGAGGCATCCTTGGGCATTTCTTCCACCAGCATTTCTACCATACAAATGGTCGCCTGTTTCTGCGGCAAAACTGGTCACGTGGCGATTTTTCCACTTAAGCAACGTAGGAGGTCAATTCTGAGTGGTACACGACAATTTGTTTGCCTGAAGTGTTTGGAGGAATTCTAAAAACGAACAAGAGAAACGAACCATGACAATGCGAGCTCTCACACATCGGCTCAAACTAGCGCCTTTTTGACCGTCCAAAACGTCGAATTGATAGGTCATCTTGACCTATCTTGACTTGGCACCCAACGGCTTCTTTCTATTCCAGCACATCAAGAAAATAATGCGTGGTCAACCATTTTCCTCGCCAGAAAATGCTGTTTAAGCGTTCAAAAACCATGTTTTGCAGGTGTCTCAATCGGAGTGGAAAAAGTGCTTCGACAATTAGTTTGAGCCCATGCAAAAGTGAAGGAGAATAAAAAATAAATCATGCTGGAGAATACTTTGAAAAACAATAAAACCATTTTTGATGATAAATATTCGCATTTTCCATATTAGGCCGAATATATATAGCAGCCTTCGTAGAAACTAAAATAAAAAAATCATGGTTTGAAGTCTTTTTTGCTTTCAAGTACGAGTCAAAAGTCGAAACTTCAGTATTCGTTTTTGAGAAATGGCTCCTCGGGTAAAGTTTCTTATTTTGATCCCAGAAATTTCCTTGTCACTTGAGCGATTCTTTTGTCTCTCTGTAAATCGACCCGTCTTTGTGCACATCCCGAACTCCGAGTTATCTCAAGCAATGACATAGAGAAGCTTTAAAAATTAAATGTCTTTGGGTGAGGTTTTTGTTAACCATGAATATTTTTAATTTTAAAATAATTATTGTTGTTTTAACAGTGCATTGTAAGTTTTTAAACCATTAAAATATTTATTACTAGAATTTCCTTGTCACTTGAGCGATTATTTTTTGCCTTTTTGCAAATCGACCCGCCCTAGTGCACATCCCTAGCTCCGAGTTTTCTCAAGCAATGACCCAGAGAAGCTTAAAAAATAAAATGTCTATAGGTGAAGTTTTTTTTAACCATGAAAATTTTTAATTTTAAAATAATTATTGTTGTTTTAACAATGCATTGTTAAGTTTTTAAACCATTTAAATATTTATTACTAGAATTTTCTTTTCACTTGAGCGTTTTTTTTTTGCCTTCCTGCAAATCGACCCGCCCTATCTCCGAGTTTTCTCAAGCAATGGCCCAGAGAAGCTTTGAAAATAAAATGTCTATAGGTGAAGTTTTATTAACCATGAAAATTTTTAATTTTAAAATAATTATTGTTGTTTTAACAATGCATTGTTAAGTTTTTAAACCATTTAAATATTTATTACAAGAATTTCCTTGTCGCTTGAGCGATTTTTTTGCTTCTTTGTAAATCGAACCGCCCTTGTGTATAAGTACATCCCTTACTTCGAGTATTCTGAAGCAAAGATCCAGAGAAGCTTTAAAAATTAAATGTCTATGGGTGAGGTTTTTTTTTGCTAGTTACGGCCTAAATGACTAAAACCTGCTCATTTGGAGTTCGTTTGTCATTTTGAATTGCAAGATTCTTAAGGAATATTATGGGCTGAATGGACTTAAAAAAAATAACGGGCTTATAACCAATTGGTTTCATGTTTTGTAATTATTTTTGTTCTTAAAGGTGGCTTCAATCATTGTTTATTTGGAAGCGAATTTTTCAATTTAAAATCTAGTCATCAAAAACTCAAAATAAAAAAAATGTGGCAGCTGGGGATTAAAAAAGTACTTTGGTCTATATCCACATGCCTTTAGGGGTTTGTTCTTTCTTAAAAAGTGTTGAGAGTTTAGTCATCCGCATCAATCAAGGCCATTAAGCTATTTGTTAATGCCATTTCTGGCGTTCCCACTTTTCAAGTTATGTTCTACTTACGACATTTCCCTTTTGGAATGACCCTTACCTGCAACGAAAAGAAGAAAAAAATGTTCGTGAGAAAAGGATGTACAAATAAATAATTTCGAAAGTAGGCATCAATAATTTATGCATGCGAACACACTACTTTTCAATTTCCCCTATGGATAAAGAAGAGGCCAAGATGGCCCCAGAAAGAGTTGTGTGGTGGCATTAGCACTTGTAGTGCTGAACCAGCTCGGGAAGCAAAAGTCAAACATGGAATTTACGACGGAATTGCAGATGAAATAAATTATTAAGCATTGAAAGGCCATGCCAATATTTTATAGCTATTTGCACCCAAGACCAAATATGAGACCAAACATGTGCTTAAGCAAAAACCAAAACGAGCTAGAACCTCACCCACTGTCCCCCGACTGACTTTCCGAAGCCGGCACAAAGAAGAAATGGAGGAAACGGAAATACGAGAAAACCACTTAAACTACAAACAATCGAAACGTACTCGTACGTACGCCATGGCCACACTAACCCATGGTCGGCGACTTTGAGCGGTTCTACGACAACTGCGACTTGGGCTCTTTGGCTTGGACTTGTGTGTATGTGTGCATATCAGCCAGCCACCGGGGATTTTGTGGTAAAAAAGGCAAACGTTTGGCAAACATATGTCGCTCCAATGACTATATTTAACCAAAAAATAATACTTAAATAAAATAGAACCTAAGTCACCATAAAATAAAAACATGGGTGTCAAACTTTTCAGTGAACTACACCTACACGCTCCTCTCCCATAGCCCCTGTACCAGCTCCCAATAGAAAATATTCCCGCACACACACTCTGTCAGAAGCGCGTTCATACATTATCCTTGTGCATGTGTAGGTATGTTGTCGACGTACCAAACATAAATTATCCCTGCCATTCAAATATTATTCTAGAGTCAAGTCAGGCTGGGAGGGGCTCGGAAGGGATTTGGACGTCATCGCTTTCAAAGCATGTGTTTGAGAAAGTGTAACTAATGTGCCTGTATGTGTGTGTGTGTGTTCAAATATGTGAAGTTCAACGCGACACTTTAAATATAACATTTGACTTTTTTTGGCACTCTGCCCTGTGTGCCACCGCACCGCAGCTTATAACAAAGGACAAAAAGAGGAAGCACTGTCCTCATAAAGCATTATATATTAACACTCGCACACACAAAGCCACAAACGTACGCACACACACAAGCCTCACTATAAATTATGCTCATAACGAGACTGTGTGCAATTCAAAAGGATTTTCCCAAAAAAAAAAACACCAAAAGTTCAATAGGACTTGGGCAAACATGGGTTCATGTGCTAATGTCGTTGGTAGCCGATGCTGCAGTATATTTTTGCAGTTGCCACATGCTTGCTTGCAACCAACACCATCACAACCACTGCCAATAGATAAGTCCACATACCCGGTGTGCTGTTTCCGGTGACAGCAGCGGATATCCGGCATAGAGCATATGCAGAGTTGTTGGCCAAATTCTAATAGAACATATTTACTTATTAAGAAATATTATGAAATTAAATAGAATTCAAAATTTGAGCGCTTATCGACGTGCGGTAGATGACGCTGTTACGTACGATAGCTTAGAAACTTTTTGAGAACGTAGAGCATATGCAGAGTTGTTGGCCAATTCCAATAGAACATATTTACTTATTAAGAATTATTATGAAATTTATGATTTTATATTATGTTTAAATAGAATTGAAAATATGAGCGCTTATCCACTGGCCATAGATGGCGCTGTTACGTACGATAGCTTAGAAACTTTTTGAGAACATAGAGCATATGCAGAGTTGTTGGCCAATTCTAATAGAACGTATTTACTTATTAAGAAATATTATGAAATTTATGTATTCCTATTATGTTTAAATAGAATTGAAAATATGAGCGCTTATCCACTGGCCATAGATGGCGCTGTTACGTACGATAGCTTAGAAACTTTTTGAGAACATAGAGCATATGCAGAGTTGTTGGCAGAACATATTTACTTATTAAGAAATATTATGAAATTAATGATTTTATATTATGTTTAAATAGAATTCAAAATTTCAGCGCTTATCGACGTGCGATAGATGGCGCTGTTACGTACGATAGCTTAGAAACTTTTTGAGAACATAGAGCATATGCAGAGTTGTTGGCCAATTCTAATAGAACATATTTACTTATTAAGAAATATTATGAAATTTATGTATTCCTATTATGTTCAAATATAATTGAAAATATGAGCGCTTATCCACTGGCGATAGATGGCGCTGTTACGTACGATAGCTTAGAAACTTTTATGAGAACATAGAGCATATGCAAAGTTGTTGGCAAATTCTAAATAACACATGTGTACTTATTAAGAAATATTATGAAATATATGTATTCCTATTATGTTCAAATAGAATTGAAAATATGAGCGCTTATCCACTGGCCATAGATGGCGCTGTTACGTACGATAGCTTAGAAACTTTTTGAGAACATAGAGCATATGCAGAGTTGTTGGCAGAACATATTTACTTATTAAGAAATATTATGAAATTAATGATTTTATATTATGTTTAAATAGAATTCAAAATTTCAGCGCTTATCGACGTGCGATAGATGGCGCTGTTACGTACGATAGCTTAGAAACTTTTTGAGAACATAGAGCATATGCAGAGTTGTTGGCCAATTCTAATAGAACATATTTACTTATTAAGAAATATTATGAAATTTATGTATTCCTATTATGTTCAAATATAATTGAAAATATGAGCGCTTATCCACTGGCGATAGATGGCGCTGTTACGTACGATAGCTTAGAAACTTTTATGAGAACATAGAGCATATGCAAAGTTGTTGGCAAATTCTAAATAACACATGTGTACTTATTAAGAAATATTATGAAATATATGTATTCCTATTATGTTCAAATAGAATTGAAAATATGAGCGCTTATCCACTGGCGATAGATGGCGCTGTTACGTACGATAGCTTAGAAACTTTTATGAGAACATAGAGCATATGCAAAGTTGTTGGCAAATTCTAAATAACACATGTGTACTTATTAAGAAATATTATGAAATATATGTATTCCTATTATATTCAAATAGAATTGAAATTATGAGCGCTTATCCACTGGCGATAGATGGCGCTGTTACGTACGATAGCTTAGAAACTTTTTGTGAACATAGAGCATATGCAGAGTTGTTGGCAAATTCTAAATAACACATGTGTACTTATTAAGAAATATTATGAAATTTATGTATTCCTATTATGTTCAAATAGAATTGAAAATATGAGCGCTTATCCACTGGCGATAGATGGCGCTGTTACGTACGATAGCTTAGAAACTTTTTGTGAACATAGAGCATATGCAGAGTTGTTGGCAAATTCTAAATAACAAATATTTACTTATTAAGAAATATCATGAAATTTTTGTATCTATATTATTTTTAAATATTATTGAAAATATGAGCGGTTAGCAAACGGCGGTAGATGGCGCTGTTGCATATTATAGCTATGGAATTTGCTGAGAACTACTGTCTAGTCAGTAAGTAGAGAATTATTTAATTTTTACACCCAATGACCGGGATCAACTGCCTAAATCAATGGCTAAAACCAACTGCTTAAATCAATGGCCAGAACCTGACAAATTTCAAAAGATGTCTTAGCTTGACTTAGTACTTAAACCCTAGTTCGAAGGATCCTTTACTGTTCTTGCCCTGGTTTGAGTCTGGCTATGCCAGAGAAATTTAATTATAGAGTGAAGGACCATTGAAAAGCTAAGAGCAATAAAATTTCTATCCAAAAAGCAAGCAAAAACGTTGTTAAGTTCAGTCAGGCCGCATCCTAGACTATGGCAAGAAGTCACTTATAAAATGACTAAAATAACCATTTTATTCGTGGTGTTTTTTTGGTAAGCTCCGATAATTATGACTTGAAGCAATACAGCAATAGTTTAGTCTATAGGAAAAGTCCTGTTGTATTCCTTCTTATTATTATTTATTATTTTTCTACATTTTTCTATTAAAGAGTCGAGAACAGGAGAACTAATCCTCTGGACAATTTTTTTAAACCAAGAAATGAGTTAAATGATCCGGTTCTTTTATCCAGTCCTAGATATCAAGGCTTTGACCTGCATTGTCACGAGTAACACTTTCTGAAAAATCTTACGAATGCATATTTGGATTCATTAGGAATATGCGCTTAATAAGTATGTCCTTCATGCGTCCGGCGTCAAAAAAGTGTACGTTTTTCCGATGAACCTTAGATCCCTTAAAGGGAAACTTTTTTCCTCCTGTGCCGATTTCATCCAGTAATAATCCCAAACAACATACGACCATAAGCCATCAACATGCTTAACTTCAGGATCCAAGGTTGATTCCTTTGACGACATTCTGCGAAATATTGATTAGAGACTCCATAAAGTATACATATACTAGATCGTCATAAAGTTTTAAGACTATCGAGCCTTGTCCGTTCGTCTGTCCGTTGAAACAACGATTCAGTCCAAAAGAAACGAGCTGAAGGCTCATAAATTGCCAAATATATGTCTTATGTTTGCAGATCGGTGGGTATTGAAAATGGAAAAAATCGAAAAAAGCTACTTTAAACAGGTCCTTTCAAAAATTTACATTTCGGTACACACAAACAGTGGCATTTTCTAAATTAACTGAATATGACATCAATACGGCTGAATTGGAGGCCTCGACCTAAGTGCGTAGTCTTTGGACACTGGGGCCCAAAAACCGTCCCCTAATGCTCGGGGACATATGTGTACATAGAAACCGTAAAATTTTCTAATAAACCCATATATGCATTTATATGTATTTTAGATTCGGACCAGTTTGAAATTTGGTTCGGCCCATTTAGACCCTAGGAACTCAATAATCGGCTAGCTTGAATGTTCGGGCACAGACGAGCACATACGGTTATACAGAAACCGTGAAATCTCCAAATCTCCAGAAAATCCAAATATGGAACTGTATTTCGGATTTTGACCAACCCCCCATAGGCCTAGTGGCCCAAAAACCGGCCACCTTTAACTATGGACATATGTGTATCATATTAATTATAATATCCAAAGAATAAGTCATTGACCCATTGGTATAATGACTTATTCTATACATTCTAATTAGTCATTGACTCTAGGGTGCCGAAAAATACGTCGTTACGAACATGGACCTCTGGAAAATCAGAAACAGTGGATTTTTTAAAGAATTTGAATTTTAACAATTGGCTAAAATAGAGACCTTAACCTCTATACGCCCAGGACTTCTATACGCCAGGAGCCCCACAGCCGTCCCGTAATGTTCGGGGAGTTATGGTTATCCAGAAACAGTAGCATTTTCTTGCAAAGCCATACATATACCTAGACTAAAGATTTGGACCCTCAACCAATCTACGACTATATGTGACCCGGCCTATGAAAAGCTGTTTCTCGCAATTTCTTTTAACTGCGGTTTCTTTAACAGCTGTTTCTCGCAATTTCTTTTTTGAGTCTTAAGCCACCTTTTCATAGGCCGGGTCATATTATGACATATATCTGGTAAATCAGAAGACTATAGCTCTTTTTGCTAGGTATGAAAGAAATTTCAACAGACAGGCGAACATGGCTAGATCACTTTAGAATATTGCGACGAGCTCTAGAAGCTACAAATTAGACATGTCATGGTCAATTTTTGAATGGTTATAAGCGACCCATAATAAACTGTGGCGACTGTACCATATCCATAGTATATGATGTAGAATAGTCTAGACAGAAAGCAATCTCCTCCCGAATTAAAAACACAATTTACATCCGATTTTGACTAAATTTCGTCTGATGAGTTGTGAGTGAACCATATTCAACCTCGGTAAAGTTGAAGCTCATCGCTCCATGTTTTTAAATATCCTTCACACAGAGGTCATTTAAAAGTTAAATGTCCTTCTGTCAAACCTGGACTAACCACCTACGACCTAAAACCCAAATTATTATTAAAGTTTCTTCAAGAATCTAAAAAGGACAATAATTCAACGGGCCCCAAAAATGTCCTTCTGTCAAACCTGGACTAACCACCTACGACCTAAAACCCAAATTATTATGGTGGAGAATATAAAAGCTTGGGCCGAGTCGGACTTAACGACGTTTTTACTCAAATATGATGTATCATATTTGATGTAACTACTCTGTTTTTACAATATCGATGAATTTTATACATTTTCTCCATCAGATGGCCAGCTGTCAATATTGGCAACGCAGTTAATACCTTTTCATTAGAAGTAAAGGGGTTTGTTTTAGACATGTGGTTTTAAATCTTGCCTCACTTTATACGGAATTGGTCTTTTTAACAGCTGTCACTTAATTTATGTTCAGCTTGGTTTGCCATTTCATAATGAATAGACTTACTCGGGAACAACGTTTGCAAAGTGCGGTGAATGGGGGGCCCACAACGAGATGGCCACCGATCCTGATTTTTACAAGAAAATTTTGTTCAGTGATGAAGCTCATTTTTGGTTGAATGCGTACGTTAATAATTAAAATTGATGCATTTGAAGTAATAAAAATCCACAAGCCATTGTTAAGACGCCGTTACATCCTCTACATGGGCTGATGCTCATTGGTCCGTATTTCATCAAAAATGAAGCCGGCCACAATGTTACAGTCAATGGGCAACGAGCCATTATTCATGACTTTTTCGTGTCTGAATTGGAGGATGTTGATGTGGACGAACTTTGGTTCCAACAAGACGGCGCTACATGCCATACAGCCAACGAAACAATCAAACAAAAATCTCACATCGTGTACCTGTTGCGTGGGCTCCAAGACTGAGCGATTTAACACCGCTGGACTTTTTTTGTGGGGTTATGTGCAATCGCTTGTATACGCAGAAAATCCCGACAAGATTGACGCCTTGAAACAGAATATTCGGCGCATTATTGCTGACATACGGCCCAAATTGCTGCAAAATGTGGTCAAAAATTTAACTTCTGGGCGGGAATTAATTCGAACCAGACGCGGCGTACACTTACCCAAAATCATTTTTAAAACATAATGGCAAACCCTTATCTTTATAAAAAAAAGCTAAATTCTTGGCCATAACATTAAATTGTATGCGTTTTATTTCTTCTACATGTCTAAAAAACCACCCTTTACATTCGCCAAACGCTCAGGCTATTGAAGGTTACTTTTGGTGAGTGCGTTATCTCGCGTCTTGGGCCTTTGGCGTGGCCTCCAAGATCTTGCGATTTAACACCGCTGGACTATTTTTTGTGACACGAATGACGCATTGAATATTCGGAGCGTTATTACTGACATACAGCACGAAATGCTGCGAAATGTGGTCGAAAATTGAGCCCCTCGGCTGGAATTTATTCGAACCAGGCGCGACGGCCATGTGCCCGAAATCATTTTTAAAATATAATAGCAATCCCTTTTCTTTATAAAAAAGCTTAGTTCTTGGCCATAACATTAAATTATATGCGTTTTATTTATTCTACATGTCTAGCCTGAGCCAAACGCTCAGGCTAGCGGCCCCAATTGTGTTTAATCTCTAGGTAGCCTTTGAACAAAATTAAAGTCTTGTAAGCATTTCTGTGTCACCAGTTTTAATCAAATCACGACAAGACTTAGTTAGCACCTTCCAATTGCAACTTCACACCGATGCCGAATTAGCCTAACCCACTGTGAAAGAAATTGTCATCCCTGTCCGTATAACTCAATTACACATTTTGTGGCGAATGCGAGAGCTGTCATAAGCCCGTATAGCTGCCAGACGATAGGAAAAGGTACATGAACTTTCGCCAAAAACTAAACCAAGTTATCGTTGAATCCTATACAGCAAAACATTACACACACACACAGACAGACAGACATCATTGATGGCATGAGCCAACTGGGCCAACTATGGAGTATTGAAACAAACATATATAGAGTTTGACACAATTATACATTTTCTCTCTGCGTTGTCGAAGTCATTGTTATGGTTATTAAACAATAACTGTCATTTTTGTGTTACAACCATAAATTAACAGCAGCAACTGTCGGCTGCAACTCAACGATAAACTTCCTGTCAAACTCGATTATATCGAGCGAGCGAGAGCAAGAGAGAGTAAAACTCTGCAAGTAAAGTTTCCCCTTTTTTAATGTGTGTACTTGTATGCGCGTGGCTGTATGTGTATAAGTCGCGAGTGAGTGTGTGTGTGTTTGTGGAATAGAAATAACAAATTGGACACTTTACTGCCAGATACACACACACATTCCGGCAAATGGCAACCCAGAAACCCAGTTTGAAATTGTGCTCACACAAACCGAGCTTATTTAAAACTTAGTCACATACACGCCCATGGTGTGTGCAAGTATGTGTGTGCGTGTTCAAACATTCCAGTCCTGTTGTAATGGCCATAATTTACGGAATGCATATGTTTAAATTTACACAGCCTCACAGACACACTTTAACGTGGGACAACTTACATGGCACACATACGCATCCTATCGCACACACTCAACTCCTTTATAGTCTTGCCATATGAGTTAGTATGTGTTAGCGTAGTTTTTTCTGGTTGTTCTTCTTTTTATTTTGTTTGTTAGCTAAACTAAGTTATCGAAGTATTGTGAGCAAATAAAACAAACTAGTTTGGTTCAGTCCTACTTTGTTTTATTTTTGGCTTAGTTGCAGTCGATGTACGATATTTTAGCCAAATTCTTTACACAGATACGTATATGTATTTATGAAGTATTCACACACACACATACACACATGTATCACGTCGACTGGATGTTGACCATAAAAACTCTCTGCTCTCACATGGATGGCCTGAATGGAAAAACAGTTTTATAATCGTTAACAATTTATGCGGAGACGCAGAGTCATAAATTTCGTGAATTGCCAAAGAGGCTATTTGGAGTTTGGATGGCCCATAAACTCTAACATGGTCCATAGGTTTTTGCCAATATTACTAAGTCTTGAACTAGACAATAACTGATATTCGAATGCATCATAACGTAGTGGCTTAAAGTGAAATGATAAGCATCATAAATACTGCTAAACAGTGTGACCATTTTAGCATTTTTGCAGCTAAATTTAGCATTTTTCTTTTTGTATTTAGCCGTAAAATTTTCATTTAGCATTTAGCAATTTTCTTAGTTTTTAGCAATTATTAATTTAGAATTTTTTAGCATTATTCTATCCAAAAAATTTCAAATATTTTAGTACTTCTTTTATAAAAAAAAATCTGATAATTTTGAGTGGACTACACATTTATACATATAACCATGGCTATTCAGCTTTCAGTGAGTGCCTTCAGCATCTTAAACGCTACCTGATGAAATTGAGTATTTGGTGTCAGAAACTTACAATTGGTTTTCCAAATCTACTTTAGCATTTACGCGTCGATTAATGATTATTAAAACTGGTAAGAGCTTGTGACACTAGATGGTTGTCAATTGAATCAGCTGTAAATCGTATAGAAAGTCAATGGCTAGAGTTGAAAACTCATTTTAAAATTGCCGCAACGGTAGAATCATGTCATCAAGCCAATATTTAAAAAAAAAAAAATTGTACACTGACAAACATTTATTAAATCTGAAGTTTTTGAAACCTTTGCTGTCAGATGTACAAGGGCGACCGCAAAAATAACTGGCCTTACATAAAAAAAAAACATTTTTTTGGAATTATTATTATTTATTTTTCAACATAATCTCCTTCCAACTCAATACACTTCATCAAATGTTTTTCAAGTTTTTTAATTTCATCCGAAAAATAAGATTTGTCAAGACCTTCAAAATATGCCTCAGTTTCAGCAATAACCTCGCTATTGGACGAACATTTTTTGCCACCGAGAATTTTTTTTAAATTTGGAAACAAGAAATAATCGGAAGGAGCTAAATCTGGACTATATGGTGGATGCGGAGCAATTTCAAATCGTAATTCGGCCAGTTTTTGTTGAGTTAAAAATGCAGTGTGTGAAGGAGCATTATCTTGATGAAAAATAACTTTTTTGTAAATCAGTCGATTTATCTTGATTTCTCAACCGATCCAATAATGCACAATAATATTCACAATTTATAGTTTTTTTCTTTTTTCAAGATAATCAATAAATATTATACCCCTTGCATCCCAAAATACTGTGGCCATTACTTTTCCTGCTGACTTAACAGTTTTCGCCTTCTTGGGACCACTTTTACCAGCTTCTATCCATTGTTTTGACTGTTCTTTGCATTCTGGGATGTAGTGATGGATCCATGTTTCAGCAACAGTTATGAATCGGCGCAAGAACTCTATTGGATTACGCTGATAAATCGCTAAAAGCTCCTCGGAATTGGTCCGATTTTTTGGGGCAAAGTCAACAAACGCGGCACCCATCTTGCGAATAGCTTTTTCATGTGGAGTTTATCATGTACAATAGTCCGAACTTGTTTTTCGTGTATTTTAACAATATCAGCAAGTTCTCTGAGCTTTATTCGTCTATCTTTAGTCACTTCATTAAATATTTTTCTAATGTTTTCAATAGTAGTAGCATTTTTCGGTCTTCCAGAGCGTTGTTCATCTTCCGTACTTGAACGACCCATTTTAAATTGTTGAACCCAGAATTGCACGGTGGAGTATGATGGTGCATTATCACCATGAACACAATCCAATTCATCTTTGATTAATTGTGGCGTATAACCTTTCATAAAAAAGTGTTTAATTACCGCACGAAACTCTTATTTTCCATTTTTCAAAAAATATAAAACTTGTTTACTTCAATCACCTGTTACAAAGAAAATAATCATTAAATATTTCGGAAATTTTGGCAGATGGCTTATAAAAGATTGCTTTTAAAAAACAAAAAAAAAATTGCTAGTAAAACAGAAAATGTGCCAGGCCTGTTAGTTTTGCGGTCGCCCTCGTATGTATGTACAAGCCAATGTGATATTGAATTGAATGGTCACTTTTTCCTTAATGTATGTAAGTAGCTTTATGTTTCTTTTTTATTCAATAAATAGTTTTTTTTTTTGTTTGCCATGGCTCAACAATACATGGTTGAATTATTACTTGACATTGTTTTATTCTAATGAAATATATTTCTAAGGCAACATTGAATACAAAATTTTAAAAAATAAAAGCTTAATAGTGATAATTTAAAAAAAAAACGTTTTTTAGTTTAGCATTATTTTTTGTAATTTTAATATTTTTTTTTAGCATTTCTTAGCATTATTTTAATGCTGATTTAGCTGCAACACTTTTTTAGATCTGGTCACACTGCTGCTAAACGAAATGGAAGCAATTAATTACCACGAAAGGCATGCAGATCAATGAATATGCAAAGACCTTGAAAATACTGGGTGGGCCAAAATTTACCATGGGGTTTAAAAATTTACTAACTTTTTCGTTTATATATTTTTTTTCTTCAGATTATAAAGGGTGATCCATCTAGAGGTATTTTTTCAGAACAAAAAACAATATAAAAAATCAAATCAAGTGTGGAATCTTTATTGGTAATTTGAAAGGACATTTTATGGCATTTATTTTTTGAAAATAATTACCATCAAATGCCGGCAACTGTTTTATGGAAATGAGCGTTCAGTGAGAAACGGGAAGATCCGCTGGTTTCGACGAAAATTTTGTTCAGTGATGAGGCCCATTTCTGGTCAATAAACAAAATTGCCGCATTTGGGCTGAATAGCAACAAGAATAGGTGCAAGAGGTGCCATTATACCCAGAGAAAACCACGGTTTGGTGCGGTTTATAAGCTGGTGGAATCATCGGTATCATGGCGCTATCGCGCCATGATATCGATCTCCATGCTACCTGAAATTGAAGCCCCTAATCTTGACGACACTTGGTTTCAACTGGACAGTGTCACTTGTCATACAGCTGCTCAAACAATGGATCTATTGGCAGGTCATTTCGCAAAGCAGCTTATTTCACGTTTTGGACAGGTGAGTTGGCCGCCTAGAACGAGTGATATTCCACCTTTAGACATTTTTCTTTGGGGTTACGTAAAGTCCAAAGTCTGTGCTGACAAACCAGCTACGATTCAGGTTTTGGAAGCCATCATTACGCTTGTCATTAAAGCCATACCGGCCGAAATGCTCGAACGAGTCATCCAAAATTGGACCCTCAGAATGGAAACCCTGGGGCGTAGTTGCGACCAACATTTGAGGGAAACTATATATACAAAAACCAAATGCCATAATATGTCCTTTCAAATTGCCAATAAAGATTCCACACTTTTTGTTCTAAAAAAAACACCTCTAGATGGATCAACCTATATAAATAACACCTGGGGAATAACTAATGGAGAGATTCGTAACTGCACGCAGAAAAAAAGTATGGTTGGGGTAACAATATTCGAAGAGCACCATATTATTGTTGGTTATATGGTTGTGGCGCAACAATATTATGATCATCACAACAATAGTATTATTCACACACAACCATACTATGATCCCCATAACAATATTATGGTCCTCACAACAATAGAATCATTCACATTCAACCATAATATGATCCCCACAACCATATTACGATCCTCATAACCATAGTTTGTTTAACGTACAACCATAGTATGATCCTCACAACCATAGTATGACTTACGCACAACCATACTATGATCGACAAAATTGTGTGTAAAGACTGGAATACGTTGTTATTCAACAACAAAGAATTTTATTAAGTAAGTTATGTAACGATAGGAGTGACTTATTTAACAGTAAAAAAAATCATTTATTAAAAATATTTTAGTTATACTAATCCGTATTTTTTTTAAATATAATTTTTATTACTATTATTGCGTAAGAATAGTAAAAATAACATTGTCAAATTGAAAAAAAAAATAAGTTTTTGCCAGTATGATTGCCGTAATTATCTTATTGTTAACATAAAACCCATGAATACAATACTTTTGCCCCACCAACCATATTTATATTGTTGCTACAACCATATTTTTATTTTTAAATTTGACAACAATACTTTTGTTACATTTCAACAATATTAATATTGCCGCAATTATACTATTGTCAAAATGAAATTCAAAAAACACTACTATAGTTGCGACGACCATACTTTTACTGCAGAGAACATACTATTGTTGCCGTGACCATATAGTAACCATATCTTTTCTCTGCGTGTGAAGAAAGAACCAGAATACTAGTAAGTAGGCAAAAATATAGGTTCTGAAAATCCAAGAGCCATTCAGCAACGCCAATTGCACCCCATTAGGTGTACAGGTACGAGTATAAGGGTGAACCTGACGCAACGCAATGCCTGGCGCTATCTCACATTTCCATTGTAAAGTTTGACATTTTTTAGCATAAACGTACTTAGAACGTTTTGACGTACGACCATCATTTGTGCTGATTACAGTGACTTGAAAAAATCAATTCGGCAAAAAAATGCAATAAACTCGTAAAAATTTTCGTGCGATCATTGTTCACATTTTTCGACGTGAATTACAATGACAAGAGTACATCGATGAACTTAAATCTTTGTATGGCAATAAAGCACCATCCTATAGCACTGTGAAAAACTGGTTTAATGAATTCAATCGTGGCCGACGCTCGCTCAAAGACGAAGGTCGTCCAAAAACGGCCGTTGTGCAAGAGAACATTGAAGCCGTGTGTGAATTGATAATGCAAGATCGTCATGTGACATACCGTGAGATGGAGGCATCCTTGGGCATTTCTTCCACCAGCATACATTCGACATTGCATGAACACCTGGTCGTAAAAAAGGTTTGTTTTCGTTGGATCCCGCACAATTTGACAATCGCTCAAAATAAAAAGGCTCGTGGCGATTGGCGCAAAGAAATTTTGAAAAATACGATCGCGGTGCCTCAAAGGACCTTTATAAGATCGTCACAGGTGACGAATCATGGATCTATGAGTATGAGCCCGAAACAAAACAGCAATCGACCGTGTGGATCTTCGAAGACGAGGCAAATTCAACGAAAGTTGTTCGTGGAAGAAGCACTGCGAAGCAAATGGTCGCCTGTTGCTTCGGCAAAACTGGTCATGTGGCTACTGTTCCGCTCGAGTAACGTAGGACGGTCAATTTTGAGTGGTACACCACAATTTGTTTGCCTGAAGTCTTCCGAGAAACTCGTAAAACGAACAAGAGAAGGCGAATCATTGTGCAAAATGACAATGCGAGCTCTTACACATCGGCTCAAACCAGCGCCTTTTTCACCGGCCAAAACGTAGAAAAGGTGGGTCGTCCGCCGTACAGCTCTGACTTCGCACCCAATAACTTCTTTTTATTTCCGCACATCATGAAAAAACTGCGTGGTCAATGATTTTCGTCGCCAGAAGATGCTGTTGAAGCGTTCAAAACCCAGGTTTGGAGTTGTCTCAATCGGAGTGGAAAAAGTGCTTCGACAATGGGAGTTGTCTCAATCGGAATGGAGTTGTCTCAATCGGAGTGGAAAAAGTGCTTCGTCAACTGGTTTGAGCGCATGCAAATGCTGAAGAATAATAAGTAATAACACCATTTTTGATGATAAATATTCGCATTTTCATGATTAGGCCTGAAATATATATAGCATCCCTCGTATATCGCTGTAGCCAGTTTTACTAGTTTAAACTCTGATACAAATTTAATTTTTATGAAATGTTTAACTTGTGAGTATTTCAAGAAACCATTATTTTAATAGAGCCATTGTTGCCTTACTCAACTCCAATAGTTTCCCTTTTCAAATTGTCCTTTCCGCTGAATAGTGTCAAGAACTTCAGGTTCGCACTCCACATTGACGCAATCTGCATAAAGTCTTGCAGATCGGACCAGGTCTTAGCTGGCATTCCCAGCCTTTATCCTCGCAGTTCATTATTTTAAAGTCATCTTCAGCTTTCACTTCTCAGGTACGGACAAAATGAAAGTTGAACAATGCGTGGCATTCCCTTACTAAGCCTTAACATATTGAATAGTTTTTATGCACGAATAAACACACACACGCCTATGACCAAGCGCCAGCGTTGCATATGCAATTACACTAACACCAGTGCACCACCACACCCTTTTTAAAGCCGAAATGAAAGGGAAAAACATACGAAACTTTACAACGGCAACAATAGCCTGAGACCAGCAGGCTTCAGCAACACAACAATTGTGTCAGTTGTATTAAGAGCTTTAGGAGGAGCACAAAAAAAAGTCACGAAGCAGAGAAAGCGAAGCGTAAAAAAGCGAAAATTGAGCGCCGCCAAACAACAGACGATTTATGCGGAAAAGGTAAGAGTTGCTGCAGCGGCAGTGGAGCCAGCAATACCAACACCAGCAGCAGCAAATGATGATTTACGAGCAACAGTGGCTGGCATAGAAAGAAGTTATGTTGCTGGGATGCAGGAAGACATTGGGGGTGGGGTGGGTGCTGGTGTTGGTGAAAGTTGGTTGTGTCAGCCGTGGCTTGTTCGTAGTAGGAGGGAGTGCGGCAGCGAATGTGGCGTGGTGTTGCAACTGTTGCCCTGGGTCGTTTTGGCGTAGGTGTTGCTTTATATTGCTTCCTAGCAATTGCCAGCACTTGCGCGTGTGTGTTTGTGTGCGTATGCAATTATATGTGACTGCATATGCTGATGTTATTAAAGTCGGTGATGGTTTGGTTGCTGTTGCTGTTGATGGCGTTGACGTTGATGTTGATGGTGCTGGTTGACGATGCCGATGCAGATGAGAACGAAAATGTTGTTGCTGGCGATGAAGTTTATGTTGCTGTTGGCACTGGCGGGCGTTGGTGATGTGTATTGCTTTTCATGCTCACCATGATGAGGACGACGATGATGATGGCGCATACAGTTGACCTATATTTTTGTTTTCAGCCATAATGAAAACTGAAAGGAACAAAATGTACATTCATTACAGCAACGCACTTATCCAGCAGCAAACACACACACATATGAATACTTGAATACTCTTCCAGTTCCCCCCTAACATAATCCTGCATTCCCGTAGCAATTCCTTGTGATTATCCTTAGCCACCTGCTCCACCACCGCCACCACCACAGTGGTTCAAAGACAAAAATATATAATCGCGAATTTCAAGGGATTTTACACAGCTATAAATAAGGTACATTCGAGTTTTTTGGGGTATTTCTGGACCTATAGCAATAATAGGTGGCATGTGGTACAGCTAAGAAGTTGGCAACCTCGGGTGGATAAAAAACGTATAATATTCGGCAGAGCAGTCTTCAACTAATCAAGAAGAAGGTTGTCTTTTAAGAAAGCGCAAGACTACGGAACATGTCTGAACATATTTTTTTATATACACCCCGGTTTGCGTCGCTAATTGGGACAGGACAAACGACGCAAACTGAATCACGTTTTTCCATACGTTTGTATGGATTTTTATTTCATTGGTTCCGAGATTCATAATTTGGGCTAAAAGAATTGATTTTCAGTAAAAAAAACATATTTTTTTTGAATAAATAGCATTTATTAAAATAAAAATATAACAGTTCATGAGAAAAACGAGGAAAAAAAATGAGAAAAAATTAAAAATATGGAATTCATAACATAAAAGTAAAGTCTACATCGATGTGTTGATTTTTTAATCTGAGCTTGACTCATCTGAATCGATTATCGGTTGGATTTGTCGATTTTGCTGATCTTCTTATGAAATTATCTAAAGTTTGTTGGATTTAAATAGCCTTTCTGAATCTGCAAGTTCTTCACATATGTGTGGAACTTCACTAATATCTTCCGTATCTTTGAGAATGCATTCTGGATAGTATAATTCTTCCAAAAATCTTTCATGGAAGGCAAATCATCTCCGTCAGTTGCTTTTAGAAGTTGACTAAAAGTTCGTCGCAGATAGTACGACTTGAAGTTGGCTATAACACCTTGATCCATTAAATGCATCACAGATGTGGTATTTGGGGCCATAAAAATAACTTGAACATTTTCCGAAAAATCGTCTAAAAAAATGGGATGACCTGGTGCACTGTCATGTAACAACAGCACTTTAAACTCAATGTTTTTTGAAGAACAGAAGATGTCGGATTTAACGTGATTATCGCCGAAATGGCCTGAACCACGGTGTGCCATCACACTAGGGGCGGTACGATGCGACGGCCAACGCCCCATTGGATTGATTCCGCCGGTACCAATTCGAAGCATAACAGTTATGGGTCATAGCTTCCCTCTTGGTTAGGGGTCGAGGACTATCTAAACCTCTACTGTTCTATGGGTCACAGCACCCGGTAGCAATGCAACTCCACATCGAACCGAAGTTCTCCCCGCGATTTGGGTATAAACCACAGCCACCACGATACTCCCCGAGGGGCCGCACCATATAGTCAGGCCAGAACAAGTTCTGGGGGCACCTGACTACCCGTGGTACCAGATTTAAGTCTCCGGTCAGACCTCGTAAGCAAAAGGCTACTCCCAGTTTTTGTTCCATACAACATGGGACTGGTCACCCATAGCACCGACATCCTAAAACCAACAATCAACCTCTACTCTATACTGCCAAACTCGCCCTAGCACGCCGCATCGAGAAAACCCTATTTGCGAACTCATTCGCTCTGGCCAAAACCTCTTGTGAAGCAACCATCCCTCTAACATCCCACTGTCCGTCCGTCATTTCAATTCCTAACCGACCTAAATCCCTAACACTTTCATAAAGAGTACATTCACAGAGAACATGCAACCAATCCTCAAGAACCGCACCACAATCACACGACTCCCTATCGCTTAGGGTCCTCTTGTGCAAAAATGCATTGAGGGACCCATGACCAGTCAGCAAAAAGCCGAGAAAAAGGCCAAAGCTAAAATCTGGCTGACCACTAACAAACCTAACATCCCTGACAAACCTATAAGTAACACGCCCTTTCACACTACCGTCCCACCTAGACTGCCACCTCTCCATCACACATTCATCCAAGTGAGTCCTAATCTCACCAGCATTTTTGAAGCACAATAAGATTTTAGCTCAGGAGCAGCGCAATTTTCCCTCCAATCCTTAAATAAAGATGCAGTCATCCATGCTTTTTTATTTGCATGCCAATGAACAGAAAGTTCGCTCCTTTAAACATTTTTAAAAGCTCTCGCGTTTTCAGAGTGATAAATTAAAAATGGCTTAAATTTGAAATCTCCCGCTGCATTTCCTCTCAAAAGAAGTGTAAGTCTATCTTTACTAGATTTATAACCAGGCGAAGACTTTTCGCATTAGGAAATGTATGTTCTTCCTGGTAAACGCTTCTAAAAAACTCCTGTTTCATCAGCGTTTAAAACTTGTTGTGCAGAATACCCACCTTCTTCAATAATTGCCTTTAATTCAAGTTAGAACTTTTCTGCAGCTGAAGTATCTGCACTAGCAGCTTCTCCTTTTAATGCAATGCTATGCAAATTTAAACTGGTTTTAAGACGGACAAACCAACCTCTGCTTCCATTGAATTCTTCGGACCTTTCGGCACTTGATACTGGATAACTGTCTTTCAGATATTCAAATGAACTTAAAGCTTTCTTTTGAATTACCATTTGACTTAACGGCATTCTCCTCTGGTTTTGATCATCGATCCAAATGCTAAGAAGCGACTCCATTTTTTCCATTAAAGGACTTCTCCTTTTTGAAATCTGTTTATGTTGTGACGATGTTGTGTTTTCAGCAATTTTTTATTTTTATCAGCATCTGTGGAACAAATGGATTTTATTGTAGAAGGGGCTAGTCCAAAGCTTCTTCCAATATCAGCAGCTTTTTCCCCAGAATTAAAACGTTTAAAAATGTCCAGTTTTTGTTCTAAGCTTATTTGCTTTCTTGTTTAACTCATTGTTGCAAAATGTTTAGATTAAACTTCACTTCAGCAAATGTAATTTGAAACTAATAACTACCCTCACTTTCAACCAGCAGACAACCTTCATTAGAAATAAACGGGAAATCCCCTTTTTCTGTTTTAGCTTTGTACAAATATTTTAATATTAACGACGCACATCAAAACACAAACGACGCAACTTCGAAGCCCTGCAACGCAAAATGAAATATAAACGGGAAATCCAAAAAAAACAGTGTCCGAAAAATCGACGCAAACCGGGGTATTGGTGTACTCTATTTTAGAATATAGGGTATATTCTCTTTTTCATCCCGTTTGTAACACTGCGAATACAGGTCGGAGACCCCATAGGCTATAAATATTCAGAATCTTTGCAAAATTCTTAGGCGATCTAGTCAAGACCGTCTGCCCATTTGTTTGTATATTAAAGAGTTTTCTATTGAAGCTTGGTATGAAATTCTCCCGAAACATGTGTTGTTGGACTAACACATTTGTTATTGCAACTGGGCCAGATCGGTCAAAAGGAACAATTTTCAAAAAACACAAAGACTGGGGTAACGTCTGGAAAAACCAACAACCCTGAACTTTATGGCAATATTTCGGCAACTATTAAGGATATGACATAATATTTCGAACATTTGATGTTGGCATAGAGAAAAAGTGGGCGGTGTCACGCCCCCTTTCTTAGAAATCGCATTTTCGGTCAAAGTAATGGCGATCGGTCCGTTACTTTGGACAAAAATAAAAACATGTGAGCATAATGAAACCAAAGACTAGGAAATTATTATAAGTATAAACTATGCTAAGGTAAAAGTTGGCAAGGGGGAGTGGCACAGCTTACACAACCCGGATTTTTAGAAGATAATAAGACAGGAACAAATGATGAAGATAATATCTCAAGAACATATAATGAAGATAATATCTCTGGAACAAATGATGTTGGCACGCTTCTAACCCTATGCTGGAGGAGAAGTGGGCTGTGCCACGCCCCCTTAAAAATAATAGACCGATTTTATAAAAATGAGTTCAAAGACTAGGAAATTATTATAACTATACTATAGTAAAATTAGATAAGGAGGCGTGGCACTGTCCACACAATCCTGACATAAAGATAATATGACAATGAATATCTCCTGAACTATTGGAGATATGACGATGAACTTTGGAACATTTGCAGTTGGAATGGAGCATAAGTGGGCGTTGCCACGCCCCTACCCATACCCCACCCTTATAAATCGCTTATAAATCCAAGCTTATGGACCGATAGTTGAAAATGTAAACAGAATGAATTCATTGAATTAGGAAATTATAAGAAATTACGCTATGGTAAAATTTTACAAGAAGGCGTGGCACTGCCCACAAAACCCGGATCTTAAAAAGACAATATCTCATAAACTATTGGAGACACGAACATATGCTGTTGGCATGGATCTAAACACATACTGCAGGTGAAGTGGGCGGTGACACTGCCACCCCTAAAAATCGCATTTAAGGCAAAAGTAATGGACCAATCGTTATCACAGTTTAACTGAATTAAAGACTAGAAAACTGTTATAAGCTATGGCTATGGTAAAATTGGACAAGGGCACCTTTTGGGATATGAATGATATTAAAAAAATATGCTGTTGTCATGGCTCCAAACACATCCTGAAGGAAAAGTTGGCAGTGCCACGCCCCCTTTAAAAAAGAAATTTAAGCCCAAAATAATATAAAAGTTTAACAGAATAAAATCAAAGACTAGAAAGTTATTGTAATCAATGCAACGGGCAATAAAATTGGACAAGTGGGCGTAGCATCGGCCACACAACCCTAAACTAAACATGTTAAAATCTAATAAACTATTTGAGATTTGAATGATATTTGGAGCATATGCTGTTCGCATAGATCGAAACACATCCTGGGGGAAAATTGGGAAGTGCCACGCCCCCTTTAAAAAATGGAATTTATGGAAAAAGCAATTTATTTAAAAAAAGTAAATTATATAAGAGAATGAAAGCAATGATTACCATTTTATTATCGAAAGGTCATGAAACCGCCCCTGATCCTAATATAGCCTTTAAAAAAAACGTTCCGCATGATCAAAAGGGGCTATTTTTAGTCAATATAGACGTACTAAGGAAAATTTTGTAACCAATTTAAATATGGAGAAATTTAAAAGTTTTGGCTGTGATGAGGATTAAACGCATGTGCCAAAAAGGCCCAAGAAAAGTACCACTTTGCATTTCCAAGCATTAAGCTCCTCTCTCTGGAGCTTGGGCAATGTCGATCTCAGTATGTAAGAGTTACTTATTCGAAGCTCATGAGCGTGATCGCATTTAATTTGTGGCTTCTATAGCTGCAGGACCTCAAATCGTAAGGGACATTTGTGTGGGGGCTATTCGAAAACATTGACCAATCTAGCAGAACATGGTTGTTGGTCGCTTCTTCTGCTCTGTGCGAAATTTGGTAGATATCGGATGTAAAATGTGGCTTTTAAAGCTGTAGGTTCTGGAATCGGAAAGGACCTTTGTAAGGAGGCTATATGAAAATATGGACCCATGTGGTACAATTTCACCACAGTTAATTAATGGTCGCTCATACCGTAGCACGATAAATTTGTGCATGATCGGGTGTAATTTGTGGCTTCTAGAGCTGCAGGACCTCAAATCTGGAGGGACCTTTGAGTAGGAATTATTCGAAATTGTCTACCGATATGGTTTAATTTTACCAGAAATATGTGTTGGTCGTTCGTAATGTTCTGTGCGAAATTTGGTAGGAATTGGATATAAAGTGTGGCCACTTGAGCTGTAGTTTCTGAAATCGGGTAAGATTATTGTGAGAAGGGTATACGAATACTCGTATAAGGACCTCTGTGGTCCAATTTCACGGTTAATCAATGGTAGCTCATACTGTACCTTGCAAAAATTGTGGTGGATATATTCGAAAACATGGACTAATTTGGTTTAATTTCACCAAAGATATGTGTTGGCCGTTTGTAACGCTCTGTACAAAATTTGGTAGGAATCGGAAGTAATATTTGATTCTAACGATGGAGGTTCTAAAATCGGCAAAGACCTTAAAGACCCAGTTTCACAACAGTCAGTCATAAAATACCATGCAAAAATTGGGTGTAATCGTGTGTAATTTGTGGCTTCTAGAGCCACAGGACCTCAAATCAGGAAGGACCTTTGTGTGGGACCTACACGAAGATATGGACCGATATAGTCTTATTTAAGCAGAGGTGTCAAGCTCTGTGCGAAATCGGGAGTAATATTTTCTTGACCTTTAGGTTCAGAAATCGGGATAAACATATTTGTGATTGCAAAATATAAACCGATGTGGACCAATTTCAATAAGGATTGTCCTTGGCCCATACAAAAAGAATGTACATACCAAGTTTCCTCGCAATCGGTTAATAATTCGACTTGTACTTTGATTGCAACAATGGATGGACAGATGGCCATCGCTCAATGGAATCAGATAGTGATTCTGAGTCGATTGGTATACTTGACATAGGGTCTATCTCCATTTCTTTAAGCTGCTGCAAAAATCTACACAAAGTCATAAAACCCAGTACCACTTCGTGGTGTAGGATATTTAGTAAAGACCGAGAAAATTGGTAAAACAATTTTGTGATTGTGTATAACTTTTTAACTATAGGAGATGCAGATAAAACATTTCATATCTAGTAACAAGTGTGACGCGCAAAATAGAGAGGGACCTAAGGTTAAAAACCAGTTTTGTTCAGGAGAGCCATTTTAAAGATTAGGTCCCTTTCTATTTGCGCTTAGAATCGTCAACTTCACTTTCATAAAACGCGCATATGTCTGGGAGGGAACACTTTTGGGACATGGGATCGGTCTCATTTTATAGTCAGAGGTTGTCCACATCAACAAAAGAAAAAAAATCAAAATTGATTTTTTTTTTACCCAGGTCCCTTTCTATATGTCACAAGTGCTTTTCAAAAATATCAATTTCACACAAATCGGATAAAAACTGTGGTTTTAGAGAGCATCACACGAGGTGACCAACTGCGGAGCCGTGCACTTGTGGCTGGAGATCAAGAAATGCTACTTGTAACTCCAATGCACCTTACCTCATCTATGAAGAATTTCATCGATCTGCGACGAACACCACAGAAATTAGAAAATTCTTTCCAAAATGTTTTTCTATTTTCCAGCCACTGTGCAGCAGCCAACACATTTCGCTGCTCATGATTTCCTTTGGAGAAAATATGCTCCAAACTAAAGAAGCAACCAACAGCAGCAACAACAAAAAAGTAATAATAAAAGTACCCGTATTCAGGATTATGGATGTGGAGCTCTTTTTCTCCGCTGCTTCGCTCCAGTCCAAACGGTGCAATGGGGAAATTTGCCAGTGTGAATGTGAAATGTTGCTCTAAGGAGGTGCTTCTTCATGTGTAGGCAGTGCCCTCCATGTATGCTTCTGCTTGCAAGAAGGTATACCAAGAAATAAAACTGTCATCCTTATAATTCGTTGTTGTTGCTGTTTTGTATATTGCATATCCTGTATATATTTCAGTTATTTTGCTCACTTTTTTCGTTTCATTTCGTAACCGAGTTTAGCTACTCTACCATTTATTTCTTGTAGCGAATTACACATTTTTTATGCAGTAAAAAAGTACCTGCAGCACAGATGTTGTGTTGTTTGAGGAGCAAATCCCACCTGGGGCACGCCACAGCTGCTGGATGGTTTTTTGGTGAGATGAAGTTTCTACAGTCGTTAAACTATTCATTCAAGGAGCGATTATATCTGGGAAATCTACACTACAAATTGTGTTTTTAGTTGGTTAGTTGGCCAATAAAGGGAACTTAGGTGAAACAAGTAAGAACTTGCAAGACCGAACCTTGTGTTTATTTAGGTGAACCGTTTTTGGTCCATCGAACCGATCTCAATATCAGTCAAATATTTAAAATAAGCTCGTATTTTTCTAGCAAAATCGGCATAAACTTGAGTAACCTTATCGCCATATTCGACGGTGGTTCATTCCTTAGATTATAAGGGCCGTTTTAGGGCTCCTTAATTTCTTGGCAGTATCACGACATCATAAAAATCGGATTCAAGGCGAAAGTAAAGGACCGGTCGCAAAAAATATTAACAGAATCAAATCAAAGACCAGAAAACTGAACAGGGATTAGCCGGCTCAAGAGCTCATGCTTCTATATTTAAATAGAAGACAAGTTTTAACAAAATGGCAAAGTGACACTGATTTTCGTGGCTGCACACTGCTTTTATCATGATTTCGGGTCCGTGGCAACCCTTTTCAGAAAGCTTTGCTGCAATTGTTGAAAGTAAAACCGAACTCTATAAGGCCAGACTCTCCCCAAACGAATGAGAACTACTGTTGTAAACCTTATTTTTCAAGTTTTCTTCACACAATTGCCCACGAAAATGGTTATAAATTATGCTATGGTTAAATTTGGGGGGCGTGGCACCAGAATAAACCAAAGGCCAGTGGTCAACAGGGTACCCATATTAATACCATTGTTGACCACTGATCGCCCAACATGACCATAAGCCAAAACATCCGGCAACTACACAGAAAAATTTTTTTCGTGACAATCACGAACTACTTTATATAAATTCCGAAATTTATCTTATTTTCTGGCTAAAGAATTTTTTTCTGAAACAAATAAGAAACAAATCTTCAAAATAACGAAATCGGTTTGATGATAAAAATTCCTGATTTTTAAGAGATAAATGAAATTTTTTTGTTCTTAAAGAATTTCTTTCATAGTTTTTTTTTTTTTTTTTTTGGTCGGCCAAAAATCGCTGGTTTGGGCCGATGTGTGAGAGCTCGCATTGTCATGGTGCAAAAAGTGCTTCAAACGACGTTTATAAGATTGCCACAGGTGACGAATCATAGATCTATGCGTATGAGCCCGAAACAAAACAGCTATCGACCGTGTGGGTCTTCCAAGACGAGCCAAATCCAACGAAAGTTCTTCGTGAAAGAAGCTCTTCGAAGCAAATGGTCGCCTGTTTCTTTGACAAAACTGGTCATGTGACGACTGTTCCACTTGAGCAACGTAGGACGGTCCATTCTGAGTGGTACACCACACTTTGATTGCCTGAAGTCTTCGGATAAATTCGAAAAACGAAGAAGAGATGACAAATCATTGTGCACCATGTCTCAATCGGAGTGAACAAAGTGCTTCGACAATTGGTTTGAGAGCATGCAAAAGTGTATGAATCTTGCTGGAGAATACTTTGAAGAACAATAAAACCATTTTTGATGATAAATATTCGCATTTTCATTATTATGCCAGAAATATATATACAGCAGTCCTCGTATTTGGATTTGTAGCAAAATTTGCTTTGGCCATAGTGACTGTTGATGGCCCGTTTTGACCATACGCTGCGTCTTTTTGAACCACTTGTGCCGAAACGTCCACCAACGTGGTTTTTTCAGGAATTCAAGCGTCCCACCTAACAGTACCCATTTTCACCATTGTTTGTCCACCAAAATATGATTTGATTAATAAATAATCAAAAAAGTGCGATTTTTTTGCGTTCCCCTTGAAGGGGAACCCCGATTTTGCCAGTGGGCCGATTTTGCCCATTTACAGTACCGCTCAGCTTGGGAGTTAATGGTGGTGTATGTCGTAAGGTAACGTGTCTGAACGGTTCAACTTAGTGAACTTAGTTCGATGCTTATTGACTATTGACTACAAGTCATCTTACAGACCTCCGCGTGGTTTCAGCGGTGTTTTTACAACCGTTAAAGAAACGGCAGACCTGTGAGAGGCGAACTTACCTCAGGTTAAAGAGGTAAAAGTTGGGTTTGAACGCCTAAGGGTGGTCCAACCATAATGCACGACGTTGGTACGATGTTGTTGAAGGTACACAATTGAGCAGCGCCTTAAAATAGTTGAAGCCTTTAACGAAAAAAAGCGTTGAAATCGAAATGCATTTCGTGCACTTTGTGATTTTTGGTCAACATAATGGACCAAATGTGTCCACAATCGGGAGAATTGTGAGCAAATTTCAGCAAACCGGGTCTGTAGGAGATGTAAAAACACCTGGGCATGCTCGCCCAGTTTGTTCTGCGAGGAAACATTGGTGTTGTTTGCGATAGTGTGGCAGAAGAGCCTTCAGCCTAATTTGCATCACTTATGCAAATTTTGAACAAAGATTTGAATTAACACGCTCACAAGGTTCAGTTGACTCAGGAGCTGAATCCTACTAAACATTTCAAGCATCGTCAATACGTCAAATAAGTGGTTGAACAGACAGAAGTGAATGATGACTTTAGAAGGAAAATCATCTTCAGCGACGAGCCACACTTTCACCACAGTGGACTTTTTAACCGAATTGCCGTATTTGGGCAAATGAGACTACACCAGTGGTGGTTCAAAAGCCCATGCATCCATAGAGAGTGTTTGATTGGTGCGGTTTATGAGCTGGCAGCTTTATCGACCCGTACTTCTTCGAAAATGAGGTCGGTCAAGCAGATACCGTGACTGGAGTTCTCTATCCCGAGATGATAACGGACTTCTTGAGGCCAGAAATTGAGGATATGAACCTGGATGAAATGTGATTCCAACAGGACGTTATGTGGTTCCAACAGAATGGTATCACTTGCCAACCAGCCAATGGAACAATGACTCTTTTGCGCGAGAATTTCAATGGCAGTGTTGAATGACGTCGTGGCAATGTTAATTGGCCGCTGTTTGACTTCTTTCTAACGAGGGTTGCTATATATATGTCTGGCCTAGACAACTCTTAGTGCTGCCTGACACCATCTGGCATTTCCATTGAAAAGTTTGACATTTTTTAGCATAAAAGTACTTAGAACGTTTTGACGTACGACCATCATTTGTGTTGTATACAGTGACTTGAAAAAATCAATTTGTCAAAGAAATGGAATTAACTCGTGAACATTTTCGTGCGATCTTTTTTCACAACTTTCGACGTGGATTATCACGATGAACTTAAATCGATGAACTTAAATCATTGTATGGCGATAAAGCACCATCCTATAGCACTGTGAAAACTGGTTTAATATATTCAATCGTGGCCGATGCTCGCTGGAAGACAAAGGTCGTCCAAAAACGGCCGTTGTGCCAGAGAACATTAGTGCCGTGCGTGAACTGATAATGCAAGATCATCATGTGAGATATAGGCATCCTTGGGCATTTCTTCCACCAGCATACATTCGATATGACACGAACACCTGGCCGTAAACAAGGTTTGTTCTCGTTGGATCCCTTACAATTTGACAATCGCTCAAAAAAGGTCTCGTGTCGCTTGGTGCAAAGAAATTTTAAAAAAATAAGATCGCGGTGCTTTAAAAGACGTTTATAAGATCGTCACAGGTGACGAATCATGGGTCTATGCATATGAGCCCGAAACAAAACAGCAATTGACCGTGTGGTTCTTCGAAGACGAGCCAAATTCACCGAAAGTTGTTCGTGGAAGAAGTACTTCGAAGCAAATGGTCGCCTGTTTCTTCGGCAAAACTGGTCATGGGGCGACTGTTCCGCTTAAGCAACGTCGGACGGTCAATTCTGCGTATAAATCATGCTGTAGAATATTTTGCAAAACAATAAAACCATTTTTGATGATAAATATTCGCATTTTCGTTATTAGGCCAGAAATATATGTAGCAGCCCTCGTAAAGGCTATTGAACAGAAAAAGTCTGCATAAATAAGCCAAAAACCAATAAAGACGTAAAGAATGAGATAATTCGGCTTATTAACATTGAATCTCTGCTGAGTTTTTAAAAATGGGGACCATCGGATGGAGGTATGCCACGGAAGCCGTAACGAGCCGCTGGCCCATATTTTGTTTCACACATCACTGTCATAGTTCCTTCTATCATAATAAAAAAATTAAAAATACGAGGGCGGTTCGGAAAGTTTTTAGCCTATCAATGAAAGAGAATAGTTAGTTTTTCAAAAATATTTTTATTTTTCAATATAATCTCCTGAAACTTCAATACACTTAGTCCAACGCGAATCTAGCAATTCTATCCCTTGATTAAAATAGTTTTCCTCAAGGTCTTCAAAATAGTGGTTTACAAGTGTAATTGCATCTTCATTTGAGGTAAAACGCTTGCAGCAAGGATTTTTTTCAGATTTGGGAACAGGTAAAAGTCACTGGGAGCTAAATCAGGAGAATAAGGTGGGTGGTCAAGCAACTCGTACTTTAATTCGTTGATTTTAGCCATTGTTAAAACACTCTTGTGCGCTGGTGCGTTGCCTTGATGAAAAATTAGTTTTTTGTGTTGAAGCCAGGACGTTTTTCTCGAATTTGTACATTTAATTGATCTAAAAGGTTGCAATAGTACTCTGAATTTATTGTTTTACCCTTTTGCAGATAGTCAATCAAAAAATACCTTTGAAGTCCCAAAAAACCGATGCCATAACCCTACCAGCCGATTGAATTGTTTTTGCCTTCTTTGGGGCACTTCCTCCAGCTTCAGTCCATTGTTTGGATTGTTCTTTTGTCTCTGGAGTATAGTGGTGGATCCATGTCTCATCAACAGTTATGAAACGACGCTTAAAATCAATTTTATTTCGCTGAAAACGATCCAAAAAAGCTTGAGAAATGTTCATTCTTATGCGTTTTTGGTCGACTGTTAACAAGTGCGGCACCACATCTTGCAGAGGCTTTTTCATCTGTAGTTCTTCATGCAAAATTGAATGGACTCGATCATTTGAAATGCCCATGATATTAGCTATTTCACGCACTTTTATTCGTCGATCATTTAATACCATATCATGCACTTTGGCTACAATTTCTGTGGTTGTTGCTGTTTTTGGACGTCCACTACGTGGTTCATCTTCAATGCTTGTACGACCACGTTTAAATTCAGCAACCCAATTTTTTACTGTTGCATATAAAGGAGCACTTTCACCTAACACATTCACCATATCATTATGAGTTTCTGGTCCCGATAAACCTTTTTTATGTAAATATTTAATGACACCACGCATTTCTAATTTTTCCATTGTAAAAAAATCGCGGATGCGTCTTTTGTGAACACCTGTTTCTATATGAAAGAGTTGCCAGATCGAAACAAAATTTAACATGTGTTCATAGCAGGGATGGAAGTTTCCAAAAACTTTTTTTTGTTTATACCGCGCTTTTTGTGCTAGGCTAAGAAGTTTCCGAACCGCCTTCGTAATTGTCTGAAATCCTGTTGTTTTATTTACAATTAACATCGTGCGTTTTAGTTGGACCACCCTTAACTCAAAATATTGCCGGCATTACGAGAAGAAAGGCGAAGGTGTTCTTAGCCAAGTTTTGAAGTGATGGTCAGAGAACGCGTCACTGTCCCAGCTATAACAAAATGCCGCACCCATCTGAAAAGTGGGCGCAATTAATCTTTGAGCATAAAAAAAAATTTAAAATCCCCTTTATTTGTTGAAATATTTCTTTCAATTTTTCTCCGCAATAAAATCTGTTTGTGATGGCATCCATAACGATGGCCTACTGGCGCCAATTTCCGCATCCTATTTGTTCATTCAGAGTCTTTGTTGTACGTATTTTGCAATCGTTGATATTCTAATTTATGGCCCTTTCTGCATATTCCTCAATTTCTAAGCTATCATTTGTCATAGCATGTCGTCCGGTTTATATTGTCTTTGCGACCATCGATCATTTTTTCTCCTTACACTAAACTTCCTGTCCATCCATCCATCTGACCGTCCGTCCGTCAAACTCATCCGTCTTTCCATCTGTTGCCACATCTTCAATTGTGGCCATTTGTCTGGTGCTTTGATGCCGGCACACGGAGTTTTCATCTGCAGTTGAACTTTTGAATCGGTCCGTTTGTTTTTGATAGTTTTGGCACCGTTGCCAACAATGTTGCACTACAGATTGTTCCGACAGTCATAAGACAAGGACACACCCGTTCCGTTTCTTTATTTCCTTTGCAAGTTTGGTATATATTTTCCTTTCTCTTCTGCATTTTTTCTCGGCCGGGGGGCGGAATGCAATTTCATCCTGTTGCGTTTACCCACCCTCTAACTCAAAATGTTGTTGTCGCTGTGGCAACAGTTGCTGCTCTAACAACTTTTTGTAATTATATGCACATATATATTTTTCAATACGATGCAGCAGCAGCTGGGGGGGCGGGGAGCCTGGTACGGTGGAACTGGGGAAATGTTTACTTGTTTCTGATGGCGTGGCGCGATGTTGTTTGTGGCACGGCCTGGCAAGCAAGTGCAGCAATGCACTTGCATTAATACCGCAACCGAAATACTTCACAAGTATGCTAATAAGCTAAAAAGAAAAAAAAAACGCTGATAGAAAAAACTGCTACTACTAAAAGCAGCAAGCGTCTTTTTTTTGCTCCCCATGCGGCTTTTCCCGCTCGGCGCAACAACTCGGAGACATTCTTAAGATTTCTTTGGAGAGCAGGTGGTTTTTTTCTGTGCGCCCCATCTTGCGATTTGTTAGCCGGCTTATTCGCATGTGGCTTGCTTGCGGGTCCTATGGAACGGAGAAAACTTAGCAGGCGACTTAAGTGGAAAGGTGGTATGTTTTCCGACATTAGTTGTTAGGATCTGCGGTAGGTAGTCCTTGTCAGTCGTCCCCCCTTGGCTTTTCCACTTCGTTGCTGTGGTCTTTGCGCTTGACAGGATATATTCTAAACATGGTTTACATTTACATGACAGGATGTTAAGAGACAATAACACCAACGGTGAATAATTTTCTTAAGAAATTGCTGCGGTATTTCGCGTATTTGTGCGAAAAATGAGGTTATATTCTACTTTTGCGGTGCGTTTTTTCTTTGCTTTTTCGCCTTAAAGCTATTGTTCATTTTAGTTTTGGCGGCATTAAATTTATTCAACTAATTTAAAGAAAAGTCAAAGAGAAGCTTATAATCGCTGGTTTAAAAACCGTGGTCCAACTAAAACGCACGATGTTAATTGTAACTTGTCCAAAAATGTTTTCAGAGAATTGTCTTAATATTTTGTATAGCCATAGAAGGATCTATGACAATTATGTGAGAAACAAAATATTGGCCAAATACTCATCACGGCATCGTTGGCACACCAATATCCGATGGTCCATATTTCTCATGACATAATGGAGGTTCAATGTCGTTTATGTTCCAATTAACACGAGCCAACCTTACTTGCCGCAACTTTCAGTGTGTTGGAGAGAGAGAGAGAGAGAGAGAGAGAGAGCAAAGAGGAATGGAAAGGGGGAAAAACTTGCCCTTACTGTCAATTACTTTTGTGTTTTTCGTAGTGTGAAGGGCTGCAGATTATTTTCGTATTTTTTCACACAAAAATCAGAGCGAATAAAATACAGAACATCGGAAAGGCAATAAATAAAAACAAAAATTGCCGTAACCGAATTGCTTTTTGTAAAGTGTGAAGTTAGCTGCAGATCATTTTAGTTTTTTCACACAATAATTAGAACTAATAAAACACAGAATGTCGGAAAAGTCAATAATAAAAACCTTAACCGAATTGCTTTGTGCCAACACAAACGGCAACTTGAAAAGGGAATCATAAAAATTATTGATGCAGGTAAACTTGCCTAGTGCAAATTGGGACTATGTGCCGAATTATCTCATCCTTGAGCTCTTGAATTGTTCTTCGCTTATTACAGTACATTTTTCTTAAGTATCCCCTAAGAAAGAAGTCCAACAGTGTTGAATAACATGATCGTGGCGGCCAGTTAATATCGCCAAAAATCCCATCGGATTACTCGCGCAAAAGATCCATTGTTTCGTGGGCTGTGTGGCAAGTGGTACCATCCTATTCGAACCGCATATCGTCCAGGTCCATATCAACAATTTCTGGCTACCAAAAGTACATTAATTATCATCTCCTTAACGTTAACTGCATGCCCACCTCATTTTCGAAAAAGTATGTTCCGAATGATCCCTACAACCATATTATTATGCACATTCAACCATACTATGATCCCCACAACCATATTACGATCCTCATAATCATAGTTTGTTTAACGTAAAACCATAGTATGATCCTCATAACCATAGTATCGCTTACGCACAACCATACTATGATCGACAAAATTGTTTGTAAAGACTGGAATACGTTGTTATTCCAGAACAAAGAATTTTATTAAGTAAGTTATGTAACGATAGGAGTGATTTATTTAACAGTAAAAAAATCATTTATTAAAAATATTTTAGTTATACTAATCCGTAGTTTTTTTTTTTAAATATAATTTTTATTGCTATTATTGCGTAAAAATAGCATTGTCAAATTAAAAAAAAAAAAATAAGGTTTTGCCGGTATGATTGCCGTAATTATGTTATTGTTAACATAAAACCCATGAAAACAATACTTTTGCCCCACCAACCATATTTATATTGTAGCTACAACCATATTTTTATTTTTAAATTTGGCAACAATACTTTTGTTACATTTCAACAATATTAATATTGCCGCAATTATACTATTGTCAAAATGAAATTCAATAAACAATACTATGGTTGCGACGACCATACTTTTACTGCAGAGAACATACTATTGTTGCCGTGACCATATACGAGGGCGGTTCGGAAACTTCTTAGACTAGCACAAAATGCGCGGTATAAACAGAAAAAAGTTAAGTGTTTTGGAAACTTTCATCTCTGCTATGAACACATGTTAAATTTTGTTTCGATCTGGCAACTCCTTCATATAGAAACAGGTGTTCACAAAAGACGCATCCGCGATTTTTTTACAATGGAAAAATTAGAAATGCGTGGTGTCATTAAATATTTACATAAAAAAGGTTTATCGGGACAAGAAATTCATAATGATATGGTGAATGTGTTAGGTGAAAGTGCTCCTTCATATGCAACAGTAAAAAATTGGGTTGCTGAATTTAAAAGTGGTCGTACAAGCACTGAAGATGAACCACGTAGTGGACGTCCAAATTGTAGCCAAAGTGCATGATATGGTATTAAATGATCGACGAATAAAAGTGCGTGAAATAACTAATATCATGGGCATGTCAAATGATCGAGTCCATTTAATTTTGCATGAAGAACTACAGATGAAAAAGCTTTCTGCAAGATGGGTGCCGCACTTGTTAACAGTCGACAAAAAACGCATAAGAATGAACATTTCTCAAGCTTGTTTGGATCGTTTTCAGCAAAATAAAATGGATTTTGTCGTTTCATAACTGTTGATGAGACATGGATCCACCACTATACTCCAGAGACAAAACAACAATCCAAACAATGGACTGAAGCTGGAGGAAGTGCCCCAAAGAAGGCAAAAACAATTCAATCGGCTGGTAAGGTTATGGCAACGGTTTTTTTCGACTTCAAAGGTATTTTATTGATTGACTATCTGCAAAAGGGTAAAACAATAAATTCAGACTACTATTGCAACCTTTTAGATCAATTAAATGTACAAATTCGAGAAAAACGTCCTGGCTTACAACACAAAAAAATAATTTTTCATCAAGACAACGCACCAGCGCACAAGAGTGTTTTAACAATGGCTAAAATCACCGAATTAAAGTACGAGTTGCTTGACCACCCACCTTATTCTCCTGATTTAGCTCCCAGTGACTTTTACCTGTTCCCAAATCTAAAAAAATTCCTTGCTGGCAAGCGTTTTACCTCAAAAGAAGATGCAATTACAGTTGTAAACCACTATTTTGAAGACCTTGAGGAAAACTATTTTAATCAAGGGATAAAATTGCTAGATAAGCGTTGGACTAAGTGTATTGGAGTTTCAGGAGATTATATTGAAAAATAAAAATATTTTTGAAAAACTTACTATTCTCTTTCATTGATAGGCTAAGAACTTTCCGAACCGCCCTCGTAAGTGAAATAGTAATATACTTATATACTCGTATTCCTTCGTTTAACCGAGATGTCTTAAGTGAAATCGTATGGAGTTTATTTTCGTACAACATTTTAACATTGGAGTGGCCTTTAAGATTGGAGTGGCCTTTTGTTCTTGTTATCGAAAAAGTGAAGAAAAATGAAAAAAGTGATTCTCTAATTGGACTTTGAATGTTTTTATGTTCTAAAAAAATATTGTTTACTTAATATCAGTTCGGGTGTCACTTTTTAGTGAAATTGTTTAGGTGTTTTTTTTAAATGGTTAAAATGTTCTATTAAATTACTACCATTACCATTTTAGTTTAGAACGTCTTTTATAGATCAGATTATCTTTAAGTAACCCGGCTCTTTTCATCTTGTGTCCAAAAAAAAAATAATTTTTAATAACATTTAACAAACAAATTAAGTTCAGAATGGAAACCAAAATCGACACATAAGGGCAATTTGAATATTGCATTTTTGTTCACCTAAATAAATAAACTACAAATAATGGCCGATAGGAAAGCAAATAGTTTTATTTAATTACATGTAGCCAAGACCTTAAGAATTTAGTTGAGGTATTTTGTGTCACACTATTCTTAAGTAGCCGGAAATATTAAGTTTTAAAAATTCCACTTTACTTCACATAAACAATGTATCATGATTAAGCTTAGTCCGAAAAATGTTTGACACTTTAAAACCAAAAATTGATTTTTTTTAACCCACTTTACTTATTTGATGCATAAAATCGTTCTACTGGTGCATAAAAACTTTATTGGATTCAAAAGTAAAAACCAAGTTTTAAAAAAACCAAATACGACGTTGTAAACTGGAACTTCCATTGGGAACTTTGACATACGACGGCGGTTCGGAAACTTCTTAGCCTAGCACAAAAAGCTAGGTATAAACAGAAAAAAGTTAAGTGTTTTGGTAACTTCCATCTCTGCTATGAACACATGGTAAATTTTGTTTCGATCTGGCCTTCATATAGAAACAGGTGTTCACAAAAGACACATCCGCGATTTTTTTACAATGGAAAAATTAGAAATGCGCGGTGTCATTAAATATTTACATAAAAAAGGTTTATCGGGACAAGCAATTCATAATGATAGGGTGAATGTGTTAGGTGAAAGTGCTCCTTCGTATGCAACAGTAAAAAAGCATTGAAAATGAACCACGTAGTGGACGTCCAAAAACAGCAACAACAGAAATTGTAGCCAAAGTGCATGATTTGGTATTAAATGATCGACGAAGAAAAGTGCGTGAAATAGCTAATATCATGGGCATCTCAAATGATCGAGTCCATTTAATTTTGCATGAAGAACTACAGATGAAAAAGCTTTCTGCAAGATGGGTGCCGGACTTGTTAACAGTCGACCAAAAACGCATAAGAATGAACATTTCTCAAGCTTGTTTGGATGGATTTAAAGCGTCGTTTCATAACTGTTGATGAGACATGGATCCACCACTATACTCCAGAGACAAAAGAACAATCCAAACAATGGACTGAAGTTGGAGGAAGTGCCCCAAAGAAGGCAAAAACAATTCAATCGGCTGGTAAGGTTATGGCAACGGTTTTTTGGGACTTCAAAGGTATTTTATTGATTGACTATCTGCAAAAGGGTAAAACAATAAATTCAGAGTACTATTGCAACCTTTTAGATCAATTAAATGTACAAATTCGAGAAAAACGTCCTGGCTTACAACACAAAAAAATAATTTTTCATCAAGACTAAGACTGGACTAAGTGTATTGAAGTTTCAGGAGATTATATTGAAAAATAAAAATATTTTTGAAAAACTAACTATTCTCTTTCATTGATAGGCTAAGAACTTTCCGAACCGCCCTCGTACTATAGCACAACTTCACTGAGAACCTTTTGTCATTTGAGGGCGAATTGTTTTGTTTACAGGGTGTTGAAAAATTCACCTCTGTGAAAAATGGAATTATCCCGTGAACATTTTCATGCTATGATTATTACGATTTTCGGCGTGGGTTATCGAGACAAGAGTGTTTAAACAACTTATTTCAATTTTGGCGATAAAGCACTTTCAATAACCACTGTTTCGAACGCCGTTTGCTCCAGAATGAATTTCGTGAAGGACATCCAACTTCGGACACTTTGCCAGAAACCATCGATGCTGTGCGTGAACTGGTTAAGCATGACCAACATCTGCCATTCCGTGAGATTGAGGCATCCTTGGGCATTAGTATGACAATCATCAATAAGGTATTGCATGTTCATTTGGCCGTGAACAAAATTTGTTCTCGTTGGATCCCACATAATTTGACGAATGCTCAAAAGAAAGGCTCGTATATTTATATATTGGTGCACAGAGATGTTGAAAAAGTACCTGGTAGGATCATAAGCGCTGTTACAACATTGAACACACCCATTTCAATAGTAGAACTGAACATACCCCGTTAATGTCATATGGGTTTTGAAAGCCATTAGTCTATACCACTAACATGTACAAATTCAGTTCCAATAACCATCCCAATTAGTTGGGTTTACTGATACTTTGTCTTTTCAGCCGATGTCGTCAGTTCCCACTACTGAAAACTGCCACGTACCTAATTAACATTCGTTTGTAGCGATGGAATACATGGATATACAATACATTCGGTTGGCAAACAAATTAGTTGTGGCAACAAATATTTTCTCTGGGTGTACCTTTACCTTTAAATATAAACACACAGCTGATAATTTCAGTAAAATGCTGTGACAGTTTTGCTTGTTTATAATCTTAATGAATATTCGGGTCGACATACCACAAGATGATAAATATGATCATCGTATTATAGACGCAACTAATTGATTGGTCATGTCAATAAAACACATACAATTTATTAAGTTGCCATGTTGGTGGTTGTGGCAACCAATAATTTTTCAACCTTTTGTTGTTGTAGCCAAATATTGGTGATGGAGACTAATTTTTCAACATTGCAACCGCATATTGGTGATGATATCTTAACTTTCATCATAACCAAAATTATTACTGCTTTAAGCAAATCGTTTAATTGAATGTATTCAGTAAAAAAACTCCCATCATCTTTTCCTCTTTTTGCAGGACACAAACAGAAAAAAATAAGTTAGAAATCGGCTGGCACTACTAAAATATTCCATCATCTTTTCTTGCTTTTCCTCGACATGACCCTCCCTATGCTTAAGACTACTTCAAGTACTATAAAGGGCAACAGTTTTTTGCCTTTACTGAAAATTTAAAATTTGTTTGTTAAACAAGTTTAAACCTAAAAATGTTTTTCTGGAGCTTCGGATGCTTCGTATTTTCTTCTGATACTTTAGGTACATTTACTGAACGTTGCAGAGCACCAACTAAGATTCGCTTGTACTAATCGCATAGTCGAATTTCATGCAAACTCAATCATTCGATTGGCAAAAAAAATTCGGTAGTAGCAGCGAATCTGTTTTCTGTGTGTGTAAACTGACAATTTTTGTAGGCAGATACATTTATCGTCTGATAACACAGTACAACAGCCAATCTGGGGTAAAGGTCATAAAAAACTGGCACATACGAACGCAAAACCCTTTGAGGGTTTTAATATACTGGCCTAGTACCATCACCCTGACTTGGAATTTCTCACCCCCCAGACAATAACCCCAAAAATGTTCCACAGTGTAATTGTCTGGCAATGAAATTGTTAGGTTTTCTTGCAATCGTCTTAACTCACAATTCTCATTTTGCTATAAATTTTTTGTTGTCAGCACAATTCCAGCACACTGCCAGCTCTGACAACATTGCAAGATCTAGCAACCTTCTTTGAATGGCTTTAGCCCCGCCCAAGCTTAGATTTGTTTCTCAGCTATGATTTGACCAAGCAAAGAGTGCCGATAAGAATTAAGGGGAAAAAGTCTAAAGCCCAAAGGCCAGATAATCGTCCAAGACTCTGAATTATATTTCTTCTGTTGTCCAAAAATGTTGGCATTTCAGTCAAATAGTCATAGCATTAGAACAGTAGGACCTCTTGGCTTCGTGTTAGTAATTTTGGAAAGGTAATAGAGCTATCTTTTAAGAGAAAAACAAAAAACGATAACGATAACTGGTTCAGAAGCAATTTTACCCTAGTACCCTCCGACCACCAATCCGAATATTTACAATGCCATTTTGACCTCGTGCATTTTCGGGCATGGTCTTAGATGGACATATTTTCATGAAATGAGCCAAGAAATACGTGAAGGTTGTCGAGTCGTAAATGAATCACCCTGTGTAATGGGGATGAACTTTCTCAATAGGATAATTATTTTTCGAAATTTTCGAAATCCTACATTTCAAATACAACTGTGATGTACCAAATTGAACCTATACAATTCTGTTACTTGTTTATTATTTTGTGTCATTTAACTTTTATACTTCTTCTATTTGCTCTTCGCATGTGAATGACATTTGGACCACCCGCCAGTTGCTTTATTTATATTCGCTTTTAAAGCAAAACACAAAAAGTGGAACGTACGGACATTTCACATACCATTTTTGAACATAGACTTTATTTATAACTTAACCTAAAAAAATGTTGCCATTCACATAGGATTTCCATAAATTTTAATATAGTTTCCATATACTATAGTCCGACGATATGCTATTCATTTTAAATAATCGTACGAAGTACAAGGGAATCGCTATGAATGCGGCAGCCAACAGACTAAACGTATTTCATGCCTCCTTTATGCGGACGCCTACGAAAGCAAAAAAAAAGAATTTATTCGATTGTATACAGCTAAGACTTTCCAGCCGAATCTTTTGTTTTTCGGGTTTTGTTTTCCATTCAAATGACTTGGAAGAGAAAGAGGCAGGACGGACGATGGCACAACAGACGCTTTTGTTTTGCAACACTGTTGCTGTCGTTGCACTGTTGCTGTCGTTGCACTGTTGCACATTGCTATTGTTCTCGCAGTAGTTTGTCGTCTTTGCATTTTTTGTGGCATGAAAAGGAAAACGAATATACTCATACCCTAAAACAAGTCGTTAATTTTTGCTAGGCCGAATGTTATATACCCTCCAACGTTGAGTAAATCTCAAAATGTCAACTTTCTGCACCCTAGAATGATTTTACGTATTTTTGGTCCCAAAGATGATATAAGGCATCATAAAGAACAGATTTGTTGCCACAACCGATTTTTTTGCCAACTGAATGTTGGAGCTTGCACGTACTATTCCTGTATTCCATCGCTACAACCGAAAGTTGATTAGGCACACTGTAATTTTCAGTAGTGGGAACTGGTAACATCGACCGAAGCGGAAAAGTGTGGGTTACCCTTACTAGTTAGGATGATTATTGGAACAGAATTTGTATATGTATTGGGGAGTGATATTATTTTAATTGTAGGTCTTGTCGAGTTAAAGAAGAATCCAATATCGAAATATGCCGGACACCTCCAAAATCCGGATTTACGGTTAAAAACCCGGTTTTTGTACCTTTTGCGCACTTATAAGCCTGTAATTTTGTTGATACGAGGGCGGTTCGGAAACTTCTTAGCCTAGCACAAAAAGCGAGGTATAAACAGAAAAGAGTTAAGTGTTTTGGAAACTTCCATCTCCGCTATGAACACATGTTAAATTTTGTTTCGATCTGGCAACTCCTTCATAGAAACAGGTGTTCACCAAAGACGCATCCGCGATTTTTTTACAATGGAAAAATTAGAAATGAGTGGTGTTATTAAATATTTACACAAAAAAGGTTTATCGGGACAAGAAATTCATAATGATATGGTGAATGTGTTAGGTGAAAGTGCTCCTTCATATGCAACAGTAAAAAATTGGGTTGCTGAATTTATACGTGGTCGAACAAGTATTGAAGATGAACCACGTAGTGGGCGTCCAAAAACAGCAACAACAACAGAAATTGTAGCCAAAGTGCATGATATGGTATTAAATGATCGACGAATAAAAGTGCGTGAAATAGCTAATATCAGGGGGATCTCAAATGATCGAGTCCATTTAATTTTGCATGATGAACTACAGATGAAAAAGCTTTCTGCAAGATGGGTGCCGCACTTGTTAACAGTCGACCAAGAACGCACATTTCTCAAGCTTGTTTGGATCGTTTTCAGCGAAACAAAATGGATTTTAAGTGTCGTTTCATAACTGTTGATGAGACATGGATCCACTACTATACTCCAGAGACAAAAGAACAATCCAAACAATGGACTGAAGCTGGAGGAAGTGCCCCAAAGAAGGCAAAAACAATTCAATCGGCTGGTAGGGTTATGGCAACGGTTTTTTGGAACTTCAAAGGTTTTTTATTGATTGACTATCTGCAAAAGGATAAAACAATAAATTCAGAGTACTATTGCAACCTTTTAGATCAATTAAATGTACAAATTCGAGAAAAACGTCCTGGCTTCAACACAAAAAACTAATTTTTCATCAAGACAACGCACAATGGCTAAAATCAACGAATTAAAGTACGAGTTGCTTGACCACCCACCTTATTCTCCTGATTTAGCTCCCAGTGACTTTTACCTGTTCCCAAATCTAAAAAAATTCCTTGCTGGCAAGCGTTTTACCTCAAATGAAGATGCAATTACAGTTGTAAACCACTATTTTGAAGACCTTGAGGAAAACTATTTTAATCAAGGGATAGAATTGCTAGATTCGCGTTGGACTAAGTGTATTGAAGTTTCAGGAGATTATATTGAAAAATAAAAATATTGTTTAGCTCGTTTGTTTTATTTCGGTCTGTTGCTTTTACACATTGAACAGGGATTAAACCGGCTCAAGACCTCTTGCTTCTATATTTAAATAGAATACAAGTTTTTAACAAAATGGCAAAGTGACATTGATTTTCGTGGCTGCACACTACTTTTATCATGATTTCGGGTCCGTGACAACCCTCTTCAGAAAGCCTTGCTGCAATTGTTGAAAGTAAAACCGAACTCTATAAGGCCAGGCTCTCCACAAACGAATGAGAACTACTGCTGTATACCTTACTTTTCAAGTTTTCTTCACACAATTGCCCACGAAAATACAACTCACTCTTGCCAGCTCTAAAGAGACTCCACATCGAGAGCCAACAATAGATTTCTTTTACAACAACGTGTGTGTGTGTTGTAAAAAGAGTTTAGTTGACTATGTCAACTTGTGTGCCGTGCCGTGCATGTACGTATGTTTAGCTCGTTTGTTTTATTTCGGTCTGAAATAATTTTTAAAAAGCTAACTATTCTCTTTCATTGATAGGCTAAGAACTTTCCGAACCGACCTCTTAGGTCTTGTCGAGTTAAGGAAGAATCCAATAGCGAAACATGCCGGACACCTCCAAAATCCGGACTTACGGTTAAAAAAACGGTTTTTGTACCTTTGCGCACTTATAAGCCTGTAATTTTGTTGATAATGATCCGATTTTCGATTTTTTACTAGATTTGGAAAGAAAAAACTGAGATCTTTCGAATGATGATAAACAAATTTTGTAGATTTTTCCAAATATTTTCCACTTTGGTGACGTTTTTATACATTATTTTATTAAGAAACTATACTATACTATAGAATTTATTCAAAAAGTACATTTATTTACGATTACAGCGCATATTTGGGTTTAAAAAGATAAGCAATTGACTGAGTTATTTAACTTTTCATGAAACCAACATTGTTACCAAAATGCCTGCACAATGTTTTTGGTGTTGTTTCTATGCACCTTGTATTACCTAAGTTACAAACACTAAGTGTTGCCTGGCGCCATCTGACATTTTCGTTGGCAAATTTGACATTTTTTAGCATAAACGCACTCAGAACGTTTTGACGTACGACCATCATTTGTGTTGTTTACAGTGACTTGGAAAAATCAATTTGGCAAAAAAATGGAATTAACTCGTGAACATTTTCGTGCGATCATTTTTCACAACTTTTGACGTGGATTATCACGATAGGAGGGCATCGATGAACTTAAATCTTTGTATGGCGATCAAACACCATCCTATAGCACTGTGAAACACTATGGACCGATGATTCCACAAGCCTATAAACCGCACCAAGCCGTTATTGTAGCTACCATCTCTTCGAACCATGCAATCAGCAATACCATGGAATGTGGGTCCAACCGAATATTTGTAGTTCTCGGTCTGTAGCTTAAATCGTTTTACCGCTGCCGTGATATTAACATTAACCCTCAGAAGGATGAACAGAAATGGCCAATCTTTACATATAGAGTCTCCGATTTATATTTCGAGGTGTTCCAAATGGTATGACACACAGAAAAAATTAGTTAGAAGTCGATTGGACTACAACAATTCCGTTGCAAAAGAAGAAATTCGATTGCAATCACCAAATGTTTAAAATCGTAATGTATAATCGGTTCGATATACCACAAGATGATAATAACGATCACCGTATTGTACACGCAACTATTTGATCGGTCATACCAATGAAAGGCGGAAAAGGCAGTTAAATGCCACAAATGGTTGTTGTGGTAACCAATAATTTAACAAACAATTTGTTGTTGAAACTATTTCAATATAACCAGAAAGGAGTTGTTTAATGACAATTTTTTATTTGGTTTGAATAGGCTTTGTAAAATAAAATAGTCGATGAGTATTTTAATAAAAATCTTTCCACTTTTTCCTCAGTATATTATAGGGAACGTATATGGGTAGTATATGGGTCTAGAATGAACCCATTGTGTGTAGATAGTTTTTTGACTCGTCGTATGTCGTACATAGGTTCAAAAATGAACCTGTTGTATGTAGACAGTTTTTTTGTATCTCTTTTATGGTATATTCCAACTTCAGTTACACTTACTGAAATTTACAAAGCACCAACTAATATTCGATGGTACTGATGGAATACTCGGAGGCATGCAACCTCAATCATTCGCTTGGTAAAAAAAAAATCATTTTTGGCAACGAATCTGTTCTCCGCATGTATATTATCCATCCTATGACGAAGGTGTAGACAAGGTCTACAAAAAAAGTATCTTTTCATAGAAAACACTTTTACTTGCTGCTTGCCACCTTATGTGCAAGCGACTGCTGTAGCACTCCAAAGTAGACCTATTCATAAAATGCTGAGCTGGCCTGAAAAGCCGCGTCGTTCTTTTTTTTCTTAGCAAAAATTCAAATTTTTGTTCTGACATTTTGCAAATGCAGGCGTAAGTTTAAGATTTCTGCTGCTGTGGCATCTTTTTCCCACCCCCGGCTATTTGTTGCACATGACCGCTTAGTTTTCAATCTTTTTTGCTGCCTCCTCCTTGTCTGTTGCACTTCGGTGGGTGTCTGTTTAGCTTTAATGCATTTGAAGGACCTTAAACTTTTCAGACCATATCAGCGTCATCGTATGGAGGCTGGCAGCAAGCAGCATCATTCACTTTCACTTCAAAATGTATGGGATTAAAAAGAGACTTACTAATAATCACAGAGTGGACGTTGAAAGGTCATTGGTTTCAAATGGTCATTCAGTTTTGTTTTTTTTTTCATATTTTCCCTACGTAAACTTGTCTAAAGACCGACGTCGTCTTTCATTATGCAAGCATTCACTATCTTGTCAAAAGAAAGAAAAGAATACTCAATTTACTAAAGAATTTTTTTAAGTCGAATTGTTCGCTAGCACAAAAGTGAAGAATGTTCTTTTGTGTAGAAACTAATTTAGCAAAGTTTTCAAAGTCATTTGCATAGAGAAACAGAAAAACCTATTTAAAAGTGACCCAAAAAAATATGTTATAAGTTCATATTATTTGCTTGACCCTAAAAGTATGCTCTGAAAAATAAAGCCAAGTGCGGCTAAAAGCGTAATAAGAACACCTGAAGCAAAAAGTATTTTTCAAAAGACTCATAATACACTCGAAAGATAGATCTGAATACACAACAAATACCTGCAAGGAGGAACCAAGATTCAAACAAGTCGGTCAATTTAAACGCCCATAAAAATCAAGAAGGGTATTTGCATACAATTGTTTTCCGTATGAACAAAATCAATATAGCACTATAGGTATCATCAAAATCGGCCACGCCACCACCCATAAAATATGGGAAAAACATTTTTTTGAGATTCAAGACGTAGGGGCTGACCTCGAACCGGCAGATCGGCCAAAAGTATTGATTCAGTGAGACGACGGAGCGTCGCAGAAAATCTGGAGACATCAGAAAACGACGATGTGCCTAGTTGCAACTAGGACGATATGCAATCGAACAAATTTGGGAAATAAAAACACCTACTTCCAAAGTAGTGAGACTGAAATTTACGTGGAAAGTTTTCGAGAATATATCGACCTTTAGTTCAGTTTGTGCGTCAATTTGTAAAACGAGTTCATGAAAATGGATCGTTATTGGACAAACCAACCCGAGTACGATCTCATCCAGTGCTTTCAATTGAAAACATTGCTGCTGTGGCTGAGAATGTATAAGATCAATAATCATTTCGTCACCGTTTTCTGGAAGTGAACATTTCTCGCACTTCTTTGAGAAGAATTTTGTATAAAGGCCTCGGTATGAGGTATGGCCCCAGAACTGACCTATCTCTTGCCTAATATTGCAAATCTTTTAAAACATATTGTACAGGGTGGGTGATTAAACATTTTAAATTCGAATAGGCTGTAAAAAAAAGTACAGATAATATTTCAAATTTCTAGTTTTATTGAAAAGGTTAAACTTTGTCATTTAATAATGGCGCACATTATCATTGATATGACTACCACAACTGGCTCGACTCGAACCTCATCCGAACATCCCAATAATAAATTTCGATTGTTTCGGGTCGAATCTCTTCACTGGCAACTTCGATATCATGTTTCAATGCTTCAATTTTCCTGAATGTTTTGCGTAACATTTATCTTTATTGGCTCCCCACAGAAAATAATCCGAAGAGCTCAAATCACAGCTCTGGGGCGGCCAATTGACATTACAATTTCGGCTGATTATTCGATTTTTAAAAACAGTGCATCAAATATTGAGTTTGCGTTGGCTGTCCCATGTGACCAAATGTCGTCCATGTCATTCTCTTGATTTTTTGGAAATACAAATTCGTTTAGCATGACGCGGTAACGCTTACCGTTGATGGTAACGGTAAGCCATTTTCGAAGAAAAATGGCCCAATGATGCCGCCAGTCCAAAATCCTCACCAAGTAGTGACTCGTTGTAGTTACATTGGCTTCTAAATAGTCACTTGTGGATTTTCTGAACCCGATATACGGCAATTTAGCATAGCCACGGAGATGAAAATGAGCTTTAAATAAAAACACGATTTTTCGGTAAAATTCTTCATTTCCTGCCAAACAATTTTCAGCTCATTGGGCGAAGCGAAAACGCATCGGATGGTGTCCCACTTTAAAATGACTAAGTACAATCTTTCCAATAAAACCACTATTAGAAAAAATGTACAGTATTTTTTTCACAGCCGATTCAATTTTGAAATGTTTATTCGCCCACCCTGTACAAAGAACCCGAAAACTCCGACAGCAACAAACCGGGTAAACCGGCATTTTGAGTTTTAGCAATTTTTGAGGAACCGGTTGTTGGGTTTGTCACATAAAAACTGGAATGTCGGTTTTCGGTTTTAGTTTTAGCCTTACTAATAACAGGCTAGAAAAAATTTAATTTTCTTAATCTGCCGTTCAAGGAAAAATGTGTAATGGCAGTATTCGTTTGGCAAGGACTTACTTCTGTTCTAAAGGCGAAAAATATGCACTTTTTTAGACTTTGTTCTAAATACAGGGTGTCCGCCGGGAAGGTTTTCTTCTTAGTTTTGCCGCCATTTTGATAAACATTAGTATTGACAGTTCTTATTGGGCAATCGTGAAGTAGAGACGTGGCAAATTGATTATAGAAAAATATTCGATAAATCGTTTTATCAAAATCAATCATCGATTACTGTGACGGTGAGAATGTTACGCAAAATTTTTCGGAGAAACAACGTGCCAACAAAACGGACTGTTTTAGATTATTATATTTTGTGTAGTGAATGATTTCGAAGAAAGATGGTCTGTAGCTGATAGACCCAAGCATGGACCACAACGTACTGCATAATCGGCTGAAACATCACAAAGCTGAATGTAATGAAAAATGCGCTCAAAAGGGCTCGCATTTATGAAAAATGTGCTCAAAGGGGCTCGCATTTGTGATGCTATCTAAAATTGTGTTTCAAACATAATTGCCGACATTAAACAAAACATTTATCAATATAAGATCAATTCTCTTTCATTTAATCAAAAATTATAAACAAACAAAGTAGTATACCTTCCCGACGGAGACCCTGTATTACCAACAGCTAAACGTAAAATCGATTAAAACCTTCGGAGTTTGCTCATCAGTATAAAGCAAACCGATCCTTTAAAGTTTAAAATCATTTTTTTTTGTATTTTTCGATATGCTGCATCATAATGTATGCACTTAAACAGAAGCGCAATAAAAAAGAGAGCCAGAATACAGTGCGAGTGATTTTTATTGTGTTTACTCTGTTCGGTGGAATTGTCTACTATCGGCAGTTTCTCATTGGATTGATAACCTCATTGCGTGTATAACCTTTCATCACTGTAAAAACACATTCGTTGCTAGGGGTCTTATGATGGTGAAGTAGCGTTCATCAAAAGGCAATGTAAGGGATTTTCATTGTGTTTACTTTGTTCGGTGCAATAGTCTACTAGCGGCAGTTTCTCATTGGATTTATAACCTCATTGTGTGTATAACCTTTCATCACTGTAAAAACACATTCGTTGCTAGGGGTCTTATGATGGTGAAGTAGCGTTCATCAAAAGGCAATGTAAGGGATTTTTATTGGGTTTACTTTGTTCGGTGGAATACTCCACTGCCGACAGTTTATCATTGGATTGAAATCTGCCTGCATTCATACATTCAAGTGTATAGCCTTTGTACATTGTAAAAACGCTACGTTGCCAGGGATCTTATGATGGTGAAGTAGCGTTCAGCGAAACTGCAGTCATCCCTGCTTGTAACTAAAAATCTTTTCAACTTCCTTTAGAATACATTTTTGGTTTCTCGTTCAACAAAATGTTCAAAAGAAACGTAGTCTCAATTCCTACTAAAGGGTGGTTAAATTTTAAGGGCCGATGTTGGCTTTGAATAAAATACAAATTACTTAGGAAATTATTGTCATTTCATTTTATTATGATAATATTGGTATGGTTCGATTATGTATGGAACACAATATCGGCCAAATAGCCGCCGCGACCTCGACCTCGCACACCTCCATTCGATGGTCCAAATTTTTGATGACGCTGAGGCATAATTGAGGTTCTATGCCTTAAATGTACCGAATTATCACACCCTTTAGCTCTTGAATTGGCGTACGACGTACACCTTTTCTTTCAAATTACCCAGCGGTGTAAGTCCAGCGGTGTCAAATCACATGATCTTGGCGGCCAATTAACATCGCCACGACGTGAGTTAACACGGCCATTGAATTTGTCACGCAAAAGAGCCATTGTTTCGTTAGCTGTGTGACAAGTGACAACATCCTGTTAAAACCACATATCGTCCACATCCATATCTTCCAATTCGGGTTATAAAAACTTTGTTATCATCTCACGATAGCGAACACCATTTACAGTAACTGCCTGACCGGCCTCATTTTGGAAAAAATCGGCACGATGATGCCGCCAGTCCATAAACCGCACCAAAAGTCACTCTTTTTGGAAACATTGTGTTTTCGATAATCACTCTTGGATTATCATTCGCCCAAATGCGGCAATTCTGCCTATAGACGAATCTACTGAGCAGAAAATGTGCCTCATCACTGAAGATGATTTTCTTCGAAAATTGATCATCCACTGTTGAATAACTTTACAATTCGCGTGAAAACTACACAAAACACATAGCTGCTATTCAAGTTAAAGCATTGTTTTCGCCCATAAACTACATGGTCGTAAAGTTATGCTTTTGAAAAACTTCAACCAAACCCCCTCCGCGTAGGCTTTGAAAATCGAAATAAAAACAAATCAACGCAAATGCCTGAAAGTATGCCCCCTTCAAGTCATCCAGGTAATCCACCATCCTCGCTAAGTATGCTACGATTTCCACATTTAGCGGAAACCCCTCCTGAAAGTATGCACTGGAATTTTTGTTGTAGCTGTTGCTGAACCTTTCCAGAGAAAGTAAAAACTCTGCATGCAGCTCTTGAACTGCTGCTAACATTTAAATCATTTTACAATTTCCATTTCTGTATGTCAAGTGTTCATCACTGGCTTGCCATGGTTCGTTGAAAGCCTCCAACCTCCCCAATCTATCTTCTTTATATTCCTTTCGTGCTCGTTTTTTTCTCCTGCTTCTCTGCTAAATCTATGTTATTTTTTCTCATCTTTTAGTGGAGGCAGAAACAAAAAAAAACACATGCACTTGTATTAAATTGTTTGTTTTCGCTCTCGCTTTCACTCTACCACGCTGCCTCGCGCTCTCCCTCTTACTCTCTAGCTCACTGGTCGTATATCAGCGGGTCCTTGTTTGAGTTAGTGTGGCTTGCTCGGTGTTTGTTTCTTTGTGTGTGTGTGTTCAAGTGTAGGTTGGTAGTTGAGCTTGTGTTGGTAAATATAAACACCACTTAAACTATAATAAAAAAACACACACACACCCACAGATAACCACATATACTCACAGAGTGAGTGTAATTTGTAAAATTGTATTTATTGGAGCACAAATTCATTGAGGAAAAATGTTGGTCAATTACTGATGATGAGGACCAGGGTTCACACACACACACACTCACAAACACTTGTAGTAAGACATACACCTTAACATCGACTCACAAAGTTTGTTGAGAGCAACCTTAAATGTAAATGATTTTAAGATTAATATTGAATGAATTTGAACTATAGCGAGCAAATTGAATTTTGCCTTAAAGTTGAAGGACTTAAAGAATTTTTGATGGAGCAGCGGCTTTATTCTTCTTCTCTTAGTTTCTTTTTCGTTGATTTATGAAAATTTTAAGTTATTTTTATATGCATCCTTAAGGGAACTGTTGCCTAAAAGTATGCAATTAATTTAAATTATTTATATTCCGGCAAAGTATGCCTTAAAAAAAATAACCCTCACACCATTTACGGGTAACGACATACTTTTCTGCTTGAATTGAATCTATTTGGGTGGTCAGTTCCTATTTGAGAAATAAAATTTGAAAAAAAAAACAGTAAGGTAAGTCTTAAGCCAGGCTCGACTAGGAGATACCTTACAGCACCATGATATTTAGAGAATTAAGCACCTTTGTCTAGAGCTTGTGCAAGGTCGGACTTAATATGATAAAGTTAATTTTAGGTCGCTCATAACGCACCATACAAAATTTGAGCGAGACCGAGTATAATTTGTGCTTTTCAGATCTTTAGGATCGATCTCAAATCGGGAGGGACCTTCATGTGGAAGATTTGGAAAAAACGTGGACCGATAAGATCCTATTTTACTAGAGATATGCGTTGACCACTCGTTATGCTGTGTGCGCAATTTGGTGGGAAGCGGGTGTCATATGTCTCTATTAGAGCCGTAGCACTGTGCTTCGTTTCCATGCTAGCATTAGACAAAAATAGAAGGAGTTGTAAGTATACTCGTACAATGAAACGTCATTTCCAAATGGATTATGATACGCTGATTTCAAAAATATTATCGGTTTTTATGTTGCATTGGCGGTTTTTGAGTAAAATGCAATTTTTTTTATTGATTTTTACTGCACCAAAATAATCTCAGGCTCTTCTTAAAAATTAAAATAACAAAAATGGGCTAAGATTTGTTTTTTCCCAAACGAAAACAAAAAATTTTACAGAATTTTTTAAGGTTTTTGCTTTTGGCATCAAAAATTGAGAATTTTTCGAATTAAATATTCTTCATAGACACTTTTTAAAAAATGAAAATCAAAAGAAATCGGATAAAATTGGCAAAGATTTTGCTTTTTTCTAATAGACAAAAGTTCAAACCTATTTGTTGTAGACAAAAATGTCACCGAAGTTTTTGGTGTTTTGTGCATTTTTGAATCAAAAATGGAGATTTTTTCGAATGAAATTTTCATCGTACACTTTTTAATTAAGGAAAATCAAAAAAATATCGGCATAATTTGGGAAAATTTCGTTCTTTTCTAATAGACGAAAGTCCAAACTAATTAGTTGTGCAAAAAAAATTCACCGAATTTTATGATGTTTTTTTATTTTACCATCAAAATATAAATTTTTTTTACATATTTACTTAAAAAAAATAATATTAAAAAATTAATTAAAAAAAAAATATTTATAAGATTTTAAAAAAATTAACAAAAATCTAAATTTGCACCACCCCTTAACTATTCAGAGTTTACGCGTGAGTTGCATTAAACTTTATTTTTTTTCCTTTTCAGTATTGTTGGCCATTTTATCATAGAAAGACTAACACCGCAACAACATCTTCAAATTGTGCAACTGAATTTTGGAAACGAGAAGATGCGCTGCTTTCAAAGAACGGTTTATTCAGTGATGAGGTCCCTTTCTGGCTCAACGGCAACGTCAATAAATAAAATATTCGCATTTGGGCTGAAGAGCAACCAGAAGAGGTTCAAAAGCTGCCAATTTACCCAGAGAAAACCATGGTTTGGTGGAGTTAATGGGCAGGTGGATTCATCGGTCCATATTTTTTCATAAATGATGATGGACGGAACGTAACCGTGAATGTTGCTCGCTATCGCGCCTTGATATCGGACATTTTGCTACCTGAAATTGAAGCCCGTAATCTTGACGACAATTGCTTTCAACAGGACGGTGCCATGATGAATTTATTGAGAGCCATCCAAAATTGGACCTTTCGAATGGACACTCTGAGACTCGCGGTTAACATCTGAAGAAAACTATATTTAAACAGGTAAAAAATGTTCAGTTTGGCTGTGCCGAACTTTGGATACCCTCCACCAGATTCCCAAATAAAACCAAATTTGGTGCGGAAGTGTGTTCTATATAGAAATCTTTATGTGCAAAATTTCATTTCGATAGGTCAAGCTTGTGGTGAGTTATCGTCATATTATTTCTCAAAGCCCATGAGACCGTTTGTGTGGGAGGTACCAGTAGGTCTTTTCCGATCTCTACAGAATTTGGCGCAGAGGTGTGTTCTATATAAAAATCTTTATGTAGAAAATTTCATCTCGATAGGTCAAGTTTGTAGTGAGTAGTGAGTTTGTAGTGACCGTTAGTGTGGGAGGTACCAGTAGGACTTTTCCGACCACAACTGAATTCAGCGTAGAAGTGTGTTGTATATAGAAATCTTGATGTGTAAAATTTCATTTCGATAGGTCAAGTTTGTGGTGAGTTATAGTCATATTATTTCTCAAGGCCCATAAGGCCGTTTGTATGGGAGGTACAGGAAATGGTGGCCCAATCTACCCCATTTTTATATAGATGATTGCGCCTACATAGAGATTATTATTTGCAAAATTTCAGTGATTTTGCTCAAGAAACTGGACGGATATTTCCAAATAAAAAACTAATTTTTATGAGGTAGTTTCGGTTGAGGGTCTCCAACACCAACTTCCCGTAGAGCTATATAGCCCATTTTCAATACCAACCATGCTAGGTTAACTACACATGTTGGTGCCAAATTTCAGCTACCTAGCTGTTTACATGCAGGCTCTATCTTGTTTTCAGCAGACGGACAGCCCGACAACATGGCTAGATTGTCTTAGAATTTTACGAGGATCAAGAATATTTGTATACTTTTTTGGGTCTCCGATGATTATTTCAAGGTGTTACAGACAGAATGACAAAACTTATATACCCTTCATTGTATGGTGGAGGGTATACAAATAAATGGCATAAAATTTCCTTTCGAATGAACAACAAAGATTCTACACTTGTTTTTTTTGTTTTTGAAAAAAATACCTATTCCACACTTGATTTGAATTTTTTTTTTGAAAAAAAAAATACCTCTAGACTGATAACCCGATACTTTTGTTTTCGGGATCATAGCATAGTTGCGTGTGAGTCATGCTATGGTTGTGAGAATCATACTAGGGTCATCTTAAATAGGGAAGGACCTATGTTATGTTCAATAGGGTTCGTGTTTGCTCCTAATCTGCAAAGTTTCGTCGAGATAGGTTCCTATATGCGACATTGTCTTTGAGTACAACAGCAAGTGGACGGACATCACTAATTCGTAAAAGTAGTGCTTCTAGGTCGATTCTAGGTTTAATAAATATGAGATGAGATTTGTAGCTATTACAAAAAAGGAAAACCTATGAGCCGTGACTGACCACTTCTTTCGGCGGCGGCTAGAACTGGGGTAAAAATTCGCCGGATACGTGGAGCCGACTTTAAGTCACACGACTTGGATCTCTTGTCTTGTGGTCAATTAAACGCAGACGCCATATATTGACATCCCAAGACTAGAATTATACAACTTACTTACTTAAGCCCCGCAACATCTCATTGAGATACAAGGGGAAACTTCTTTCAAATCAGTGAGCTGTGCACGATTCAATTTTTACACTCACTGACGGGGACCTACTGTTTAATGCCGGCTCCGAACAGCTAATGCACTTTTATAGAGAAGTTTTTACATGGCATAGAGATAAATCTCTTACTAGTAAGGTTACCGGCATTTACGAGGTGAAAAACCCACCGCTAAAAATTGTTGGACGGTTTTTCCCGGGGTTGAAACTGGCTTTACTGGGATGAAAGTCGTGCACAGCGTCATCACACCGCGGTGTCCCACGTCCTGGTGATGTGGAACACCTTTATTTATTTGAGTCTCCCAACAAAGTCTTTATACTTATATAATGAAGAGGAAGTCTTGGTTAATCTTAAACGGTGTCCCACGTCCTGGTGATATGGAACACCTTTTTTAATTTGAGTCTCCCAACCAAGTCTTTATACTTATAGAATGAAGAGGAAGTCTTTGTTAATCTTAAACGGTGTCCCACGTCCTGGTGATATGGAACACCTTTATTAACTTGAGTCTCCCAACCAAGTCTTTATACTTATAGATAGATGATTGCGCCTACATAGAGATTATTATTTGCAAAATTTCAGTGATTTTGCTCAAGAAACTGGACGGATATTTCCAAATAAAAAACTAATTTTTATGAGGTAGTTTCGGTTGAGGGTCTCCAACACCAACTTCCCGTAGAGCTATATAGCCCATTTTCAATACCAACCATGCTAGGTTAACTACACATGTTGGTGCCAAATTTCAGCTACCTAGCTGTTTACATGCAGGCTCTATCTTGTTTTCAGCAGACGGACAGCCCGACAACATGGCTAGATTGTCTTAGAATTTTACGAGGATCAAGAATATTTGTATACTTTTTTGGGTCTCCGATGATTATTTCAAGGTGTTACAGACAGAATGACAAAACTTATATACCCTTCATTGTATGGTGGAGGGTATACAAATAAATGGCATAAAATTTCCTTTCGAATGAACAACAAAGATTCTACACTTGTTTTTTTTGTTTTTGAAAAAAATACCTATTCCACACTTGATTTGAATTTTTTTTTTGAAAAAAAAAATACCTCTAGACTGATAACCCGATACTTTTGTTTTCGGGATCATAGCATAGTTGCGTGTGAGTCATGCTATGGTTGTGAGAATCATACTAGGGTCATCTTAAATAGGGAAGGACCTATGTTATGTTCAATAGGGTTCGTGTTTGCTCCTAATCTGCAAAGTTTCGTCGAGATAGGTTCCTATATGCGACATTGTCTTTGAGTACAACAACAAGTGGACGGACATCACTAATTCGTAAAAGTAGAGCTTCTAGGTCGATTCTAGGTTTAATAAATATGAGATCGCTTTGCAGCTATTACAAAAAAGGAAAACCTATGAGCCGTGACTGACCACTTCTTTCGGCGGCGGCTAGAACTGGGGTAAAAATTCGCCGGATACGTGGAGCCGACTTTAAGTCACACGACTTGGAACTCTTGTCTTGTGGTCAATTAAACGCAGACGCCATATATTGACATCCCAAGACTAGAATTATACAACTTACTTACTTAAGCCCCGCAACATCTCATTAAGGTACAAGGGGAAACTTCTCTCAAATCAGTGAGCTGTGCACTATTCAATTCTTACACTCACTGACGGGGACCTACTGTTTAATGCCGGCTCCGAACAGCTAAAGCACTTTTATAAAGAAGTTTTTACATGGCATAGAGATAAATCTCTTACTCGTAAGGTTACCGGCATTTACGAGGTGAAAAAACCCACCGCTAAAAATTGTTGGACGGTCTTTCCCGGGGTTATAACTGGCTTTACTGGGATGAAAGTCGTGCACGGCGTCATCACACCACGGTGTCCCACGTCCTGGTGATGTGGAACACCTTTATTTATTTGAGTCTCCCAACAAAGTCTTTATACTTATATAATGAAGAGGAAGTCTTGGTTAATCTTAAACGGTGTCCCACGTCCTGGTGATATGGAACACCTTTATTTATTTGAGTCTCCCAACCAAGTCTTTATACTTATAGAATGAAGAGGAAGTCTTTGTTAATCTTAAACGGTGTCCCACGTCCTGGTGATATGGAACACCTTTATTAACTTGAGTCTCCCAACCAAGTCTTTATACTTATAGAATGAAGAGAAAGTCTTTGTTAATCTTAAATTATAATATTGTTATGATGAAATTTCCTGTCAGTATTTACCCTCAAGTCCTCTTGGCTTCTGTACTTCGCCCTAAAGCATGCTATACTTTTTAAATAAAAATTCAGATTACACAAACTACAAGCAGAGAAAAAAAACATGGTTACTACATGGTCACGGCAATAATAATATGTTCTCCGCAATAAAAGTATGTTCGTCGCAACCATAGCATTGTTAACTGAATTTATTTTTGACAATAGTATAATTGCTGCAATATTAATATTGTTGAAATGTAACAATAGTATTATTGCCAAAATTTAAAAATGAAAATAGGGTTATTGCAACAATATATATATGGTTAGTTCGACAAAAGTATTGTGTTTTGCATTTTATGTTAACATTGATATGATTACGGCAACCATACTGTATGATTGTAATTTTTCTTCATTTAAATATGCTTTTAAGCCCAAATGTTATTGGTACGGATCTAATGCAATAATAGTACTTTATTATCGAAATTAAAATTGTTTAAACAAGCTGCTTTGACTTTGTTAAACTGAAATATTTTTAATAAAAACGCTTATGTTTATTTAAACTTATTTTTTCTACTGCGAAATAAATCGCTCCTGTTATGTTGAACTTAATGTATTTTTGAATAAATTTTATTAATTCAAATCTATTGTTGACAACTTAAACTGCGTGTGAATATGAATATGGTTGTGAGGATCATACTATAGTTGTGGAGATCATAGTATGGTTAAGTGTGAATCATACTATGGTTGTGGGGATCATAGTTTGGTTGTAGCACAACCATATACCCAACAATAGTAGTATTCTCTTCGAATATTGTCACCACAACCATACTTTTTTTCTGCGTGTAGGAGCAGTTCTTTTCCAAGATCTATTAAAATTCTTCGATTCTCGTCTAGAACACAGAAAATAAATTCTTTGCCATTTCTCAATTTCATCTTTTTATCAGCCTTTATTTTTTTTAAAAGCTCACTCGATGCGCAAGTGTGTGTGTGTGCCATAATGTGAAATTTGCTAAATTATCTTTGGCTCATCCTGAGCAAGCAAACTTTTTCCTTGGAAACAGATACACTTAGCATCCTCCGACAGACTCACAGGCAAATATACGTACAAACAAACCCCGTCGAACACAAGGCAAGGCAAAAATCTCTTCATAATAGATAATAAACGGAAAATCTTTTAAAATTAATGTTATCTCTTGTTGCTGTGTTTGCGTGTTGCTACTTTTCTTTTTTGCGTTGCTAATTCGTGGCCAGAAAAGGAGAAATAGGAAAAACAAGCGCAGCAACATTGCCATATTCATTAAAGCTCACACACATATACACACACACACACTCTTCGCACGTTCACATACTCCTGCTCGTTTGGATGGCGTTACTGGCGGGGGGGCTGCGAGTGAAACGTTAGTCTTTTTCGTGCGCACTTTAGACAAAACAATGGCGAAGGATGAAATCAGGGTAAAAAATAACTGTCATTTGCTGGAGCTGCCAAAAGTACAACAACGACAGGACTACATTTTTATTTGTTATAAGTCCATATATACACACACACACACTCGCAGTAATATATTCTCACCTACTTACTTATGCTTAGAGCGGGGAGACAGTGGCTCGAAACGGCACAAATGTGTGATGGAAATTTGTTTTCGATTTAAGGAAATACAATTTTGAGCTTGAACGAATATTTAAAATCATTCTTTAGTATGACAGCAAGGGAGTTAACTGCAAGTTTTTGTTTAATACGGCAGTACACCAACTAACTCGGTCCGACGGATAGAAACTAGTACATGCAACCTGCTTCATTTGGTTTCCAAAGAATATCTTCTCTGTGTGGTGTGGATTTTGTGAATGCCTAGACATAGTTATATACTTTATAAGTACAAGGGAACTGCAAAACAATTGAGCTTGCTTTAAATTACGAGGGCTGCTATATATGTGACGGCGCATAGAGAAAGGGACCTAAGGGTAAAAAAATCAATTTTCATTTTTCTTTTCTTTTTTTGATGTGGACAACATCTGAGCATCGAATGAGACCGATCCCATGCCACAAAAGTGTTCCCTCCCAGAGATATGCGCGTTTTATGAAAGTGAGGTCGACGATTCTAAGCGCAAATAGAAAGGGACCTAATCTTTAAAATGGCTCTCCTGAACTGGTTTTTGACCTTAGATCCCTTTCTAATTTGCGCGTCACATATATTTCTTGTCATGGTGCACAATGATTCGTCTTCTCTTGTTCGTTTTTCGAGTTTTTCCGAAGACTTCAGGCAAACAAATTGTGGTGTCCCACTCAGAATTGGCCGTTCTACGTTGCTCATGCGGAACAGTCGCCACATGACCAGTTTTGCGAAGAAACAAGCGACCATTTGCTTCGAAGTGCTTCTTCCGCGAACAACTTTCGTTGGATTTGGCTCGTCTTCGAAGGCCCACACGGCGATTGTTGTTTTGTGTCGGGCTCATACGCATAGATCCAGGATTCGTCACCTGTGACGATTTTATTAACGTTTTTGAAGCACCGCGATCGTATTTTTTCAAAATATCTTTGCACCAATCGACACGGGCCTTTTTTTTTGAACGACTGTCAAATTGTGCGAACAAACAAACCTTTTTGACGGCCAGGTGTTCATGTAATGTCGAATGTATGCTGGTGGAAGAAATGTCCAAGGATGCCTCAATCTCACGGTATGTCACATGACGATCTTGCATTATCAGTTCACGCCGTTTTTGGACGACCTTCACGACCTTCGTCTTTGAGCGAGCCTCGGCCACGATTGAACTCGTTAAACCAGTTTTTCACTGTACTATAGGAAGGTGCTTCATCGCCATACAAAGATTTAAGTTCATCGATGCACTCTTGTCCTGATAATCCACGTCGAAAGTTGTGAAAAATGATCGCACGAAAATATTCACGAGTTAATTCCATTTTTTTGCCAAATTAATTTTTTCAAGTCACTCTTAACAACACAAATGATGGTCGTACCTCAAAACGTTCTGAGTACGTTAACGTGTCAAACTTTCAAACTTTCAGATGGCGCCACACTTAGTGTTGCTTAGGCCAGAAATATAAATAGCAACCTCGTATGGTAGTTTGCTTTAACACATTAAACAAGGATTTACCGGCATAAGACCTCTAGCATCTAAATTTTAATAGAAAACAAAATAAACATAATAGCAAAGGTGAGAGCCTGGTCTAAAAGAGTTTAGTATTTTTTTTAATAAATACAGCGAAGCTTTCTGAAGAAGGTCGCCACGGACCCGAAATCGCATTAAAATCAATATTACTTTGCAAATTTTGTTAAAATATAGAAGCATGAGGTTCTAAGCCGGTTAGTCCCTGTTCAATGTATTTCTCGTATTTTTTAGAGAGGCAGTGTCATCAGCGCAAATAGATTCCATGTGTCCTTTTATTGGACTAGCGGAAATGAATTACAGGAAAACCCAGTTATTACTTCGTTTTCTTGATTTCATGCCACTGTGCTTGACAGCAGTACACTAGTAGGTAACATTCAAATTTTTTGTTTTTAAACAAATTTTCCTTTCTGTCTTGCCCTCGCGCTAAGCTAAATGACGGTGCGTACGTATGCATGACAGTTGTGTGGTTGAAAAAATAAACAAAAAAACTGCCCAGCGGGAAATGGAAGGGCAGAGCCAGGGGCCTTTTCTAGGGGCGATTTTTAGGATGCTCGGAGGCTGCATTCAACTCTCATTTCAAATGAACACAGGTTTGGCTTGAAGAGCAAGGCCTTCCACACCTGGTTCTATCGGAACACCATTTTCTTCTATTGGAAGAAAATGATCTTCCAGAATGCATATAAAAATATTAAAAACAAAATTGGCTTCATAAGAAATAAATTATTTAATTTTCAGATTTATTATATTTTTGCCTTCACTGGAGTTTGAGAGCCTAAAGGGTGTTTTTTATTGGGGTATAGAACTTTAAGTTGGCATCACTTTTTTAACTGGCGGCCATTTTGTCAGCTGTCAAGTGATTAATATTTAGTTTGGTTTGCCATTTCATTATGAACAGGTTGACAAAAGAACAACGCTTGCAAAATGGGCCAAAAATGAGATTCATCTCGATGCTGATTTTCATCACAAAATTTTGTTCAGTGATGAGGCTCATTTTTGATTGAATGGCTACGTCAACAAGCAAAATTGCCGCATTTGGAGTGAAGAGAGTCCACATGAGACCCTTGAGACGCCATTACATCCACAAAAACTGACTGTTTGGTGTGCTCTATGGGCTGGTGGAGTCATTGGGCCATACTTCTTCCGAAATAATGCTGGAGAGTCAGTTACCGTTAATGGAGACCGGTATAGAGCCATGATAACCGACTATTTTGTTCCCGAATTGGATGGCATGAATGTGTTGTGAGTTGTGGTTCCAACAAGACGGCGCTACATGCCACACAGCGCACGTCACAATCGAATTATTGAAGGAAACATTCGATGAGCGCATAATTTCGCGGAATGGACCTGGCAATTGGCCACCAAGATCGTGTGATTTGACACCATTGGATTATTTTCTTTGGGGATATGTGAAGTCGCTCGTCTACGCCAACAAACCAGAAACGTTAGGGGACTTGGAAGCCAACATTCGTGCGTTATTGCCAACATACGGCCCCATATGCTCGAAAAAGTGGTTGAAAATTGGACCTGTAGAATTGGCTTTATTCGAGCCAGCCGCGGCGGCCACATGCCCGAAATCATATTTAAACATTAATGGCATAAAATTATCCTTCCAATAAAGCCAAATTGATGGACATTAAAACGATTTTCTTGTGTTTTATTTCAATTCGAAGTTCTATACCTCAATAAAAAAACACCCTTTACAACCTTTTGCTACTTTTTGCTACCTGTACTTGAGGTTCCACTTGGCATACAGCTTTTTCAAACAAAACTATTTTCACGTTTTGGACCGGTGAGTTGGCCGCCTAGATCGTGTGATATCACACCTTTAGAAATTTTTCTTAAAGACTACGTAAAGTCCAAAGTCTATTCTAGACCCTCAGAATGGACACTACGAGGCGCAGTTGCGGCCAACATTTTAAAAATAATTTTATTTTAAAAATAATTGGGATAAAATGTGCTTTTGAATGAACAATAAAGACTCCACATTTGATTTGAAATTTTTTTTTTTGAAAAAAATACCTCTAGATCAGGGATTGTCAAAAATTTGTTGCTTATGTATTAGTGAGTGCGAGAGAGTAAACAAATTGAGAGAATTTAGATATTTACAGCCATAGAAAAATGTTAGTAACAGACGCCATTCTGATATTTGTACAAAAAAAACGAAATAATAAACTAATTATTTTTTCCCTAACCGCAGATTCAACACATGTTCCAAATTGAACAGTGCGACGGCCTACAGTATTACTGGACAAGGGAAGAGACGACTCTATAAATTTAGTATTATAATTAAGCCTTTGCCAAATTTTGTTCAACAATTGCTTAATGAAAACACCATCATACAATGGTCTACCTTTCCTGACAATATTCAAGCTCATTAAACTTGAAATCTCGTTTTTTAATTTGAAAAATGGTTTTGGTTCATAAATTTCCTCTCCCAATAACCAATCTTTCAATTTATCCAAAAATATTTTTTTATTTCTGTAAAACAGGTCTACCCTTTCCTTAAAATTGAAATTACTATGAAAATGATCGCAATGCCTTTTAATAACATATTCCGTACCTTCCTTAAATGGTTTATAACATATAAGGCATTGTATGTTACCAAAAGCATTTTTAAACGCACAATATTTTTTGAGTGTCATCATGAAACAAAATATCATGGCATCCGCTAGACATGTTCACTTGTCGTAGTCTCATCGACAACTAAATGAAAGAGCATGTGTGTGAAGTATCGATTTCACAATTGTGCAATGAAAGGACCATCCCTGTTCTAGATTGAGCCGATAAAATTTTCTATCGAATGTCATTAAAAAGCTAGTGGCGCTTACGTCTTCTTTGCGGCCAGTACTCGATATTTTCACTGCCCATCGCTAGGATGAACATCCTCCGCACTGAGTTCAACCATCGGGCATGGTAGTATACCTCTCACAAGAAGGAATACAGAAATGTTTATTGGAAAATATGAACCCTATCTTGCGGGCTTCCTCGAAGAATGCACCAACAATTGAGTACTCATACACTGAAAGAATAATGTTCGTACTTCTTATGAAACATTCTTCTTACGAGGGCGACCGCAAAACTTACTGGCCTGGCACATTTTCTGTTTTACTAGCAACTTTGTTTTTTGTTTTTTAAAAGCAATCTTTTATAAGCCATCTGTCAAAATTTCCGAAATATTTAATGATTATTTTCTTTGTTACAGGTGATTGAAGTAAACAAGTTTTATAATTTTTAAAAAATGGAAAATAAAGAGTTTCGTGCGGTAATTAAACACTTTTATATGAAAGGTTATACGCCACAATTAATCAAAGATGAATTGGATTCTGTTCATGGTGATAATGCACCATCATTTTCCACCGTGAAATCCTGGGTTCAACAATTTAAAATGGGTCGTTCAAGTACGGAAGATGAACAACGCTCTGGAAGACCGAAAACTGCTACTACTATTGAAAACATTAGAAAAATATTTAATGAAGTGACTAAAGATAGACGAATAAAGCTCAGAGAACTTGCTGATATTGTTAAAATACACGAAAAACAAGTTTGGAGTATTTTACATGATGAACTCCACATGAAAAAGCTATCCGCAAGATGGGTGCCGCGTTTGTTGACTTTGCCCCAAAAAATCGTACGGATCATCGGACCGATTCCGAGGAGCTTTTAGCGATTTATCAGCGTAATCCAATAGAGTTCTTGCGCCGATTTATAGCTGTTGATGAAACATGGATCCATCTCTACATCCCAGAATGCAAAGAACAGTCAAAACAATGGATAGAAGCTGGTAAAAGTGATCCCAAGAAGGCGAAAACTGTTAAGTCAGCAGGAAAAGTAATGGCCACAGTATTTTGGGATGCTAGGGGTATAGCATTTATTGATTATCTTGACAAAGGAAAAACTATAAATAGTGAATATTATTGTGCATATTGGATCGGTTGAGTGAAGAAATCAAGATAAAACGACCGCATTTAGAAAAAAAAAAGTTCTTTTTCATCAAGATAATGCTCCTTCACACACTGCATTTTTAACTCAACAAAAACTGGCCGAATTACGATTTGAAATTGCTCCGCATCCACCATATAGTTCAGATTTAGCTCCTTCTGATTATTTCTTGTTTCCAAATTTAAAAAAATTTCTCGGTGGCATATTCGTCCAATAGCGAGGTTATTGCTGAACTGAGCCATATTTTGAAGGTCTTGAAAAATCTTATCTTTCGGATGGAATTAAAAAACTTGAAAAACGTTTGATGAAGTGTATTGAGATGGAAGGAGATTAGGTTGAAAAATAAATAATAATGATTCCAAAAAACGGTTCTTTTTATGTTAGGCCAGTTACTTTTGCGGTCGCCCTCGTATTTTTTTTACATTTGTCTTGTACATTTCGTGTTTTTTGTAAAGAAGTTTTTACGATCCGGATTCTTAAAAAGGCTTCCTAAAAATCTCGTAATTTTCCCTTCAAAAACTTTATTTTTTTGTACAAGTATGAAAAGTCATCGTTAAATTTTTATTCATAATTTTTAGGAACGATTTAGTAGAAGTTTGGTAATTTTCGTAGAAATTTTGTAATTTTTGTTTTTCTCTTTATAAAACATTCTTCGTATTGACGAAGTTTTTCTACATTTCGTGTATTACGAGTATGAAACATATATGTAAAAACTATGATAGATTGAATTGTATTGAGTTCGTCTGGCTGTTAGGTCTGTTGCCAAAAACAAGAAAAAACTTAATTTCCTTAGTTTTTATAAATGTTAATTTTAGTTTCCAACATTTCGATCAACGTCGATGTTAGTCAAAAATAAGAAATTCTTTCATTAAACTCAAAAAAAAATCACGATTTTTTGTCATGAAACCGATTTCAGAATTTATAAAATTTATTTTCTTATTTCTTATATAAAGTTTCTTTGGATGAAAAACTAAGACACATTGTGTAACTTATATGAAATATTTTGTGATTTTTACGAACACGGTTTTTTCAAAGTAGAGGATCTATTACTTTAAACAGTTTTAACAAATTATAAATAAATTGAATAACGTTCATGAAAATATTTCATGTGAGTGTGATTAAAAAAAATAAAACAAATCAGAAAGTGTCATGAAAAAAAATAATAAACTACTTCATAAAACGTATGAAACATATCTGTAAAAACTATGATAGATTGAATTGTATTGAGTTCGTTTGGCTACTAGGTCTTTCTTCAATTACAAGAAAAAACTAAATTTCTTTCGTTTTTATAAATTTTTATTTTAGTTTCCAATATTTTGTTCAACGTCGAAATTCGTAAAAAAAAAAATAAGAAAATCTTTTATTAAATTCATAAAAATCGTGTTTTTTTTTTTATCATTAAACCGATTTTAGAATTTATAAAATGTGTTTTCTTATTTCTTATGAAAAGTTTCTTTGGCTGAAAAACTAAGACAAATTGTGTAATTTATATGAAATATTTTGTGATTTTTACGAACACAGTTTTTTCAGTGTAGAGAAATTATTACAGGGTTTTCCATTATGGATATAACAACTTTATATATTAATTAAACTCATATTATTTTCTATATGTGACAGCGCGTAGAGAAAGGGACCTAAGGGTAAAAAAATCCATTTTCACTTTTTTTTATGTGGACAACATCTGAGCATCGAATGAGACCGATCCCATGCCCCGAAAGTGTTCCCTCCCAGAGATATGCGCGTTTTATGAAAGTGGAGGTACAGCAAAGATACACGTATTTAAATCTTTCAAATGGCTCTCCTGAACAAAACTGTTTTTACCCTTAGGTCCCTTTCTATACAGAATTCAAATTTATTCCAGGTGTAGTGCAAACGTTACGTTTTACGAATGAAATACGGTTACGGTCATAAGACCACCACGAGCCCGTGTACAGCAATCTATTTTTGGGACCAAATTTTTCACCACTCTTGCACACATTTCGCACGAAACGTTAGTAATTTCGAGTTGGATGTTGTATCTGAGCTCATCTAAAGTTATTGGCCTGCTGACATAGACGAATGACTTGGTGTGGCCCCATAAAAAGAAATCCAATGGCGTTAAAATGCACACACAGAAAAAAGTATGGTTTGGGTAACAATATTTGAAGAGCACCATACTATTGTTGGTTACATGGTTGTGGTACAACAATATTATTATCATCACAACAATAGTATGGTTCACACACAACCATTCTATGATCCCCATAACAATATTATTATTCACATTCAACCATACAATTATCCCCATAACCATATTATGATCCCTATGTTTAACGTACAAACATATTATGACTTACGCACAACCATACTATGATCCCCAAAATTTTTTGTAAAGACTGGATTACGTTGTAATTCAACAATAAAGAATTTTATTAAGTAAGTATGTAATAGGAGTAATAATATTTTAGTTATACTAATCCGGTTTTCTTTTTAAAAAAAAAAATTAATTATTATTACTATTATTGGGTAAGATTCTAAAAATAACATTGTCAAATTAAAAAAAAAATTAAGGTTTTGCCGGTATGATTGCCGTAATCATGTTATTGTTAACATAAAACCCATGAAAACAATACTTTCGTCCCACCAACCAAATTTATATTGTTGCTACAACCATATTTTTATTTTTAAATTTGACAACAATACTATTGTTACATTTTAACAATATTAATATTGCTGTAATCATACTATGGTCAAAATGAAATTCAAAAAACAATACTATGGTTGCGACGACCATACTTTTTCTGCACCGAACATACTATTGTTGCCGTGACCATACAGTAACCATATCTTTTCTCTGCGTGCATGAACAAGGTGGCCATTTGACCGGACCATTGCTCGAGATAACATGTTTACCGAATTTGCCATTCAGTAAATCGATTTAACGTGCTGTGTGGCTGTGTCTTGTTTAACCCACATATCGCCGATGTCAAGCTCATCCAATTCTGGCCGAAAATAATTTTCTGGCATCGCACGATAGCGCTCTCTATTGACGGTAACATGCGGATTGTTTTCATCGACAAATCACACCTCCAGCATGACAACCACACCACACAGTATTTTTTTATGGATGCAATTGTGTCTCTTGAAGCACGTGTGGGTTTGTTGCTGTCCACTAACGCATATTTAGTTTATTTACTAAACCACCACTTAGTCAGAAATGAGCTTTATCGCTGAAGATGATTTTTCGATAAAATTCTGGATTTTCGTGAAACTTTGCCAGAGCCTAATCGGAGAAGTTTCGGCATACAAATGATAAAGTGGCTTTAGTTCTAGAGTCCGTTTGATCTTAAAAGGCTGAAGGACAAGATCTTTTCGCAAAATACACCACAGCGTGGTTTGGGAGATGCCCAATTCCTGAGAACGACGTGGTATCGACTGATTTGGCTCATTTTAAACGAATAGACTAACGGATGCTATATTTTGTCAACATCCAAAAGTTAAAGTTTGAACCCAAATTTATTCACTATAGCACGCACAGCCTGTCGAAAATTTGAGTAAGCGCTCTTAAAGTTGCGACCACCGACTCAGAATTTTGGTAGTAATTTTTAATGATTTCCAAACGTTGCTCGTAATTGAACTTTACCACGATGAAAATGTTGACTTCGACTAACGTTTTGACACTGACAGATCATTAAAAATGTTTGAGGGTGCGTTGACATAAAGAAACGAAATGTTTATGTCCCTTTTGGTAAACCCTTTATAAGCCACGCGAGAATTAATTTTTGCAAAGAAGGCATTTTGAAATGCAAAATTTTGAAAGGCATTAACGAAGGTATGTTGTAAAAAGGGACCTTTTAGAAGGCCTTCTTCTAAGAAGGCCTTGCTAATTTTCGGGATGAGTGGATAAAACAATATCCGCAAGTAAGAGTGCGAGTGCGTGTGCCAGTAAGTGAATATCTTCTTCTACTCGTACAAGTTTAACAAAAGTAACGCATCGCAGAAAGTATGCGAAAGATAGACTGTGTGGCAAAAGTTTGGCCAGAGTCTACAAAAAAAAGGTGCTGGCTGGCTGGCAGGCTGGTGGCAAAGAAAATGTTAGTGTTGACTATGGCAAGACACAGTGAGAGTGTGTAGGTATGTGTGTGTATGATCACATGTATGTGTATGTGTTTGTAAGCGTTTAATGGTATTTATTAAAACTGCTGCGGTTGTTGTTGCGAGTGAACCGAGCCCGTGCTGTTGCTGCTGTTATTTTAAACACTCGCATATGTAGTCAAATAGATACGCACACACCCACATACATACATACATACTCGTACATACAAGGAGATGTATGTATGTATGTATGCATATGTGTATATATGCAAGGCAACCATTCATTCGTTCGCCCGCAAAAGAAAATAAAGCAGAAGAAGAACAAAAACAAGACACTTTTGCGTGGGAAGTTGCCCAAGGACATGGATGTTTTGCACTTACATACACACGCACGTACGTACGTACGTTTTACGCCTTCTTCCACTCTTTGCTATCATTTCCAACCACACACATCTCATTCTGAGTATGATGTTTTTACTTCGTCTTTCTTTTCTAACTTCTCTCATGCATGTATGTATGAGTGAATAAGTGTATGTGTGTGTTTACACACATACATACAAAGCGAAAAGAAAACACTGTGTCCTGGTAAACTTTTCACTTTTCTCGTTCTTTTGTGTCGGTGGTTATGATGGTGTTAAAAACTTAAAATTACTTATACGTACTAAATGCGGGAGTGTGTGTGTGCGTAAGAGTATGTCGTGATTTACTGGAGGCAACTTAAACGTAAAAACAACGAAGAGATACAAAAAACGCAAATGTGAAAGATTTACCAGTTTAAGCAAAAAACAAGTAAAAACGTCCTTAAGTTCAGCCAGGCCGAAGCTTTTAAACTCTCCACCGATGGATTGCGTGGTGGTTGGTCCATCTTTGACAAAAGTACATTTTTGGGGCCCGATGAATCATTGTCCTATTCAAAAAACCCATTATGGCTATTGTCGAATTAGGGCCAAGGTCCTAAATATGTTTCCAATCGTGGAAAAATGTGATACTCTGGTTAACGGCGAAATTTTATTTTATTGTTGTACTTCCCATATGTCAATTTTTGAATGACCAATTTTCCACGCCCTAGGGACCTTAGCCCCATGGGTCAAGGCCATAAATTTCTTCGAACCATAATCTGATGTATCAAAATTATATTGTTTTTGAATACCCATATGTACATAGTTCAGGAAGACCTTATTTTGGGCCCACGTTTTTGAACTTCATCGACCTGTAGGTCATTAGGGGCCCCTAAATTAGATCCTTAAATTAAGACAAATTCTTAAAGTTAATGTACGTGGGCGGTCACAAAACTAACTGGCCTGGCACATTTTCTGTTTTACTAGCAACTTTTGTTTTTTTTTTTTTGTTTTTTAAAGGCAATCTTTTATAAGCCATCTGTCAAAATTTCCGAAACATTTAATGATTATTTTCTTTGTTACAGGTGATTGAAGTAAACAAGTTTTATAATTTTTGAAAAAGGGAAAATAAAGAGTTTCGTGCGGCAATTAAACACTTTTAAGATAAATTGGATTCTATTCATGGTGATAATGCACCATCATACTCCACCGTGAAATCCTGGGTTCAACAATTTAAAATGGGTCGTTCAAGTACGGAAGATGAACAACGCTCTGGAAGACCGAAAACTGCTACTACTATTGAAAACATTAGAAAAATATTTAATGAAGTGACTAAAGATAGACGAATAAAGCTCAGAGAACTTGCTGATATTGATAAAATACACGAAAAACAAGTTTGGAGTATTTTACACGATGAACTCCACATGAAAAAGATAACCGCAAGATGGGTGCCGCGTTTGTTGACTTTGCCCCAAAAAATCGTCCGTTGGACCAATTCCGAGGAGCTTTTAGCGATTTATCAGCGTAATCCAATAGAGTTCTTGCACCGATTCATAACTGTTGATGAAACATGGATCCATCACTACATCCCAGAATGCAAAAAACAGTCAAAACAATGGATAGAAGCTGGTAAAAGTGGTCCCAAGAAGGCGAAAACTGTTAAGTCAGCAGGATTAGTAATGGCCACAGTATTTTGGGATGCAAGTTGTATACTATTTATTGATTATCTTGAGAAAGGAAAAACTATAAATAGTGAATATTATTGTGCATTATTGGATCGGTTGAGTGAAGAAATCAAGATAAAACGACCGCATTTAGAAAAAAAAAAGTTTTTTTCATCAAGATAAAGCTTCTTCACACACTGCATTTTTAGCTCAACAAAAACTGGCCGAGTTACGATTTGAAATTGCTCCGCATCCACAATATAGTCCAGATTTAGCTCCTTCTGATTATTTCTTGTTTCCAAATTTAAAAAAATTTCTCGGTGGCAAAAAATTGTCGTCCAATAGCGAGTTTATTGCTGAAACTGAGGCATATTTTGAAGGCCTTAAAAATCTTATTTTTCGGATGAAATTAAAAAAAACTTGAAAAACGTTTGATGAAGTGTATTGAGTTGGAAGGAGATTATGTTGAAAAATAAATAATAATTCCAAAAAAAACGGTTCTTTTTATGATAGGCCAGTTACTTTTGCGGTCGCCTTCGTATGTTAAGGTAAGTGAGATAATTCTACTGTTTCTGAGTAACTAATGTCGATGCTTAATAGGCTCTTATTTTTGGAACTCTAGGCACCTAAGGGCCAAGTCCTAAAATATAATCGAAGTGTGGAATAAGTGTTATTGTCTGAGTCGTGACGATACGTTTTGTTATTTTTAATAGGCATTTGTCCATAGTTAAAGGTCACTGATTTTTTAGCCCTTTAGCCACATATGGGCCGGTGCGAGCTCAAAATTGGAACAAATCTTCAATATTGGTTATATTTGTAATTTTTTGCATGCATATTGAGATTAATGAGATAATTCCACTGTTTCTGAGAACCATATGTGAAGGCTCTTATTTCTGGAACTCTAGGGACCTTTGGCCTATTGCTCGAGGCCTTAACTATAATCAAAGGTGTCCATATTCCAAGGTGGTCGATTTTTGGCTCATATAAGTTGGATCCAAAGTGGCTAAAATTTTTAATATACATTAGTTTAATTTACATATTTATTACAATATGAATTATAATAAACTAATTTTAAAAGCACTATCATCAAAGGCTATCGGCCATATTAATATAGGGAAAATTTCATTTGTAAGAAAATTTCAGTGTTTCTGGAAACGTTACGGAACGGTTTTTAGGTCGATTGACAATTGCCATAGGTTTGTTCTGATAGAAAAAACAATGTGATTTTCTGATTTGTGAAGAACTGTTTTTGTTTTATATTACCCATACGTCCATAGTTGAGGTGGCCGATTTTTTGTACCTCTAGGTCGAATATAGGCCGGCCCAAATTATAAATTGGTAAAAAAATCTTATATAAAGAAATATTTTATCGTTTCTGGATACCTATAGGCCCGGGGGCCACGTCCACAAGTAAACGCCTCCCATTCAAGCAAATCGTAAAAGCAATGCCATGTTCTGATTCTTTAGAAAATCGACTGCTTCTGAGTACCCATATGTCCATGTTCGAAAGCAACTATTTTTCGGCTCCCTGGGATTTTAGTTTCATAGGTCAAGGTTTCAAATTAGGCCAATTCGCGAAATTGATATTATATTAAAAATCCTGACGAAATTTTATTGTTTTTTAATATCCGTCAAAGGGACTTATTTTGGGTTCCTAGCCAAATCTAAATTATGGAGAACATTTTACTCTTTTTTGGTGAAACTCTAAAGGAAGGGGGGGGGATATTTTTTGGGCCCCTATGAAGGTTGCAACTTCCAAGAGTGTCTATTTGTTTATTTTATTTATTACAGTCATATAGTGGAAAAGTCAATAAAAAAAACTTGGCCAGCAATTTTTTTAGTCGAACTTTATGTCCAATTTAGAACACTTTCCATTCCAAGCGATCTGCAACAAAAACCTGGTAATTAACAAGACTCTAACTAATTTTATTTGGTCTGAACGGTCGGACGGATGGACTGACTGACATGGCGCTATGCTTATCTTAGAACTGTTGGAAACAGCAAAAAGGTTAGCGATTTTCCGGCAAAATTAATACTCAGACCAGTTAAATATTAGTAAGCCACAATAAATCCATCTATGCACGAAATTTTGTAAGCCGAATGTAACCATCAATACCGTAGAATGTAGGTGATTACAACAGAAAGTATGTTAATCCTACTGAATATTTTTAGTTAGGACCGATTTTTAACAGATTTTTTCTCTGTGTGTGGGTAGCTGAATTTAGAAAAAAAAACAGCTAAGCCCCGGTTCCGATGATAACGGCAACTCAAACAGAAGATTTAAAAAAAAAACGCTAATATATCAGCAAATATTACGGAAGTAGTAGCACAACTTTAAGTTTAGAAATATCGATGGTTTAATATGCTTTTGATGGTTTAATATGATTTTGAGAGGCTCGAATTCAAACGATTTTATAAAGTATAGAGACCATTTTTTGCAGAAATGTGTTTCAGAGAAATCCTTTCCAAATATGATAAATACGAGGGCGGTTCGGAAACTTCTTAGCCTAGCACAAAAAGCGCGGTATAAACAGAAAAAAGTTAAGTGTTTTGGAAACTTCCATCTCTGCTATGAACACTTGTTAAATTTTGTTTCGATCCGGCAACTCCTTCATATAGAAACAGGTGTTCACAAAAGACGCATCAGCGATTTTTTTACAATGGAAAAATTAGAAATGCGTGGTGTCATTAAATATTTACATAAAAAAGGTTTATCGGGACAAGAAATTCATAATGATATGATGAATGTGTTAGGTGAAAGTGCTCCTTCATATGCAGCAGTAAAAAATTGGGTTGCTGAATTTAAACGTGGTCGTACAAGCATTGAAGATGAACCACGTAGTGGACGTCCAAAAGCAGCAACAACAACAGAAATTGTAGCCAAAGTGCATGATATGGTATTAAATGATCGACGAATAAAAGTGCGTGAAATAGCTAATATCATGGGCATCTCAAATGATCGAGTCCATTTAATTTTGCATGAAGAACTACAGATGACAAAGCTTTCTGCAAGATGGGTGCCGCACTTTTTAACAGTCGACCAAAAACGCATAAGAATGAACATTTCTCAAGCTTGTTTGGATCGTTTTTAGCGAAATTAAATTGATTTTAAGCGTCGTTTCATAACTGTTGATGAGACATGGATCCACCACTATACTCCAGAGACAAAAGAACAATCCAAACAATGGACTGAAGCTGGAGGAAGTGCCCCAAAGAAGGCAAAAACAATTCAATCGGCTGGTAAGGTTATGGCAACGGTTTTTTGGGACTTCAAAGGTATTTTATTGATTGACTATATGGAAAAGGGTAAAACAATAAATTCAGAGTACTATTGCAACCTTTTAGATTAAATAAATGTACAAATTCGAGAAAAACGTCCTGGCTTACAACACAAAAAAATAATTTTTCATCAAGGCAACGCACCAGCGCACAAGAGTGTTTTAACAATGGCTAAAATCAACGAATTAAAGTACGAGTTGCTTGACCACCCACCTTATTCTCCTGATTTAGCTCCCAGTGACTTTTACCTGTTCCCAAATCTACAAAAATTCCTTGCTGGCAAGCGTTTTACCTCAAATGAAGATGCAATTACAGTTGTAAACCACTATTTTGAAGACCTTGAGGAAAACTATTTTAATCAAGGGATAGAATTGCTAGATAAGCGTTGGACTAAGTGTATTGAAGTTTCAGGAGATTATATTGAAAAATAAAAATATTTTTGAAAAACTAACTATTCTCTTTCATTGATAGGCTAAGAACTTTCCGAACCGCCCTCGTACTGTGAAAAACTGGTTTAATGAATTCAATCGTGGCCGACGCTCGCTCAAAGGCGAATGTATTCCAAAAACGGCCGTTGTGCCAGAGAACATTGATGCCGTGGGTGAACTAATAACGCAAGATCGTCATGTGCCATACCGTGAGATAAACGCATCTTTCGGCATTTCTTCCACCAGCATACATTCGATATTGCATGAACACCTGGCTGTAAAAAAGGTTTGTTCTCGTTGGATCCCGCACAATTAGACAATCTAAGCTAGACAATGTTCACCTCATGGACCTTTAGCATCTAATAAAGAATAATTTGGCTTTAAAAGTCCTTTCGAATTAACAATAAAAATTCAACACTTGATTTAAATTCTTGTATTTTTTATTTTGAAAAAAAAATACCTCTAGATTGATTACCCATTATCATTCGATAAGTAGGAGAATTCTACATAAAACAGGTTCAAACAAAAAGTAAAAATATAAATTTAGTCAAGAATTCTAATCAATTGAGTTTCAAACAAAAAAAGATATGTACTTATTTGCAATTTTTTTTTTTTGCTTCTACCATTGGGTAACATTTAAGAAGGACCTTCATGAAGAAAATATTAGATTGCGCCTTTTTAAGCTAAGTTAGACGTTGTTCACTTCAAGGACCTTTAGCAACTAATAAACCCTAATTCCAAAACGAACCGAAGGAACTAAAACTAATAGACTTTACCTAAAGGCCTTGTCCCATATGGGAAAATCAATTAAATTTGTTTTCGTTAATAATTTATCCGATACTGTCCATCAACAATGCCTCCGCTTGTCCAACAACTTAAAGTTAGCCTACTTAGAAAATAAAAATCTGCAAACTCTTTGAAAGAAATGATTGAATTTTAATCGATTTCGAAATAGCAAGAATACAAAAACGGATGGAAACAAACAATAAACAAACACCAAAGTCAAATATTTTTTAAATGACATATTTCAAACTGTCAATTGGCCTTTACCCTACCCCACCCTCTCCCAAAAAAAAAGAGAAAAACAGTATAAAACCCAATATAAAATCATGTTATATACCAGACACAAAACAACAACTCTTTAAAAACCCATAAATTTTCCACACTCTGCCATTGGCCGTATTGTCACTGTTGAGGTTGATGCTAATGGCGATGGTGTTGAGGTTTATCCTAGGGGCTGGGGGGAGACGAGGTCTGGACCTGTTCAATATTTTTTTAAATTTCAAGTAAACCCTGTTAGGTGTGTATGATAGAAACAGCAGCAACAACAACAAAAAAGACATGTGAGTGTATGAACACATATTTATGTTTTAATGGTTCATTGAACAATTCATAACACCCCGTAGAACAGCTACACTGAGATGTGTGTGTGTGTGTGTGTGTGAGTGAGTGTAGGTGTAGGTTTAAGGTTAAAAAATAACTACGCCAGCAACAACACGAAAATACAGGGGATAAACAAAAACATCAACAAGGGTAATATTTATAAAAAAAAACAACACGAAATATCGAACGAAGCGCAAAATAACAACATGAGCCATAACATGAACGTGGTATAACCCTTAGCATTACTAGCGTAACACTAGCAACAACGTGTTCGTATATCATCCCCTCGTTTTCATGCATGCCACACTGCGCGTCCTCCGTCTATTTTTGTACAGCTCGTTTGCCCTCTTCCATCTGTTTTGGCACGCTCGTCTTTTTGCCCATTTATTTGGTAGTTGTAACCATATTTCGTTCTGCTACTATCAACAAACGATAAATACAAGTTCAAGATACAACAAACAAACTGCTATAGTATTTGTTACAACAGCAACAACAATATGTATAGAATGTGCATGTGTGTGTGTGTGTATGGCAGAGGTAATGAAGCAGGCGAAGGTGTTGGTGAGGTATAAGAGTACGAAGGACTCTCAGCCACCCACTCGTACATAAAGACGGGCAGACACCCGAGCGAATGATTGGCGCACAGTGGGTGCAATCAAAAAAAAACAGTCAAAAAAATAGATAATTATAACTTTTGTGGAATATATAGCAAAAATATAGCAAAAATATATTAACTCAAAATTTGTTAAATTTTAGAAGAAACAATAAACCGAGAGAGTTACTGCACAAGCTAATCAGAGCAGGTTTGTTGTTGTTTGTCATAGACGGAAGGAGAAGTAAGTCAGCGAAGGTAAAGCAAACACATCAGCGTCTCGAAGAGTGTGTTTTGCCAAATTCATTTTATTCGGGCTGAAACCCTGGTTCATGAATTCGGGCCGAATATGCAAATTTAGTCAATGGCTCATGGCACCGACTACTTTTCCCTTGCGGTTGCCTACTTTCTATCGTGTACCGATATTAGTTCACGAGCTATGACCTTTCAAAGTACAGATTTAAATGATTATCTATAGGGTTGCCCATCTAGAGGTATATTTTCAGAGGAAAAAAATATAAAAATTCAAATCAAGTGTGGAATCTTTATTGGTAATTTTAAAGGACATTTTATGGCATTTATTTTTTGAAATTAATTACCTTCAAATGTTGGCAACAGTATTATGGAAATGAGCGTTCGGTGAGAACCGGGAAGATCCGCTGTTTTCGACCAAAATTTTGTTCAGTGATAAGGCCCATTTCTGGCTCAACGGCAATAAACAAATAAACAAAATTGCCGCATTTGGGTTGAAGAACAACAAGAACAGGTTCAAGAGGTGCCATTATACCCAGAGAAAACCACGGTTTGGTGAAGTTTATAAGCTGGTGGAATCATCGTTGCATATTTTTTCAAAAATGATGATGGCGGAACGTATCCGTGAATGGTGCTCGCTATCGCGCCATTATATAGATCTTTATGCTACCTGAAATTGAAGCTGGACGGTGCCACTTGCCATACAACTGCTCAAACAATGGCTCTATTGAGATGCCATTTCGAAAAGCAGCTAATTTCAAGTTTTGACTTGGCCGCCTAGATCGAGTGATATCACACCTTAACCCTTAAATGCATGATGTATCTTTAAAGATACAACCAGAAAAAACAGTGTAATTCCTTAATTTCTTTACAAAATTAAAAAAATATTGTAAGCAACTACTCAGAACTATATTTTCTATCATATTGAATCATACTTATATCAATTGTTTTTAGCTTATTAGGTTTACATAACGTTAAACTCAAAATTTTAAAATTCATATATTTTTAGAAAAAGCCATTTTTATAGTCACATTTTAACAATAATAGTATTTTTAATTTAGACAAAAAATTAATATGTCCTTCTGTGATATGTATTTTAATAATAAATAAAATTTTCAACAAATGCGACCCCAACTTTAGTTGCAAAATCACTTTTAGTGGTTGTATCTTAAAAGATACACTATGCACTCCGCACTAATTTCAAATATTCCTTTGTTTTTTTTTTTGTACATTGTGTTTGTATTTGAAAACACAAACATTTGAACAGGTTGCTTTTTTTTCTTGTGTGCACTTACTTGGGTTTTTTTTATTCTTTCTCAGTCGTTTGATACGAGAGGTTGCTTTGGTTGCCACGGAAATAATTTAATTTTATTCAGTGCAATTATTTGATTGTGAGGTTGCTTTTATCTATTTAGAATTTTTGTTATTCTATTTACATATAAATCATAACTATGAACGCTTTTACTCAAAGAAAAACAAGAATGACCGATGATGAAATATGCAAAGTACTTTGCAACAGTGAAGATTTTCCTTATGACAGCACTGATGAAAGCAGTGATGATGAAAGGGAAATTCCACAAATATGCTCCACTAAAACAAAAAACGTGTTACTCATTGATAATAATATCGATTCTGAAGAAACCGAACTAAGTTTTGAGTTGAATGACTCAATTCATGACTCGTTTATTGCCCTAATGAACGATGATAACAAGTCCACGACCTCTGTTCTGTCTCCTGTTACTGCAAAATGTTCTTCTTCAAACCTTTCTAAAACCAGTACTCCAATTTATGATAACAAGTCCACGACCTCTGTTCTGTCTCCTGTTACTGCAAAATGTTCTTCTTCAAACCTTTCTAAAACCAGTACTCCAATTTCTACTTCAAAAAAAATTAGGTCACCTGCACTTACAAAATGTGCTACCACAAATTTAGTTATTTCTAATTTGGTTATTTCTAACTCTCCTGTTTCTAAAGAAAATTCTGAATCTATACCAGGACCTTCTGCTTCCCTAGATCATTCTTTAGAGCTTCAGACAAGTTCTTCGACATTCAATTTATTTCCATCAAAATTTCAAGACATAAAAGTAGATCCTAAATCTTCAGCATTTGAAAAAACAATCTGGAAACAAGGTAATTTGCAATTTCATAGTAAAGAAGTAGATTTTCGGGGAGATAGCTCTCTCAGTGATGATATTCAATCATTAGTAACTCCTTATCAAGTTTGGAGCTATTTATTTCCAGAAAGCTTAGAAAACCTTTTAGTTGAAGAAACTCTACGGTATGCTGGATTAGATGAAAAGTTTTCCTTTAGTATTTCGGAGTTGCGAAAGTTTATTGGTGTTATGTTTTACATGACGTATTTCAATTTACCAAATACCAGAGATTATTGGTCAAGCAATAATGACCGATCAGTAGACGTTATAAAGCAGCAAATGACGGTAAACCAGTTCGAAAAAATAAGGCAATATCTACATTTTAATGACAAAGAAAAAAACCTACCACGCGACGATCCGAAACGTGATAGACTCTACCTTATTAGGCCGGTTGTTGACTCCCTAAATGATACATTTGGTTCTGTTTCCAAGTTAGCGAGATTGTCTGTAGATGAACAAATGTGTTCGACAAAAATGAGCAGCTATATGAAACAATATCTGCCAAACAAGCCTAAAAAGTGGGGATTTAAATTTTTTGTGTTATGTGATACTAAAGGGTATGCTTACAAGTTCGAAATTTATACCGGAGCAAATGAAGCTATGCGCCCAGAAGAGCCAAATTTGCAAGCATCTGCAAACATTGTAGTAAGGTTAGTTCGTGAAGTTCCTAAGTTTAAAAACTACATATTATACTTTGATAATTACTACACTACAATTCCTTTACTTATACACCTTAGAACCCAGGGAATTCTTTCTGTTGGTACAATCCGACGGAATAGGATAAAAAATTGCAAGCTTCCAGAAGAAAAAACAATGATGAAGTTTGAACGAGGAACCAGCCAGGAGTTTGTAGCTAGTATCTATGGTATAGATGTGACTTCTATTTCATGGAAGGATACAAAAATTGTCAATTTAGTTTCGACTTATATAGGAACTAAGCCACCCTTTTCCTCAATCACGCCAAATGAAAGTTTATTTGTTAGTAGATTTGACAAAAAGCAAAACAAATCGACAACGGTCTCTTGTCCGCAAATTGTGAAAGACTACAATAAAAATATGGGAGGCGTCGATCTATTGGATAGTTCCATGAGCCGCCACAAAATAACTCTAAAAAGCAGAAAGTGGACAAACAGATTGTTTTACCACCTATTAGATATGACCTGCATCAATGCATGGATTCTTTACAAAAGAATTAACCAAGATCAAGCAAAAACAAAAAATTTACGATTGATAGATTTCAAATTGGAAGTGGCAGATTCACTTTTCAATTATAAAAATTCATCAAAACATACTACAGTTCGTCGACGACCAAACATAGAAACTGAAATCCAGAAAAAAAAACAAAAGCCGAATTCGCAAGTACCACCTCCCGAAGATGTAAGACTAGACGGAACACAACATTGGACGCTCGTAAGTAAGAAAGGAAGATGCAAGATGCCAGGTTGCACAGGTCAAACAAAGATGTTTTGCAGTAAGTGTGAATTAAATCTATGTCTCACGGCTGATAAAAACTGCTTTTTTAATTACCACAACCAATAAAATTAAATATTTTTCATTTATGTCTATATATAGATGTATACAACTTATAAAAAATAAACTTTTGTTATTCAAATCGTAAACAGTATTTGTTTTTCTCATGTGTTGTTATTTTAGCGGGGAGTGCATATTGTATCTTAAAAGATACAACCAAGTTTTTCTTCATAAAATAAACAAAATAACTTTTATTTCAAAAATTTAAACGCAGTTATTATTTTTTAATAGGATTTCATTATATATATCATTTTCGCAAAAATCTGAGACTATATGCATTTAAGGGTTAAGACATTTTTCTTTGGGGTTACGTAAAGTACAAAGTCTATGCTGACAAACCAGCTACGACTCAGGGTTTGGAAGCCAACATTACGAGTGTCATTAAAGCCATACTGGTCCAAATGCACGAACGAGTGATCCAAGATTGGACCCTCGGAATGGAAACCCTGAGGTGTTGTTGCGACCAACATTTGAAGGATATTATATTAAAAAAATAAATGCCATAAAATGTTCTTTCAAATTACCAATAAAAATTCCACACTTGATTTGAATTTTTACATTTTTTTTGTTTCGAAGAAATACCTATAGATGGATCACCCTATATTATAGTCTATAATATAGTAAAATCCTCTCAAATCGTTTAAGGATCGGTTTATTGTTTTCCACTTTAAAGCAATTTTTCCAAGAGAGCGTGGCACCGGATCGACCCGAAGTAGGAATTCTTTGGCCAAGGGCTGTCACCCCGGCATTATGTGTCGCTACACCAGCAACAACCGCCCACTTTTCCACCAGAATGTATTTCGTTATATTAATATATGTTTCATGAATCATCGTCATAAGATATGGTCTTCCGAGGTTCTCAGTTCTATGTGCAGTGCCACGGTGCCCTTGTCCAATCACATACACCCAGAAAAAAAGTCAGTAGAAAGTCGGTTGGAACTACAGGATGGCTGATGAAACCGCTACCAAAAAAATGTTATAACTCTTTTTCTATATAATAAATCCGGTATTTTTTTTTTATTGTGCAGATTGATTTTTTGATTTAACAAAACAGGGTAAATGGGCCACTGAAACAAGAATTTGGATTGTCCGCCGCTATCACACTGAGAAGGAAAATAACCTTATATAAGTTTAACTTAACCATAAAAAACATGATTTGAAGTCTACGTTATATAAGGTTAATTTGAATTTTTTTTATTGACGGGTATTTAACAATAATAATAGTTAATTTAACTATACTATGGTTAAATTTTGTAACCATGAAAATTGTTAATTTTAAAATAATTATTGTTGTTTTAACAAGACATTGTTGAGATCTTTTAACAGTTGAAATTTTTATTAATAATATAATTAATGTTGTTTTAACAATTCATTGTTTTTAACCATCAAAATTTTTAATATTAAAATTTCATAGTTCATTTATTGAAACAATACATGTTCAATTTAACAATGAAATTATTAATGTTATTTATTTAAAATACCACTTTTATCAATATATCTTTTTTAACGATTTGGGCGGAAACAGATGATTTCGGGCAGTTTTGCTCGGTTTTTGTCCAGCAACAGCTCTGGTGAAGAATTAAAGGATGGAGAAAGGATAAATATGCAAAGTATTTATGTATATGAGAGATGTGTGCAAGTTATCCAGTTTTCTTTTTCTATCCGATATGGTTTATCAACCGGTTCTTGCACTTCGAAACCAGCCCGACCCTTCAACAAATTTTAAGAGTGATTTAAGAGGTATATCCGCTATTTTCACCAGTTGAACAATGTATCTACTGCATAAGTAGGCAAGTCTACATTACTGAAGATCTACTCAAGTGCATAGCAAATGTTTCATAGACTCCTCTTCTTCTGCTTCCTGGCAACGTCTATTAAAGATTCCTCACGGGATGCCTATACTTGCTTCCATTGTCCCGATTAAGCAGAGCTCCGTGAGAACTCCTTTGAGGGTTGACATCGACTGTTTTCCTAATGTTAGCAATGGACTTGTTCTTTTCCTCGTCATAAGACAATTTATCTCGCTGTTTTCAAAAACCACCACCAAATGCAAATGCTAGCTGTACAATATTCATAGCGCAATAAATTGCGCTATGAATCTATTCCGCTAACCTAGTCTAACCTAAACCAACCTAAACTAACCAAAGTTAAAAAAGATGTGAAAATTTTATCGAATGAATTAAGTTACTTTCTTAGTTCAATTTTAAGTTTTAGTCATCCAGGTCTATGCGATCAATCTTTTTGCTATAGACGCTGTGAAAACGAATACTCATATCCGTGTGAAGTCATGGCCAAGCTATATCTCGCCAGAGAAGTCAGTGAGTATAACCAACAAAAGCAAACTAGTTCTTTAAAAGCCCTCATGGATGACATTTTGAATGATGATTTTTCGCTTTGAAACACTGTGCGACGTTAACACACCAGCATCTCACCGACACAAAGTATCCATTCATAACACTCACACCGGCGCATAGACAGATTTGTGTACACACACGCACACACTGGCACGACTACACTTACCCACTAATACTCGTACATACACACACACACATACATACATGAAAAGCAATCAAAAATAATTGAATTGTTACCGAAAAGCAACTGATGCTGATTTTGATACGAAGGTTTAGCTTTTCCTTCGGCTTGGTCTCGGTGTAAAGGCCTGTGTACACCGTACGTACTTGTGTAAGTTTATACGTGTGGCTGTCCTTTGCCTGTGCATGTATATGTGTGCGAAATAGAAATCACCCTCCCCAATACAAATGAAAATAAATTTTATTCCTCTTTAACAAGTGTTTGAAACGTCTAAACGTTCCAAGAGATCTTTGCTCCCCTTCAACACATCAGCGACTCAGCAACTTAGCCCCAGCAAGCAGGCGACAAAGAAGGGCAGAGTGGGGGAGTTGGGAGTTTGTTTTTGGACAGGAGCATAAGGACAGGACGCACAGAAAAGTTTATTTGGGTAATTTTGCTCGAAGGAAATGAAGAGCTAAAGGGGGGGGGGGGGGGGGGGGGGGGGTGGTTTTTCTTGTTACTTTGTGTCATGCCCTGCCATACACAAATCATGGAATACCAGCATTTATTTTGCGGATTATTTTATTCAGTTATCGTTTTCTTTGGCTTGCTTTTCTACAGGACATTTCGTGTTTCGCCCGTTTCTCTTCAGCTGAATTGGAAAGTAAACAATGTTGATGACAACATCTTTAGAGGTGCCTTATCTTTGGAGCAAGTTAACGTTGCTGCCGCCGTAGTTGTTGTCGATGATTTCTGTTATTCTTTCAATTTATTTTTGTTCGTCTTCTTCAATTACTTTGTGTATAACAACATCGGCTGGGTATGTATATCTTGGCCTAAACGATGTCTGCTAATTCTTGGCTCTACGTTCGATTTTTGGTCTTCGTTTTTGTTGTCCTCTCAAGTGCCAGTGTCTCCTTTCAACAATTTGACCTCTCCTTAGACTTGTCGTCTTTGTTTATAACATTTACCTTTTGTTTTTTCTCTTTTTGTGTTCTTCTGTCTGTATTTGTTGCCTTTTCTTAAACAAGAACACTTGACAAAAAAAATTAGACGAAAAATGAAAATTACTTTGGTGCGTTCTACGCATGTTCTGGTCGGGTATTTGTCAGGCTGTTCTTTAAGGTATCTGAAATCGCATTTTTTTTGGTGTGTATGTATATGTATTTGTTAAGATATTTAGCAGAGAACAAGGAGCTGTTAAATGTTAATTCATCAATTTCACACACACACATACACTAAGCAGACACACACATACCGAGATGGCACAGGCACATTTAAATTTACTTAAGCTGACTGGCTTGCCAGAGTAGTGGGTATGTTAGGGTGTTTTTCATTAAATGTGTGGGTTGGTCGGGAACAACAAGGACATTATATTAAAGTCCTGTAAAACATAGGGCATAGTCCTACATACAAATATCTGTAAAATTTCTTTAGATTTGAGATTTTTAAAACTTACATTTAATTTAAACAAGCAGAAATCAAACAAGTCAGAGAATGAGGTGACATCTTATAGGCCGATTAGTTTACTGGCAACTTTCTCTAAAATATTTGAGAGAATATTACTTAGAAGATGATTACCACTATTAGAAGAATACAACATTGTAGCTGAACACCAATTTGGTTTCTGGCAGAAACGTGGTACTCCAGAGCAATGCCATCGTACTATCGCCTTTATACGAGATTTATTGGAAAACAAAAATGATTGTTCTGGTGCCTTTTTAGATGTTCAGCATGCATTCGACAAGGCTTGAGCATTGTGGCCTATGTTACAAACTTACAATGATATTCCGACCCACTTGTATCTAGTAATAAAATCCTATCTGACAGAGCGATACTCAAAGTCAAAGTAAATAGGGGCTTTTCCCATATCTACGAAATTAAGGCTGGAGTTCCACAAGGCAGCGTATAAGGGCCAGTGCTCTACATAGTTTTTACTTCAGACAAGCCTACAACTAAAAAAGTATTAGTAGCGACATATGCAGATGACATGGCAATACTGACCTCTAGTCAATGCCGAGTAAAAGCTTCACTCCTTAATCAAAACGAACTTTAAAAAATTCAATCTTGGATGAGTAAATAAAATATTAAAATAAATGCTGCAAAGTCAACTCATGTCACATTTTCCATGAGAGTAGGAGATTGCCCTAGGCTAATAAATAACAATAGTGCCATACCACACGAATCGTTCGTTAAATATTCGGATATCCATATTGAGAGAAGATTGACTTGAAACCCACAAATAAACAAGAGCGGCAGCATTTGGACTTCAAATTTAAAAGGTTATATTGGGTGCCTGGTAGCAGATCGCAGCTGAGTGTACAAAACTAAATTTGTATATACAAAACTACACTGAGAAAAAAATAACCTTATATATGATGCGCATAATAGAAAGGGTCCTAAGGTTAAAAACCAGTTTTGTTCAGGAGTCATTTTAAAGATTAGGTCCCTTTCTATTTGCGCTTAGAATCGCCGACTTCACTTTTATAAAACGCGCATATCTCTGGGCGGGAACACTTTTGGGGCATGGGATCGGTCTCATTCGATGCTCAGATGTTGTCCACATCAAAAAAAGGAAAAAAAAAATAAAATTGATTTTTTTTACCCTTAGCTCCCTTTCTCTACGCGCTGTCACATATACGGCTAACTTAATCATAAATAAACATGATTTGAAGTCTACGTTGTATAACGTAAATTTAAACATTTTGTTGTTCACTGGTTTTTTACAATAATAATAGTTAATTTAACTATTCTACAGTTGAATTTTTTATCCATGAAAAGAGTTTTTTCAAATTTAAAATATTTATTGTTGTACTAACAGCAATGCATTGTTGAATTTTTTAACAATTAAAATTGTTATTATTAAAAAAATTATTGTTGTTTTAACATTGCATTGTTTTTAACCAAGAAAATGGTAAATATTAAAATTTTATAGTTAATTGAAACAATACATGTTCAATTTAACAATGAAATTGTTAATATTTTAAAAATATAACAATGAAATTGTAATCATTTTAATTGTTAAGTTAACTAATTATTGGTAACCTCTTTTTTAACCAGAAATATAGTTACTGTTACAATTTTTAATATTAAATTAACCTACTAATTATGTTTTTGTTTGTATTTATTCGGTCTTTTTTAATACAGTTTTTATTCTGTTTCGAGACCTTTTTGTTGTTTATTTCTCAGAATCAAGTAAAAAAATGGTATATTCTATGTATTGGCTACGGTTGCCAGGCAGACTGTACAGCTGTTTCTAACCCCGCAAAGGTTTTTCTTCAGCAGTCTTTGGCAAAGATTACTTCGGCTACAGACCAAATGACTTATACGTGAATTCCATTATTATTAATGAGAATTACCTTTTGCATATAGTCTTCGAACTGTGCGAAAAGCAATCTTATCATTGCGCTATGAAGATTGTACAGCTACCTAGTTAAATAGTATGTAAATAACCTTGACATAAATTAAGATATTTTTATATTGTTGTTCTCGTTGGAGCTCAGTAATATATGTAATTTTTTAAATTACATATAAAATTAGCTTATTGTCCTCAACAAAACAAAAAAAGTTAAACAAGCAAAATAATTGAAGTCGGTCGTGGCTGAGGTACCCCACAACACACTGTCATTCAGAAGATTAAGCAAATCTGTCTTGAGCTTGAGCATATTCGGACTGAGTTTGTCTTTTCCCAGACTTTTCCATTTCCTGGGAAACCGGAAAAAAATTTTGCATTTTCCAGAAATCCCGGGAATTTTCGCATTAAACACAAAAATAAAAGAAGCCATGTTAATTTGGCAACATGCAATGGGTGGTCCAACCATAACGCACGATGTTAATTTCGAGTCACACGTTAACGCTAAGTTTTTAGCCCAACTTAATTTGACATTTCTCTGTTTCAGTGTTTAAAAAATTTAACCATGGAGAGGGAGTTACACAAGCCGTGCTTTAAGATTATTAAAGCCTTTTACGAAAATCGGCATTCAAATCAATATGCGTTTCCTGCACTTATTGATTTGATTAGTCAGCATAATCGACGAAATGCGTCCACAATCAGGAGAATTGTGCGCAAAATTTACCAAACCGGGTCTGTAGGAAATGTGAAAGCACCTGTGAATGCTCGAACTGCTCGTTCAGTCGTCGGGTATTACTTCATCGAAAATGAGTTAGGCTAAGCAACGTAACGTAAATGGAATTCGCTATCGCGAGATAACGGACTTCTTGTCGCCAGAAATTGAGGATATAGACCTGGACGATATGCGGTTCCAACAGAATGGTGCCCCTTGTCACACAGCTAACGAAACAACGCCTCCATTGCGCACGAAATTCATTCCATGGACGTGTTATTTCAAGTCGCACAGTGGGTGAGATTAAAAAAAATGGAAATAATTCTGCCGTTTCTAAGCTACGATAACAGTCAGACGAAATTTCACACACTTAAAGAAGAGGTGTTTTCGAGTTGAAGTTTTAAGTTTGGGCCCCACCATATGCATGGGTGTAGCTAAAGGGCCCCCAAGTTAGTTTATACAATTTTAAAGTGCGTTTAGACAATTTTAAAGTGCATGTAACTTTTGTATTTGCAAACCGATTTGAATGATTTTTTTCCTATAGAATCCGCTAGTCGAGGTCTTCAAATTTGTGCAGTTTCTGCAATATAAATGTTTAAAAATTTTTTTTTGCCCCACCTTGGTGTAGTATTTTAGTAATAACTGAGCCAAACTGCCAACCGATTTATTTAATTTTTGTTTTGTTTTAAAAACAAACAAACAAATGCTATATAAAAGAACAAAAAAAAATGCTAAGATATACCTTTCAAGTAAAAAGCATTCAAAGTTAAAAATTTGAAAATTTTCAATTTTCGACACATTACGGACATTGAACTTCCATTATGCCTCAGTCGTTGAAAATTTGGATCATTGAAAGAAGTATGTCACCAGAGCCATGGCAAGCGTTTGAAATATGTTTTGTTTTACACTTAACTGTCATTGATCCAACTATCAAAAAAAAAATTCTCTGAAAAGGTTTCGTTTTATTTACAATTAACATCGTGCGTTCTAGTTGGACCGCCCTACTAAACATCAGATTTCGACAAAATTTCGCACAGAGCACAACGAGTGCCCAACACCCATCTCTAGTGAAATTTGTCCATATCAATCCATGTCGAATAGCTACCACACTAAGGTCCCTTCGGAATTGAGGGCTCTAGAAAGATCAAATTTCTACCGATCACGCCCAAATTTTGCATGGTACGGTATGAGCCAACATTAATTAATTGGTGAAACTGGACCACAGTACTTCCCGATTTCAAAATCTATAGCTGCCCGTATTACACCTGATTTCAACAAATTAGGCAAAATTCGTTACCAGTGACAACACATATCTCCGGTGAAAATGGACCATAACGGTCTGTGTTTTCGAGTAGCTCCGACCTTGCTCAAGCTACAGAGAGGGATACTTAATCTTCGGAATCGCAGAGTTAGGAAGTATATATCATAGTCGGCGTCGTCCAACTTTAACTTTTTTGCTAGTTTAGACTTTACTTAGTGTTAAATTGTTTAACTTTCCTTGACAATTTACTTTGTCATTTCGTTTGCAACGCATCGAAACGTTGGTCGGAGACCCCATAAAGTATATATATGTGACAGCGCATAGAGAAAGGGACCTAAGGGTAAAAAAAAATCAATTTTCACTTTTTTTTGATGTGGACAACGTCTGAGCATTGAATGAGACCGATCCCATGCCCCAAAAGTGTTCCCTTCCATAGATATGAGTGTATTATGAAAGTGATGTACACCACACACACATATTTAAATCTTTAAAATGGCTCTCCTGAACAAAACTGGTTTTTACCCTTAGGTCCCATTCTATTTTACGAGTCACATTTATATTCTGAATCGTTGGCAAATTCAACGTTGATTTATTTATTTCCGTCAGTCGGTCTGTGGAAAGCGACTTCTAGGGTGCTACATTGAAGCTACGTGGCAGAAATTCTACCGAAGTGTTGATGGACTGAAACCATTGGCATTGAAAACGGACCAGATCGATCGAGATTTAAAAATTTTCCCCTCACAAGGACTGGGCCGACCTCTAAACATAGTCAACAATTCTAAACTTAAAAACACAATATCTCATGATCTATTAGAGGTATGGCGATGATATTTGGAACATATAATGTTGATAGGGAACGAAACAAAGTCTAGAGAGAAAGTGGGAGGTGCCATCCCCCTTTAAAAAATCGCATTTGTATGCAAAGTAATGGGCCGATCGTTCTTGAATTTTAACAGAACGAAATCAACGACAAGGCAATCAATATTGACCTTATTTTAAAAAAATTGGACAAGGGGCGTGGCATCGCCCACACAACCCTAACCTAAAAATCACAATATCTTATGAACTATTAAAGATATGACGATATTTAAAAGATCGCATTAATGGCCAAAATAATACACTGATCTTTAAAGAAATTTAACAGAGAAATTGTATAAAATATATTGTGTTAAATAAACTTGGACAAAAGGCGTGGAACTGCCCACAAAACACTGAACTCTGAAAGGCGTGAAGTTATACCGCTTTGACGATAGTAGAGGGTTTTCCAATAGGGACATAACAATTTCGTATCTTTATGTCAACGAACCCTCAAACATTTTTAATTATCTGTAAGAGTCAAAACGTAAGTCGAAGTCAACATTTTCATGATGACTAAATATTACTACCGAAATTCTGAGTCGTTGGCTCGGCAAAGTTTCATCGAAAAATCACCTTCAGCGATGAAGCTCATTTTTGGCTTAGTGGTTTTGCAATAAACAAAATATGTGTTATTAAGAAGCAACAAAGGGTGTTTTTGGACGTGTGGTTTTCAATTTGGCCAACCTTTTTTTGGAGTTGGTCTTTTTGACAGCTGTCACTTGATTTACGCTCAGTTTGGTTTGCCATTTCATAATGACTACACTCACTCCGGAACAACGTTTGCAAATCGTGGTAAATGGGCCCAATACAAGATGGCCAGATCATGATTTTTACAAGAAAATTTTGTTCAGCGATAAAGCTCACTTTTGGTTGAATGGGTACGTTAATAACCAAAATTGTCGCATTTATAGTAATGAAAATCCACAAGCCATTGTTGAGACGCCGTTACAACCTCAAAAAGTCACTGTTTAGTTGCTCTGTTGACAGAGGGATCTGTTGATTGGTCCATATTTCTTCAAAAATGAAGCCGGCCATAATGGTGCAGTCGATGGGAAACGCTATAGAGCCATGATTAAAGACATTTGCGTGCCTGAATTGGAGGATGTTGATGTGGACAACCTTTGTTCCAACAAGACGGCGCTACATGCCATACAGCCAACGAAACAATCAATTTATTGAAGGAAATTTTTGCTGAGGGCCTTATCTTGCGTCGTGGCCTTAAAGATCGTGCAATTTTACACCGCTGGACCTTTTTTGCGGGGTTCGTAGTCGCTTGTCTACGAAGATAAACCCGAGACGATTGACGCCTTGAAAGAGAATATTTGACTTGGTTTTGCTGACATACGGCCCCAATAGGTAAGAAAAGAAACATACCTTGATAGAAATGTGCTCCCTTGTGTCCCCTTGACAAAAATTTCATATTAGAATCCATGATAAAGGGTATAATCTTCTTAATTAATCCATTTGTCTTCATTCAACAGCTAAATCGGACCTCATCCTGAGGTTAGAGTGGAGCGCGGTAATTTGCGTTTTTACACTGCAGGCTGTGGCGGCACTGTTGGTCGATGAGAGTGGAAAGTGTACGTGGCTTATAGTGGCTGACGGAAGATTTGTATTCTTCTGCCTTTCAGTTGTCATCATGCATTGGACACGTCAGGAGAGGTCATTTTGTGTTGAAGCATATTTTTCAAATGCGCACTCGATAATTGCAGTGCAGCGTGCTTTTCGTTTACGATTCGCTGTTCCCCTACGCGGACGTGTTCCTGGAGGGCAATCAATTGTAAATTGGGTAAATTCATTGAGGACAGCAGGGAATGTGTCATGTGTACGGAGGGGACCTGAGAGACGGATTGCAACACCACAAACATCGACGGAGTTAGAGCAGCAGTACTGCAATCTCCGAAACGCGCTGCTCGGAAGCAATTACTTCCTCTTGGCATTTCCAGACTTTTTTTCAGCCGGCTCTTGAGGCAATGCAATTAGAGGATACATGGTTCCGAGGGTTACCTTGAATTGTTTGAGGCAAATGTTTTCTGGATGGCTTGTCCCTTCGAGGGGTGATAGGAACTGGCCGGCACGCCCCATGCGACTTTTTGCTTTGGGTTAACCTGAAGTCGAAGGTGTATATCAAACGTCCCAACACCTTGGAAAACCTAATTAACAATATTGAGCCTGAAATTGGCTGAATACCAGTCGACATGCTTGTTAGAGTTTATGAAAACTTTAGAAAACGTATGCAGCAGTGTGTGGATAGCGAAGGTCGACATAAAATAAATATAAAATAAAATAAGGTTCATAATTTTATTATTTTATTCTCAAATAAGCAAATTACCGCCCTGCACCCTGTATATGATGTTGGTATGGAAAGAAACATACGCTGATAGAAAAGAGGCCATGATGGAGGGTATAAAAGCTTAATTTAGAATCCATGATGGAGGGTATAAAAGCTTAATTTGTCCACTCGTCTTAATTCAACAGCTAAATCTGACTCTATCTAGGTCGAAAGTTGTTCATATTTTAGTTCCCCTATTCGTTGATTGCAACAGGCTTATTTTTGAACAACTGACCCTGTAATTCTGGCCTGCGTACTGCTTATCGGAAACTCTGTTTTTGTTTTTCTCCTTGTAATGTATTTATAAGTTGTACGCATTTTAATATCACAAAATATATATTTAATAGTATGTATATATGTATGTATGTATACATACATATGTATGTAATTATCATCACTCCAACTACGAGTACTCGTAGTTGTAAACATGAGTAAGTGTATGACCATCACATATGGTGGTCATTTAAGGGGTGACTAATGCCACCACTCCCGCCCTGCTGTACCGAAGAGATTACATGTAAAACTATCACAGCGGCTGCAGAAGAACGAAGAAGAATATGAAATTAAAATTAATTCCAGAGATAAACATTTAGAGGGATTCACATTTCTCCAAATCTGAAACTGAATATACTTGGTGCGCTCAACAATGAGATACCGGCTATAATCCAATCCAGCTAATCTTGTCCGCTATTCTGCTCTCATATTACACACTTGCTTGTTATCGTTTGGCCTACACTAGGCTAGTTATCAGTTGCCGAAACAACAGGCAGCCACAGCACGTAAGGCCAGGCCTAGGTTTATCATTGATTTGAATTTCATAGAGTCAAACAATGGCCACACACAGACCGCACGCTCCGCCGCCTCTATTGTTTTGTAAAGTCCGTCCGCCGCCGCCGCCACCGCCTTCTTCGTTGTCCTTCTACTGGGACAATATATTTCCGCTGCCCGGATTTTTGATTGTGTGCGTCTGTTGTAAGGGGTTTTGCTACAGTTTTCTTCTATTGTTTTCCACCACAAGCGGGTGTGTGCGTGTGTTTAGTTGTTGCTTTCTGTCTAAGAGCTAAAAGTAATTAACTGTCTATGAATGTATGTGTAAGTGTGTTTATAAAGAGGCAACTCACACAGCGACACGCAAAATTTGGCAATATTATGCGGGTTTTATTTTCACAAAAACCCTCCCATCACATATGCAGATTATCATCGTCGACGTCGTCTTCAGTGACGGTGGCGGCGGCGGCACTGGTCGACGGTTTTGAGATAAGACTTATCTTAAAACAATGATGACCACGATGAAGGTCAGTGTTGGTAAACACTGGAACGTTGGGGGGTGCTGGACGCATAAACATTTAAGAACGCGTAAACATTTAATAGTTGCCCCTGCTTAAACGGTGAATTGTTTGAAAAATTGCGTTTAATTTTCAATTAAATTCAAGATAAACAGAGCACAACTCAAAGCAGAATGTCCAATTTAATAGAACGGTGGCGATGTGCGGTACCCTACATGGTTACAATTTGACATGTATGGACATGGAGGAGAGGGATGATTAATACAAGCATTCCTGGAACATGATCTGCCGTAGATAACACGGTGCGACAGTCCAAGAAACCAGGGACCGGATATTATTTTTCTTGTATGGCTTGTCGAGTAAAACAAGATTCTAATAGTAAAATATGCCGGACAACTCCAAAATCCGGATTTACGGTTAAGAAAAACCGGTTTTTGTACCTTTGTGCACTTATAAGCCTGTAATTTTGTTGATAATGATCCGATCAATTTCCGCTTCAATTTCTTACTAGATTTGGGAAGAAGAAACTGAGATCTTTCGAATGAGATATAAACTATCTTGAGTAATCTGGGTGTTATTGTCCAGCAAACACAAATTTTTAGATTTTTCAGAAATTTTTCAACTTTGGTGACGTTTTTATACATTATTTTATTAAGAAACTATAATACTATTAAATTTATTCAAAAAGTACGTTTATTTGCGATTACAGCGCATATTTAAGTTAAAAAATAGATCAGCAATTGCCTGAGTTATTTAACTTTTCATGAAAACCAAAGTTTTCTTAGATAAATATATATCATTCGAAAGATATCAGTATATCATTCGAAAGATATCAGTTTCTTCTTTCCAAATCTTGTAAGAAATTGAAAATCGGATCATTATCAACAAAATTACAGGCTTATAAGTGCGCAAAGTTACAAAAACCGGTTTTTTAGCCGTAAATCCGGATTTTGGAGGTGTCCGGCATATTTCGCTATTGGATTCTTCTTTAACTCGAAAGACCTATAAGTTAAATAATATCACTCCCCAGGGTTTTCGATTTCATTCAATTTTGTACCACCGTGTAATGGGTGATCCATCTAGAGGTATTTTTTCAGAACAAAAAAAATATAAAAATTCAAATCAAGTGTGGAATCTTAATTGGTAGTTTTGAAAGGACATTTTTTAGCATTTATTTTTTGAAATTAATTACCTTCAAATGTTGGCAACTGTATTATGGAAATGAGCGTTCAGTGAGAAACGGGAAGATCCGCTGTTTTCGATCAAAATTTTGTTCAGTGATGAGGCCCATTTCTGGCTCAACGGCAAAGTCAATAAACAAAATTGCCGCACTTGGGCTGAAGAGCAACCAGAAGATGTTCAACAGATGCCATTATAACCAAAGAAAACCACGGTTTGGTGCGGTTTGTAAGCTGGTGGAAACATTGGTTCCTATTTTTTAAAAACTGATGATGGCCGAAACGTAACCCTGAATGGTGCACGCTATCGCGCTATAATATCGAACTTGTTGCTACCTGAAATTGAAGCCCGTAATCTTGATGACATTTGGTTTCCACAGGACGGTGCCACCTGCATTAGACCTGCTTAAAGAATGAATCTTATGAGAGATCATTTCGATGAGCAGCTAATTTCACGTTTTGGACCTGTGAGTTGACCGCCTAGATTGTGTGATATCACACCTTTAGACTTTTTTCTTTGGGGCTACGTAAAGTCCAAAGTACGATTTAGGTTGTGAAAGCCAACATTACGCATATCGTTAACCGATCGCCATAGCGATCGAAATTCACAAACGAGTAATCCTAAATGGGACCTTTAGATTGAGTACACTAAGGCGCAGTAGCGGCCAACATTTAAAGGAAACTATATTTAAAAAGTAAATGGCATTGAGAGGGTTATTTCTGGCCTAGGCAACACTCAGTGTTGCCTAGCGCCATCTGACATTTCCATTGGAAAGTTTGATATTTTTTAGCATAAACGTACTCAGAACGTTTTGACGTACGACCATCATTTGTATTGTTTACAGTGACTTGAAAAAAATCAATTTGGCAAAAAAAAAATGGAATTAACTTGTGAACATTTTCGTGCGATCATTTTTTCACAACTTTCGACGTGGATTATCACTACAAGAGTGCATCGATGAACTTAAATCTTTGTATGGCGATGAAGCAGCATTCTAAAGCACTAAGAAAAACTGGTTTAATGAATTCAATCGTGGCCGACGCTCGCTCAAAGACGAAGGTCGTCCAAAAACGGCCGTTGTGCCAGAGAACATTGATGCCGGGCGTGAATTGATAATGCAAGATCGTCATGTGACATACCGTAAGATAGAGGCATCCTTGGGCATTTCTTCCACCAGCATACATTCGATATTGCATGAACACCTGACCGTAAAAAAAGGTTTGTTCTCGTTGGATCCCATACAATTAGACAATCGGTCGAAAAAAAAACGCCTCGTGTCGATTGGTGCAAAGAAATTTTGAAAAAATACGATCGCAGTGCTTCAAAAGACGTTTATAAGATCGTCGCAGGTGACGAATCATAGATCTATGCGTATGAGCCCGAAACAAAACAGCAATCGACCGTGTGGGTTTTCGAAGACGAGCGCAATCCAAAGAAAGTTGTTCGTAAAAGAAGCACTTCGAAGCAAAGGGTCGCCTGTTTCTTCGGCAAAACTGGCCATGTGGCGACTGTTACGCTTGAGCAACATATGCCGGACAATTCTGAAGGATACACCACAATTTGTTTGCCAGAAGTCTTCGGAGAAGTTCGAAAAACGAACAAGAGAAGGCGAATCATTGTGCACTATGACAATGCGAAATCTCACACATCGACTCAAACCAGCGCCTTTTTGACCGGCCAAAACGTCGGAATGGTGGGTCATCCGCCGCACAGCCCTGACCTGGCACCCAATGACTTCTTTTTATTCCCGCACGTGGTCAACGCTTTTCGTCGCCACAAGAACACTGTTGAAGCGTTCAAAAACCATGTTTTAGAGGTGTATACCTTCCATGTTTTGGAGGTGTCCTTCTCGGGGTGGAAAAAGTGCTTCGACAATTGGTTGGAGCGCATGCAAAAGTGTATTTATCATGCTGGAGAATACTTTGAAAAACAATAAAACATTTTTGAAGATAAATATACGCAGTTTTATTATTAAGCCAGAAATATATACACAGCCCTTGTAAAAGTTCATTCGAATGAACAATAAAGATTGCACACTTTATTTGAATTTCTGTATTTTTTTATTTTGAAAAATCTAGTCTGGCGGATCAACTATACTCGTATGATACCGAAATCCACTGTGCTACTCGGAAAATTCCGCGTCTGAAATATGAGCAAGATTGGACTGGAGTAAGTGACTTCTAAATATTGTCCATAATAAAACTTAATGCAAACTGAACATATTTTTAAGCAGCGTATTGAAAATACCTTTAGAACCATAATTGACGCGATCAAAAGCTATACGAGCACACAAAGAAAAAAATAGTTAAAAATCGCTTAGAGCTACCAAAATTCCGTTGCACAAAAAAGAATTGTGGTTGCGATCGCCAAATGTTTACAGTCGTAATTGATATTTACTTCGATATAGCACAAGATGGTGAATCATTACATATCAAAGGCGAAAATAATCCTATTTATACTGCTTTAGTTAAATCGTTTAATCTAAATATTCGGTAAAAATCTTACATCATCTTCTCATTTATTTCCTCGACATGACCCTCCCTATGTATAAAAGTACTTCATGTATATGTGACGCGGACCTAAGGTTAAAATCCAGTTTTGTTCAGGAGAGCCATTTTAAAGATTAAGTCCCATTATATTTGCGCTTAGAATCGTCGACTTCACTTTCATAAAACGCGCATATCTCTGGGAGGGAACACTTTTGGGGCATGGGATCGGTTTTTTTCGATGCTCAGATGTTGTCCACATCAAAAAATGAAAAAAAAATGATTTTTTTTTTCCTTAGGTCCCTTTCTCTATGCGCTGTCACATATACAGGCAAACATTTTTCTCCCACACAATTTCTGACCTAGCTATCTATCACCCTACATGGTGTTTTCAGAGGTCTAACTTCAAATTTGAGTCAAAATTTTTTTCAAACGTTTATAAATAAAATTACTTATTTACGTTTGAAAAAAATTTTAACTCAAATTTGTCATTTTACCTCGTTTTTTGCTGCCGGGTTTTCAGGTTTCGGAATTTGTCGTTGTTGAATGTAAAAGCAAAGAAATTCATAATATTCAAGTGTGAACTTCGTTAGTACAAAAAATATTTAAGCTAGAGCCACAGTGTACCGCTAGGCTCAGAATCACCGTTGATTCAATTTGACGATATCTGTCTATGCGTCCATCTGCTGTCTTCTAAAGCTTCTTTTCAAAGGTCGCAATTGTTGTCCGATTTTTATGATATTTGCAGAAGAAAGTTTTTTGGTTAGAGGCTGCTGACTTTTATGAAAATCAATTAAAATGTTGATATTAGGGTGGGCCATTGGTGCCATCGATTTTTCTATAGCTTTTGGAATGAGGAAAAAAAGTTCCACTACGGCGCACAGTGGCTGAAAATCGTTTTTCGTTGGCCAAAATTCTGTAACTTTTGAACCGATCAAAATATTTAAGTTATTTTTTTCAATGGATAGATATTTAGTTCAGCTTGACTTAGTTTTAATTACATTAAAATTGATTGAGGACTTTTTTAAGGGATTCTAGGTCAAAGTTAAACTTTTGATTTTTTTTTTAACTTTTATAGTGAAATATGGTTTTATTATTTTGAATTGAATTGAATGATATTTAACAACATATTCTCCATGGTAAAATATTTTGTGAACTCCATGGGTAGTTGGTTGTATATTAGGGTGGAGTGAAATTCAAAAAAAAAAGTTAACCTCGGAAAGAGATGTAGTCTGGGTTCTAAAGAGGGGAAAAATAAAGAAAAAAATTTAAAAAAAATTTTAGGGGTCGCGCCATTCCCTAGAAATTTGGAAATTATCGCTATTTTGGCGTTGATTTTAGAAAAACCCTAAAAAATAACGACTTAACTTATTCGAAATTTAAAAGTTTGAGCTTGTTCAGTGCCCAATCAAAAGTATTTGAGGCAAATATGAGGATAATCGACTAATATTTGTAGCTTTGGTGGCGATTTCATTGTTCAGTCAATTTTCTGAAGAAGGGACGATTTTACTTTTTGAAATTTTTGAACAATGAGAAATTTTTTTTTAAATTTTTTCATGCCCTTATTTCATTGTTTACGCTATTGCAAACATTTATTGACATAAAACTTTAAAATCGGTTCAGGGGTTAGGAAAATTCACGCCTTCAAACATGTGTATATGTTTATTTTGGCGCGACCCCTAAAAATTTTTTTAAATTTTTTTCTTTATTTTTCCCCTCTTTAGTACCCCAGACTACATCTCTTTCCGAGGTTAACTTTTTCAAATTAAAAAAAAGCATGTTTTCACTCCAGCCTATTGTATATATTTTTGCAGTTTCCTTTGCACAATCTCCAAATTTTCTAGAGTCAATTTCGTCATTGCACGCTAGTACTTCTAGCATTATTTTAAATCTTAAAATAAGGTTTAAGTCCACTCCTGTTATTTCAGATGCTGCTTCTGGATCTGAAAAGAATCTTCTTGCGGTATTGCCACATATTTAATACACCATTGTACACGAGTACCTAGAGGGCTCTTTAAATTATCGTAACTGGAATTTTTTTCAGAGTAATTTCATTAAAATGAAAAAAGTGTTCTAAAGGATCGTCGCGGGTACAAAAGTATATAAAGGGTTAAAGAAGACACTTTAACCTTTCCCCGGCTGGTACTCGTTTCTTGTTCCCTTTTGTTTCCTAGAAGTTCTACTCCACTAAAGTTTAAATTTGAGAAAAACATAGTAGTTTTATAAATATTTCATAACGCCCCTAATTTTAAACGCTAGAGCTGTGACCACTTACAACAACTAAAGACTATAATCCTACCAACATTATAAAAAAGGCCGCAGGCCATTATCGATGATAGCTTGCGAGTAGTAACCATTTATTTTTGATTTAAAAAAAAAAAAAACAAAAAACAAAAACTTTTTCTGAAATTGAAAAAAAAATAGTTGAGTTTGACAGCATGCCACGCCCAAATTAGCAATAGTTTAACCTAATTTTTTGGCTTCCAGATTAAGGTAAGTCATACGAGTATAAGCCACAAAAAGGCGTAAAACTTTTAAAAATCGCTGACAAAAAAAAATTACACTTTTGGCTAACGAAATCAAAATTTCAGCCACAGTGCGGCGTATCAAAAAAATCATTTTGAATATTTTGACTTTTTCTTAGCTCTTATTTTTAAGGTTTTTTTTAGTAGGTAATAAAAAAATAATTTTTTTAATCGATCAGTAATCAGCCCAGACAAAAATCAATCATATCGGTCAACGCTTTAAATTAGCCCCAAAGCAGAGCAAATTTTTAATAAATAAAACCCTTTCGTTATTTAACGTCTTTTTTCTTTTGTTTTATAAAGCATTGCAACCAACCATTTGAATTTAATGTATTTTTAAATAATTTACTTTACTAACTCTACTAACACAATCCTAATAAAAAAATCTCGGGATGGTCTGGTTAGGTCGGATCATACTATCTTTGTAGGGATCATAACATGGTTGAGTGCAATCATAATATGGTTGTGGGGATCATATTATGGTTTTATGTGAAACATACTATGGTTAAGAGGATTATAATATGGTTGTGGGAATCATAGTAAAATCCTAATAAAAAAATCTGGGGATGGTATGGTTAAGTCGGATCATACTATGGTTGTAGGGATCATAACATGGTGGAGTGCAAATCGTACTATGGTTGTGGGGATCATACCATGATTTTATGTGAAACATACTATGGTTAAGAGGATTATAATATGGTTGTGGGAATCATAGTAAAATCCTAATAAAAAAAACCTGGGGATGGTATGGTTAAGTCGGATCATACTATGGTTGTAGGGATCATAACATGGTGGAGTGCAAATCGTACTATGGTTGTGGGGATCATACTATGATTTTATGTGAAACATACTATGGTTAAGAGGATTATAATATGGTTGTGGGAATCATAGTATGGTTATGTGGGAATCCTACTATTGTTGTGAGGTTCATAATACTGTTGTGCCACAACCATATACCCAACAATAGTATGATGCTTTTCGAATATTGTTACCGCAACCATACTATTTTCTTCGTGTACATCTGATAGTATACTTTGCCAAACATTAGCACGGGAACCGTTCCAATTTCTTTGGTTTCTGTTGTTTGTGTATTTTTAAATTGTTGAAATAGGCGGTTAATCCCGAGACTGAAAAAATCAATTCTCGATATCCCGGGATATGAAAAAGTGCAGCAAAAGAAAATAGTATGTGTTATGTAATTAGTCCATTGGTATTGAATATGATATGTACATTTCAGGTGATGATTATCACTATCATTTCTTCATAACAAAATCTAGAGTATGGCTTATTTAAAATGTTTTTTTCTCCCTATTTCATGATAAAATTTTCAAACTTTTCTTTCTCTATTTTCTACCACTACTCATTTCCTTATACGATTTCGTTTTTGACCTGCTCTTAAAAAGCATCCGTATCCGATGCCGTTCACTTACCCACCCTCTGCCTACTTGTCCGCCAAGTTTCTCGCTAATCCACTTCCAGCTCATGCTAAGCATTTGTGACAGCACATAGAGAAAGGGACCTAAGTGTAAAAAAATCAATTTTCCTTTTCTTTCTTTTTTTGATGTGGACAGCATCTGAGCATCGAATGATCCCATGCCCCCAAAGTGTTCCCTCCCAGAGATATGCGCGTTTTATGAAAGTGAAGTCGACGATTCTAAGCGCAAATAGAAACGGACCTAATCTATAAAATGGCTCTCCTGAACAAAACTTTTCATCAACTTTTCACTTTTTTTTGATGTGGACAACATCTGCCCCAAAAGTGTTCCCTCCCAGAGATATGCGCGTTTTATGAAATTGAATTCGACGATTCTAAGCGCAAATAGAAAGGCACCTAATCTTTAAAATGGCCCTGCTGAACAAAACTGTTTTTTAACCTTAGGTCCCTTTCTATTTTGCGCGTCACATTTGTTTACTTTCAGTGACTCACTTGAGATTCCGCTTAAAGATGTACGAGTAATACGAGTACGTACGAGGGCTACAAAGTCTAGATTTAATATCGTTATGTAAAGGAACATGTAAAGCTTATTATTAAAAACTGAAAAACAATTTATTTTCAATTTAATGAAAAATGCATGCAACAAAATCACACACACACAGACACACTCACACTCATCGAGCGCTACACCCTGTCAGCAGCGTACGTGCTACTTTGATAATTATGGCAGAGAAATGAGGCGAGACGTAATGAAGAAAAATGAAGCAAAGAAATCTTTATCTTACAAATACAGCGGATATTCACTTGAAAAGAACTCAAGCGCCCCTATATAATCGCATGTGTATGTGTACAATTTGCCTGAGAACTCCACACCAAATCATTGCTTGAGTCGTTCTGAGATCGCCGTCCATTGTGTCCACTTCAAGTGGAATATTGTGTCGTTACGTTCGATGACAATTTCAGTTTTATTGAAATGTTGAATTAGTAAAGATCGTCGCAAACGAATAACGCAGCAAAGCCAAACAGTGTGTAAAAATAAAAATTAAATAATAAATTTAATTAACACGAAAAAAATTTGAATCAACAATTAACCTAAAGATTTTTTAAAGGTAAAAAAAAGAAAACTAGTGTCACTTTTGGGAATGTACTTATACTTAGTAGGGACATAAATACTTATATATGGAATTGAATAAAATAGATCGAAATATTTAAATTTAATAAATGTGACAGAGCATAGAGAAAGGAACCTAAGGGTAAAAAAAATCAATTTACATTTTTTTTCTTTTTTTGATGTGGACAACATCTGAGCATCGAATAAGACCGATCCCATGCCCCAAAAGTGTTCCCTCTCAGCGATATGCGCGTTTTATGAAAGTGAAGGCGACGGTTCTAAGCGCAAATAGAAAGGGACCTAATCTTTAAAATGGCTCTCCTGAGCAAAACTGGGTTTTAACCTTAGGTCCCTTTCTATTTTGCGCGTCACATATAAGGAATTGAATAAAGTAGATCGAAATACTTCAAATTTAATTAATACTGAATTTGAAAAAATCAGCAAAGTTGGACCATTCAAATTAAGTGAGAACAACATTAAGTTGGGTCAGGACAAATTTTACCACTCTAGCAAACAGAAAAAAAAAATTTTGGTTCAATTCATATAATGCAGCAAACATTTTTTAGGAATCCTGTGATAAAAAAAATTCACATATTAACTAAGATATTCACACGTAGTTCATTGATAGTATTATCGAATTCAAGCAATAAAAAAATCGCATATTTAAAAAACAAGTTTTGACGTTTATCGAAAATATTTTCAGGCGATGTAAAACTTCAAATGTTTACCAAAAAAGTTTTAAGCCGTTAATCCAATTTTTTTTCCATTGTAAGGTACGAGTAATGAAAAATTCTAATATTTACAAAAACAATTGCAAGCCGTTTATTGAAAATATTTTCAGGCGATGTAAAACTTCAGATATTTAGGCTTTTTATTGAAAATATTTTCGATATGAGGTGACAAGAAATTTCACATATTTTCCAAAAAAAAAAAAAAAGTTGTAGTTTTTTCAAAAAGACTTAGTTACAAGCAGGGGTAACTTTAGTTTCTGTGAGCGCCACGGATCCATTACACCAACCCAAGTCTCAGTTAACTTTTTAATTTAAATCATATTTGGGTTCGTTTATGACATTTTGTTTTATTTGAGTACTCATATTTCTCTACTAAAAATTGGTTGCATTCTTCGACTGTTATGGTTGGGCCACAAGGTTCAATGGAGCTGAGCCTTAGGCACAGTCAATTAAAACAAGTCAAAACGTCGTTAAGTGCGGCCAGGCTGATTCTATTATATATCCTCCACTATCGCTACGTACCCACCACTGCCCATACGAAAGCCAACTTTTGGGCCCTTTTTGGCCCATAAGTCTGTCCCTTATATCTGCCAAAACTTCCAAATTACTCTATATTTGCAGTGGTAGCAAAATTTGCTGTAATTTGTGTACCCATATTGACTATAAGTCGCCCATTTTTACCATTCGGGATATTTTTTGGGCTACATGAACAAAAAAGTCCGGCCACATTGTCCCTTTTTGAGATTTTTAGTGCCACAGGTAACAGTGTCCATTTTAACTATTGTGCGTCCACAAAAAATTAGGATTTGTTAAGCAAATACTTAACAAAGAGTAATTTTTACCGACGTACTTTTAGTTCTTCAAAGGGAATTTTTATCCCATGGGCCGATTTCGCCCATTTGCTATCCCAAACAGCATAAGCCATCATCATGCAAATTGTGGGGAACCTTGGAAAATACGTTTAACCGCTATCGGACACACGGACAAATGGACAGTCATGGCTGGCTAAGAGTTACATAGGCAAAAAGTCGACTTTACACTTTTTTTTAAAAAAAATTTATAAAAAGTCGAATTCCGAATAATGGGCCCTTTTGGAGAAAAAAAAGTCCGTAAATTGCATCATCTTGAGTTTTTCTCTTCGAGATTTTAGTACATTTTACACAATTTTTAAACCATCTAACAATGGGTGGATGGTATACTAAAGTTGTCATTCCGTTTGCAAAACCACGAAATATTGACTGGAGACCCGATAACTTATTATAGATCGTCGTAATTCTAAGACGAGTCTGCCATGTTCGTCCGTGTGTCAGTTGAAAGCACGATAGCTGCTAAACGAGTTAACCTAGGGCCCTTGGAGTGTCTATCATAACGGTTCAAAATACTAACGGTATCATGAAGGAAAAGTACAGATTATGCGTATTTGCTCAACATATCAAAATTTTTGTAAACGAAGATTGGTTCAAATAAGGGTCCGGTAATAGCTCAGAGAAGGACATCTTTGCTGCACGTTTCGGCATATGTGACCTACAAAATAGCTCGTATGATCCAAAACAAGATATTGTTGGTCAATACGGACATAAGTCAAAGCCAACATTGCCACCAAACTAATTCATATATTTTATATATTTTGAAGTTTCGGCTAAAATTAGGGTCGAACGTATGGGCCGAAGGGGTTAAAAAAAAGGGAATTTTTTGCGCTATAGTGTCGAAATAACGGAGGGGTAGAAATGAGTCTGCCAAGCCAAATCCCACCACTGGTTCAGAACTTAGCATTTTTACCCTAGTACCCTCCGACCACCAAACCGCTTTTTGTGCCCTAGAGGTTCAAAAACCCTTCCCTAATGTTCAGCGACATAGGTAAACAGAAACGTAGAAAATAGCTCACAAATCCTAATATTTACTATCATTTTGAGATACCGCGACATAGACAGGCCTTTATGAGCACTAGGGAGCCATAAATCGACCACTTTTAGCCATGTACGTCTGGTTAAATAAAACAATTTAATTTCGTCACGGATCTGAAACATTACCTATGGGTCTATGGTCACTAGAACGCAGAAACGTTCTCTTACAAATAAACATATGACTACTTAACAACAGTAAAGTTATCTGACTAGTATAAAATATGCACTAACTTTTAAGAGGGGTTTTAATTTCGGAGCCCGAAACTGCGGCCACTAGGAACCCAATAATTAACCCACTTAAACAATAGACATTTGGAAACTCAAAAACATTGAAATTCCTTACGAATCTGAAATATGACATACAATTTTCGATTTAGCGGTATTGGAGGCCTTTATCTATAGATCAATGGACGACTCCTAAAATTGGGATTTGTCAAACATGGACCCACCAGCAACAAACATAGCCCGCATTACTGCCAATGTCATACTAGAACACAATGTTGGAGAGTAAAAAAAAACTTTTAAGTTTAACACTTGATTAAAGCCCACTTCTTTAGTGGTATCATCAAGCTCACTTTATTTTAAACCAAGTTTAAACCTGAAAGCTACACACATAAATAACGCTGTTCTACAAAAAGTAAGTTTTGAGACCGTTTTTAGACAGAACCAGCCGATCCTTAAGTAAAATGATCTCCTCAATACGTAGTGAATTTCAGTTTTGCCTCCCCACGTATACTTTTCGAGATATCTTGAAAATTAATTAATTTTCTGACTTGTTTTTTGTTTATTTGCCTTAAACTTCGGCAATTATTATTCGATTCACTTAAACGTAAAGTAATGTTATTTGTTAAGAAAATTATCTTTTATATAAATTGCAATTTATAAAAATCGAATAAAAATTGTGGAAGTTACAGCCAAAAGGAATCAAAATTTTGTTTTTTTTTTGTTGAAAAATTTTGTTTTCAACAGCAATTCTTTCTAGTATAAAAGAAGGCACATTAACGAGTCCAATGTTGTATATTTTATGATAATCCGGCAAAAATTATCAGAGTTATAGCAGTTTTTCTAAAAAATCATAGTTAAAACCAAGTTTAAACTTAAAGGTACATACAAAAATAATATATTTAAACTTGAAATCAATTTGATTTAAATACTAAGCCTTATTAAACTAAATGACAAGGTCAAGTTACTTAAGGAGTTAGTATTTTTTAATCAATAAACCAAACTTTGTCAATAAAACTTTAACCGAGTTAGCCGAGGTTACTTTCATTTATTGCACTTAATCAAGTTTATTTTAATACTAAGCCTTGGTTAGCTAAATGACAAGTTCAAGTTACTTAATAATACATTTTTTTTCTTTCAATAAACCAAACTCTGTCATTTAGACTTTACTTTTCTATATATACTATAAGCCTTAGTTAGTTAAACGAGGTAACATTAAGTGGTTGCACTTCATCAAGTTGATTTAAATACTTAGCCTTAGTAACTAAATGAGAAGGTCAAGTTACACAAAAAGGCAGTTTTTTTTATCAATTAACCGAACTCTGTCAATTAAACTTTTCTCTTCTATAGATATTTTAAGCCATAGTTAGTTAACCGCGGTCACCTTCATTTATTGCACCAAATCAAGTTGATTTAAACACTAAACCATAGTGAACCAAGTTATTAGGTCAAGTTACACAAGAAGGCAGTTTTTTTTATCAGTTAACCGAACTCTGTCAATTAAACTTTACTTTTTTATAGATATTATAAGCCTTAGTTAGTTAAACGCGGTCACCTTCATTTATTGCACCAAATCAAGTTGATTTAAACACTAAAGCATAGTTAACCAAGTTATTAGGTCAAGTTACACAAGAAGGCAGTTTTTTTTATCAGTTAACCGAACTCTGTCAATTAAACTTTACTTTTTTATAGATATTATAAGCCTTAGTTAGTTAAACGCGGTCACCTTCATTTATTGCACCAAATCAAGTTGATGTAAACACTAAACTATAGTTAACCAAGTTATTAGGTCAAGTTACACAAGAAGGCAGTTTTTTTTATCAATTAACCAAACTCTGTCAATTAAACTTTACTTTTCTTTAGATATTATAAGCCTTAGTTAGTTAACCGAAGTCATCTTCATTTATCGCACTAAAATAGGTTGGTTTCAATGTTAAGCCTTAGTAAGCTAAATGATAAGGTCAAGTTACACAAGGTTTTTTTTATCAATTAACCAACTCTGTCAATTAAACTTTACTTTTCTATAGATACTATAAGCCTTAGTTAGTTAAACGAGGTAACTTTAAGTGTTTGCACTAAATCAGGTTTATTTTAATACTAAGCCTTGGAAAACTAAAAGTTTAGGTCAAGTTACCTAAGAATACATTTTCTTTTCAGTAAACCAAACTCAGTCAATTAAACTATACTTTTCTATAGATACTGTAAGCTTAATTAACTTGTAGTTAAACGAGGTAACTTTAATTGCACCAAATCGATCATGTCTTAGAAAACAAAATCTCAGTTAACTGACTGAGGCATTTGATTAAAAAACATTACCTCAGTTAGCAAATGTATGTCCATCATATAGATTATCGAAGCTTCGTAAACTAAGGTTAGACTTTTTTTATCAATAAATCAAACTCAGTCAATTAAACTTTTCTTTAGACAATTTAAGCCTTAGTTAGTTAACCGAGATTACATTCATTTATTGCACCGAAGCAGCTTTCATTTATAGCACCAAGTTGATTTAAATTCACGCTATGTGCTTCTGGTTTTTGAAGCAGGCATTTGATAAGAAAAACATAACCTCAGTTAGCTAATGAATGTCCATCATATAGATTATCAAAGCTTCTTAAACTGAGGTTAGACTCTTTTCTTATCAATAAACCAAACTATGTCAATTAAACATTACTTTTCTATAGATATTTTCAGCTTTAGTTAGTTAACCGAGGTAACCATCATTTATTGCACCAAATCGATCATAGTTCACACTATCTGCTACTGGTGTTAGAAGACTAAATCTCAGTTAACTGATGGAGGCATTTAATAAGAAAATATAACCTAATTAGCTGATGTATATCCATCATATAGATTATTGAGGCTTCTTAAACTGAGGTTAGACTCTTTTTTATCTATAAACCAAAATATGTCAATTAAACATTACTTTTCTATAGATATTTTAAGCTTTAGTTAGTTAACCGAGGTTACCATCATTTATTGCACCATTTTTTTTATCAATAAATTAAACTCAGTCAATTAAACTTTACTTTTCTTAGTAACTAAGCTGAGATTACTTTCATTTATTGCTGCAGATCGATCTTAGCTTACTCTATGTGCTTCTTGTTGTAGAAGACTAAATCTCAGTTAACTGATGAAGGCATTTGATAAGAAAACATAACCTCTAAACTGAGGTAACACTTTTTTTATCAATAAAACAAACTCTGTCAAAAAAAATTTGCTTTCCTACAGATACGTTAACCCTTAGTTAGTTAAACGAGGTATGTTTCATTTATTGCACCAAAAGGATCTTAGCTCACGCTATGTGCTTCTGGTTGTAGAAAACTAAATCTCAGTTAACTGATGGAGGCATTTAATGAGAAAACATAACCTCAGGTTACAATGTATGTCCATCATACTTACATATATAGATTATCAAAGCTTCTTAAACTGAGGTTAGACTCTTTTTTTATCAATAAAACAAACTCTGTAAAATAAACTTTACTTTTCATTAGACATTTTAAGCCCTAGTTAGTTAACCGAGGTTACCAACATTTATTGCACCAAATCGATCATAGTTCATACTATCTGCTACTGGTTTAAGAAGACTAAATCTCAGTTAACTGATGCAGGCATTTGATAAGAAGACATAACCTCAGTTAGCTAATGTATATCCATCATATAGATAATTGAAGCTTTTTTTTGACTTATTTTTATCAATAAAACAAACCGTCAAAAAAACTTTACTTGTTTTAAGATATTTTAAACCTTAGTTAATTAAACGCGGCAGGTTTCATTTATTCCACCAAATTGGTCTTATGAAGAGGACAAAATCGCAGTTAACTGATGCAGCCATTCGATAAGTAAACATAACCTCAGTTAGCTGAAGTAAGTCCACTGAGGTTAGACTTTTTCTAAAAACCTAACCCAAATTTTATCTAATTTATGTTCGTTTCTCCACAATATGAAATAATGGTTTATTTTACTTTTGAAAAATTAAACCCATGAAGCCCCTAATAATGAATGCATTTTTGACGAAAATAATGTTTGGTTAGTTGACAAAGACTTAATCTCGCCTTATTAACCATAGTAAATTAAGAGACAAGGACTTTATTACTTAACTGTGGTTAACATTTTATTAATAGTTTAAAAGTTAACCTAGATTAACTTTATTAATTAGCCTTATATATTTTCATTTTACGTCATGTTTTTGTCATAGTAAATTAATAGACAAAGATTGGAGTTTTTGACGAAAATATGTTTTGGTTAGTTGACAAAGATTTAAACTCGCTTTATTAACCATAGTAAATTAAGAGACAAAGATTTGAGTAATTAACTGCGGTTAACATGTTAACAATAGTTAAAAAGTTGCCCCCAGATCAACTTAAAAAAAGCTAGCTTATGATTTCCATTTAAATCGTACAAATCTCCATTATATTGACCTAACCCATATTCTCCATGTTTCAGCTCAATATGCAGCATCTTCTTACGATATTCCTGATATACCTCCAACTGACGGATCTCACTTGGGTGGCCGAAGCTTCCGAACCCTATTGCACTTACAATAAAACCGAGTTTACCTACATAAAGGTCAACAAAACGCGCGAGGTAAAAGTGGTCAAGCCATGGTATAAAAAACTCTCCAAACCTGCCACAAAAGTCGAGTACTACGAAGAGGACGAACCGGTACCAAAGATCACACCTGTACGTGGTTGCTGTGAGGGCTACGAAATGTCCGAACTTCGGCTCTGTGAACCGAAATGTTCCGAAGGTTGTCCAGAGAACTCGAAATGCGTTGAACCCGATATTTGTAAATGCAAGCAGGGTTATTTCTCTTCGCTCTCGGAACACGATGGCAAGCATTATTGTGAACCGATATGCGAGAGACCCTGTCCCGAGCACAGTGCCTGTGTGAGACCCAATGTTTGTGCCTGTCGTAAGGGCTATCGTGTGGGCAAACATCTGCCATGCGAACCCCTCTGTGAGTCGGGATGTCCAGGGAATGGTGAGTGCATAGCGCCCAATCATTGTAAATGTCAAGAGGGCTTCAGATCGGAAAAGGGTTCTTGTCTGCCCATCTGCTCGCTGGGAGATCAATGCAAAAATGGCATTTGCCGCGATAAGGAGTTGTGCGAGTGTAACTTTGGATTTGCTCTTAATGAGGAGACACACCGGTGTGAGCCCAACTTGGCTATTTACAACTCCATGACGGATACAACTTCCGTGTACTGGGAAGAAACCACACCAAGTATGCAAGAAGACACGGTCAACGACAGCTCGGACTATGACATTTCTGCCAGTGAAGTGTTCGAAGAGGCATTCGAGAGCACCACCTGGCAAAGTCAAAGCACAGACTGGCAAGATGCAAACCACAAGTGTCCCGTTGACTTTGTGCTCTATCGTGGCCAGTGCCAACCACTGAAGTTTGCCATCGATGAAATCGATTGTCGCCTACAACCTTGTTCGGATCCCCAGGCCTTGTGTACTGACAATGGTACGTGTGCCTGTCGCGAGGGATATCGAATGTTTAGGAAACTTATGCACACGGAGAGCACAGAAGCTCCTCAACAGTTGGTAAAGCCGGTTTGCCTAACGATCGAGGAATATCAGCTACTAATAGTAGCTCCTTCGGAGGAGGAAGTCCATGTTAACGAGGCGGCAGGCGATGCCTCGCCAAGTGTAGCGTTGATATTTTTCATAGTTCTGGGTGTGGTTATTATGGTCAGTGCCTTGGTCTATGTGGGCTTAAGACTGGTGCGCGCCCACAGCGGGCATTTGGATGTGGAAGGTGAGTTTAGTTTGGAGCAGTGGACCGGTTGCTGTTATTTATTTGAAACGATTTTCTCTTCTCTAGGCAAACAACTCTCCTGTGCTTATGACAATCGCGTCTGTGCGGATGCGGAAAAATCGGTGATTTAAGGGGGGCCAGCAAATCCTTTATTAGTTTAAGTTTAGATATTTGTAAATGTTGATAAGTTTTGTAAATAAATGATAAGACTTTTAATGTAGATTTCATTTTTTTTTATTAAAGTTGTCAGAAATATAAAAAAAAATATGTTGACTTGTTTGTACTGGCATCCTAAGAAAGAAAGTCACATCTCCATTTTAGTATTTTTGAGATATTTTTTTGAATACGAAACGAGCTGGAAGTGTTAGATGTGACCATTTTGATTAACGTTTTTCAGTCATTTACTGTAAAAAAAGTTCAGTCATTTGCAGTTAAAAGGGTTAAAAGGATTAGAAACGAATTCACTGTTCTGAATCTGCCCTCAAATCAATTTTGGAGTTTTGGCGCTTGTGACTTTCTTTTTAGGGAGGCAGTGTAGTTGACTGGGTTTCAGAACAGCACGACTTTAACGAATTGCTTTTTTTCATCAAGGCACTTCTGGAGAGCTCTACGAAGGGGCCAGGATTTAGCTCAAAATCGTTGACATATATATAGGGTGATCCATAAAGAGGTATTTTTTTTAGAACAAAAAATTCAAATCAAGTTTGGAATCTTTATTGGTAATTTGAAAGGACATTTTATGGCACTTATTTTTTGAATGTAATTTCCTTCAAATGTTGGCCGCAACTACGCCTCAGGGTTTCCATTCTGTGAGTCCAAATTTGTATGACTTGTTCGAGGCTTTTTACGCTCCTTTCCCAACCAGCTTACTCCCAAGTCTCTGTAAAGACATCCAGTTCAAATGGCCACCTGGATATCGAAGCAGAACCCATATAGACGAACATGACTTCAAAATAAAATATATTGTTCTTGCAACAGCGCCCCTTTACTGAAAGACCTGCAAGAAATGGTCCTCCATGATTCCTTTACTCACATGGTAACCCACAGCATGGGAGCCAAGAATATTTTATGGATCTCTCTAATTGAGAATATGAAGGCTTTCTTGAGACCACGTTCTTTGAGAAGAAATCGATAAGATATGCGCACGGAAGTAATTGGCGTTTTGGAGGCCTTTTTACACAGAAAGAAAAGACAACCCTTAGATTTCAAAAAAGCAATTGGTAAGTGAATTTTATCAACCACCAATTTATAATTTCCTAAAAAAAGCTAAACTATTTTTCAGATATTGCAATGATATTTAATGAATGCAAACAACAACAAAATGCATTAAACTCATGCCATGCCTCGTATGTGCATTTGGCTGTAAGTGTATACATATAGTATATATATATATATATATAGTATACAGTGCGAAGGATTTTTATTGTGTTTGCTGAAAAACTCTAATGCCGGCAGTTCTCGTTAAATGCGCAACTACCTGCCTTTAAGTGTGTAGCCGCTAAACATAGTTACAGCACATTCGTTGCTTGGGGTCTAATGATGGTGAAGTGGCGCTCATCGAAACTGCAGTCACCCCTGCTTGTATCGAAAAGTCTTTTCGACAGTTTTTGGAAATAATTTTACTACTTTTTTTTTAGAAAATATGTGAATTTTCTCATCGTCTGGAACGAAAATATTTTTGTAAAACGGCTTACAACTCTTTTTGGAAATATTTGAATTTGTTTATCGCTTGTCGGAAATATTTTCGAACATACAAATATTTTAGTAAATATGTGAAATTGTTTATTACATGATTTCTAATTATTTTTTGTTTGAATTGCTGAATTTTTTAATTGCAACGAAAAGTTATTTTTTCTGTGTGGGGCAGCAACATGGGAATGTGTGCGGGATCTTTTTTCACAGGCAACAAAGGGCCTCTGGAACGACTAATTTCGAAAGGCATTAACCCATATGTATTGGATTTCAAACGGAGGTTTTTTGATTTAGTATTTAATGCACAGACCTTGAGCAACTCTTTTACATACAATCCCAGCCAGGGAATTGGCAATTTCTGTCAAAAAGGAACGACATTAAGATTTCGCTGCACATCCCATCCTGTATTCCCAAGCAAGGTCTGTTAACAGGCCTTCTGACTTCTTACAAAATATCCGGCGGCTATTGCTCTTACTTTCTATTCAGAAGGCCTGCTAGCAGTCATGCTTTAAGCAGGCAGCTAGAATGTGAAAAGGCATTCCAATTAGAAGAAAAAGTCAAGGAATGTCTGTAAATATTTTATTTATCAGCGACAAATTTTCTGTCGTTTAATTTTTTTTGGGCAGTGGACTAGATGGTAGCGTGCTTGCTTAAAAAACTCAAGGATGTGGGTTTGAACCGTGCCTATGTGGTTCAAACCCACATCCTTGAGTTTTTTAAGCAAGCACGCTACCATCTAGTCCACTGCAATTCTTCAAAATAACAATACAACATTCATAACAAGTTATATACCTATAATATGGTGAACATGAAGATCGTCCACCTAATTTTTGTTATGGATACCTGTGTAGAATAGCACAGACATGCCTAACAATTTCACGCTATTTTAAATGGAAAGAAAGTCGAAAAAAAGATGAGAGTCCTGCTGGATTCAAAGCTAGGTTTGCTATAGCTCATGATTTCCATAGCTGGGATACGAACTATCCAGCCACTTTCTCATAACGTGAACTTACTTTTAACTACCAATGTCTCTCGCTCAAAGCTCGGCCAAACTCTTTGAGAATAGAACGGCGAATTGAAGTTAAAAATTCTTGAAAGTCTGAGCGTAATCAATAATTGGTTTTGTTTAAAAACCAATTGGTCTGAAGTAGTCCCATAATAACAGATTGAGTTTTCAGATATTCCTATTAGAACAGTTTGCCCTCTTAAAACAGTTTGGTTATCCAGCTGCTCTCTTTAGAGCAGTTTGAATATCAAAGTGCTCTCTTTAGAACAGTTTGATTATCAAAGTGCTCTCTTTAGAACAGTTTAATTATCAAAGTGCTCTCTTTAGAACAGTTTGATTGTCAATCTGCTCTCTTTAGAACAGTTTGATTATCAAACTACTCCCTTTAAAGCTGTTTGTTTATCACACTGCTCTCTTTAGAACAGTTTGATTATCAAACAGCTCTCTTTGGAACTGTTTGTTTATCACACTGCTCTCTTTAGAACAGTTTGATTATCAAACAGCTCTCTTTAGAACAGTTTGATTATCAAACAGCTCTCTTTAGAACAGTTTGATTATCAAAGCGATCTCTTTAGAACAGTTTGATTAACAAACTACGCTCTTTAGAACAGTTTGATTATCAAACTGCTCTCTTTAGAACTGTTTGTTTATCAAACTGCTCTCTTTAGAACAGTTTGATTATCAAAATGCTCTCTTTAGAACTGTTTGTTCATCAAACTGTTCTCTTTAGGACAGTTTGATTGTCAAACTGCCCTCATTAGAACAGTTTGAGTGCTCTCTTTAGAACAGTTTGATTAGCAAACTACTCTCTTTAGAAAAGTTTGAATATCAAACTGCTCTCTTTAGAATAGTTTGGTTATTCAGCTGCTCTCTTTAAAACAGTTTGATTATCAAACTGCTCTCTTTACAACAGTTTGATGATCAGACTGCTCTCTTTAGACTAGTTGGATTGTCAAACTGGTAGATTGTGGCTTAAATTAATCTTGTAAAAGAAGTAAATCTTAAACTGACTTACTTCAGTTCCACAACATCGCGTTAAGGAACAAGGAAGAACTTCTCACAAATCCGAGAGCTGTGTACGATTCAATTCCCATACTCACTGACCCGGAGCTACAGTTTAACGCCGGCTCCGCACGGCTTATTCATTTTAGAAGCATTTTACAGGGTTTAGAGATAAATCTCTTACTTATACTTGTAAAGTCGCCGGTATTTACGCTTAGCCAAGGTTTAACCAGGGTTAACTTCCGTCACACCACGGCGGCCCAGATTTCAGTCAAACTAAAAATAAAAGCTTAAATTAGAGACCATTTGCTAGGACAACGAAGTATGGTTAAGAGTATGGTGAGGGTAGCATATAGTCAATCCTGCCCTACTTTGGTCTTCTCTATTTGTTCTAAGACTCAAACTATTCTAAAAAGTTAAGAGCGAGCGAGTATCTGCTGCCAGCAATTCAATTCTAGGCGACTGTTCAACCGAGCAGTTTTCCCAATAAATCAAATGCCAAGGGTGTGCCACACTTTAGGCCATAACCATTTAGCAAAGGGTGTTCGAATCCTTATGCGTTTCGTTTCTTATCGGTTACATCTCTCGTTCAAGAGATAATTAGATATCCTTTGGAGCTGATAAATATTCTTCACGACGTCGAACATTTAGCTTAATTGTTTCGTACGATTCTTTTAAAGAGCAATTAATAAAACAATACATGCATATGTGTTTGGCAGGCGTTTTGTAAACCTATAAAGGCTTATATAAACGTATATGAATATGTGGTGGTATTGTTTCCTCTATGAAAGTGTATGTTCTTCTGCGAAATTCAATGTAGCTCAAGAAGAAGAAAAAAACTAATTATGACTTTTTGCTGATAACCAAACATGTCTAACCTATTTTCCCTCAATGATAGCCTTCGTACCATCTTCTCCCTACCTCCTTCACCACATCCTTACATGTCTTTCGGATAGCACGTCACGTCCTGCTTGTGTAGAGCGCGTGTTATGGTTAGTCAGTGAATATAGTTTGAAAACTATAAATCAAGCTTCACATATACTCGTACTCTATAATTTCAAACTGCAGACGCTCACAGATATGAACTTCCCAGCACATGGAACGCATGTTGGCAGCATGTTTGGTAATTTGTTTAACCATAAAAGCCATTCATACAAACGCACACACTTCCAAACACACACACAGACAGTCCAAGAATCACGTCCTTATTTCACACATGCATATGTGAACAACACAGGCCAGACCCACACAGTCGAAACCTCTGTAAAATAAACACATTTTCCTTTGTTGCCCGGCAAAGAAAAAGCCAAGTCTTCAATAGACAACATTAGACAAGCGGAAGGAAACTAAAACAGCAACTACAACAAGAACAACATTCGTACATGGTGTTTCCGCCTTAACGCAACAACGTCAATAATATTTCACTTTCGTACGCCGCCGAGCAAGGAAACCTTTGTCTATTTAGGTGGGGTTCTTTGAGGTACGAACTCGAGGGGAGGACAGGGGCAGCACCATCCTTCAAATCGTCACGAAATATTAATGACGATCGGTTGTTTTATTGTAGTTTGTTCGACAAGAATATGTATACATTAGGGTGGGTCGATTTAGTAATCGATATTGTGCCCTTGATTTTTCGATAGATTTTGGCATGAGGAAAAAAAAGTTCCATTACGACATATCAAAAAAATCCGTTTCGAAGTGCCCAAATTTCAATTTTTTGACTTTCTCTCAACCTTTATTTTTTAAGGTTTTTTTAGTTGGTAATAAAAGAACATGTTTTTTTTAATGTTACCTTTCCAAGGTGACATACAAATAAACATTGCCAAAATATAACAGATGAGCGCGTGAAAATAGATACTCGTATACGACAGGGAGTATCGAATCAGGCAAATCCTTACAAATCGGCCCACCCTAAGGTACATATTACTGCTTTTAGTTCAGAGCAGTCTGCTTTGAGATTACAAATGAATTGAATTTAAAAACTCAAGACTTACCACGGAAGCCACACAAAGAAAAAAAGCCTATTGGAAATCGGTCCGAAGTACAGAATTTCTGTTCGACGAGAAGATCTCGACAAACAATAGACGAAACGTCGGCAAAATGTAAGAGAAGTTTATCATTTACAACTCAAAACATACACACCGAGAAAAAATTACGAGGGCGGTTCGGAAACTTCTTAGCCTAGCACAAAAAGTTAAGTGTTTTGGAAACTTTCATCTCTGCATGTTAAATTTTGTTTCGATCTGGCAACTCCTTCATATAAAGGTTGTCCCAAGAAGAACGCAATTTTTAAATCTGGCAACATTCGAAGTGTCATTGTTTGACATTTGAACAATTGTTATTGTTTGTTACTAGAAGGTACGAGGTTAGTAAGCAGCTGACCATGGACAACGAAGGGAGTTCGTTAATTGGGTATTGGAGAGACAACATGAAAATGCTGATTTTGCCGATAAAATCATCTTCAGTGACGAGGCCCATTTTCATCTTGATGGCTTCGTCAATAGGCAGAATTGTCGCATTTGGGGTGCGGAAAATCCTCGAGTGATTCACGAGAAGCAAATGCATCCTCAACGTGTCACTGTGTGGTGTGGTTTTTGGGCTGGAGGAATCATTGGACCTTTTTTATGAAAATGAGGCAGGTCAAGCGCAAACAGTCAATGGTGTTTGGTATCGTGAAATGATAACCAGTTTTTTCTTGCCTAGAATTGAAGAAATGAATGTGGAGGGCATGTGGTTCCAACAAGATGGCGCCACATGTCATACAGCCAGAGAAACAATTCAATTGCTGCATCAGTCATTTCCCGGTCGTGTTATTTCGCGTTTTGGAGATCAGAATTGGCCGTCTAGATCGTGCGATTTAACACCATTAGGGTTTTTTTGGGGTTTTTTGAAGTCGATGGTTTACGCGAATAAGCCGACGACGACTCAAGCCTTAAAAGACGAAATTGGACGCTGCATTAATGAAATACCGCAGCACTCATGCAAAACGGTCATTGAAAATTGCATTAAAAGATCGCGTGCATGCCAGCAAAGCCGCGGCGGCCATCTGCACGATATATTGTTCCATACATAACCTCATTCTGTCTACTTTACGATATAATAAAGTTTCACGATTTTTTCTTAAATATCTGTGTTTTATTTAAAATTTAAAAATTGCGCTCTTCTTAGGACACCCTATGGAAACAGGTGTTTACAAAAGATGCATCCGCGATTTTTTTACAATGGAACAATTAGAAATGCGTGGTGTCATTAAATATTTACATAAAAAAGGTTTATCGGGACAAGAAATTCATAATGATATGGTGAATGTGTTAGGAGAAAGTGTTTCTTCATATGCAACAGTAAAAAATTGGGTTGCTGAATTTAAACGTGGCCGTACAAGCATTGAAGATGAACCATGTAGTGGACGTCCAAAAACAGCAACAACAACAGAAATTGTAGCCAAAGTGCATGATATGGTATTAAATGATCGACGAATAAAAGTGCGTGAAATAGCTAATATCATGGGCATCTCAAATGATCGAGTCCATTTAATTTTGCATGAAGAACTACAGATGAAAAAGCTTTCTGCAAGATGGGTGCCGCACTTGTTAACAGTCGACCAAAAACGTATAAGAATGAACATTTCTCATGCTTGTTTGGATCGTTTTCAGCGAAATAAAATGGATTTTAAGCGTCGTTTCATAACTGTTGATGAGACATGGATCCACCACTATACTCCAGAGACAAAAGAACAATCCAAACAATGGACTGGAGCTGAAGGAAGTGCCCCAAAGAAGGCAAAAACAATTCAATCGGCTGGTAGGGTTATGGCAACGGTTTTTTGGGACTTCAAAGGTATTTTATTGATTGACAATGTGCAAACGGGTAAAACAATAAATTCAGAGTACTATTGCAACCTTTTAGATCAATTAAATGTACAAATTCGAGAAAAACGTCCTGGCTTACAACACAAAAAAATAACTTTTCATCAAGACAACGCACCAGCGCACAAGAGTGTTTTAACAATGGCTAAAATCAACGAATTAAAGTACGAGTTGCTTGACCACCCACCTTATTCTCCTGATTTAGCTTCCAGTGACTTTTACCAGTTCCCAAATCCAAAAAAAAATCCTTGCTGGCAAGCGTTTTACCTCAAATGAAGATGCAATTACAGTTGTAAACCACTATTTTGAAGACCTTAAAGGAAAACTATTTTAATCAAGGGATAGAATTGCTAGATAAGCGTTGGACTAAGTGTATTGAAGTTTCAGGAGATTATATTGAAAAATAAGAATATTTTTGAAAAACTAACTATGCTCTTTCATTGATAGGCTAAGAACTTTCCGAACCGCCCTCGTAGTTGGAAATCGGTTGAAACTACAATAATTCGGTTGCAAAAGAGGAATTTCGGTTGCAATCATCAAATGTTTATAATCGTAATGGATATTCGGTTCGAAGTATCACAACACAACTTATTGATCGTTCATACCAATGAAATGCCACAACTGGTGGTTGTGGCAAACAATAGTCTTACAAACATTTTGTTGTTGTAACCAATTATTAGTGACAATAACTAAAACTTTATCAAAACCAAAAAAGGTTTGTTAATTGGTATTTTTTTTATAAATAAAACAATTCGATTACGAGGGTTGCTATTTACACTGCCGCTCATCTGAATAGGTTTGGAGTTTTTGAAACATTAAATGTAGGATTTCTCGATTTGTGTTATATGCACACCAAATTTTTTTCACTCAACTGGGAGAAAAATCTAACGGTAAAAATCAACCGTTATTTGCTTGCATTGTTTTTAGCTTATTCTTCGGTAGAATCATAGCAATTTTTTGGCTCATCACAATAGGTTCGAAATCAAAACCTTTATTTTTTCATAGTGAGCGGTAGTCAAAGCATAATAATTTGTTGAATTATTATTTTTCGAAGTATTTGGCATAATTTAGTTTAAAAATGGGTCGAGGTAAATCATTGACGGACGAAGAAAAGGGCAAAACTAAAGCCTTTAGTGAATGTGGCCTAAATCATCGGTACTCGTATATCGCAACAAAAATTAGACGAAGCCAAAATGTTGTCAGCATTTATTTACGGAATGCATCAGAATATGGAAAAAATATGAAAGGAGGTACATACAGAGCCACTACGAGTGCTGATGGGAGAGGCATCATCAGATCTGCTTCTAGCTCGCCTGATTCTGCTTCAAAAATAAAGGAACAAAACTGGTGTAAGTGCTAGTCTGGCTACAGTAAAACGTGTTATTCGCAGTGCCAGTCACTTAAAACGACTAAAACTAATGAAAAAGCCACCGCTTAACAGCACTCGCTAGGGAGCACGACTTCACTTTTGTCGTCAGCATATGACCTGGAATCAAGAATGGCAACGTGTAGTCTTTTCTGATGAAAAAAAATTAATTTAGATGGTCCGAATGGATATAACTACTACTTCCATGATTTGCAAAAGGAAGAACATTATTTGGCTTGAAGGTGGTGTGACGGTGCGGGGAGCCATTTCCTATTATGAAACTTGTGACCTGCAGTTTCTGACATCTAGAATGAATGCGAATAGCTACAAACCGTAATTGAGAAGGCTTTTCCGCAATTCTCTATCAGTTTTAGACCCATAACGTGAACTTATGGGCAGCATTACCAGCATGATAATGCTCCCAATCACACTGCGCGGCTCGTAAAACAGTGGATTAGAAGGCAAAATGTGCCATTATTGGACTGGCCGCCATATTCTCCAGACCTGAGTATTATTGAAAACAAGTGGGGAATGCTGTCACAAAAAGTTGTTGTTGTAGCGGCACACACAGTGTCGAGTTGACAGCCCTTGGCCGAAGAATTGCTGCTTCGGGTCAATCCGGTGCGTAGAACCGACTGTCGTGGGATTGGTCGGTGGTTGTAGCACCAGTCACAAAAAGTAAACGAGTCCAGTGGACAATTTGACAATTAGCAGTGCTTAATACGTGGTATAAAAACAGCTTGGGCTGAAATTTCTCTTCAATATATCCAAAAATTATATGATTCAATTTCAAATCGAATTAATGAAGTAATTTCAAACCAGGGCGGGAGTACCCATTATTAATTAAGTTCAAAATATGCCTAATTCTTATGTTTGTGAGTGAAAATATGTATAAACATTTTATTTTTATGTTTTTATTAATTTTTTGCTCCTGAACCTATTCTGATGACCCCAAAAAATACATCATTTTTCAGAGAGTTACTAAATCTGTGTTTTTTCGAGTAATCCTAAAATTTAATATAAAATTGTTTCTTTAAAAAATGATGGGCTAGTCTATAAACGACATAATTAAAAAAATTCATTTCACTACTTCTTGAAATAATATAATTTGAACACAAAACGATTACTGAACCTATTCAGATGAGCGGGAGTGTATAATTCGGCTCCTGACAATACTAGAGTTTCCAGGTGCAAACTGGAACTTCGATTGGAAACATTGACATTTTTTAGCATAACTTCATTCAGAACGTTTTGTCTTTTGAGGGCGAATTGTTTTGTTTACAGTAAGTTGAGAAATTCATCTCAGTCAAAAAATGAATTTATTCCGAGAACATTTTCGTGCGATTTCGATTGGAAACTTTGACGTTTTTTAGCATAACTTCATTCAGAACGTTTTGTCATTTGAGGGCGAATTGTTTTGTTTACAGTAAGTTGAGAAATTCATCTCAGTCAAAAAATAAATTTATTCCGAGAACATTTTCGTGCGATAACTTTTTACGAGTATCGGCGTGGGTTATCGAGACTAGAGTGTTTAAATCAACTTATTTCGACTTAAGGCAATAAAGCAACATGAAAAACCACTGTTAATCGCTAGTACCCAGAGTTCAGTATCGAACGCCGTTCGCTCCAGGATGAATTTCGTGAAGGAAGTCCAACTTCGGTCACTTTGCCAGAAACCATCAATGCTGAGCGTGAGCTGATTAAGCAAGACCGACATGTGACATACCGTGAGATTGAGGCATCCTTTGGTATTGGTACGACAAACATCAATAAGATATTGCATGTTCATGTGGCCGTGAAAAAAAATTGTTTTCGTTGGATCCCACATAATTTGACGAATGCTTAAAAAAATGCTCGTAAGGATTGGTTCAAAGAGATGTTGAAAAAGTATAACTGCGGTAGCTCAAAGGCAGTGTATAACATTGTCACAGGTGACGAATCATGCATCTATGCGTATGAACCCGCAACAAAACAGCAATGGACCGTAAGGGTGATGGCAGAGTGCGCGCTAAAAGCGGAGCCGAGCCGAACTTATTTCATGCTTATATGAAATTTGGGGATGGCAAAGTGAACGCTGAAATCGACGCTGAATCTGCACTGTTTTTACTGTTTTTTTCTGTGCGTTTTGTGTTTTTTTTATATTTTTTTAGTTAAGAATGTTATTTTGTAGCTGATATTTGTTAGTCAAAATTTTGATTAATCAAAAATGTCATTAATTAATTAATTTGATAATGGAAATTTTTGATTAATCTGAACTATAAATAATCAGTTAATTATTAAATTTGATCAATCATATTTAAATAATTTTGTTCAATATTCGAAAAATTTGTCAAACAAAACAGAGATAATTATTTCACCAGTATCAAAACGTCAAGAACCGTTTACAAATTACAAACAACTCCTATATTTACACATACAATCAAATATCTGCACCAATCAGCACGAAAAACGCTTCAAAACAGTTTTGATCCATTCAATCAGCTTTCAGCTCGGCTTTGAGCGCGCACTCTGCCATCACCCTAAGGGTCTTTCAAGACGAGCCAAATCCAACAAACGTTGTTCGTGGAAAAAGTAATGGGTGATCCAAGCAGAGATACTCTTTTTTTAATTGCCTTTTTTTGACAGATTACGTGTGAGTCGTGTCATGCTGTCATGTAATTTTTGTTTAGTATTGTTCGGCATTTCGTTATGGAAAGACAACGTTTAGAAATCGCTCAACTTTATTACGAAAATTCACGTCCTGTGAGGAATCGTGCACTTCGTTCAACTTATGCTTAACATAATCGGCCAACATTTCTGGCTCAATGGGTATGTACGAGGGCGGTTCGGAAAGTTCTTAGCCTATCAATGAAAGAGAATAGTTAGTTTTTCAAAAATATTTTTATTTTTCAATATAATCTCCTCAAACTTCAATACACTTAGTGCAACGCTTATCTAGCAATTCTATCCCTTGATTAAAATAGTTTTCCTCAAGGTCTTCAAAATAGTGGTTTACAACTGTAAAACGCTTGCCAGCAAGGAATTTGTTTAGATTTGGAAACATGTAAAAGTCACTGGGAGCTAAATCAGGAGAATAAGGTGGGTGGTCAAGCAACTCGTACTTTAATTCGTTGATTTTAGCCATTGTTAAAACAGTCTTGTGCGCTGGTGGGTTGTCTTGATGAAAAATTATTTTTTTATGTTGTAAGCCAGGACGTTTTTCTCGAATTTGTACATTTAATTGATCTAAAAGGTTGCAATAGTACTCTGAATTTATTGCCCTTTTGCAGATAGTCAATCAATAAAATACCTTTGAAGTCCCGAAAAACCGTTGCCATAACCTTACCAGCCGTTGAATTGTTTTTGCCTTCTTTGGGGCACTTCCTCCAGCTTCAGTCCATTGTTTGGATTGTTCTTTTGTCTCTGGAGTATAGTGGTGGATCCATGTCTCATCAACAGTTATGAAACGACGCTTAAAACCCATTTTATTTCGCTGAAAACGATCCAAAGAAGCTTGAGAAATGTTCATTCTTTTGCGTTTTTGGTCGACTGTTAACAAGTGCGGCACCCATCTTGCAGAAAGATTTTTCATCTGTATTTCTTCATGCAAAATTAAATGGACTCGATCATTTGGGATGCCCATGATATTAGCTATTTCACGCACTTTTATTCGTCGATCATTTAATACCATATCATGCACCTTGGCTACAATTTCTGTTGTTGTTGCTGCTTTTGGACGTCCACTACGTGGTTCATCTTCAATGCTTGTACGACCACGTTTAAATTCAGCAACCCAATTTTTTACTGTTGCAAATGAAGGAGCACTTTCACCTAACACATTCACCATATCATTATGAATTTCTTGTCCCGATAAACCTTTTTTATGTAAATATTTAATGACACCGCGCATTTCTAATTTTTCCATTGTAAAAAAATCGCGGATGCGTCTTTGGTGAACACCTGTTTCTATATGAAGGAGTTGCCAGATCGAAACAAAATTTAACATGTGTTCATAGCAGAGATGGAAGTTTCCAAAACACTTAACTTTTTTCTGTTTATACCGCGCTTTTTGTGCTAGGCTAAGAAGTTTCCGAACCGCCGTCGTAAACAAGCAAAACTGCCGCATTTAGGACGAAGAGCAACCAGAAGAGGTTCAAGAGCTGCCACTTCATCTAGAAAAACAACGGTTTGCTGTGGTTTATGGGCCGGTGGAATCATCGGTCGATATTTCTTCAAAAATGATGCCGGTGAGAACGTAACCGTCAATGGCTACCGTTATACGAGTAGTGCCATGATAACCGACTATTTGATGCCTAAAATTGAAACTCGTGATCTCGGTGACATTTGGTTGCAACAAGACGGCGCCACTCCCCACACATCGCAACAATCAATGGATTTATTGAGAGAACACTTCGGTAAGCAGATCATTTCGCGTTTTGGGCCGTTCGATGGGCCATCAAGATCGTGTGATATCACACCGTTAGACATTTTCCTGTGGGGATGTGTAAAGTCAAAAGTTTTTGCGGTTAAACCCGCTTCGATTCAGGCCTTGGAGCAAAACGAGTGTCATTCGTCAGTTACCAGTCGAAATACTCGAACGTGTCATCGAAAATTGGACTCAACGGATAAACCATCTGAGACGTAGCCGCGGCCAACATTTGATAGACATAATCTTCAAAAAACAAATGCCAAAGAATGTTCTTTTAAATAATAATAAACATTCTCCTTCAATTTAAATTTTCTGTACTTTTTCTTAAAAAAAAGTAGGGAACCTCGAAATGGATCACGCGTTACATTCAAGCAAATGATTCGATACAACCGGTCATGTTGCCACAGAGCCTTTAGTGGACCGTAGGGCGGTCAAATCTGAGTAGTAGACAACCATCTGTTTGACAACAGTGTTCGAAGAAAGATAATAAGAGAAGACGGATCATTTTGCATCACGACAATGCGAGCTCTCACACATCAGCTTAAACCACTTGAACCACTCAAGATGTCGAATTGATGGGCCATCCACCGTACAGCCTTGATTTGGCGCTCAATGACTTCTTCTTATTCCCTAGCCTCAAGAAAAAAATGCGTGGTCAACGTATTTCATCGCCCGAAGCAGCTGTTGAAGCGTTCAAAAATCATGTTTTGGAGTTGTCTCAATCGGAGTGGAAAAAGTGCTTCGACAATTGGTTTGCGCGCATGCAAAAGTGTATTTTTCTTAAAGGAGTAAGTTGTGAAAAACATTAAAACCATTTTCAATGATAAATTAATGTATTTTAAATATAAATAGCAATCGTCGTAGTATATTCGCGAAGATATTAAATTAAAGTGGCTATGTTTAGCTCGTTTGTATTATTTCGGTCTGTTGCTTTTACACATCGAACAGGGATTAAGCGAGGAAGGAAACCTGAAAAGTAAGGTTTACAACAGTAGTTGTCATTTGTTTGGGGAGAACCTGGCCCTATAGAGTTCGGTTTTACTTTCAACAATTGCAGCAAGGCTTTCTGAAGAGGGTTGTCACGGACCCGAAATCATGATAAAAGCAAAGTGCAGCCACAAAAAACAATGTCACTTTGCCATTTTGTTAAAACTAGCCTTCTATTTAAATGTAGATGCAAGAGGTCTTGAGCCGGTTAATGCCTGTTCAATGTGTTTAAGTGACATTTAGACTAACGACAACAAATAGGCATTTGCATAAAATTCCGACCCCTAGTCATCACAATAGTAAAGCACTTCCAAAGGTGCATTTATTTTCTATGTGATGCACCTTTAAAGTTGGTTGCTTGCATTACGAGGGCGACCGCAAAAGTAACTGGCCTAACATAAAAAGAACCATTTTTTTGGAATTATTATTATTTATTTTTCAACATAATCTCCTTCCAACTCAATACACTTCATCAAACGATTTTCAAGTTTTTTAATTCCATCCGAAAAATAAGATTTTTCAAGACCTTGAAAATATGCCTCAGTTTCAGCAATAACCTCGCTATTGGACGAACATTTTTTGCCACCGAGAATTTTTTTTTAAATTTGGAAACAAGAAATAATCAGAAGGAGCTAAATCTGGAATATATGGTGGATGCGGAGAAATTTCAAATCGTAATTCGGCCAGTTTTTGTTGAGTTAAAAATGCAGTGTATAAAGGAGCATTATCTTGATGAAAAAGAACTTTTTTTTTCTAAATGCGGTCGTTTTATCTTGATTTCTTCACTCAACCGATCCAATAATGCACAATAATATTCACTATTTATAGTTTTTCCTTTCTCAAGATAATCAATAAATATTATACCCCTTGCATCCCAAAATACTGTGGCCATTACTTTTCCTGCTGACTTAACAGTTTTCGCCTTCTTGGGACCACTTTTACCAGCTTCTATCCATTGTTTTGACTGTTTTTTGCATTCTGGGATGTAGTAATGGATTCATGTTCCATCCACAGTTATGAATCGGCGCAAGAACTCTCTTGGATTACGCTGATAAATCGCTAAAAGCTCCTTGGAATTGGTTCAACGGACGATTTTTTGGGGCAAAGTCAACAAACGCGGCACCCATCTTGCGGATAGCTTTTTCATGTGGAGTTCATCATGTAAAATACTCCAAACTTGTTTTTCGTGTAGTTTAACAATATCAGCAAGTTCTCTGAGCTTTATTCGTCTATCTTTAGTCACTTCATTAAATATTTTTCTAATGTTTTCAATAGTAGTAGCAGTTTTCGTCCTTCCAGAGCGTTGTTCATCTTCCGTACTTGAACGACCCATTTTAAATTGTTGAACCCAGGATTTCACGGTGGAGTATGATGGTGCATTATCACCATGAACAGAATCCAATTCATCTCTTAATTGTGGCGTATAACCTTTCATATAAAAGTGTTTAATTACCGCACGAAACTCTTTATTTTAAATTTTTCAAAAATTATAAAACTTGTTTACTTCAATCACCTGTAACAAAGAAAATAATCATTAAATATTTCGGAAATTTTGACAGATGGCTTATAAAAGATTGCTTTTAAAAAACAAAAAAAAAGTTGCTAGTAAAACAGAAAATGTGCCAGGCCAGTTAGTTTTGCGGTCGCCCTCGTATGTCCCCCCTTCAAAGTGGGCCTGCCTTATTTATGGTCGTTAGGCAGGACCCTTTTCAGCCCATAGCCACATTCCAACTCAAACATTGCCCTAGACAACCTGGACCATACGAAGCAGACAGCTTGTCTGAAACTTTTTCTTTTATTTACATTAAACTTCGTGCGTTTTAGTTGGACCAGCCTTTATTAATTGTTTTTAATACTCAAATGGAAGTTTAATGGCTCGTAAGTGCAAATACATTTTACCCTAGACAACCTGGAGCATACGAAAAAGACAGTTTGTCCTAAACAACATCAACATCAGCATCGTTATCAACTCGACTATTGTGCCGGAAAATATACCCGCTCTACAGAAAACTACAATTTAATTTTATTACTCGTAAAAAAGGAATAGCTAAACGAACAGAGAGAGATAGAGAGAGAGGGAGACAAGAGAGAAGGGGAGAATGATTAATTTACAAATATATTTCAGAAGAAATATATTCGAGTTTTATTCAAGACCAAGCCGTTCTCCGCTGGTTTCACTTTACAAATTACTTTTTGCCCCACCCAAAACAAAAGGCCACATAAAGTATAGAGTTGTCATCGAAAAAAAGGACTCGTCGTTTCTTTTGTATGGTAATTTGTAATAGATATCTATTTTTGTGCTACTTCAACAGGGCTGGGGTGGGATGCAAAAATATTTGTTGCTGCTGCTGATTTTTCTATTGCCAAAATGTTGACATAGCCAACCGGGAGGAAAATGATTGATGGCAGGCGAGTTTATTTCGATTGCAATTATCATTTGATAATAAAATATAAAAAATGTTTGTGTGAGTGTCTTTATTTCCCAATGTCCTTATGAATGTTTGTCTGACAAATTGTTTTTAATATGAGTTTGCTTTGGTTTTATTCATAGTATTTTTCCGGCTTACTTTTACTATAAATATTGTTTATTTGTTTGTTTGAATTTAATTCTGATGAAATATTGACTTCCGCCAAGGGGGGATATGATATTATTTTTGGGACAAATTATAAATAATTGCTATTAGCTGTTATTGGGGTATTTAGATTAGGGATTGTACCAAATATTCTCACCATGTTGAACATTCGCTTTCGCAAAAAACAATTTTTGATTATTCAAATTCGCAAAAAAGAAATTGGTTATGGGAATAGTTTTATAAGAACTAATTTTTTTTCCACATTTTTATTTTAAAATGTTGGTTTTTTCTTAAGCTCTCTAATAAATCAGCTTTTAATACAAAGAAAAGGAAGAACCCGAGGAATCTGACAGTGTTTTGGGCTTTGCTGTTTTCGACTAAATCGACAAATGTTTGTTTTGATTTTAAATTTTCCTAAAAAAAACTATATATCCTTTTTTATTATTTTATTAAAATATTTTATATATGTATATTATTATATTATTATTTTATCAAAAAATAATTACTTTTTTTGTATTCGCATTCGCCAAAAACAAATTTGGAATAATCGCTTTCCCATTTGCAAAAATAATTGTTTCCATATTTGCTATCGCACCAAATATATTTCAATATTCTCTTTCACTTTCGTTACATCCCTAATTTAGATCAGGACATACCAACTACGAGGGCGACCGCAAAACTAACTGTCCTGGCACATTTTCTGTTTTACTAGCAACATTTTTGTTTTGTTTCTTAAAAGCAATCTTTTATAAGCCATCTGTCAAAATTTCCGAAATATTTAATGATTATTTTCTTTGTTACAGGTGATTGAAGTAAACAAGTTTTATAATTCTTGAAAAATGGAAAATAAAGAGTTTCGTGCGGTAATTAAACACTTTTATATGAAAGGTTATAGGCCACAATTAATCAAAAATGAATTGGATTCTGTTCGTGGTGATAATGCACCATCATACTCCACCGTGAAATCCTGGGTTCAACAGTTTAAAATGGGTCGTTCAAGTACGGAAGATGAACAACGCTCTGGAAGACCGAAAACTGCTACTACTATTGAAAACATTAGAAAAATATTTAATGAAGTGACTAAAGATAGACGAATAAAGCTCTGAGAACTTGCTGATATTGTTAAAATACACGAAAAACAAGTTTGGAGTATTTTACATGATGAACTCCACATGAAAAAGCTATCCGCAAGAACGCTGCCGCGTTTGTTGATTTTTGCCCAAAAATCGTCCGTTGGACCAATTCCGAGGAGCTTTAAGCGATTTATCAGCATAATCCAATAGAGTTCTTGCGCCGATTCATAACTGTTGATGAAACATGGATCCATCACTACATCCCAGAATGCAAAGAACAGTCAAAACAATGGATAGAAGCTGGTAAACGTGGTCCCAAGAAGGCGAAAACTGTTAAGTCAGCAGGAAAAGTAATGGCCACAGTGTTTTGGGATGCAAGGGGTATAATAATTATTGATTATCTTGAGAAAGGAAAAACTATAAATAGTAAATATTATTGTGCATTATGGGATCGGTTGAGTGAAGAAATCAAGAAAAAAAGATCTTTTTCATCAAGATAATGCTCCTTCACACACTGCATTTTTAACTCAACAAAAACTGGCCGAATTACGATTTGAAATTGCTCCGCATCCACCATACAGACCAGATTTAGCTTCTTCTGATTATTTCTTGTTTCCAAATTTAAAAAAAAATTCTCGGTGTCAAAAAATGTTCGTCCAATAGCGAGGTTAGTGCTGAAATTGAGGCATATTTTGAAGGTCTTGAAAAATCTTATCTTTCGGATGGAATTAAAAAACTTGAAAAACGTTTGATGAAGTGTGTTGACTTGGAAGAAGATCGTGTTGAAAAAATAAATAATAATAATTCCAAAAAAACGGTTCTTTTTATGTTAGGCCAGTTACTTTTGCGGTCGCCCTTGTAGAATAGAAGTAAGCACTTACTTAAAAAAATAATTTAACGATTTGCCTTCATCTAGTGTAGTAGAAATCTGGTTATTTCAAAATGTTGCTTTACAGTTCTTCTAAAACTACTTATACATATTACTCGTATAAGAATATCCGCAGTTAAATGTGAGTCACCCTTTAACGTTAAGTTTTTGCCCAACTTAATTTGAAATATCTTTGATTCGGTCTTGGACAAATACAACCTTGGATAGGTACAAAATTGAGCAGCGCGTTAAAATTGTTGAAGCCTTTTTCGAAAATAAGCGTTCAAATCAAAATGCATTTCGTGCACTTTTTTTGGTAAGCATAATCAACCAAATGTGTCCGCAGTGGATTCGTTATTAAGAATTGCCGCATTTAAACAAATGAAAATCTACGATTTTGTAGAAAACTTGTCTTCTATTATAATTTAGATGCAAGAGGTCTCGAACCGGCTAATCACTGTTTAATGTATTACAGCAAACGACCAGAAAAAGTGTACGTCAATAAGCCAAGAATAATTCAAAAGCTAAAGCCATTTAAAATTTTAAACTTAAATCGGCTGTAAAAAAAAAGTACTGATAATTTTTTTTAAATTTCTTTATTGGAAAGGATGAACTTTGCCATTTAATAACACTAGCCAACATGGTTTTGGAGTGAAGAAACTAAATACACTGTGCGACAGCCACAATCGGTTTGGGATGAAACCACCGGGGAAAGTTATATCGGTCAAAAAAAGGTCATACGTGTCCCAGCGTTTCGTTGGGTCTCATCTAGGAATCGAGATATATCGATTTGAAGTTAGTAAGTATCGTATAGGGGAATTTGTCACGATTTTCATGATTTATGTCTCATTTTGGTCATAGGTTATGTGACTTTACGTGAAAGTAATAGGACTTGACACTTTTTACCGTTTTGGATTTTTTATGAATTAAAAAAAAAAAATTTTAATTTTTAGGCAAAAATAATTTTTTTTTTCATACATTTATTTATAATTGCGAAACTGTTGCTTAAGTAGGAAAACGGTTTAAGAACAGATTAGAGGAATTGTAATTCTTAATTTTTCTAAATTTGTTTCAGCTAAATCGGACGAGTGGTTCTCGAGTTATGTCAAACAAAAGAGCCTAAAACGTGACAAATTCCCCTATACGATACTTACTAACTTCAAATCGATATATCTCGATTCCTAGATGAGACCCAGCGAAACGCTGGAACACGTATGACTTTTTTTTACCAATATAACTTTCCCCGGTGGTTTCATTCCAAACCGATCACTGACCCTTACCATTTGTCGCAGAGTGATATCTTTCCTAGGGTAATTTGAAGGGTTACGAGTAAATTTAAATCTCTAATTGGTTTTTCTCTATCACGTCGGGTTTTCGAGATAAAAAAAAATTCTTATTAGTTTTTTACAAAAAAAATCATTATTTTATTTTTAAATTGTAACGACGTGTTTTCACTTATGCTGGGGCAGACTCAGCCAGACCCAAGGTCGTTACAAACTATTTATTTTAGACTGAGAATGACAGAGGTGTGGTAGGGCTCATATAACTATAATTCTTTATTAATCAATAATTACTGACATAAACCTTAGCCTTATTTAATTTCTACCTTTTCTATAGAGGAAAAAAGTAACAAAATAGGCTAAATACATACGTAAGAAAACTACAATGGAAACTACAAACTATCGGACGAATAGGTGACACACGATGACGGCTGAGAGAAAGGGAAGACCAATCAGTCTCTCAGTGACTTCGGCTCTATGGTGAGCGGTGGCTTCACTGGAGAACAAAGGCGGCGTCCCTGTAGATCTGCGGCGATCGCGGGGCTTCAAAAGCCGTTTATAAGATCGTCACAGGTGACGAATCATGCATCTATGCGTATGAGCCCGAAACAAAACCGCAATCGACCGTGTGGATCTTCGAAGACGAGCCAAATCCAACGAAAGTAGTTCGTGGAAGAAGCACTTCGAAGCAAACGGTCGGTCGCCTGTTACTTTGGCAAAACTGGTCATGTGGCGACTGTTCCGCTTGAGCAACGTAGGACAGTCAATTCTGAGTGGTACACCACAATTTGTTTGCTTAAGTCTTCGGAGAAATTCGAAAAACGAACAAAAGAAGACAAACCATTGTGCACCATGACAATGAGAGCTCTCACAGATCGGCTCAAACCAGCTCCTTTTGACCGGCCAAAACGCCGAATTGAAGGTCATCCTCCCTGACTTGGCACCCAATGACTTTTATTTTATTCCCACACATCAAGAAAAAATGCGTGGTCAACGATTTTAGTCGCCAGAAGATGCTGTTGAAGCGTTCAAAAACCATGTTTTGGAGGTGGCTCAATCGGAGTGGAAAAAGTGCTTCGACAATTGGTTTGAGTGCATGCAAAAGTATATAAATCTTGCTGGAGAATACTTGGAAAAACAATTAAACCATTTTTGCTGATAAATATTCGCATTTTCATTATTAGGCCAGAAATATATATAGCAGCCAAGTAGTCGCAAAAAAACCGTGAAGCGTATTTTTAATGTATTTTTAACAGTTTTTATGTTTTAGTTAATATTCCCTGAGGATGATCGTCGATGACGATTGAAATGTTGGAAATTAAATAAAATGAAACAAATTACAAGAAAACCCAAACAGCTGTGTTTTAAATTTGTAAATTACCTTGAGCCAGATAATTTAGATCAAAAAATAAAACCACAAATTTAAAAAAATATATCAGTACTTTTTTTCACAGCTGATTCAAATTTAAAATGTTAAAAGGCCCACTCTGTATTCAGATCAGAATAACCAATGCATGTTCAAATTCAGTTTCTATAGTTATCTTAGTCAGTTCTACCGATATTTTTTCTCTTCAAGCGATAATGTCAGTTACCGCCACTGTAAACTGCTGTGTAGCCATTCTGTAGAAGCGATTTGGGATATGGGTAGTACGTGCAACAACCAACATTCGGTTGGCCTAAAGCCACAACCGTTTAAATTGTAAATTTGAAAAAAAAAAAACATTTTTTTAATATTAAAAGTTACAATTGTAGGGATTTTTCAAACAGTTTTAAGAATTGTTGTTGTGGTTTTTCTAATAGGTCTCTCAAAACAGTTTTATTACTTCTTACAAAACATAATTAAAGCCTAAAGAGCAGATTTCTTAGTATAAATCTTGAAACAGATATGATATATACTAGACCGGTCCTTATTTCTTTTTTTTTTCGAATTCGTATAAGCGGCCCACTTGTTGTTGTGTACGTCTGACTAATATTCGCATAAATAAATCATTTTGTATTGCAACTTTCACACGTGGAGATCGACAAATTTAGTGAAATCGTGAAGCTCTAACAAAAAAAATTTAAAAGAATATTGTCCAAAAGATTACCTTAAAAAATTGAACAAATAAATTTTAAAATTAAAAATCCAAAGCGATGACAACCGAAAGACTTCGATCGCATGATGACATTATGTTAATTGGCGTAATTGACCACCAAATTACTGGAGCTTAATTACCAGCAAGAAAACAAGTGCTACAAGTTTTATTTTACAATTTAAGAATAGTTGGTTTTAATTTAAGAGAAAGTTCTAGATTAGTTGTGGCTGAGGTTAGCAGCCACAACTAATCTAGGCTGAGGTTTGTTTCGCACGTTTTGGAAAACAGCTCGAATTCCCACACACCATGAAAAACACTGCATTGAGAAGCTGGAAAATTATACAACGAGTGGAGAGATATTACAAAGCATCATGGTCGAAAAACAGAATGTCAAAACGGGAAAGAAACTGAATTTCAAGATAAATTATATGATTTATTCGATATCGCACACGCAAACGCGTTAGATTTAATTAAAATACAAGAAGACAAAGAGTTCTTAAAAAAGCAACGAGAAAATGAAAGACCTGGTTCTATGCTAGGAACGGATAAAATTGTCATGCAGACAGAAAAGCGAAAGCCAGTCCAGAAAGAACAAGGAAACCAGCGTCGAATAAAAGAAGATGAGCGAAAAGAGTTATATGAACAACAGACTCAAACAGGTATACAATTAAGAATTCTATCTTTTAAGTAAATCGGAATTATTGTTGTAAAACAGGTATGATTGACATTGACGACGAAAACGATATTGAAGTTGTAGCATCAACATCAGCAGGAAATGCATATCCAGGTATATCAGGTATATTCAGAGGTAAAACTAATTTTTTTTACACCCAGACTGCTTTCAACTTTGGATAAGTGGAAAATCACTGATGGTCCTGCAGTTCATATCCTAAGTGCAACTGCTGACGCGTTGGGCTATGATATCGAAGATCTTATACTAAATCGTTTATCGTTCAACAACAGCACAAAACATTGCAGCAAACTTTGATGTAAGTACTGTAATGTGTTTGTAATGTGAAGCATTCAACCCCTGTAGTCACCACTGCTTGCAACTAAAAGTGTTCGACTACCTTTTGGATATATTTTTGTTCTTAAATAATATGTTCAAAGAAACATTGTCTCAAATCTGCCTAGGAGCTAATTTTAAAAAAAGCTTAATAAGAATCTCTTATGTTGAATAATAACATAACCCAATCCTTAAACAAAATTTGGAGATCATAGTATGGTTGAGTGGAATCATATTATAGTTGTAGGGATCATAATATGGTTGCGTGTGAATCATACTTTGGTTGTGAGGATCATACTATGGTTGTATGAGAAAGATAATATTGTTGTGAGAATCATAATATGGTTTTGGGGATAATAGTATGGTTGAGTATGGCTCATAATATGGTTGTGGGGATCATAGTATGGTTATGTGTGAATCATACTATTGTTGTGAGGATCATAATATTGTTGTGTGACAACCATATACCCAATAATAGTATGATCCTCTTCGAATATTGTCACCACAACCATACTTTTTTTCTGCGTGTAGTTTTGTTTTGCAGTGGGATGGTACAATGTTACCGGAAATTAGTGGCAGGGAAAAAGTTGATCGCTTGCCAATCATAGTCCCATCTCAAGGTATCGATAAACTACTTGGCATTCCAAAGTTAAAATCTTCGAGTGGAAAAGAAATATCAGACGCCGTGTTTAATTCAATAAAAGCATATAAAATGCTTGATCTAGTTGAAATGATCTGCTTCGACACAACTGCTCATAATACAGGAGTACAAAACGGTGCTGCTGCTCTGCTTGAAGGAAAACTAGGTCGCGAATTATTATATATTCCCTGCCGACACCATATTTACGAGTTGTTGATCCGTAAAGTGTTTGAAATTAGAGTGGCTACTACAGCCGGTCCAGAAGTGTTAATGTTTAATCGCTTTAGCAAATACTGGATTAATATTGACAAATTATATTATAAGAGTTGTTTCGAAAATGAACATATTATTACAGTATTGATTTTAAATGACTGTCTAGATAACTTAAAAACAAGCTCATAGCAGACGCGACTACAAAGAATTATTACAATTAGTTGTCAGTTTTCTTGGTGGTACGGTGCCGGATTTTAACACCTTTTGTATACCTGGTGTAACTCCTGATGCTCGATGGAGATCAAAATCTATTTATGCACTTACAATGTATTTGTTTCGCAATGAATTCAATATAACCAAACAAGAGCTAAACGCTATACGTAATATCTGTCTGTTTATAGTTCGTATTTATGTAAAAGCCTGGTTCGGATGCACTTAAGCGATTGAAGCACCAAATCAAGACCTAAACTTAATTAAAAATATTATAGCTTATCCTGAAAGGGATATAGCTCTTGCTTTGCTACAAAAAATAAGCAATCATTTGTGGTATTTGTCGGAAGAAGCAGTCGGTCTTTCATTCTTCGATCCTAATGTAAGTGTTGCATTTAAAAAAAAAACGGTTCAGACAATTAATGTTAAAGCAAATACAGAAAAATGCAAGCGAATAATAACTAATCCAAAAAATATCGACACAGTTGCGCAAAAAGATTAAAGCGATTTTGTAAATTCCAATACACACGCGCTCTTTGATCGCTTTCAAAAGAATTTTTGCAAGTCGATCCGTTGGATTGGAATGAAAGATTTGACTACGCTCAGGGATCACAACTTTGTAAAAACTTATCTGTACTGAATGATGCAGCTGAAAGAGGCGCCAATTTCATTACAGATTATAATAATCAATTAACCCACAATGAAGAGGAGAAACAATTCCCTTTCAAGTGGTTAAAGAATATAACATGAATTATCCCACTTTTAAAAAGACTTCACTATTAAATTAAAAGAATATTAATGTTACTATGACTATGTAATTAATAAAAATATTTCAGTTTAATCTTAATTTTCAAATAAATGTAAATAAAATAAAAAAATATATTTTTTTTGCCTTATTTCTCATAATAAAAACAAAAAGGCTAAAAATTATCCAGTCGTTGTCAAATTTTTTATTATGCTTTTTGAGACTAAAACGAATATTTTTAGCGCTTGCCGTAACACCGGTGTAATATATACTTATATAATAATTCTAGACACTTACCTAGTATTTAAACGGGTTCTTTTCACTATAAACTCCAATTACAAATTTACGTTTGAAATGTCGATGATTTTTTTCTTTACACACACTCACAAACTTGTCTACAATTTATTTATTTTATTTTCGATTTGAATACGTTTGGGTTTTGTACGGATTTCAAATTTGTATGTTTGTTTTTTTTTTTTTAAGAAAAATAGAAAATTGATGAACTTTTGTTTTGAATTTCAATTAGGTTTTTCTTGTGTTTTGGAGTTTTTTTTCTTTATTTGTTAAAATGCTAAAGGGGAATGTTGAACTATTTGATATTTTTTTGTTATACTTATGTTTTGCTGTAGTTGTTGTATCTTAAGTAAATATTTATGGCGATTTCGTAATGAATATTTATTTATTATGAGATGTATTATTTATGCTTTTCTATATTTTTAGCAAGAGATGCGATGACAATAAGGGAGCGAACAACTGAAACAGAGGAAAAGTTTGTTTGTTTTTTTTCCAATTTTATCGCAACAGTTTTACACAAATTCTCGGCGGCAATTAAAATTTCATGTGATTTAAGGAAATATGCCGAAAATCCGGTGTTTCGCTGCTGAACAATTAATGCGAGTGGAAATGCACGTGTGAGAGTATGCCCGGCACGCGCCTGGTGGGTGGGCGGGTGTATGAATGTCTGTGTGAGTGAAAGAGGGCGGATTACAAAGTTTAGAATCCTTTTTTTTGTCTTTGCAGCTGTTCTTGTCGGCACTCTAAGTTTTACAACTGCTTGTAGGCTGGTGAGTAGGGATGAAAGGGGACGAGATGATGCTGATGATTTTGGTTGCCCAAAAAGGATTTCAATTTGTGTGCCTTCGCCGTGGCGTGGGCAATTGCGTAGCGGTAGGAGGGGGTGTTGTTACGCGGCCATTGGTTACTTTCCGTTTTAATTAATTACAAATGCACTCTAATGACTATTTAAGTAAAAAATGTGAAGTAATTAGTTAATTTATGTAAGTATTCCGTTCTTTTTTAATTTTTTTTTTGTTGTTTCGTATGTCAATATTAAATATTTATGGTGTGATGGCTGGCAGGCGCTTATGTCGTATTTATGGGGGTTGGGGGGTTGTGTATGAATATTTTGGAAAGGATGACAGTAATTTTGTTTAATTTTTAAGGATTCTTATTTTTTTTCTGTGCTTTAGTCAGCTAAATTATGTTAAGATTTAATTAAACGCTTTTATGGTGACGTCGATGACGATGTTTGTTTGGGGGGCAGAGAAAGTAGTTGGAGGTGATTTTACAATGACTTTGGTTTCTTTGAATTCGAAGTTAAACACTTAAAAAACACTAATTAATTTTGTTTTATTTTTTTCAATTTGAATTTGCTTCGATTTTGCTGTTAGACGTTGAAATTCGCTCTATTTTCGTTCCGTCCTCGCTTTAATTTAAATTATTTCGTTTGTATTAATTTTATTTATTCGTATCTAATTATTACCATTTAATAATTTCCTTAAAAATATGTATTTCTTTTTATTTGCTGTAGTTTTTAAATTAATATTTTTTTATAATTATTTGTGCGTTGATTTTCATGTTTTTATTTTCTTTTCAAAACTTCCAATTTTGGTTTTTCAGTATGACAAATATTTCAACCAAAACAAATTTGACTTTATTTTAATTACTCACACTATTTTGTTTTATATGTATATGGCTTGATTTTCATATATGTTTCTATATAATAGAAATAATTTTCGAAAAATTTAAATTGGTTTTAAAAAAATTTATGAAATTTTTTTTCTCATCTGCTGCTTAACACACACAAGTTTTTTTCTTTTTATGTGTTGCAATTTTTTTCTTGTTTGCTTTTCGTAAACTTTTTTTTCGTTTAATTTTTGTTTTATTTGCTAATTTCGAAATACCGTAGTTTTTTTTAATTATTTTTTTTTAGTTTTCTTTAAAGTCGTTTAGGTTTTGTCGTCGTGTTTAGCCAGTTTTTATTTTCACTTTCTTATTAATTCACTTTTTTGGTTTTGTGCGAAGTCGCTCTGTGATCTTTGCTAGACCAGTTCACTCGTATCCTGTTTGTTTCCTTAAAGTTTGTTTACCTCCTGCAGGTTTAGTTGCCAGTTCTTCCGTTTGAAAATGTCTGCAAAATTGAGAGAGAAAGAAGAAAAAACACAAAATTAGTACAAAATTTTTCACAATTTTTTAATAAAAAATAAAAGGAGATGTTAATAAGTTCTCGATATGCGGTTCTAGGCGAGTGCATTGTTCTTTTTGAATTTTTTTTATTTTTATTTAAAAAGTTGCTTAAACACTGAAAAAAATAATATAATAAAAATGTGTCTTAATTTTCTGCTCAATGTTCCCCCCCTTAACTTTACTTTGAGATACAAGCGGTAAACTTCTCTCAATTCAGTGAACGGAGCACTACATACAGAGAAAAAAATTAGTTGGAACTACAATACAACACAATTTTGGTTTCAATCACCAAAGGTTTATAATCATAATGGATATTCTGTTCCAAATACCACAAGATGATAAATATGATCGTCGTACTGTATTCCGATAATACCAATAAAACGCGGAGAAGGTATGTAATTTCCACAAATGGTGGTTGTGACAACCAATAGTTGTGCAAACATTTTCATTGCTCACGTAGAAAAAAAAGTAAAGTTGGGATAACAATATTCCAAGAGCATCATACTATTGTTGGGCATATGGTTGTGGTACAACAATATTATGATCTTCACAACAATAGTATGATTTATATACAACCATACTATGATCTTCACGACTATACTATGATCCTCACAACATAAGTATGATTCACACATGACCATACTCTGATCCTCACAACCATACTTTGATTTACACTCAACCATACTATGATCTTCACAACCATATTATGATCCTCACAGCCATTGCATGTTTCACATACAACCAAAGTATGATTAACACGCAACCATGCTATGATCCTTTACAACCATGTGTGCTCATAGCACAAACAATCCCCCAAGTTATTTATTAGAATTGGATTAAGTTGTCAACAATAAATTTGACTTACGACAGTTATTTAAACATACATTAAATTCAAAATAAAAGCAGTGATTTATTTAATAGTAGAAAAAATCAGTTTAAAAAAACGTAAGTGTTTTTATTAAAAATATTTCAGCTTCACAAAGCCAAAGCGAATTCGTTCGAAAAATTTTAATTTCTAAAATAAAGTACTACTATTGCATTAGATTCGTAACAATAACATTGTTCTAAAAAGCATATTCACATAAAGAAAACTATAATCATACAGTATGATTGCCGTCATCATATTATTGTTAACATAAAATCCAAAAAACAATACTTTTGTCGTACCAACCATATTTTTATTGTTGCTACAACCTTATTTTCATTTTTAAATTTGGCAAAACTACTATTGTTACCTTTCAACAATATTAATATTGCAGTAATCATACTATAGCCAAAATTAAATTCAAAAAACAATACTATGGTTGCGACGAACATACTTTTATTGCAAAGAACATATTATTATTCCCGTAGACCATATAGTAACCATATTTTTTCTCTGCGTGTTGTTACTAATTATTAGTGATGATAGCGAAAACTTCACCGTAACCAAAAAAGGGTTGCGTAGTGGAATTTTTTTTTTAAATAAAACAAATCGAAATTTATTGACTTTTAGCCAATCGATTAACTAAATTTTTTTCAGTAAAAATCATCCATCATATTTTCGACTTTTTCCTTGTCATGAGGGCACCCTTAAGTACTGTAAGAAATTTTTTATTTTTTTTCGCAAACCCTTTGGCCCATGCATCCGACCCTTACGTCAAGCAAAACGTCGATAAGTTGGCTTTTTTTAAAGCACACAAAAAAACAAAAAATTGTCCGTTTTTTTGGACCTTTGCTTTTATTTAAGAACCCACAAACAGCTGACGACCATTAGCCATCATCATGCTTAATTTCTGAATCCTAGGATGATTCGTTTTACCGCTATCGTGCTTTTAACAGACAAACGGACAGTCGGACAACGTTAGCTCGTCTTAGAATTTTACGGCGATGAAAAATATATATACTTTATAGGGTCACAGATCAATATTACGTGATTTTGCAGACAAAATGACAAATTTTTAGGAAAGGAAAAGGGGAAAAAAGATTTTGTAATTTTTGAAAGGTTGATCGGAATAAAAACAAGTGGACAAAATTAAGTTTGGTCGGTGTCGGAGCTTCATGGGCTCCGCTGCAATATGACAATTTTGTCAAGGGGGCGTGGCACCTACACATTTTCTATCAGGGTGTGTTTCTTGCCATACAGGCATAATAAAGACCAACTACTATCGTCATATCGGCATGGCTTTTCAAAGTTAAGGGTTGTACAGCGTCTTTTTGGCAAGTTAAACGCAATATAGGCTAATAATATACCAATCATTGATTTCATTCTATTAAATTTTTATAACGATCGGTCCATTACTTAGGCCATAAACCGAGTGTCTTTGGTAAAATCGTTTAAACATTATACTGAGGGTAATTTCAAAATTTAAATTTCAATCGGTTGTATGTAAAAAAATTACTAATAATTTTTTAAATCTGGTTTCATTGGGATGTTAGAACTTTGTCATTGCCGCTTCGCCCTTTGGGCTGAAGATTGTTTGGCAGGAGAGGAAATATACAGGGTGGGTATAAGTTTCCATGGAATTAAAAACGTTAATAACTTTTTCGTTTTATTTTTTATTTTTTTTTTATCAGTTTCTATAGTTGCAAGGCAAGTGCTGCCTGGTGCCATCTCACATTTCCATTGGAAAGTTTGCCATTTTCAGCTTAAACGTACTCACAACGTTTCGACGTACGACCATCAATCAATTTGGTAAAAACTGGAATCAACTCGTGAACATTTTCGTGAGATCATTTTTCAAAACTTTCGATGTGATTTACCATCGATGAACTTAAATCTTTGTATAGCGATGAAGCACCATCCTATAGCACTGTGAAAAACTGGTTTAATATATTCAATCGTGGACGACGCTCACTCAAATACGAAGGTCGTCCAAAAACGGCCGTTGTGCCAGAGAACATTGATGTTGTGCGTGAACTGATAACGCAAGATCGTCATGTGCCATACCGTGAGATAGAGGCATCCTTGGTAATTTATTCCACCAGCATACATTCGATATTGCATGAACACCTGGCCGTTAAAAGGTTTTTTCTCGTTGGATCCCCCACAATTTGACAGTCGCTCAAAAGAAGGCTCGTGCCTATAAGTGCACAGAAGTTTTGAAAAAATACGATCGCAGTGCTTTAAAATACGTGTATAAGATCGTCACAGGTGACGAATCATGGATCTATGCGTATGAGCCCGAAACAAAGCAGCAATCGACCGTATGGGTCTTTCCAAACGAGCCAAATCCAACAAAAGTTGTTCGTGGAAGAAGTACATCAAAGTAAATGATTGCGTGTTTTTTCGGTGTAACCGGCCATGTTGCCACATTGCCTTTAGTGGAACGTAGGACGGTCAATTCTGAGGGGTATACAACATTCTGTTTGCCAACAGTGTTCGAAGAAATGAGGAAAGATAATAGGAGAAGACGGATCATTTTGCAGCACGACAATGCGAGCTCTCACACATCAGCTGAAACGATGAGCTATTTGACCATTTAAGATGTCGAATTGATGGGCCTTCCACCGTACGGCCCTAGCATCAAGAAAAAAATGCGTGGTTAACGTTTTTTATAGCCCCAAGCAGCTGTTGAAGCGTTCAATAGTCATGTTTTGCAGGTGTCTCAACCGGAGTGGAAAAAGTGCTTCGAAAATTGGTTTGTGCGCATGCAAAATTGTATTAAGACCTTGAAGCAGAAAATTTTGAAAAACAATGTTTTTGTTGCCGGACCCAATATATAAATAGCAACCCTCGTAATACGAATAAAAGTACATTTCATAACGAATGAAAACATGAATCAAATTTTATATAATTGTGTGAGACAAGGGATAGGAATGTAAGAGGCACAAAATGGAACTTAAAATCAAAACAAGTTACCATTAGTTAGTAAGGCCATATGGTTATTAAAAGTAAAACACATTTCGTTAGAAAGTCAGACACTTTTTTACGATCAAACTGGTCTTAGACCATAGTTGTCGAAATGGTTTAATTGCCCATTATGATCTGAGAAATCTATGGTACCCAAATGTGTGCCGAGTCAAACCTGCCCTCAAATATGGCGAACTTGTTGGAAATAATTCATAAATCACAGTTTACATGAAAAATTTTTAAACTATGTCATTAAATCATTATGTATGAGATTAAAGCACTGTCCTTCAAACGTACAGGTGGAATAATTATAAATGGTCTATGAAATGACAACAATATGTTGGCTCAAACAATAAAAAAAATGTACACAGACTAGCAAAAAAAAACAAGTAGACAAAAACGATGAATCAATGATACTCGTTAATATCTGTCATACCTATATACATAGGATTATTTGGCATGTAGAGACATTAGTATGTCGAAACATATGTATAAACATTTGCAAAAATTATATAAAAATACAGATTATTATCACAACACTTTAATTTCAGTAGATTTAAGGGTAATTTACAGATTTTGTGTTTTTTTTTAAATTTGTTTTTGCTTTGTCACCTTGTTTTTTTAAAAGCTTATACTAGGGGACGCCAGCAAGAAAATAACAACAAGTTGTTTTTAGTTTTTACTTTAACGTTTCCCCACAAAAAAACAAAAGTTTTCATATGGTTTACATATTTTTTTGTAGTTAATTGGGATTCTCCCTTAATTATTTCGAATATAGGTCATGATAAATACACAGTTTTTTGTCAAATATGTGTTGTAAAAATTGCGATATATACCTTTGATTTAGGGTTTCGTTTCTTTTTAACATTTTTTAAGATTTTTATTTAATTGGTAGGACTAGTTTTTTCCCAGCTTGATCTCATATTGTATTTCAATTTTTTGCTTAGTTCAGTTTCGATTTTATTTTATTTTTTTTGTAACATTTATACACAAAAACACTGGAATAAAACACATGTAGATTCCTAAAAGTATACTATGTAAATTGTATGTTTTCCCTTCTTTTTGCTTCTTTCATTTTTCGTTACTGCTGGCTGGAGAGCAGCGTCTGAAAGTGTGTGTGTGTGTTGTGTAGCGTTGGTGTGTGAGCTGTGCGTTTTTAGCTTGTTTTTGTGTAGAATATGAAAATTTCGGCACATATACACTCTTAGAAATTCGTACACACATACATTTACATATATGCAAACACTTACATACAAATTACAAAGTTATTTGTTGTTGTTGTTGTGTTTTAGTCGTCTCGTTGTGGAGGCACCAACTGGAGTTGAGAGGTAGATGCTCTTCTCGTTGAGATAAATACAGCAGGCAGGCACCTGTTATACATGACCACCAGCCAAACGAAACGAACCGTGCCGACCGACAAAAAAGCACATTTGTCCTTGATGCCTTAGTAGGCAAAAGAAACGAAATAAAGAAGAACAAGACGAAGCAACAAAGCGAATGAAAAAGAACGACGATGACAACGAAAAAGCAACAGCAGGTGGGCACTAGCACAATAGAACTTTTGCACAATTCGCCTAAACCAAATAATGTTGGTACCAAATTTTGATTTAATTCAATTTTTTTTTTATTTTCAAATTTTCTGCACTTTTTTCTTTGTAAATTTGTTTTTCCAATTTTTAGTTGTTCTTTTCTTGAAATTTTGCTGCTAAAAACTACAAACGTAGAAAGAAGAAAATGTGCTTCTCAGCGTGTGCTTGGAACTTGCTCTGGCGTTAACGTTGTCGCCGTCGTCGCCTACATCCATCCAGAGCCAGGAGACACATACAGTTTTGCAGCCGAAGTTTTCCTTTTGTTCCCTCAATCCTGTGCTGTCAGCCAGCCAGCCAACAGAACATCCTGTGTGAGCACATTGCACATTCATGGAAAGTGTACACAAAAACACCAAATAGATGGAGAAAGCTGAAAGCATGAAACAACACTCACACAGGCGAAGAAGATGAAGCCAAAAGATGCTGCTGATAATAAACCGAAAACGAAAAATAGCAGCAGCAGCGACAGCAGAACAATGTACACCGAACTCGCTCAAATCGACACAAAAAACTCTGTTTTCACCACACATTCAGTATCGTCTCTTTAGCAGTTGTTGTTGTTCCTGTAACAATCCCCACAAAGAGTAGTGAGTGTAGGCCTGTGTATACTCAGCCTCGCACACACAGCTCGTCATCAACATCATCATCGTCATCATCATCATCGCTGCTCGTCGTCGTCGTTTCGGTTGTTCGCTGTCGTTTGCGTCTCGTATTTCATCGTTGCTTGTTGGCTGTTTGTCAATGCTGCTACTCTGCTCTTTGTGTGTGTAACAACAACACTTGAATTTCTGTTAACATCGACAACACAAACAGCACTCACTCACCACTCACTCACCCACACACGAACGGATATAGTCGGTGCTCTAAGCACGACACAACAACGACGATGAGCACACGAGAATGTAGCGTGTTTGTTTGTGGGTGTGTGTGTCGTTTATTGTTTAACTACCGAAGAGTGTGCTTGATTTGGAAAATTAAAACAAATTGAGCACCACTACTAAAATCCCCATTTGAGCTTTGTTCACAACACACATACATACGCGCCAAGTGAGAGTCCTGTAAACACACACACACACATTCTCATATGTAATGGGATACAGTTCTACTGAGATACACTCACGCACTCGTGCCTACACAGCACTACAGACCAAGTTTTTGAGACTAAGGAACACACGCACAGACACTAAACTAACTGGCAGCTGCTTGGGAAAACTCACTTTTTAGGAGTTGAATTTGTTAAACATTTGTTTTTTTTAAGATTTTGTTAAGATGAGATCAGTCAGATAAGACTCGTTCACACTAAGCGAAACTATTCACTTTTTTACCACACGAAAGATGATCGTCGTTTGTAGAAGAAAAAATTATTCATAGCAAAATTAGTACTCAGGCCGAGGATGAAAACGTTTAGTTTGTGTAATACCGGGTGGGCCAAAAGTAACCTTGGGGTTTAAAAATTTAAAAACTTATTCGTTTATATATTTTATTTTTTTCAGATTATAAAGGGTGGTTAAATTTTAAGGGCCGATGTTGAATGTAAACCACGCCTAAACGTCAAGTTTTTTCTCCATTCCATTTGATATTTCTCAATTGCAGACTAACTCAATTTGAACCATGGAAAGATACACAAGAGAGCAACGCGTTAAAGTTATTCAGGCTTGTTATGAAAATGGGCGTTCAAATCAAAATGCAAATCGTGCACTTCGTGATTTTTTCGGCCAATTTAATCGTCCAAATGTGCGTACAATCGGAAAAATCGTGCAAAAACTTGAGCAAACCAGGTCTGAAGGTGATGTCACAACCCCAGTGCTTGCTCGTACAGCTCGTCCTGCAGAAAACATTGCTGCTGTTCGCGATAGTGTGGCTTAAGAGCCATCCGCCTCAACTCTTCGTCGTGCCCAACAATTGCACCTCTCACGCTCGTCGTTGATGAACATTATGCATTAAGACTTACATTTACACGCATTCAAGGTGCAATTGACTCAAGAACTAAAGCCTCTTGACCATTCCAAACGTCGTCAAAGGTCAGAATAGTGGCAAGAAATGGCAACAGTGGATGATCAATTTTCGAAGAAAGTCATCTTAAGTGATGAGGCACATTTTCACCTCCGTGGAATCGTCAATAAGCAGAATTGCCGCATTTGGGCGAATGATAATTCAAGAGTGATTGTCGAAAAAACAATGCACCCACAAAGAGTGACTGTTTGGTGCGGTTTGTGGGCTGGTGACATCATCGGGCCGTATTTTTTTTCAAAATGAGGCCGGTCAGGCAGTTACTGTGAATGGTGTTTGTTATCGGGAGATGATAACGAACTTTTTATGGGCCGAATTGGAAGATATGAATGTAGACGATATGTGGTTTCAACAGGACGGTGTCACTTGCAACACACCTAACGAAAGAATCGCTCTTTTGCGCGACAAATTCAATAGCCGTGTTATCTCACGCCGTGGCGGTGTTAATTGGCCTTCTTTCTTTGGGGTTATTTGAAAGAAAAGCTGCACGTCGATAAGCCAGCAACAATTCAAGAGCAAAAGGATGAGATAATTCGGCACATTAACGGCATAAAACCTCATTTATGCCTCAGCGTCATCGAAAATTTGGACCATCGGATGGAGGTGTGCCGCCGAGTTCGCGGCGACCATTTTTGTTCCATACATAATTGAAACATACCAATGTTATAACAATAAAAAGAAATGACAACAATTTCCTAAATACGTTGTGTTTTATTCAAAATCAACATCGGCCCTTAAAATGTAACCACCCTTTAGAACTAGAGTGCCCAAAAAATGGGATTTTTAGAAAACCTGCATTTCGGGTTTTTTTAACGTGTTTAAAAAACCGACTGTCAAGTTTTTTTTTAAGAAACAACCGACATTCCGGTTTCCGGGCTTTTCCCAAGGAATGGAAAATATTTCTCCCTATCAGACAGAAGAGAAGTAATTGTCTCTACTTCTAGACTCTAAAATGCAAAAAATCACTTGCTATCAGACAGAACTGAAGTAATTGTCTCCACTTCTAGACTCTAAAATGCATAAAAAAACACTTGCTGCCATTAGAGAATTGTTTTTTTATTTAAAAACAAAGTAGTAAAAAAAAACATAAGAGAGACATGGCCGACATTATTATATCCTTCACATCTGGTTGTGCAGAAAAGCCAAATAGAAACGGGTTCTTGAACGCCTTGAACGGACTTTAAACGTACCCACACACGAAGAACATATTTGCTGCCACAATCTAATGTTGGTGATTGCAAGTACTATCCATGAATTCGATCGCTACAACCGATTGTTGATTGGATACGCGACAATTTACAGTAGTGGGAACTGACAGTATCGGTTAAAGAGGTTGACAATTTTTAGTAGTGGGAAATGACAGCATCGGTAATAGATATATAAAGGGTGTCCCAAGAAGAACGCAATTTTTAAATCTGGCAACATTCGAAGTGTCATTGTTTGACATTTGAACAATTGTTATTGTTTGTTAGTAGAAGGTACGAGGTTAGTAAAAATGGAGCGCTACACGAATGAACAACGCATTCTCATTGTGAAATTGTTTTACCAAAATGGTGAAAGTTTTGCGGCTACAGTTCGCCAATTGCGATCAATTTGGGGTCACAATAATGCTCCAAAAGAGTCAACTGTAAAGCGATTAATGGATAAATTTGCCGAAACTGGGTCTATTAGTGATGTAAAGACAACAACGCGCCATCGACCAGGTCGATCGACCGAAAATGTCGCAGCTGTACGTGATGATGTCGCTCAAACTCCATCCACCTCAATTCGACACCGAGCTCAGCAAATTGGTGTCTCCAAATCCACTTTGCAGCGAATTTTGACGAAAGATTTGCATCTTCATGTATACAAAATTCAATTGACTCAGGAACTGAAGCCAGCTGACCATGGACAGCGAAGGGAGTTCGTTAATTGGGTATTGGAGAGACAACATGAAAATGCTGATTTTGCCGATAAAATCATCTTCAGTGACGAGGCCCATTTTCATCTTGATGGCTTCGTCAATAGGCAGAATTGTCGCATTTGGGGTGCGGAAAATCCTCGAGTGATTCACGAGAAGCAAATGCATCCTCAACGTGTCACTGTGTGGTGTGGTTTTTGGGCTGGAGGAATCATTGGACCTTTTTTTTATGAAAATGAGGCAGGTCAAGCGCAAACAGTCAATGGTGTTTGGTATCGTGAAATGATAACCAGTTTTTTCTTGCCTAGAATTGAAGAAATGAATGTGGAGGGCATGTGGTTCCAACAAGACGGCGCCACATGTCATACAGCCAGAGAAACAATTCAATTGCTGCATCAGTCATTTAAAAATTGTGCTCTTCAGTAACCCTAGCTAATGAGAAAGATCATTAGATTTGAATTGGTCCATGTATTGGTTGTTGTTATAGATTCTTGGCTATAAGTACTCTTTAAATTCTGTAGTCGTTACCACGAGCATTGGTTAACTGAACCAACTGAATGTTACATTTTATGTATTCGGTTATCTGACCGAAATAACAAAGTTGTTTTATAATTTTTTTATATTTAACGATTTAAAAATATTTCTTGTAATTTCAATTATGAGCAGGATTTTTTAAAAACTTGATTTCTACATTCAAATCTAATAAAGTGTGTATGCACATGTGCAATGATTTTATGCATCAAATTGGTAAAGTGGTTCAGCAAAATTCAAGTGTCTTAACATTTTAAGATAAAGCTGATTATGATATACAGGGTGCGGCTAAAGTTACTATATGATGTAAAACAATTGTAACTTCTTTGCTTGCGAGTATTTAACTTTTTCTTTTTTCCTATTTCAGAAATTAAACTTGGGAGAATATTTAAAAATGGAACGCTATACAATTGCGCAAAGAACTAAGATTGTTTTTCTATTCATTGAAAATCATCGTTCGATAATTAATACTCAACGTGCATACAGAAAATTTTATGGTGTAAGAACTGCTCCAACGGGTCCAACCATTCGTTCGTTGGTGAATAATTTTGCTGAATATGGGACTGTCGGAGATTCAAGACGTACGGGCAGACCTCGAACTGGCAGATCGGCCGAAAATATTGATGCTGTGCGACAGAGCGTCGAAGAACATCCGGAGACAGACGATCTTCCCAGTTGCAGCTTTCTGACCGCACTCTTCGGCGAATTTTAAAACACGATTTGCACCTCTTCCCTTACAAAATCCAACTAGTCCAAAAACTAAATCCTGAGGACTTCGTATTGCGCTTGGAATATGCTAGAGCAGTTTTAAATCTCGTTGATCAAAATGAAAATTTTTTGTCAAATTTAATGATGACCGACGAAGCGCATTTTCACTTGAACGGTGGGGCTTGTGGGGCTATCTCAAAGACAAAGTTTATGTGAATAAGCCCCAAACCTTGCAGCAACTAAAGGACAACATTCAAGAAGAAATTGATCGTATACCACAAGAAACACTCAACAAAGTTATGGAAAATGCCATAAAAAGAGCACATTTTTGCGTTAGAGAAAACGGTTCTCATTTAACTGATATTATTTTTCATAATTAATGTAAAAAAATGACATAAAATAAACTTTCTTTTTATCATAATTTTTTTGTTTTTTTCATTCCATTCAATAGTTATTTAAAAAACAAATCATATAGTTACTTTAGCCGCACCCTGTATTATCTAAGTGAGGTTCAGTGGAATTTCAACCTAAACATTTCCAACTACTTACATGTAAATATGGCACAAAATGCCTCAAATTAGCTCTTCAAGTCTTGGCTACAGATGTGTTAAAAAAATATAAACTTATATTTTTTAGGTTATTTAAAAAAAGGGGGTGAAAAAAATAAATATGAATATATGGCAGATCAATAATTCCGTGACTTTTCTAACTTTCCTTGTAGTTATGTGAAACGACACCGCCCCCATCAAGTACCATATGTTAATACTGTCAAATTTTAGGAGAGTTCCGTCATTTAGTTGGTGTTAAACAGCTGTTCAAAACATACAACCTCGTAGATTTTGTTAAAAATGGAAAAAATGTGAATATCGAGTGCTCACTAAACATTATTTTTTGCGGCAAAAACCGTCAATCAAACCAAGGAAAAGCTTGATAAACACTATAGGAACTCTATACCACCATAGATTTCAATGGTAAAAAATTGTTTTACTGACATTCGTTGTGGTCGCACAGGTACAAATGACACTGAACATTCTGGACGGCCAATTGAGGTCAATACATCCAAAAATGTCAAAAAAATCCACGTGGTGGCTGATCAAAGAGTAAAAGTGCGTAAGATTGTTAATGCCATACGCATTTCATATGGCAATGTGGTTTCGATTTTACAAGATCTGCTGGGTTTAAGAAAGCTGTCTGCAAGATTAGTGCCGCGTTTGCTCTCAATCGACCATAAACGAAATCGTGTGACAAGGATTATTTGGAGTTGTTTAACCGCAATTCGAATGAGTTTTTGCGGCGTTTTGTAACTGTGGTTGAAACATTCCAACACTCCAGAGACCAGCAGTCTAAACAATGGATTTATCCGGGTGAATAGGTGATGGCACCAGTTTTTTTGGGATGCATGTGGGATAACCCTTATCAATTACCTTCAAAAGGAAAAAAAACCAACTAAACCGATTAAACGAGAGTTCAAAAAAACGACCCATTTGGCCAAGAAAAACTTTATTTTTCAACAAGATGCATGAATTGGGCAAAATTGCATGAATTGGGTTACAAATTGCTAGCTCATTCTCCATATTCTCTGGACTTAACCCCCAGTGAAAATTATTTTTGGCCAGAATTGGATGAGCTTCACATCGCCGATATGTGGTTTCAACAAGACGGTGCCACTAGACACACAGCACGCGAAACAATCGATTTACTGAAAGGCAAATTCGGTCGAGTTGTTATTTCGAGAAAAGGTCCGGTCAAATAAGCAACTCGTTAAAGCGATTTAACGCCATTGGATTTCTTTTTATGGGCCACATCAAGTCATTGGTATATGCCAGCAAGCCAAGAACTCACAGACAACATCCAATGCGAAATTGCCAACGTTGCGGTCGAAACGTGTGCAAGAGTATTGGAGCATTTGAATACAAAGATTAGATCGCTGTACGCGGGCTTAAGGTGGTCATATGACCGTAATCAAATTTCATACTTGAAATGTAACATTTGCACTACACCTGGAATAAATTTGAACTCTTTTAATCGCTGCTACCAAGAGTTCACTCTCGGACGCCGTTCGCTCCAGGATGAATTTCATGAAGGACCTCCAACTTCGGTCACTTTGCCAGAAACCTTCGATGCTGTGCGTGCACTGATTAAGCAAGACCAACATGACCAACTCACGGTATGTCAGTTTGAGGCATCCTTGGGCATTAGTATGAAAAGCATTAATAAGATATTGCATGTTCATTTGACCGTGAAAAGAATTTGTTCCCGTTGGATCCCACATAATTTGACGAAACTGAATGAAACGATGAGCATTTGACCACTCAAGATGTCGAATTGATAAGCCTTCCACCGTACAGCCCTGATTTGCCAACCAATGACTTCTTCTTATTTCCTAGCATCAAGAAAAAAATGCGTGGTCAACGTTTTTCATCGCCCGAAGCAGCTGTTGAAGCGTTCAAAAATCATGTTTTGGAGGTGTCTCAATTGGAGTGGAAAAAGTGCTTTGAAAATTGGTTTGTGCACAAGCAAAAGTGTATTGATCTAAGCGCAGAATATTTTAAAAAAACTATAAAACCAATTCCAATGAATGAATTATTGTGTATTATTGCCGGACCTGAAATATCAAAAGCAAATCTCGTATTAACACTAGTTAATATTAATTTTGGTATTGCATTTGTTCTAATTTTTAAACAATATTTGAAGTTTTCACTATTCAATTTCAGGAGGAGTACCTATTTTTTTAAATATTTATAAAACCACGAGAAAACAGTTAAAGCAATTTATATTTTTAAATCAATATTTTTAGTTTTCATAGTTTAATTGTAAAGGGTGTGCCTTTACGGATTACGTTTGAATATTAAATTCGAATTTTAGAACTCTTTGAACAGTTTGAGTTATTTTAAATTATTAAACAACATTGCAAGTTTTCAAATTATTTATTTCTAAAGGAATGTCTTTAAATAGAAGTTGGAAAATTACAAAAGTTTTTTAATACTTTTAAAAACACATATGTGACAGCGCATAGAGAAAGGGACCTAAGGGACCTTTTTTTTTGATGTGGACAACATCTGAGTATCGAATGAGACCGATCCTATGCCCCAAAAGTGTTCCCTCACAAAGATATGCGCGTTTTATGAAAGTGAAGTCGACGATTCTAAGCGCGAATAGTAAGGGACTTAATCTTTAAAATGGCTCTCCTGAACAAAACTTTTCATCAACTTTTCACTTTTTTTTTGATGTGGACAACATCTAAGCATCGAATGAGACCGATCCCATGCCCCAAAAGTTTTCCCTTCCAGAGATAAGCGCGTTTTATGAAAGTGAAGTCAACGATTCTAAGCGCAAACAGAAAGGAACCTAATCTTTAAAATGGTTCTCCTGAACAGAACTGTTTTTAACCCTTAGGTCCCTTTTTATTTTGCGCATCACATGTGATAACATTCTTCGTAATCACAGAAGCGACAACTGATGTATTTTTGAGTGCGTATGGTTAAATGGGCTGCAACATGTCATTTAAAATTCATTTCCTCCATTCACACACAGACTTTTTCCCAGAAAACCTGGACCAGTTCAGTGATGAGCAAGGCGAACACTTTCATTAAGAAATAATTACAATGGAAAAACGTTTTGAGGGGAAAAGATAAAATAAAAATGATTTCCGAATATTGCTGGTCACTTAAACGGCATACTGGTGTTCGTTCAATTAAAAAGAAAACTGCCAAACAAATCAGCCGAAAAATTTAAAATCGGTTGATATTTAACCAAGTTACTGGCATATAAGTGCGTATGATCCGAAAAACCGGTTTCTTACCCATATCTCCAGATTTTGGAGGAGTTTGGAAAAGTCCAGTTCAGTGATGAACAAGGCTAACGAACACTTTCATCAAGAAATAATTACAATGGAAAAACGTTTTGAAGGAAAAGATAAAATGAAAATGATTTCCAAATATTGCTGGTCACTTAAACGGGATACTGACGATGTTCAATTAAAAATAAAAACGGTCTAACAAACATTTCTAAGTAGTATTGCCAATAATTGTATTTTTTTTTTTAAAAAAATGTTCTTCTTCTTTCCAAATCAGCCGAAAAATTTAAAATCGGTTGATATTCAACTAAGTTACTGGCATATAAGTGCGTAAGATCCGAAAAACCGGGTTTTTACCCGTGTTTGGGAAATTTCAAAGCCGGTTTCTGGCTGTACTCAGCAAGATCTACAAGAAAAATAATATCACTTTCCAGGTATTTTGACTTAATTTTTTTTTGTAACACTGTGTTATTTAAAAACACTTTATTTTTATTTTTATTCAAGCTTGAGATCAGTTTTTATTAATTTGTTTCACTATTTTGCTATCCTTTGGATAGCATTCTCAGGAAATAGGAGTAACAATAACCAAACGTTGGCAGTTGGAAATATTTCAAATTTTTAATGAATATTTGAAATTTTTAGAATTCGATTTTAGAAGGAGTACATATTTTAAAATACACTGGCTAATATTGTTTATTTAGTTTAAGTTATTTAAAATTTTCAAAGAAACGCAGGTTAACATTATTTCTTCCGTTAAAATTTTAAAAACACTGGGTAAAATTTTTTATCCTGTTTGAAATAATTAAATTATTAATTCATTGTTTTCATTTTAATTTGCAGTTTTCATAGTTTCTCAACGGATACATCAGAAGTTTTTAAAGCATTCATTTTTTTAAGACAGTTGGAAATATTCTTTATTAAAATGTTTAATCAATACTTGAAGTTTTTTTAATACTTGAATTTTTTTAAATTCAATATTAGAAGGAGTATGTCATATTTTAAAAAACACTGGTTAGTATTAGATTTCTTCAGTTTGAAATAATTTAAGAAAAATACAAGAAGTTTTTATAGTTCTTCAGCGGATACAACAGACATACATTTTTTAAAGAACTCATTTCATTTTTGACAGTTGGAAATAATTCAAATTTTTAATCAATATTAAAAGTTTTATTAATTCAATTTTAGAAGGAGTGCCAATTTTGTCATATTTTAAAAAACACTGGTTAGTATTAGATTTCTTCAGTTTGAAATAATTTAAGAAAAATACTTGAAGATTTTATAGTTCCTCAACATTTTACAAAACACTCATTTCATTTTTGACAGTTGGAAATAATTCAAATTTCTAATCAATATTTAAAGTTTTATTAATTCAATTTTAGAAGGAGTGCCAATTTTGTCATATTTTAAAAAACACTGGTTAGTATTAGTTTTCGTCAGTTTGAAATAATTTAAAAAAAATACTTGAAGTTTTCATAGTTCCTCAACGAATATACATTTTTCAAAGCACTCATTTCATTTTTGACAGTTGGAAATAATTCAAATTTCTAATCAATATTTGAAGTTTTATTGATTTAATTTTAGAAGGAGTACCTATTTTTTATATTGTAAAAACCACTGGTTAGTATTAGTTTTCGTCAGTTTGAATTAATTTAAATTTAAAAAAAAACACTGGTTAACATTATTTACTGAGTTTAATTTAATTACAAATTCTCATTTAATTTTCACAAATTTAGTATTCAGTTTGAAATAATTTAAATTTTTAAAAAATATTCGTAGTTTTTATAGTGCCTCAACGGAAAATAAGTTTTCAAAGCACTATTTTTTTTTTTAAATTATTAAGAACACTTTTAACATTTTTTTAACCATTTCAATTAATTAGGGGTTTTACTCAATACTCAATATTTTGTATATGTCAATTTGCGAAGGAGTACCTTTCCACATAAAGCAAAAGTTTTTTAATACGTCAATTTCGGAAGGAGTAGCTTTACACATAAAACAGAAGTTTTTAAATCATTTTAAATTCCACTTCTTTTAAAGTTATTTCATTATTTTAAATTCCACTTGTTTTAAAGTTTGAATTTGAAGTTTTTAAGTTTAAAGTTTGAATTTATTTTTATTTTTCTTTAATTTATTTTTAGTTTAATATCAATTTTGACAAAACACTAGTAAATTTAATTAATTTTGAATTGATAAGTTGTGATTTAAATTTTAAATAAGTTGTGATTTAAATTTTAAATAAGTTGTGTTTTCAATTTTTGGGGGCTAAGGATAATTTTTATTTTTTTTTTTAATATTTTTTTTAAAAAAACACTAATTTATTTTAAAAAAAAACACTTATTTTTTTTTCAAAAAAAACACTTATTTTTTAAACTGTTACAATTCTGAAACAACACTTTGTATACTTTTTAGTTATCTCTCTAGATTTTGAAAATTACCTTTTCTAATTTATTAGTATTTCTTTTAATTTTTTTTTAACTTTCGTTTATTTCTGCAAAAATTTTGTTATCAATTTTTTTTTCTTCGTTTATAAATTTTCAAAAAATGTGTATTAATTTTTGTTTTTCTTGTTCTTGTCCAGCCTTTTCCTGCTTTTCAGTGTATTCACTTTTGTTTGGTAAAGTCAATCCACAATTAATTTTTTTTTCTATTTGACAGTTTTGTTTTGCCAGAATTTTTTTCAAATTTTTTTCTCACAGTTTCAGTTAATGAAAAAACCGTTCACGTTTCTTAAGAAGGAGGAAAAGGCAACAAACAGCACAACCCGAAACCGGAACACCAACTGAAAGTTAATTTAAAACCTCCACAAGTACGAGCCAAGTGTACATGCAGCTGCTCTGCTGTATACAGCTCAACTTGAAATCGTGGAAGTCGTCCTCAACTGCTGGAAGTGCCAACTGCCAATTGTGGCAAGGCGCAAAGAGATGCTGGAAAGCTCCCAAAACGGCGGCCTAAGAAGCTGTACGGTACAAGTGCATAGGAATGCACTTTTTCAACCACCTTAAGAGAGCAGCATTGGTGCTCTCTCTCTCGCTCTCTCTTTTTGCTTCACTAAAGGTACTCTCATTTGTGCTCTGAAAGCTTTATTTGTATTCCTTGAAACTTTTATGGTAACCTTTTCCCAAAGCTTTCGCTTTAGATTTATCCCACAACTTTTCTTTGCAATTCTTTGCAGATTTGATGGCTCTTCTCTTGTGTGGGCTTTAGAGTTCGAGTTGTCGTTGCAGCCATTACCGGATTTTGTTTTGGCCTATGAGATAGGGAGTCTTTGGGTGCGTAGCTCCAAATGTACGTGTGACAATTGCTGTGTAATTATTAAGAGCAGCCACAGAACTACTGGCTACCGAATAGGATCCCTTCTAACCCAGTTTTTCGACTAGCTCTACTCAGCTTGTTCTTGCTGTTCTTGTTGTTGTTATGGTTATGCTGCCACTTCTATTCCAGCTTCAGCTACAGCTGCCATTGCAGCTATTCTCTATTTGACAATGATGGGTTTTTTTAGAGTTCAAGTTTGTAATGAAAAACGTAAAAGAACGAAATCGAAAAAAAGGAAATAAGTTTACTTTTAATCTTCCTTTAGGAAAACTTTAATATCGCTTGACAACACCAACAGCAGCAGCAGCAGGAGCTGTGAAAGTTGTTCGTTCGTTTTGTATAAGTACAGGTTCGTTTGGCTTGTATTTTGCTGGGAAGGTGGGGAGGCTAGAGTATCTAAAATAAATTACAGGTTTTTTGTTTTGTCAACTTCGTGTTGTTTATGTATTCTTCCTCCATGGAGTGCATCTTATCAGATTTCCCATCAGTTACTATTAACAGCTAGCGAGTATTCGAGGAGCAGCTCAGTTGATGAACATATTGATGGCATTCTTAGGGAAACAACACGACAACAACAAAATAATAATGAGGATATGTCAGTTTCTTAAGAAAAGTTTTTTGGGAGGAACGAAGAAAATGAAGAAGATTCGACTGTTTGTTCAACAACGCCATTCATGAACAATTTAACGATTCGAGAAGATTCCAAAAAAAGGGCAATAAATGTTTCGAAAATGTGCTACTGTTTCTAATAGATCTATTTAGAGCGTTTAAGAGCCAGATAAACAGTTTATTTATTAAAGCGTCTTTAGTTTAGACCGCATCTTCAAGGTAGTTTGCCTTTATACTGGTATGCAAAAGGTGCTTTGTTTCATTAATGCTTTATATGGTATTATTGGATCTGCTCCATAGGAGCCTAACATTAAAGTTGTAAAATAAAAAACCTTAATAGGAATATCTCTATTTCACATGTAGGACTTCCCAGCCTTCTCAAAAGGCTCTTTGTTTCGAGACATCCTCTTGCCTTTATTTCGAATATCTCGAATGTAGAGTTTTATCGATATAATAGGACGATACGAGGTCTGCTATATATATTTCTGGCCTAACAATGAACCACTTTGCCATTTTGTTAAAAACTTGTCTTATATTAAAATATAGAAGCAAGAGGTCTTGAGCCGGTTTAATCCCTGATCAAAATGCGAATATTTTTCATCAAAAATGGTTTTATTGTTTTTCAAAGTATTCGCCAGCATGATTTATACACTTTTGCATGCTCTCAAAGCAATTGTCGGAGCACTTTTTCCACTCCGATAGAGACACTGGGCCAAAACATGGGTTTTCAACGCTTCAACAGCATCTTCTGGCGACGAAAATCGTTGATCACGCATTTTTTTCTTAATGTGCGGGAATAGCAAAAAGTCATTGGGTGCCAAGTCTGGCTGTACGGCGAATGACCCTTCAATTCGACGTTTTGGCCGGTCCAAAAGGAGCTGGTTTGAGCCGATTTGTGAGAGCTCGAATTGTCATGGTGCACAATGACTAGTCTTCTCTTGTTCGTTTTTCGAATTTCTCCAAAGACTTCAGGCAAATAAATTGTGGTCTACCACTCAGAATTGACCGTCCTGCGGTAATCAAGCGGAGCAGTCGCCACATGACCAGTTTTGCTGAAGAAACAGGCGACCTTTAGCTTCGAAGTGCTTCTTCCACGAACAACTTTCGTTGATTTGGCTCGTCTTCGACGAACTAACGGTCGATTGCTGTTCTGTTTCGGAATCATACGCAGAGACCCATGATTCGTCACCTGTGACGATCTTGTAAACGTCTTTTGAAGCACCGCGATCGTATTTTTTCAAAATTTCTTTGCACCAATCGACACGAGCCTTTTTTTTGAGCGATTGTCAAATTGTGCGAGATCCAACGAGAAAAAACCTTTTTACTGCAAGGTGTTCATGCAATATCGAAAGTTTGCTGGTGGAAGAAATGGTAAAGGATGCCTCTACGAGGGCGACCGCAAAAGTTACTGGCCTAACATAAAAAGAACCGTTTTTTTGGAATTATTATTATTTATTTTTCAACATAATCTCCTTCCAACTCAATACACTTCATCAAACGTTTTTCAAAGTTTTTTTAATTCCATCCGAAAAATAAGATTTTTCAAGACCTTCAAAATATGCCTCAGTTTCAGCAATAACCTCGCTATTGGACGAAAATTTTGTGCCACCGAGAATTTTTTTTAAATTTTGAAACAAGAAATTATCAGAAGGAGCTAAATCTGGACTATATGGTGGATGCGGAGTAATTTCAAATCGTAATTCGGCCAGTTTTTGTTGAGTTAAAAATGCAGTGTGTGAAGGAGCATTATCTTGATGAAAAAGATAATGATAATTTTCTAAATGCGGTCGTTTTATCTTGATTTCTTCACTCAACCGATCCAATAATGCACAATAATATTCACTATTTATAGTTTTTCCTTTCTCAAGATAATCAATAAATAGTATACCCCTTGCATCCCAAAATACTGTGGCCATTACTTTTCCTGCTGACTTAACAGTTTTCGCCTTCTTGGGACCACTTTTACCAGCTTCTATCCATTGTTTTGACTGTTCTTTGCATTCTGGGATGTAGTGATGGATCCATGTTTCATCAACAGTTATGAATCGGCGCAAGAACTCTATTGGATTACGCTGATAAATCGCTAAAAGCTCCTCGGAATTGGTCCGACGGACGATTTTTTGGGGCAAAGTCAACAAATGCGGCACCCATCTTGCGGATAGCTTTTTCATGTGGAGTTCATCATGTAAAATACTCCAAACTTGTTTTTCGTGTATTTTAACAATATCAGCAAGTTCTCTGAGCTTTATTCATCTATCTTTAGTCACTTCATTAAATATTTTTCTAATGTTTTCAATAGTAGTAGCAGTTTTCGGTCTTCCAGAGCGTTGTTCATCTTCCGCACTTGAACGACCCATTTTAAATTGTTGAACCCAGGATTTCACGGTGGAGTATGATGGTGCATTATCACCATGAACAGAATCCAATTCATCTTTGATTAAATGTGGCGTATAACCTTTCATACAAAAGTGTTTAATTACCGCACGAAACTCTTTATTTTCCATTTTTTAAAAATTATAAAACTTGTTTACTTCAATCACCTGTAACAAAGAAAATAATCATTAAATATTTCGGAAATTTTGACAGATGGCTTATAAAAGATTGCTTTAAAAAAAAAAAACAAAAAAAAAGTTGCTAGTAAACCAGAAAATGTGCCAGGCCAGTTAGTTTTGCGGTCGCCCTCGTATGTTTTTTTTTCTAGTATTAATCATTCGCACAAAATCTGTTTTTGGTCGTGGTCGACTTCAGTACACTCTGAACTTCTGCATGTTCAGAAAAGCCAACAGCAAAAAAGGTTTTAAGGTCCCTTTAGGTGGGTTGTTAACTTACACATGTTTGAAAATTAATCTCATATTTGTTTCGTTGTTTCGGTAAAATTGGTTGAACAGATAAGCAATCTCGTAAACTGAAAGGTTGCTTTAATTTCAACAGTGTCCGTCCTTGGCACAAGGAACTCATTTGTGCCAAATTTCATCAAGATTGGATGTAATATGTGGTTACTAGAGCTAAAAAATATGGATGGACATGTGTGCATCGCAGGGGTACTAGGGTAAAATTGCTAAGTTCTGAACCAGTTGTCGGATTTTTTTTTGTTTTTTTTTCTACCTCTTACCTTTCCATAATTACCTAAACGAAGCCCAGAGGTCCTACCGTTCTAAAGTTATGACTTTTTGACTGAAATGCAATTTTTTTGTGTTTTATGGAAACAGCACACATTTTTATCTTTTTGTAAATAAACACTAAAAAATTCATTTCTGTCAAATAGTCATAACTTTGGAACGGTAGGACCTATAGGCTTCGTTTAGGTAATTATGGAAAGGTGAGAGGTAGAAAAAAAAACAAAAACCCGACCACTGGTTCAGAACTTAGCAATTTTACCCTAGGTAAATTAGGAAAGATAAGTGGTGGAGCTTTCCTTTAATAGAAAAAAATCGACCACTGGTTTACAATTTAGAAACTTTACCCTAGTAACCTGCCATTTCGCCTTCTTGCGTTTTCAGGCATGGTCGTAGATGGACATATTTTCATGAAATGAGCCAAGGAATTAGCTGGTGAAATTTGTCCAGTCGTGAATGAATCACATGTTTATCTTGGTATATCTTACCTAAAGAAACCTCACGATAAAAACACAATTGGTGCCGAACTTTAGGGATATTTGAGCTAAAGGAAACACTTATCGTCGGACAGGAAATTTTTAAACCATGATATATATAAAGTTTATCTTAATTTGAATTTAAATTTTGTATACCCTACACAACAACACTGTGGGGCTGATGTTTGCAACCCCTTAAAGGAATGTAGATAGACCCTATTTGAAGTATACCGATCGACTAAGAATCAATATGTGATACCATTGAGTGATGTCCGTCCGTGTCTCTATCCGCCTGTCCATATTAATCGTTATAATCAAAGTACAGGTAGCAATGATAACCCGATTTCGATACAACTTGTCACACACTTCAAGCTTGGTCCAAGGACGTATCCTATTAAAATGGATCCAGATCGGTCGATATTGTGATATTATACATAGGGGTTTTCCGAATTCAGAACCTACAGCTGCAAAACCACATTTTACATGCGATACCTACCAAATTTCTCATGGAGATTCAGAAGCAACTAACACCAATGTCCTGTTCGAACACTTTCCTAGTGCTGATCATCAGCATGGATTTCGCAAGCAGCACAGCACAACAACTGCTTTACACGCCATCACCACACGTATAAGACGCGGCCTCAACCAGAACAAGCCTAACGACAGGACGGTCCTCGTGGCTTTTGACCTTACAAAAGCCTTCGACACGGTCAATCATGCGCCACCCTGTTCGAGGACATTGAAGAAACGTCCCTTCCGCCCAGTTTGAAACGTTGGGTCGTAAACTATATGTGTGGGCGCCAGTCATATGTAGAATTTAGAGCCAGAATGTCGAAGCCCCGTAGAGTTAAACAAGGAGTTCCCCAGGGTGGAGTTTTATCCCCGGCTCTGTTTAACCTCTACCTCTCTAAACTTCCTGCACCACCAGACGGCGTTGAAATTGTGTCGTACGCTGACGATTGCACAATTCTGGCGTCAGCACCTAAAGTGGATGACATTTGCGAGAAAATCAACTGTTACCTCACTGACTTAGAACGATTTTTCACTGCGAGGAATATGCAAAAATATCCGCCTCCAAATCATCAGCCACAGTGTTTACTGCATGGACCGCAGAGGTGCGGTTGTCACTTAGTGTGAAAGTCGATGACGTCAACATCCCGACTACCAACTACCCCAAAATCCTTGGGGTCACATTGGACAGCCTTTTAAGATCATCTGCACATGCTACAGCTATTTGCGATAAACTCAAAAGTAGGAACAAGGTCCTCAAGTCACTTGCCGGCAGTACTTGGGGAGCCGACAAAGAAACCTTGTTGACCTCTTACAAAGCGATAGGTCGGTCTGTAGCAAACTACGCAGCACCTGTATGGTAGGCGAACGTGACTACGACGCAGTGGGAGAAAATTCAGACTTGCCAGAATGCCGCCCTTAGAACATTATCAGGGTGTCTTCTTATGTCTTCTGAGGACCATCTACATGAGGAGACGAAGGTCCTTACCGTGCGCAGACACAATTTCCTCTTGTCTAAGCAATACCTGCTAGGGTGTTTTCGCAGCAGTCATCCTAACCACCATCTCTTGAACAGAATGCATCCGCCCAGGCAGATCAGGTACGATCTTCATGATATAAGCGTTATAAGAGAGAACCTTTAGGTCATCGAAACTATCAGGCAGGTCTGAACAACATTCCAGCTACCGTTTGAATTTAGTGCTAGGGGAACATCCCCGGAGATTTCACCTGAGGAGAAGGTACTACCTTGGCAGACGCGCGTGGTTCTGGCGCTGCTGAGATCTGGATGGCGCAGCCGCCTCAATTCTTACTAGGCACGAATTGATGCTAACATTCCGGATATCTGTCCCGCCTGCCATCAGGGACCACATGATATTCTGCACCTCTTCAATTGCAACTCAGCTGACTCCCAGGTCTCTGTGGACGCATCCAGTTCAAATGGCGCGTTTCCTACACCTGGACATCGAAGCCGATCCCCATAGACGAACAAGACTTCAAAAAAATATATTGTTGTTACAACAACAACAACCAATGTCCTGTAACATTGGACTATATTGGTCCATGTTATCGAATAGCCCACATAACACATAGGTTCCTGCGGATTTGAGGTCCTGAGGCTTTACGAAATTGTATATGCGGGACTAATAATAAACTGTAACATATTATGACCGACTTGGCTCAAGCACCAGACAGAGGTCCTAAATCCTCTGAAGAGCAGAGTGGTCTTATAGTCGGCCACGCCCGACTTTATTTTTTTAACTTGTTTAGAACTGACTTTGATTTAGTTTATAACTGGCGTTACATGTACTTAACACTTTAGTAAACTAACATTCAGTAGTGGTGCAGATGGAACACTTGTGGTACAAGGTTCGGTAAAAAAAAAATGGTTGAGACAACGAATTTATTCTCTGCGTGCAAACATAAAGAACAAAATCATAAAACCAAATACGATACTAACTAAAAACATTTATAAAAGCGAAACTTCAATTTGTTCCGTACTTATTTTATAATATATACCGTCAGAATAGTAAACAAAATATGATTCTCCGAAAGCCAGGTGCCTCGAACTAGTACACACAGAGAAAAATCAGTTGGAAAACGGTCCGAACTACAAAAATTGGGTTGGATAAACCGACTATCTGTTGCGATAACCAATATTGCATAGTATTGATGGTAACATGATGCGAGTTCTGAGATGGTGGTACCATATCACAGAATACACAGCGAATAACACAGTCATACCAACCGAATTCAGTTTAGTTGCTGGTTGCGACAACTGGCGGTTATGGCAATCAACCAGTTGTAATGTACATGTTACTTTGGTAACAATGATTGATGGTGACAACAGATTAGCTCATTGTATTGACCAAACACTGTTTAGTTGGCTGTTGTAACATAATATTAGTTATTTCAACATCAAATCTTTCTTTACGACGAAAACACACTTCGAAATCGAAATTGTCAGGCAAACGATACTGCCATATAAATAAACGAACTAAAACAAAAAATTCTAGAATATTGAATCAGGCTTAACTGTAATTTCGCGACATTACCCAGACTTGATCAGAATTTTCGCAATAGATACCCCTGCTTATGATTCAAAACAACAATCCAATTTTTTTTTGTAGCGACCCATTTTTCCGACGTACGGCCAACCCAAGCTTGACAATAAATATTGTTGTTATTCGTAACTAACTCTTTTGAGATTGGGAAATCATTGCAATGCTTATCAAAATATTTATCTAACGACATATTTATTTTACTGATCAGTTAACCCATTGCAAGGCGGTAAAATATTATTTTTTTTTCAAAAAGTACTTATAACCAACAATCTATAACAACAACCAACACATGTAGGAATTCAGTTACAATTATCATTATTATCTGTTAAGATTTAATATACTTGTTTTCTTTAACCGAAAGTGTCAGTCCCCTTTACTAATAATTGCTGTGTATCCAATCAACATTCGGTTGTAACGATAAATACATACATATAGTACGTGCAACAACCAACATTCGGTTGGCAAAAAATTTTGGTTGAAGCAACAAATCTGTTCTCTAAGTGTAGACCAATATGTTCAATATGACTTCGCTTTCTAGAATCCAAATCTTTTAAAGCGAAATTTGTTTCTCAGCTGCATTCGACATTCAATTATTCCCTTAAAATAGCACTGATTGGAATGAATCATGCTGGCTAACGTCCCATACGAAAGTCCGTCCGGTTTTGAATAAGCTTTGGCAAGTGTTGGAAAACCCGCTGCTGAAATTAAAGATGTTCTTGAGCGGATTTGAACCTGAGCATACATGCGTAATATTCGTGTACACTTAATGCTCACTTACCCAGTGTTTTATGTAATTGAAATTATGCGTTATCTTTGGGCTATAGTTATAGCAATTGCTAGGATGATTTCGTATCAATCATGACCCTTTAGCTTACCCCCAGAAAAATCATAAATTTAAACATTTTCCATAATTTTAGCGAGAAAAAAAACACGGACTTTAAAACAAAACAAATGATTTGCGGTAAGCAATCGTCCCAGCAACCGCTGCTGCTGCCTGGCAAACAAAACACTTTTTGCCTTTTGACCAGTAATGCCTGCTAATTGATGATAATTCATTCATTCACTCACTCACTGACTCGCCCACAGTAGGCAAGATAGCCGCAGCGAGCAAACATAAAAACACTGACCTCTTCCTGACACATCCATCAGCAGGCCAAAAACACCTAGTGTCTTAACACAAGGATAAGAGCAGGTAGGACAACGATAAAGTCTAAGAGAAAAGGAGGAGGGGATGGCGGCGATGGTTAAAAAATTCTCATAGCATACTTTTAGGTTTGCTAGATGCGGTGAGAATAAAGCCAAACCTAAAGGTATGCCGGGCAAAGTAATGGAAATTTCATAAATTTTGAATGTAGATGAAAGTAAGTGAGTGTGTGTGTGTATGTACTTGTACGTGCCTTATTAAATTAAATAACGGCAACAAACATAACAACAAGAACAACAACAAGAGCTTTAACAAACGAAATGAAAATAAAAATTAATAACTCTCTCCCAGTCTTTTTCTCTCTCTCTCAGGCGCGCTCAAATCGCCTCTGCCTGCCGGTCTGGACCCTTGAGACTGCAAATGCTGAAGGACTCGACCGTTAAAAGCAACAGTACAGGCAGTCAACATTGTCAGCACCAGCCAAGTGCGTTCACATAATTTCGGAGAATGCTGCTTGGGCAGCTGGTGGCAGGACAACGGACGCTGGCGCTCTAGTCCGGCTCTGGGTGGCTTGGATATGCTGTGTCCTCCTCTCATGGCTGCAGGCGATGATTTATTGTTCTACAAAATTAATTTTGCAAAAAATAACGAAATAAAACAAATAACACACAAGCATCCTGTCCACACGGACACAGACACAGTAACGCAGTAACAACAGGAGCCATAAAAATAAAACCAACAACACCACACACACCAAGCAAACAAGTGAGTGTGCAAGGAGAGAATCATTTCATACAAAATAGAGAGAAAGATTCTCTCTCTTGGTCTTTGTCTCTGTTTGACTAGCCTACACCTCCAGAAATTATCAAAAAATTCGCATGAATGAAATATGACCGACCACTCTTTGCACAACGTCCCTTTCCCAACAGCTCGGCACAGCACAAGACAGGCCAGGACGAAACTGAAACACAAAAAGGACATAACACAAAATACTAACACACACACACACTCGTATTTCTATAAACACACACAGTACTCGTACATGTACACCAGTGGCTGGCTCATACAAACTTTTGGTAACACACAGACCTATATTCGCGCTACTCCCAAAATGCCAGAGCTCACGAGGTGGAGGAAGCAGGGGACGAGGTGACAGCTAAACGCCAGTTAACAAGTGTGGCAAAGTATACACTTGTTAGTGCTTTCAACCCTAATTTAAGGCATTGCCAGCTTCGAAATCCAAAAGAGCTTAAGCTTTCCGGAACTTTCTTTCAAACCAAGCACTGATTAATGCTGGCGCTCTCTCTGTACCATTTCTGCTCTCGCTCCCTTGTAAAGTAACGCTCTGCATTTTCCTTGTCTTGTTGTGTATCCTTCGCTGTTACTGCCACACACACACACACTGTCACTGGGCTTCCAGTTTATCCCAGTTTTCCCAGTAACTCACGCACACTGTTACACAAGCTTAACGAAATCCTAATTAAAGCAGAACTGGCAAATATTTCCATTTCTTTCTTTTTCCTTCTTCGTTCGTATTTACACACAGTGCAGACCTTTGCAGATTTCATTGGCCTTACCAGCAGGAGTACAAAGAGCACCAGAAATACCCCAAAGAGAGAGAGAGCGAGTCAAGTTGAATATTATCTGGTTTTTTTTTCATTACTCCCCTCAAAGGTGAAAATTTTTGTTCGGGCATATTTGGAGATTTTCTTGTATTTTCTGTGTGATGGATTCTGTTTTTATGAATTAAAAATGAAATGTGAGTGAGTGTGTCGGTGTGTGTGTGTGCATTTTGGTGAGTACGTAAAGCGAAACAAAGTTATAGCGAAAACAAAATAAAGTTGCATTGCCTACTTTTAGGGGTTAGTGAGGGGGGATTCTTCTTTATCGGGCATGTTACAGAACACAATTCCGATCGAAAGTGGTTTCAATTTCGTCATTAGCTTCTTCAGAAAACTAATTCCGAAAGATTTGGTCCGAATTAAACCACTTTTGATTATGTGATCGGAATTGATATTTTTAGTTCCATAAACACAAAAAACTTTGATAAAAGTACTTTTTCTGAATAAATGTTATTGTAAAATTTAATTACGTTATTTATTTGTTTAGTTAGCATTTATTTTAATAATTCTTTTATATTTTCAATATAATACCAAGGCAACAATGCAAGCCAAATAATTGCATTGAACGAAATAAACTAAACCCAAAAAAAAGTTGGAAAATTAAATTCTAATTTGTATTGTTTGTGATAGTTTTCTGTTGTGGCGTGAAAATAAAACGAATAAGAAATGTGAGTACGAGGGCGACCGCAAAACTAACTCCCCTGGCACATTTTCTGTTTTACTAGCAACTTTTTTTTGTTTTGATTTTTAAAAGCAATGTTTTATAAGCCATCTGTCAAAATTTCCGAAATATTTAATGATTATTTTCTTTGTTACAGGTGATTGAAGTAAACAAGTGTTATAATTTTTGAAAAATGGAAAATAAAGAGTTTCGTGCGGTAATTAAACACTTTTATATGAAAGGTTATACGCCACAATTAATCAAATATGAATTGGATTCTGTTCATGGTGATAATGCACCATCATACTTCACCGTGAAATCCTGGCTTCAACAATTTAAAATAGGTCGTTCAGGTACGGAAGATGAACAACGCTCTGGAAGACCGAAAACTGCTACTACTATTTAAAACATGAGACAAATATTTAATGAAGTGACTAAAGATAGACGAATAAAGCTCAGAGAACTTGCTGATATTGTTTAAATACACGAAAAACAAGTTTGGAGTATTTTACATGATGAACTCCACATGAAAAAGCTATCCGCAAGATGGGTGCCGCGTTTGTTGACTTTGCCCCGAAAAATCGTCCGGACCATCGGACCAATTCCGAGGAGCTTTTAGCGATTTATCAGCGTAATCCAATAGAGTTCTTGCGCCGATTCATAGCTGTTGATGAAACATGGATCCATCACTACATCCCAGAATGCAAAGAACAGTCAAAACAATGGATAGAAGCTGGTAAAAGTGGTCCCAAGAAGGCGAAAACTGTTAAGTCAGCAGGAAAAGTAATGGCCACAGTATTTTGGCATGCAAGGGGTATAATATTTATTGATTATCTTGAGAAAGGAAAAACTATAAATAGTGAATATTATTGTGCATTATTGGATCGGTTGAGTGAAGAAATCAACAAAAAAAAGTTCTTTTTCATCAAGATAATGCTCCTTCACACACTGCATTTTTAACTCAACAAAAACCGGCCGAATTACGATTTGAAATTGCTCTGCATCCACCATATAGTCCAGATTAAGCTCGTTCTGATTATTTCTTGTTTCCAAATTTAAAAAAATTTCTCGGTGGCAAAAATTGCTGAAACTGAGGCATATTTTGAAGGTCTTGAAAAAAATCTTATTTTTCGGATGGAATTAAAAAACTTGAAAAACGTTCGATGAAGTGTATTGAGTTGGAAGGAGATTATGTTGAAAAATAAATAATAATAATTCCAAAAAACGGTTCTTTGTATGTTAGGCCAGTTACTTTTACGGTCGCCCTCGTATTTTATATGTTTGTTCCCAATAATTTCATTTACAAATAAATATTTTTGGGGAAAGCATAGAAACGGTGCTCAAGATAAATTTATTGTCGAGTTCATGGAGTGCCACTATGATATAGCCAGGGGATTCGTGAAGGGAGATCGTGTGGTTGTAGAAGCGCTTTGGATAGAATTTAAAGACAAATTGAATTCTTCTGGAACACCACGCAAAGATTGTAATGGATGGAAAAAAACCTGGGCGGACTGGAAAACATACGTGAAAAAGCAACTGTGCCACAGCAAAAACGACAATTGTAAAACAGGTGGTGGCCCATATAACAAATATGTGACGCGCAAAATAGAAAGGGACCTAAGGGTAAAAACCAGTTTTGTTCAAGAGAGCCATTTTAAAGATTTAAATACTTGTATCTTTGGTGTACCATCACTTTCATAAAACGCGCATATCTCTGGGAGGGAACACTTTTGGGGCATGTGATCGGTCTCATTCGATGCCACATCAAAAAAAAGTGGAAATTGATTTTTTCACCCTTAGGTCCCTTTCTCTATGCGCTGTCACATATGTATAAGTATTGTCCGAGGTTGAGGAATCTGTGGTTAGAGTCTCCGGAATGCAGATAAGTGTAGAAGGAGTTGCTGGCTCCAAAAGTTTTGGAGAAGCAGATCTGATCGCGTACATTTGTGAGTCTGGCAAAGAAAACGACGAAGATCTTGATTTTACTCCCTCAACATCTAGCAAAGCTAGGGAAAAAGAAAATGATTTGGCAAAAAAGCGAAGTGTAACACCATCAGCTTCAAAGAGGCGCCTTTCCTGCACACCATCTCCTACTCATAAGCGCCACAGATCACGTACTCCACGTGAATCCAACCCAGAAATTAGCAGGCTTTTAGTAGAAAAAATAAACACTTGGGGGGAAATTTCTATGTTGCTGGAAGACCAACGTCTCGACAACAAAGTGGAAAATATTGTCCACCTTATGGAAGAACAGCGCGTTGTATTGCGAAATCAAAAGTAAAGGAACTATTGTTAAACAATTTTTGTAAAGCGATTTTTTCTTAACTCCGTTTGTTTATTTTGTTTACTTAAAACATATGGTTTTTGTTTTCTCATATGCATAGAGTTGCCATGGCAAATTAGAATAACCAGGGTTTTTACCTAAATCAATCGGAATCTGAAGAAGGTGAAACAAAACCGAACGGAATGGTAAGTACGGAATTAAAATCATTCCGATTGATTTCTGTGACAGGCCTGTATATGGCAATTCTTAAGCGACCAATACAATTAAATATTATTAATTTATGTTTTACCTTAATACATTGCACTACATGCATTGGCAAGCAAAACCGAGTGCATGTTAGCTATTTTCTTACATAGGGTGTCAAAAAATTTAGAATAACACAGTAACACACACACGATTTCGGGACTCAATTCTGATAATTGTTTGTGAAAGTAGACCCAAAAAGAAGAACTTCTGCATTATTCGTTTGGTCAAGGTACATCACATAATAATTTAAAGTTAGTAAGTATCGTATAGGGGAATTTGTCACGTTTTAGGCTCTTTTGTTTGTCATAACTCGAGAACCACTAGTCCGAATAAGCTGAAACAAATTTAAAAAAATTAAAAAATTACAATTCCTTTAATCTCTTTATATAACGTTTCGCTACATAAGCAACAGTTTCGCAGTTAGAAATAAATGTATGAAGAAAAAAATATTTTTTGCCTTAAAAAATTATTTTTTTTTAATTCATAAAAATTACAAAACGGTAAAAATTGTCAAGTCCTATTACTTTCACGTAAAGTCACATAACCTATGAACAAAATAAGACATAGATCATGAAAATCGATATACGGGTTTCGCTTTTATGCACAATTTAGTGAAGGTATGAATTTCAAAAATTTGCTCGAGATATGTACAAAATTTTTTTCGTAAATGTTTTTTTTTTATATTTCAAACAGGTATTCTCAATCGACCGGATATACGAACATTAATGAAAAGCGAATCTTTCACAAATATGCTTTCGAACCATTATAACCACCTATGTGCCTGGCACGCATTGAAATAAGTCATCGAAGGCGTTTTAGGAAAGAATCGTGTACAGCGAGATGACATACAGACACGAGTGGTCAACTTGCTGTATTATTTTGAAAAAATCAATGCATCCATGACGTTAAAATTACATTTCATGCATTTCCACCTTGATACCTTTTTGGCACAATTACCTCAGGAATCGGACGAACAAGGAGAGAGGTTCCACCACCAGGTGACCATGCCAATGGAAAAGCGATTCAAAGACAAACAATTGGATGCGTTGCTTGCGGAGGTTTGTTAGTGGAGTTCTCAAATGATGGAGTTTGAAGATGAAAGCACCGAAGATAAAGATGACACTGAAATTTGTGGACACACGGAACAAAACAACATGCCCTTGAATAGTATGTCTATCTTGGATGATGATGTAGACTCCGAACATGAATATGAACAACCTACGAAGAAAATAAGGTCATCAGAACCACAAGCGGCAACTTCAACGAGGATGGATAGTGACAATAATTGAAAATGTTCTAAATTTTGTTTCCATGCATAGATAACGTATTAAAATCTCATATTTTCGGTGTAAGAATAGCTGTAATATGAATCGGAATGTTTATTTTCATACAAAATAAAAAATCAATAAAAAAGTCATCAATGTTTTTTCCAAAGAATTTTGTGCATATCTCGAGCAAATTTTTGAAATTCATACCTTCACTTAATTGTGCATAAAAGCGAAACGCGTAAATCGATTTTCATGATCTATGAGTGTCTCATTTTGTTCATAGGTTATGTGACTTTACGTGAAAGTAATAGGCTGTGGTCGCGTCCACGTCCGCGTCCATGATTAATCGATAATTTTTAATGGTGTTTCCATTGTGTTTTGCGTCCACGTTTGCGTTCAAACAGCTGTTTGTGTTTATTTGTTTTTTTAGGGGTGCGAACAAATTTTAATATTTTTGTGTTGTGACATTATCATGGAGTTAAATGATATTATTTTGCTAACCGCAGTGGAAAATGAGGACCAAATGGTATTGCGCCTAATGGAAATTCCGCGCCAGTCACTCCCAGCTTCTCCCCCATCTCTTTGTGTATGTAGGTGTTTTTGCGAGCGCCCCTCAGGCCATCAATATTTTCCTCCCAGAGGTCAAACAGATATAGTGTTGATACTGCTGTCCATTCCGTCTTTTTGAAATCTAAAATAATTGAAAAAATTAATATTATTTAAACAAAAGCAAAAAAATTATCTTACCTCCTGTTTTTTGCATTTTGGATGTTTATATTTATAATGATTAACAGCTGTTTTCATAGGGATGTGCAATTTGCGATATTGCCATTGATAGGTATGGGTGGGTTTCGACTGCAAAAATAATCGAATTTATAGTAAACGCGACTTATCGATAAACGCGTCCAATATGAACGCGACTTTTTCCCATACCTAACTGCCTATGTTTTTTGTATAGGCTTTAACGCGCGTTCGTTGATTTTTGGACGCGGACGTGGACGCGACCGTAGTGGAAACAGCCTATAATAGGACTTCACACTTTTTACCGTTTTGTATTTTTTATGAATTAAAAAAAAAAAACTTTAATTTCAAAGGCAAAAAATATTTTTTTCTTCATACATTTATTTATAACTGCGAAACTGTTGCTTGTGTAGCGACACGTTGTATGAACAGATTAAAGGAATTTTTAATTTTTTTTTTTAATTTGTTTCAGCTTATTCGGACTAGTGGTTCTCGAGTTATGACAAACCAAAGAGCCTAAAACGTGTCAAACTCCCCTATACGATACTTACTAACTTCAAACAAATTATTAAACTATTATTTGATGTACCTTAACCCATACAAATGATGCAGAAGTTCTTCTTTTTCTTTCACAAATAATTATCAGAATTGACCCGAATCAATCACCTGAAAAATGTTGTACTGTGTAATAGACGTATCAGTTTGAAAATTTTAGGAAATTTTACTTCTAATATTAGCACCAAAATTTAGTAAACTGAAAAAATAAACGATTAACAAAAAAGCAACAGTATTTACTCAGCTTTGGAATTATTACACAGTGCAACACTATGCAAATGAAAGTTCAGATTATCCATAACAAAACCTTCAAGGGTTTTTTTTTAGTTTAGTGCACGATTTTTTTACACGCCTTTGAAGTTGGTGATATCGGAACGCTCTCTAACAAGAAGAGATAATTGAAAATTTAATAAAAAAAAATGGTTATTTATTTTTATTATCCTGGAAAATTGTGGTGTCTTACTGTTTTTGGGGTCGAGGATTTAAATTTTGATATTTTTAACTAAAACTCACGCTAGATGGCGCCGTCATAGAAACGATGCTACTTCTTGTAGATTTGCATACGCGTAGTAGTTTAGACTTAGAAAAGTCTTAAGTTGTGCGCGACCGACGACGAGTCGTAGTAAATAAATTGTTTTGAGTTCGCTTTGTTGTTGCATATTACAAATGAGACAAGCCAAATGTCATTAAAATCTAGTTAAATTTTCCGCACCTATGCTATGAAGGCTACATGAAACCAGGGAACGATCATATTGAATTTTAGCGTTGTTTGTCCTATGTGCAGGCGACCATTTGCTTCGAAGTGCTTCATCCACGAACAACTTTCGTTGGATTTGTGTCGCCTTCGAAGACCTACACGGACGATTGTCGTTTTGTTTCGGGCTCATACGCATAGATCCATGATTCGTTACCTGTGACGATCATATAAACGTCTTTTGAAGCAGCGCGATCGTTTGCAAAATATCTTTGCACCAATCGACACGAGCCGTTTTTTTGAGCTATTGTCAAATTGTGCGGGATCCAACGAGAACAAACCTTTTTTACCGCCAGGTGTTCATGCATTATCGAATGTATGCTGGTAGAAGAAATGCCCAAGGATGCCTCTATCTCACGGTATGTCACATGACGTTCTTGCATTATCAGATCACGCACGGCATAAATGTTCTCTGGCACAACGGCCGTTTTTGGACGACCTTCCTCTTTGAGCGAGCGTCGGCCGCGATTGAATTCATTAAACCAGTTTTTCACAGTGCTATAGGATGGTGCTTCATCGCCATACAAAGATCTAAGTTCATCGATGCACTGTTGTCGTGATAATCCTCGTCGAAAGTTGTGAAAAATGATCGCACGAAAATGTTCACGAGTTAATTACATTTTTTGCCAAATTGATTTTTTCAGTCAGTGTAAACAACACAAAAGATAGTCGTAGATGGCGCCAGGCAACACCTAGTGTTGCCTTGTCCAGATATATATATATAGCAACCCTTGTATATTATATGCCTGTCCCGCATGGGAAAGTTGCGCAAAAACACACATTAAAAATACAAATATGCCAAAATAAACTTCTGAAGATGATTGTGAAGCTACCCTGGCACATTAATTATAAAGATTAAAAAAAAAACTATTTTTAAAACTAGAAATTTTGCCTCGTTGGTCGTCTAAGTTATTTTTAGGAAAAATTGTTAACACAGAAATTGCTGGGAAAAAAAGAATAATTATCAAGAAGTCTCCTAATATCAAATAGAAATTGAAATACTATAAAAGGAAAATAGCAGTTACTTCTGTTGATTTCATGAAATTTACAGTCGTTGCTATCGTTAATATAGACAAAGATATAAATACAAAAGAATTTATTTAAAGTGTTGTCCATGAAAATAGAAAAACTAAAAGTACGAGGGCGGTTCGGAAACTTTTTAGCCTAGCACAAAAAGCGCGGTATAAACAGAAAAAAGTTAAGTGTTTTGGAAACTTCCATCTCTGCTATGAACACATGTTAAATTTTGTTGCGATCTGGCTACTCCTTCATATAGAAACAGGTGTTCACAAAAGACGCATCCGCGATTTATTTACAATGGAAAAATTTGAAATGCGTGGTGTCATTAAATATTTACATAAAAAAGGTTTATCGGGACAAGAAATTCATAATGATATGGTGAATGTGTTAGGCGAATGTGCTCCTTCATATGCAACAGTTAAAAATTGGGTTGCTGAATTTAAACGTGGTCGTACAAGCATTGAAGATGAACCACGTAGTGGACGTCCAAAAACAGCAACAACGACAGAAATTGTAGCCAAAGTGCATGATATGGTATTAAATGATCGACGAATAAAAGTGCGTGAAATAGCTAATAGCAGCATGGGCATCTCAAATGATCGGGTCCATTTAATTTTGCATGAAGAACTACAGATGAAAAAGCTTTCTGCAAGATGGGTGCCGGACTTGTTAACAGTCGACCAAAAACGCATAAGAATGAACATTTCTCAAGCTTGTTTGGATCGTTTTCAGCGAAATAAAATGGATTTTAAGCGTCGTTTCATTACTGTTGATGAGACATGGATCCACCACTGGATCCACCAGAGACAAAAGAACAATCCAAACAATGGACTGAAGCTGGAGGAAGTGCCCCAAAGAAGGCAAAAACAATTCAATCGGCTGGTAAGGTTATGGCAACGGTTTTTTGGGACTTCAAAGGTATTTTATTGATTGACTGTTTCCAAAAGGGTAAAACAATAAATTCAGAGTACTATTGCAACCTTTTAGATCAATTAAATGTACAAATTCGAGAAAAACGTCCTGGCTTACAACACAAAAAAATAATTTTTCATCAAGACAACGCACCAGCGCACAAGAGTGTTTTAACAATGGCTAAAATCAACGAATTAAAGTACGAGTTGCTTGACCACCCACCTTGTTCTCCAGATTTAGCTCCCAGTGACTTTTACCTGTTCCCAAATCTAAAAAAATTCCTTGCTGGCATATTTTAATCAAGGGATAGAATTGCTAGATAAGCGTTGGACTAAGTGTATTGAAGTTTCAGGAGATTATATTGAAAAATAAAAATATTTTTGAAAAACTAACTATTCTCTTTCATTGATAGGCTAAGAACTTTCCGAACCGCCCTCGTAGTGCTCATTTTAGTTCCAAGTAATAAGTCTTAGAAAGGAAAATAAATCGTATAAAGATATTGCTAAGACAGTAAAATAAAGACGTGCTGCTGTAAAGACGATCATTAGAAAATATAACAATACCGAAAAAAACACGATTTTCCAGACATAAGAAGCCTGCATGACGCGTTGTTAAAAGTATTATAAACGTAGTTGACCAGGATCTGAAAACAATTGGAATTCACCGAGAAATGTTCAATAAAATTGTTGCTCAAAGAAAAATGATAGAAAAATGAATTAGTGTATGTACTACTCTGATTTTAAATTCAGTGTCATGAAAGGTGACACTGGATTTAACATCAGAGTAGTACACTAATTCTAGCAAGAATTGTAGAATTCGTCTTGAGTTTGCTTAAGCGCGCGTAGACAAGGTTATAGTTTGTTGAAGTGCGATATATTTACTTCCTAAAGATTGGAAAAACCCAAACACTACACTTGATCTAAAGCCTTTATACCCACAGCAAAATATCTATGCTGGCATCGTTATGGTTTGGAGGGCCATAGCTTTCATGGTTTGGAGCGCCATCTAGAGCGGTTTATTAGATTTTTGGCGGAGTAATATTTACCGTTGTCAAACGTGCCTTCCGCCTTGTTTGAAACGTTACGTCGTTAGTTACTTAGTAGGGACATAAATACTGTTACACACGTTTTATGCTGTAAAATAAAAAGTACTGAATGTTTTTGGACCAAATATTTTTTAATATATTTATTGATGTATATTGTATCCAAAAAGAATCCACTTAATCGAAATGTCCGCCTTTTGCCTTTACACATGCCTTAAGTCCCACTGGCCAATCGTCAATAGCTGCACGAACCTCGTCCATTGGAAAATTGGTCACAGCTCGAACCAAAGCAGTCTTAAGAGATCCAATGTTGGGGTATTTTTTGTGACAACCCTTGTCCTCTAAAACCGTCTACAATTTGTAATCCAATGGGTTCAAATCTGGACTGCCTGAGAGCCATTCATTAGAGGAAATGAACGCTGGCAAATTGTTTCGAAGCCAGGCCTGGGACGTTTTAGCCTTATGGGCCGGCACAGAGTCCTGCTGAAAAGTCCAGGTCTGATTTGGGAACAGGGAATTGTTAAGAGGCTTCACAACAGCTTCCAAAACGCAGAAATGCAGGTCAGTGAACCCATCGTAAGAGACACCCCACCAAACTACTGAAGCTGAAGCTGGGTGATGACCCTTTTCCACCCTTGGGATCAGTTCAGATGCTTCCTTAGATGACTGCGCATACACTCCATCATTTTGCTTGTTAAATTTTTTCCTGAACGTAAAAATTTGTTCATCAGTGAACAAAATTTTTCTGTGCAAGTTATCAGCGTGCTTCACCAATAGACGTTTGCATTTTCAATCCCATTTTTTTTAAAGCTGCAGTCAATAAATGTCCGGTATGTCGTTTGAAAGCCCCAAGTCCCAAGTCTTTTTTAATGATTCGACTCATGGACTTTTGCGTGATATTCATCTCACGGGCCATGATTTTCTGTTTTCGGAGCGGATTTCTGTGAATTCTTGATTTAACGGCTTTCATGACATGCGGTGTTCGAACAGAGCATGGGCGGCCCGACCGGTGGCGGTCTTTTACATCTCCAGTCTCCTCAAACAGTTTTATGCATCGGTAGACGAACATGCGGCTAATCCCTAGTGGCCGAAGCGTTTTGAAAAATATCGTTTTTTTTTCATTTCACACTTGAAAAGCGCTATTACAGCGATACGGCTCTCATTATCTGACCATGATGAAGGTTGAAACAATTTTAAAATCCCGTTACAGACTAACGCTATTGAGGTTAGCTTTCAAAACCCATATGACATTAACGGGGTATCTTTAGTTCTACTATTGAAATGGGTGTGTTCAATGTTGTTACAGTATTTATGTCCCTACTAAGTATATGTTTGGGTGCGATTCATATAAAGGGTGTCCTAAGAAGAGCGCAATTTTTAAATTTTAAATAAAACACAGATATTTAAGAAAAAATCGTGAAACTTTATTATATCGTAAAGTAGACAGAATGAGGTTATGTATGGAACAATATATCGTGCAGATGGCCGCCGCGGCTTTGCTGGCATGCACGCGATCTTTTAATGAAATTTTCAATGACCGTTTTGCATGAATGCTGCGGTATTTCATTAATGCAGCGTCCAATTTCCGCTTTTAAGGCTTGAGTCGTCGTCGGCTTATTCGCGTAAACCATCGACTTCAAAAAACACCAAAGAAAAAAATCTAATGGTGTTAAATCGCACGATCTAGACGGCCAATTCTGATCTCCAAAACGCGAAATAACACGACCGGGAAATGACTGATGCAGCAATTGAATTGTTTCTCTGGCTGTATGACATGCATTTGCTTCTCGTGAATCACTCGAGGACTTTCCGCACCCCAAATGCGACAATTCTGCCTATTGACGAAGCCATCAAGATGAAAATGGGCCTCGTCACTGAAGATGATTTTATCGGCAAAATCAGCATTTTCATGTCGCTCTCCAATACCCAATTAACGAACTCCCTTTCGTGTAGCGCTCCATTTGTACTAACCTCGTACCTTCTACTAACAAACAATAACAATTGTTCAAATGTCAAACAATGACACTTCGAATGTTGCCAGATTTAAAAATTGCGTTCTTCTTGGGACACCCTATAGAACATTAAGAGGTAGTCGTAGGCCCGTAGAGTTAAACAAGTGCGGTTATATCTCCGGCACAGTTTAACCTCTACCTCATTGTATCCTAATTGTGTCGTACGCTGATGATGGCACAATTATGGGTTAAGGACCTAAAGTGGATGACATATGCGAGAAACTTAAATGTCAACGACTTAGCACGCTTCTTTTTTGCGAGGAATATGAAAATAACCGCCTCCAAATCATCAGTCACACGGTTCTCCGCATGGACCTCTCAGGTGCGGTTGTTACTAAATGTGAAAGGCGATGACGTTAACATCCCACAAAACACTCGGGGTCACATTGGACAGCCTTTTCGATTGACTGCTCATGCCACAGCTATCTGTGGTACTCTTAAAAGTAGGAACAATGTGGTTGTTGTTGTTGTAGCGGCAACTGTGTGGTCAATGTGGTCAAGTCACTAGCCGGCAGTACTTGGTGAGCCAACAAAGAAACCCTGTTGACCACTTACAAAGCGACAGGTCGGTCTGTCGAGAACCACGCAGCGCCGGTGTGGCCGTCGAACGTAAGTACAACGCAGTGGAGGAAAATTCAGACTTGCCACATCACCGCCTTGAGAACATCAACTGGGTGTCTCCTAATGTTTTCTGAGGACCTTCGACATGAAAAGACGAAGGTCCTCACCGTGAGAAAATTTATTTTTTTCTGGAGATCTTGATGGTGCGCCTTAATTTGTATTGGGCGCGAATTGATGCTAACGTGCTGCACCTCTTCAATTGTCCGGCCAAGCCCTCTCAACTGAACCCCAGGTCTGTTTGGACGCATCCAGTTTAAATGAACGTTTCCTTCACCTGGATATCGAAGCAGATCCCTTGGACCTGGGAAATCAATGGATTTTCCAACAATATAACGACTCTATGCATATTGCGCTCGTTCTTCGAGACTGGCTTGTGTACTTTGCCCCAAGACAGCTGAGTTTACCATCCCAGTCATGAGACTTCAACCCGATCGAACACATATGGGTTGTTTTAGGAAAATTGCTACAAAAATACAGGGTGTCCGCCGGGAAGTTATACTGCAGGGTGTCCGTCGGGAAGGTATACTACTTTGGTTGTTTATAATTTTTGATTAAAAGAAAGAGAATGGATCTTATATTAGACAATGGCAACTATGTATGCCATACAATATCAGAAAAATTTCCGCCTCTGTTAGCCTCACAAATGCGAGTCCTTTTGAAAACATTTTTTATTACATTCAGCACGGCGTAGAATTGAGGTTGATGGATTATTTTGAACACTTCCTTGAGCAGCAGTAATGTTTTCAGCCATTCTTGCAGTACTTTGTGGGCCACCTACAGAGTTCTCTTTCTTCGCAATCATTCACTACACGATAAATAGTGCGTTTTGTTGGCACGTTGTTTCTCCCAAAAATTTCAAGTAACTTCCTCATGGTCACAGTAATCGATGACTGATTTTGATCAAATGTTTAACGATTTATCGAATATTTTTCCATAAAAAGTTTGCCATGTCTCTACTTCACGACTGCCAAAAGTGAACTGTCAAGACTATTGTTTACCAAAATGGCGGCAAAACAAAGTAGTGTACCTTCCCGGCCGACACCCTGTATTACCGTTTTAGCCGTGAAACACTAAACTCCACCTTTATATGCGCAAGGGCTTAAATAACACCCGATGTTAATTTGTCGACATTAATGCCACGTCGACTTCAAGCAGTTTTGATGCACAGTGTGGACAGACCAAATACAAAAACTTTAACTTATTTTTGTTTTTTATACAAAATTGTAAATCAACATATTTTTTGGCCTACATGTGGACTTTTTTCCAAGGAATTTTCAATGCTATTAAAATTTATAAATAAATTAGTTTATTAACGCCTGAAATATTCCTATCAATATTTATTTAATTTTCTTCACAAACTCTGTAGAACGCCTTAATTATGAGGTGTATGTAGACTTTTTTTCTTGACTGCACTAATAACTCACAGCACTTACCTAAGATTTTCTTTTCAAAAATTTCAGAAGCGGAGCGTGGCTCCATCCATGCCATCACACCTGCAAGAATAAAACAAAAATATCAATATTCCTGACCGCATAGTTGTTAGTCTAGAATTTTTTGGTAAATGAAAATGTATTTGTTTAATTATGTTTTTGTTTTTTTTCACATTTAATCGATCTTTTATCATTAGTATGACTTGAACAGTTTTGTATTTGTTTCAATTAGATTCAGAACAAAACAAAAGTCAACGCCTACTTTCGGATTTTTACAACATTTCGAGGCACTAAACTAGCATTTTTATGAAAGTTACTCGGTTAGCAAGCAAGTAGGCCTCAATTCGCTGAAGAAACGAGTTAGACATACCAAACTTATTTCTACGACAAAAAATATGAACCATAGCACACCCTGCTACACAAAAATAAACTTGTTGTTGGTTATGTACGAGGGCGGTTCGGAAAGTTTTTAGCCTATCAATGAAAGAGAATAGTTAGTTTTTCAAAAATATTTTTATTTTTCAATATAATCTCCTGAAACTTTAATACACTTAGTGCAACGCTTATCTAGCAATTCTATCCCTTGATTAAAATAGTTTTCCTCAAGGTCTTCAAAATAGTGGTTTACAACTGTAATTGCATCTTCATTTGAGGTAAAACGCTTGCCAGCAAGGAATTTTTTTTAGATATGGGAACAGGTAAAAGTCACTGGGAACTAAATCAGGAGAATAAGGTGGGTGATCAACTTTAATTCGTTGATTTTAGCCATTGTTAAAACACTCTTGTGCGCTGGTGCGTTGTCTTGATGAAAAACTATTTTTTTTGTGTTGTAAGCCAGGACGTTTTTCTCGAATTTGTACATTTAATTGATCTAAAAGGTTGCAATAGTACTCTGAATTTATTGTTTTACCCTTTTGCAGATAGTCAATCAATAAAATACCTTTGAAGTCCCAAAAAACCGTTGCCATAACCTTACCAGCCGATTGAATTGTTTTTGCCTTCTTTGGGGCACTTCTTCCAGCTTCAGTCCATTGTTTGGATAGTTCTTTTGTCTCTGGAGTATAGTGGTGGATCCATGTCTCATCAACACTAATGAAACGACGCTTAAAATCCATTTTATTTCGCTGAAAACGATCCAGACAAGCTTGAGTTATGCGTTTTTGGTCGACTGTTAACAAGTGCGGCACCACATCTTGCAGAGGCTTTTTCATCTATAGTTCTTAATGCAATATTAAATGGACTCGATCATTCGAGATGCCCAAGATATTAGCTATTTCACGCACTTTTATTCGACGATGATTTAATACCATATCATGCACTTTGGCTACAATTTGTGTTGTTGTTGCTGTTTTTGGACGTCCACTACGTGGTTCATCTTTAATGCTTGTACGACCACGTTTAAATTCAGCAACCCAATTTTTTGCTGTTGCATATGAAGGAGCACTTTCACCTAACACATTCACCATATCATTATGAATTTCTTGTCCCGATAAACCTTTTTTATGTAAATATTTATTGACACCACGCATTTCTAAATTTTCCATTGTAAAAAAATTGAAGATGCGTCTTTTGTGAACACCTGTTTCTATATGAAGGAGTTGCCAGATCGAAACAAAATTTAACATGTCGTCGGTTGATAATTTAAATGTCGTATGTGGATTTTTTGCGGTTTATAGTTAAGATCGATTCCTTAGGTTTTCCGACCTGATCTTTCATTTGGCGTAATCAGTTTTGCGATACCTCATACGGTTTTCGAGATATGGAGTGTTGAGTTTGTCGTATGTGGCATTTGCTGATGCAATTTTCAAATTAAATGTCGTATGTAACTGCCAAACGCCACATACGACAAATTTCCATATAAAACGGCAAAAAAAATTGATTTATTATTTAAATGTCGTATGTGGATTTTGCATGGCACATACGATTTTTAAATATTGAAAGAGACGTTGATCGCCAAAACATTGACGAATCAAATGCAATTATATGTTTCGATTTGCAAAATGTTTTTAATTTACCGATAGGCTACTGTTCAAACTTTTTCTATAAAAGGAAATTAGCTACCTTTAATTTAACTGCCACTTTAATATTACCAAACACTCCTAACTTAACGTATTGCGCTATATGGAACGAAACTATGAATGGTAGGTCTGGAAACGAAATTGCGAGTGGGCTAATCAAAATATTAACTCGAGTCGTAGCTGATAACCCGAAAATTAGGCGGATTATACTGTGGAGCGATTCGTGTGTCCCACAGAACAGGAACCAAATAATGGCAACGGCACTTTATCATTTTTTGCACTTAAATTCAGATATTGAGGATATAACGCAAAAGTTCTCGGAACCCGGTCATTCCTTAGTGCAGGAAGTTGATTGTGTGCATAGTACAATCGAAAAACATCTCAGACATATGGAAATTGGAAGCCCGGTCTCTTTGATTAGACAATTAAACGATTTTTGTTACGAGAATGTAAAATTAAAAATTATTCAGATGGTGCCTTCCGATTTTAAAATATATTCTCAGTTATCAAGTCAACTTTGTTTTCAACAGCTCCCATTTTCAAAGTGCAAATTTATTAATTATCAACCACATAAATACGAAATTTTTTATAAGGATTCTGGAACAGAAATTAATTATAAGAATGCTAATTTAAATAAAAATGTACGTTTCAAAAAGGATATCAAAGATATCTTAAAGTCCAAATTAGCAGTTGCTTCTTCAAAGGCAATAACTTCTGAAAAATCAAAAGATTTGAAAAGCATGATCCCTTTTTTGAAACCCGACGACATAGCTTTTTTTAATGCGGTTTTAAAATAATGTTAATCGTTGAAAATAACACAACGTTGCACTAAAAATGTACTTTTCGCGGCACATACTACAAATTGTGTATTTAGTCAAGTAAAAGAATTATACATATACTAGGAATTTTCAAACAACCCAAACATTTGGAGTTAAAATGACGATTTCAGGGTATTGAAAATTCCTAGTATGCAATTATTTTACTTGACTAAAACTACAATATGTACTATATGTCCCTTTTTAATTTTTTAACGCAGTGTCAAAATACAAAACAATGAATTATTTAAGTTTAGGTTTGTTATGAAGAGTAGATAAGTTTTTGTTTTTATTATTCGTTTTAATTGAATTGATACTCATAATTTTATTAATTTATTTTCTAATTTTAAAATTTTGTCGATGAAGACGAATTATTGTTTTCTGTATTTAATTTTTTTTTTTTTAAAGACTGAAATAAAATGTGTTCCATTATAAAGTTAAGAGTTTTATTAATGTCCTCGATAAAATGCCACCCAACCTAGGGTATGTTTTAATGGGTAACTAAAAAAATTCGATACGTAACTATTATACATAATTTCCTTACTTATATAATGTCTTAATACTTTTCAAATACATTTAGTGTTTAAATGTCGTATGTAAACATTTCGGAGGCAAAATGTCGTATGTAGCTATTTAAATGACAAAAATGTTCCATTTTACCACATACGACAATTTAATTCTGAACAAAAATCAAAATATCTTCTACCCCAAATGAGTTATAGGCATCAAACTTTTAAATTAACTAGTCAAATATTAGTAGTTTCCCCTCCTAAAATTTAAAGAAAATCGCTTTGCTAAAAAAAAAATTTATAAGAGTTCAAACTTCAAACTCAATTTACTCGAAACTATCGGAATCCACATACGACAATCAAATTATCAGCCGACGATGTGTTCATGGCAGAGATGTAAGTTTCCAAAACACTTAACTTTTTTCTGTTTATACCGCGCTTTTTGTGCTAGGCTAAGAAGTTTCCGAACCGCCCTCGTATACTAAAAAATAATCAAACTAGAAAAGGTCTAATCGGCGAATACGTACGCTCCGGCCACTATGGATTAGCCGCATGTTTGTCTACCGATGCATAAAACAGTTTGAGGAGACTGCAGATGTAAAAGACCGCCACCGGTCGGGCCGCCCACGCTCTGTTCAAACACCGCATGTCATCCGTAAACCAAGAATTCACAGAAATCCGCTCCGAAAACAGAAGATCGTGGCCCGTGACATGAATATCACGCAAAAGTCCATGAGTCGAATCATAAAAAAAAGACTTGGGACTTTCAAACGACGAACCGGACATTTATTGTCTGCAGCTTTAAAAAAAAAAATAGGATAGAAAAATGCAAACTTCTTTTGGTGAAGCACGCTGATAACACAGTGGAACATTTTTGGGGTTATTGTCTGGGGGGTGAGAAGTTCCAAGTCAGGGTGATCGTAAAGTCACATAACCTATAAACAAAATGCGACATAGATCATAGAAATCGATTAACGCGTTCTGCTTTTATTTAAAATTAAGTGAAGTTACTTAATTGTAAATAAAAGCAGAACGCGTTAATCGATTTCTATGATCTATGTCGCATTTTGTTTATAGGTTATGTGACTTTACGTAAAAGTTATAAGACTCTACACGTTTTTCCGTTTGGGATTTATATGTTTTAAAAAAAAAAAAAAAAAAATTTTGGCAAAATTTTCTTCATAAATTTATTTCTTATTGCAAAAATAGTGATTTGGTGGAGAAACAGTATATTAATGGATTAAAGAAAATGTAATTATTAATTTTTCTCAATTTATTTCAGCAAAATCGAACTAGTCGTTCTCGAGGTATGTCAAACTACGTTTTTGCCAACATTTTACAACTAAGCGAAAAAACATCAAGATAAGGGAAAAATGTAAAAGGTCATAAAAAAAAACTGGCACATACGAACGCAAAACCCTTTGAGGGTTTTAATATACTGACCTAGTACCATCACCCTGACTTGGAATTTCTCACCCCCAGATTGGCTGTTGTACTGTGTAACTTGCACAGAAAAATTTAGTTCAACGATTAAAAAATTTGTCCCGTTCAGGAAAAATTTAACAGGCAAAATGATAGAGTGTATGCGCGGTCATCTAAGGAAGCATCTGAACTGATCCCAAGGGTTGAAAAGGGCCATCAGCCAGCTGCATTCATGGTTTGGTGGGGTGTCTTTTACGATGGGGTCACTGACCTGCATTTCTGCGAACAAGGAGTCAAAACATCAGCCAATGTTTACCAAGAAACCGTTTTTGAAGCTGTTGTAAAGCCTCTTAACAATTCCCTGTTCCAAAACCATAAGGCTAAAACGTCCCAGGACTGGCTTCGAAACAATTTGCAGCGTTCATTTCCTCTGAAGAATGATCCTTAGGCAGTCCAGATTTGAAACCATTGGATTACAAATGGTGGACGGTTTTAAAGGACAACGTTTGTCACAAAAGATACCCCAACATTGGATCTCTTAAGACTGCTTTGGTTCGAGCTGTGGCCAATTTTCCAATAGACGAGGTTCGTGCCGCTATTGACGATTGGCCAGTGCGACTTAAGGCGTGTGTAAAGGCAAAAGGCGGACATTTCGAATAAGTCGATTCTTTTTGGATACAATATACATCAATAAATATATTAAAAAATATGTGGTCCAAAAACATTCAGTACTTTTTATTTTAAAGCATAAAGCGTGTGTAAACGTATTTATTTCCCTACTAAGTACTTTATATATGAATTACATTAGAGAAAACGGTTCTCATTTAACTGACATTATTTTCCACAATAAATGTAAAAAATAACACAAAAATAACTTTACTCTCATCATTATTTTTGGGTTATTTTTCATTCCATCCAATATTTATTTAAAAAAAAAACAAATCGTATAGTAGCAACTTAGTTATATTATTCTTAACATTAAAAATTATTTACTATTCTAACCATTTTCAAAAAATAAGAAATTCCCTCGTTTAAAGTGAACATAACCCATTTAGTGCAACTGCAATGGCTCTGCCATCACTGACCAACATAATTGTGGGCCATCAAAAATATTATCAAGCACTTCTCGATGTATGTTGCTGACTTTCGAATGAATTTCCTTTTGCATTTCCTTTTTTTTACACATTTCCCACAATTTGAATTTCTTTGCCACAAACCCAGTCGTATTTTCTTGTATTTCCCCTTTCCCTCTCTCTCTCTCTCTCTCGCTTCTTCTTTATGTGGCACTTGTCACATTTTTCATTGCTGGTTGGCGGTTGCCCCGCTTAATAAATGCACAAAATTACCATTTTTGATTATCAAATTTACATTGTCATGCCATGTGGTGAGACAACAACAAAACTGGAAAGGCGAGGAAAGGGAAAAAAGAAGGGGTCCAAGAAAAACGTTGTTAGCAGAAGAACGACAAAACGATTTTCTCGGTCGTTCCACTTCTTTGGACTCTATTTTGCAATACAACATAAAAAAAAACATTTCAGTTGGGGTTCACTTGATATTTTTTTTGCATCCTTTGATTGCCACACATCAGGATTTTCATTTCACTTTTTCCGCTCTCCCTGGGAGTGTATGTGCGTTTTTTTCTTTATTGCATTTTAGGCACTATTTTTTTTCTTTGTATGTGAAGGTATCATTATCTATTGTTCTCCGGATGTCTCTTAAGACATCTCTGTGTGTGTGTGTTAAATGAACGACAAGAATTTACGAGGTGGGTATCAAAAATAAAGGCCTGGCTAAAAGGAATTTGAATGTCGTTCAATGGATTTGGTCTAAACACGCTGTTGCAAACGATAATAGGTGTGACCTACTGTTGAGCAGGGTAAGGATATTAAAAAAAAATAATAAGAGAGGCCCTTTAATTTGGATTGGAGGCTGGCTATGCCTGTTAAGAAGCCAAATATGGTTCATACTTAGTGTCCAATAAACCGGGTTTTTCAGAAAACCGACCTTTCTAGTTTTTTTATTCAAACCTTATTTAAAAAAAAACACAGTCGGATTTTTTAGAAAAAAAAAACTAGCATTAACCGTCATTTTGGTTTTAGCCTTTTCTCAATCAAAAGTAAAGAAATTGTCCCATTTCCAGACTATATGAAGGCAATAAAATGAATTGCTATGAACAGAAGTTTGGTTTTTTTTTTAAAAATAAAGAAGAAAATATAGGCGGGCGTGGCCGACTATACTTATAAAGGGTGTTTTTTTATTGGGGTATAGAACTTTAAGTTGGCATCACTTTTTTAACTGGCGGCCATTTTGTCAGCTGTCAAGTGATTAATATTTAGTTTGGTTTGCCATTTCATCATGAACAGGTTGACAAAAGAACAACGCTTGCAAAATGGGCCGAAAATGAGATTCATCTCGATGCTGATTTTCATCACAAAATTTTGTTCAGTGATGAGGCTCATTTTTGGTTGAATGGCTACGTCAACAAGCAAAATTGCCGCATTTGGAGTGAAGAGAATCGACATGAGACCCTTGAGACGCCATTACATCCACAAAAACTGACTGTTTGGTGTGCTTTATGGGCTGGTGGAGTCATTGGGCCATACTTCTTCCGAAATAATGCTGGAGAGTCAGTTACCGTTAATGGAGACCGGTATAGAGCCATGATAACCGACTATTTTGTTCCCGAATTGGATGGCATGAATGTGGATGAGTTGTGGTTCCAACAAGACGGCGCTACATGCCACACAGCGCACGTCACAATCGAATTATTGAAGGAAACATTCGATGAGCGCATAATTTCGCGGAATGGACCTGTCAATTGGCCACCAAGATCGTGTGATTTGGCACCATTGGATTATTTTCTTTGGGGATATGTGAAGTCGCTCGTCTACGCCAACAAACCAGAAACGTTAGGGGACTTGGAAGCCAACATTCGTGGCGTTATTGCCAACATACGGCCCCATATGCTCGAAAAAGTGGTTGAAAATTGGACCTGTAGAATTGGCTTTATTCGAGCCAGCCGCGGCGGCCACATGCCCGAAATCATATTTAAACATTAATGGCATAAAATTATCCTTCCAATAAAGCCAAATTGATTGACATTAAAACGATTTTCTTGTGTTTTATTTCAATTCGAAGTTCTATACCTCAATAAAAAACACCCTTTATTATACATTTCCTTCTGGATGTGTACTTAGTAGCGATTATGTGTACTAAGTAGGGATTAGCCGCATGTTCGTCTACCGATGCATAAAACTGTTTGAGGAGACTGGAGATGTAAAAGAACGCCACCGGTCGGGCCGCCCACGCTCTGTTCGAACACCGCATGTCTTCAAAGACGTTAAATCAAGAATTTACAGAACTCCTCTCCGAAAACCGAAAATCATGGCCCGTGAGATAAATACCATGCAAAAGTCCATGAGTCGTATCATTAAAAAGGACTTGGGGATTTCAAACGACGTACCGGAAATTGATTCACTGCAACTTTAAAAAAATACGATTGAAAAATGCAAACGTCTTTTGGTGAAGCACGCTAATAACTTGCACAGAAAAGTTTAGTTCACCGATTAAAAAAAATTTACCGTACAGGAAAAATTTAACAAGCAAAATGATAGAGTGTACGAGGGCGACCGCAAAAGTAACTGGCCTAACATAAAAAGAACCGTTTTTTTGGAATTATTATTATTTATTTTTCAACATAATCTCCTTCCAACTCAATACACTTCATCAAACGTTTTTCAAGTTTTTTAATTCCATCCGAAAAATAAGATTTTTCAAGGCCTTCAAAATATGCCTCAGTTTCAGCCATAACCTCGCTATTGGACGAAAATTTTTTGCCTCCGAGAATTTTTTTAAAATTTGGAAACAAGAAATAATCAGAAGGAGCTAAATCTGGACTATATGGTGGATGCGGAGCAATTTCAAATCGTAATTTGGCCAGTTTTTGTTGAGTTAAAAATGCAGTGTATGAAGAAGCATTATCTTGATGAAAAAGAACTTTTTTTTCTAAATGCGGTCGTTTTATCTTGATTTCTTCACTCAACCGATCCAATAATGCACAATAATATTCACTATTTATAGTTTGTCCTTTCTCAAGATAATCAATAAATATTATACCCCTTGCATCCCAAAATACTGTGGCCATTACTTTTCCTGCTGACTTCACAGTATTCGCCTTCTTGGGACCACTTTTACCAGCTGCTATCCATTGTTTTGACTGATCTTTGCATTCTGGGATGTAGTGATGGATCCATGTTTCATCAACAGTTATGAATCGGCGCAAGAACTCTATTGGATTACGCTGATAAATCGCTAAAAGCTCCTTGGAATTGGTCCAACGGACGATTTTTTGGGGCAAAGTCAACAAACGCGGCACCCATCTTGCGGATAGCTTTTTCATGTGGAGTTCATCATGTAAACTACTCCAAACTTGTTTTTCGTGTATTTTAACAATATCAGCAAGTTCTCTGAGCTTTATTCGTCTATCTTTAGTCACTTCATTAAATACTTTTTCTAATGTTTTCAATAGTAGTAGCAGTTTTCGGTCTTCCAGAGCGTTGTTCATCTTCCGCACTTGAACGACCCATTTTAAATTGTTGAACCCAGAATTTCACGGTGGAGTATGATGGTGCATTATCACCATGAACAGAATCCAATTCATCTTTGATTAATTGTGGCGTATAACCTTTCATATAAAAGTGTTTAATTACCGCACGAAACTCTTTATTTTCCATTTTTCAAAAAATTATAAAACTTGTTTACTTCAATCACCTGTAACAAGGAAAATAATCATTAAATATTTCGGAAATTTTGACAGGTGGCTTATAAAAGATTGCTTTTAAAAAAAACAAAAAAAAGGTGGTAATAAAACAGAAAATGTGCCAGGCCAGTTAGTTTTGCGGTCGCCCTCGTACAACTTTTTTTTAATACTGTAGTGGGTACAAGTGGATACATAAATCACATTTTTCATAATTTATTTCGAAACGGTTCCATATTTGGAACTGACCGAAGACCCGCAAAACAGGTCCTTATTGCCAAGAAAAGAGATCACCGGTAAATATGGGAGTATGGGTGCTCAAATTAAAGCCGGACTCACTAGTATGTAGGCAAATGTAGATTAATTCATTTGAAACGCTGGATAATAGAAGAACCTTACTATTTCAAGTCTTTCTTTAAAAATGTTGTTGCTGGCTCGATAGACTCCTAGTGTTTGTTGGCAATGATTGGTTTTAGTTTTCCCACAAGAACTTAGCGGCGCTTACATTTATTTTGTTTACCTTTCTATTAATGAACCTTTAACTAGAGCAATGAACGAGTTTAAAAGTAACTCCAATCATAACATTGATTTTTTTGATTCGTAACGTAATTTTATTAACGTAATTTATTATTTTTTGTTGTAAGTAATTGCCTGTAAGGAATTTGTACTTCCAAAGACTAAAATAGATAATAATGGTTTTGCCCCTAAACCAAATATCGCTTCATTTTGCTTTGATTGAGTTTGGGTTCGGACTCATGGGCAAAAAAGGCCGACCATTTACCACCAGGCCGGACTTAACTACGTTTTTACTTGTGCTTTTTACACCCGCCTCGCTTTTATTTCTTGTTTTGCTAAATTTCTTCTAGCAGTGCCTTTGAGCTGATGTTGTGTATGCTGCTTTTGACTTGTTATTTATCTTCTACTTCGTTTGTTGCGTGATTTGTTCTTATTTTCGTTTGCTACGACACTCATACACAGGCACACACACACATACACTGGCAATCAAACAAACATGTGTGTGTGTGTGTGCGGCTCTGGGAGGCTTGTATTTGTGTCTTGTTTAAGGCTTCATCAAACCAAGCATCCATCCATCGCATGTTGAGACGAGTATGCGACCTCCTAAGTAGACGCTGCTGCTGTTATTGTTGTTATTTTAACAACATTCGGTTGATGTGTTCCATATCCTTAAAGACACACACACACGCACACACACTAACATTAAATGACTTGTAGATACTCGTACAGATGAAATCACCTTCACATACATACAGACGAAAAACTCTATTGTTTTTATAGCCAAGTCGCCTTTTCGCTGTACTTGTTGTTGTTGTTGCTGTTTTTCAGCCTCACATGACTTCTGGTGTCACTGGGTCTCTGTATGGGTATGCACGTGTATGCATACATACATGGCATGGCTGTGTGCGTGTGTGCTAACAATAAGAAAACGTGCTTCAATTGTCTTGCCATCGTCTTCATCATCTTCAATTTAGTTTTTCTATTGTCTCCTTTTAAAGTTTCTTAACTCGTGTCTTTGTGTCCGTCCGTCGGTTCTTCCTTTACCAAGTCCGCCCGTCCGTCCGTCCTTTAGCCAGTGTTGTGTGCGTATGATGAAGATGATCTTTTGTGGAAATCACTGTGTCTGTGTCTGCTACTCTGCATGAGTGTGAATGCGTGTGATTGTATATGTAAATGAGTGTGTGTGTGTGTGTGTGCGTGCGTGTAAGTGTGATTTTATGTACATGTAAATGTCGCATGAACGCGTGTACTTGTGTTGTTTTTGCATTTTATGCTCATTTTGTGCGCTGTGATGATGTTCAAATAACACTTTGTTTGCATATTTTCTTTCTCGTATTCTTAAAAAAATTCTTTATGGTTTTAAATGTTTATTTATAGTTTTGTTTACAAGTGTTGTCATGAATGCCTAAGTATGAGTTTCACACATAAATACACACATATATATGTGTGTGTTTAAATAAAACCCATACATTTGCACATTTGCCACATACACTCGCTAGAAAAATTGTTCGTACACCATAAACCAAAACTTTTAAACTGTAAAAATTATTCAAATAAATGAACAAAATTAATTATATTCTAAACTAAAATTTATTGAAGTATACGATATATTGAATTTTTCTTTTCTATTAAGAAGGCAATAATATTTCAATTTATTTCAGTTCATTTTTAATATTTTAAAATTATTTAATAATATGTATAAGGTTAAGAGTTTAAGAAATTATTTTGTTTCTACTTACAAATTATCAATTGTGATATAAAGGGTTTTACAATAGGGACATAACAATTTAGTATCTTTATGCCAACGCTTCCTCATACGTTTTTAATGATATTTAAGTGTCAAAACGTTAGTCGAAGTCTTAGTTTTCATCATGTTAAAGTTGACTTAGGAGCAACGTTTGCATATCATTAAAAATTACTACCGAAATTCTGCATAGGTGGTCGCCACTTTAAGAGCGCTCACTCCAATTTTCGGCCCTAATAATAGTCCCACCCGACAGGCTGTGCGTGCTATAGTGGATAAATTGGTTTCCAAATTTTCGCTTTTGGATATTCCGCTTTCATCGCTCGAAGCGATGAAAATATCGCAGCCGTAAGTGTACTCGTATCCATTCAAAGTAAGCCAAATCAGTCGATTCCACGTCGTTCTCAGCAATTGGGCATATCACAAAGCACAGTGGGACTTATTTTGCGAAAATAGCATGGCCTTCATTGTTGTAAGATAAAACTGAATCAATAACTAAAGTCACTTGATCATTTAAAACGCCGAAACTTCTCCGATCAATAAACAAAATATGCGTTATTGGACAGCAAAAGAACCACATGTGCTTCAAGAGACACAATTGCATCCGCGAAAAATTACTGTGGTGTGGTTTTCATACCGGAGGTGTGATTGGGCCGTATTTACTCGTCGATAAAAAACAATCGTCATGTTACCTTCAATGGAGAGCGCTACTGTGCCATGTAAGAAAATTATTTTTGGCCAGAATTGGATTAGTTTGACATCTCCGAAATGTGGTTTTAACAAGACGGTGTCACTAGCCACACAGCACGCGTTACAATCGATTTACTGAAAGGCAAATTCGGCGAAGCTGTTATCTTGGGAAGTGGTCTGGTCGAATGGCCACCTCGTTCATGCGATTTAACGCCATTGGATTACTTTTTTTGGGGGCCACAACAAGCCAGTGGCTTGTTGGTCTATGCCAACAAGCCAACAACTTTTCTGGTCAAAAGGTGAGCATGACTGGTGGAAAATTGCGTCCAAAGAATAGACCGCTGTACACGGACTCGTGGTAGTCTTATGACCGAAATAGAATTTCATTCTTAAAATGTAAAACTTTTGCACTACATCTGGAATAAATTCGAACTCTATATCTTAAATATTGTGTGATTTTTTAATACTTATTTATAAAATTGTTGTCCTTAACGGAAAATAGACAGATAAAATAGTGAAGGGGAAAAATTTCCAAAAACCTTTTTAAATAATAATACTTACAACGTACTTAACGACTAAAGCCCCAATATGAGCCAAGCTCACTGAAGTCTAGGAACTCAGTGTTTAAACACCTAACATGACTTATTTTTTTAAGTAAAAAATATTGCCTTTTCGTAGTTAAGTATTTCGTTTAATGCCTCCAGCAGATTATTTAATATAGCTGAAGCTAAAACTGCGGACGAAACAATTGCAGTGTCATCGGAAAATATACAGGGTGAATTATTCACGACTGGGCAAAATTGCATCTTGACCCTAGTACCCTCCGACCACCAATCCGAAAATTTTCAAACCGCAGCCAATTCGCCCCCTTGCAATTTCGGATATGGTCTTAGATGGACATATTTTCATGGAATAAGTCAAGGAATACGCTGGTGAAATTTTTTCAGTCGTGAATGAATCACCCTGTAGACATATTGCAGTTACTTAGGTGGCATCCTCAGTACATAAATTACAAAGTATAGGCGATAAGCAGGAATGCTGAGTGTAGCCAGCTGGAATAGATAATTTGTCTGAAATTGGGTAGCCTATGTAGACCTTAAGAGTCCAAGATGTCTAAAAGTTTTGTATTATTTTATTAAATTTAATTGGAAAATTATATCAAATGCAGATTTAATATTTGTAAGAATCGTACCTATTGATTTCTGTTCCTGAAAATGCGAGTGAACTATATTCCTTATTCTTACCAAATAAAAAGAATAAAATAAAATCTACAAACTTTACATTAAGAATTCTTTCAAAAAGAATTTTCTTTTTTATAGGAAAAAACCTTTGCTTCTTTAAATTGATTTGGAAAATATCCTTGTTTATATGACGCATTAAAAAGCACAACCAAATACTTTATTCCCTTCTTCGGGGGGCCTTTCAGCAACTATTGTTAATACAGTGTGATCCATCGATAGGTATTTTTTCAGAACAAAAAAAATATAAAAATTCAAACCAAGTGTGGAATCTTTATTGGTAACAATTTGAAAGGACATTTTATGGCATTTATTTTTTGAATATTATTTAATTCAAATGTTGGCCGCATCTACGCCTCAGGGTTTCCATTCTGAGTGTCTAATTTTGGATGACTCCTTCGAGCATTTCGACCGGTATGGCTTTAATGACATGTGTAATGTTGGCTTCCAAAAACCTGAATCGTAGCTGGTTTGTCAGCATTGGCTTTGGACTTTACGTAACCCCAAAGAAAAATGTCTAAAGATGTGATATCACTTGATCTAGACGGCCGACTCACCTGGCCAAAACTTGAAATTAGCTGCTTTTCCAAATGACCTCTCAATAGATCCATTGTTTTAGCAGCTGTATGGCAAATGACACCTTCCTGTTGAAACCAAGTGTCGTCAAGATTACGGGCTTCAATTTCAGGTAGCATAAAGATCGATATCAAAAAATATACACCGATATGCACCAACAAAATTTTGGTCGAAAACAGCGGATCTTTCCGTTTCTCACCGAACGCTCATTTCCATAATACTGTTGGCAACAGTTGAAGAAAATTATATTTAAAAAAATAAATGCCATAAAATGTCATTTCAAATTACCAATAAAAATTCCACACTTGATTTGAATTTTTATATTTATTTTTTGTTCTGAAAAAATACCTCTAGATGGATGACCCTATAAATATCGTGACGATTTGATTAATAGTTTCATAATCTGTAATACTCGTACTATGTACGTATGTTTAACTGACTTTTTATATATCTAAAGAAACGTATCCAGTTGGAGTTTTTAAAATCCAAATGGTAGTAAAGTTGGTATCTATTGAAGTTGTTATTTACAATTATTTAAACAGGTAAGTAGTTCGTGCTGAAAATTTAATATTAAGCCAATTAAAAAGAACATAATTTAAAGTTGTCGCATGTAAAACTTTAGATGGCACAAAAGTGTGTCCGCTGGGATAGACAGTTTTCATGGTGTATGAGCACATTACCCCATATGTTAGGTCTGGTGCAACCCATTACTGGTGCATGCTATTGAAATCGCCTCCAAGAATGTATTTGGTAAATCTGGCCAATCTATAAAGATCAGAAGCAAAAGCTGCTTCCCTTTTTGCATCTCTACCTGCCAATGCCCCAGGAAAGTAACATTAATAAATATGAATGCGTTCTGTGGCTGTAGTTACCTTAATTTGGGAGTCTATCATGCACAATATTTTTTCAAAACAATAAATATCGGCTACGGAAGGTAATTATATTAAATTATCTTTTTTTTACTAAAAACAAAAAAGGGTTACTTTTCCAGCAAAGTATTTGTACATTTTGAACATTTTTTCAAAACAGGATAAAGGTTATTAATTTTTAGCAATGTTCAAATATATGAATATTACCACCACTCAATTAAAATTTTCGTAAATAAGCTATACTATTTATCAGATATTGTAACGTTATCTAAAAATAAACACATAAAATGTGTGTGTTTAGTATGTATGCGCGATTTTTATTGTGTTCGGTGAAAACTCTATTGGCGGCAGTTCTCGATAAATTCCAAACCGCCTGCCCTTAAGTGTATAGTTTTTTTTTTTTTAAATAGTTTATTTTTTGTTTATTTTCCTTTTTTAAGTTTATATTCTTAAATATTTAAAAAATAATTGATAATAATAGGGTAATAATTATCTTAGCCTTTAAACAATATATATTGTGTAATTCAATTCAAGCATTCTAAAGAGAAACGATCTTAAACTTTTATAAATAAAATATGCAGATAGTTTTGAATATAAGTATAAGTAAGTAGCAAAGATGACAGCTAAAGACCGCGCTAACTGCGTTGGTTAATAAAAAGGGGAAAGCGGGCTGCAGAAAATACCCATCAAGTGAGAGAGGAGGTCGAGGAAATTCCAGATTCGATAATATACAAATTCTTTTCATATTTAAAATTTTTTAACACAATTGAATAAATTTAACTAAAACCAAACCAAATTTAACTATAAACGTTGTTGTATTTTAAATGATAATAACCAATAATTAAGTGCAATAAAATATAAACTAAAGGTAATCAAATATAAATGATAAGGTAAAATGCATGAAATAATGTTGGCTTGGGCTAGAGGAGTTTTAAAGTTTTTCATCATAATAAAATTGTTAAAAATTCTAAGAACCATTTTTAAGAATTTGTTTTCGCTTCAAGTCACTGAATTTTAAATAAATCAAAATCGAAATGCTCTACAAAGGTAAGTCTGTTCTCAAAATGGCTTAAAAACGAAAAGGAGAAGTAAAAGAAATATTAAACTTGATGTGATAAGTGCCTCAATCACTTAGAAAACAGGTTTATTTTTGTTTTATCAATAATTGTCAGCATTAGCAGCATCAGCACATGATCAATGTAAAAAAGTCCTTTTAAAATCTATAAAAAATTAAAACAAAATTCTCTCCTTCACAGACGGTTGTTCAATTGGGACAGAGAGAAGTTTTCTAATATTTAGTATCCATCAAATCGGTAAATGTCTTAATGTGGTTTCTCCGTCTTAATGTGGTTTCTCCGTTCCATTAATAAATACGTTCGTAAAATAGCAAATAGGCTTGAGCATTCAAAACTTCACTTTCGCTGGCATCGGTTACCCGGGAATCGGAAACATAGTACCATTTACCCATTGGCATCTGGACGTTGCGCGCTTCTTCAATGCCACCCACAGCACCGGCGGTATCGAGAGGACTGGGCGTTGTCGGCGATGCTGGTACGGACGACGATTCTTCAGGCTCCGAAGATGACGAAGTATTGGAAGAGTCTAAACTGCTGCTGCAGGAGTTGGAAAAGTCATCACTGTCATTGACCGCCTTCATGCGCAAGTCTCGGGCTTTCTCCCGGGCCAATAGTTCCTCCAACTTCTTGCGTTGCTCATCGTCCTGATCCAATTCAGCCTTACTGCCCTGCGGTATAAACTTCCAACGTTTGTCGTCGCTGGTAATTTTCGGTCGCACCTTTACGTAGGCCGTGTAATGGCCACCATACATGCTGCCCGAATGTTCGACAACACCGTACAGAGCGTATAATAACTTATTCTGCTTGCGGTCGTTGTTGGGCATAGCCGGATTAATACAGTACATTCGTTGCTTGAGGTCTTGTGATGATGAAGTAGAGCTCAACGAAACTGCAGACACCCCTGCTTCTGCATAAAAGTCTATTAGACTGCTTTTTGAAAAAAATTAACTTTTGTAAATATGTGAATTTTTGTATCGCCTTAAAAAATCTAATGTCAATAAACGGCATACTATTTGCAAATATGTGAAGTCACCTGATATGAACATATTTCGATAAACGGCGTACATTTTTTTTGGAAATGTAGCCTGAAACCGAAAATACGTACAAATATTTTTGTCAATATGTGAAATTTTTTATCACAGGATGCCTTATCAATTTTTTGTTTGAATATTTTAATTTTTTAATTGCACCGAAAAGTTTATCTTTTGTATAGCAACCACAACTTCACGTTTTGGGGCCTATGTCTTCAACAATTTTTATCAGAAATAATAGTGCTGCATATCGTTGCAAAGATCAATTTTTTCTCTTAACACCGCGTTCATGTTTTTTTAAAAACGTTTTACAAATAAAGCAGTTAAGCATAATTTTATTCAAAAAAAATAAAAAATAGATTTATATGGTTGTCTCTTGAAGTAATCTGAAAAATCGGAGACCAGATTCGTGATTAGCAGCCCCAAACCAAGTAATATTTTCACTTATATTGGAAGCACTCATACTTTGGTTTCTCCTTTCTCCCGCTGTCTGCTTAGACGCTCGCCCAGTTCGAGAATTAGAAAAAGTAGAACCGGCGGATCGTACGTTTTTAATAAAGTATAGAACCGAAGAGTAGCTTCTGGCAATAGTCTGAGCAATTTTACGCAGTGATTGTGCAATTTACGGATAATTCCTCTCTCAAGAAATACTTGCTATTTAAAAAATACTAATATTGAATCAAACAAAGCTTTTTCAGACTAAATTAATACTTCTTGTATTTTTCAATGCCGATTTTTGACCCTTTTTCGTTGGGTCAAAAATCGAATGTACGAATACATTTTTTGGTAAGAAAGCATTGCCACACTTAATTTAAGTGTTGTAAAATAGAGTAGCAAAAATGATAAGTAAAAGAAAATACACCGAGAATAATCATCGTTGGCTTAAAATTGGTAAATAAATATATTCTTATAATTTTTTTTAATTGGTTCAATATTAAATTTTTCCAGCGTACGAATATTTATGCTGGCAAGTGTATGAGTGAACTTGTTCGTTTGTGTTTTAAACAACTGAATACTACGGAATGGCTTCTTTTGGCTGCAGAAACGTTCGTTGTCCCTTTTGATTTAAAGTTCATAAAATTGTCGGTTTCCGTTTTCCATGTGGTTTACTGGTTAATTTCATTTGCATTTTGATTGCATTTCTATGTCGGTCGGTTTGCTTGCCCTTTTTTCTTGCGGTAGGTAAGGAAAAATCATGGCTAATGGCCATGTGTGCACACTTAGTTTTGCATGAAAGCAAAAAGGGGCTTACCAAATTATGGCAGAGCTTCTTGTGGCACAGAAAAAGGCTAGCCTATCAAATGTTTAACCCTCCGGCGGGTGAGAAGGTCTGGCCTGGGGACCTTTTTCATTTTCAAACTGATATTACTCCTTGATGGTCCATGGGAAGTATACGCGACCCCCACACGTATTCCAAGGATATTTTATCTAGAATCGTTTTAAAAAAATTCAAAGCGATCCGACCAATAGTTTAGTTTCTATTGAGATTTTAATGTGTTTAGTACGGGAACGTGTGAAAAGGTTCAAATTTCAAGAAATCGTTAATAAAAGCACTGCCTTTTGGCTTGTTTTATTGTTTGAACACATCACAAACGTGTTCCTCGAATTTTAGTTACTTTTTGGATTATTTTATTGTGCCTTTCCTTGAAACATAATAAACTTTCCGTCCCTTTTTGAATTTGTGTTACCGTCCCTTTTGAGTTGTTTGAATTTACCCTTACTTTTTACGCATACTCTTACCTACTCTTACTCTCACGCAGATGTACAAGCTAGAAGCCAGGTAGACGTAGAAAAGGGTATAAAAGCGGCTGTAGTTTCGTAAACCACGTCAGTGAAAGTTGAGACAGTGAACAGTGAACATCGAGTGCGAAATTTTTATTTTGAATTTTATAAAGAGAAATACAATGGCAGAGGAAAATTTAGACATTGCTGAAATTGTGGTACGTCGTAGTACACGCTACCAGCAAATGAGTGAGGGTGAAAGACGTGCAGTGGATGATAGATTTGCGGTCTTTATGAGTGCGGAGATGAGTGATGAAGGTGATATTCCTTCATTTGGTCTTGAAGGTGCGGATGATGACGATTTCACATATCAAGCAAATTTTCATGTTGATGATGCGGAAACTGAACCACAACTGAATTATTAGTGATGATGAACAGGAAGAAACTGATGCTCAGCAAACAAGTGACAATTACTTCATTTCCAAAGATGGCACCAAATGGTCTAAAAATGCACCACCGACTTCCCGTACTCGTGCTCATAACGTGGTCGACTAAACAAGGAGGAATCCGGGACCAATAGGAACCACATATGACCCCTTTACCATATTCCGCTCGATCGTCACCGAAGACACGGCATACATCAAAATACGCGAATCAAATCGGAAAGGCAGGGAAGTGAATTTGGCAAATCCAACTAACACAAAGGAATGGAAACCAACCAATTTGAAAGAGTTCGATGCTTTTTGCCTATTATTTTGTATGCTGGACTCACTAAATAGTGAACCTCTTGAAGAGTAATGGGGCCAACGCGCTGTCCAATATATAAAGCTGCATTATCATTAGATCGTATGAAGTGCATTAAACAATGCCTTAGATTCGACAATGGAAATACGCGACAGCAGCGACTAATCAACAGCAAAACTGCGGCTATTGATGATATTTGGCAAATGTTGCAGTCTAACTTGGCAGCAGCTTACACTCCGCATGATGCAGTGACCGTTGATGAGCAGTTATTCCCATACAGAGGCCGCACCCGCTTCACACAATACATTCCATCGAAGCCTGCCAAGTACGGTATAAAGATATGGTGGTTGTGCGACTCAAAATCATTTTATCCTGTCAAGGGAATGATTTACTCTGGAAAATTGCCGGACCAGACACGAGAGGGCAGAATGTTGTACTTCAACTATCGGAGAGATATTTGAATACAGACCGCACAATTTATGCCGACAATTTTTTCACAACTTTGGATTTGGCGCGTACTTTGATCAGGAAGGAAACCGCATATGTTGGAACAGTGCGCTCGAATAAGACATGTGTGCCTCGGGAATTCCAAAAAAGCATACGCGTCCTGTAAACGGCACATTTTTCGGCTTCAACGAAGGCGATATAGCACTATGTTCATATATGACGCGCAAAATAAAAAGGGACCTAAGGTTAAAAAACAGTTTTGTTCAGGAGAGCCATTTTTAAGATTAGGTCCCTCTCTATTTGCGCTTAAAATCGTCGACTTCGGTTTCATAAAACGCGCATATCTCTCGAAGGGAACACTTTTAGGGCATGGGATCTGCCTCATTCGATGCTTAGATGTTGTCCACATCAAAAAAAATGAAAATTGATTTTTACCCTTAGGTCCCCTTTTCTGTGCGCTTTTATATATGTGCCCAAGAAGAACAAAGCGGTAATTTTGCTGGCGACACAACATTATACTTGCGGTGTGGACATGCAAACTGAAAAGAAGAAGCCGTTCGCTATTTTGGGTTACAACTCCAACAAATCAGGCGTTGATACAATGGACCAGATGCTTGGCACATATACATGCAAGCGCTCAACAAACCGCTGGCCTGCATTTATTTCATACATCGAGAAGAAGCCAATAATGACAGACGACAGTCATTCCTACTGATGCTGACAAAACAATTGGCACTACCATACATAGAGGAACGAGGGCTGTACAACCGCATATCCAAGGATACGGAACGCAATGGAAGCATTTGATGTAAAGGTAAGAAAAAACAATTCTAATGTTCAAAAGCAGAATAACTACATAATTTTGTTCTTTTTAGATATTATCAAGACCGGCAGAAGGAGCTGCGCCGTCGTTTGCGTCTAGAACGAACAGGCCATCATGTCGCCTATGCCGTTCTGAGTACGGACGGCAGCGGAAACAAGTTTGTGCAGAGCATTCAACACTTGTGCATCGATGCTACACCTGCACAAAAAATATGTTGGACGGGGGCTTTTTTAGGCTTTTTTCATATAAAACTCATAAAAAAATAATAATGTTATATATAAAAAAAAAAAAAATTATCTAACATTCATTATACATGTATAATTAGTAAATACTAATAAATCAAAACAAAAAAATGTAAAAAAATGCGTTTTCATATCAAATTCCATACAAATATAAATAGGTCCCTGTGGACTTTGTACTTCGTATAAGGGCAACGAATGACTCAACCGACGGAGGGTTAAGTGAAAAGAATTTTTCTAGATTTAATTTCTAAAGAAAAAATAGCTCTTAACGCTTAAAAGATTAAGTATAATTGTGGTTTGAGAAATCAGCCCTAGTGTTTTTGTTTCCCGGACTTTTACACTTTTAGAGTTTTTCGGATATCGGGAAATATCAAACGACTTCAAAATTAAGTGGAGTTTCGACTAATGCGACAACACAAAAAGCTACCGCTGCGAGTGCAGAGCCTTCTACACAAAAACCAGTACATCCACACAAACAGAGAAAAAATCAGTTGGAAATGGGTTCGCACTAAAGGGTGATCCTACCATACTGCACTATGTTAGTTGTGCGTCACAACTTAACGTCAAGTTTTTTGTCAAACTTAATTTGACATTTTCCTGTTTCAGTGTTTGACAAATTAAACCATGACGAGGTTCACAAGTAAGCAGCACATTTAAGTTTTTGAAGCCTTTTACAAAAATGGGCGTTCAAATCAAAATGCATTGCGTACACTTGGTGAATTAATTGGTCAGCATAATCGAAGAAATCAGTCCACTGTGTAATCGTTAACAAGCAGAATTGCGCATTTAGGAAAATGAAAATCCACGAGTGATTGTTAGAAAGCCGATGCATCCACCATCCAAAGAGTGATTGTTTTGTGCGGTTTATGAGCTGGCGGCGTCATCGGGCCGTACTACTTCGAAAATGAGGTCGCCCAAGCAGTAAACGTGAATGGTGTTCGCTATCGCGAGACTAAAGTAAATCTTTTGGCCAGAATTTGAGGATTTGGATCAGGACGATATGTGCTTCCAAAAGGATGGTGATACTTGATACAGAGCACAAAAAACAATCGCTTTTTTGCGCAAGATATTCAATATCCGTGTTATCTCACGTTGAGCCAATGATTGTTGGCCGCTTCGATCATGGGACATGACACCGTTGGACATCTTTCATTGGCAAAATTTAAAGGAAAAGTGTACGTCAATAAGCCAAGAACAATACAAGAGCATAAGGATGAGATAAATCGGCACATTAACCACATTAAACCTCCATTATGTCTCAGTCATTTAACGATGGAGATAGAGATATGCCACCGGATAGAGATATGTCACCGAAGCCATGGCTAGCAGTTGACTGATATTTTTTATCACATAAAATTGCCATAGATCGTTCTACTATAATCAAAAATATTTAGAAATTTCTGTAAAAACTTTTTGTTGTTTTTACAATTAACATTGTGCGTTTTGGTTGGACCACCCTTTAGTTAGTGCATAGAAAAGTCTTTGGGACATTACATCTCCAAAAGAAAAACTATTTCCTGTATTTTTGAATTTAGTACACTTTGAATCTAAGAGAGAAGACGCTAAATCGAAGGAAAAACTATTTAAAGATGTGCATGAAATCTCTCTGATTAATCTATGCTTTTTGTGAGCACCCAGAGAAATAGAGAAATAATTTGTCAAAAAATAGTTAATTTACATTGAAATGCTTGTAGAAAGTAAATCAAATCGATTTAAAATTCAATTATAGTTTTTAAACACCCACATCCACAACAATTTGCTAAAGCAAATATAACGAAAAACTCAACCAAAATAAAAAAAAACAATTGTGAAAATGAAAAATGCAGTTTTCCATTACAACTTCTGAGAATGTGTGTGTGTGTGGGTGTGCTTAGAAGACAAATACAAAAAAGTAACCCTGGCCATACATAGTTTCCTCTTGGAGAGCCAAAATTAAAGCAAGCACTAAAACCCCGAAATTCCTTTGTGATACCGGAGTTTTGAGGAACACCGCACTGCTCAACATACACACACACACATGCACCCGCACTCACACACACAAACGTACTCTAGTGGAGCAAGATAAACAACATGTGAAACTACAACTGCTGCAACACGATGACAAGCAATAGCAACTGCAGCAGAGTAGAAGCAACAAGACAACAGCAGCAGGCAGCAACACTCATACTCGTACTAGAGCCCGGCTACTGCAGTAGCTACACAACCAACAACATCAGCAGCAGCTGCAGCATCAGCAACATAACGAAGCACACACTCGAATTATCAGAAGGTCTTTGAGGCAGTTTGCCTTACTCATGGAGATATCGCTTCCCTTTTAGGGCTGTAAAAAAGTTCGGTCTGGACTTTGTTCGTACACTGGAAAAAAAACTATTAAGGATTTTATACCACATATGGACAATATTAAAGTATATTAACGCTATCATCTTAATATTTCATTTAAAAAGCATCGGAATATATTTAAAGTTTTCCAAATACGGCTTATTTTAACGAGTAGAAAAGTACAAATAAGAGAATTTGAAAATTTCCATAGGAGTTTGCCAACAAGTGGGCAAATTAAGTTCAGCCGGGCCGAAGCTTAAATATCCTTTATCATGGACAACAGTTCTACTTAAATATAAAAATTTTGTTGAGTAGGCATGGAACAGCCCATTTTTCTCTCAGGGTGTGTACTACTATCTTTATATCCGTATTTGCCCAAGATATATAATCTATAAAAGTTCAGGGTTGTGTGGGCGGTGCCACACCCCTTGTCCAATTTTACAATAACTTAGTCTTTGATTACTGCTAAGACATTAATTATATTCCGTTAACATTTTATAACGATCGTTCCATTACTTTACCCATAAATCTGATTTTTAAGACGGGGCGTGGCACTTTTGCTCGGGATGTGTTTTGATCCATGCCAACGTCATATGATTCAAATATTATTGTGATATCTCAAAGGGTTTATGATATATTGTCTTGTACGGTTAAGGGTTGTGTTGACGGTGCCACGCCCCTTGTCCAATTTTACCATAGCATCATAGCCTATAAAACCCTCCTAGTCAATAATTTCTTTCTGCTAAAAAATTTTAACAAGCGGTACTTTTCATTGTCCATAAATAGATTTTTTAAAAAGGGCGTGTCAGCTCCCACATTTCTACCAGGATGTGTTTCGATCAATGTCAACATCATGTGTACCAAATATCATAGTAATATCTCGAAGAGTTTACGATATATTGTCTTTTTCAGGTAAGCGTTGTGTGGGCGGTGCCACGTCCTTGTCCAATTTTACAATAACTTAGTCTTTTATTACTGCTAAGACATTAATTATATTCCGTTAACATTTTATAACGATCGTTCCATTACTTTACCCATAAATCTGATTTTTTAGACGGGGCGTGGCACTTTTGCTCGGGATGTGTTTTGATCCATGCCAACATTATATATTTCAAATATCATGTTATCTCGAATAGTTCATGACATTTGGTCTTTTTTAGTTAAGGGTTGTGTGAGCGGTACCACGCCCCTTGTCCAATTTTACCATAGCATCATAGCCTGTAAAACCCTCCTAGTCAATAATTTCAATCTGATAAAAAAATTTTAACAATCGGTCCTTTTCATTGTCCATAAATACGATTTTTTAAAGGTGTGCGTGCCACCTCCCAATTTTCCTCTGGAATGTGTTTCGATCCATGCCAACATCATATGTTTCAAATATCATTGTGATATCTCGAAGAGTTCATGATACATTGTCTTGTTCAGTTAGGGGTTGTGTTGGCGGTGGCACGCCTACTTGCCCAATTTTGCCATGGCATAGTCTATAATGAATTCCTCGTCATTAATTGCATTCTGTTACAATTTTATAACTATCGGTTCATTACATTAGAAATAAATGCGATTTTGGGAAGGGGCGAATATGGGCCAGATAGGTCAAGAGGTAGAAATTTTCCCTGGACTAGGTCAACCTCTGGACCTCAACCACAAGGACTGGGAAAAATCAACAACCCTGAGCTTATGTTAGAGTTGGAGTATATGTTAGAGTTGCATATACTCCAACTCTAACATAAGCTCAGGGTTGTTGATTTTTCCCAGTCCTTGTGGTTGAGGTCCAGAGGTTGACCTAGTCCAGGGAAAATTTCTACCTCTTGATCGATCTGGCCCATATTCACTGCCAAACGTTTCAGTCCATCGACACACGTTTTGACATTTCAGCCACGTAGCTTAAATAGTGCGACCTGTAGTTTGCTTTCCACAGACAGACAGACATGACAGGATCATCTAAGAATTTAATGACGATTCAGAATATAAGTATAGGTGGGGGCGCGATAATTTGCTTTTTGCACTGCAGGCAGTGGCAGCACTGCTGGTCGAAGAGAGTGGAGAGTGTGCGTGGCTGACGGGAGATTTGTATTCGTCTGCTTTTCAGTTGCCATCATGCATTGGACACGTGAGTAGAGCTCATTTAATGGTGAAGTGTATTTTTCAAATGTGCACTCGATTATTGCAGTGCAGCGTGCTTTTGGTTTACGATTCGCTGTTCACCGCGAGGACGTGTTTCTCGACGGAAAATAATTTTAAATTGGGTAACTTCATTGAGAACAGCGGGGACAATGTCATGTGTACAAAGGGGACCTGAGAGAAGTCCCAGCACCTTGGAAGATCTAAAGAACAATTTTAAGGCTAAAATTGGCAGAATACCAGTCGGCATGCTTGTTAGAGTTCATGAAAACACCAGAAAACGTATGCAGCCTTTTGTGGATAGCGAAGGTCGACATTTGCCATATACACTACTTAAAACCATGCAATTTTAAAATTCGCTTACGGTTCAATATAATTAAAATATAAAATTAATTTTTCTAAGGTTCATCATTTTTTTATTTCATTTCCTAATAAACGAAATACCGCGCTTCACCCCGTACTCTATGGGATCTCCGACCATTATTGAGAGGTGTAGCAAATGGAATGACAAAGTAAATATACCCTTTATTCGATGTTGGAGGGCACGAGCGCTGCTATGTATAATTCTGGCCTGATAATGAAAATGAGAATATTTATCATCAAAAATGGTTTTATTGTTTTCAAAGTATTCTCCAGCATGATTTATACACTTTTACATGCGCTCAAACCAATTGTCGAAGCACTTTTTCCCCTCCGATTGAGACACGTCCATAACATGGTTTTTGAACGCTTCAACAGCATCTTCTGGCGACGAAAATCGTTGAATACTCATTAGCGCTGGTTTGAGCCGATGTGTGAGAGCTCGAATTGGCATGGTGCACAATGATTCGTCTTCTCTTGTTCGTCTATCAAATTTCTCCGCAGACTTCAGGCAAACAAATTGCGGTGTACCACTCAGAATTGACCGTCCTACGTTGCTCAAGCGGAACTGTCGCCACATGACCAGTTTTGCCGCACAAACAGGCGACCATTTGCTTCGAAGTGCTTCTTCCGCGAACAACTTTTGTTGGATTTGGCTCGTATTTGAAGACCCACACGGACGATTGCTGTTTTGTTTCGGGCTCATACGCATAGATCCATGATTCGTCACCTATGACGATCTTATAAACGTCTTTCGAAGCACCTCGATCGTATTTTTCAAAATTTGTTCGCACCAATCGACACGAGCTTTATTTTGAGCGATTGTCAAATTGTGCGGGATCCAAGGAGAACAAATCTTTCTTAGGGCCAGGTGTTCATGCAATATCGAATGTATGCTGGCGGAAGAAATGCCCAAGGATGCGTCTATCTCACGTTATAACACATGACGATCTTAACAACACACAAATGATGATCGTACGTCAACACGTTCTGAGTACGTTTATGCAAAAAAATGTTTAACTTTCCAATGGAAACGTCAGATGGTGCCTGGCAACACTCAGTGTTTGCCTAGGCCAGAAATATATATAGCACCCTCGTAAATGATTTTGTTCACCTAAGGATTCTGCTGAGTCTTGAATTTTGCAAAAGAAACCTATGTGAAGTATTAACGGGGTCAAAGAAATTTGAATACGTGATAAATAATCACGCATGATCAGAAACCAACCAATATTAGTAGATCGCCAGTTCTAGTAGGTAGGTTTTTAAAGATAAAGTCGACCCCCGCTGTGTGAGACTAATAGGTTCAAAAATGGCCAAATAGTCAAACATGTTGGTGGTAATGTTATTTGGTCTAGGGCTGTTTCACCTAGTGGGGAACTGGACCTTCGGTAAAAATAAATGGAATATAACGAAATATTATCTGAGTATTTTGCAAAACAACTTGCCCGATTTTCATAGAGGAATAAGCCAATTCGGAAACTAAAATATTAAATCAGCAAGACGGGGATCTCAAACACCCCGCTAAAATGGTGCAATCCTGATTTCTGAGCAAAAGTTTCAAATAATAAAATTTTTGGGCAATTGTAAAAAGACGACTATCCGAGCCCCAATATCTTTGCAGGATCATTGGTCGAGAGTTTCTGCAGAAAGGGATAGTATTCCACCACAAACAAAAATCTAGTCAAAAGAATTTTTACCAAAATGGACAAAACAGGATTCAAAGGGTTGGGAATTTCCATCTGACTTATTTAAATACTTCTTAAAGAAATTGAATCTTTTTTTTTGTTTTTATTAAAGAAAAATGTCTAAGTTACGAGTATATGCTGTAAGAACAAAATTTTTGTTTGTGTAAAAAATACAAAAGTTTCGAAAGAAATTTTGAAAAATGTAATTTATGCATCCACTTGTACCCACTACAGTATTACGATGGCGACCGCAAAACTAACTGGCCTGGCACATTTTCTCTTTTATTAGCAACTTATTTTTGTTTTTTAAAAGCAATCTTTTATAAGCCATCTTTCAAAATTTCCGAAATATTTAATGATTATTTTCTTTGTTACAGGTGATTGAAGTAAACAAGTTTTATAATTTTTGAAAAATGGAAAATAAAGAGTTTCGTGCGGTAATTAAACATTTTTATATGAAAGGTTATACGCCACAATCAATCAAAGATGAATTGGATTCTGTTCATGGTGATAATGCACCATCATACTCCACCGTGAAATTCTGGGTTCAACAATTTAAAATGGGTCGTTCAAGTACGGAAGATAAACAACGCTCTGGAAGACCGAAAACTGCTACTACTATTGAAAACATTAGAAAAATATTTAATGAAGTGACTAAAGATAGACGAATAAAGCTCAGAGAACTTGCTGATATTGTTAAAATACACGAAAAACATGTTTGGAGTATTTTACATGATGAACTCCACATGAAAAAGCTATCCGCAAGATGGGTGCCGCGTTTGTTGACTTTGCCCCAAAAAATCGTTCGTTGGACCAATTCCGAGAAGCTTTTAGTGATTTATCAGCGTAATCCAATAGAGTTCTTGCGCCGATTCATAACTGTTGATTAAACATGGATCCATCACTACATCCCAGAATGCAAAGAACAGTCAAAACAATGGAAAGAAGCTGGTAAAAGTGGTCCCAAGAAGGCGAAAACTGTTAAGTCAGCAGGAAAAGTAATGGCCACAGTATTTTGGGATGCAAGGGGTATAATATTTATTGATTATCTTGAGAAAGGAAAAACTATAAATAGTGAATATTATTGTGCATTATTGGATCGGTTGAGTGAAGAAATCAAGATAAAACGACCGCATTTAAAAAAAAAGTTCTTTTTCATCAAGATAATGCTCCTTCACACACTGCATTTTAAACTCAACAAAAACTGGCCGAATCACGATTTGAAATTGCTCCGCATCCACCATATGGTCCAGATTTAGCTCCTTCTGATTATTTCTTGTTTCCAAATTTAAAAAAATTTAGCGGTGGCAAAAAATTTTCGTCCAATAACGAGGTTATTGCTGAAACTGAGGCATATTTTGAAGGTCTTGAAAAATCTTATTTTTCGGATGGAATTAAAAAACTTGAAAAACGTTTGATGAAGTGTATTGAGTTGGAAGGAGATTATGTTGAAAAATAAATAATAATAATTCCAAAAAAACGGTTCTTTTTATGTTAGGCCAGTTACTTTTGCGGTCGCCCTCGTAAGCCGATTTTCAAAAATCAGGCTATGTAAACCTTTACATGTTCACAACAAAAAAAGTTATAAGCCGTTTATTGAAAATATTTTCTTTATGAGGCGATAAAAAAATGGGTAGATTGCAATTAAAGATTTATAGGGTGATCCATCTAGAGGTATTTTTTTCAATAGGGTTTTTTCACAGATTACGCGTGAGTTTTATTAAACATATTTATTTTTTTTCAGCACTGTTTAACATTTCATCGTGAAAAGTACTACATTGCAACAACGTCTCCTAATTGTGCAACAGTATAATGGAAATGAGCGATCGGTAAGAAACTGCCTTCGGCCAAAATCTTGTTCAGCCATGGGGCCCATTTCTTATTTACTTATTTATTTATTTAAGTCTATGGAAGTACAAATTCCATACAGACTATTTCTTACATCTAAAAGTAAATTAAATCTAAGTTATTAATACAATTTCATAACGAATCAAACAAATCAATGCTCTGATTGGAGATACTATTGAACTCTTTCATTGCTCTAGTTATAGGTTCATTAAGAGAATAATTCGTTCTATGAACAGGTAAACAAAACAAGTTAAACAAGTTTCTGGCTCAACAACAAACAAAATTGCCACATTTGGGCTGAAGAGCAACCAAAAGAGGTACCCAGAGAGAACCAAGGTTTGGTGCATGTTATGGCCTAGTAGAATCATTTATCCATATTTTTTCAAAAAGACGATGGCCGTAACGTAACCGTGAACGGTGCCCGATCTCGCGCCATGATATCGAACTTTTTGCTAACTCAAATTGAAGCCCGTAATCTTGACGACACTTGGTTTCAACATGACAGTGCCACTTGCCGTACAGCTGCTCAAACAATGTATCTATTGAGAGGTAATTTCGAAGACCAGCTAAATTCTCGTTTTGGACCGGTGAGTTGGCCGCCTAGATCAAGTGATATCACACCTTTAGACATTTTTCTTTAGGGTTACGTAAAGTCCAAAGTCTATGCTGACAAACAAGCTACGATTCAGGTTTTGGAAGCCAACATTACGCGTGTCATTAACGTCATACCGGTCGAAATGCTCGAATGATTCATTCAAAATTGGACCCTCAGAATAGAAACCCTGGGGCGTTGTTGTGTCCATACTTTGAAGGAAATTATATTCAAAAAATAAATGGCATAAAATGTTCTTTCGAATAAACATTAAAGATTCCACACTTGATTTAAAGTTTTGTATTTTTTTTTATTTTGATTTTTTCAAATCACCTGATATAAAAAAATACAAAAAATGTTGTAATATGATTTCAAAAAGCAGTTGGAAAGAACAACTTTTAATTACATGCAGGGGTGACTGCAGTTTCGGTGAGCGCCACTTCACCACAAGCAAAAGCGGTGACTGCAATCGATAAGCGCCGCAGGCCCCAAGCAACGAATGTGATGTAACTATGTTTGGCGGCAATACACTTAAGGGCAGGCAATTTCACATTTAATGAGAACTGCCGGCAGTCTAGTTTGTCAACGAATACAATAAAAATCAGTAAATACGAGGGCGGTTCGGAAAGTTCTTAGTCTATCAATGAAAGAGAATAGTTAGTTTTTCAAAAATATTTTTATTTTTCAATATAATCTCCTGCAACTTCAATACACTTAGTGCAACGCTTATCTAGCAATTCTATCCCTTGATTAAAATAGTTTTCCTCAAGTCTTCAAAATAGTGGTTTACAACTGTAATTGCATCTTCATTTGAGGTAAAACGCTTGCCAGCAAGGAATTTTTTTAGATTTGGGAACAGGTAAAAGTCACTGGGAGCTAAATCAGGAGAATAAGGTGGGTGGTCAAGCAACTCGTACTTTAATTCGTTGATTTTAGCCATTGCTTAAACACTCTTGTGCGCTGGTGCTTTGTCTTGATGAAAAATTATTTTTTTGTGTTGTAAGCCCGGACGTTTTTCTCGAATTTGTACATTTAATTGATCTAAAAGGTTGCAATAGTACTCTGAATTTATTGTTTTAACCTTTTGCAGATAGTCAATCAATAAAATACCTTTGAAGTCCCAAAAAACCGTTGCCATAACCTTACCAGCCAATTGAATTGTTTTTGCCTTCTTTGGGGCACTTTCTCCAGCTTCTGTCCATTGTTTGGATTGTTCTTTTGTCTCTGGAGTATAGTGGTGGATCCATGTCTCATCAACAGTTATGAAACGACGCTTAAAATCCATTTTATTTCGCTGAAAACGATCCAAAACAAGCTTGAGAAATGTTTATTCTTATGCGTTTTTGGTCGAGTGTTAACAAGTCCGGCACCCATCTTGCAGAAAGCTTTTTCATCTGTAGTTCTTCATGCAAAATTAAATGGACTCGATCATTTGAGATGCCCATGATATTAGCTATTTCACGCACTTTTATTCGTCGATCATTTAATACCATATCATGCACTTTGGCTACAATTTCTGTTCTTGTTGCTGTTTTTGGACGTCCACTACGTGGTTCATCTTCAATGCTTGTACGACCACGTTTAAATTCAGCAACCCAATTTTTTACTGTTGCATATGAAGGAGCACTTTCGCCTAACACATTCACCATATCATTATGAATTTCTTGTCCCGATAAACTTTTTTTATGTAAATATTTAATGACACCACGCATTTCTAATTTTTCCATTGTAAAAAAAATCGCGGATGCGTCTTTTGTGAACACCTGTTTCTATGTGAAGGAGTTGCCAGATCGAAACAAAATTTAACATGTGTTTATAGCAGAGATGGAAATTTCCAAAATACTTAACTTTTTTCTGTTTATACCGCGCTTTTTATGCTAGGCTAAGAAGTTTCCGAACCGGCCTCGTAGCATTGCAATAACTGATAAAGAGTTTAGCTTATTTACGAAATTTTTAATTGAGCAATGGTAACATGGAAATACCAAATGTTTTGGTTGACATTAAGGGGTTGTATTTTTTCTTTAAATGTAAGCGTAGGCAAGTCGGATAAGAGAAGGCTCAGCAGAAGGTCTACATTTTAAAATAATTTGAATATTCAAAATATTTTTTTGCAATATTGACAACTACAAACATTTATTTTCGGTGTACATGTATTAGAGCAAGTGAAAGTACATGTGCTTTCATACCATGTGCGTTCAGAGATAACTTTGTTGGACTTAAACTAAAGGCCCACAAAGTTACCAAACCATGTTAGGCAACACCACTACAATTAAACTTACACTAAAACATCCTTGTATACACACACGCAGATACATACGCCTCCTTCCACATATCCGTACAGCAAAAAAACATGAACTTTAATTATAAACATTGTCTTTGGACAAAGGAAACAAAGAACGAAGTCTGCTCTGACACCAAGAAAAAACGGAAATTGTGAAAATGTGAAATAAAAACAATTCCAACTCGCATTGTTAATGGTTGTTGTTCTGTGTCTCAAAGAAGGAAACTTCCAAAATGTAAATTGTCTTTTCTCATTTGGAAATGGAATATTATCATAATAAAGAGTGAAGGAGCGAGTCATGACTCTGACACTGTTTGCGAGGACGAAATGCGAAGCTGTCCATTTAAACTATCTGCAGACTCTTTAAAGCCGGATGACTTAAGGAAATTGTGGCACATTTACGCAGGGTATTAACGGCAGCGGAAGTGTCTGAAATAATAAGTAAGCAGAATTCTGGTACCCAAAAAACAACCCTTAAATTTCAACCAAAACATTGGTATTGAATTGAATATCACCACTCAATTAAATATTTTGTAAATAAGCTAATCTTTTTAATCAATTATTGCAAAAAAATTCAAAAAAAAAAAAAATTAACTGTTTCGTGTATGTGTGGGTTTATGTGTGCTAGTATGTATGCAGTGCGAGCGATTTTTATTGTGTTCGGTGTAAAACTCTACTGCTTTTAGTTCTCGTTAAATGTGAAACTGCCTGCCCATAAATATATACCCATTAAACATAGTTACAGCACATAAAATAAAAAAAAAATCCATGAAAAACCAAGCTCCTATTGTAAAGAATTTTCCAAAAGGGACATAATAATTTCGCAATTATCGTATGTCAACGCACCCTCAAACATTTTTAATGATCTTTCAGTGTCAAAACGTTAGTCGAAGTGTACATTTTCATCATGGTAAAGTTCAATAACGAGCAACGTTTGGAAATCATTAAAAATTACTACCGAAATTCTGAATCGGTGGTCGTAACTTTAAGAGCGCTTACTCCAATTTTCATCGTATTCAGTAATGAAACTCATTTCTGGCTGAATGGCTTTGTCAATAAACAAAATATGCGTTATTGGACAGCAGCAGACCCTCATGTGCTTCAAAAGACACAATTGCATCCGCAAAAAAATTACTGTGGTGTAGTTTTAATGCCGGAGTTGTGATTGGGCCGTATTTTTCGTCAATGAAAACAATCGTCATGTTACCGTCAATGGAGAGCGCTATCGTTCCATGTTAGAAAATTATTTTTGGCCAGCTTTGATGATGATGATTCATATCGCCGATATGTGGTTTCAACAAGACGGTGCCACTAGGCACACACAGCACGCGTTAGTCGACTTACTGAAAGGCAAATTCGGTGAACGTGTTATCTCGAGAAATTGTCCGGTCGAATGGCCACCTCGTATATTCAATTTAACGCCATTGGATTTGTTTTGATGGGGCCACGTTAAGTCATTGGTCTATGCCAACAAGCCAACAACTTTAGACTCAGCTTAGAGACAACAGCCAACGCGAAATTGCAATCGTTCTGGTCGAAACGTAAGAGAAAAGAAAAATTGGTACAGATCGCTGTACACGGGCTCGCGGTGGTCATATGATCGAAATTGAATTTCATTCTTAAAATGCAAACATTTTCACTACACCTGGAATAAATTTGAAATCTTTATCTTAAATATTCTGTGTTTTATTAATATATAAAATAATATTAAAAGTCCTTAATGGAAACACTGTAAAAAACGTGCATAAGGCCACCAAATGTGAATGCTTTTCCTATTTGGTTTAGTATTTCCCCCATCGTCCTGAACGGAATGGAAATATGAGAAATACAGTATCTTAACTGTATTGGGAAAAGTTTCGAAACTCCCACTAAGAGGTTTTTAGAATATATTACAATGAATCCGACATAGTACCTATCGGAATTTTCACTTACGACCTTATCGCTAGGTTTATAATAAAGAACTCAATGCTTACAAAGTTCTATGACCTCCAAGGGAATAGCGACTGGTCGAATAGAAATTAACTGACCCCAATCGGACTTTTGAATGAGGTCCCCCGATTTTAATGCCGTCGTAAGGACGACATATCGTAACAAGGCTCATTCGCGGCTTATCAAAGCATCCTTTAATTATTTTGCTCTACTTATTGTTGGACCTTTTTTGTAATACTCTTAACACACAGTGCAACAACCAAAATTCGAATAGAAAGAAACCAATTGGAATTTAAAGTTGACATTATCCTTAACAAAGCCTTCAAGGGATTTCTTTTGTTCAGTTCGAGTTTTTTTTTACACGCGTAAAAAGTTGGTAATTCTGAAACGCTGTCTAACAAGAAAAGATCATTGGAATGAACTTTGTTGCCTCGTGCTATAGCAACGTAGTTCTTAGTGTGTCTCTGGATTTGGTGTTACCGTCGCCGTCTACACTTCGTCGTCGTCATCATAATCCAACTAAGAGACACCGCCGCAGTCGCCCTCGCAACAGCATCTTACATCACAGATTGCTGTTACCACTCCTAACAGTGCATCAATTTTGCATTTTAATTGCAATGGCCTACGCAACAAGATCAGTGAGGTAATAGAATTTATGGGTCGGAGAAACATCATGGTCGCTGCGATCTCAGAAACAAAGCTCAATGCCACCTGCAGCTTGCACAGTTGTGACAGATACAACGTGCTACGTAAGGATCGCACCAGAAGTAGAGGTGTGGGACTTGCTTTCCTGTTACACCATTCTGTGCAGTACAGACCTATTTCTCCTGAGCTTGACTCTAGAGACGCATACATGGAATGTATGGGGGTAGCAGTGAAGTCTGGAACACCCGAGATAGAGCTGTACAACGTATACACCCCGCCGGTTGGTAGCTGTGCCCCGCGGTATTTGCCTGACATTAGCAATCTGCTACAAGACCATAACCTTCTGGTCCTAGGATACTTTAATTCTCTCCTAGAAGACGACCAGATGGGCATAGCTTTGACGGAACAAAGTGAAGGCTCTAAGCTCTGCCCAGTGAATGAAGACGCTCCCACGCGGATTATCGACGATTGCCATAGCATAATAATGGCTTCGAACAGACCATCTGAATTCATAATCTCTGAACGCCGTACGTATCTTTATGAAGAAGGCTGATTGTGATGCCTTCAGAGAAGCCACCAAACGCAGCTAAGGAATCTACCCATTCTCTCCGATGTTTGGGTAGCCGAGAAGAACTTTCGGACCATCATTACCGCGCGCCATATTTCTGCTGGTCGAATTTCCAAAATTTGACTAAAATTTTCCAGCAGAGGCAGAGGGACTCACAGATGAGCGTGATGACATTCGTCGCCCCTAGAATAAGGGATCTCAACTCTGAGATCAGTTGGTTGGTCAACGAATCCAAGCGGAAAAAATGACTAAATCACTTAAAGCAGTTCAACTTAAGTTCCGGGATTAGTGAATCGTAGACAAAGGTCAAATCGTCGGATCGGAGAGCCGTCACGTTTAGTGATAGCTCCGAAGCGGTGCGCGGGTCATTCAAACAGACTTTTTTTATGGAGCACCGAGAGAGAAATAAGGCGAAGGGGAGAGTACAGCCGTCACGACAATGAAAGAACAGTGGCAGATCCGAAGCGAAGCGAAAGCGCGAGTCATTTCAACCGACTTTTTATTGAGCTTCCAGAGAGCAATAAGGGAAAAAGGAGAGTATTGCGTCGTACCCGCGCTATTCGAGTGGAAGGGGCACCACTACAAATTACCGTTGACGAAGTTGTCAATGTCACCCACAGCGCAAAGTCACCGAAGGTGCTGTCTCCGGACGGAATCTCAAGCAATTGGATGCTCCGGGAGTAGTGTACATGTCCAAGACTTTGTCTGTCGTTAGCCACTTATTCGTTTAAAAATCGCTTTCTTACCCTGGAAGTAGAGATGATCGGAAAGCCGTCATGCTCGGTGATAGAAGAGTAACAGATCCAAAGCGGTGATAGGAGAGGGACAGGTCCCAAAGCGAGCGAGTCATTTCAACTGAGTTTTTATTGAGCACGCAGAGAGCGATAAGGCGAAACGGAGAGTATTGCGTCGTATCTGCGCTCTCCGAGTTAAATCACAGCGCAAAGTTATCAAAAGTGCTGGGTCCGGACGGAATCTCTGATGTTGAAGCACTTGGTTACCCCGGAGGTAGAGGATATGACCATAGGGCTCAATCTGTCGTTAGCCACTTACTAGTTTCCCTATTATTTATATAGTTTATCAATTAGCTCATGAAGAAATCCTTCACCACAGAGTCTCAAAATATTATATTTCCTAACAACCACTAAACCAAGCGCCTGAATATTAAATTTATATATTCGGGTAAAATCTCCAGGGCTTTTATCTTAGCACTGCACAGGTCATTCACTTCAGGTCTCGACAACAGCTATGCTATTTCCAACAGCTCCTGATTCTTCAAAATTTCTTGATACCCAAGTGTACGATTTTCAACATCATAATTTCAACTCTATTATCTGTGGCTTTATTGCATTTGAAAGCAAACGAAAGTGTCTGTCAGTCACAAACAGGGTAGTTCAAATGTCATGTTCTTAAGTAAGGCATACAGTGTGCCCCCAAATGGCACGGACATTTGTATGAGTGAATGCTGGACGATTTGGCTTATGTAGCCCTAAAAATCGGCTCCGATATTCAAACGAAGGGATCACCGGCATTTGGGTAGTACAATTAAAAAAAGGTTTACTACGATTCCAAATTTGGATTTATTTCGGAAATTTTGTAGACATTGCAGTCGAACTGACAGACTCAACGGGCCCAAAAACACGGACCACTTCTGTTTACGGTGGATGGTACATAAGGGGCGGTCTGGCTGAACTTCACCACGTTTTTAATTGTTTAAATTAAAATTGAAGGCGTTTTTCAGCAGTCGTTTAACTAGCACTTCTTTCCGATTTGCTAAATACAGGGTGGAGCACGATAAGTGGTTTTTTGCACTGCAGGATGCGGCGGCACTGTAGGTCGTAGAGAGTAGAGAGAGTACGTGGCTTATAGTGGCTAACGGGAAAGGTTTTACTACGAATTCAAATAAGGTTAAGTTTTGGAAACTTGGTTGACATTGCACTCGAACTCATAGACTTAAAGGTCCCAAAAACACAGACCGCTTCTGTTTACGGTGGATGGTACATTAGGGGCGGTCTGGCTGAACTTCACGACGACGTTTTTACTTGTTTAAATTAAAATTTAAAGCGTTTTTCAGCAGTCTTTGAACTAGCACTCCTTTCAGATTTGTTAAATATAGGGTGGAGCCCGAGAATTTGTGTTTTTGCACTGCAGGCTGTGGGGGCACTGTTGGTCGAAGACAGTGGAGAGTGTGCGTGGCTGACGGGAGATTTGTGTTCGTCTGCCTTTCAGTTGCCATCATGCATTGGACACGTAAGGAGAGGTGATTTTGGAAATGACCTCTTCTTATGTGTAAGGAGAGGTCATTTCCAGTGCAGCGTGCTTTTTGTTTCCGATTCGCTGTTCCCTTACGCGGACGTGTGTCTGGACGGCAATCAATTGTAAATTGGGTAACTTCGTTGAGAACAGCAGGGAATGTGTCATGTGTGCGATGGCGACCTGAGAGAAGGATAACAACACCACAAAACATCGAGAAAGTTACTGCAATCTCCGAAACGCTCTGCTCGGAAAAAATTACTTCTTCTTGGCATTTCCTGGATTTTTTCAGCCGGCTCTTGAGGCAGTGCAATTAGAGGATACATGGTTCCAATGGTGCCACTGCGTACACAGCGAGGGTCACCTTGAATTGTCTGAGGCAAATGTTTCCTGGACGGCTTAACTCTTCGAGGGGTGATTTGAACTGGCCGGCACGCTCACCAGACTTAGCCACATGCGATTTTTTCCTTTGGGGTTACCTAAAGTCGAAGCTGTATATCAACCGACCCAACACCTTGGAACACCTATTCAACAATGCTTGTAAGAGTATATGAAAATATCAGAAAGCGTATTAAGCAGTGTGTGGATAGCAAAGGTCGACATTTTCCAGATACACTGTTTAAAACCATGTAATTTAAAAATTCCCTTACTGTTCCATATAACTAAAATATAAAATAAATTTTTCTAAGGTTGATAATTTTCTTTTTTTCATTCCCAAATAAGCAAACTACCGCGCTATAAGCAGCACTCGCCAATCAAGCTCAACATTTGATATACTTTAAATCCAGAGAAAGCAACAACTCGCCATTTACATGCCATTATGGTAGAGTTTTGTGTTTAAGATGACCCAGAACCAAATTGTCAGAAATGAAACGAAAGTGGGTTTAGCAAAAGCGAATATTGAAATATATTTGAATAATTATTTTTGGATTTTGAAAAATATTTTATATGAAAAATTATAAATGAACATCATTTTCCAGGGAAATTAAAAAAAGATTTAGTACAAGGCTTGAGGATTTGAGGCGTTTCCTAAGGCCTTGTACTAAATCATTTTTTAATTTTCCTGGAAGATTATGTTCATTAATATTTTTTCATATAAAATATTTTTCAAAATCCAAAACTAATTACTCAATTACGAGGGCGACCGCAAAACTAACTGGCCTTGCACATTTTCTGTTTTACTAGCAACTTTTTTTTGTTTTTGTTTTTTAAAAGCAATTTTTTATAAGCCATCTGTAAAAATTTCCGAAATATTTAATGATTATTTTCTTTGGTACAGGTGATTGAAGTAAACAAGTTTTATAATTTTTGAAAAAGGGAAAATAAAGAGTTTCGTGTGGTAATTAAACACTTTTATATGAAAGGTTATACGCCACAATCAATCAAAGATGAATTGGATTCTGTTCATGGCGATAATGCACCATCATACTCCACCGTGAAAACCTGGGTTCAACAATTTAAAATGGGTCGTTCAAGTACGGAAGATGAACAACGCTCTGGAAGACCGAAAACTGCTACTACTGTTGAAAACATTAGAAAAATATTTAATGAAGTGACTAAAGACAGACGAATAAAGCTCAGAGAACTTGCTGATATTGTTAAAATACACGTAAAACAAGTTTGGAGTATTTTACATGATGAACTCCACATGAAAAAGCTATCCGCAAGATGGGTGCCGCGTTTGTTGACTTTGCCCCAAAAAATCGTCCGTTGGACCAATTCCAAGGAGCTTTTAGCGATTTATCAGCGTAATCCAATAGAGTTCTTGCGCCGATTCATAACTGTTGATGAAACATGGATCCATCACTACATCCCAGAATGCAAAGAACAGTCAAAACAATGGATAGAAGCTGGTAAAAGTGGTCCCAAGGAGGCGAAATCTGTTAAGTCAGCAGGAAAAGTAATGGCCACAGTATTTTGGGATGCAAGGGGTATAATAATTCTTGATTATCTTGAGAAAGGAAAAACTATAAATAGTAAATATTATTGTGCATTATTGGATCGGTTGAGTGAAGAAATCAAGATAAAACGACCGCATTTAGAAAAAAAAGTTATTTTTCATCAAGATAATGCTCCTTCACACACTGCATTTTTAACTCAACAAAAACTGGCCGAATTACGATTTGCTCCACCATATAGTCCAGATTTAGCTCCAACTGATTATTTCTTGTTTCCAAATTTAAAAAAATTCTCGGTGGCAAAAAATTTTCGTCCAATAGCGAGGTTATTGCTGAAACTGAGGCATATTTTGAAGGTCTTGAAAAATCTTATTTTTCGGCTGGAATTAAAAAACTTGAAAAACGTTTGATGAAGTGTATTGAGTTGGAAGGAGATTATGTTGAAAAATAAATAATAATAATTTCAAAAAAACGGTTCTTTTTATGTTAGGCCAGTTACTTTTGCGGTCGCCCTCGTATATTTTCTTTTATTTCAATTTTAATTTTTCAAACATTTTTGAAAAATAATTTGCAAAAAATTTAAATTCTGGGGTGATTTTATCCTTAAGTGAAATATTTTTTTGCGTATTCCAAAAGTAGTTTTTGCAAAAGCGAATTTTCCAAAATATTTTTTTTGCAAATGTTCAAAATGATGCAAATAATTTGCATACGCGAATATTCTTTACAACTCTCATTAACCCACCCCCCCCCCCCCGTCGTACGCACTTAATATTGTTCTAAGACCAGAAGAACATCCTGGCAAATACCATCACTCCTTTCATTCAGGATCGCGAAAAGAGCATTGTCCGCTTATAAAGGTGCTAATTTTCAATTTCAACATTTTATACACTCTGTGCATAAAGTTCTTTAAGAATTTCAGTTCAAAATAATTGAATTACATTTCAAATTGGTCGTGCACCTTTGACACCACCCTGCACCTACACATGTGTGTGTGTGTGCATTATGAAGACATTCCTGTGCTGGCATTGCGCTTTTCCTTCCTAAGTATGTGTAGGTGCATGGCATGTCCGTTACGTGCTTTCTCCGCTTAATCCTTCTTATGTGATGTTGATGACATCTACGTTTTTTTGTCTGTATGTGTGTGTGTTCATTCTATTCTCTACACACACCATCAGTGCGGAGAAATCTCCTCTTTGGAAACGAAAGTCAATTGAGTTCGTACTACGCCTTCATATCGTTTCAAATTGAATTCTTTGGGGCATGTCCTTTCAGTGCAACGAATATGTGATTATTTCCTTGGCAATGATTTATTGGATTTTGATCAGGAAAAAAATGACAACAAAAAAAACTACTTAAATCTAAAATTTTCAAATGTTGTCCTGCGTAGTTTAGTGAAAGGAAAATGGCTTGTTTTTAGTCTCAGAATTGATTCGAAAATATTAAGTTGAAATGAAAAGGGTGCAAGAAATAAGATAATCTTCATTAATATAAGCCAAATTAAGCGAGGACTGCAACCTGCAATTAACTGTGTGCTCGATATCCAGTTCTTTGACAGCCTAACAATATGGATGAGTTATACATGTCAAAGGGAGCCAGATCAGAAGCGTCGCCTGATGTCATTAATGCTATCGACTTTATGCAACACAATCAATGAAAAAATGCCAGTATCTCGCTACAAAAGATAATTTAGAAGTACCATGGTTAATGATGTTCGCTTTAAGATTAATGATCTTACATTGGAAAATAAAATCTTGAATGAAAGAATCACCACTTTGAAAGAAGTAAAAGAAAAGATCACCGTAGAATGATTTTTCTAGAAGCCTTAATTGAGAAAAAGAACATTATATAGAGTGATCCATCTAGAGATATTTTTTCAGAACAAAAAAAATATAAAAATTCACATCAAGTGTGGAATCTTTATTGGTATTTTGAAAGGACATTTTATGGCATTTAGTATACCCTCCACCATACAATGGAGGGTATATTAGTTTTGTCATTCTGTCTCTAACACCTTCAAACAATCATCGGAGACCCAACAAGGTATATATGTATATTCTTGATCCTAGTAAAATTCTAAGACGATCTAGCCATGTTGTCCGGCTGTCCGTCTGTTGAAAACAAGATAGAATCTGCATGAAAACAGCTAGGGAAATTTAGCACAAACATGTGTAGTTAACCTAGCATGGTTGGTATTGAAAATGGGGTACATAGCTCTACGCGAAGTTGGTGTTGGAGACCCTCAACCGACACTACCTCATAAAAATTAGTTTTTTATTTGGAAATACCTGTTCAGTTTCTTCAGCAAAATCACTGAAATTTTGCAAATAATAATCTCAATATAGGCGCAATCATCTATGTAAAAATGGTTTAGATTGGGCCAACATTTCTTGTACCTCCGATACAAACGGCCTTATGGGCCTTGAGAAATAATATGACTATAACTCACCACAAACTTGACCTATCGAAATGAAATTTTACACATCAAGATTTCTATATACAACACACGTCTACGCTGAATTCGGTTGAGATCGGAAAAGGCCTACTGGTACCTCCCACACTAACGGTATCATGGGCCTTGAAAAATTATATGACAATAACTCACCTCACACGTGACCTATCGAGACGAAATTTTCGGCAAAAAGAATAATATATAAAACAGACTTTTGCGCTAAATTTTGCGCTAAGATCGGAAAAGCCCTACTGGTACCTCCCACATAAACGGTCTCATGGGCCTTGAAAAAAAATATGACAATAACTCACTACAAACTTGAGCTATCGAGATGAAATTTTCTACATAACTATTTTTATATAGAACACACCTCTGCGCCAAATTCTGTTGAGATCGGAAACGTCCTTCTGGTATCTCCCACACAAACGGTCTTATGGGCTTTGAGAAATAATATGACGATAACTTACCACAAGCTTGACCTATCGAAATGAAATTTTGCACATAAAGATTTCTATATAGAACACACTTCCGCACCAAATTTGGTTTTATTTGGGAATCTGGTGGAGCGTATCCAATGTTCGGCACAGCCAAACTTAACATTCTTTACTTGTTTTTTGAATATAATTTCCTTCAAATGTTGGTCGCAACTACGCCTCAGGGTTTCCATTCTGAGGGTCCAATTTTGGACGACTCGTTCGAGCATTTCGACCGGTATGTCGATAATGACACGCGTAATGTTGGCTTCAAAAACCGGAATCGTAGCTGGTTTGTCAGCATAGACTTTTGACTTTACGTAACCCCAAAGAAAAATGTCTTAAGGTGTGATATCACTCGATCTAGGCGGCCAACTCACCTGTCCAAAACGTGAAATTAGCTGCTTTTCGAAATGACCTCTCAATAGATCCATTGTATGGCAAGTGGCACCGCCCTGTTGAAACCAAGTGTCGTTAAGATTACGGGCTTCAATTTCAGGTATCGATATCATGGCGCGATAGCGATCGCCATTCACGGATTTTTGAAAAAATATGCACCGATGATTCCACCAGCTTATAAACCGCACCAAACCGTGGTGTTCTCTGGATATAATGGCGCCTCTTGTTGCTCTTCTTGTTCAAATGAGGCAATTTTGTTTATTGATTTTGACGTTGAGCCAGAAATAGGCCTCATCACTGAACAAAATGTTGGTCGAAAACAGCGGATCTTTCCCTTTCTCACCGAACGCTCATTTCCAAAATACAGTTGCCAACATTTGAAGGTAATTATTTTCGGAAAGCTTTGCTGCAATTGTTGCAGGTAAAACCGAACTCTATAAGGCCAGGCTCTCCCCAAACGAATGAGAACTACTGTTGTAAACCTTACATTTCAAGTTTTCTTCACACTTTCAACAATTGCAGCAAAGCTCACGGAGCCGAAATCATGATAAAGGCAGTGTGCAGCCACGAAAATCAATGTCACTTTGCCATTTTGTGAAAAACTTGTCTTCTCTTTAAATATAGAAGCAAGAGATCTTGAGCCAGTTAATCCCTGTTCAATGTGTAATTATTTTCAAAAATAAAATGCCATAAAATATCCTTTCAAATTACCAATAAAGATTCCACACATGATTTGAATTTTTATATTTTTGTTTGTTCTGCAAAAATAACTCTTTTTGGATATCCTATACATAAAGGCATTGAATCTCAAAACAAGGTCTTCAGATATGTCGAAAATGTATTAAGAGAGAAACTAAAAGTATCAGCACCGGTCGAAATACAAGCAACAAAAAAGACTTTTGAATGTAGTAAGGTTGAACTGAAAAAGGGAAAAACTGCGGCTATGATGCAACTGAAAAAAGAAATTCTCTCAACCAACCAAATGCGTTAAGTTTCAAAATGACAGACTTAGATCTGGAGACAAGTGGTTTCCTTGGAACAAAAAGCTGTACTATACAAGTAACAAATCAGATAAGCTACTGGTAGAATTGTACGGCGATGAAACAAATAATATTGATTTAAACTTTCAAAGTCTACTAAACAAGTTCAATTTAAAATAAAAAATAATAAGAAAGATAATGATGCCAAAATGAGTAAAGTTGGGACATAAATATTCCAAAAAAATGAGTTCAACTATAGAAATGTGTATAAAAATCTTATCACATAACATTCATGGATCAGAAAATACACTATTATATTATTATACGAGGGCGGTTCGGAAAGTTCTTAGCCTATCAATGAAAGAGAATAGTTAGTTTTTCAAAAATATTTTTCAATATAATCTCCTGAAACTTCAATACACTTAGTCCAACGCTTATCTAGCAATTCTATCCCTTGATTAAAATAGTTTTCCTCAAGGTCTTCAAAATAGTGGTTTACAACTGTAATTGCATCTTCATTTGAGGTAAAACGCTTGCCAGCAAGGAATTTTTTTAGATTTGGGAACAGGTAAAAGTCACTGGGAGCTAAATCAGGAGAATAAGGTGGGTGGTCAAGCAACTCGTACTTTAATTCGTTGATTTTAGCCATTGTTAAAACACTCTTGTGCGCTGGTGCGTTGTCTTGATGAAAAATTATTTTTTGTGTTGTAAGCCAGGACGTTTGTCTCGAATTTGTACATTTAATTGATCTAAAAGGTTGCAATAGTACTCTGAATTTATTGTTTTACCCTTTTGCAGATAGTCAATCAATAAAATACCTTTGAAGTCCCAAAAAAACCGTTGCCATAACCTTACCAGCCGATTGAATTGTTTTTGCCTTCTTTGGGGCTTCAGTCCATTGTTTGGATTGTTCTTTTGTCTCTGGAGTATAGTGGTGGATCCATGTCTCATCAACAGTAATGAAACGACGCTTAAAATCCATTTTATTTCGCTGAAAACGATCCAAACAAGCTTGAGAAATGTTCATTCTAATGCGTTTTTGGTCGACTGTTAACAAGTGCGGCACCCATCTTGCAGAAAGCTTTTTCTTCTGTAGTTCTTCATGCAAAATTAAATGGACTCGATCATTTGAGATGCCCATGCTATTAGCTATTTCACGCACTTTTATTCGTCGATCATTTAATACCATATCATGCACTTTGGCTACAATTTCTGTTATTGTTGCTGTTTTTGGACGTCCACTACGTGGTTCATCTTTAATGCTTGTACGACCACGTTTAAATTCAGCAACCCAATTTTTGACTGTTGCATATGAAGGAGCACTTTCGCCTAACACATTCACCATATCATTATGAATTTCTTGTCCCGATAAACCTTTTTTATGTAAATATTTAATGACACCACGCATTTCTAATTTTTCCATTGTAAAAAAATCGCGGATGCGTCTTTTGTGAACACCTGTTTCTATATGAAGGAGTTGCCAGATCGAAACAAAATTTAACATGTGTTCATAGCAGAGATGGAAGTTTCCAAAACACACTTTTTCTGTTTATACCGCGCTTTTTGTGTTAGGCTAAGAAGTTTCCGAACCGCCCTCGTAGAAACATCAGTTAGTTTAGAAAAAATAGAACATTTCAAAAAACATTTTAAATGTCTTAACACATTCTGGAAGCCAGCGAACGGGAAAACAATTTTTCGGTTCAATAAAAACTCAAATATTTGAACAAACAAATTAATTTGGAATCCTGTGATAAAAAATTTTACATAATTATTGCTATGTGTACGTTGTTTATCGAAAATATTTCCGATTTCAAGCACCAAACAAATTCATATAGTAACAAAAAAAAATTGTATGTTGTTAATCAAAAATATTTTGTACGGTTTGTAAACCGTTCATCGCAAATAATTTCGTAATAGGTGACTTTATTCAACTTAATGGGTCTCAATTTTTACCAAAAATTATCAAAACTCTGTTCACTAGGTTACAAAAAGGAAAATGAAAATATTCAGCATTTTACAGAACAATGCACTGCCTTAAATAGCTTTCGCATAAATTGCTTTAATAAAATAACAATTTCTGAAGAGTCAATCAATAGCTTAAAAGGGGAATGTAATTGGCAGTATCTCGTTACATACATATTTAATGCATTGTCATATCGTAGACATCTACTAAATGAATATAAATATTAAGTAAATTATAAGTGTATAAGTACTCAACTATTTGTAACAATCCGTAATACTACACGAAGAGAAAAGATGTGGTTACTATATGGTCACGGCAACAATAGTATGTTCTCTGCAATAAAAGTGTAGTCGTCGCAACCATAGTATTGTTTTTGAATTTCATTTCGCCAATAGAATGATTGCGGCAATATTAATATTGTTGAAATTTAACAAAAGTATTGTTGCCAAATTCAAAAATGAAAATATGGTTATAGCAACAGTATAAATATGGTTGATGCGACGAACGTATTGTTTTTATTTTAGCAATAATATGATTACGGCAATCGTACCGGTAAAATTGTTTTTGTTTTTTATTTAACAATGTTATTGTTACTAATCTTCTTCAATTCTTACAAAAAATGTTGAGGATCATAGCATGCTTTTGTGTGAGTGTGAGTTGATGTGCAACAACCATATAACCAAGTATGATGCTCTTCGAATATTGTTACCCCAACCATACTTTGTTTCTTCGTGCACTCTTTTACCGGCCAAGGACCAAGTCAAGGCCGTTTATTTTTTAAATTACCACTAAAATTGTACTTTTTATGTAATTACTTAAACTTTTACAAAATAAACAAGAAGAGCGCAATTTTTAAATGACTGATGCAGCAATTGAATTGTTTCTCTGGCTGCATGACATGTGGCGCCGTCTTGTTGGAACCACATTCCCTCCACATTCATTTCTTCAATTCTAGGCAAGAAAAAACTGGTTATCATTTCACTATACCAAACACCATTGACTGTTTGCGCTTGACCTGCCTCATTTTCATAAAAAAAAGGTCCAATGATTCCTCCAGCCCAAAAACCACACCACACAGTGACACGTTGATGATGCATTTGCTTCTCGTGAATCACTCGAGGATTTTCCGCACCCGAAATGCGACAATTCTGCCTATTGACGAAGCCATCAAGATGAAAATGGGCCTCGTCACTGAAGATGATTTTATCGGCAAAATCAGCATTTTCATGTTGTCTCTCCAATACCCAATTAACGAACTCCCTTCGCTGTCCATGGTCAGCTGGCTTCAGTTCCTGAGTCAATTGAATTTTGTATGCTTGAAGATGCAAATCTTTCGTCAAAATTCGCTGCAAAGTGGATTTGGAGACACCAATTTGCTGAGCTCGGTGTCGAATTGAGGTGGATGGAGTTTGAGCGACATCATCACGTACAGCTGCGACATTTTCGGTCGATCGACCTGGTCGATGGCGCGTTGTTGTCTTTACATCACTAACAGACCCAGTTTCGGCAAATTTATCCATTAATCGCTTTACAGTTGACTCTTTTGGAGCATTATTGTGACCCCAAATTGATCGCAATTTGCGAACTGTAGCTGCAAAACTTTCACCATTTTGGTAAAACAATTTCACAATGAGAATGCGTTGTTCATTCGTGTGGCGCTTCATTTTTACTTACCTTCTACATACCTTCTACTAACAAACAATAACAATTGTTCAAATGTCAAACAATGACACTTCGAATGTTGCCAGATTTAAAAATTGCGTTCTTCTTGGGACACCCTTTATAAGCCAGATTTGGCTCTAGTTGTAACGCGTGATCCATTCAGAAAATTCAAATTGAATGGGGAATATTTATTATCATTTGAAAGAACATTCTTTGGCATTTATTTTTCGAAGATTTTGTCTATCAAATGTTTGCCGTGGCTACGTCTCATATGGTCCATTCGTTGAGTCCAATTTTCGATGACTCGTTCGAGCATTTCGACTGGTAACTGGCGAATGACACGCGTGATGTTTTGCTCCAAGGCCTGAATCGAAGCGGGTTTGTCCACAGACAGACTTTACATATCACCACAGGAAAAAGTCTAACGGTGTGATATCAAACGATCTTGGTGGCCATTCGACCAGCCCAAAACGTGAAACTATCTGCTCACCGAAGTGTTCCCTCAATAAATCCATTGATTGATGCGATACGTGGGAAGTGGTGCCATCTTGTTGAAACCAAATGTCGCCGAGATCACAAGCTTCAATTTCAGGCATCAAATAGTCGGTTATCATGGCACGATAACGGTCGCCATTGACGGTTACGTTCTCACCGGCATCATTTTTGAAGAAATATGGAGCGATGATTCCACCGACCCACAAACCACACCAAACCGTTGTTTTTTTTTGGATGAAGTGGCAGCTCTTGAACCTCTTCTGGTTGCTCTGCGTTCCAAATGCGGCAATTTTACTTGTTTACATACCCATTGAGCCAGAAATGGGCCTCATCGCTGAACAATATTAGGCTCGCAAGTTTTCAAGAGGCCATAGAGCGAAGCGATGTCGCTTGGGAACGTCGGGCGGCTTCAGTTCTTGCATATTCTGTATTTTGTACGTCTATTTAAGATCTCGACGTAAAATGCGACAAGTCGTTCCATACGTCAGTCCGAGTTGCTGCGAACGGTGCCGAATCGACTCTCCACGGTCTTGGTGTACACTCTCAGGCTACTGCCGCTACATTTTCTTTACTGCGTGCTTGAATATTCGGTCGAATATTATCCAATAATGAATGCTGGGTCTCAAGATAGGTGATGGTGTTGCGAATAGTACGCTCAGTAGGCCGATTATGTTGACCATAAGTTGAACGAAGTGCACAAAACACATTCCTCACAGAACGTGAATTTTCGCAATAAAGTTAAACGATTTGTAAACGTTGTGCAGGCGTAAATCTCTCCATGATGAAATGCCAAACAATACTAAACAAAAATAACATGACAGCATGACACGACTCACACGTGATCTGACAAAAAAAGGCTATTGAAAAATATAGCTCTACTTGGATCGCCCATTATAAGCATATTCTATTCTTATAAGCATGAAACGGAACTTAAGTAATATCTTGAAAGCCATGCAGCTTTACTTTTGGTGTATACAAGTATTAACAAACTATTTCTAAAACCAGACACATCAAAGCTTATAAGGTTCGAGTCTCACTCTCTGTTTAACAATAAATGTAGTGTATTCGCCCTTATTCTATTTGGCGTAGTCAACAGAAGACGACGTCGTTTTTTGTATTTTGTTTCAATTTCGTATTCCCGTTGGCAATATTGATTGCCGTATTTCGATGACTGTTAAATTAAGTTTGGTATTCTGTAAGAAAAATTGGCGACGCCGTTGTTTTCAATTGGCTTTGATTTTGGCGTCGGCCATTTTAGTGTTGCCTTCAATGTATTGTTTACGTTAATTTTGATTTCATTAGAAAATTAAATGGAAAAAATTAAAATAACAAATAAGCGCCAGTTCGAGAATCTAGTGGAAGAGCTTGAAAATAATCCATCACTACTAACTACTACTGGCTGTGACAGTCCCAGGTTGAAATCATTTCCAACGCTCAGCTGGTAAGATCCCTGGGCTAAAAAACGCAATGTTGCTGCCAATTTTATTGTGTTTGGAACAATTGTTGATCTTGTCCCTTTTTTTTAATGGGGCTCTATTATTTCCAAAACATATTTAAATGAAGATTTATTCAGCAGAAAATAACTTTCAAATCTTAAAAAGGAATAAAAAATTGATTACTTAGGAAATTATGACTTCAAATATGTCTCTTACTTCTCATCGGGCAAATTAAAAATGGAAGATTTCTGTCTAAGCAGTCTTCTTTCCAATATTAATTTTTTTTTTGTTTTCTTCGTCACTCGATGAGTCCGAATCGGATAGAAAAAACATTTTTATTTAAACTTTTTTTTACAAACAAACTTTTTCCCACGAAAATAGCACATAACTTACATATATTTCATCAAAAACAAGAAATAAAATGAATCAGCTGACTCTAACATTAGATATGTGTGCTGTATGTTATTGACATTTTCGATAACTAGGCAACGGCGTCGTAATACTCTTACAGAATACCAAATTAGCATAGAATTGATGTTGCCTTCGATTTGAGTTGCTGTTGCCTTGAAATTGCCGTTGATATTGCCGACGCCAAATAGAATAAGGATGATTGGTTGATGGAAGGAAAACCAAAGAGGTCACTACTCTTAAGTATCTGGGAGTTAGTTTTCAATCCATTCTTTTTTGGAATCAGCATTTACGCCATCTTAAATCGAAAATATCCTCTGCCATTGGTTTTAATTAAATTCTACAAAAAACCAAGTTGCTTATATTTTAAGCATTAGTGCAATATGATAAATATTATTTAACCATTGTTAAAGGTTTTGAAAAGACAGTTGAAGTTAGGTCGATTCAAAAATTATAAAATAAAGCGCTAAAAGCGAACTTACTTCTTTAGTTTTCAACTCTTGCTTTGTACAAAGATATTGTTCCGGATATTTTGCCAATGAATGGGTCTCAATTACTGAATGAATGGGTCTCAATTACTGATTTTTGCCTTTATCAATGCCTTCATCATATTTGGCGCCATACTTTGCATTTTTTCACGAATAAGAGTGCATTTTTTACTCGACCGAGTATAACGATTTAAGATGTGCCCCTTGTCAATCTAAAAAAAAATCAAAAAAAAAATATTAAACATTCTGGTAGCGAAAAATTAAATAACCTTCCTTAGAATATAAAATATTTACAGAGTTTCTCTTTATTTAAATCCTCATTTAAAAGATATTTGCCACAACATATTGATGAGCTTCTGGTTTAACTTTTTAATTATAATTTTTTATGAATTTTTGCACCAAATTTAAAAATTTTATTTTCTACAGAAATCGGACTCATCACTGAAAAAAATTTTGATTGAAAACAGCGGATCTTCCCGTTTCCCACCGAATGCTCTTTTCCATAATTCAGTTGCCAATATTTAAAGGAAATTATATTCAAAAAATAAATGCCATAAAATGTCATTTCATATTACCAATGAAGATTCCACACTTGATTTGAATTTTTTTATTTTTTTTTGTTCTGAAAAAATACCTTTAAATTGATCACCCATTATAAGAAACTAGCGGACCCGACAAACTTCGAATCGCCTCAATTTAACGCCTTCAGATTAACTCCAGAGTGAAAATAACACCCAGATTGTTTAAATTTCAATGCGATTCATATGAATATAATCGAAAACAATGTTTTTTGATTTGTTTTCCGGTGCAAAAACAAACAACGAAGGCGGTTTCCCAACATGCGAACAGGCAACGTACAGCTGACCGTGCGAAAAACAGGGAAATTCGAGATGAATTCCACAGACTTTTAACAATTGGCCTTGCGATTTATTGATTGTCATTGCAAAAGTTAATCGAACGGGGAGCTGAATCCGCTTGAATTGGAATCGAAGATCATTTGGAAAAATCGGAATTCGTGGGATAAGGACTTACTCTCATTTGAACTTGCCTTTGATGATCATCGCATGAATCACATTGTTCATCTGTTTCTTGACGGAAAACCGCGTACATTTGCACAATTTTAGCTGATTCAGATTCCGCAACATGATTTTGATCGACCTTCAGCTAGAAATGATGCGGCGGTGTTCCTGGCCCATCAAGGGAGTTCAAAAATTTTGTCGGATAGTTTGTCGCTTCATCCTTGTAGGCCACGCAATGGATTTATACGAATGCAGTTCTCCAGGGATTTGACTTTGAATAACCAAATACAAGCTATCGACGTCCTTATGTTTTTGCTGCTAGTGTTGCCCGTTCACTAATCCAATCGAGATTTTAATAATTTTGTGCAATGTCGGAGAACACTTTGGTCATGAGTTCCTTCTTCGACGATGTGAACTCGCAAAAATTTTCCGGGAATGATATCAATCCATAGCCAAGCGTCAGCAGTTGCCTCGAGAGTTTAAGAGCCGATGATTCGTTCTGCAACGCGACTCTTATGTTTGTGTTCAATTTCAACTTCTTGACATGCCGGCACAAAAACGAAGATTTTAGGCAGGCATTAAGTTCATCGGCAGCAGTACATTTCGAGATGACGGTAAGCATTGGACGAAAATCTCCAGAGAGCAAATTCATAGCCATCACCAAATTGTCTCGAATCGCCTCGTAAATCCTTCATCGTTCGGTCAACTGCCTCCAAAGCTCTTTATGCGACGTAGGCTTGTCTAACGTAAGAAGATTCATCTGCAGCTTCAAAGCAGAATGTGCAGTTCGACCGAAAAGCTATTCCGAAACAATTGCACAAAAAATTCTATACTAAAAATCAGTTTTCGATTTTTCCTATTTCCCGACTTTACCGGAGAGTTTTTCAAAAGTAAAAGAGTAAAAGTCTCCTGGCAATTACGAACAGCTGAAAAAGCATTTGGGTTAAATCGGACCAGCCGTTCTCAATTGAAGAATTACTACGAGGGTCGCTATATATATTGCTGGTGTCATCTGACATTTCCATTGGAAAGTTTGACAGTTTATAGCATTAAAGTTCTCAGAACGTTTTGACGTACGACCATCATTTGTGTTGTTTACAGTGACTTGAAAAATCAATTCCGCAAAAAAATGGAATTAACTCGTGAACATTTTCCTGCGATCATTTTTCACAACTTTTGACGTGGCTTATTACAACAAGAGTGCATCGATGAACTTAAATATTTTTATGGCGATGAAGCACTGGTTAAATGAATTCAATCGTGGCCGATGCTTGCTCAAAAACGAAGGTCGTCCAAAAACGGCCGTTGTGCCAGAAAACATTGATGCCGTGCGTGAACTAAGAATGCAAGATCGTTATGTGACATGCCGTGAGATAGAGGCATCCTTGGGCATTTCTTCCACCAGCATACATTCGATATTGCATGAACACCTGGCCGTAAAAAAGGTTTGTTCTCGTTGGATCCTGCACAATTTGACAATCGCTCAAAAAAAGGTGCAAAGAAATTTTGAAAAGACGTTTATAAGGTCGTTACAGGTGACGAATCATGAAGCTATGCGTATGAGCCCGAAACAAAACAGCAATCGACCGTGTGGGTCTTCGAAGACGAGCCAAATCCAACGAAAGTTGTTCGTGGAAGAAGCACTTCGAAGCAAATGTTTCATCAGCAAAACTGGTCATGTGGCGACTGTTCCGCTTGAGCAACGTAGGACGGCAACTTTGTTTGCCTAAAGTCTTCAGAGAAATTTCGAAAAACAAACAAGAGAAAACGAATCATTGTGCACCAGGACTATTTGAGCTCTCACACATCGGCTCAAACCAGCGCCTTTTAGACCGGCTAAAACGTCGAATTGATGATCATCCGCCGTACAGCCCTGAGTTGGCTCCCAATGACTTCTTTTTATTTCCGCACTTCAAGAAAAAAATGCGTGGTCAACGATTTTCGTCCCCAGAAGATGCTGTTGGAGCGTTCCAAATTCGTGTTTTGGAGGTGTCTCAATCAAATTGAAAAAAGTGCTTCGACAATTGGTTTGAGCGCATGCAAAAGTGTAAAAATCATGCAGGAGAATACTTTGAAAAACAATAAAACCATTTTTGATGATAGATATTCGCCTTTTCATTATTTGGCTATAAATATATATATCAGCCCTGGTATTATTAATATTTTATAATATAGAAATTATTGTAAAAAAATTGCGGTTGGAGAAACCTACTTATTCGCTGTAAGTGTCGTAATATTATCGTAGCTACCGTCTTATGGTAAGTCGAACCATGGAACGACCAATATCATGGCATGTTGGTGATTGCAACAGAAAGTGGCGCACCTAGTGTGCTACAATTAGAAATTCAATTATTTTTTTTAAATCAATCAATGTATTTCATATATTATTCTATTGTGTAAAAAATTCAATTTAATTTTATATAACTAATTGTGTTTGAAGTTCATAGACCGTTTTTGACTCTCATGCACATCTACGCATATGCGACACCTGATCAGAAAATTATTCATTGCGGCCTGAAGGGTTGGGATCGCTTCTATTATTATTTTAATGGACTGCTTTAATTCAGTCAAATGCCATGGTTTCGTTTTGACCTCTCGCTTGACATAGCCCCATCAAATCTGGTGCAGTCAGGTCCGTTGGCCTTGGGGCCAGCGGAAAGTGTAATTTCTGGGCATTTGTTTTGGAATTTTAGTTGAAACTCTGCCATAATCGGTTTGGCTATATGTGCAGTCTTGCTGGAACCAAATACTGTATCGGATACGTCTTCGGCGCAGTTCTGTGTAAAAAAAAACTCCTTCAACATCTTTAAATAAAGATCCCCATTAACAGTCACTGTTACACCGTTTTTTCAAAGAAGTATTTCGCCACAATGCAGCTTGATAAAACTGCGCACTACACAGTAACTCGTTTTGGGTGCAGTTTTATCTCATGGACTATTGTTGGATTTTTTTATATAAGCTTTATTTGAATTATTGAATCTGCTCCAAAGGAGCCTAAGTATACGAATCTTAAGTATAATTCAATAATGAATCCTAGTATGGATTTCTTGTAATGTGGATCTCTGCTTATTGGCAGGAATTTTAATTAATTTGGTCAAAATAGTATAAAACTGGTATGGATCACATGTCTGAGAATTTTAAACCTAGTTTGGCTTAAACCTCGTGATAAAGGGCCAGAGGACCCTTACAGTCATTTACAGTGTTCGCGATATTATGTAGAGTGAAGACCTCTAGTTATGAATGTATAACGGATAACTCTAGAATAGCAGAGTGGACGACGTAATTTGGGTTTTGTAGGTTTTTCGCGTTGACTGTATGAGAGCATTTAAGCCACGTGACGTATAATAAAGGATTCTACACAGTCATTTTTGAGTGTTCGTCCGCGATTGATATTGACTGTTTTAAAGATCACGTATAAGAGCATTTAAGCCACGTGACGTAGAAGAAAGAATTCTACACAGTCTTTCGGGCGCGTGTGTTCGCGATTACTCTTTCGGATGAAGCTCAAGTGTAGATTAGAAAACACGGCGTTCGTTTCTCCGAAGTCTTAAAGAGCTTGGACTGCATAATAATTGTCTAGCAAGTATGTTATCATGACATTCGAGCTTCTCTTTGTGCTTTATAGTGATTTTTTGAACTGCCTCTTCAACGAGAGGTATTTTCAAGTCTCGGTGGATGTTTTCATTCCTCATATACCAAGGGGCACCGGTAATAAGCCGCAATGTCTTCGATTGGACTCTTTGTATTTTGTCGAGATTGCTCGAGCTTGCTTTGCCCCATAGCTGGGCACCGTATAACCAGATAGGTTTGGTTGCACTGTTGTATAGCAGGACCTTATATTCAAGGCTTAGTTTTGAGTTCGCGTTTAGGAGCCAGTGCAGTTGATGGACCTTAAGTTTCAGTTGAGTTTTCTAGGCTTCGATATGACTTCTCCAGGTGAGTCGGCGATCCAGGTGGATTCCAAGGTATGAAACATGATCAGATTGAGAAAAAGGGATATTGTTTAGTTTCAATGTCGGAGAAGTGCTAAAATTCAGTGTGAAAGTTACCTGTGTGCATTTAGCCTCATTGACTTTTATTCTCCAGTCAGAGAGCCAAGATTCTACTCGTCTGAGATGTACACCTAGATTTTTAGATGCAATATCCTGCTTTTTATGTGTGGCCATTATAGCGGTATCATCGGCAAAAGTAGATGTTAGCACGTTTGGGCTGGTAGGGATATCTGCGGTAAACAGAAGGTAAAGGAAAGGCCCCATGACGCTTCCCTGGGGAACACCTGCTAGTATTTCGCGGTCATCGGTGCCGTGTTGTCCACATTTGACTCTGAATCTGCGATTTTCTAAGTAAGACTCAAGAATTCGATGAGTATTTGCCGGTAAGTATTTGCAAATTTTGTAAGTCAAGCCAAAGTGCCAGACTTTGTGAAATGCTTGAGCAACATCCATTGTTGGATTATATTCTTTCCATATACGGAAATTTTGCTTGTTTAAATTGCCGTTTAGATCAAAATGGGCCTCATCAGACAGAAACAAGCATGTTAGCAAGCTGGTGTCTTTTTCGGCCACTCCATTATTTTTTGTTAAAATTCCATGCAAAAAAACAAATTCAGAAGGTTTCACTTGCTTGTAATTGGCACTTTGCACGGAAACAAGTTTAAGTTATCATGAATTATCCGTTGTAATGACCGTCTGCTAAATGCAGTTTGCCCCGATAAGTTTCGAGTCGAAACTCTTGGATTTGCCTGAATTGGCGATGCTACAGCAGCGATGGTGTCGATGTTTAGGTCTTCGTGCGATGCTTCCAGATTCGGCAGACATGTTTACCAGCCTCATAATCGTCCATCTACTCGGGCAGTTCCGCCTACTTCGACGGAAATGCAGGACTGCAAAGCATGGTACGCTGCACTTTCCAAATCCTCTTTTCGTTATCCCAAGAATTCATTTTCATAAGTCTCTTTCTCACCTTCAAATAAAATAAAAAATATGCCGATTGCTCGCACAGAGGAAGGTTATTACGTTTTGTTTTTGTAGCATGATTCGTGAGCCACCCTGTATGTTGGGGCAACCAAATATTTGTAGTTCGGACCGATTTCCAACTGATTTTTTCTCTGCGAGTGTTAGTTTTAAATGGGGACATTTGTATATGTGACAGCGCATGGAGAAAGGGACCTAAGGGTTTTTTGTGATGTGGACAACAGCTGAGCATCGAATGAGACCGATCCCATGCCCCAAAAGTGTTCCCTCCCAGAGATATGCGCGTTTTATGAAAGTGATGGTACACCAAAGATACACGTATTTAAATCTTTAAAATGGCTCCCCTGAACAAAACTGGTTTTTACCCTTAGGGGCCCTTTCTATTTTGCGCGTCACATTGATTGGGGACAATAAAACGAATTGCTTCAGATTCTGCTGAATTTTTTTGATCGAGGAAAGTGATTTGGACAAGATATCGGGTTAAAGGTATACTTTCTTGATTTTCTTCTGAAGCGTTCTCCTCCCACAGCATCATTAGCCATAGAGAAGCTTTTGCAGTTTTTAAAGAAAAAACTCTTTACTTTTTGAAAGCCTTTGTTGTTAAAAACATAAATGCATATATTTCCCTTATCTAGGACAAAGTTTTCACTTTAAAACCTTCACTGCAATTTGCACATTCTTGATTTCGCACAAACGACACAAAGATTGAAAACGAAGGAGCGGCAAGGATCAAACCCTCTGCTCTTGACAGACAGACAGACAATGCATCCTAATGTCGTACAGAAAGAGGCAACAAAGACAAAACAAGAAAAGAAAAGGAAAACCAACTTTAAACAAACATTCCACATTCTATACATTGGAAAACTCTAAATACGGGCATACAGATATAGTGCTCGTTCCTATGGTACACACATGGACTTTATTACCCCCAAAGCTCCCCTCTCTCGTCCTTAACTATGAGTAAGCAAATGGCAACTACAACAACTAGGACCAGCAAGGAGTGAGGACAACAACTGCAACTGGATGTCGGGTATATCGAGTGCAGAAAACTGGATGAAGGCACAATAAATACACACACACGGCCAGAACGAAAAAGAAAGTATGTATGCTAAAGTGCCAGGATTAACGTCACATGAACAAGCATCCTTTGTGTGTGAGAATGTGTGCATGTATGCCACATATACACATGCATGTGAACCATCGCATACAAAACGCCGTATAGAAAATGTAAAATAAATTATAAAACCTTAACAATGCCAGTTTCTTCTTCATCTTCTGCCACTCTCCTCCCTATTCTCCCTCTCTCACTCGCTCTCTCTCTCTGCTGCATCCTTGCAAACATATTTCTGTAGCTGCCACTTATTCATGCATTTCCATTTTTGTCGCCATAACAATGAACCCCGAAAAATGGACTACTCGAATAGTTGACAAAGTCGACCATGTGAATGTGTTGCTTTACGAGTTGACAGTTTTTTTTCAAAGACCATTTGAAACATAAATAATATTGAAACTGCTTCCACTATAAACGGGCCATTACAATTGATCGCCTGAAAAGCAAAATGGGCTTTCCGATACAAACTGGAAGCTATAGTTGCAACTTATACGAGGGCGGTTCGGAAACTTCTTAGCCTAGCACAAAAAGCGCGGTATAAACAGAAAAAAGTTAAGTGTTTTGGAAACTTTCATCTCTGCTATGAACACATGTTAAATTTTGTTTCGATCTGGCAACTCCTTCATATAGAAACAGGTGTTCACAAAAGACGCATCCGCGATTTTTTTACAATGGAAAAATTAGAAATGCCTGGTGTCATTAAATATTTACATAAAAAAGGTTTATCGGGACAAGAAATTCATAATGATATGGTGAATGGGTTAGGTGAAAGTGATCCTTCATATGCAACAGTAAAAAATTGGGTTGCTGAATTTAAACGTGGTCGTACAAGCATTGAAGATGAACCACGTAGTGGACGTCCAAAAACAGCAACAACAACAGAAATTGTAGCCAAAGTGCATGATATGGTATTAAATGATCGACGAATAAAAGTGCGTGAAATAGCTAATATCATGGGCATCTCAAATGATCGAATCCATTTAATTTTGCATGAAGAACTACAGATGAAAAAGCTTTCTGCAAGATGGATGCCGCACTTGTTAACAGTCGACCAAAAACGCATAAGAATGAACATTTCTCAAGCTTGTTTGGATCGTTTTCAGCGAAATAAAATGGATTTTAAGCGTCGTTTCATAACTGTTGATGAGACATGGATCCACCACTATACTCCAGAGACAAAAGAACAATCCAAACAATGGACTGAAGCTGGAGGAAGTGCCCCAAAGAAGGCAAAAACAATTCAATCGGCTGGTAAGGTTATGGCAACGGTTTTTTTGGGACTTCAAAGGTATTTTATTGATTGACTATCTGCAAAAGGGTAAAACAATAAATTCAGAGTACTATTGCAACCTTTTAGGTCAATTAAATGTACAAATTCGAGAAAAACATCCTGGCTTACAACACAAAAAAATAATTTTTCATCAAGACAACGCACCAGCGCACAAGAGTGTTTTAACAATGGCTAAAATCAACGAATTAAAGTACGAGTTGCTTGACCACCCACCTTATTCTCCTGATTTAGCTCCCAGTGACTTTTATCTGTTCCCAAATCTAAAAAAATTCCTTGCTGGCAAGCGTTTTACCTCAAATAAAGATGCAATTACAGTTGTAAACCACTATTTGGAAGACCTTAAGGAAAACTATTTTAATCAAGGGATAGAATTGCTTGATAAGCGTTGGACTAAGTGTATTGAAGTTTCAGGAGATTATATTGATAAATAAAAATATTTTTGAAAAACTAACTATTCTCTTTCATTGATAGGCTAAGAACTTTCCGAACCGCAATCGTACAGCAGTTCTGAGATTCAGCAGCAAAGGCATGCGAGCTTTTTTTTGGCGTTTTCGTTAAGAACTATTTTTGTAATTTTATATTCTATAAGTATATACACAGCAAAGAATAACAAGCTGGAAATTTCAACTAAAAAAGTTTTGGAAAATAGCAAATATCAATAGCAGTTCGTCGATGACGTCACATGACTTCTCAATAACATTGTCATGTTTATAAATACCGACCTGCCTCTATTTTGGCGGATTTTTATTTAAATTGTATTCGATTTTAAGAAAGAATCCGATTCACTTTTATTTAAATTTAATATGCTACTGAAGCATATGGAAATATTTTTGATAACATTAATTAAGTTAATACCGCATTTTTTTAAATAAGTTAAGGCCAAAAGTTACCATGGGGTTTAAAAATTTAATAACTTTTTCGTTTATATATTTTTTTTTTCAGAATAAATAATGGAGAGATTCACAACTGACCACACACAGAAAAAAGTATGGTTGGGATGACAATATTCGAGGCGCATCATACTATTGTTGGGTATATGGTTGTGGCACAACAATATTATGATCCTCGAAACAATAGTATGATTTACACACAACCATTGTATGATCCTCACAACCATTGTATGATCCTCACAACCATAGTTTGATTCACACTCAACCATACTATGATAACCACAACCTAGTATGATTCACACTCATCCATACTATGATCCCCACAACAATAGTACGTTTGACATACAACCTACTACTATGGTTAGTAGAAAAAATCCATTTAAAAAACTGTAAGTTTTTATTAAAAATATTTTGGTTAAACAATACAAAGCAGTTGGTTTCGAAAATTTTAATTCCCATTATTATTTTATAAGATTCGTAACAATAATATTATTGTAAAGCCCATATTCAAATTAACCCATATCTTCCCACCGCCCCATTTAAGGTGCACTTACATTTTACGTGACAGAGCTAAATGATAACAAGTGTGGGTAGATGTCATAGTTTTATCTTATTCTTGACGTCTGTGCAGTGAAATAAATAGTGGTTTACAGTGATTGTGCTCTTTTGTTCTTTTTTATAAATCTTCGAGTTTTGTGAATATAAACCAACATGAGTTCCAGAAAAGGGTAAGTGATAACTTTTTTATTTATTATTTATAATTTTAGTGAAGTGATGTTTCTAGTAAGCTATTTGTTATATTATCTGGTAATATTGTGATAATGGTGATATTTCATTTTTACACGTGACTTTTGTAAGGTTATGTTGAACGCCCCATTTGAGGTGCATTGGGAACAGGAGGCACCACGATAGTTTCTTGCAATAATATTATTTGAACGTAGTTTACGTATATTTAGGAGTTCTAATTTGTGTAGTTTTTTGTTACAGGTTAACTGTTCATGAAATTATATCTGCCTTGGAAGACGATAACCTTACAATTTCTGCTAACATTTTTATCACGCCACCTGAAAATCATGATCTGAGTGATGAAGATAGTGGAAACGAGGATGCAGTAGAGATAAGTAATCTTGCGCGTCGCCAGTTGTTGGCTGAAGCTGAGGTTCGACGTACGGTACCATCATCCGAAGGAGTTCTTGAAACTGTAGAGGGTATTGATGTTATGAATCAAGAAGCCGTTGAACATCCAGCAAAGAAAGCTAAGACTATGGTCAATAGGAAATGGATGCACGCAGATATAAAAGCAAAACCTGAAAAAGAAACCACTACGCCTGACTTTGTTTTAGATAAAGACAATCCATTAGAGTTTTTTGAGATGTTTTTTGATGACAAAGTATTGGAACTATTGCGCTCTAGTACGGAAAAAAATGCTATTGCCAAAGGCCACGTAAACTTTAGACTCACTATCGAAGAGGTGAAAAATTTTATAGGAATTTTACTGTTGTCTGGTTACAATAGTGCATCACGTTACAGATTGTATTGGGATCAGAGCATTGATACTCATCATCCTGGAGTTGCTTCATGCATGGCCCGTAATCGTTTTGAAGAGCTTCTACGTTTTTTTCATGCATGTGATAATAGTAGTCTACCTCCTGATGACAAATTTCGCAAAGTAAGACCTCTTTGGAATTTGATGAATGAGCGATGGCTAAAGTTCTTCCCCGGAGATACAAATTTTTCTATTGATGAGTCCATGGTGCCTTATTTTGGTAAACACGGAACCAAACAGCACATTCATGGCAAGCCTATACGTTTTGGGTACAAGATTTGGTCACTTTGCACACGATTGGGCTATCTTATATATGGTGAACCTTATCAAGGGGCTAAAACCGGCAATACCAATCCAAATCTTGGCGTAGGAGGTTCCGTCGTGACTAATTTGATTTCTAAGCTGCCAACTGATGATCACTACAGCTTTTACATTGATAATTTTTTTACGTCTTTACGTTTACTTGATGCAGTGAGTCAGATGGGTCACGATATCACTGGGACTATTCGGGCTAATAGAATTGATGGTGCGCCGCTGAAAGATGTAAAAGAGATGAAAAAAACTGCGAGAGGCTCTTTTCATCAAATTACGGATGTAATATCGAACACGACATTAGTGCGTTACAATGATAATAACATCGTAACTATAGCCTCAACAGAAAGCGGAGTTCAGCCAATTGGAAAAGTAAAAAGGTGGTGCAACAATAAAAGGGTTGACGTAGATCAACCGCATTGTTACCAACTATATAACAAGTTCATGGGTGGAGTCGACAGACTTGACCAAAATGTTGGTAAATATAGAATTGGTATAAGGCTTAAGAGATGGTATTGGCAAATGATGATGTTCCCCATAAATGTGTGTGTAAATAACGCATACCAGTTGTACCGCCTTTCACCTGCAGGTCAAGCAAAAGATTCTCACGATTTTTTATCATTTACAAGATACATTGTTCAAAGTTACCTAATTCTTGGCAAAACGTCATCGTCTCTTCCAAAACGGATTGGAACTAAATCGCCTATGCCAATCAAGAATAAACTGCCTGATTCAATAAGACTCGATGGAAAGGATCACTACATAATCAGAAACGAAACTCAAATTCGGTGTCGTGAATGCCACAAGAATACTAAATTTCGGTGCAGCAAGTGTGGGGTGGGTTTGCATCAACATTGCTCTCAATCTTTCCACAAAATAAAATAATGTATTTCACTGATTACTTGCTTTTTTCATCTGTTTGATTATTGATTTTATATAATTACTTTAAGTTTTGACTGTTTGCTTTTCTTTTCATAAATAAAACAGCTCCAACATCACGTCGTGTATATTATTTCTCTATATATAATCCATGGGCATATTTTCCCAACGCCCCATATAAGGTGCGGTGCTAAAACTCAGTTTCAATAAAAATCATAAAAATATAACTCATATTTTTGTCTTATTTAAGAGCTACTTTTTCGATATAGATAACGAAAACAACAATTAAATCAAAATTTGTTGCCTTGGGAAAATATGGGTTAAGAAAAATTACAATCATACAGTATGATTGCTCTAATCGTATTATTGCTAACATAAAACCCAAAAACAATACTTTTGTTGCACCAACCATATTTATATCAGAGCTGCAACCATATTTTCATTTTTAAAATTGGCAATAATACTATTGTTACATTTCAACAATATTAATGTTGTCGCAATCATACTTTTGTCAACAGAAATTAAAAAAAAAAAACAACAATACTATGCTGACCATATATTAACCATATTTTTTCTTTGCGTGCAAAGAACCACAATAATAGAATTTTATAATTTAAATCAGCGATCAATTATTTTAACGCAAAGAGCATATCGTCAACATTTCAACGTCAGAATTTCGCCCTCCGAAGCAATGATTCGTTGCTTAGTCGATCGTAATCACCAACATGGAAACGTAAGAAATTTTCCTCGAACCGGTAGACCACATTTAATTTGCACTGCGAAAAATATTGAACGAGTACAGCAGTGTTAACGAAACATCTGCCAGAAGGCGTTCTGCTTAGCTAGGAATGTCCGGTACGTCACTACGGCGCATTGTAAAGAAAAAAATATTGTTATACCCATATAAAGTGCAAGAATTAAAACCCTCGCAACGTCTAAATTTTGCAGTTAAATAGAAAAATTTTTACGTTCTGCTCTTGAAAACAGACATGAGATGTGGTTTCAGCAGGACGGAGCCACTGCTCCCACTGCTCGAGACACAATGACACAGTCAAATTTTTGGAGAGCAAATAATTTCCAGAAATTCGGAAGTTATTTGGCCAGCGCGATCGCCAGATTAGTCCGCACCCGACTATTTTCTTTGGGGTAATTTGAAAGACCGAGTATACTCGTATATGAACAAGCCAGGGACAATCCTTCAACTCATGGCCAACATTGTTGCAGAAATTCGAACGCTACAGCCACAAATTTTTGAAAGATGTTATGGAAAATGCTCTAAAACGAGTGATTTAATTGACATTATTTTTCATACTTAGATATTATACTTAGTAGGGACATAAATACTGTTACAACATTGAACACATCCATTTCAATAGTAGAACTGAACATACCCCGTTAATGTCATATGGGTTTTGAAAGCTAACCTCAATAGCGTTAGTTTGTAACACAAGGAAAAAAAACATGGTTACTACATGGTCACGGTAATAATAATATGTTCTCGGCAATAAAAGTATGTTCTTCGCAACCATAGCATTGTTAACTGAATTTAGTTTTGAAAATAGTATAATTGCTGCAATATTAATATTGTTGAAATGTAACAATAGTATTATTGCCAATTAAAAAATAAATGTACGAGGGCGACCGCAAAAGTAACTGGCCTAACATAAAAAGAACCGTTTTTTTTGGAATTATTACTATTTATTTTTCAACATAATCTCCTTCCAACTCAATACATTTCATCAAACGTTTTTCAAGACCTTCAAAATATGCCTCAGTTTCAGCAATAACCTCGCTATTGGACGAAAATTTTTTGCCACCGAGAATTTTTTTTAAATTTGGAAACAAGAAATAATCAGAAGGAGCTAAATCTGGACTATATGGTGGATGCGGAGCAATTTCAAATCGTAATTCGGCCAGTTTTTGTTGAGTTAAAAATGCAGTGTGTGAAGGAGCATTATCTTGATGAAAAATAACTTTTTTTTCTAAATGCGGTCGTTTTATCTTGATTTCTTCACTCAACCGATCCAATAATGCACAATAATATTCACTATTTATAGTTTTTCCTTTCTCAAGATAATCAATAAATATTATACCCCTTGCAGCCCAAAATACTGTGGCCATTACTTTTCCTGCTGACTTAACAGTTTTCGCCTTCTTGGCACCACTTTTACCAGCTTCTATCCATTGTTTTGACTGTTCTTTGCATTCTGGGATGTAGTGATGGATCCATGTTTCATCAACAGTTATGAATCGGCGCAAAAACTCTATTGGATTACGCTGATAAATCGCTAAAAGCTCCTCGGAATTGGTCCAACGGACGATTTTTTGGGGCAAAGTCAACAAACGCGGCAAACATCTTGCGGATAGCTTTTTCATGTAGAGTTCATCATGTAAAATACTCCAAACTTGTTTTTCGTGTATTTCAACAATATCAGCAAGTTCTCTGAGCTTTATTCGTCTATCTTTAGTCACTTCATTGAAAATTATTCTATTTTTTTCAATAGTAGTAGCAGTTTTCAGTCTTCCAGAGCGTTGTTCATCTTCCGTACTTGAACGACCCATTTTAAATTGTTGAACTTAGGATTTCACGGAGGAGTATGATGGTGCATTATCACCATGAACAGAATCCAATTCATCTTTGATTAATTGTAGCGTATAACCTTTCAAATAAAAGTTTTTAATTCCCGCACGAAACTCTTTATTTTCCAGTTTTCAAAAATTATAAAACTTGTTTACTTCAATCACTTGTAACAAAGAAAATAATCATTAAATATTTCGGAAATTACACATTGAACAGGGATTAAACCGGCTCAAGACCTCTTGTTTTCTATATTTAAATAGAAGACAAGTTTTTAACAAAATGGCAAAGTGACATTGATTTTCATGGCTGCACACTACTTTTATCATGATTTCGGGTCCGTGACAACCCTCTTCAGAAAGCCTTGCTGCAATTGTTGAAAGTAAAACCGAACTCTATAAGGCCAGGCTCTCCACAAACGAATGAGAACTACTGTTGTAAACCTTACTTTTCAAGTTTTCTTCACACAATTGCCCACGAAAATACAACTCACTCTTGCCAGCTCTAAAGAGACTCCACATCGAGAGCCATCAATAGATTTCTTTTACAACAACGTGTGTGTGTGTTGTAAAAAGAGTTTAGTTGACTATGTCAACTTGTGTGCCGTGCCGTGCATGTAAGTATGTTTAGCTCGTTTGTTTTATTTCGGTCTGTTGCTTTTACACATTGAACAGGGATTAAACCGGCTCAAGACCTCTTGTTTTCTATATTTAAATATTTAAATTTGCCATTTTGTTAAAAACTTGTCTTCTATTTAAATATAGAAAACAAGAGGTCTTGAGCCGGTTTAATCCCTGTTCAATGTGTAAAAGCAACAAACCGAAATAAAACAAACGAGCTAAACATATTTCGGAAATTTTTACAGATGGCTTATAAAAGATTGCTTTTAAAAAACAAAAACAAAAAAGTTGCTAGTAAAACAGAAAATGTGCCAGGCCAGTTAGTTTTGCGGTCGCCCTCGTATGGTTATAACAACAATATAAATATTGCTGGTGCGACAAAAGTATTGTGTTTTGCGCTTTATGTTAACAATAATATGATTACGGCAATCATACTGTAAGATTGTAATTTTTCTTCATTTAAATGTGCTTTTAAGAACAAATGTTATTGGTACGGATCTAATGCAATAATAGTACTTTTTCATCGAAATTAAAATTTTTTAAACAAGCTGCTTTGACTTTGCTTTACTGAAATATTTTTAATAAAAACGCTTACGTTTATTTAAATTCATTTTTTCTACTGTTAAATAAGTCACTTCTATTATTTTGAATTTAATGTATTTTTAATAATTTTCATAATTCAAATCTATTGTCGACAACTTAAACAAATTCTAATAAATTATATTGGGGATCAAAGTACAATTGTGTGTGATCATACTATGGTTGTAGGGATCACAACATGGTTGCGTGTGAATCATATTATGGTTGTGAGGATCATACTATGGTTGTATGTGAAACATACTATGGTTGTGAGGATCATACCATGGTTGTGGAGATCATAGTATGATTGAGTGTGAATCATACTATGGTTGTTAGGATCATAGTATGGTTATGTGTGCATCATATTATTGTTGTGAGGATCATAGTATGGTTGTATTTGAATAATACTATTGTTGTGAGGATCATAATCTTGTTGTACCACAACCAAATACCCAACAATAGTATTATCCTCTTCGAATATTGTCAGCACAACCATACTATTTTTCTGCGTGCAGGATTTTAAAATTGTTTCAACTTTCATCATGGAGTGGTCAGATAATGAGAACCGTATCGCTGTAATAGCGCTTTTTAAGTGTGAAATGAAAAAAACGATATTTTCAAAACGCTCCGGCCACTAGGGATTAGCCGCATGTTCGTCTACCGATGCATAAAACTGTTTGAGGAGACTGGAGATGTAACAGACCGCCACCGGTCGGGCCGCCCACGCTCTGTTCGAACACCGCATGTCATCAAAGCCGTTAAATTAAGAATTCACAGAAATCCGCTCCGAAAACAGAAAATCATGGCCCGTGAGTTGAAAATCACGCAAAAGTCCATGAGTCGAATCATTAAAAAAGACTTGGGACTTGGGGCTTTCAAACGACGTACCGGACATTTATTGATCGCAGCTTAAAAAAATAGGATTGAAATATGCAAACGTCTTTTGGTGAAGTACGCTGATAACTTGCACAGGAAAATTTTGTTCACCGATGGAAAAATTTTTACCATTCAGGAAAAATTTAACAAGCAAAATGATAGAGTGTATGCGCTGTCATCTAAGGAAGAATCTGAACTGATCCCAAGGGTGAAAAGGGTCATCACCCAGCTTCAGTCATGGTTTGGTGGGGTGCCTTACCTGCAAGTAGGCAAAACATCGGCCAAAGTTTACCAAGAAACCGTTTTGGAAGCTGTTGTGAAGCCTCTTAATTCCCTGTTCCAAAACCAGCCATGGACATTCCAGCAGCTACGAAACAATTTGCCAGCGCTCATTTCCTCTGAAGAATGGCCCTCAGGCAGTCCAGATTTGAACCCATTGGATAACAAATTGTGGACGGTTTTAGAGGACAAGGCTTGTCACAAAAGATACCCCAACATTGGATCTCTTAAGACTGCTTTGGTTCGAGCCGTGGCCAATTTTCCAATGGACGACTTAAGGGCAAAAGGCGGACATTTCGAATAAGTAGATCCTTTTTGGATACAACATATCGTACATCAATAAATATATTAAAAAGTATATAGTCCAAAAACAGTCAGTACTTTTTATTTTACAGCATAAAACGTGTGTAACAGCATTTATGCCCTTACCAAGTATAATCTGAAAAAATTAATAACCGAAAAAGTTTTAACATCTTTTAAGCCCATGGTAAATTTTGGCTAACCCTGTACATTCCTGACATACAATATTTTAAGTCAATACTACAATAGGTTTATTGAGTACAAATTCTTTAAACGACTAACAATTTTGTGCTTGGTTGTATGATTTTTTTAATAACAACATTTTTGAATATTTTTTTAATTAAATTTGCACATTTTTAATCAAAATTTACAGTTGTTTTTTTGTGTTTATATAGGGTGACGCACGAATCGTGCTACATAACGTAATAACGTTTTTCTGTGTTAGCAATCGGCTTATTCTTTATTTTCTTTGGAAGTTGGTATTTAAATTTATTAAAATGAATGCTTGGAACACCGAAACGAGGATTTAATTGGTGCAGTGGTGCCTGAAGTCGTCGGAGAAATTCGAAAAACGAAAAAGAGAATACGAATCATTGTGCAACATGACAATGCGAGCTCTCACACATCGGCTCAAACCAGCGCCTTTTTGACCGGCCAAAACGTCGAATTGATGGGTCATCCGCCGTACAGCCCTGACTTGGCTCCCAATGACTTTTTTTATTCCCGCACATCAAGAAAAAAATGCGTGGTCAACGATTTTCGTTGCCAGAAGATGCTGTTGAAGCGTTCAAAAACCATGTTTTGGAGGTGTCTCAATCGCAGTGGAAAAAGTGCTTCGACAATTGGTTTGAGCGCATGCAAAAGTGTATAAATCATGCTGGAGAATACTTTGAAGAACAATAAAACCATTTTTGACGATAAATATTCGCATTTTCATTATTAGGCCAGAAATATATAAAGCAGCTCATTTGTGGCTTTCAAAGAAGACCCATGCGCAACGTCATTGGTGGAAATGGTATTGCGCGTTGAAGATTACTTTACGCACAGTTTGAAGACTATACGCAAAGGTTAATTCTTAGTAACACAAATGAAGTCTCCCGTATAAGTCATTTGCTTCGTTGCCGACGTAATCGTTGCCGAAGTAATCGTTGCCGAAGTAATCGTTGCCAAAGACAGCTGAAAAAAACCCTTGGCGAGTTTAGAAACAGCTGTACAGTCTGCTTAGCAACCAAGCTAATACATTTTACCAATTTTTTACGTTGATTCTGATAGTGAAACAACAAAAAGGTCTCGTGATACAACCAGAATAAAAACTGTTCAAGTCATAAGAATGATTTTTATTTAGGACTTTTAAAAATAAAAGTCACCGACTGACTTTTATGAATAAATGTCCTCTATGTCTCGCTGTCTTAAGGGAAATAAAATCAAAAATAATTAATATTTTAAAAATCTTATTGAAAATATCTTTTATGTGAAGAGTAATTTAATAAAAACCAAAAAATAACTATTAATTATGGATTTATATGACAAAACTCTTAACTGTTATGGTCTCCGATTAAGCATACATTAGTGGTGTTTTTTTAAGCCTCGATTACTAAGACTGGATAGTAAAACCGCAATAGTCAAGTTATTTTTTTAAAAGAAATGCCAATTTTGATTATGCTACAAAAAACCCCTGCTGTAATTGATTCTGGAATAAAAATTCCAAAAATAATTTATTGCAGCCGTTTTACTACTAACTAGCCTGGATAGAGGCTTATGCTCGTTATCCTGGCTTTTTACATAAAATGGCTGCAAAAAATCATGTCGATTATGCACGCCGACGGATGGCATCGGATCGGATTTTTTCCGCAGTTGCGTATTTTGGTATTATATAAGCCGATGGTAATGCAGTTGCGGAAAAATGGCAATTATGTATTCCGAATGCGACTCACTTCGCACACAAAAATATCCGAAAGAAAATCATCGCTGATTTGGTGCGGACATGTTAGTTTTTGGTTGTGTTTTTCTTTATTTAATTTGATTTAATTTATTTTCTAATGGAAGCTAAGAGGTAAGATGAGAAAAAATAAAATGTGTATGTAAACGGGTTAAATTATTTGTTTTTTTTATAGACAGCGTACGACAAACCGCTCTCAGTTCACTACTATGGTAGAGAATATGAAGAAGCTTTGCTTCACAAACCTGTGAAAATGTTTAAAATGTATTCTCTTTTTACTTAAGGAATTTTTCTACTTACATTACATCAGCTAGCTTAAAAACACTTACGGCCCTGTTCCGTACCTGTCTTCTATTGCCACTTTTTTCTTCACAATTTATAAAAAATCCAATTGACGAATTCATTGCAAATTTTTATAATTGTATATATTTTATTTCTTTTAAAATTTATGACAATTTCAGCGCACTTTCTTTATTACTTGTTTTTTATTTGTTTATAAATGTCAATTTCGCAGCTGTAATGTAACATCGGCTTCATGTTGGTAATGTAGTCATCCGACGGATTACCTAATACCATTTTCCTAACAAAGTGAGTCGAGTGCGGTTCGAGTCAATCCGATCCGAAGCAAATCCGTCGGCGTGCATAATCGACATGAATAATTTTACTACTTTTCTAATTTTTTTGAAGCACTTCTGTTCCATTCCTTTAGACACGAGCAAAATTTGCATTTTTTGTTAACAAGTGTCTTAACTATTGCAGTTTTGCTTTCCAATCTTATTTATGGAGGCTTAACCAAAAACATCGCTATTGATTTGTTCCTCATGTCACAGCATTTTAGCATTAGTGTTCAAATAATACATTTTGTGGCTCCTTTCTTCTCTGACTTGTGGCAAGGCAAATGCATCTTCAAAATATTGCCAACGTTGGCACTTTACCTTTCATTGAAGGCAAGCGAATTGTTTTTATCGCCACTTTTCATATGCGGCACAAATATTCGTGCCATCAAGAATTTGTTCGATCCTGTCCTTCTCACTTACTTACTCTGTCTAAGTACAGTGTCAGCACTTAAAAAAGTAGTTTTTCCCATTGTCTCCGGTTTTTCTTTTTTGTTTTGCCGGAATCCTTTTCAATTGTTTACCGGTGCCATTATCTGGTCGATATCTGTTGGAAGACATGTTCTTCGGTAGTTGTTTTTCTTACTTTCAAACGAAATTTAAAACAAAAGAAAATAAAGCGAAGAAGGAAGAACTTCTTTTGGCTAAAGGAGAAGGCAAGCAATTCGTAACAAAAACTAAAGGTTTTTTCTTACCAAAAAAAAGAAATTTCAGACCAAATGGATTCCTAAGAATTCAATGAGATATTTGCAAGGACAATTTGACGTACTCGTAGATTGTTGACGTCAATTGAATGGAAAGAAGTCCAACACCAACGAAGGTTGCATTAGAATAATTAAAGAGGAAAATCTAGCACCCCCATATCGTACACTTTTTTTTACAAAGTCACCTATGACGGCATTGATGCCACGCCACCGATTGAATGCGTTGCATTTCAAAACGAACAAGTTTCGGGGGCAGCAAAGACGTAGGTTAATGTCGGTTTTTTACTTTTAAAAAACCCGACAGTTGATTTTTTAAAACACTGTTTTGAAGAAAAAAAAAACCGTAATGCCGGTTTTCTGAAACCACGATTTTTTAGACACTCTAATAACGGGTAATCAATCTAGAGGTATTTTTTCTAAAGGGATTGGTCATAGATTATGCGTGAGTTATTTTAAACTTTATTTATTTTTCTTTTCAGTATTGTTTGCCATTTCATCACGGAAAAACTTACACCGCAACGACGTACTATGGAAATGAGCGTTCGTTGAGAAATGTTTTTCGTGAGATTATGACGATGAGTAATACGAGGGTTGCTATGTATATATTTCACTAATAACAAAGTGTTGCCTGGCGCCATCTGTCATTGCCATTGGAAAGATTGACATTTTTAAGCATAAACGTATTCAGAACGTTTTGACGTACGACCACCATTTGTGTTTTTTACAGTGACTTGAAAAAATCAGTTTGGCAAAAAAAAAATGGAATTAACTCGTGAATATTTTCATGCGTTGATTTTTCACATCTTTCGACGTTGATTATCACAAGACTGCATCGATAAACTTAAATCTTTGTATGGCGATGAAGCACCATCCTAAAGCACTGTGAAAAAATGGTTTAATGAATTCAATCGTGGCCGACGCTCGCTTAAAGACGAAGGTCGTGAAGGTCGTCCAAAAACGGCCAGAGAACATTGATGTCGTGCGTGAACTGATAATGCAAGATCGTCATGTGACATACCGTGAGATAGAGGCATCCTTAGGCGTTTCTTCCACCAGCATACATTCGATATTGCATGAACACCAGGCCGTAAAAAAAGGTTTGTTCTCGTTGGATCCCGCACAATTTGACAATCGCTCAAAAAAAAGGCTCGTGCCGATTGGTGCAAAGAAAAATACGATCTCGGTGTTTCAAAAGACGTTTATAAGATCGTCAGAGGTGACGAATCATGGATCTATGCGTATGAGCCCGAAACAATACAACAATCGATCGTGCGGTTCTTTGAAGACAAGCGAAATCCAACAAAAGTTGTTCGTGAAAGAAACACTTCGAAGCAAATGATCGGCTGTTTCTTCGGCAAAACAGGGCATATGGCGACTGTTCCGCTTGAGCAACGTAGGACGGTCAATTCATCTTGTTTGCCTGAAGTCTTTGGAGAAATTCGAAAAACAAACAAGAGAAGACGAATCATTGTGCACCATGACAATGCGAGCTCTCACACATCGGCTCAAACCAGCGCCTTTTTGACCGACCAAAACGTCGAATTGATGGACCATCCACCGTACAGCCAATGACTTCTTCTTATTCCCTAGCATTAAGAAAAAAATGCGTGGTCAACGATTTTCGTTGCCAGAAGCTTCTGTTGAAGCGTTCAAAAGTCATGTTTCGAAGGTGTCTCAATCGGTGTGGAAAAAGTGCTTCGACAATTGGTTTGAGCGCATGCAAAAGTGTATAAATCATGATGGAGGATACTTTGAAAAACAATAAAACCATTTTTGATGATAAATATTCGCATTTTCATTATTAGGCCAGATATATATATAGCAGCCCTCGTATGACGATGAGTGATAAGGCCCATTTCTGGCTCAACGGCAACGTCAATAAAAAAAAATTGCCGCATTTAGGCCATTATACCCAGAGAAAACCAAGGTTTGGGGCGGTTTATGGGCGGGTGGAATCATCGGTCCATACTTTTACAAAAATTATGAAGGCCGGCACGTAACCGTGAACAGTGCTAGCTATCGCGCCATATTATCGGACTTTTTGCTACCTAAAATCGAAGCCCGTAATCTTGACGACATTTGGTTTCAACTGTCACTTGCCATACAGCTGCTCTAACAATCGAAATATTTCACATTTTGGAGCATTGAGTTGGCCGGCCAGATCGTGTGATATCACACATTTAGACTTTTTCTTTAGGGCTACGTAAAGTCCAAAGTCTATGCTGACAAACCAGCTACGATTCAGGGTTTGAAAAACCACATTAAGCGTGTTATAAACCCATACCGGCCGAAATGCTCGAACGAGTCATCCAAAATTGGAATCTCAGAATGCACACCCTGAGGCGTAGTTGCGTCCAACATTTAAAGGAAATTATATTAAAAAAATAAATGCCATAAAATGTCCTTTCGAATGAACAATAAAGATTCCACTCTTGATTTAAATTTTTGTATTTTGTTTTTTTTTTTGAAAATATATCCCTAGATGGATCACCCGTTATTTCTGTCACCTACCGACTCGGAGCATGATGACTAAAATATACATACAAAGGATCCATTTTTAATTTATGATAAACTTGGTTAATATAATTTTTTTTTTGCAAATATCTGTAAATATTTACATTGGCTAAAGCCCTGAACCCCATGTATTGCAGGGTTGTAAAAATAGTAGTTTCCGATCAAACGTTTAATCGAGTCGAAATCTTGACATACTCGATGTTGCACTCCTTAACGAATGCGGTGATTTTAGGACTCAGAGCAGATCTTTCTGGTCTGCATTCCGGTGAGTTGCTTTTCCCACTGCTCTTTGGCAATAAGATGTAAGAGTTTTCGTGTTTTAAGCTTTTTAGCCCCCGCACACAGTGAAAAAATAAGCTTGAAATCGGTTCAAACTACAAATATTCGGTTGGATAAACATATTTTCTGTTGCAGTTACAGTCATCGTTCGATTCGCCATAAGATGGTAGCGACAATAATATTACGATTCTTATAGCCAATAATTCGGTTTAGTAAAACTATTAGTTGCCACAACTGGTAGTTATGACAACCAACCATTATACGAGGGCTGCTATATATATTTCTGGCCTAATAATAAAATGCGAATATTTATCATCAAAAGTGGTTTTATTGTTTTTCAAATTATTCTCAAGCATGATTTATACGCTTTTGCATGCACTCAAACCAACTGTCGAAGCACTTTTTCCACTCCGATTGAGACACCTCCAAAACATAATTTTTGAACGCTTCAACAGCATTTTCTGGCGACGAAAATTGTTGATCACGCATTTTTTTCTTGATGTGCGGGAATAAAAAGAAGACATTGGGTGCCAAGTCAGGGCTGTACGGCGGATAACCCATCAATTCGACGTTTTGGCCGGTTAATTCAATATTTTTGCCAAATTGATTTTTTCAAGTCACTGTAAAGAACACAAATGATGGTCGTACGAAAAACATTCTGAGTACGTTTATGCTAAGAAATGTCAAACTTTCCAATGGAAATGTCAGATGGCAACACTCAGTGTTGCATAGCCCAGAAATATATATAGCAACCCTCGTAAAGTACAGGTTACTTTAGTACCAATATTTGGTACTGACAACAAATTTATTATTTGTGGTAACCAAACACCGTTTAGTGCGCTGTATTGCACTATGTAGCAAAAGTTCCGACTTTCTTGTGGGGCGGTGAATGGTTTCTTCTAGAAATAAAAGACTTAGGTGATTATAGTAAATTCCCAAAGGGACGGCCCCAGTAGGTTCAAGTTAGTTTTTATGGCCTAAGGAAATTTTTATTTTGCAACGGTATATCTTAAACGAAACCACGTGTTTTACAGATTTTAGATTTGTGTGTTTAAAATTACACCAATTGCCACAAAAACTATTTGCCCGGAGCACTAAAGGCCTTTACGACTAGCTTTTTTGCTCAATAACTGAAAGTTGTATAGCCAAATTATTGGCCAGTGAAAAAATGTTCTGGCTGACCTCACAATTGAATTTTCCGCCCCTGCATCCTTCACACACTAAAAGTGTCCTCAAAAACTGTGATTTCATTTCGTCACACCACACTGACCTCTCGTGGATGAGGTAGAGAAAAAAAATCGCCCTGGCCGCTGGTATATGTATTTACAGTTCTAATTTATTTTCCTCTGCTTTATTTATACAATATTAAGAATTCTGTACCAGTTTCTGCTTCTTCTTAATATTGACTCTTTACCACACTTTCATGTTTACCACACGAAACCAGGCGAAAACTAACATCGGGCAAATACGGCAGCGCTAGAGTGGCCGGCCAGAAATAAAATAAAAAGAAAAACTCCACTCCAAGCGAAAGAAGGCCACAATTTGATGACGATGCGCCAGCCATGAAATCAGAACAGAACATGGCACGGCCGAAGAAGCCATAAACTAAGACATCCTTTAAAAAATAAAATAAATAAAAAAAGACAGAAAAAACGCGGTGAAAAAAAGGTACACAAAAAGAACGCCAACAAAAATAAAAGCAGATTTGGGTCAATCGAAAGGAAAATCTTCAGCGACAAAATAACCATAACATCGGTGCAGCTACCGAAATCCAACATGAAATTGAAATCGCACAAGTCGCTTAAACTTTACACTCTTCACTCTTTCAGTATACACCAATACCCCGGTTTGCGTCGATTCGGTTTGCGTCGTTTCGGTTTGCGTCGATTTTTTCGGACACTGTTTTTTTGGTATTTCCCATTTATATTTCATTTTGCGTTTATATTTCATTTCAAAGTTGCGTCGTTTGTGTTTTGATGTGCGTCGTTAATATCAAAATATTTGTACAAAGCTACAACAGAAAAAGGGGATTTCCCGTTTATTTCTAATGCAAATATGTATGTTAAGGTTGTCTGCTGTTTGAAAAAGAGGGTAGTTATTAGTTTCAAATTACATTTGCTGAAGTGAAGTTTAATCTAAACATTTTGCAACAATGAGTCAAAAAAGAAAGCAAATAAGCTTAGAACAAAAACTGGACATTTTAAAACGTTTTAAATCTGGGGAAAAAAGGAGTACAAGAACCGTGCATGAACGGAACTTGGCGTCAATGTGGCCAGAATGCATTCTCAAAGATACGGAAGATATTAATAAAGTTCCACACACATGTGAAGAACTTGCAGACTCAGCTAGAATTGCTAATTTTGTTGGAATGGATGAAGAAGATATTAATGATCTCATATTATACGACGAAGAGCTAAATCACGAAAGTTTGATTGCAACTCAGAGTAACAATGCGCTGGACGACGAAACTCTTCCGCTTGAGGTCGAATCATATGAAAAAAGACTCACTGCAGCTAAAAAAAGCGATGCAGTTGATACGCAAGCAAACCATATTTTTGAAAACAATGACCCGGCCGAAGATCGCAGTTTAAAACTTTCTAGAGTTGTGACGGATGCTATCAATTGTTATAAGGAAATCGATTTGGAAAAAAGGCTATTAAAATAAAAAAAAACTTTAGATAATTTTATAAAAAGATCAGCAAAAACGACAAATCCGACCGTAGAAATGATAATCGATTCAGATGACTCAAGCTCAGATTAAAAAATTAACACATCGATGTAGACTTTGATTTTATACTATCAATTCCTTATTTTTAATTTCAATCTATTTTTGTTATGTTTTCTTACATTTTTCTCATGAACGGTTTTATTTTTATTTTAATAAAAGCTATTTTTCGAAAAAATATGTTTTTTTTTTTACTGAAAAATCAATTTTTTCAGCCCAAATTATGAATCTCGGAACCAATTAAATGAAAATCCATACAAACGTATGGAAAAACGTGATTCAGTTTGCGTCGTTTCGGTTTGCGTCGCATTTGTCCGGTCCCAATTAGCGACGCAAACCGGGGTATTGGTGTATTGACAATTGCCTAACAGCAACGACAGATGCAACGAAAGATGGCTGCAGCAGCAACAGAATCGCCAGCATCGAACGAATCGGCAACACGGACTACGGGCTACGGATTGTTGTTGCTGTGCACTATTGATTGCTCGCATTTGAGGTTCCTTTTCAGGTCAGATCCTTGCTACGGTTTCGATGCCTGTCTTTTCTATGCGAAAATAAGAAGCTGCATAAAAAATGATTCTCGTTCAGTTCATTTTCGATGGCATCACATACAATAAATACGAAATTGATGCCACAAAAGTGAGAGAAGTGCTTCTGTGTTCGTTTGTTTGCATAGAGAATGCAATTTTCGCTTCAGCAGTGTCCATCAAACTTTGTTTCGAAATTTTGTAATCGAAGAAATTTAAACGTCAAATAATCCAAAGGTATCCAAAAAACCTAATTAAAGCAATTTTTGCTGCAGTTTTGGTTATAGTAAAACAATTTAAGGTTTAACTCTTTCAAGCAGTATGAAATCAAATTAAGAATGCTGCAGGAAAATAGGTTGTTTACTTTGGGTTCGTAAACAGTTTAAGAACAGAGTATTCTGGCGAGAGACAAAGAATATCCATAAAATACACTGATACTACCCGAGCTATTTTATGATGCCGAAGCATGGGTACTTGAGTGAAAATCTGATGAAGGTTTACTCTCAATTTTGAGAGGAAATCCTTCGTAAAATCTATGGCACCTGCTGCATAGGCGAGGAGTAGATTCGTCGTTCAAATCGTAAGCGGTAGAAACTGTATCTTGACATTAATGTAGTTAGGTGCAGTAAAAAGCAACGATGGCGCTGGCAAGCTTCGGTTGGCCAAAGACGATAACTACCGCTGACGGGGAAGACCAAGACCCCGGTCAATCCCACGACAGCCGGTTGTATGGACCGGATTGACCCGAAGCAGCAATTCTTCGGTCATGGGCTGGCACCCCGGCACACAGTTGCCGCTACAACAACAACAACTAAGACTCCGGTGGAGAGATCAAATGTTGTGGCATTGTTAACTGGAGAAGGCATGTCCAAAAGTCCAAGTGCATATTTCCTACGAGGGCGTCCGCAAAAGTAACTGGCCTAACATAAAAAGAACCATTTTTTTGGAATTATTATTATTTATTTTTCAACATTATCTCCTTCCAACTCAATACACTTCATCAAACGTTTTGCAAGTTTTTTAATTCCATCCGAAAAATAAGATTTTTCAAGACCTTCAAAATATGCCTCAGTTTCAGCAATAACCTCGCTATTGGACGAAAATTTTTTGCCACCGAGAATTTTTTTTTAAATTTGGAAACAAGAAATAATCAGAAGGAGCTAAATCTGGACTATATGGTGGATGCGGAGCAATTTCAAATCGTAATTCGGCCAGTTTTTGTTGATATAGAAATGCAGTGTGTGAAGGAGCATTATCTTGATGAAAAAGAACTTTTTTTTCTAAATGCGGTCGTTTTATCTTAATTTCTTCACTCAACCGATCCAATAATGCACAATAATATTCGCTATTTATAGTTTTTCCTTTCTCAAGATAATCAATAAATATTATACCCCTTGCAGCCCAAAATACTGTCCCCATTACTTTTCCTGCTGACTTAACAGTTTTCGCCTTCTTGGGACCACTTTTACCAGCTTCTATCCATTGTTTTGACTGTTCTTTGCATTCTGGGATGTAGTGATGAATCCATGTTTCATCAACAGTTATGAATCGGCAATCGGTAATCTATTGTATTACGCTGATAAATCACTAAAAGCTCCTCGGAATTGGTCCAACGGGCGATTTTTTAGGGCAAAGTCAACAAACGCGGCACCCATCTTGCGGATAGCTTTTTCATGTGGATTTCATCATGTAGAATACTCCAAACTTGTTATTCGTGTATTTTAACAATATCAGCAAGTTCTCTGAGCTTTACTCGTCTATCTTTAGTCACTTCATTAAATATTTTTCTAATGTTTTCAATAGTAGTAGCAGTTTTCGGTCTTCCAGAGCGTTGTTCATCTTCCGTACTTGAACGACCCATTTTAAATTGTTGAACCCAGGAGTTCACGGTGGAGTATGATGGTGCATTATCACCATGAACAGAAGCCAATTCATCTTTGATTAATTGTGGCGTATAACCTTTCATATAAAAGTGTTTAATTACCGCACGAAGCTCTTTATTTTCCATTTTTCAAAAATTATAAAACTTGTTTACTTCAATCACCTGTAACAAAGAAAATAATCATTAAATATTTCGGAAATTTTGACAGATGGCTTATAAAAGATTGCTTTTAAAAAACAAAACAAAAAAAAGTTGCTAGTAAAACAGAAAATGTGCCAGGCCAGTTAGTTTTGCGGTCGCCCTCGTAAAGTACTCATAATACTGTTTTAAGTATTATTCCTAATTATTTTTTTATTTAATAAATTTTAGAAAAATATATTTTGCAAAATAAATTAAACCTTTTATTAAGCTGGTGTATTTTATTCAACATTCCGTGGAAATTTGTAAACTGGCCATTTGCCTTCTCAACAATAATTATTAGCATTTGGTGATTGTAACTGAAAGTATTCTCGTCTAACAGAGATTTTGTAGTTCAGTCGATTTCCAACTAACTTTCTCTCTGTGTGTAAGATTACCCAAACACTCTCTTAAAAAATGAATAGCTAAAGATAACCCATTTCTAAGATCATCGAAATAATCTTTCAGAAAACCTTTATAAAAAGGAAACCCATACCGAATATAAGTACTCTTTAAGGACCTCATAACCAAGAACTTTCCAAAAAACCAACATATTTATTTCCTACACAGCCAGTGGTCATTCCGTGTTCCACCACGAACACTTGAAACTTTTCATTTCATTCAATTGAAATAAAATTGCCTTCTACTGCTGCTAAAAAAATGTGTTCCCTAAAAGATAAGGTCGTTGCTTTTGTTGTCTTGATTCTCGGCGGCATCTTTTTGAACAAAAAAAAGGTTAGCATCCAAAACCACCCAAGTCATATGTTTTGTTACATTGCGAATTTGTTATAATAACATTTTTAAATTAACTTCTTTTTTTGTGTGTGTTGCTTTCTAATTTTTTATTGCCCGCCATCTAGCCTTAAACCTAGAAAGATCTGATGAATTGCATTGTGGATGAATAGAGGAGCTTTACAAGTGCAGTTTTTGAAGCACAGTGGTGCGAAAAGGAAAAACCTTGTGAGATTTTTTCTATGTTCTCGTATTAAATTGAAAAAAAACTGGTTACAATAACGAAGACCCATGCGAAGCGGAATTGGTGGAAATGATATTGCGCGTTGAAGATTGCTCTACGCACAGTTCGAAGACTATACACAAAGGGTAATTCTCATTAATAAAAATGAGTCTCCCGTATAAGTCATTTGATTTGTGGCCGAAGTAATCGTTGCCAAAGACTGCTGAAGAAAAACCTTGGCGGGTTTAGAAACAGAGCTGTACAGTCTGCCTGGCAACCGTAGCAAATACATTTCACCAATTTCTTCTTTTTACGTTGATTCTGAAAAAGAAACAACATAAAGGTCTCGAACCAGAATTAAAAACTGCTCAAGTCATAATAACGAGGTTATATTTCAGATAATATGAATGACAAAACAAGTACTCGTAAAGTGTAATTCTTCTTCTTAAAATTCTAAGAATTTTTATTTCTTAAAGAGCACGAGTGACAAACTTCTTGATGCCATCTTTTTTTTTATTCAGTTTGACAATTCCTCTTGGAAGGGACTCAAGCAAAAAAAGCATATTTATATAAACATCTAAATTATTGATTTACAAAGATAGAAGATAGAGTGTCTTCAAAATTCGATTAAAAATGTTGCCTATGCAAAATCAAGCAATGTTTCATATATGTGACCCGAAAATAGAAAGGGACCTAAGGGTAAAAACCAGTTTTGTTCAGGAGAGCCATTTTAAAGATTTAAATACGTGTATCTTTGGTGTACCATCACTTTCATAGAACGCGCATATCTCTGGGAGGGAACACTTGTGGGGCATGGGATCGGTCTCATTCAATGCTCAGATGTTATTCACATCAAAAAAAAAGTGAAAATTGATTTTTTTTTTACCCCTAGGTCCCTTTCTCTATGCGCTGTCACATATATAGATCGTTAAACGAGTAGAACCCTTGTCGGCAGCACACATATATGGTATCGAACAGCCGTCCCACAGCAACGGCGAAACGTGCATCTACCAGTCGATGATGTGTTTGCTTTAACTTTGCAGAATTACTTTTCCTTCCCCATACGACAAATTACAACGAACCTGATTGAATAAGCTCATATTCACTCTTTAAGCATAGATTTTGGAATTCACGTAGCCCCAAAGAAAAAAGTCTAAAGGTTTGATATCACACGATCTAGGCGCTCAACTAACCCAAACGTAAAATTAGCTGCTGTTCAAAATGACCCCCCAATAGATCCATTGTTTGAGCAGCTGTATGGCAAGAGGCACCGTCCAGTTGAAACCAAATGTCGCCAAGATTACGGGCTTCAATTACAGGTAGCAAAATGTCCGATATCATGGCCAGAAAAATTAACCAATTTTGATATGTAAATTTTTAATTTACTGTGGTTTAATGAAAGTGTGACCCCCTATAGGGTACACTCGCTTAATCTATCGCAGAACGAACTCAAATGTTGGTCATACGTACCAATTGTGTCTTTCTAAACTAAAGAGCCAGTCTTTTAGAATATTGCTTTTGGAGTACCCTGTTTAAACAAGTCCTGAGTTACACGGAGCCATAGTTCACTACCTTTAGTGTGAAAACTTTTCAACGTCAGTAACTTTTATAACTATAAACCGATTTCAACGACATTAAAAAACGAGTATGGCAATTGAAAACAAGTAAAAAAAGTTAAAGTAGCGTGTGGCTGTCTATGCGATACCCTACACCAGGGTATCGCCTTCTCCTGTTCGTTTTTCGAACTTTTCCGAAGACTTCACGCAAACAAATTGTGGTGTACCACTCATAACTGATCGTCCTACGTTACTCAGGCGGAGCAGTCGCCACATGACCAGTATTGCCGAAGACGACCATTTGCTTCGCAGTGCTCTTCCACGAACAACTTTCGTTGGATTTGGCACGTCTTCGAAGACCCACAAGGTCGATTGCTGTTTTGTTTCGGGCTCATACGCATAGATCCATGATTCGTTACCTGTGACGATCTTATAAACGTCTTTTGAAGCGCGGCGATCGTATTTTCTCAAAATATCTTTGCACCAATCAAGGCGAGCTTTTTTTTGAGAAATTGGCAAATTGTGCGGGATCCAACGAGAACAAGCCTTTTTTCGGCCAGGTGTTCATGCAATATCGAATGTATGCCGCTATCTCACGTTATGTCACATGACGATCTTGCATAACCAGTTAATGCACGGCATCAATGTTCTCTGGCACAACGGCCGTTTTTGGACGACCTTCAGGACCTTCGTCTTTGAGCGAGCGTCGGCCACGATTGAACTCATGAAACCAGTTTTTCAGTGGTATACGAGGGCGGTTCGGAAACTTCTTAGCCTAGCACAAAAAGCGCGGTATGTGTGTTTTGGAAACTTCCATCTCTGCTATGAACACATGTTAAATATTGTTTCGATCTGGCAACTCCTTCATATAGAAACAGGTGTTCACAAAAGACGCATCCGCGATTTTTTTTTACAATGGAAAAATTAGAAATGCGTGGTGTCATTAAATATTTACATAAAAAATGTTTAAATGGTTATCATATGCTTCTTCATATGCAACAGTAAAAAATTGGGTTGCTGAATTTAAACGTGGTCGTACAAGCATTGAAGATGAACCACGTAGTGGACGTCCAAAAACAGCAGCAACAACAGAAATTGTAGCCAAAGGGCATGATATGGTATTAAACGATCGCCGAATAAAAGTGCGTGAAATAGCTAATATCATGGGCATCTCAAATGATCGAGTCCATTTAATTTTGCATGAAGAACTACAGATGAAAAAGCATTCTGCAAGATGGGTGCCGGACTTGTTAACAGTCGACCAAAAACGCATAAGAATGAAAATTTCTCAAGCTTGTTTGGATCGTTTTCAGCGAAATAAAATGGATTTCGTTTCGTAACTGTTGATGAGACATGGATCCACCACTATACTCCAGAGACAAAAGAACAATCCAAACAATGGACTGAAGCTGGAGGAAGTGTCCCAAAGAAGGCAAAAACAATTCAATCGGCTGGTAAGGTTATGGCAACGGTTTTTTGGGAATTCAAAGGCATTTTATTGATTGACTATTTGAAAAAGGGTAAAACAATAAATTCAGAGTACTATTGCAACCTTTTAGATCAATTAAATGTACAAATTCGAGAAAAACGTCCTGGCTTACAACACAAAAAAATAATTGTTCATCAAGACAACGCACCAGCGCACAAGAGTGTTTTAACAATGGCTAAAATCAACGAATTAAAGTACGATTTGCTTGACCACCCACCTTATTCTCCTGATTTAGCTCCCAGTGACTTTTACCTGTTTCCAAATCTAAAAAATTCCTTGCTGGCAATCGTTTTACCTCAAATGAAGATGCAATTACAGTTGTAAACCGCTATTTTGAAGACCTTGAAGAAAACTATTTTAATCAAGGGATAGAATTGCTAGATAAGTGTTGGACTAAGTGTATTGAAGTTTTGAAAAACTAACTATTCTCTTTCATTGATAGGCTAAGAACTTTCCGAACCGCCCTCGTAGGATAGTGCATCATCCATCCAGCCATACAAAGATTTAAGTTCATCGATGCACTCTTGTCGCGATAATCCACGTCAAAAGTTGTGAAAAATTATCGCACGAAAATGTTCACGAGTAAATATCATTTTTTTGCCAAATTGATTTTTTCAAGTCACTGAAAATTAAAGGTAAGTCTAGCTTAAATATTTTTTTTGTATTTACACGCATTTTCCATGAAATTTACTTATAATACCCTGTTTCACAAAGGGGTGCAAGGTATAAAAGGTAAAGGTGGCCGACTATGAGATACCCTACACCACTGAGATATTTGAAGAATAAAGCACCTATGTCTGAAGCTTATTCAAGGTCGGACTCAATGTGTTAGACTTAATTTGTTGTCGCTCATAACGCATCATACAAAATTTGCGCGTGATCGGATATAATTTGTGGCTTCTAGAGATGAGAGGGCTATTCCAAAACATGGACCGATATGGCCCAATGTTATAGGACATGGATGTTGCTCGCTCGTTACACTCCATGCCAAATTTGGAACAAATTGGATGTTAAATGTGGCTTCAAAAGCTGCAGATTCTGAATTCGGAATGTACCTTTGTGTAGGGTCTAGACGAAAATAAGAACCAATGTGATCAAGTTTTACTACAGTTAATTAATAGTTTCTCTAAAGTATCAGGCAAACTTAGGGCGTGATCGGATGCAATTTGTGGCTTCTAGAGGAGCAGTATCTAAAATCGGGAGGCACCATTGTGTGGGGGCTTTTTAGAAAAATGAGCAAAGATGATCCAATATTGCGGAACATTGGTGTTGGTCGCTCTTGACTCTCCATGCGAAATTTGGTGGGAATCGGGTTTAGCATGAGTCTTTAAGAGCGGAAGGTTCTGAAATCGGGATGGACCTTTGTATGGTGGCTATACGAAAATATGGAACTATGTGACCCAGTTTCACGGCAGTTAATTAATGGGTGCTCAAAACGAATCATGCCAATTAGGATATGATCAAGTTTAATTTGTGGCATCTGGAGCTGCAGGACCTCAAATCAGAAGGAAGCTTATTCGAAACCATGGACCGATATAGTCAAATTTAACCAAAGTTGAATGAATTCGGGCCTTACTTCTTCGAAAATGAGGTTGGCTAAGCAGTTACCGTGAGTGGTGTTCACTATCGCGAGATGATAACTAACTTCTTGTGGCCAGAGGTCCATATATGGCTTTAACAGGATGGTGCCACTTGCCATACTGCTAATAAAACAATGGCTTTTTTGCGAAAGAAATTCAATTTTCGTGTTTTCTTACATCGTGGCGATGTTAATTGGCCGCCACGATCATGAGATTTGAAACCGTTGGACTTTTTTCTTTGGGGATATTCAAAATCAAAAGTGTTCGTTAATAAGCCAATAACAATTCAAGAGCTAAAGCATGGGATAATTTGGAACATTGACGACATTTAACCTCCATTATGTCTCAGAGTCATTGAAAATATAGACCAGCGGATAGAGGTTTGCGACTGAAGCCATGGTGAGCATTTGGCCGATATTTTGTTTCACACATAATTGCTATAGATCCTTCTATCATATTGAAAAATAGTAAGATAATTTGCTGAAAGCTTTTAGTTTTATTTACAATTAACATCGTGCGTTTAAGTTGGACCACCTTTCGAATAATTCATATGGTAGCAAATAAATATTTCTATGTATTGCAAACTGCTATGGGAGAGTATAAAATTATAGTCACCCCAACTTAGAGTCAATCTGTTAAAATATATCCCTATAGGAGGTGGATTTGATTCCAGAACTCGATTCCACATAAAATTCTCTTTTAGAAATAGACTTTACAGCATAGAAAATGTGTGTCTGACATGGGTTCATGTCTTGGCTACTGATCAATTGTAGCCACAAATTTGTTCTCAACGCTTGTCCCGCTCGGTGCCACAGTGTTTTACGCCGCCCTACCACACAGCACTCAAAATAAAACATATTTTATAATTTGTTGCAAGAAAGAATAAACGATGAAGAGTTTTGGCGAACCACACACAAAAAAAATGGAAATAAAAGAATAAATGCAACAAAAAAAAGCAAAAAGAGGCAAATAGTTTATTATGTTTCATTTTGCTGCAATTTGTTACGAGTCATGTTCTCAACTCGACGTTCCAAGCGATACGACATGAAAGTACGTACGTACGTTCAACATGCCCCATAACACTGCAACATGGCAAACATAGGCCTCTCGGCCCCAACAAATTGGCAAAGTGCCCAAACTATATCTATGTGGGTATAAGTGTATATGTATTCCTAATGTTGCAACAATTTCGGTTGCTGCTGTTGCTCCTGTTGTTGCCGCATAAGTCCGTCCGTCCGTCCGCACACTGTTGATGTGGCCGCTGACGGTGATTTCGACTGCATTGAGGCAAACAAACATAAAAATTTGCGAAGAGGAAAATTAAAATTCATGTTTCTGCGAGTATATCGTTTTTTGTGCGAACGATTTCTTTCCAACTACCCAAGGGGTAAGGGGTGCATTTGTAACGTCGGTGCTGCGTCCTGCCTTTTGCCGCGTCGGCCAAAAGATTTTCTTCAGCAGAAATTTCTATTGCCTAGATCTTCTTTGTCTTCATTTTTTTCTTGAAGAAATACTGCGGTGGGGCAGCATCAGGCTAAATTGTTTGTTTGTTTGCCTTTTATTTTTTTTTGTTCACTTTTCTTTCTATTCTTTAGAGCGAAATGTTTTACTCTTGTAGTTTGTGCCATTCTTCTACCCAACGCAGACACATAATAAGGAAAAGCAGAAGCTTCTACCATTTGTTGGGGGATTTCATTTCGCCCGTTTTTTGCTGCCCTCTCCTTCTAACTTTCCTCGGCAAATTGTTAAATGAAATAAAGTTAAGTATGTTTTTTTGGTCCTTCGATTGTTGTAGGAGTTTTCTGAGGAGGAGGCAAACAGTAAAACGAAAAAAAACCTACCCATTAAAATTGCTAATTAAAAGCTCATTTGCCATTAAAGCCATAATTAAATGAATTGGCCAAAATACATGCAGACACATAAAGAAGCCTTCGTATATGAGGTGGCAAAAGAGTTTTTGTATTGCGTACGAATTTAGGAAGACGAAGGATGTGCGGCTCAGCGTTGCCACTCTGTGAATGACCAATAGTCTCAAGGTTAGGTTTAATTGGTTGGCAGGGTCAATGAGTAGGTCCTCTGGTGAGACCGTTTATTAATTATAAGTCCTTTTAAATTCTTATAAGGAACAGGCCACAACGAAATGTTTCCATTCATTTCTGTCATTCGCCAATCGCTTTAATTCCCTCAAACTCCGTCCAGCACATTCTATTTCACAGTCGAGCTGTCTTCTCAATGTGTGGAATGGTCTTCCGACACGCCCCCGACCCTGAGGATTTTAATATATGGCTATTCTGCTGATGTCATCCGGTGTCTATATTGCATACGAATTCAGGAAGACAAAGGATGTGCGGCTCTGTATTGCCACCCTGTGAATGACCAAAAGACTTAAGGGTTAGGTTAGGTTTAATTGGCAGGGTCCATAAGTAGGTCCCATGAGGAGAATTATGTATAGTTTATTTAGCCCTTTTAAATTCCTATAAGGAACAAAGCTTTTCCATTCAACTCCGTCATTCGACAGTCGGCTAAATTCGTTCCAACTCCCTCCGGTAGGTTTCACAATAGGGCCGCCTTCTCCACATGTGGGATGATCTTTCGACACTCCTCTGACCCTGAGGATTCCAATATATGGCCATTCTCCTGATGTCGCCTGGTGCTTTCCTCAATATGTGCCCAACGCCATTTCCGGCTGCGTATCTTGACTTGGATGGATGTTTAGTGGATAATTGCCATAGGTCGGTGCTCCTAAAACGTGCAGGCCAGAATACGAAGGCGGTTCGGGAAGTTCTTAGCCTATCAGTGAAAGAGAATAGTTAGTGTTTCAAAAATATTTTTATTTTTCAATATAATCTCCTGAAACTTCAATACACTTAGTCCAATCCTTATCTAGCAATTCTATCCCTTGATTAAAATAGTTTTTCTCAAGGTCTTCAAAATAGTGGTTTACAACTGTAATTGCATCTTCATTTGAGGTAAAACGCTTGCCAGCAAGGATTTTTTTTAGATTTGGGAACAGGTAAAAGTCACTGGAAGCTAAATCAGGAGAATAAGGTGGGTGGTCAAGCAACTCGTACTTTAATTCGTTAAAACACTCTTGTGCGCTGGTGCGTTGTCTTGATGAAAAATTATTTTTTTTGTATTGTAAGCCAGGACTTTTTTCTCGAATTTGTACATTTAATTGATCTAAAAGGTTGCAATAGTATTCTGAATTTATTGTTTTACCCTTTTGCAGATAGTCAATCAATAAAATTCCTTTGAAGTTCCAAAAAACCGTTGCCATAACCTTACCAGCCGATTGAATTGTTTTTGCCTTCTTTGGGGCACTTCCTCCAGCTTCAGTCCATTGTTTGGATTGTTCTTTTGTCTCTGGTGTATAGTGGTGGATCCATGTCTCATCAACAGTTATGAAACGACGCTTAAAATCCATTTTATTTCGCTGAAAACGATCCAAACAAGCTTGAGAAATGTTCATTCTTATGCGTTTTATGGTCGACTGTTAACAAGTGCGGCACCCATCTTGCAGAAAGCTTTTTTATCTGTAGTTCTTCATGCAAAATTAAATGGACTCGATCATTTGAGATGCCCATGATATTAGCTATTTCACGCACTTTTATTCGTCGATCATTTAATACCATATCATGCACTTTGGCTACAATTTCTGTTTTTGTTGCTGTTTTTGGACGTCATCTTCAATGCTTGTACGACCACGTTTAAATTCAGCAACCCAATTTTTTACTGTTGCATATGAAGGAGCACTTTCACCTAACACATTCGCCATCTCATTATGAATTTCTTGTCCCGATAAACCTTTTTTATGTAAATATTTAATGACACCAGGCATTTCTAATTTTTCCATTGTAAAAAAATCGCGGATGCGTCTTTTGTGAACACCTGTTTTTATATGAAGGAGTTGCCAGATCGAAACAAAATTTAACATGTGTTCATAGCAGAGATGGACACTCCAAAACACTTAACTTTTTTCTGTTTATACCGCGCTTTTTGTGCTAGGCTAAGAAGTTTCCGAACCGCCCTCGTATGTGTAAAATTCTATTAACAAATACTTGGATGCTGATGATGGCTATGGTTGCAGCATATGAAGATTCGCTGTCATACAGCTGGATTTATACGAGCGCGTATCAATAACTCCGTGACTTTTCGAATAAATTTTTTTTTGCAAAACAAAAAAATATTTTTCAACATAATCTCCTTTTAGCTCTACTCAACGTTTAAGATTTTTCGAGGTACATAAAATTGGCTAAATCTAAAGAATACGACGGATGAGGTACCAATTCGTAACTCAATACATGAAATTTTGCCCTTGAGACTTCACACGTGTGCACCAGTGCATTAACTTGATGAAAAAGAACTATTTTCTTGGCCATATGAAGTTGTTTTTTTTTTAATCCTCGGTAAATCGGTCCAATAAGTTGGTATAATATTTGCCGTTAAGTGTTTTCCCTTTTGAAGGTAATCAGTGCGGATTATCCCGCGTGCATCCCAAAAAAAACGTTACCATTACCTCAATGGCCGACAAGGCCACCTTTGCTTTCTTCGGAGCCGGTTCAACCGGAGAAACCCATTGTTTAGACTGCTGTTTGGTCTCCGGTTACCAAGTGCTGCGAAAACTCATTCGAATAGCGGTTAAACAACTCTAAACAGTTCTTTGAAGTTGTCACACGATTACGTTTATGGTCAATTGAGAGCAAAAGCGACACCCACCATGCAGACAGCTTTCTTAAACCAAACTTATCTCGTAAAACTGATCTTGTAAACCACACTGCCATATGAAATGCGTATGGCATCAACAATCTCACCCACTTTTACTCTACGACATTTTCGTGTATATTGACCTCAATTGGCAGAACGTTCAGTGTACTTGTGCGACCACAACGAAAGTCAGTAAAGGTCCATTTAGTCTTGACGGTTGACGGTGGACGGTTGACGGTAGACAATCAGCTATTTCAGTTGGGGGTTGCATTTTGCATGTGTTAGAGGGATATAACTACAGTTTGACGGTTGACGACGGTAGACTTCTGCTGGTTGCAGAATCAACCGTCCATCGTCAACCGTCAAGACTAATTGGGCCTTAAACCACTTTTTTTACCATTAAAATCGATGGTGCAGAGTCCCCATAGTATTTATAAAGCTTTTCCTTGTCTTGCTTGACGGCTTTTTTTCGCAAAATATAATGTTTGATGAGCACCCGAAATTCACTTTTATCCATTTTTAATAAAATCCACGAGGTTGTATGTTTTGAACAGCTGTTGAACACAAACTAAATGAGGAAACTCTCTCAAAATATGACAGTAGTTTATTAACACACGCAGAGAAAAGATATGGTTACTATATGGTCACGGCAACAATAGTAAAAGTATGGTCGTCGCAACCATACTATTGTTTTTTTTAATTTAATTTTGACAATAGTATGATTGCGGCAATATTAATATTGTTGAAATGTAACAAAAGTATTGTTGCCAAATTTTAAAAATGAAAATATGGTTGTAGCAGCAATATAGATATGGTTGGTGGGACAAAAGTATTGTTTTCATGGGTTTTATGTTAACAATAACATGATTACGGCAATCATACCGTCAAAACCTTAATTTTTTTTTAATGTGACAATGTTATTTTTACGATTCTTACGCAATTATAGTTAGCAATATGTCAAAAACGCCTTTTTTCGAAAAATAATTTTTTTATTGTTGAATATGATTCTTTGGGGGCTCAGAAACAATTTTTATTCCACAAGTTTTTCAAACTTGGTTTTTCTGCAAAAGTACCGTTATTTATAGGTTACTCACGATAATCGCTTATTTGACCCTTAAAACCTGAAAATTTCATTTGACAATGTTCTGCAATTTTGTCTAAAAATCTTAGATCATAATTTTTGTTGAATGTGTCAACTGTGAAAAATCTCAAATAACGGTACATTTTTATACTTTTTTAATAAATATGTAAATCGCGCCATCTTGCGGCAACATTTTTTGAAATATAAAACAAGCTTAGCTCAGAACGCGTCCACAGAGGTATCAGTGATAAAAATCGGGAGTAAAGTACAAAAAATATAGACTAAAGTGTTCAAAAGTAGACGGACTTTTTTTTTTAAAAATTAGTTGTATTTCAAAATATAACACAGTTTAACCATTTTCGTGGGCTTAAAAGAAATGATTGCAGGTTATAGAATGGTCAATAATAGTAAAATGTTTATATTTAAGTGAAATACATCAACGATTTTTTTATACTGAAAAATAGGCAAATAAAAATTTTTTCAAAAAAAACTACGGATTAGTATAACTAAAATATTTTTAATACTTATAAATGAATTTTTATACTGTTAAATAACTCACTCCTAATGTTACATAACTTACTTATTAAAATTCTTTATTGTTGAATAACAACGTATTCCAGTCTTTACAAACAATTTTGGGGATCATAGTATGGTTGTGAGGATCATACTATGGTTGTACGTTAAACATACTACGGCTATGAGGATCATAATATGGTTGGGGAGATCATAGTATGGTTGAATGTGAATAATAATATGGTTGTGGGGATCATAGTATGGTTGTGTGTGAATGATTCTATTGTTGTGAGGACCATAATATTGTTATGGGGATCATAGTATGGTTGTGTGTGAACCATAATATTGTTGTGATGATCATAATATTGTTGTGCCACAACAATATAAACAACAATAGTATGGTGCTCTTCGAATATTGTTTCCCTAACCATACTTTTTTTCTGCGTGCAGATGGTACTTGGTGGGAGCGGTGTTGCATTTGATATAACTACGAGGGAATTTGGAAAAGTCACGGAATTATTGACCCACTCTCGTAGATAGTATGTGCAACCAGACAGCATTCAGTTGGCAAAAAATCGGTTGTGGCAACAAAGGGACCTAAGGGTAAAAACCAGTTTTGTTCAGGAGAACCATTTTAAAGATTTAAATACGTGTATCTATGGTGTACCATCACTTTCATAAAGAGCGCATATCTCTGGGAGGGAACAGTTTTGGGGCATGGGATCGGTCTCATTCGATGCTCAGATGTTGTTCACATCAAAAAAAAGAAAAAAATGAAAATTGATTTTTTTTTAACCCTTAGGTCCCTTTCTCTATGCGCTGTCACATATGCATACAGAAAAAAAATAGTTGCAAATCGGTGGGAACTACAAAAAATCGGTTACAAAAGAAAATTTTTAGTTGCAATCATCAAATATTTATAATCGTAATGGATATTCGGTTCGTCATACCACAAGATGATAAATATGATCATCGTTATTTAAACACAACAAATTGATCGGTCATACCAATGAAACGCGACGAGCTATTTAGTTGCCATAACTGGTGGTAGCGGTCACCGATTGTTTAGCAAAAATATTTTATGGTAACTAAATATTGGTGATCATAACTAAACTTTTATCATAACCAATTAACAGATTGTTAAATTATTTGTTTTTTTGTTATTGGTTTTAAAAGACTTCATAGAATAATATTTATTTACATTTTCCGTAATTAAGAAGCCTTTCGGCCGATAAAGCTAATTACAGTTAACTACAGCTTAGATAGAATTAATATAAAGAAACATTTTAAAGTATTAAAAAAATTCAAGTTTAACATAAATTCAAGTTTAACAGTTACTCAATAATAGTAGTAGAAAAAAATATATATGTATATAGAACACTATATGCATATAAGAATTAAAAAATGTTGTACATTTATGCAAATTCATGACATGATAATCAAAAACTAAAGTAAATGTTCCCAATTTAAAAAAAAAAAAAACAGGAAAAAAATTTTGGCACCCTTACTGGGAAAAAATTTCACAAATCATTTATTTATAATCATTTATTTTTTTGGCATAAATCTTTCTTTAACAATTTTCTCGACAAGTCCCTCTTTGTGTTTTCGAGTACTCAAGTGAGAAAACAAACAGTTTTTCCTCTGTTAAAAGTTTTAAAAGAGTTTTTTGGACTATTACGTTTTGTTGATTAATACTGATCCAACCAACTATTCTTTTCGTAAGGTTTGGATACTTCGTATGTTCAAATGATCAATTAGGTTTATTTACTAAACATTTCAGAGTACGAACTAACATTCGGTTGTACTGAAAGAATACTCTATTTGCATGGAACCTCAATCATTCGATTGGCAAAAAATAGCTTGTGGCAACAAATCTCTTCTCTGTGCGACTTTTTTATTTCTATACCCAATTGCGTGATCCAAGTAGAGATACTTTTTTCAATAGCATTTTTTTTGACAGATCACGTGTGAGTCGTGCCATGTTATTTTTGTTGAGTATTGTTTGGCATTTAATCATGGAAAGACTTACGCCTGAACAACATTTACAAATCGTTCAACTTTATTACGAAAATTCACGTTCTGTGAGGAATGTGTTTCGTGCACTTCGTTCAACTTGTGGTCAACATAATCGGCCTACTGAGCGTACTATTCGCAACAACATCACTCATCTTGAGACCCAGCAATTACTATTGGATAATATTCGACCGAACCGACCACGCAGTGAAGAAAATGTAGCGGCCGTAGCTGAGAGTGTACACCAAGACCGTGGAGAGTCGATGCGGCGCCGTTCGCAGCAACTCGGACTGACGTATGGGACGACTTGGCGCATTTTACGTCGAGATCTTAAATTGAAAGCGTACAAAATACAGCTTGTGCAAGAACTGAAGCCGCCCGACGTTGTCAAGCAATATCGTTTCGCTCTATGGGCTCTTAAAAAGTTCCAAGAAGATTCGACGTTTTTGAGCCAAATTTTGTTCAGCGATGAGGCCCATTTCTGGCTAAATGGAAGAGCAACCAGAAGAGGTTCAAGAGCTGCCACTTCATCCAGAAAAAACAACGATTTGGTGTGGTTTGTGAGCCGGTGGAATCATCGGTCCGTATTTCTTCAAAAATGATGCCGATGAGAACGTAACCGTCGTTGGCGACCGTTATCGCCTGAAATTGAAGCTCGTGATCTCGGCGTCATTTGGTTTCAACAAGACGGCGCCACTTCCCACACATCGCATCAATCAATGGATTTATTAAGAGAACACTTCGGTGAGCCGATAATTTCACGTTTTGGCCCGGTCGATTGGCCACCAAGATCGTGTGATATCACACCGTTTGACTTTTTCCTGTGGGGATATGTAAAGTCTAAAGTTTATGCGGAAACACCCGCTTCGGTTCAGGCCTTGGAGCAAAACATTACGCGTGTCATTCGCCAGTTACCAGTCACAGATTGCAGTACCGCTGCTCTAACTAATTCTCGATGCTTTGTGGTGTTGTAATCATTCTCTCAGGTCGCCTTCATACATAAAACACATTCCCTGCTCTTCTCAATGAAGCACGCTGCACTGCAATGATCGAGTGCGCATTTGAAAAATACGCTTCAACATAAAATGACCTATCTTCACGTGTCCAATGCATGATGGCAACTGAATAGCAGACGAATACAAATCTGCCGTCTGCCACTATAAGCCACGCACACTCTCCACCCACTCCTTCCCAACAGTGCCGCCACAGCCTGCAGTGCAAAAAAGCAAGTAACCGCGCTCCACCCTGTATCATCGAAAATTGGACTCAACGGATGGACCATCTGAGACGTAGCCGCGGCCAATATTTAATAGACATAATCTTCAAAATATAAATGCCAAAGAATGTTCTTTCAAATGATAATAAACATTCCCTATTCAATTTGAATTTTCTGTGTTTTTTTCTTTAAAAAAATTAGGGTTGAGGTTCCCTGGAATGGATCACACTTTATAATAAATACGAGGGCGGTTCGGAAAGTTCTTAGCCTATCAAGTTAGTTTTTCAAAAATATTTTTATTTTTCAATATAATCTCCTGAAACTTCAATACACTTAGTCCAACGCTTATCTAGCAATTCTATCTCTTGATTAAAATAGTTTTCCTCAAGGTCTTCAAAATAGTGGTTTACAACTGTAATTGCATCTTCATTTGAGGTAAAACGCTTGCCAGCAAGGAATTTTTTAGATTAGGGAACAGGTAAAAGTCACTGGGAGCTAAATCAGGAGAATAAGGTGGGTGGTCAAGCAACTCGTACTTTAATTCGTTGATTTTAGCCATTGTTAAAACACTCTTGTGCGCTGGTGCGTTGTCTTGATGAAAAATTATTTTTTTGTGTTGTAAGCCAGGACGTTTTTCTCGAATTTGTACATTTAATTGATCTAAAAGGTTGCAATAGTACTCTGAATTTATTGTTTTACCCTTTTGCAGATAGTCAATCAATAAAATACCTTTGAAGTCCCAAAAAACCGTTGCCATAACCTTACCAGCCGATTGAATTGTTTTTGCCTTCTTTGGGGCACTTCCTCCAGCTTCAGTCCATTGTTTGGATTGTTCTTTTGTCTCTGGAGTATAGTGGTGGATCCATGTCTCATCAACAGTTATGAAACGACGCTTAAAATTCATTTTATTTCGCTGAAAACGATCCAAACAAGCTTGAGAAATGTTCATTCTTATGCGTTTTTGGTCGACTGTTAACAAGTGCGGCAACCATCTTGCAGAAAGCTTTTTCATCTGTAGTTCTTCATGCAAAATTAAATGGACTCGATCATTTGAGATGCCCATGATTTTAGCTATTTCACGCACTTTTATTCGTCGATCATTTAATACCATATCATGCACTTTGGCTACAATTTCTGTTGTTGTTGCTGTTTTTGTACGTCCACTACGTGGTTCATCTTCAATGCTTGTACGACCACGATTAAATTCAACAGCCCAATTTTTTACTGTTGCATATGAAGGAGCACTTTCACCTAACACATTCACCATATCATTATGAATTTCTTGTCCCGATAAACTTTTTTATGTAAATATTTAATGACACCACGCATTTCTAATTTTTCCATTGTAAAAAACTCGCGGATGCGTCTTTTGTGAACACCTGTTTCTATATGAAGAAGTTGCCAGATCGAAACAAAATTTAACATGTGTTCATAGCAGAGATGGAAGTTTCCAAACACTTAACTTTTTTCTGTTTATACCGCGCGTTTTGTGCTAGGCTAAGAAGTTTCCGATTTTTTGTAACGACAGTTTGTAATAAAGTTTCTGTGCGCTTACAAAGTTCAAACTCTTCAGTTCGCATTTTCATAAGACCACAATCTTCCGATTTGTAGTCCAAAGGCGTATGTAATACATTTTATTATAAAAGACAAACATTAATGAAATTGAAATTGGACTGCAGCAAATTAGGTTCAAAAAATGGGTAGAAATAGCAATAGAAATAGAATTTTTTTATCACCGACATGAGTTTCCAACTCGCCGTTGACATGTTCTCTATAAAATCTCTTAGCCATTTAATAGTAGGTCATGGTCAGTGACTATAAGATATCTTGACCCATATTGAAATGTTGGAAAAAGCCTATTTTTAGTATTATATATATCTCTTTGAAGTTTCCATTGTTTATACTTGGATTTTTTGCCCTTTGAACCCTGGTGGTGATGTCAGCGACAAGCATGGTAAGCGATTTCAACAAGAACCTTCGCACATGGAGCAATGTTATCAGGGGATTGTGGAACAAAACATATGCTAAGCGGTTATACAGGGTGAGCCAAAAGTAACAATGGGGTTTTAAAATTTAATAACTTTTTCGGTTATATATTTTTTTTGGATTATATAAGCATAAATAACACTTGGAGAATAAATAATGGAGTGATTCACAACTGAACAAAGAACCAAAATAATAGAATATTTTTTATTTGAATCAGCAATCAATTATTTTAACGCATGAGTGATGAAGCTCATTTTCATTTGAATGGCTTTGTTAATAAGCAGAACTGTAGGTTCTGGGGTTCTGAAAATCCAAGAGCCATTTATCAACGCCAATTTCACCCCATTAGGTGTACAGTATAGTGTGGGATCACATCTGCAAATGAGATTGAGCCTTCCTTCTTTGAGAATGAAGATGTAAGTGCTGTAACTGTAAATGGAGAGCGGTATCGGTTTAGGATAGAAACTTTTTTTGATCCAAAAACATTTAGTACTTTTTATATTACAGTGTTAAACGTGTGTAATAGTATTGATGTCCATACTAAGTACAACAAACAACAAATTAATGACGAACTCGGAGATATAAACGAAGAAAACATAAATAGCGTATGGGATAACATTCAAAATATTCTAAATTCAACTTTACAAATATCTCTTGGAAATTTCACAGTAACAAAACAAGACAAATGGATAACAGATGAGATTTTGTAGCTAAGAAAAGTATTTATTTTTTATATATATTAAATATTTAAACAATATCGTTTGAATTTATGTCTCCTTTGTGATGTCCGGTGCTCAAAGTGAACAAATGTTACAATTGAAAGTATTTAAAAAAATAACGAAGAATCGTATAAGTCCATTACCACAAAACAAATAAACTCGCTGATTTTATTTATTTTTTCCACATATTTGTTTATCTTCAGTTTAACTTAAAGCTGTCTTTTCCGTTGCAAAAATAAAATGTGACCACTCTAAGGTACATGATATCATTAAAGCAAACTAGCCCGGGTACATGTTGTAAATTGCAAATAATATATCATGATCTTTGCTCGCAAATAAACAACAACAGCATGTTTCCAGCTGGCCATTAAGATTAAGTTTATTTACCTTTTTTTCTACTCCCATTTACAAATTGATAGTTTTACATTTCAAAGTCTATCCTGGAATTATGACAATTAAAACTTAATTAGTTTTACTTCTTATAATAAAAAACAAAGGCGTGCTGTCTATTAAGTCGCTTTAATGGCATACACCGTCATTTTGTTGGCAAAAGCAATTCAAGTGATAAAAACGTATCGCGGACGGCTAGGGTTCATTCATACACAGCAAAGGTCAGAAGTCATTATCAGCGACATAAAGAGGATTTGTAAGCGAAAAGTGATAACGCTGACCATCGTATCTACATACGCAGTACGTCAGCATAAAGTGTACCGAAAATATTTAATGAAACAGTGGTTTGAAACCAAAAAAAATATGACATGTTTAAAAATATGTTAATTTAGCGAAAGAAGTCAGTTTACTTCAATTCAATTATTGCCTCTAATATACATACATTATGTTGTACGAAAGTTTTAGACAAGTCTAAGTCAAGTCTAAGTCAAGTCTAACCAAGTCTAAGCCAAGTCTAAGTCAAGTCTAAGTCAAGTCTAAGTCTAAGTCAAGTCTAAGTCAAGTCTAAGTCAAGTCTAAGTCAAGTCTAAGTCAAGTCTAAGTCAAGTCTAAGTCAAGTCTAAGTCAAGTCTAAGTCAAGTCTAAGTCAAGTCTAAGTCAAGTCTAAGTCAAGTCTAAGTCAAGTCTAAGTCAAGTCTAAGTCAAGTCTAAGTCAAGTCTAAGTCAAGTCTAAGTCAAGTCTAAGTCAAGTCTAAGTCAAGTCTAAGTCAAGTCTAAGTCAAGTCTAAGTCAAGTCTAAGTCAAGTCTAAGTCAAGTCTAAGTCTAAGTCAAGTCTAAGTCAAGTCTAAGTCAAGTCTAGGTCAAGTCTAAGTCAAGTCTAAGTCAAGTCTAAGTCTAATTCAAGTCTAAGTCAAGTCTAAGTCAAGTCTATGTCAAGTCTAAGTCAAGTCTAAGTAAAGTCTAAGTCAAGTCTTAGTCAAGTCTAAGTCAAGTCTCAGTCAAGTCTGAGTCAAGTTGCCTTAGCCTCAGGAATATTCCAAGACAATTCTAAGCTTAGTTTTAGACAAGTCTTAGCCAAGACTCAAAAAAGTTTAAGGCAAGTCTCAGGCAACTCTCAGCAAGTCCCGAATAAGTAGCAGGCAAATCTTATGCAAGTCCTCTGCAAGTCTTAAGCAATTCTCCAGAATGTCTCCGCAGTCTTAGGCAAGTCCCATCCTAGCTTCTAAAAATGTTCGAGCAAGCCTGAGACACGTCTAAAATAAGTCTCAAACGAGTCTTAAAAAAGTTTCAAAAACATTAAAAGACAGGACTTAGACAAGTCTCTGCTAAGTTTTTGATAAATCTCAGCCAAGTCTCAAAATGTTTAAGGTAAATCTCAGGCAATTCCCAAGTAAGTCTTAGGCAAGTCTCTTGAAAGCCTTAAGGAAGCCTCAGCCAATTCTTAGTCAAGTTTCATGCAAGTCCAAGAGATGTCTCTGACAAGTGTCAAGCAATTCTGAGATAAATCTAAGACAAATCTCAAAACAGTTTCATACAAGTTTAAGACAGGTCTCATCTTAGTTTTAGTCACAAAAAAGTTAAATGTAAGTCTCAGCAAAACCAGAGTCTTGCAATTTCCATGCAAGTCTTAAGCATGTCTCAGCCAAGTCACCAAGTTTAAGGCAAGTCCCTGACAAGCCCCTGATAATTTTTGAACAGTTCTGGAATATGTATTTTCTATGACTTGACAAGCCACTGACAATTTTCAAAAAAAAAGTGTCAATCAAGTTTGAGACAGGTCTCAGCTAAGTTTTAGGCAAGTCTCAGCCAAGTCACAAAAAAGTTTAATGTAAGTCTCAGCAAAACCAGAGTCTTGCAATTTTCATGCAAGTCTTAAGCAAGTCTCAGCCAAGTCTTAGACAAGTTTAAGGCAAGTGCCAGACAAGTCCCTGACAATTTTCGAACAGTTTTGGAATAAGTCTTGTCTAGGACTTGACAAGTCACTGACAATTTTCAAGAAAGCGTCAATCAAGTTTGAGACAGGTCTCAGCTAAGGTTTAGGCAAATCTCAGCCAAGTCACAAAAAAGTTTAATGTAAGTCTCAGCAAAACCAGAGTCTTGCAATTTTCATGCAAGTCTTAAGCAAGTCTCAGCCAAGTCTTAGACAAGTTTAAGGCAAGTGCCAGACAAGTCCCTGACAATTTTCGAACAGTTTTGGAATAAGTCTTGTCTAGGACTTGACAAGTCACTGACAATTTTCAAAAAAGTTTCAATCAAGTTTGAGACAAGTCTCAGCTAAGTTTTAAACAAGTCTCAAAAAAGTTTATGGTCTCGAGCAGGTCTCAATTTTTAGGCTAGATTCATTAAAATTTTAGGCAAATATCAGGAGTCACAGTCCAGTCTCAAAAAAGTTTAGGTTTAGTCTCAGCCAAGTCTTAAAAGAGCTTAAGGTTAGTTTCAGGCAATTCTCAGGTAAGTCTCCGCAAGTTCCGAGTAAGTCTCAGGCAAGTCTGCAGTAAGTCTCAGAAAATCTTAGATAAGTCTTAGAAAAGTTTCAGGCAAGTCCCATACACTTCTCAGAGTCAGCCAGAGTCCTTTAAGTTTTAGGCGAATATCAGGCAAGTTTCAAGCAAATCCTAGACAAGCCTTATGCAAGTCTCAATCAATCTCAAAAAAGTCTTAGGTATGTCTTAGTGGTCTCAAACGACTCTCAGACCAGTTTATTTAGGAAAACTCCAAAAGGGTAATTAAGAAGGAACAGTAGATTTGGAGTAAATTTCTTTACAGAAAATTGCTCTTTATTTTCTTAGGGAATATTTTTCCTTACAAGAATACCACGGAGTGTCTTCCGAGGCATCTTTCGATATTTAGAAATTAATTTCAGTCAAGTCTCAAAAAAGTTTAAGGTAAGTCTCAGGCAAGTCTCATGCAAGTCTTAAGAAAGTCTCAGGGTAGCCCCAAGCAAGTCTCTGCCAAGTTTAAGGCAAGACTTATTCGAATTTAAGGCAAATATCAGAAATCTCAGCACAGTCTCAAACAAGTTTAGGGTTAGTCTCAGCCAATCGCAAAAGAGCTTAAGGTAAGTTTCAGGCAATTCTCAGGTAAGTCTCCGCAAGTTCCGAGTAAGTCTCAGACAAGTCTTATGCTAGTCTCCTGCAAGTCTGCAGTAAGTCTCAGCAAAGTCTTTGACAAGTTTCAAACAAGTCCCATACACATCTCAGGCAAGTCTCATCCAAGTTTTGGACAAGAGTAATTCAAGCTTTAAGCAAATATCAGGCAAGTTTCAAGCAAGTCCTGACAAGTCTCATTTAATCTCAGAAAAGTCTCGGGTATGTCTCAGTAAATTCTTAAACGAGTCTCAGGCCAGTTTATTTAGGAAAACTCCAAAAGGGTAATTAAGAAGGACGAGTAGATTTGGAGTAAATTTCTTACAGAAAATTGCCCTTTATTTTCTATGGGAAATCATTTTCCTTACAAGACAACCACGGAGTGTCTCCCGAGGCATCTTCAATGTTTAGAAATTTGTTTTTTAACTGGTTCCTCGTAGTAGCCAGTGTGTATACATTTCTGTGCAAAATTTGTAGCCAACTTTTGTTGCGTTTGGAGACACTGTGCTGCTAGAGCAGTTATTGTTGATAACAAGATCGCCGATCGTTGTTTTGTCTTCTTGAAGCAAAGTCTTGAAATGCAAGCGAGACATTAAGTATTCTGCCGTCACTGAATTAAGACAAGAGCTGCAGAAAAAAATTAAATTAATCCTGATAAATAAAAAAAGAAAGTCTCATTGAAATGTCGTTGCTTAAACCTGCCACCAGCTACACATCCTGCTCGCTACACGATCCCGTAAAGATATTGGCTTCCGAAGAAAGTTTGGCTGAATTTAGACCACAAACCATACCGGAATTCTTCCACAATTGCTGTCAACAATTTAAGGATCTAACGGCACTGACCTATGAAAAGCCACTGCAGGACAATGGAACAGCGACAGCTGGCAGTGAAACACCGACCAGCGAGTGGAGTACGGTAACCTATGAAGAGTATGAGAATCATGTGGAACAAGCTGCTCTGGCCCTGCTCTACTTGGGCGTTCAGCCACGTACCTCCGTTAGCATTTTGGCTGTGAATTGCCCCGAATGGTTCTACATTCAACTGGGCACCCTACGCATCAATGCGGTATCGGCGGGCATTTACACTACCAATTCGAGCGAGGCGGTATTCCATGTACTCGAAACGGCCAACGCAACTGTGGTGGTGGTCGATGACACCCAACAGCTGGTAAAGGTGCGTGCCATCAGATCGCGTTTGCCCCAGTTGCGTGCTATCGTCCAATTAAATGGTCCCTATGACTTCGAAGAGGCCGACCGCGTGGAGGGCTACTATCGCTGGTCCGATTTGTTTGCAATGCGTTTTAGCAGCTCCTTGCGGGAGGAGCTGGTGCAGCGTGAACGCGATGTAGCGCCCAACGATTGTGCTCTACTTATATTTACGGTAAGTGGTGAAATATTGTGTTCATGTGGGGAAGGGGACGAAATGGGAGATTTAAAGTGAATTGAGCTCCGGTGTCATTCAGTGTATTTGCATGTGGTCGCTCTTATCGTTTGTGGATAAGGGCTTAGCTATTATAAATCATAATTTTAAAATTTAAAGTTATTTACTCGGCTTCGAGAACTTAAGTGAAAGCAAAAATCGGTTAAAAGGATTTAAGGCTTAAAAACTGATTATGAATGGAATAAGCGTTAAAGAGGCGCAAGTGTATTTAAAACCAGTTGAATGTACTTTTGTAAATTTAATTGCCACGATATTGTCAAAATTTTAAATAAGACAACCAACCAAGGACTTGTTGTAAGAGTTGGCCAGTCGGAGATGCATGGTAGGCAACTATCACACAATAACACAAGTTTTAAACAATTAAAATGACATTAAGTTTGGCCAGCCCGAATATGTTTTTTTTTGGATTAAAAGACACCTTCATCAGAAAGCTTCGCCGCAATTGTTGAAAGAAAACCCGAACTCTTTAATAACAGGCTCTCACCAAACAAATGAGAATTACTGTTTTAAATCTCACTTTTCAATTTGTATTGAAACAATTGATTATTATGGCAAATACCAAAATTGCCGCATATGGGGTTTAGAGAACCCACACGTGACTATTGAGAAGCCAATGCATCCACAACGAGTCACTTTTTGGTGTGGATTATGGGCTAGCAGAATCATTAGGCTTAACGAATTTTTGGTTCCAAAAATTCAAGAGAATGACATGGACGACATTTAATTTCAACAAGACAGGGCCATATGCCACACAGCTAACGCAACCATCGATTTGAAGGAATTGTTCCGATGTTTAACCTAAAAATTTACTCAGTGATTTATCGAGAGTCCATTGTGATTGTCCCTTGTCTATCATAAAAAAAAAGAAACAAGGTACAACCATCAGTATTTTACACACTGTTTATGAAAATCGAAGAATCAGCCGGAATTGGAATGGCAATTGGCCGTCTCGGAGCTGTGATTTAAGGTCATTGGATTATTTTCTGTGGGGAGCCATTAATGATAATTGTTACCGAGCATCCAAAGATAATTGACGCGTTAAACCATGAAATAGAAGTGGCCATTGAAGAGATTCAATCCGAAACAATCGAAATTGAACTGACAAATTGGGTTGATCGGCTGAGGTACTGCCTAGCCAGTTGTGGTTGTCATATAAATGATATTGGGTTCCATTATTAAATGACAAAGTTCAACCTTTCCAATAAAACCTGAAATTTGAAAAAAATTATCAGTACTTTTTTACAGCCGATTCAAATTTAAAATGTTAAATCGCCGATATGAAAATGAACTTCATCTGAAAACACGATTTTTCGGTAAATTCTTCATCTTCTGCCAAACAATTTTCAGCCCATTGGGCGAAGCTAGAATCCATCCGATGGTCATGATGGTGTTCCATTATTAAATGACAAAGTTCAACCTTTCCAATAAAACCTGAAATTTGAAAAAATTATCAGTACTTTTTTACAGCCGATTCAAATTTAAAATGGTAAATTGTCCACCTTGTGCATCGCTAAATCTTCTTAGTCTTAGATTTTTACGCCGATAAATCATATATACATATATACTCTACACATGTATATTTTTCCGGTGTCCGAATAATAGTTCGATGTGTTGCCTCTACCCTTCAGTAGAGGATATAAAAAAGTTCTATGATTTTAGATCATGGTTTAAACGAGTTTTTCGCTTGCCAAATAAATCGTGCCAAATATACCTTATAGCTAAATATTTCGGGGTCTAGCGAACGGTATGACAAATTTAGTATACACTTCATTCTACGGTGGAGGGATAAAATAAATAAGCGTCATAGCTCACGGTTTTTATGAGAGTTTTCCGCTTGTTCCCAAAAAGAGCACAACAAGAAAAGACCGCGTCACTCACGGTCTTTACCCATAGAATCACATGTCCCAGTGCAGTAAACTTTTAACAGAAAGCTGAAACAACAATAAAATTAATAACATAGCTCAAGAAGTAAAAATGCAATAAAACGAAAGCTCACCACCTTTATTAAGGTCTACAACATCGTTGTTCCACAACCCATTTTCAAAACATATGCACACGCGTGTTTGCGTGCTATAAAAGCGCATGTCTATCATACCCGAAAAAAAGTAAATCGGGAACGTTGTCAGGTGAAAGAAATAATTCAGTAAATACTGATCTCTGCTCTAAGGCGTTACTCATTCTCATACGGACGCGCAAAATAGAAAGGGACCTAAGCGTAAAAACCAGTTTTGTTCAGGAGAGCCATTTTAAAGATTTAAATCCGTGTATCTTTGGTGTGCCATCACTTTCATAAAACTCGCATATCTCTGTGAGGGAACACTTTTGGGGCATGGGATCGGTCTCATTCGATGCTCGGATGTTGTCCACATCAAAAAAAGTGAAAATTGATTTTTATTTACCCTTAGGTCCCTTTCTCTATGCGCTGTCACATATGCCAAATATGACTTTTTTCCATGACAGGCGGAACATGTAGGGCCCACTTTGCTACCAAAAAAAAGAATATCTCCCCCCCAGCATATCTCATCAGAATTACTGCCAGAAAACAATCCAAAGGGCTCAAATCACAGCTCCGAGACGGCCAGTTGACATCCCAATAACGGCTGATTATTCGATTTTCAAAAACAGTACATGGACGACATTTGGTTATTAAAACCAAATGTCGTCCATGACATTTTATTGAATTTTTGGCAACAAAAATTCGTTAAGTGCTCACCGTTGACGGTAACGTCGGCTCCTTGTTCATTTTTGAAGAAAAATGGCCTAATGATTCTGCCAGCCCATAATCCGCACCAAACAGTGACTCGTTGTGGATACGTTGGCTTCTCAATAGTCACGTTTGGGTTCTCTAAACCCCATATGCGGCAATTTTGCTATTCATGGCGAAGAAAATGAGCTTAATTTGAAAACACGATTTTTCGGTAAAATTCTTTATCTCCTGCCAAACAATCTTCAGCCCAATGGGCGAAGCGAAAACGCAACGGATGGTGTTCCATTATTAAATAACAAAGTTAAACCTTTGCAATAAATACTGAATTTTAAAAAAAATATATCAGTACTTTTTTTACAGCCGTATGAAATTTAAACTTTTAAATCGTCCACCTTATAGATCCGTCCTCCAGCTGTTGAAAGCATGACAGCGGTCTGACAAATACATCTAGGATCTTAATATTTTGCACGATGACGACTTTTGGTCATAAGCAGTGTGTAAATGGGTGAAATCGGCACAGGAAAAAAAGTTTTCCTTTAAGGGACTAAAGGTAGCAAGGAAACCCATTTACTTTTAAAGCATTTGCTTAAGAAATCATAGTTTTTTTGTGGACGAAGAAGGGCTAAAAGGGAAGTGTTAGTTGGGACTAGAGTGTACCAGAAACTGGGGTTTTCGAAAAACTGACATTTTGTTTTTTTTCTAAACCGTGATTTGAAAAAGCCTACTGTCGGTTTTTTTCGAAACCGTAATTTAAAGGAAACTGACTGTTTTTTTAAAGGTAAAAAACTGGCAATTCGGTTTAACCTTTTGCTAAGAATGAAAAATATTTTCCGAATCAAAAGCAAAGTAATTTTAGCCTTGAACACACACACACATGTTAAAAATAAAGTCATATTTAAATTTGTATAAAAATTGCATTGATTTTGGAACCATAAGTCCATGTTAAAATGGGTCAGATTTTCGGATGTAGGATCCGTCACCAAAATTTCGCCAAACTGCAAAAAATTAGGAAAATTTAAAATAAATTGAAAAGCCAAGTATATGGGAAGCCATTTTTTGGTCCCCAGACAATTTGTACGGCCACTTTTACAAAAAAAAGTCTATACGACTCAAATCGGTCCAAGATTATATGTTTCTGAATCGTAATATACCATACCAAGTTTGAATGAACTCAAAATTAATAAATATGTTGCAGATCTGTTGTATGTTATATCGAGGGAGATCTTTGTACTAGAGCAGTATGACCAATTTTTTCTAAGCTAATTACTGATCGATCTTCAAGTACTGTGCCAAATTTTATCAATATTGGATGTAAAGGGTGGTCTAACCATAATGCACTATGTTAATTGTGAGTCACATCCTAAGGTCAAGTTTTTTGCCCAACATAATTTGACATTTCTTTGTTTCAGTGTTAGACAAATTCAATCATGGAGAGAGGTACCCAATTGATCTTTATTAATTTTTTATTATAATGAGCATCCTGTACTTACTATATACGTTCCATTAATAAACAAATATGTGACAGCGCATAGAGAAAGGGACCTAAGGGTAAAAAAATCTTTCTTCACAACATCTGAGCATCGAATGAGACCGATCCCATGCCCCAAAAGTTTTCCTTCCCAGAGATATGCGCGTTTTATGTAAATGATGGTACACCAAAGATACACGCATATAAATCTTAAAAATGGCTCCCTTGAATAAAGCTGGTTTTTACCCTTAGGTCCCTTTCTATTTTGCGCGTCACATATGCAAAATAAACGCAACGTTTACAGTGTGGTCAATGTAGTGGTTTCTTCTTGAATCATTACTGATTTAGACAGTGGCAACTCTGTATTGATAGAAAGCTTGGCAGAATTTCAGTATCATGATTCAGTGAAACGAATTATCCAGCTTAAACAGTGCGTTTATTGTAAAATACGAGGGCGGTTCGGAAACTTCTTAGCCTAGCACAAAAAGCGCGGTATAAACAGAAAAAGTTAAGTGTTTTGGAAACTTCCATCTCTGCCATGAACACATGTTAAATTTTGTTTCGATCTGGCAACTCCTTCACATAGAAACAGGTGTTCACAAAAGACGCATCCGCGATTTTTTTTACAATGGAAAAATTAGAAATGCGTGGTGTCATTAAATATTTACATAAAAAAAGTTTATCGGGACAAGAAATTCATAATGATATGGTGAATGTGTTAGGCGAAAGTGCTCCTTCATATGCAACAGTAAAAAATTGGGTTGCTGAATTTAAACGTGGTCGTACAAGCATTGAAGATGAACCACGTAGTGGACGTCCAAAAACAGCAACAAGAACAGAAATTGTAGCCAAAGTGCATGATATGGTATTAAATGATCGACGAATAAAAGTGCGTGAAATGGCTAATATCATGGGCATCTCAAATGATCGAGTCCATTTAATTTTGCATGAAGAACTACAGATGAAAAAGCTTTCTGCAAGATGGGTGCCGGACTTGTTAACAGTCGACCAAAAACGCATAAGAATGAACATTTCCCAAGCTTGTTTGGATCGTTTTCAGCGAAATAAAATGGATTTTAAGCGTCGTTTCATAACTGTTGATGAGACATGGATCCACCACTATACTCCAGAGACAAAAGAACAATCCAAACAATGGACTGAAGCTGGAGGAAGTGACCCAGAGAAGGCAAAAACAATTCAATCGGCTGGTAAGGTTATAGCAACGGTTTTTTGGGACTTCAAAGGTATTTTATTGATTGACTATCTACAAAAGGGTAAAACAATAAATTCAGAGTACTATTGCTACCTTTTAGATCAATTAAATGTACAAATTCGAGAAAAACTTCCTGGCTTACAACACAAAAAACTAATTTTTCATCAAGACAACGCACCAGCGCACAAGAGTGTTTTAACAACGAATTGCTTGACCACCCACCTTATACTCCTGATTTAGCTCCCAGTGACTTTAACCTGTTCCCAAATCTAAAAAAATTCCTTGCTGGCAAGCGTTTTACCTCAAATGAAGATGCAATTACAGTTGTAAACCACTATTTTGAAGACCTTGAGGAAAACTATTTTAATCAAGGGATAGAATTGCTAGATAAGCGTTGGACTAAGTGTATTGCAGTTTCAGGAGATTATATTGAAAAATAAAAATATTTTTGAAAAACTAACTATTCTCTTTCATTGAAAGGCTAAGAACTTTCCGAACCGCCCTCGTATGTATTGCTGAAATGAGTTTGTGAGATAATTTCGTGAGAATGGAGTGCTAGGGACTACAACACTCTTTTTTCCGTCAACTAGCCAACGATCGCAACATTTCTCGCCTTACCCAGACCTTGCATTATCTGCTTTACTCGAAAAATCATCTGTGCATATTCATCTCGGCGGCTATGTTAAAAAGCAAAACTTTATCGCTGCCACCCTACTGACCCTAGAATAGCTAGCTCACTTAAAGCAGTACAAACTATGTTAGGTCGTTGCTAAACTTTGGCCAACGGTCAAATCGCTCTATAGCCCTGGAAGAAAGGTAATCGGATAGCCGTCACGTTCAGTGACAGAATAGTCACAGATTCAAAGTGGTGCGCAAGTTATTTTAACCGACTTTTCATTGAACACTAATAGAGCGTTAATGCGCTTCTTTAGTCGAAGAGTCACCACCACCATTTACCGTTGGCAAAGTTGCCAATGTCATCCACAGCGCAAAGTCATCGAAGACGCTGGGTTCAGACGGAATCTCAATATGTCCTTAGCCACTTATTTAGTTCTCGATGGCCAGACGGCGTTAAAATTTAGTCGTACGCTAGTGATTGCACAATTCTGGCGTCAGGACCTAATGTGGTTGACATATGCGAGAAAATCAACCTCAAACCCCACACTTTGCCACAGCGAGGAATATAAAAAAACGCCTCTAAATCATCAGTCAAACTGTTCACTGCATGACCGCAGAGGTGCGGTTGTCAGTTATTTTGAAAGCCAACATACCGTCTAACAAACAACCCCAGAATCACTTTTAACAGCTGTCGTCGAACCTCAGCACATGCTGCAGCTATCTGCGATAAGCTTCAAAGTTGAAACAAGGACCTCAGATCACTAGCCGGCCGTACTTGGGAAAAGAAACCTTGTTTACCTTTTACAAAGCGATAGGTCGGTCTGTAGCGTACTACCTAAAGACGGTGTAGCCGGTGAACGTGAGTACGCCGCAATGGAAAAAGTTCATACTTGCCAGAATGTCACCATAAAAATGTCAAAATGTTCTCTGTCTTCTGAAGACCATTTACCTGAGGAGATGTCGGTCCTTACCGTCCGCAGATACAATTTTTTGTTGCAGTAACTCCTTGGGTGTCTACGCAGTAGTCATCCCAACCACCATCTTATGGACAGAGTGTCTTCGCCCAGGCAGATTATCAGCTACAGAGAGAGATCCAGCGGTGCAAGGGAGAAGATTTAGACCATCGAAACTATCAGGAATGTATGAACGACATTCACGCTGATGAAGTCACAGCAGCAGTATTCAGCTATAGGGTGAATGTAGCTCTGAGCAACATCCTTCAGAGATTTCCCCAGAAAACAAGACGCGTCCTCAACAGGCGCGCCTGGTTCTGTTTCAACTCAGATCTGGATGGTGCAGTCGCCTGAATTCGTATTAGGATCGAATTTATGGCAACATTCCGCCTGTCATCAGAGACCACATGATGTGCGGCATGACATATCTTCAATTGCCCGGCTCAGCCCACCAGCTGAACCCCAGGTCTCTTTGGACGCATTCAGTTCAAATGGCGCGTTTTCTTTAGCTGTCAGCAGATTCCGTAAACACAAACTAGACTTACAAAACAAAAAATATTGTTGTTACAACAACAAGACGATAAACTTCCGCATTTGGGGTTACAAAAAACTCCATGCGTTATCGTCGAGTAGCTTACCACACTCATTCTCATAGAGTGTGGGAGTTTTCTGGATTTTGGCCCAGTAAAATCATTGGCCATTTTTTTTTTTGAGAATACTCATAACTAAACATATTTTGTGGCCGGAGAGTCAATACAAGGAATTGAACGATTTTTAGCTCCTGCAGAATAGTGCGCTATTCCACACAGACCACGCCGCAACCGATTTTTAGCGTACCAAGTTCGGTAGTAATGTTATCAGCCATCAGGGCGATAAGAATTGGAAAGCTGAGAGCTACGATTTGAAGCCGTTAGACTTTTTTCTTGTGAGGTACCAGGAAGGAGTGATTTTATGCGACCAGTCCATTACAATTCTGGGCCCTAAGACGAATATCGAGCAAACCATGTGTGATATGGAACCAGGAACTGTCAACAACAAGATCTTAGAAAATTGGCTTGACCGAAGGGGCTAATGTGACGTCAGCCGCGGCTGTCACATGAGAGTGATATTGTGTTCCATAAAACATGGTTGTGTCTGTTTTTAATTATTATAAAAAAAACCTCGATTTGCAACATATTTAATACATGGTTGATTCTGAGATTAAGGGCCACTTTGTTGTTCTAGGTTGTTTCAAGCGTGAATAATAAAATATATTATACTTTATTATTTACTATACAATAAATCTTTATAGGACCTTTGAAGTCTTTAAAATTGTTTTTTAAAAAAATTAATTGTTCTTCAAAAAATTTCCTACCAAAGTGTTCAAATATCATTACCCTGGTTGTCCCTAGCACTACTTTCAATTGAAATTTTCTCAATTTTTTACAAAAATATTAATTATTTATTTAATAAAACCAGTCCATAGTAAAAAAATGATTATAATTTTTAATGATTATAATTTTTTATTCAATTTATAATTTTATGGTTGTTTATTTTCTGTCCCTGAAAATACACAGTATTCCCCTGTAAAATCTAATATTCGCTAAAATTCAAATTTCCAAACCAATATTGATTTCAAGCAACTCAAATATGATTGAATATTACATGAAGTGAGTGCACATCGAATGGTTTTTTCGTCAACAGTCTTATTAAAATTTAGTAAGTCGTGTTTTGTTACTCGTTCCGAACGTTTTTTTAAAAGATAATTAATACTTTTTATAATTTTGAAAGTGAACTGACTTAAAATGAATTTATTGATTTTAAAGAAAAAATACTTTATATTTTATTGACTTCGTCATTTCTCTGTTCAATGAGCCATTACCCTGGAGGTCATATTTTTAAATTGTTGCATGATTCCGCTAAAAATTTAAATTTTGATGTGTACCTTTTAAAATGGACTAGTCTTTCATAGAACTAAGACATCAACCAGAATTAAATATTAAATTCTGCAAAATAATCGAATCACCCACATCGAACTTGTCCAACAAAAAAAGAAAAAAACTCTTAATGTATTAAAAAAAATATCTGTTATCCAAAGTCATACAAGCCGACGGTAATACTGGATTGGCGCATTTTACGTCGAGATCTTAAATTGCAAGCGTACAAAATACAGCTTGTGCAAGAACTGAAGCAGCCCGACGTTCCCAAGCGACATCGCTCTTGAAAAGTTCCAAGAATATCCTACTGGATTTAAATCGACTGGATTTAAATCGACTGAATTTATTGGCAAGGTTGAACATAATTAATGGAACACAATTTCATTCATATGACTATCAGAACTGGCTTGGCAGTACCTCATCCGATCAACCGAATTTTTCTGTACATTTTCGATTGTTTCGGGTCGAATCTCATCAATGGCAACTTCGATTTCATGTTTTAATGCTTCAAATATCTCTGGATGCTTTGCGTAACATTTAAGGGCTGAAAACACAGCTCCGAGACGGCCAATTGATATTCCAATTTCGGCTGATTATTCGATTTTCAAAAACAGTGCGTTGGCGGTGTGACATGCGACTTCGTCTTGTTAAAACCAAATGTCGTCCATGTCCTTCTCTTGAATTTTTTGAAACAAAAATGTGTTGTTATCGGTGATCCAAGTAGAGATACTTTTTTCTATAGCCTTTTTTTGACAGATCACGTGTGAGTCGTGTCATGTTATTTTTGTTGAGTATTGTTTGGCATTTAATCATGGAAAGACTTACGCCTGACCAACGTTTACAAATCGTTCAACTTTGTTACTAAAATTTACGTTCTGTGAGGAATAAGTTTCGTGCACTTCGTTCAACTTATGGTCAACATAATCGGCCTACTGAGCTTACTATTTGCAACACCATCACCCATATTGAGACCCAGCATTCATTATTGGATAATATTGTACTGAATAGACCACGTCCAGCACGCAGCGAGGAAAATATAGCGGCCGTAGCTGAGGGTGTACACCAAGACCGTGGAGAGTCGATTCGGCGCCGTTCGCAGCAACTCGGACTAACGTATGGAACGACTTGGCGCATTTTGCGTCGAGATCTTAAATTGCAAGCGTACAAAATACAGCTTGTGCAAGAACTGAAGCTGCCCGACCTTCCCAAGCGACATGGGCTCTTGAAAAGTTCCAAGAAATCCTACGCTTTCGAGCCATATTTTGTCCAGCGATGAGGCCCACTTCTGGCTCAATGGGTATGTAAACAAGCAAAATTGCCACATTTGGGACGAAGAGCAATCAGATGACGTGTAAGAGCTGCCACTTCATCCAGAAAAAAACATCTGTTTGGTGTGGTTTGTGGGCCGGTGGAATAATCGGTCCATATTTCTTCAAAAATGATGCCAGTGAGAACGTAACCGTCAATGGCGACCGTTATCGTGCCATAATAACCGTCTATTTGATGCCTGAAATAGTAGGTTATGATCTCGGCGACATTTGGTTCCAACAAGACGGCGCCACTTCTCACACATCGCATTAATCAATGGATTTATTGAGAGAACACTTCGGTGAGCAGATAATTTCACGTTTTGGGCCGGTCGAGTGGCCACCAAGATCGAGTGATATCACACCGTTAGACTTTTTTTGTGGGGATATGTAAAGTCTAAAGTTTATGCGGACAAACTAGCTTTGATTCAGGCCTTGGAGAAAACATCTCGCGTGTCATTCGCCAGTTACCAGTCGAAATGCTCGAACGAATCATCGAAAATTGGAGTCAACGGATGGGCCATCTGAGACGTAGCGGCGGCCAACATTTGATAGACATAATCTTTAAAAAAATAAATGCCAAAGAATGTTCTTTCAAATGATAATAAACATTCCCCATTCAATTTGAATTTTTTGAGTTTTTTCTTTAGGGAACCTTGAAATGGATCACTCGTTACATGGCGCGGTAATGGTCCGTCACCGTTGATAGTAACTGCGGCTCCTTGCTTATTTTTGAAGAAAAATCGCAATGATGCCGCCAGACCAAAATCCATACGAAACAGTGACTTATTGTGGCTTCTCAATAGTCACGTGTGGGTTTTCTAAACCCCATCGAGATGAAAATGAGCTTTATCTGAAATCACGATTTTTCGGTAAAATTCTTTATCTCCTGCCAAACATTCTTCAGCCCATTGGATGGTGTTCCACTATTAAATGACATAGTAAAACCTTTCCAATAAAGCTAGAAATTTAATAAAAAAAAATCAGTACTTTTTTTACACCAATTCGAATTAAAAATTTTTAATGACCCAGCCTATATATCGCAGACATTCATTGGTATCCGAAGAAATTTCATATTTTAAGACAATGCCGTAGCAATTTCTGCGATAGCAAAATTGCGATTCTGCTGCGTGCCGAATATCAGTCTAATATTTTTGTTTCCCGTTTAGAATATTTAGCTTAAATTTTGTATTATCGCAAAACACCAAAAATAATCCCTAATATTCCAGGACTTGTTTGTATCTTTGGTCGGAGCACACAATTAATAAAAATTATTTATGGCTTTAATTTTTCATCAAAATTTGTTGAAATCTACATACCGAACCCTTGCCGCGAAAAGACGTAAGAGTCATCTCTCTCAAAATTCACTTTTTTATGAAATTCGATGGAAAATTGTACAACCGCTCTTGGTCCCAAAATATTAAAAATTAAATATTTATATATATAGCAAATTCAATTGTACCGCCTTTTTGTTTGACCGCAAAAGAAAACTCTCTTGTAAAATTAGATTTTTTTGTAAAATTTTGTTATTGGTGCGTTAGTCTTCTTCTTGGTTAGGGCTCGATATAGTAGCATAGAATGTTTAATAAACGCTGTATTTACCCGCTCCTTTCGCATTCGAGTCCTTTTAATGTCATAGATCTACAATTGTCGGAGTATTTTAAATAAAAACAAAATTTATTATCGAATTTCCTAGTGGTTACACCAAAGTATCGTAAAAATTTAAAATTGTTTCGTCTGAAGTGTTTCACAAGGCACTTTTGATAAAAATTGGGACTCGATTCTAAGAACCTATTTTTTTATAACAACAGTTTCAAAGCTTTTAACCCTAACGAAAAAAAAAATACCAATGCCTATGGAAATAATCGTTTTTGTACGCTTGACTTATTTCGTTCAAGATGTACTTATATGGATTTTTCACCTTATCCATAGAAAATGGTAGATTTTTAAAGAAAAACTTTACATGATCTAAAGCGAAAAATAAGAAAAAATATATCGCAGTTGAAAATTTGTAAATGCTATACTTATTTTCTGAGGTGTACAACAAATTATTTTTCTCCATATGTCTTTTTTTCAATAGTAGAATACGAGGGTTGCTATTTATATTTCGGCTCCTGGCAATACCAGTGTTTCCAGTTGCAAACTGGAACTTCCATTGGAAACTTTGACATTTTTTAGCACAACTTCACTCAGAACGTTTTGGAATTTGAGGGTAAATTGTTTTGTTTACAGTGTGATGAAAAATTCATCTCAGTCAAAAAATGCAACTATCCTGTGAACATTTTCGTGCGATGATTTTTTACGATTTTCGCTGTGGGTTGAGACAAGAGTGTTTAAATCCACTTGTTTCGACTTTTAACGATGAAGCACCATTAAAAACCACTGTTAATCGCGCAAGAGTTCAGTCTCGGACGCCAACTTCGGTCACTTTGCCAAAAACCACCGATGCTGTGCGTGAACTGATTAAGCAAGACCGACATGTGACATAACGTGAGATTGAGGCATCCTTGGGTATTAGTATGACAAGCATCAATAAGATATTGCATGTTCATTTGGCCGTCAACAAAATTTGTTTCCGTTGGATCCCACATAGTTTAAAAAATGCTCCAAAAAAGGCTCATATGGATTGGTGCAAAGAGATGTTGAAAAAGTATAACTGCGGTAGCTCAAAGGCAGTGTATAACATTGTCACAGGTGACGAATCATGGATCTATGCATATGAACTCGAAACAAAACAACAATCGACCGTATAGGTCTTTCAAGACGAGCCAAATCCAACAAAAGATGTTCGCGGAAATAGTGCATCGAAGCAAATGATTGCGTTTTTTCGGTATAACCGGCCATGTTGCCATAGTGCCTTTAGTGGAATGTAGGACGCTCAATTCTGAGTGGTATACAATCATTTATTTGCCAGCTGTGTTCGAAGAAATGAGGATAGATAATAAGAGAAGACGGATCATTTTGCATCACGACAATGCGAGCTGTCACACGTCAGCTGAAACCGCTCTGATTTGGCAGCCAATGACTTCTTCTTATTTCCTAGCATCAACAAAAATAGGGGTGGACAACGTTTTTCATCGCCCGAAGCAGCCATTAAAGCGTTCAAAAATCATGTTTTGGAGGTGTCTCAAACGGAGTGGAAAAATTGCTTCGAAAATTTTCAATGATTTTTGTGTTTTTATTGCCGGACCCGAAATATAAATAGCAACCTTTGTACAGCAGGTTATTTTCAAATGACTTATTTATTGCGGTTTTCTGTGCAGTCTCAGTTATCAAGGCTTAGCAAAGCAGAACAGCCCTATAAATTGTTTGGATGCATTTCTTGAATTGATTTTTTTAATGTCTACGGGATTTTAATCAATCCGGTAAAATCTTTTTTGCTGCATTAGGTGATAAATGTTGACACATACTTTTCCAAGCTAAAAAAACTAAAATGTATTAAAGGACAGTAATTAGTTTACAAATGTAAAAGGCTACATTGAGAGAGACATGAAAAACTTGTTTTTTACCACGATATTTCAAGTGGACTTTCCTGTACTAAATTAGGCCGAGATCCGATTCAATGTGTGGCTTCAAAGTAACTCGAATTCAAATCACAAGCCAAAATAAAAACCAAAATGGTTTAATTCCGCCGGGCCGGTAGCTGCTTTATTATAAACTATGCCGAAAGTTTATAAAATTATATAGTTTCTGTTGCAATCGGGAGATACCTTATTATGAAGGCTTTAAGAGTACACGAACTAAATCGGCAAACTTTCACCACGGTTTGGAACTTAACACGGGTGAAGATTTTGATGATGGTAGTGCTCCATATGTGGCTGTTAGAGTGACAAGATTGAAATTCCATATAAACTTTATATCCAAAGATTTAGCGATGCGAGTAAAATTTGATGGCGTTCATCCTTGACCCAAAATATTATATAAGTGGTGTTTTAATCTCTAAGCCTTGACAATTGGTAGTCGCAAAAATTATCTTTTAATAGGACTTTCATTTGCTTTTTTAACAAAGAATAAGTAGCCGGCAAAAGTGTAGTTTATGGGACGTGACACGAAAAAAAAAACTAAAAAAAAATATGCCACGCTCAACGCAGAAATGGCGGGTACAACGTAAAAATTAATTAATAAGTGGTCTCGGGACCAGCGAACCTTTAGGGCCTTAACAATGATTTTCTCAATAAAATATCCTCCTATGTAGCCTTTCGCCGTGCTTAATGACTCCTAGCAATGGACAGATGCAATCTTGGGACTTTAAAGAATTATACTTTTGTTCACTGTCTCCGAAATTTCGGGAAATTATTTAATTCAAGGGAAAAAATGCTTGTTAAAATTTGATTTAAGACCCTCAACATTCCATTAAATTCAACGCAATTTAAAGTGGAGTTGACTCACATCAACTACGACGCATGCTTGCAATTCTTGTATAATTCCATATTTACGTAAGCGATAGTTTTTGCGACCCTTAGGGCCTCACGATCCTTTATTTTGAGTCTTGAGAGCCACGCCCATGTATTTTTGTTCATTTTGTTTGAGTACCCAGAATAGGGCTCGGTATTGTTTTAAGGTCATCTAGACCCTTATTCTTTACTGTTTTTCATAATACCTAAGCATCTTTTAGAAATTTCCTTAGGTTTGAATACCCGCACATACAGGGTCACTGGACCAGAACGGCTTTTTTATTTGTTATTTTCGAAATACTAAAGCCTTTCGCCGTGCTTAATGAGTCCTAGCAATGGACAGATGTAATCTTGGGACTTTAAAGAATTATACTTTTGTTCACTGTGTCCGAAATTTCGGGAAATTATTTAATTCAAGGAAAAAAATGCTTGTTAAAATTTGATTTAAGACCCTCAACATTCAATTAAATTCGACGCAATTTAAAGTGGATTTGACTCACATCAACTACGCATGCTTGCAATTCTTGTATAATTCCATATTTACGTAAGCGATAGTTTTTGCGACCCTAAGGGCCTCACGATCCTTTGTTTTGAGTCTTGAGAGCCACGCCCATGTATTTTTGTTCATTTTGTTTGAGTATCCAGAATAGGGCTCGGTATTTTTGTAAGTTCCTCTAGACCCTTATTCTTTACTGTTTTTCATAATACCTAAGCATCTTTTAGAAATTTCCTTAGGTTTGAATACCCGCACATACAGGGTCACTGGACCAGAACGGCTTTTTTATTTGTTATTTTCGAAATACTGAAGCCTTTCGCCGTGCTTAATGAGTCCTAGCAATGGACAGATGCAATCTTGGGACTTTAGAGAATTATACTTTTGTTCACTGTCTCCGAAATTTCGGGAAATTATTTAATTCAAGGGGGAAAAAAGCTTGTTAAAATTTGATTTAAGACCCTCAACATTCCATTAAATTCAACGCAATTTAAAGTGGATTTGACTCACATCAACTACGCATGCTTGCAATTCTTGTATAATTCCATATTTACGTAAGCGATAGTTTTTGCGGCCCTAAGGGCCTCACGATCCTTTGTTTTGAGTCTTGAGAGCCACGCCCATGTATTTTTGTTCATTTTGTTTGAGTACCCAGAATAGGGCTCGGTATTTTTTTAAGGTCCTCTAGACCCTTATTCTTTACTGTTTTTCATAATACCTAAGCACCTTTTAGAAATTTCCTTAGGTTTGAATACCCGCACGTATAGGGTCACTGGACCAGAACGGCTTTTTTATTTGTTATTTTCGAAATACTGAAGTCGTTCTGAAGCGGACAACATATATTTTTCATTTCTTTACACGCTCCATAAACTGCACATGAGCCTAATATCAAGTGAATCTAATCTAGACATCTAGCTTTATGTAGGTTTTCCTTTAGCCAGATCCAATTAGATTTAATCGCATGTATTGTTTTCCAAGCAAAAAACGAGAAATTAGGAAGCACATAATTCCATAAATAAACCTGAATGTAGGGACTCAATATCAAATTTCCACATCTCGTTTAGGGTTAGGCCTATCTATGTCTGCAGGTTTATGTTCAAAAGCAAAACCAAGCATTAACAGGCTGCTAAAGGGCTTAAAGGCATAATCTTTCAAGACAAGTCCAACAACAGCGGGACTTAAGGTGAGATTTCACACTCAAGAGTTTCACTAGTTTGGATGCCCCTTATACACGAAAAGCAGACAGAAACACACGGAATTGTTTAACCTCAAGATAAAAGTTGCATCCACATATACTGCCAACTTAAAAGGCAATTTACTGATGAAATTAGTTGAATTGACTTACCTGCAGTCATGCCACGCAGTTAAGCTTTATCTGGAAGAATTTTCCAGAAAAAAATGTCTTTGAATTCATAGATGATCATCCTGTAGCTAGTTTCAATAGTGGTAGTGCCATTTTCTTTTTCGGAAGGATGCAACTTAACAAATATCGACCATATCTTCATTAATTGGTACTTTTTTAACAAATTTGCAATTTTAGTTGTACAAAATTTCAACATTTTTACGTTAGTCATTGCGCCATATATTTTTTCACTGTTCTTCTTCTTTTTCTTGAATTTTTTGTTGCTGCCATTTATGTACACATACAAAAGATGATTGCGCTGAAACAATTCAACATATCTCGCTCTACCTAATGTGAGAGCGTACCGTGTGTCGCATTGTACAATTATAGAAGGTGAAGTCAGCCGAACCACTAATTACAATTTTTGGGGATGTTATGACAGTATTTTGATTGTAGTTTGTTGTTTTTTTTTGGTTTGTTTAAATTTCTATTGGCTTTTCTGAGCAGGCTTGCCAATATTATTGAAAATTTTTAAACAAATATATGAATAAATGACGACCGATGACATTTCAGAGTAAAAACGTCGAAAACGACAATTTCTAAAAGGTCATAAATTATGTAATAAGTTATGGTAAACGAGTAAGTGGTCGGTAAGGCGACAACTTCAAAGGTTTACGAGCAACTTTTGAAATTTCTACATATGTGCCAGCGCATAGAGAAAGTGGCCTATGGGTAAAAAAATCAATTTTAACTTTTTTTTCGATTTGGACATCATCTGAGCATCGAATGAGACCGATCCCATGCCCCAAAAGTGTTCCCTTCCAGAGATATGCGCGTTTTATGAAAGTGACATACACCAAATTTACACGTATTTAAATTTTTAAAATGGCTCTCCTGAACAAAACTGGTTTTTACCCTTAGGTCCCTTTCTATTATGCATCGCAAACCGTTTTATTTGAAAATTTGTAATTTTCAGAAGAAAAAGTTATTCTAGAATTAATTTGAGCGATAATACACCGAGCTCGCTTAAACTCGCAAAAGGTTATTCTTGAATAACTTTCGTCCAAAAATGTTATTTATTTAAAACAAAGAGGACTTAACGCAACTTGTCTATAGTTTGACAATTTGCCATTTTGTTAAATATTAAAAACAGGACGTCTTGAGCTGGTTGATCCCTTTTCAAAAATAAAAAAGTTGGAAAAAAATAATTTTATTGTTTTTTTTTGTATTTTTCAGAAGTTAATTTTGTGACAAAATATTTTTCGAGAAAAAAAGTAAGAATTTAATTCATTTCACAAAATTTTAACCTTGAATTATTTAAATGTCCTAAAAATGAACGGTCAAAATAAAAGTAGCGTAGATTTCGAGAACTTCGTCTACTAGACTCTATAACTACAGCGCTGTTACATTAAATCCACTAGGTTTTGGTATCTTTCAGTTGGTATTGATCAACATGCATCCTACACAGCCTCCCAAAGCTAAATATTGTTTTTTGGTTAACGTGAGCAAAAACATCATTAGTGCGGGCTTCCTTATTGTAATCCCCAAACCATATACGAACGGTTTTAATGCTTGCTTCTACACTTAATTCATCTTTTAAAAATGTAGCGGAAGTAAACTGGTTACGTTTCGAGTATCTAACTACCGCTGCACTAATTTCTTCGCTATACCAAGTGGCCAACCGTGTGTTCCAGGTTGTATAGTATCATGCATACTTATATGTTGGCAACCCTATAAGATATACATATGTACGATTGAAATGAAATAAAAGTTTTTAGTTCTTTGCTTACACTCATTGGAGTTCGACGTCTTTCTATTATAAACAACACATGGTGGCAGCGGTTTAAATAGAAAAAAAATAATAAAAGGAACAAGTCGGAGAAAAATGTCAAACGAAAATTCGGATGCAGTTGAACCGGGTCGAGTATTAGTGGAGCATAGCACCTATCAAGTGGCTCCTCCTGAGAAATTTGATTTTGGTAATCCGGCTCAATGGCAGAAATGGTTGCGACGTTTTGATCGATATCGCATTGCAACGCGATTAAACAAACAGCCAGAGGAGGAGCAGGTAAATTCACTCATATACATGATGGGGGAACAGGCAGACGAAATATTTTTGGCACTTCCGTTGAACGAGGATGAAAGGGAAGATTACAAGAAGGTTGTGAAGGCCTTTGATAAATATTTCGTTGTTCGCATCAATGTAATATACGAAAGGGCCAGATTCAACACGCGTGTTCAACTTGACGGTGAAATGGTAGAGGAATTTATTACGTCACTCCACACACTGGCACGGAACTGTAATTATGGTGATCTGCGCGAGGAGATGATCAGGGATAGGATAGTTGTTGAAATTAAGGACAAAAGATTGTCTGACAAATTACAATGCGAGGCAGAGCTAACCTTGGAAAAGGCCATAGACACAGTACGTACGCAAGAGAGTGTTCGCCGGCAACAAATCGAACTGGCTCAAGCATGCCAAGTGAATACAGCTGTAAACAGGTTCGAGATAAGAAGAGAGGGGCAAAGAAAGAGCGAAATAGAAAATTGCGAAAGATGTGGTGGTAAGCATGGTGAGAAGGGGATGTGTCCAGCGAGGGGAAGAAGATGCAACAAATGCAATAAGATCGGACACTTCGCAAGAGTATGTAAAGGCAGACAAATAATGAACAATGTGGAAATAGAAGAGGAATGCGAAATTGAAACCTTATATTTAGGCATGGTAGCGGCAACAAGGGCTGACGATAGATGGTGTGAAACGATAAGAATAAACAGAAAGCCGGTTAACGTAGTGATTGATACTGGAGCACCGGTGGATGTGTTGCCTGCGAGTTTGTTTGTGAGGAATTGGCAAAATGTGAAAATGGAAAAGGCAAATAAGAAATTGACAGGGCCATCAGGAGAAAATTTAAGAATAAAAGGGGTGTGCAGAATGAAAATAGAGAATGACAATAATGAGTGTTTCAGCAACGTGTATATCGTGGATGGTGTCAAAAATGCGCTACTGTCTTTAGGAACATGTGAGAAATTGAAATTTATCAATCGAATTAACAATGTTATTGGGAAATCCTCTGTTGACATAGAAAAAGAGTTCCCGCAACTGTTCGACAGCTTGGGTTGTTTGGATTATGTTTACGACATTAAATTGAAACCGGAATACAAACCATATGCGATATACGCGTCGCGAAGATTGCCTATACCATTGATGGGCAAACTGAAGAAGAAACTGACGGAAATGGTTGAGTTAGGTGTCATTAAAAGGGTTGATGTCCCAACGAAATGGTGTGCGCCTCTAGTGATTGTCCCTAAGCCAAGTGGTGATATTCGACCCTGTGTAGATTTATCAAAATTGAACGAATGTATTGAAAGAGAAGTGCATCCTATGCCAGTGGCAGACCATACGCTAGCCCAACTCACAAATGCAAGATACTTCACAAAAATGGACACGAGAAATGGATTTTGGCAAATCCGGTTGTCGGGCAGATCACAGTATCTCACGACATTCATAACACCATTCGGTAGGTACTGTTTTTTGCGGTTGCCTTTCGGGATCTCATCAGCTCCTGAAGTGTTTCAACGACAAATACAACGCATTCTGGAGAACCAAGAAGGGGTCGTATGCCAAACTGATGACATTCTAGTATTCGGCAAGACGATGGATGAACATGATATCAACTTGAGAAAAGTACTGGTGAAATTGTCCGAGGCCGGGGTTACGTTGAATAAGGAGAAATGTGAAGTTGGCACCACGATCGTTAAATTTCTGGGACATCGAATAGATCCGCAAGGTATACACCCAGACGAGACAAAAATTAAGGCGATCCAGGGATACAAAAAACCGAAAAATATTACTGAATTACGGCGTTTTCTGGGCATGGTGCAATATTTGGCAAAATTCGTGCCGAATTTAGCGAACATATGTCAACCATTGAATGATCTCTTAAAGAAAGACATGGAGTACGAGTGGAACGAACAACAACAAGGAGCGTTTGAGCAACTAAAGCTGATGTTGTCATCCCCACCGGTATTAAAGCCCTACAGTCCGGGACACAAGACTATGGTGTCAACGGATGCTTCATCATATGGTCTAGGAGCGGTGCTGCGCCAAGCAGACGAAAAGGGGTTTTGGAGGCCAATAGCATACGCATCACGAACACTATCTGAAGGTGAACAGAGATATGCACAGATAGAAAAAGAAGCGTTAGCAATAACGTGGGCGATAACGGAGAAATTTAAAGATTACTTGACAGGTATACAGTTCCGCATAGAAACCGACCATAAGCCACTGATATCAATCCTTACTAAGAAACATCTCGACGACTTAACACCGCGTTTGCAGAGATTCCGAATGAAATTACTTAGCTATGGCTATACGATTGATTATACAGCGGGAAAGGACATAGTTGCAGCGGATGCATTGTCACGAGCACCGTTAGATACCAGTTTTTATGAAGAAGATGAAGATTTGAAGACATTCGTGAACAACGTAATAGAACAAATTCAGGCGAGCGACGAATTTTTTGATCGGCTTAAGAAAGAACAAGATCCGATATTAAAAGAGGTAACTATTTATTGCAACGCCGGTTGGCCCCACAAAACAAAAATATCACCCGAGGCGAAGCTCTTCTATAATGATCGATACAAAATCGCAGTGAATAATGGGTTTCTAATGTATGGTGAGAGGATGATTATTCCAGCTACAATGCGGCAGGAAGTGCTAGAACGAGTTCACAACGGCCACCTCGGGATAAATAAATGTAAGGCTAGAGCAAGGAGTGCAGTTTGGTGGTCAGGGTGTATGGAGGATATCGAAGGGCTAGTGAAAAGATGCCGTACGTGTACAGAACATCTAGTGCCAAGAAGGGAGCCAATGATACCGACAGAAGTTCCTGAGAGACCATGGCAGAAAATAGGCATGGACCTTTGCTATTTTCAAGGTAAGAATTTCTTGGTGGTTTGCGATTATTACTCCCATTACATAGAGCTAGTGGAACTGGAAAGACAGACGGCGAGTTGCGTCATAACGAAACTGAAATCAATATTTGCACGGCACGGTATTCCGGAGATGGTACGTTCGGATAATGGTCCGCAATTTTCGCCATTATCAACGTCCGAGTTTCGACAATTTGCCAGGGAATGGGGTTTTGTGCATGCAACCTCGAGTCCATATTTCTCCCAAAGCAATGGCTTGGCAGAATCTGCGGTCAAAATAACAAAGCAGCTTTTAAAGAAGAATACAGATCCGTACATGGCGCTTTTAGAATATAGAACTACTCCACTATCATCTGGTTTCAGTCCTTCCGAGCTTCTAATGGGAAGAAAATTGCGATCAAAACTACCGATGCCAAGCAACCAACTAGTTCCCAAGTGTCTTCCTAGAAAGAAAATATTGTTAAATGAAGAAGAAAGGAAATCACAACAAGCCGCCAACTACAATCGACATCATGGCGTCCGACAACAACCTGAGCTGAAAAAGGACTCGGATGTATGGGTCAGAGATTTACGACAGTGGGGAAGAGTTGAATCGAAAGCGGACACGCCAAGGTCTTACTGGGTGAATACTGATAATGGTCAATACCGGCGCAATACATTACATTTGAACAGATCAACTGGCGAGGGGTCTTCCCATAACGTAACAATTCGTCGGACTTCGGTTACGCCAGCGTCACCCGAAAGAGGAAATGGAGAAACGATTAGAACAAGTTGTGGAGGATCCAAAGCTCCATGCCACCACAAGTCGAGGAAGGCGTATTAGACCACCGACGAGATTTGATTCATATGTATTAGATTTTGATTAGATTTGTAACGATTTGGAATTGAATTATATTTTGGCTCTTTATTTACTTTGAATTTATATAATTACTAAAAGGGGGAGATGTATAGTATCATGCATACTTATATGTTGGCAACCCTATAAGATATACATATGTACGATTGAAATGAAATAAAAGTTTTTAGTTCTTTGCTTACACTCATTGGAGTTCGACGTCTTTCTATTATAAACAACACACAGGTCGTGAAGGAAACTTAATTGCATACCATCATAGACGAATAACCAACAGTATTTTGTACTTTCACGTATGTTTTTTCCTTCTGAATTTATTTTTTACCCAGGGCTCGCTTTTCAGCAGTGCAATGCTTCGCCCTCCCTATGTTAAACCCCACAATTAAAATAAATTGAACAACTTTAGATCAAATACTTATAGATGTAGGAGGTCTTAAGCCGGTTGATCCCTGTTCAATAATTAAAAGGTTAAAAAAAATCTATCTATTGTGCTTTGGAAACTTTTATTTTGTATTTTTAAGAAGTTATATTTCGTGATAAAATATTTATCTATCTGACATAATATTTATCTATCTGATAAAATATTTATCTTATCTAAACAAAAGTAAGAATTTAATTAATTTCACTAAAGTTTAACCTTAAATTATTCAAAAGTCCTAAAAGTGGACGGTCAAAATAATAGTAGCGTCGATTATAAGAACACTTTTTTTTGCCAAAATGTCAAATTATTACAAAAAAAACAAAACTTCACAATAACAATGGCATAATTTCTATTTTGCTCCCTCCACATAACGATTTGGTAGAAAGAAAAATCGAAAAACATGGTATAGAAAGGATATACGAAAAGTCACACCAATTAAACAGCAGTGCTACTATTATTTTGACCTTAACTGTAGATAGGCTAAGATTGACATTTCAGTCAGATAAGATGAGGAAAAAATATTTTTTTTAATTGTTTTTTAAATATGGGATTTTATTAAATCAAACACTACTCATTATTAGTCTTTACAGACTAAAGCGATGATAGTTTTTATTTAACTTATATTGAAAATAAAGGTTCTAGCACACTAAAACTTTTATCCAACGCTGCGTATTTTTCGACTCTCGGCAATATAAAAACCAATACTATAAACGTCAAATTCTTACAGAGGTTTTTGATGTGCCGATAATTCAAATTCAATAACTCTTTGTTAATTGCCAACACTTATTTCATTGGTTTTTAGACTATATGAATTTAAGATAAACGCGTTGTTAGAAAAAATGGTTCAATATGCCCGAGCCTTAATGCAGTAATTTGTGCATATTGCTCGGAAAATGAGTGTAAAACAGGTTGGCATATTAGGCACAAAATATGTATTGATAAGTAGTCTTTCTTCTGGACAAAAAAGGGTAACAAGTGGTGTTAAGTAAATAAGTTCTTCGCAGGCTGCATTTTTTAGAATTCCAAACAAGAAGAACTTCGATCATAAAGCTTTCAAGAGTTTTTAGTCGTTAATAATATAAAATGTGAAAATTGCCTAACTTGTGTTAGACAATAAATAATATAGTCAAAAATGAGGATTTTGACAATTTTTTCTTTAAAAATCAACGAAGTACGTCGTCTAAGTTATACAATTTATCTACGTTGCTTGTGCCTCTACATTGTTATCGATAACAGTATAAATTGTTTGACTGACATCTTTAATAGTTTGGAGACATACTATAAGTACACATACACAACTAGTGTTGATGTTCAATTTGAATTCTTAATTGTTCAAATCTTAGCAAATTTTGTGAGAAATTCCGATGAAAATTTAATTTAAAGATTTCGTTGAGATTATAAGACGGTTTCAGAGATGTTAAGACCCAAAAACAAACCTTTTGGTCAAAATCGGATTTTTTTTTAAATTTTTCTGTGAGGGAATCCTAGCATAGATAGACTCTAATATTCCAAAAACTGCTGCTATGGTTAATAAAAGCGACCGATCGTAAATGAAGATATTCAATTGAAACATGAGACCAATTGTAAATACATATATTAAAGAAAATTTCACTAATTTGTTTTTATTTTTAATTTAGCTAAGATTGGGTCTCGTACGTCCGAGCGATAAATATGAAATTTGATGTTTTTTTCCATTTTAATACCCAATTCATGGTGGAGTTTTTATAATACTTTTTTTCAATTAATTCTTTTTGTTCTCATTTCAGTCCGGCACCGTTGGTATGCCAAAAGGAGTTATGGTTTCCCATGATGGCGTTCTCTTCTGTGCACATTCTGTGGGCCAGTCCAGCATAAATCTAGAACCGGGCCGTGAAACGGTCGTCAGTTATTTGCCGCTGAGCCATATAGCAGCTCAACTTTTCGATATGTTCATGGGTATGGAAAATGGTGCCAATGTCTATTTCGCCGATCGCAATGCCTTAAAGGGAACTCTGAACAAAACCTTTACGAAGGCTAAGCCCACAATGATTTTTGGAGTGCCACGCATTTTTGAAAAGATTCACGAAAAGCTAACGCAAGTGGATACGAAATCTTCGGGACTAGTAAAATGTTTAACGAATGCGGCCCGGGCGACAATGTTGCAATATCATTTGGATAAAATGGCGGGGTAAGTGGGAAGAGAGAGTGAGTGAGTGGAAATGTTCAATAGGTTTAAGAATCGCCTCTGTTTTTAGGAAACCCACATCAGCTTTTAAATACTGGCTGGCCTCTAAAGTGACAAATCGCATTAAAATCGCCTTGGGCTTGGATCACAGTAAATATTGTTTCATTGGTGGCGCCCCCACCCGAGAGGAACTGAAACATTTCTTCTTAAGTTTGGATATGCCTTTGATGGATGTCTTTGGTATGTCGGAGACAAGTGGCGGAGTGATATTCGACTTTGATAGACCTAATTTGAAGACCGCTGGCAAACCCATAGGAGGGGTGGAACTTAAAATTCTCGATCCTAATGAAAAAGGCGAAGGAGAGGTAATTGAAACTGTTTGGGTTTAAAACTTAAAAACAAACACGTCTGTTTTCGTTATTTTCAGCTGCTCTTGCGAGGTCGCACCAACTGCATGGGTTACCTTAAGGAAACCGAAAAGACTAAGGGTATGGTCAACGAAGACGGTTGGATTCTTTCCGGTGACTTGGCCCATTTGGATGCCGAAGGCAACGTTTACATCTGTGGTCGCATCAAAGAATTGATTATAACAGCGGGCGGTGAAAATATGCCCCCGGCCCATATTGAAGCGCTGATCAAAAAAGAGTTGCCCTGTATTAGCAATGCAGTGGTCATTGGTGATCATCGCAAGTATTTGACAGTGCTCTTAACTTTTAAGGTAAGATTTAAAAGGAAGCTTGAAAGGAAATTTTGTTTTCATGTTTTGGTTTTAGACCAATATTGATGCAAACACTGGTTACCCTCTGGATACTCTACTGCCCGAGAGCATGGACTGGTTGGAACCTTTAGAGCTGCCATATACAAAGCTTTCGGAAATGCTGCACGTGCAGTTGCCGGAAAATATTCAAGATTTTGATCCCAATACCGTAGAGGTGAAACTTGATGATATAGTCCAGAAGGCTTTGGAAGCTGGCATAGAGCGGGTCAATCAGCAGGTCATCTCACTAGCTCAGAGAGTGCAATATTTTAGAGTGTTGCCACATGATTTCTCCATACCCACCAACGAACTGGGTAAGTGGCGATTTTAAACACCTGCCAGGCATTTCTATAACTTATCTGGTATACTTACAGGTCCCACTCTGAAAATCCGACGAAATATTGTCCACACCAAATATGCCAAGATCATCAATGAAATGTATAAGAAGTGATAACAGTCGTTCCCTAGTTCTTGGTGTTTCTTATCAAAATTAAAATTAAGACTGTACATACATTGTTTTTATACTATTAATAATAATAATACAATTGTTTTATTTTTTAAAATTATTCTTTGTATTGGACTTTGGTCGCTCCTCGGTTTCTGCTAGACTATCGGTTTCAGCTTCATCGAAGCTGGGAAGCTGCGGAGGGGTTTGTTGTATTTTCTCCTAAAAAAACACAAAAACTTTTCAAGTAGCTTCAAGATTTTAGAAATAAATGGCAACCTACCCTTATCGCTTTCAATTTGGCCTGTCTTTCTTTCTGATCCACCAACTTGCGGGCTATTCTTAGAGCGGCGAATGACAAGGCTATGGCTATGAGCATCCATATCACCACCGAACGTGAGTCAAATCTGTCGAATCTTATCTTAGGCCAGACCAAGGGCGGCGGTGATGGTTGGCCTTCCACAGATGGCAGAGGCTGAAAACGAAAATTATTGTGTTTTAATCGCATAGAATCGCAGCTGGCTACAATTATAGTCAAGATTTAAGCTTGTATACTCGTATTAAATTGAATTTTAATTCCAGTTTTCTATATACAGTAGACTCGCGGTAACGTGAACTATTAAAAACCGAGCGTGTTCACGTTTGCGAAGTTGTTCATGTCTACGGAGGTGTAATTCTCTAAATTTTCCAAATAAATTAGACATGTGTTTTAACTTAAATTCATATATTTTTTGTGTTTTTCGGATTGTACTTAGTTGGGACATAAATACTGTTACAACTTTGAACACGCCTATTTCAACAGTAGAACTGAACATACCCCGTTGATGTCATATGGGTTTTGAAAGCTAACCTCAATAGCGTTAGTCTGTAACGGTATTTTAATGTTCTTCTACCGATGCATAAAACTGTTTGAGGAGACTGGAGATGTAAAAGACCGCCACCGGTCGGGCCGCCCACGCTCTGTTCGAACACCACATGTCATCAAAGCCGTTAGATCAAGAATTCACAGAAATTCGCTCCGAAAACAGAAAAATTTAACAAGCAAAATGATAGAGTGTATGCGCTGTCATCTAAGGAAGCCTCTGAACTGATCAGCCAGCTTCAGTCATGGTTTGATGGGGTGTCTCTTACGATGGGGTCACTGACCTGCATTTCTGCGAACAAGGAGTCAGAACATCGGCCAAAGTTTACCAAGAAACCGTTTTGGAAGGTGTTGTGAAGCCTCTTAACAATTCCCCGTTCCAAAACCAGCCATGGACTTTCCAGCAGGATTCTGCCCCGGCCCATTAGGCAAAAACGTCCCAGGCCTGGCTTCGAAACAATTTGGCAGCGTCCATTTCCTCTGAAGAATGGCCCTCAGGCAGTTCAGATTTGAACCCATTGGATTACAAATTGTGGACGGTTTTAGAGGACAAGGTTTGTCACAAAAGATACCCTAACGTTGGATCTTTTAAGACTGTTTTGGTTCGAGCTATGGCCAATTTTCCAATGGACGAGGTTCGTGCAGCTATTGACGATTGGCCAGTGCGACTTAAGGCGTGTGTAAATGCAAATGACGGTCATTTCGAATAAGTAGATTATTTTTGGATACAATATACATTAATAAATATATTAAAGAATATTTGGTCCAAAAACATTCAGTCCTTTTATTTTACAGCATAAAACGTGTGTAACAGTATTTATGTCCCTACTAAGTATTAAATTGAATTTTAATTCTAGTTTTCCCTTCCTTTCATCTCTTACTTACCATCTTATCCAATTCCATTCTCTGCTCCCACAATTGAGCCGCATCCAGTATGATTATACTCCGCTTCTTATCCTCATCGTAACAATCGATGCCATTCGTGTCCAACAGGGATACACTCCAATCCGTGTGCACCGTGTAGGTCTTACCGAAATTTATGCTTTTCGGCATCGTGAGCATTTCCTTAATCAGCCACTTGCAGCTCCACCAATTGCCGGACAATTCGATATGTCCGAATTTCAGCAAAGCCGTTATATTGAGTAGCCGGAAGTTGTTGCCACTCAGATTCAATTGCAAATCCTGATGCTGCGGCAGATCTGCCAGCATTTCAATGAACTCATCATTGGCCAATTGATTCTGGGATAAGTCCAACTCTTTGAGGTATGATAAGGCATTGAAAATTGTGGCATTGATGTTATTTAACAGGTTCGCGGACAAATTGATATATTGCAATTGACGGGTAATATTGAAAATATCATGGGGTAGATGTGAAATTCGATTGTGACTCAGTTCGAGAAATTCCAAACTGGAGAGCTCACTCAAGGATGTGGGCGCAATGGTGTGAATGTGGTTGTGACTAATATTGAGGCGCTGGAAATAGATGAAGGAATTGGTTGTAGGATTAATCAAAGGAATAAGTTATCAAACTGACAAACTATATAGACTGCGATTCACATTAATAAATAATCGATTTTGACAATTTTGTGTCGAATGTTACCTTTCAGCGAATTGCGGCAGAAATATATAATTTTGTTTTTAATAACACCCATAAAACTGTCTTAAATTTCCACAAAAAATACAATAATATTAATTAAAAATCGAATAAAAGTACCCAGAAAACCAAATTTGCCGACAATGTCTGATATCAGACAATTATAAACAATATCTGAACTCTGTCGAGAATTCTTACCGAAATCGTTACGAACTCTGTTCGATTTGTCAAAGGATTTTTTTTCAGAGATGTAGCTCAAAATTTTTGTCAACGATCTCATATGTTTTTCGTTACGATCTCGGTATGAAATCGGAACATTTTGCCGATTGTCGTTCAGAATTCTGACCGAATTCTGAAGGTTTGGTTTGCTGAGTATGTTTTTGAGGTCCATACAAATACACCCAATTTTTCGAATCACCTGAATAAGGAAAAATTCCTCAGGCACACCAAACAGAATTCGTAACGATTCCGGTAAGAATTCTCGATAGAGTTCAGAATTGTCTGATATCAAACATTGTCGGCAAATTTGGTTTACTGGGAGGTTACTATACAAGCATTTGTATGGAAGTTACTCTGTAAGCAAGCGAGTTGGCTGTTACTCGGTTGGAGTTACCTGACTTATGTTTTTAAAAAAAAATTATTATGATACACCCGGCTTGTATTACAAAATCAAAAACATATGTTTTTTTAATGATGCAAAAAGAAAAGGAATAGAATAAATTAAAAAGAAATTAGAAAAAGCGGGATAATATCACTTCCATAAATTACAATGATGCATAAACGTTAAGTGAAAATGTTTACTATTAAGATTTAGGTAGGATTTCGAGGTAGGGTTGAATGTCCCCGGCGAAAAATAAATGCCTACCAACATGTTTTAGAAGACATGATTTGTCAAAAAAATTTTAACAAAACAAGAAGAAATAACAAAATTTGTTTTCCACAATTTGCATTGCCCTTTTTTGTTTGCAAACAAACTTTTGTTGAGCATATGCTGCCATCTGATTCAAAGTATTGTTGAATGTTGCCAGATATAGTCAACAAAATAGAAAGAGCAAAAACTGTAATATACATTATATAAACAAATTCGAGCAGTATGGAAAAAACATGAAAGGCCAATTTTTATGAGCGTTTCTTTTCAAAATGGGAATAAGAGCCACTGTATCTGCCTTTCTCAGAAGAAAAAAGAGCGATTTATTAAAAGGATATAGAAAATGTTGTTCGAAGTCTTTCTGACGGAGAAGTTTGGGTTTTTTGGTCTTATACCAGGGATGTACCCCGACAAATATTTATATGTGCAATGTATTACTTTTTGTCAAATCTAAAAAAAAATCATACATATTTTTTTTCACTTTCATAAAACGCGCATATCTCGTGGAGGGAACACTTTTGGGGAACACTTTGGGGGTTGTCCACATCAAAAAAAAGTGAAAAGTTGATGAAAAGTTTTGTTCAGGAGAGCCATTTAAAAGATTAGGTCCCTTTCCATTTACGCTTAGAATCGTCGACTTCACTTTCATAAAACGCGCATATCTCTGGGAGGGAACACTTTTGGGACATAGGATCGGTCTCATTCGATGATCAGATGTTGTCCACATCAAAAAAAGAAAAAAAAGAAAATTGATTTTTTTTACCCTTAGTTCCCTTTCTCTATGCGCTGTCACATATGTGCAAAAACAAAACTAAACATTAATTCTAATTATTAAACATTTCAATTAGGTAATTAATATGATATGTAGAAGCACTTGTTGTTACCGACGTGGCATACAACCTGCCAAGTTGTTTAAAGTGTTCATATCAATTTTGACCCATTCCACCAATATGGCCTGTTTGAGTTCTTTCAGCGTTGAATATTGCTTTGACTTGTAAGAAATCTTGGCGGAAAGTACACCACAGAGGTTTGGGTTCAGATCAGGACTTAAGGCTGGCCAATCCAGTGACGGTATATTGCGTAACTTAAAGACGTCTTTTGTGAGCCGAGCAACATGAATCAGGGCATTGTCCTGTTGGAACGTCCAAAATAGAAAGGGACCTAAGGGTAAAAACCAGTTTTGTTCAGGAGAGCCATTTTAAAGATTTAAATACGTGTATCTTTGGTGTACCATCACTTTCATAAAACGCGCATATCTCTGGGAGGGAACACTTTGGACATGGGGCATCGGTCTCATTCGATGCTCATTTGTTGTCCACATCAAAAAAGGTGATTTTTTTACCCTTAGGTCCCTTTCTCTATGCGCTGTCACATATAAATAGCGTAGTCTATTAAATTATTATCCAACAAGTCAACCTAAGCCTCCGCATTCATTTTAGTTGGTACAAAGCATATTTGGGACTTTCCTCGTGCTCCATATCATAAGAGATCTACCACCGTGGTTTCGCTTGTAGCATGTTTGGCGGGGATATCCAATATTTACGATGACCATCAGGTCCGTCCAAATTGAACTTTTTCTCATCACTAAACACAACCTTATCAAATTCTTCGTCCCAAAATTTTTACTTTTCAGCAAATGCTATATATATTTCTGGCCTAATAATGAAAATGCGAATATTTATCATCAAAAATGGTTTTATTGTTTTTCAAAGTATTCTTCAACATGATTTATAAATTTTTTTTAGCATGCGCTCAAACCAATTGTCGAAGCACTCTTTCCACTCCGATTGAGACACCTCCAAAACATGGTTTTTTAACGCTTAAACAGCATCTTCTGGCGACGAAAATCGTTGACCACGCATTTTTTTTCTTAATGTGCGGGAATAAAAAGAAGTCATTGGGTGCTAAGTCAGGTCTGTACGGCGGATTACCCATCAATTCGACGTTTTGGCTGGTCAAAATGGCGCTGGTTTGAGCCGACGTGTAAGAACTCGCTCTTGGTGCACAATGATTCATCTTCTCTTGTTCGTTTTTCGAATTTCCCCGAAGACTTCAGGCAAACAAATTTTGGTGTACGAAGTGCTTCTTCCACGAACAACGTTCGTTGGATTTGGCTCGTCTTCGAAGACCCACACGGTCGATTGCTGTTTTGCTTCGGGCTCATACGCTTAGATCCATGATTCGTCATCTGTGACGATCTTATAAACGTCTTTTAAAGCACCGCGATCGCATTTTTTCAAAAATTCTTTGCACCAATCGACACGGGCCTTTTTTTTGAGCGATTTTCAAATTCTGCGGGATCCAACGAGAACAAACCTTGTTTACGGCCAGGTGTTTATGCAATATCGAAAGTATGCTGGCGGAAGAAATGCCGAAGGATGCCTCTATCTCACGGTATGTCACATGACGATCTTGCACTATTAGTTCACGAACGGCATCAATGTTTTCTGGCACAACGGCCGTTTTTGGGCCACAACTGAATTCATTAATCCAGTTTTTCACAGTGCTATAGGATGGTGCTTAATCGCCATACAAAGATTTAAGTTCATCGATGTACTCTTGTAGTGATAATCCACGTCGAAAGCTGTGAAAAATGATCGCACGAAAATGTTCCAAGTTAATTCTAGATTTTTGCCAAATTGATTTTTTCAAGTCACTGTTAACACAAATGACGGTTGTACGTTTGTGCTTAAAAAATGTCAAACTTTCCAATGGAAATGTTAAATGGCGCCAGGCAACACTTAGTGTTGTCTACGCCAGAAATATATATGTATATAGCAACCCTCCATGACGTTGGGCTAAGCGAGGTTTAATTTTCATATTAAAGACCCAAGTTGTCCTTTATCACTTGCTGGACTCGCTGCATCGTTACATTTAAACCTAATTCTTCCTTTATTTGCCTCATATTTTCAATAGCTGCTAAATGCCGAATACTCCGCTTGGTCCTCGCGTTTACAGTTGGGATACGTCCACTGCGCCTAATACACCTATAATTTTCGGGATCTTTTAGGAAATTCGAAACCGTATTGCGGTGTCGGTTTATTGCAGCTGCGATTTCACTATTTTTTGCCAGCAACTCGCATTCCTATGATCTTTCCGCGTTCCTGATACGAAAGTTCACTTCCTCGTGGCATTTTCAACTAGAAAAAAACTGCAAAGTAATTTGTTTCTGTAAATACAGTCAATAAAGCCTCATTTACTTACCTCAAAGAATTTTTTTTAATTAAATACAAAAGAAAATAGATATGTTCACTTTTCAGCTGCAGAAACGCGACTGATTTCCATTTGTACATATAATTATTTTCTATTCGATTGCAAACCTACTACGATCATTTCATATAACGGGACCACAAATAAAGCAAAAAGATGAAACAAGTACATGGTGAAGAGAGAGCAGATATAAACAAAAAAAAATGTGAAGTAAAAATTAAATTACCGTTAGTTGTTACAAAGGAAGAGAAAAACTATTTTTGCACATATAATTATTTGTCATAGGTAAAATAGGCATAGCAATTTTTTAATTTTTGCTATTTGATAATGTATAAGTATTTCTTCGAACCCGATGGCAACAAAACTAAGGGGACATTTTTATGTTTCAAATCAATTTCATTAATACAAGAAAAGTAAAACTAGTAAAAGAATTTACTAGGCGAGAAGGTTGAGGAATTTGGTATGTAAAATAGGTACATATTGTCATTTTTAACTTTTCGCTCTTTGAAAATGTACTTTTTCGAACCCGACCAAAGCCAAGAAGAAATATTCATTTCAAATCAATTGAAACAAAAAAATTAAAGAATTTAAAGTCGGCCAAAGCCGATTTCAAGAGAGGAGAGTCTAGCCTTTGTCTGGAGTACTTCTAGAGTAGGGCGGTCTTATTTTGTTGGGCAAATATATAAATACCAATATGGTACAATTTCACAAGAAAAAGTTATAGGGCGAATTTATCATTCTAGGCTTCAGTTGAGCTAGATCAAATATAAAATGTTGTCTGTGTTACGGAAGGAATTCAGATTGAAAGAGACAATTGTATGAAGCTATATAAAAAGGTAGACCATATGGTCAAGATAAGGTAGAATTGGTTAAAAGTCGCTTATAACGCAAAACAGTCGCCCTCTGGAATACGCCTAAACATCAGTTGTCAAAAAAAAACGCATGCAAAACAAAAAGGCATTGATGCGTCCCTTATTGATCCAGTTGGGGCGCATTATTAAGCAAAGCATCAACTTTATTTTTTCTAACTTAGAAGAATTTTTTAGCCAAACAAAATAACGGGTGGCCCAAAAAGACCGGCTGATTTGAAACACAAATAACTTTTTTATTTTTTAACTTAATTTATTTTTATACATTGAACAGGGATTAACCGGCTCAAGACCTCTTGCTTCTATATTTAAATAGAAGACAAATATTTAACAATATGGCAAAGTGACATTGATTTTCGTGGCTGCACACTGCTTTTATCATGATTTCGGGTCCGTGACAACCCTCTTCTGAAAGCTTTGCTGCAATTGTTAAAAGTCACGAAAATCAATGTCACTTTGCCATTTTGTTTTTTAAATATAGAAGCAAGAGGTCTTGAGCCGGTTAATCCCTGTTCAATGTGTAAAAGGAACAGACTGAAATAAAACAAACGAGCTAAACATAATTTATTTTTTCTTTTTGCAGATTATAACTGAACTCTTGGAAATTTAAAATGAATACGTACAGTCCACAACAACGCATTAAAATTATCGATTTTTATTATTCTTCTCTACGATCAATTGTGTTATTGACGACCGTCCAGAAGGAGGTGCTCATCGAAATATTCGTACTGAAGAGAGCGTGGAAGCTGTGCAGCAGCTTGGCGCTAAAAGGAGCCAATGCCTGTATCGAGCAAAATGGTGGTCATTTGTCTGATGTCATATTTCACGTTAAATTTCCATAAAATGTATTTAACATTTAAAAAAAATCATTTAAAAAAACCGATATTACAAGAGTTATACGTGTATAACATCACTAGGTCTCATTTGGGCCACCCTGTATAAACGTTTCGATTGCTCGCTTATTACTCCAAATGGATAAACAAGTCATTACTTTTTAATTGATTATGGATTAATTATTTTTAACTGGGTAGTTTCTTTAAATTCTTCTGCTTAAAGACTGAACTCCAGCCTAAATATTAAATACAAACTTTTGTTGTAAAATATAAATTTTAATTTTTTCATTTGTTCAACTACGGAATGTTGTTGTACGTTAACTATTTTCGACTAGTGTTTTTGTTATGACGTTTAGAATAAAAAACATACCGAGAAAAGTAATGACAGTTAAATTGAGTGATAGCTAACCAGTCCGCAGGAAGCTATTCCAAAGGGCAGTCCAATTTAAAATGGCCTAAAAATATTTGCTATGTAGATTTTACAGCTTTTAGCTTAAAGAGCCACATCTTACATCCAATCTTGATAAAATTTAGCACACGTTAGATATTTGGACCAAAGAGGGATGTTGCTAATATTAAAATATCGGTTCGGATTTAGATATAGCTTTAACATATATGTACATTTGATTTGTACCTTTTTAGGTCTAGAAGCCAAATCTTACATGATGAAACTTAGCATATGAAAGTATTATGGGTCAAATAAGTACGTAGTTATTGCAAAAAAATCGGTTTATATAGGTACTCGTATATGTATGTGGCACCCTGTTATTTTCTGACTCCGAATCATCTGTTTTTGTTTTACTTTTTACAACTACTTTGTTATTGCTTTTTAGTTGCAATTCTTCCAAACATTTTTCTTCCTTTTCTAATCCTAACTTCGAACGACCAAATTGAGCTTAAAATCACTTAAAATCAAACATTTTTTATTTCTACCATTTAAATAGTTTAATTGTTAGTGTTAAATAAAGTAACATATTTTTGCATTAAATTGGACACCACGGTATTCATTTTTAAAGGCAATAAAGTCAAGTGTCAAATGTATGTCAACCCGGTTTTATGTCTAGCTCTAGATGCCACAAATTCATGCCAATCTTGATGAAAATTGTGACATGTTTGTTTATTGAAACAAGGAAGGATGTTATTAAAATTGACGAAAATCGGCTCAGATTTAGATTCCATCCGATTTTTCTGTTTTTAGTCCCAAAAAAGGGTCCGATAAAATTCACCTAATATGTCAAATGCATTATCAATTATCATATTAAATAAACACGCTTTAACTTCCAAATATAATTTCACTTACCTCCAATGCCTCTAGGCCCATGAAAACATCCTCCGTTATTTCCTCCAAACGATTGTGTGACAAGTCCAATGCAACCAACTCATAATCCTTAGAGAAAGTCAAACCATCCAAAGTGTCCAACAGATTGTAGGACAAATTCAAGTGCTGCAAACGCGTCAAACTCTTGACTTTTAGAAAATCCAACTCCCTCAATTGATTGCCCTCCAAGCGCAATGTGCGCAAATGCGAATTCGTATCGAAGGAGGCACTCTCAATGTCCTTCATGCCATTGAAATGTAAAGCCAAATAAGACAAGCGATGCATGCCATGGAAATTACGATTATCCAAAGTTACCAAACGATTTCGTCCCAAATTCAAATACTTCAAATGAGGCATCCATCGAAAGATACCATCGTCAATATCCTCCAGCAGATTACCGGCCAAATGCAAACGCTGCAGATTCGGATAGCGATAGAAACTTTTGTGGGTCAACACCTTAATGGCATTACGTTTCAAATCCAAACTCAGCAAGGCCGACATTTGTTCGTTGGACCATGATTTCACCTCCGAAATATTATTGTGGGCCAGCGACAACGAACGCAGGTGCCTTAAGCCATGCAGTGCATAGTCCTCCAACGACGTTAGTTGACTCTCGACAATCTCCAGATGTGTCAGGGACGAGAAGCGTATAAAGAAGGCATTCTCCAAGGTGGGTACATAACAATTGTACACATTCAGTTCCGTGATGACGCTAAAATCCGGAAATTCCAATAATTTATCTTTATTACAATTGTGCAGGATTGCAGAGTCGCCTTTTGTCGTACGAAGGATACTGTTGCCAGATGTGGGCAGGCAGCGGAGAGTGGCGAGTGTAAGGCAAATTAAAAAATAATTTTTAAAAGCCATTCTCTTTTCCAGCGACACGTTTAAATGGAGGAGTGTGGGAGTTTTCGTTGTTCCTGAAATTTGTAGTGTTTATGTTTTATAAAGGTTTTTCTTTGTTTTTTTTTTAACATCCGCTTAAAGGATTTATAGAGCACTGCAGTTTAGTGTGCATACAGTGGCACGGGTTAGAAACAATTTTTTTAAAAAAAATCCTTACCTCTTTATTAAAGGGAACGGTATTCAAATATTCGCTATGGTAAGTATTCGCTATGAATTAAAGGTTGTGATAGGCGACAAATATTATCCAGTATTTTCGATAGAGAGATGACATGTGTAAAACGGATTCGAACCACTACCTGACAAGAGAGAGATCTAATAGTCAATCAATTAGTTAGGAAATTTTACCGTTTTAGAGTACCCATGCCCATGTGTGAAAATAACTATAATCCGGCGGCCCACAGTGATCCTGAATCGATTTCCATCGGCCAAAATTGTATAACTTTTGATCTAGTAAATATTTTTGGGTTCGGTAAAAAGGACAATTGCAGCCAAGGACTCAAGAATTGTGCTATTCACATTCAAAATCGGGCTAATAGGTCTATTTTAGAAATTAAATAGGTCTATTTTAGAAATATTTAAAAAATAAATTTAGAAACATAATAGGTCTATTTTAGAAATTAAACTGAAGTTGACTACTTTTCGTATTTTCCGATTTTAAAGAACAGTACAATTTTTTTTAGTTTTTAAACATTTTTGCAAGCAAACGTTTATAAAATGCGCAAACAATTTTTTTTTCTTATTGCCGATTAACGATTCTTGAAACGACACGTCTAAAAAACACCCTTTACATATAATCTATAATTTAAAACTGATGTTTCGATGGCAAAGTGCTTGTACATATAGGGTGATCCATCTAGAGGTATTTTTTCAGAACAAAATAAAATATAAAAATTCAAATTAAGTGTGGAATCTTTCTTGGTAATTTGAAAGAACATTTTGTGGCATTTGTTTTTTGAAAATAATTACCTTTAAATGTTGGCAACTGTATTATGGAAATGAGCGTTCGGTGAAAAACGGGAAGATCCTCTGTTTTCGACCCATTGCTGGCTCAACGACAACGTCAATAAACAAAATTGCCGCATTTGGGCAGAAGAGCAGCCAGAAGATGTTCAAGTGGTGCTATTATACCCAGAGAAAACCACGGTTCAATTTGGTATATGGGCTGGTGCAATCATCGGTTCATATTTTTTCAAAAATTATGATGGCCGGAACGTAACCGTGAATGGTGCTCGCTATCGCGCCATGATATCGATCTTTATGCTACCTGAAATTGAAGCCCGTAATCTTGACGACATTTAGATTCCACAGGACGGTGCCACTTGCCCTACAGCTGTTCAAACAATGGATCAATTGAGAGGTTATTTCGAAAAGCAGTTAATTTCACGTTGGCCGCCTAGATCGTGTGATATCACACCTTTAGACATTTTTCTTTGGGGTTACATCAAGTCCAAAGTCTATGCTGACAAACCAGCTACGATTCAGGTTTTGGAAGCCAACATTACGCGTGTCATTAAAGCCATACCGGTCGAAATGCTCGAACGAGTCATCCAAAATTGGACCCTCAGAATGGAAGCAATGAGGCGTAGTTGCGGCCGTTATTTGAAGGAAATTATATTCAAAAAATAAATGTCATAAAATGTCTTTAAATTACCCATAAAGATTCCACACTTGATTTGAATTTTTATATATTTTTGTTCTGAAAAAATACATCTAGATGGATCACCCTATATAAAAAAAAATTCGCCTAAGAAAAAATCCAAAGAGTTTAAAATTCCAAACAAAAATAAAAATTATTGTATAGAAAAAAAAGAAAGCAATGCGAAATACATCCAATAAATAAATATTTATTTAAAATAATATTCGACAACAAAATCATACGACGGGAAAAGGCTGATCGCTAACTTCTAGTTAGACGCCTTATGCGATACTCTTTAGGTAGGGCAAGATAAGTTGAACTGTGTCAGCGCAGACAGCTTTTGTATATGTACTTCGATGAAAATTCCAAAAAATTCGATAAAAAGAAGAAGAATTCTGCTAAAATTATTTGGCGCAATGCCTAACGTAAAAATGTTAAAATTTTGTAAGAATAAAAAGTGAAAATTGGTCTAATGACACAGATAAAGAAAGATAACGTCGATATTTATTAAGTGGCACTCTCCCGAAGAAGAAATTGGCACAAGCTCTATTGAAGCTAGCTACAGGAGGATCATCTATGGATTTAAAGATATGCATTTTTCTGGAAAATTCTTCCAGATAACGCTCAATTGTCTTGCGTGACTTTGCAGGTAAGTCCATTCCACTCGAAAGTTTTTAATTTCATCAGTAAAATGCTTTTTAAGCTGGCAACATATATGGATGCAACTTTCATCTTAAGGTCAAACAATTCCCAATTTGTTTCTGTCTTCTAAGGGGCATCCAAACTAGTGGAGCTCGTGAGTGTAAAATTCCGCCGTTGTTGTACTGGTTTCAAAAGACAACGCCTTTAACTATTTAAGCCGCCTGTTGCTGCTTGGTTTTGCTCATTAACTTAAACCTGCTGACATAGGCCTAACCCTAAACGAGGTGTAGAAATTTGATGTTAAGAAGGCCATTCAGGTTAATTTATGGGATTGTATGCTTCCTGGTTTTTTGGTTTTAAAATAATACATACGATTAAATCTAATTGGATCTGACTACAGCTAGATGTCTAGTAGTCAGAGTAGTTAGATAAGATCTGACCAACTAGATTTGATTAACTGGATATAAGGCTTGAGTGCAGTATATGGGGCGAGCCGGAATTTAAAAAAAATATGTTATCGTCTCCAGAACGAAAAAAATAAGGTGCTCGAGTGCAAGGGACACTCAGGGCCTTAAAAATAATACCGCCAACTTTCCATCAAGTTTGGGTTCTAAAACCAAAGGAAATTGCTCATAGATGCCAAAAATGAAACAAAATGCATGAGAGTGGCTCTCAAAACCTAAAGTTGTGGATAATGAGGCCCTTAAGTCCCCAAAACTATCGCTTACGTAAATATTACAAATTTGTAGAAGAATTGCAAGCATGCAAAGTAGATGTCGGTCAATTCCACTTAAAATTGCGTTGGACTTTTTGAAATGTTAAGGAAATGAAATCAAATGTTAACAAAAATGTTTTTCTTCCTCGAATTAAACAATTTTCCCAAAATTTTGGTAATAGTGAACCATTGCAGAAGGCTTTTAAGTTCGGGTCCCTCTACTTTGCTTGTCCATAGCAGAAAGTTTTTATTCCCGGCCGAATGTCGATTTTACAGGAGGAAGTTTTAATTAAAAATCATACTCAAACCAAAGGAAATTACTTTAAGATGCGAAAACTGCATGGGCGTGGCTCTCAAGGCTTTAAATAGTGAGTCGTTAGTCCCTTAGGGACCAAAAACTATTGCTTACGTAAATATTACGGAACTGTAGAAGAATTGCAAGCATGCAAAGGTGATGTGGGTCAACTCGATTTAAAATTGCGTTGAATTTTATGAAATGTTGAGTGGAATAAATCAAATTTTAACAATCGATTTTAAGAATTTTCCCGAAATTTCGGTGGTAGGAACAATAGCAGAAGGCTATTATTTATTCGATTCTCTAGGCTACACCTGTTCATTGCTGAAAGTCATTAGGCACGGCCAAAAGCTACATTGGAGGATATTTTAATTAGAAAATGATTTCCAAGGACCCGAAGGTTCGCTAGACCTGAGATCACTTAGTAATTAATGTTCCCTTTGTTCCCGCCGTTTCTGCGTGGAGCGTGGCATATTTTATAGTTTTTTTCGTGTCACCTCCCATAAACTACACTGTTGTCGGCTATAAATTCTTTCGTTAAAAATAGGGAACAGAATAAAATCATATTAAAACTTCATATATGAGGGCGACCGCAAAAGTAACTGGCCTAACATAAAAAGAATCGTTTTTTTGGAATTATTATTATTATTTATTTTTCAACATAATCTCCTTCCAACTCAATACACTTCATCAAACGTTTTTCAAGTTTTTTAATTCCATCCGAAAAATAAGATTTTTCAAGACCTTCATAATATGCCTGAGTTTCAGCAATAACCTCGCTATTTGACGAAAATTTTTTGCCACCGAGAAATTTTTTTAAATTTGGAAACAAGAAATAATCAGAAGGAGCTAAATCTGGACTATATGGTGGATGCGGAGCAATTTCGGCCAGTTTTTGTTGAGTTAAAAATGCAGTGTGTGAAGGAGCATTATCTTGATGAAAAAGAACTTTTTTTTTCTAAATGCGGTCGTTTTGTCTTGATTTCTTCACTCAACCGATCCAATAATGCACAATAATATTCACTATTTATAGTTTTTCCTTTCTCAAGATACTCAATAAATATTATAACCCTTGCATCCCAAAATACTGTGGCCATTACTTTTCCTGCTGACTTAACAGTTTTCGCCTTCTTGGGACCACTTTTACCAGCTGCTATCCATTGTTTTGACTGTTCTTTGCATTCTGGGATGAAGTGATGGATCCATGTTTCATCAACAGTTATGAATCGGCGCAAGAACTCTATTGGATTACGCTGATAAATCGCTAAAAGCTCCTCGGAATTGGTCCAACGGACGCTTTTTTGGGGGCAAAGTCAACAAACGCGGCAGCGTTCTTGCGGATAGCTTTTTCATGTGGAGTTCATCATGTAAAATACTCCAAACTTGTTTTTCGTGTATTTTTATAATATCAGCAAGTTCTCTGAGCTTTATTCGTCTATCTTTAGTCACTTCATTAAATAATTTTCTAATGTTTTCAATAGTAGTAGCAGTTTTCGGTCTTTCAGAGCGTTGTTCATCTTCCGTACTTGAACGACCCATTTTAAATTGTTGAACCCAGGATTTCACGGTGGAGTATGATGGTGCATTATCACCATGAACAGAATCCAATTCATCTTTGAATAATTGTGGCGTATAACCTATCGTATAAAAGTGTTTAATTACCGCACGAAACTCTTTATTTTCCATTTTTCAAAAATTATAAAACTTGTTTACTTCAATCACCTGTAACAAAGAAAATAATCATTAAATATTTCGGAAGTTTTGACAGATGGCTTATAAAAGATTGCTTTTAAAAAATTGTGCCAGGCCAGTTAGTTTTGCGGTAGCCCTCGTATGTGACAACCACTTGCCATGGCTTAAATATAAATCTTTTATCGTAAAGTTGCACATTTTAATATTTTGGGCCCAGGATAAACGCTGTCGAATTTTTTTCACATCACTTAATGATTCGATATAACGCCGATACAAACTTTTCTTTCGAATTGCATTCATAACACTCTAACAACCACATATGTATGTCGCACGATCGTCTTTAAAATCTTCACCTTTCTTAAGTTGCAAACCCTGGTGAAAGTGTGTCGTTTAAGTTTGTGTATTCTTAAAGCCTTAATAGGTCTCTCGCGATTTGTAGCCTTGTTGGTATATAAACTTTATAATGTTAATAACTTTCCGCATAGTTTATAGTAACAAAGCAGTTACCGGCCCGTTGTGTTTTGAGTTCGATTTACTTTGAAGCCACACATTGAGTTGGATCTTGGTCAAATTTTGTACAGGCAAGTCAACATGAAATACTCGTATCGTTATAAAAACAAGTTTTTAATGTCTTTCTCAATGTAGACACTTATAACTTCCCATGTAAACATTTTGAGGTTTATAGCTAGTTAAGTATGTGTTGACATTTTTCATCTATTGCCGCCAAAAAGGTTTTGCAAAATTGATGTTCCGAATCACATTGATTAAAATCTCCAAGAAATTAAAAAAATCCAAGAAATACATCAAAAACAATTTATACGTGTTTTTGTTTTGCTAAGCTTTAATAACTGAGACTCGACAGTAAAACCATAATACTTATAGATAAGTCATTTGAAAAATAACTGCTGTACTCTACTAAAGCAAAAAATAAAATTGGAGAACAATTATTTGTTATACACCTTACTAAATTAATTACATAAGCGTACACAAATGTAGTTTGTAGAACTTCGAATTGGTTTTTTTTCGCTTTATGTTTCTTGGAAAATGTATTTATTAGATAATCGAATAGATCCTGTTAAGTTTTTCATTTCAAATGTACCATTTTCTATGGATGAGGGGAAAAATACAAACAGGGTTGACCAAAAGTTACAATGGGTTTAACAACTTAAATACGTTTTTCGTTTATTAAGTTTTTTCTCAGATTATACGAGTTTAATATACAAAATGGAAATATTTTTTAACACTAAGAATGAAAAATAATATCGTTTAAATGACCCCCGTTTTCTGCTTCGCAATGATGGGCTTGTTTTAGAGCATTTTCCATAACAACTTTAAAAATTTGTGGCTGTAATGTTTGAATTTCTGCAACAATGTTGTCCTTGAGTTGAAGGCTTGTCTCGGGCTTGTTCACATATATTCGCTCCTTCAACTAACCCCAAAGAATATAGTCGGGTGCTGACAAATCTGGCGAACGCGCTAGCTAAGTAATTTCCGAATTACTGGAAATTATTTGCTTTCCAAAAATTTGACTTAAAAGTGTCATTGTGTCTCGGGCAGTGTGGGCAGTGGCTGTGTCCTGCTGAAACCACATTTCAGGTCTGTTTTCCAGAGCAGGACGTACAAAATTCATTAACCGATATCGCTCTCCATTTACGGTTACAGCACTTCCATCTTCATTCTCGGAAAAGGTAGGCCTAACGATTCATCACTTATGCGTTTGCGTTAAAATATAATTGATCGCTGATTTAAATAAAAAATTCTATTATTCTGGTTCTTTGTTCAGTTGAGAATCTCCATTATTTATTCTCCAAGTGTTATTTAAATAATCTGAAAAAAATATATTAACGAAAAAGTTATTAAATTTTTAAACCCCATGGTCACTTTTGGCCCACCCTGTACATCTTGAACAAAATGAGTAAAAAAGCGCACAAACACGATTATTTTCATTGGCATTGATATTAAAAAGCTTTTAAACTGTTGTTATAAACATCCTAAAATCAATTGGTTCTAAGAATTAAAGTATCAAAGCCCATTTTTTATCAAAAATGTAATGTGAAACACTTCAAGAGGGAAGTAATTTAAATTTTGTTCGAGAATGTCGAGCAATCGATAGGGAAATCGCTAGATAATTACATTGCGATAAATACATTTCGTTTTTATGTTAAAATCTTCCACAATTGTAGATCTATGACACTAAAAGGGCTCCAGCATTTCTGGTGCAAAAGCAGCGGATAGATAAAACATGTCTCATTATTAAATTATTAAATATTTCCATATGTGACAGCGCATAGAGAAACGGACCTAAGGGTAAAAAAAAATCAATTTAAATTTTTTTTGATGTGGACAACATCTGAGCATCGAATGAGACCGATCCCATGCCCCAAAAGTGTTCCCTCCCAGAGATATGCGCGTTTTATGAAAGTGAAGTCGACGATTGTAAGCGCAAATAAAAAGGGTCCTAATCTTTAAAATGGCTCTCCCGAACAAAACTTTTCATCAACTTTTCACTTTTTTTTGATGTGGACTACATCTGAGCATCGAATAAGACCGATCCCATGCCCCAAAAGTGTCCCCTCTCAGAGATATGCGCGTTTTAGGAAAGTGAAGTCGACGATTGCAAGCGCAAAAAAGGGACCTAATCTTTAAAATGGCTCTCCTGAACAAAACTGGCTTTTAACCTTAGGCCCCTTTCTATTTTGCGCGTCACATATGGAGATTTCAAAAAATTTTAATAAAAATGAAGACCAGAAATATTTTATGGTCCAAGCTAAGATAGAAAAGCAGCAGTTAACGCTGAACTGTGGCTTCCAAAAAATACTAGCTTACATAAAAAGGGTGTTGTTTTTACACGTGTGGTTTTCAAGAAGAAATAAAATGCATAAAATTTAATATTATGGCCAAGAATTTAGCTTTATTATAAAGATAAGGGTTTGCCATTATGTTGTAGAAATGATTTCACTCAAGTGGCTGCCGCGGCTGGCTCAAATAAATTCCTGTTGAAAGGCCCAATTTTCGACCACGTTCTGCAGCACTTGGGGCCGTATGTCAGCAATAACGCGCTGAATATTCTCTTTCAAGGCGAATGGGGCTTATCTTCGTGATGACTTCACATAACCCTACAAAAAATAGTTCAACGGTGTTAAATCGCACGATCTTGGAGGCCACGCCACAGTCCCACGACGCGAGATATGCGCTCACCAAAAGTTTTCTTCAATAAATTGATTGTGTCGTTGGCTATATGGCATGTAGGGCCGTCTTGTTGGTACCATATCACATCAACATTCTTCAATTCAGGCGCAAAAAGTCATTAATCATGGCTCTATAGCGTTCCCCATCGATAGTAACATTATGGCCGGCTTCATTTTTAAAGAAATATGCATCAATGATTCCCTCTGCCCATAGATCACATCAAACAGTGACTTTTAGAAGATGTAGCGGCGTCTCAACAATGGCTTGTGGATTTTCATTACCCCAAATGCGAGAATTTTAATTATTAACGTACCCATTCAACCAAAGGTGAGCTTCATCGCTGAACAAAATGTTTTTATAAAAATCAGGATCGGTGGCCATCGCGTTTTGGTCCCATTCACCACGAATTGCAAACACTGTTCCGGTGTATGCCTATTAATTATGAAATGGCAAACCAAACTGAGCATAAATCAGCGACAGCGGTCAAAAAACGAACTCCGAACTCTAACGATACTACGGCAGCCGGTTCTATGCACCGGATTGACCTGAAGCTTCAATTCTTCGGCCAAGGGCTGTCACCCCGTCAGTATGTGTGCGCTACAACAACAACCATTTCCGAAAAAAGTGTGGCCAGATTGAAAAACACACTTCTGTAACACCCTATGCATTCCTGTACTATGGTAGAGAGTATAAAAAGGTCACAAAAACCCCACACCTGTGGCATAACGACGAGTAACCGCAGAAAAAACGAAAATTCAGAACACAACGCAAGGCGACAGGGTGTACTATAAGATACCACACGAAAGACATCTGCAATGGCATGAAAAGTGCTTAAAAACAACAAAAGAAAAGAATACAGCTCAAAGGGTAAGTTGAATAATACGAATTACCGCCCCATTAGTATGGCGACAATTGTAAAGGGTGGTTAAATTTTAAGAGCCGGTGTTGAATGTCAACCACACCTAAACGTCAAGTTTTTTTCTGAATTTCATTTGATATTTCTCAATTTCAGTCTAAGATACACAAGCGAGCAGCGCGTTAAAGTTATTCAGGCTTGGATGAATAATTTTCAAAGAAAATCATCTTCAGTGATGAGGCACATTTTCACTTCAGTGGATTAGTCAATAAGGAGAATTGTCGCATTTGGGCGAATGAAAATCCAAACCTACCAATGCACCTACCAAGAGTGACTGTTTGGTGTGGTTTATTGGCTGGCGGCATCATCGGGCCGTATTTTTTCCAAAATGAGGCCGGTCAGGCAGTTACTGTGAATAGTGTTCGCTATCGTGGGATGATAACGAACTTTTTATGGCAAAATATGGATGTGGACGATATGTGGTTTCAACAGGAAGGTGCCTTCTGCCACACAGCTAACGAAGCAATGTTCTTTTTTGCGCGACAAATTCAATAGCCGAGATATGTCATGTCGTGGCGATGTTAATTGGCCGCGCCGAGATTATGTGATTTGACACCGTTGGTCTACTTTCTTTGGGGTTATTTGAAAGAACAATTCAAGAGTTAAATGATGAGATAATTCGGCACATTAACGGCATAGAACCGCAATTATGCCTCAGCGTCATCGAAAATGCTTTTGATCAAGATGAGTTGTGCGACGCATTCTCCGTTTTAAATTTCTCCAATATCTACAACACCGCAGATGTTAATTTGCAATTGGAAGAAATCATGTCAGGGTTGGCTTCTGTTCATTCTTTTTTCCCCATAAGGAGGAAATGAATGAATTACAGGAGTGATGAATGGTTTTCTTTGCCACAGATAGTGTATCACTGCTCCATATGGGATCTGGCCTATAAAGCTTCTCTTGAGAGTGGAGGTGATGAAAATTGGAAAATCTTTTATAGAGCTAGAAATAAAGCCAAAAAAGTTATTAGAAGAATAAAAGGGAAGCTCATGCCGCTCTTTTTGCCGGTCGCAATAGTTCTAACACCCTATGGAACCGTCTTCGAAATAATGAATTGTTAAAAGATGTTTCATCACCAGAGATGGCCAACGTTGACGTAGAGGAATTAAACACATTATTTATTAATAATCAACTGACTAGTTCGACTGATAGTAGTTTTCTTAGCCAAATTATTGGGGAAGATGTGTTTTCTTTTTATAACGTCTCCTCTAATGACCTGATACAGGCTTTTATGTCAATCAAGTCTAACGCTTCTGGTTGAGATGAGATATCTCTTAAATTTCTCAAAGTAGTATTTTCGTTTATATCAAATCACCTTCTTTATTTAGTGAACACTATAAGAATGACTTCCTGCTTTCCTAATGATTGGAAAGTAGCCATAGTGACACCAATTCAAAAGAAGTCAAGCTCGAATTCTCCCGACAACTTAAGACCCATTTCTTTGTTTCCCATCCTGTCAAAAGTTGTGGAAAATATTCTTAAGCGGCAGTTGTTAGACCATATTGAGAGTAAATCGCTGCTTAATGATTGTCAATGTGATTTCCGGAGAGACAGGAGTACCTTTGCTCTTTTAATTGGCCTTACTGACTCAATAAGGAAGAATACATATGATCAAAAAATGTGTATGGTTTTGTCTTTGGATTTAGAAAAAGCCTTCGATAGGGTAGATTATGGAATTTTGATAAATAAATTGCATAAAGATTATGGACTTGGGAAAAGTGCCTCTAGTTTAATGCTTTCTTATTTATGTGGTAGAAAGCAGTTTGTTCGTGTCAATGGAGTCGCATCGTCTGTTTTGTCTGTTAGGAGTGGGGTCCCTCAGGGCTCAGTTCTTGGTCCAATTTTGTTTGTGCTGTTTATTAATGACCTTTTCAAAAGTCTTGGCGATTGGTGTACACCATACTCTTTTGCTGATGATGTTCAGCTATTATTTTCCAGTATTTGGATGTTTTACAAGCCAAAACTAATTATGTTTTAAAATTATTGAGCGTATGGATGCCCTCTAACAAGCTTAGTATTAATCCTTCTAAAACAAAGGCTATACTGTTTTCATCATCATCTTCTATCAACCTAGATTTGCAATACAATGGTACGTCTATAGAATTCGTTCAGAGTATTACGTGTTTGGGAATACTACTGGATAACAAATGTTGCTTTGAGCAGCATATTTCATTTTTATTTCAATTCTTTATTGACATGTTATTATATTTAATATTCGCAGTATTGCTTCACGTATTAGTTTCACACTTCGTCAACTATACAACACCAATTTAGTTTTACCTCGTTGGGTAAAAACAAAACTGGTTCATGGCTTAATTATGCCAAATATTTTGTACTGCCTAGAGGTTTATACAGGAACTACTCAGAGTAATATGAATATAATAAAGACAGTGCTTCATAGAGTAATGCGCTATGTATATTCTGTTAAACCTTATGCTCACATATCGCCGTTTGTGAATGACTTTTTAGGCTGTTCCTTTGTGGAATTTGTGCACCTTCGGTTGCTATATTTTTTTTTACAAGATATACAAACTTCAATCTCCTTTGTTCCTAGCAAATTCATTTGTCTTCAGTCACTCAATTCGCAACAGACAGTTAATTATTCCAAAGGTAACACCGCTTATGGATCGATCATTCCTCGTAAGAGTAGCCCGTATATTTAACATTTTTCTACGCAGTTTAAACACGTTTAATTTGCCTTCTATGACATTTCGTAAACATTTACGAGGGCGGTTCGGAAAGTTCTTAGCCTATCAAAGAAAGAGATTAGTTAGTTTTTCAAAAATATTTTTATTTTTCAATATAATCACCTAAAACTTCAGTACACTTAGTCCAACGCTTATCTAGCAATTCTATCCCTTGATTAAAATAGTTTTCCTCAAGGTCTTCAAAATAGTGGTTTACAACTGTAATTGCATCTTCATTTGAGGTAAAACGCTTGCCAGCAAGGAATTTTTTTAGATTTGCGAACAGGTTAAAGTCACTGGGAGCTAAATCAGGAGTATAAGGTGGGTGGTCAAGCAACTCGTACTTTAATTCGTTGATTTTAGCCATTGTTAAAACACTCTTGTGCGCTGGTGCGTTGTCTTGATGAAAAATTATTTTTTGTGTTGTAAGCCAAGACGTTTTTCTCGAATTTGTACATTTAATTGATCTAAAAGGTTGCAATAGTACTCTGAATTTATTGTTTTACCCTTTTGCAGATAGTCTTTCAATAAAATACCTTTGAAGTACCAAAAAAAACCGTTGCCATAACCTTACCAGATTAAATTATTTTTTCCTTCTTTGGGGCACTTCCTCCAGCTTCAGTCCATTGTTTGGATTGTTCTTTTGTCTCTGGAGTATAGTGGTGGATCCATGTCTCATCAACAGTTATGAAACAACGCTTAAAATCCATTTTATTTCGCTGAAAACGATCCAAACAAGCTTGAGAAATGTTCATTCTTATGCGTTTTTGGTCGACTGTTAACAAGTGCGGCACCCATCTTGTAGAAAACTTTTTCATCTGTAGTTCTTTATGCAAAATTAAATGGACTCGATCATTTGAGATGCCCATGATATTAGCTATTTCACGCACTTTTATTCGTCGATCATTTAATACCATATCATGCACTTTGGCTACAATTTCTGTTGTTGTTGCTGTTTTTGGACGTCCACTACGTGGTTCATCTTCAATGCTTGTACGACCACGTTTAAATGCAGCAACCCAATTTTTTACTGTTGCATATGAAGGAGCACTTTCACCTAACACATTCACCTTATCATTATGAATTTCTTGTCCCGATAAACCTTTTTTATGTAAATATTTAATCGAGGATGCGTCTTTTGTGAACACCTGTTTCTATATGAAGGAGTTGCCAGATCGAAACAAAATTTAACATGTGTTCATAGCAGAGATGGAAGTTTTCAAAACACTTAACTGTTTATTTACCGCGTTTTTTGTGCTAGGCTAAGAAGTTTCCGAACCGCCTCGTAATGGAACATTTTCATTCAAGTACAGGGTAATGCTTTTATTTATATGTTTTTCTTTGTTTTCTTGATTATCACTTACGAGGGCGACCGCAAAACTAACTGGCCTGGCACATTTTCTGTTTTACTAGCAACTTTTTTTTTGTTTTTTAAAAGCTATCTTTTATAAGCCATCTGTCAAAATTTCCGTGTATTTTCGTGGGCAATTGTGTGAAGAAAACTTGAAAAGTAAGGTTTACAACAGTAGTTCTCATTCGTTTGTGGAGAGCCTGACCTTATAGAGTTCGGTTTTACTTTCAACAATTGCAGCAAGGCTTTCTGAAAAGGGTTGTCACGGACCCGAAATCATGATAAAAGTAGTGTGCAGCCACGAAAATCAATGTCACTTTGCCGTTTTGTTAAAAACTTGTCTTCTATTTAAATATAGAAGCAAGAGGTCTTGAGCCGGTTTAATACCTGTTCAATTTCCGAAATATTTAATGATTATTTTCTTTGTAACAGGTGATTGAAGTAAACAAGTTTTATAATTTTTGAAAAATGGAAAATAAAGAGTTTCGTGCGGTAATTAAACACTTTTATATGAAAGGTTATACGCCACATTTAATCAAAGATGCATTGGATTCTGTTCATGGTGATAATGCACCATCATACTCCACCGTGCAATTCTGGGTTCAACAATTTAAAATGGGTCGTTCAAGTACGGAAGATGAACAACGCTCTGGAAGACCGAAAACTGCTACTACTATTGAAAACATTAGAAAAACATTTAATGAAGTGACTAAAGATAGACGAATAAAGCTTGCTGATATTGTTAAAATACACGAAAACAAGTTTGAAGTATTTTACATGATGAACTCCACATGAAAAAGCTATCCGCAAGATATGTGCCGCGTTTGTTGACTTTGTCCCAAAAAATCGTCCATTGGACCAATTCCGAGGAGCTTTTAGCGATTTATCAGCGTAATCCAATAGAGTTTTTGCGCCGATTTATAACTGTTGATGAAACATGGATCCATCACTACATCCCAGAATGCAAAGAACAGTCAAAACAATGGATAGCAGCTGGTAAAAGTGGTCCCAAGAAGGCGAAAACTGTTAAGTCAGCAGGAAAAGTAATGGCCACAGTATTTTGGGATGCTAGGGCTATAATATTTATTGATTATCTTGAGAAAGGAAAAACTATAAATACTGAATATTATTGTGCATTATTGGATCGGTTGAGTGAAGAAATCAAGATAAAACGACCGCATTTAGAAAAAAAAGTTCTTTTTCATCAAGATAATGCTTCTTCACACACTGCATTTTTAACTCAACAAAAACTGGCCGAATTACGATTTAAAATTGCTCTGTATCCACCATGTAGTCCAGATTTAGCTCCTGCTGATTATTTCTTGTTTCCAAATTTAAAGAAAATTCTCGGTGGCAAACAATTTTCGTCCACTAGCGAGGTTATTGCTGAAACTGAGGCACATTTTGAAGGTCTTGAAAAATCTTATTTTTCGGATGGAATTAAAAAAACTTGAAAAACGTTTGATGAAGTGTATTGAGTTGGAAGGAGATTATGTTGAAAAATAAATAATAATAATTCCAAAAAAAAGCTTCTTTTTATGTTAGGCCAGTTACTTTTGCGGTCGCCCTCGTATATGCTTTCATCAGTTTTTTTCTCTTTTATTAGGAAAAATTAGGATTATTTTAATTTATATTATTTTTTTGATTTTATACTGAATTTTTTCTAGTAGTTTATGATGTTCTATTTAACATTTTGATGCATATTGTAATTTAGCTTTAATAGGCCCCAATGGGCTTCGAATTACATGTCAATAAAGAAATGAAATGAAAATTTGGACCATCGGATGAAGGTGTGCCGCCGAGGTCGCGGCGGGCATTTAGCCGATATTTTGTTCCATACATAATTGTACCATACCAATATTATCATAATAAAAAGAAATGACAATAATTTCTTAAATAATTTGAAAATTTAAACACCCTTTACAAAAGCAGCAAAAGGCGAAAATGCTGCCCATAACGCAGCGCAGCAGACAGTTTCGAAAACGGAAACATTAAGAGAAAAGCAAAAAATATCGGCAAAAGAATTAATTGAGCGAAACGGAGAAAATTGATGGACTAGGGGTTTTAGTAAAGGTAAAAGAACAAGTCACTGCTTATATTCTTAAAAATTTACAATTTAAATTCTTCCAGATATTATGCAGAAAGGCCAAACCAGACCGATTTTACTTCTCTGTCATGAAAGCTTACACTTTTTTCTAGTTCTATTCCACTGTTCTCAGTCTTATCTGACAAATTAGTTTAAACTCCTGTTTTTATTGTCTCTGCAGTTACTTTGACTGCTACTGTGTGCGTCCGTTGCTGTTGCCGAACCCAGTGCCCGTCTCAATTCGGATAGTCTAACGGAGTGTGCGGAAAAACAGACACACCACCGTACTGTTGGAGTATAACGTACAGCGCAGCTTCCAGCCATTTATTGTAAATATTATTCAATTGTAAACATCGGTGGTATTATCTTGACAGTCAACCAAATACGGCGTCGTTCGTAGAGGACCGGAGAGATACATACATATGTATACAGACATATGTATGTATCTCTCCGGTCCTCTACGAACGACGCCGTATTTGGTTGACTGTCAAGATAATACCACCGATGTTTACAATTGAATAATATTTACAATAAATGGCTGGAAGCTGCGCTGTACGTTATACTCCAACAGTACGGTGGTGTGTCTGTTTTTCCGTCCATCCGTCCGTTCGTCCGCCCGTTTATCCGCCTGTACCTGCGAGTTGACTTTGGCTATAAAATGTCGCATGAATGAATGGATGGATGGCTGTTTTCTTTTGGCAAACATACAAATTTATCAAAACCCCTGCATCGTGAACATGCTGCGGTGTGCTCTGTTTTCAGTACGAGTGAATTGGCTGCCACTGGTGGATGGCTGGGGTGGGAGACTGTCTGTGTGTGGTCCATACTTTTAAATAACACTTTGTGGAAGTTCATCGCCATAGGTTAAAGTCAACTTTTGTTTAACATCACAGAAAGACAATTAAAAAGGTTAATGTGTGGATAAATACGCCGACATATTCTCATTTTACGTTTGTGCAATGCGTCTGTAGTCGAAAGAGATTAGTTTAGAAGTGCCATTTCGTTAATGGGGAAGGTATAGGAGGGAAATGTAGATGTTGGAGTCAAAAAAATAACGATCACTTTGGGGAAGCGTTTTCTTTATTTGGTTTTCTATATTTTCATTTACCAATTGAGATAGAAAATAAAAAAAATGACTGAGTGCAAATTTTGGAGATCCGTTGTTTTCTATCCGAGTCGAAACACATTTGTGGGGCAATGAATTAGGTTTGTAACGAATTATTCGCATATTGAACATTCGCATTACCAAAATACAATTTTGGAATATTTGCATTCGCAAAATAATATTTCAGTCAAGGATACACAGGGTTTTCCATTAAGGATATAACAATTTTGTAATATATTATAATAAAATATATAATTTTATATATTATATAAATAAAACACAGAATATTTAAGATATAGAGTTGAAATTTATTCCAGGTTTAGTCGAAATGTTACATTTTAAGAACGAAATTCGATTTCGGTCATATGACCACAACGAGCCCGTGTACAGCGATCTATTATTTGAATCCAATTTTCCACCACTCTTGCATAAATTTCGAACGGAACGTTGGCATTTCGAGTTGGATGTGGCATTTGAGCTAGTCTAATGTTGTTGGCTTGTTGACATGGACCAATTACTTGATGTGGCCCTATAAAAAGAAATCCAATGCCGTTAAATCGCCTGAACGAGGTGGCTATTCGACCGGACCATTTCTCGAGTTAACAAAGTCGGTAAAAGTAAGAGCACCTTTTACGTAAAAAACGATATATGAATTCCCACTTTCACATATGGACTGATGCAATCATATAGATTTATTGTTTTTATACTTTATCTAGGAAAACAGTTGATGTAAACCAATATCGTCTGATTTCAATGTTAGAAATATCCGGCTGACACGGACGATAATAATCTTAGTCACTTATATACACACAGAGAACAGATTCGTTGCCACAACCGAATGACTGTGGATGCACGCAGTACGAACGAATGTTAGTTGGTGCTCTGTAATTTTCACTAATTGAAACTGATTTATTAGTGAAATTATCAAAACCTCCAGAAAAGAATTCTTGGGTCTAAAAAAAGCCGGACTCCTTCAACGGCAGTCAAAAAACTGTTTGCTTACGTACTTAAAGTACTGTAAACAGTACACAACCGAATTTTTCGCCAAGCGAATGTTGGTGGTGTCATGTACGAGGGCGACCGCAAAAGTAACTGGCCTAACATAAAAAGAACCGTTTTTTGGAATTATTATTATTTATTTTTCAACATAATCTCCTTCCAACTCAATACACTTCATCAAACGTTTTTCAAGTTTTTTAATTCCATCCGAAAAAGACCTTCAAAATATGCCTCAGTTTCAGCAATAACCTCGCTATTGGACGAACATTTTTAGCCACCGAGAATTTTTTTTAAATTTGGAAACAAGAAATAATCAGAAGGAGCTAAATCTGGACTACATGGTGGATGCAGAGCAATTTTAAATCGTAATTCGGCCAGTTTTTGTTGAGTTAAAAATGCAGTGTGTAATCTTGATGAAAAAGAACTTTTTTTTCTAAATGCGGTCGTTTTATCTTGATTTCTTCACTCAGCCGATCCAATAATGCACAATAATATTCACTATTTATAGTTTTTCCTTTCTCAAGATAATCAATAAATAGTATACCCCTTGCATCCCAAAATACTATGGCCATTACTTTTCCTGCTGACTTAACAGTTTTCGCCTTCTTGGGACCACTTTTACCAGCTTCTATCCATTGTTTTGACTGTTCTTTGCATTCTGGGATGTAGTGATGGGTCCATGTTTATGAATCGGCGCAAGAACTCTATTGGATTACTCTGATAAATCGCTAAAAGCTCCTCGGATTTGGTTCAACGGACGATTTTTTGGGGCAAAGTCAACAAACGCGGCACATATTTTGCGGGTAGCTTTTTCATGTGGAGTTCATCATGTAAAATACTCCAAACTTGTTTTTCGTGTATTTTAACAATATCAGCAAGTTCTCTGAGCTTTATTCGTCTATCTTTAGTCACTTCATTAAATATTTTTCTAATATTTTCAATAGTAGTAGCAGTTTTCCAGAGCGTTGTTCATCTTCCGTACTTGAACGACCTATTTTAAATTGTTGAACCCAGGATTTCACGGTGGATGGTGCATTATCACCATGAATAGAATCCAATTCATCTTTGATTAATTGTGGCGTATAACCTTTCATATAAAAGTGTTTAATTACCGCACGAAACTCTTTATGTTCCATTTTTCAAAAATTATAAAACTTGTTTACTTCAATCACCTGTAACAAAGAAAATAATCATTAAATATTTCGGAAATTTTGACAGATGGCTTATCAAAGATTGCCTTTAAAAACCAAAACAAAAAGTTGCTAGTAAAACAGGCCAGTTAGTTTTGCGGTCGCCCTCGTACGTGTGTACACGACAATTTTAAATAGAGAGAACTAACACTATAGGTTGAAAAGAGAAAGTATTGGTAATCCTAACCAATAAAGGCGATTATAGGAACCAAATTTTGACATTTTGTATTGGTTGTTGTTATAGATTGCTGGTTTTGAATTAAGATTTTATTACCACGAACATTTTTAAGAGCACCAACAAATGGCTACACTTTTATAATTGGGTTCATCTGAAAAATCTATAGGTTTTAGTCCAATGTGTAATAGATTTTATGCCGAAAATTTAAAAATATATTTTTCTTATTTAAGAAACTTTTAAATCCAATTTCGATAAAAGCCTAAATTCTAAAATATTAAAAAATAATGATTAAGATTAACACTTACTTTTGCTCGATTTTTTTTTGATTACTAAACGTGTTTTCGTCATAAACTAAGATTTTGCAATGACTAGAACCGTTAAACTATTATTGGAATTACATGTACTCCGATGTTGTGATAACCAAAGGCAAAAAGGTATCTGTTGTCACCACCAATTATTGGTATCAAAGTAACATGTATTTAACAATTGGTTGGCAGCAATAACCGCCGGTTTTGGCCGTCAACAGTGTTACTGTATTCTGTTGCCATAAGGGATTTATTGGCAATGAGTACCGTTATATTATCGTAGGCACCACCTCATGGTTTATCGAATAATCGCATATGCGAATTATTCGTATCATATTGACCATTTTTATTATCAAAAAACCATTTTGGATTATTCACCTTCGCATTCCCAAAAAAAAAAAATTGCAATATTCGCATGCGCAAAAAAATTTCAGTAAAGAATAGAACTAGATTTTATGTAAATTATTTTTCAAAATGTATATAAATTGTGTGGGACAATGCAAACAATTCATTATTATTTTATAATTTTCCTGGAATCTAATGTTCATTTCGTCACAATCAAAAAATAGTTGTTCTCTTTTGCATTGGCAAAAAATCAAACTTGAATATTCGCATTCGCAAATATGTTCATACAGTATCGGCCAAAACCTAAGCACCCCTTCCTTACATTTTTTTTAAATGATAAATTTTTTAAGAAAACAAAGTTATTAATTTTTTTTTATTTATTTATATCTTAATTTTTAAAAAACACAAACTTAAGGAATTCAGAATTTAATAAAAAAAGTTAAAATTCAAAAAGTATTTTGAGTCGCAAATATAAGCGGACTAAACTAAAACACCCAAAAAAAACGATTGAAATCAATATTTCGTAGCGAATCCTTTATTCTGGATGACGCACGCACATCATTTATGCATAGAGGATATAAAGTTATTAATTATATCAGGTGATATTGCTTCCCAGGCTATTTTTGCGGCTTCAAATAAATTTTCTTTGGTTTTGCAATTTTCTCGGTTGAATTTTAAGTTAACGATCTCCCACAAGTTCTCCATTGGGTTAAGATCGGGGGATTGGGCAGGCCAACGGAGAACTTCTATCAAATTGTTCTGGAACCACTCCTTAACCACTTTTGACGTATGTTTTGGGTCGTTATCTTGCTGGAATGTCCATTTAAGTGGCATCTCTTCTTCAGCATAAGGCAACATCACGTCTTTTAATATGTCACGTTACATGAAACGATTCATAATTCCATCAATCTTATGAATTGGCCCAATCCCTTGCCCAGAGAAACAACCCCAGACCATTATGTTGCCGCCTCCATGCTTTACAGTGCCTTTGCAATATTTAGGATTCAACCGTTGTCCATTTGGTCTGCGTACACGCCTTATGCCATCTGAATCCTTTAAATTAAACTTAGATTCGTCAGAAAACAGCACAGTCCTCCATTTTTGGACACTCCAGTTGAGGTGGGCATTGGCGAATTCCAGTCTGGCTTTTTTATTTTTTGACGATATGAAAGGTTTTTTTGCTGGTCGTCGACTGAATAATCCGGCCTCTACCGCCCTTCTGCGAATATTTCTTTCACTAATTTTTAAATCTAAGCGGTTTCGTATATGACTAGAAGGTGCTGTAGGATCATTTTGGATTGTCCTTTTAATTAAGGAGTCTTCATGTCGCGAAGTTTCACGTCTGCAAAAACTTTTTAATTAGCCTAGAAATAATTGATCTGTTGATCGAATATTTGGCACTCAATTGATGTCTTGATAAGACGGCTATCCAATCATCTAGAATTCTAATTTTAAATTCACTTGAGTACTTATTGCGTGCCATTACTCTATCTCAACGAAAACTTTAAAACAATGACAATTTTCGCATAAATTCTAACAAGTTCTTCTTCTTAACACTGCTGCTTAATAGTTGTTGGATTTTTGGAGTGTACCGTTAACCAATACAGGAATGTCGCAGTAGCGTAGTAAAATTAGGGGGTGCTTTCGTTTAGTCCGCTTATATTTGCGACTTAAAATACTTTTATAATTTTAACTTTTTTTTTACATTGAACAGGGATTAAACCGGCTCAAGACCTCTTGCTTCTATATTTAAATAGAAGACACGTTTTTAATAAAATGGCAAAGTGACATTGATTTTCGTGGCTGCACACTACTTTTATCATGATTTCGGGTCCGTGACAACCCTCTTCAGAAATCCTTGCTGCAATTGTTGAAAGTAAAACCGAACTCTATAAGGCCAGGCTCTCCCCAAACGAATGAGAACTACTGTTGTAAACCTAACTTTTCAAGTTTTTTCACACAATTGCCCACGAAATTTTTTTTTTATTAAATTCTGAATTCCTTAAGTTTGTGTTTTTCAAAAATAAAGATATAAATAAATAAATAAAAAAAATTTAATAACTTTGTTTTCTTAAAAAAATTATCATTTAAAAAAAATGTACTGAGGGGGTGCTTAGGTTTTGGCCGATACTGTATGTATATTTCAAAAATTATGTTGTAATATTTGCTTTTGAATTCGCTTTTGCTAAACTCAATTTTGTTACATCTCTAGCCAATTGCATTAAAAGTCGGTGATTGCAACAGAAACTGTGTTTATCGAACAGAATTTTTGAAGTTCGAATCGATTTTGAACTGAATTTTTTCTCTGTGCAGGTTGACTACCTTTGTAGGCATGCTAGTTTCACTCTATTAGTATTTATTTATTGTTTAGTTATTATTAAGTTCAGTGGAATGCCTGCGAAAACTTGTCTTAGCTGAGATAAGTTAGTTGTTTTAAGGAGCAATGACACGAATTGGAGCTGCGACGCGAGTTAATAAAATTTTCATTTAGAGTGGGCCATTTTAAATTTTAAATTTGAATCGGCTGTAAAAAAATGGTCCAGAGTTCTAAATATTTTTTTCCTATAGATTTTGGCCGCCTAAACACCAAAAAGAGTTTTTAAAAATTTTCCTCTGATTAGTTTACAAGATAGAATTAAATAAATAAGATTTTTTCCTGGTCCAGAGTTCTAAATATTTTTCTCCTGTAGGTTTTGGCCTCCTAAATGAATTTTAAAAAAATTTCCTCTTTCAAGATAGAATTATTGTAATTTGTTAACGACTTTTTTATGAGATGTCTCAGCTTTTTGGACATGGATTTGATCAGGAGTGGTCCAAACTTAATGCTCAATTTATTTATACATTTTTTTATTATTGTTTATATTTTTTTTTCAATTTAAAAAAAATCGTGATTTTTGCACAATTTTTTTTTTTTTTTAAATTTTAAATGACTTTAACGTCAAAACTCTTGAACTGATTTTGATACCTTGTATGAAAAAGTTTCAGAAAAGCTAATTTAATTTCATTTGAGACGACTTTTACGTAATAGTGTTTGGGAGTTATGATCCGAAAAGCTGAGGCATCTCATTAAAAAAATCGTAAAAAATTCTATCTTGAAAACTAATCAGAGGAAAATTTTTTAAAATTTATTTTCGTGTTTATGAGTCCAAAATATATAAGAAAAAAATGTTTAGAACTCTGGAACCGTGATTTGTAAACTAGTGTAATTTTTTAATATTTCTGGTTTTATTGGAATGTTTGAACTTTGTCATTTAATAATGAGACACCATCCGATGCTTTTTTGTTTCTCCCAATGAGCTGAAGATTGTTTGGCAGGAGATGAAGAATTTTACCGAAAAAGCTAATTTTGAACTAGGTGGCTATGTCGATAAGCAACATTGCCGCATATGGGGCAATGTTGCTTGTGATAATTGAGGATTTTGGGCTGGCGGAATAATTGGGATAAGTAAAATTGACGCATATGAGGTTCAGAGAACCCACTTGTGATAATTGAGAAGGCAATGCATCCACAACGAGTTACTTTTTGGTGTGGATTTTGGGATGGCGGCATAATTGGCCAATTTGTCTTTGAAAATGAGCAAGGAGCCGCCTTTAACGTCAACGGTGAAAGTAACCGCGCCACTCTCAACGAATTTTTGTTTCCAGAATTTCAAAAAAATCACATTTGATTTAAACAAGACGGGACCCAATGTCAAACAGCCAATGCAGAAACTTTGATGTTAATTGGCCGCCTTGGGGAGCTGTGATTTGAGCCCTTTGAATTATTTTCCGTGGGAAGCCATTAAGGATAAATGTTACGCAAAGCATCCATAGACAATTGAAGCGTTGAACAATTAAGTTGACACTGAAGAGATTCAACCTGAAACAATTGAAAATGTACTGAAAAATTGTGCTGATCGGATGAGGTACTTCCGAGCTAGTTGTAATAGTCATGTGAAAGCTATTGTGGCCATTATTAATTTTCAATAAAACTAGACAAAATTATAATTTCTTTTAGTATTATCAGTACCGATTCAAATTTAAAAGGTCAAATCCCCAACCACCCTGTAGTTAAAATTAGCCAACGCGAACTCTAACTAAAAAGGCGTAGCATTAAGATAATAATGTCCCTTAATTTTCTTTCATTCCCGTACTGCTGAGAAAGATTATGTTTGACGAATACCTAAAATCGAATATTTGAATACTTAATATTTTACTTTTGCTATATATATATCTGGCCTAGGCCACACTAAGTTTTGAGTCTGACATTTGCTTTGGAAAGTTTGACATTTTTTAGCATAAACGTACTCAGAACGTTTTGACGGTCGACCATCATTGTGTTGTTTACAGTGACTTGAAAAAATCAATTTGGAAAAAAATGGATTTATCTCGTGAACATTTTCATGCGATCATTTTTCACAACTTTCGACGTGGATTATCACTACAAGAGTACATCGATGAACTTAAATCTTTGTATGCCGATGAAGCACCATCCTATAGCACTGTGAAAAACTGGTTTAATGAATTCAGTCGTGGCCGACGCTCGCCCAAAGACGAAGGTCGTGAAGAGTGCCAGAGTACATTGATGCCGTGCGTGAACTGATAATGCAATATCGTCAACTGACATACCGTGAGATAGAGGCATCCTTGGGCATTTCTTCTACCAGCATACATTTGTTATTGCATGAACACCTGGTCGTAAAAAAGGTTTGTTCTCGTTGGATCCCGCACAATTTGACAATCGCTCAAAAAAAGGCTCGTGTCGATTGGTGCAAAGAAATTTTGAAAAAATACGATCGCGGTGCTTCAAAAGACGTTTATAAGATCGTCACAGGCGACGAATCATAGATCTATGCGTATGAGCTCGAAACAAAACAAAAATCGACCGTGTGGGTCTTCGAAGACGAGCCAAATCCAACGAAAGTTGTTCGTGGAAGAAGCACTTCGAATCAAATGGTCGCCTGTTTCTTCGGCAAAACTGGTCATGTGGCGACTGCTCCGCTTGAGCAACGTAGGAGGTCAATTCTGAGTGGTAAACCACAATTTGTTTTGAAGTATTCGGAGATATTCGAAAAACGAACATGAGAAGACTAGTCATTGTGCACCATGACAATGTGAGCTCTCACACATCGGCTCAAATCAGCGCCCTTTTGACCGGCCAAAATGTCGAATTGATGGGTCATCCACCGTACAGCCCTGACTTGCCACCCAATGACTTCTTTTTATTCCCGCACATCAAGAAAAAAAACATGGTCAATGATTTTCGTCGCCAGAAGATGCTGTTGAAGCGTTCAAAAACCATGTTTTGGAGGTGTCTCAATCGGAGCGGAAAAAGTGCTTTGACAATTGGTTTGAGCGCATGCAAAAGTGTATAAATCATGCTGAAGAATACTTTGAAAATCAATAAAACCATTTTTGATGATAAATATTCGCATTTTAATTATTAGACCTGAAATATATACATATAGCAGCCCTCGTAGTTGTATAGTTGACATTTGTTGTTTATTTTTTAGTTAATGTTAGGCTTGGGCTATAAGGAAAAAAAATTGTTGTTGATGTTTTTATAATTTATTCATTTTTAAATATTTTAATATTTCGCGCTGACTTCGTCGTTCATCATAATTGTTAGCTTCTGTCCTGTTGTACTTCTAGTATTCATAAAAGCAAAATTTCCATGTGTTCTTTATATTAAGCGATTTCCCGGGAATTTCCCGGATCCTGAGAAACGAAAAAAGTCCCGATTTCCCGGGAAATGAAAAAGTCCGGGAAAAAACTATAGTTCAGTGGAATGCCTGCGACAATTTGCTTTAGCTGAGATACTCGTAAATTAGTTTGACGTTTAAAGAAGCATTGACACAAATTGGAGCTGCGACTCGAGTAAGGAAAATATTCAGATAGTGTGGTTCTTTAAAAAATTTAAATTTGAATCAGCTGTAAAAAAGAAGTACTCATAATTTTTTTAAAATTTCTGGTTTGATTTTAAAGGTTAAACATTGACATTTAATAATGAAACACCCTCCGATTCGTTTTTGTTTCGCCCAATGAGATCAGGAATTTTACCGAAAAAGCTTATTTTCAACTCGGTGGTTATGTCGATAAGCCAAATTGCCGCATATGAGGTTCAGAGAACCCACTTGTGATAATTGAGAAGGCAATGCATCCACAACGAGTTACTTTTTGGTGTGGATTTTAAGATGGCGGCATAATTGGGCAATTTTTCTTAGAAAATGAGCAAGGAGCCGCAGTGAGCGTAACTGCGCCACGCTCAACGAATTTTTGTTTCCAAAAATTCTAGAAAATGTCATAGACGACATTTGGTTTCAACAAGAAGGGGACATGCCACTCAGCCAACGTAACCATCGATATTTTACACACTTTTTTTTAAAAATCAAATAATCGGCCGAAATTTTGATGTTAATTGGCCGCCTTGGAGCTGAATTATTTTGTGTGGAAATCCATTAAGGATAAATGTTACGCAAAGCATCCAGAGACAATTGAAGCGTTGAAACATGAAATTGAAGTTGCCATTGAAGAGATTCGACCCGAAAAAATAGAAAATGTACTGAAAAATTGTGTTGATCGGATGAGGTACTGCCGAGCCAGTTGTAATAGTCATATGAATGATATTGAGTTCCCTTATTTATTTCCAATAAAACCAAAAATGTTCGCTCGTTTGTTTTATTTCGGTCTGTTGCTTTTACACATTGAACAGGGATTAGCCGACAAGTTTTGAACAAAATGGCAAATTGACATTGATTTTCGTGACTGCTTTTATCATGATTTCGGGTCCGTGACAACCCTCTTTCAGAAATTTCAAAATTTTTACAGCCGATTTCAACTTAAAATGTTAAATCCCCCACCCTGTACTTAATTAGCCAACGCGAACACAAACTAAAAAGGCGTAGCATTAAGATAATAATGTCCCTTAATTTTCTTTCATACCCGTACTGCTAAGAAAGATTGTGTTTAACGAATACTTTAGAATCGAATATTTGAATACTTTAAGTTTTAGAATTCAAGTTTGCAAAAATTATATTGCAAATGCGTGATTGATCTCCGAAATAACTTACAAGATTTAAATTTCAATTAAATGTAAACACCCAATTCTATAACTTGGTAAGTACAAGCTTTTATTCTAAAAAGATTTCACTTATTTGGAAACCGAATTCCTTATTTCAAATCAAACACTTCATGTTCCGATAAAATGTTCATCTAAACCACTTAATTCCGTATAAATTATTTGGTACTCGTACTCGTACTAAATTCTATTCATTGAATCACTTTCTAAGCTACTTTTAAGAGCTGCATTTATTTTATTACGCCACCACTAAACGAGTATGGCCATATGTAGTGTGTTTTTTTGCGATTTAATACCAACGACCCGACCGTTCAAGTGAAACTAAAAAGCTTTAAATGCAAATCACTTTATCTAAGTACCGACAAGCTGGAAACGCTGGCGCTGCGTTACTTCGGAGAGAGATTCTTAAATATTTTATATCAATTAACACTCGTTGTAAATTATGCAAAAAAAAACGGCAAAAAAAACATTGTGGCAAAAGATTGTTAATATTAACCGTAAATATAAAAAATAAAATTTAAATAAACTTAGTCGTATCTTTTAACTTGGAGAAGGAGAACGCACAGATAACAGACAACAGGTTAGCGAAATGAAATGAGATACAAGTAAATTAGATATGATGGGTGGGATGCAACTTTATCTGGATATGCTAGGGTGTTTTTTATTGAGGTATAGAACTTCGAATTGAAATAAAACACAAGAAAATCGTTTTAATGTCCATCAATTTGGCTTTATTGGAAGGATAATTTTATGCCATTAATGTTTAAATATGATTTCGGGCATGTGGCCGCCGCGGCTGGCTCGAATAAAGCCAATTCTACAGGTCCAATTTTCAACCACTTTTTCGAGCATATGGGGCCGTATGTTGGCAATAACGCCACGAATGTTGGCTTCCAAGTCCCCTTACGTGTTTCTGGTTTGTTGGCGTAGACGAGCGACTTCACATATCCCCAAAGAAAATAATCCAATGGTCCATGTTAACCGATCCATGGTTAACCGAATTAATTGCTCTGATGGACGATTATGTCGACCATAAAATGGACGGAGCTTGCGGTGAACTTCGCGAACTGAACCATTACTTTCGAAATAAATTTGCACGATTTGCAAGCGTTGTTCTTTTGTCAACCTGTTCATGATGAAATGGCAAACCAAACTAAATATTAATCACTTGACAGCTGACAAAATGGCCGCCAGTTAAAAAAGTGATGCCAACTTAAAGTTCTATACCCCAATAAAAAAACACCCCTTAGAAGAAAATACAAAATTCAAGAACGCTATTTGTCGTGCTGTTTTAAAATAGAGTCAACAGAAAAGCAACATTTATAAAAAAAAACAACAACAAATCTAAGCTAATCTTACGGAAACCGAAATAGATAATGAATAACCTTCTCAGCATTTACCTCTGTTTCAATTTCTTTTATTTTCATTTCAATTTGATATCGTTAACAATTATTTGCCTTTGAATTTAACCTCATAGTTATAGTTTCACTTTTAATGTTGGCTCCCCAAAAGTTCATAAGTTTTATTATTACCCGAAATGATCAACAGATTTAATTCAATTCATAACGTCTTTTTTAGCTCCCTTCTAACATGAAGTATGTGCACCATAATTGTAGTAACCTTTCATAAAATGTCTCCTCCTCCACTGCTTGTGTGACGATGATAATGCTGGCGATGACCTGACTTTACTTGGCATGTTGTACAGAGATTTTATCACAATGTTCTTGGGACACTCGGAGAAAAGTCGTAGACCAACAGGACTTCAGTTACTTCGCCATAGGACAATGTACTTGTATTTTAATTGTCACTCTTGGAAATGTTAATGGAGGACTTAAATACAACCCAAAAATTTAAATTCTCAATATTCTCAATCCCAAACAGCTTATGACCGTAAGCCATCATCAGGCAAAATTTCAATATCCTAGGTTGATTCGCTTAACCGCTAAAGTGCTTCCTTTAACAGACACACGGAAGGACACACATAGATACTATATTTCATAGGGCCCCAGATCAATATTTCGTAGTGTTGCAAACAGAATGACAAATTAAATATACCATCACCTTTGGTAGAGTGTATAACAAAAATCGTGTACAATTATAAAATTGTAAAAAATCTAAATTGGACTTTGCTCATATAAATTCTAAATGTGCAGAAAAGCCAAATGAAACGCCTTGGACGGATTCTAAATGTGACCGGATTTTAAAAACAATGTCAGAGTGGATTTGTAAGAAATTTTCATTTTTACTTAGTAGGAACATAAATAATGTTACACACGTTTTATGCTGTAAAATAAAAAAGTACTGAACGTTTTTGGACTAAATATTTTTTTAATATATTTATTGATGTATATTGTATCCAAAAATAATATATCGAAATGTCCAACTTTTGCCTTAAGTCGCACTGGCCAATCGTCAATAGCTGCACGAACCTCGTCCATTGGAAAATTGGCCACAGCTCGAACCAAAGCAGTCTTAAGAGATCCAATATTGGGGTATCTTTTGTGGCAACCCTTGTCCTCTAAAACCGTCCACAACTTGTAATCCAAAGGGTTCAAATCTGGACAGCCTGAGGGCCATTCTTCAGAGGAAATGAACGCTGGCAAATTGTTTCGAAGCCAGGCCTGGGGCGTGTTAGCCTTATGGGCCGGCGCAGAATACTGCTGGAAAGTCCATGGCTGGTTTTGGAACAGGGACTTGTTAAGAGACTTCACAACAGCTTCCAAAACGGTTTCTTGGTAAACTTTGGCCGATGTTTTGACTCCTTGTTCGCAGAAATGCAGGTCAGTGACCCCATCGTAAGAGACACCCCACCAAACCATGACTGAAGCTGGGTGATGACGCTTTTCCACCCTTGGGATCAGTTCAGATGCTTCGTTAGATGACCGCGCTATGACTCTATCATTTTGCTTGTTAAATTTTTCCTGAGCGGTATAAATTTTTTCACCGGTGAACAAAATATTTCTGTGCAAGTTATCAGCGTGCTTCACCAAAAGACATTTGCATTTTTCAATCCTATTTTTTTTAAAAATGCAGCCAATAAATGTCCGGTATGTCATTTGAAAGTCCCAAGTCTCTAGTCTTTTTTTATGATTCGACTCATGGACTTTTGCGTGATATTCATCTCACGGGCCATGATTTTCTGTTTTCGGAGCGGAAATCTGTGAATTCTTTATTAAACGGCTTTGATGACATGCGGTGTTCGAACATAGGCGTGGGCGGCCCGATCGGTGGCGGTCTTTAACATCTCCAGTCGCCTCAAACAGTTCTATGCATCGGTAGACGAACATGCGGCTAATCCCTGGTGGCCGGAGCGTTTTGAAAATATCGTTTTTTCATTTCACACTTGAAAAGCGCTATTACAGCGATACGGTTCTCATTATCTGACCATTCCATGATGAAAGTTGAAACAATTTTAAAATCCCATTACAGACTAACGCTATTGAGGATAGCTTTCAAAACCCATATGACATTAAGGGGGTATGTTCAGTTCTACTATTGAAATGGGTGTGTTCAATGTTGTATGTCCCTACTAAATATTTCCCAGTTTTGCATTTTTTAGGCCGTTGGCCATATTTAAATGGGCCAAATATTCGCTACCAAAATAAGCCAAAAAATAAGTTTATCTTTGACCTAGTGCGAAAATGCCATTTTCATATGATATCTGCCCCTCAAAATGTCCATGTATTTAGCTTCAGTAAGACAAAACAAGGATTTTATAAAAAAAAGTACATGTAAAAGCCAAACTCGTACTCGTAGTGCTATCTAATATATTAAAAGAATTAAATATTTTGTGAAAAGACCCTATTGTCGGATTACCAACTCCAATTTGTAATGGATTCTTTCCACCACCTTTTTACAAAATCTAGGTTAAATCCAGTCCCATTCCTCCATAAGAATCCGCTTCAACTCTGATTTGGAGGAGATGCGATGTTGTCTTACTTTATTGTCCAGATAATTCCAAAGATATTTAATAGGATTTATATCCGGACTCTGGAGAGGCGTTTTCCTAACAACCATGAGCTTTGTGCTTAGGATCGATCGTTGTTCTGGTAAAATTGGTAGTTATTGGTATGATGCAGCTTTTCCTTAGATAATGCCAAATTTACCTTCAAAATCTTCAAATACAATTTTTGATTCATTATTCCGTCGATGAAATGTAGAGTTTGGGTCCTGCTGCCGAAGATGAGCCCCAAACCATCGCAGATCCATCACCATGTTTGACAGTTGGTTGGATGTGCTTGGGCAAAAGCTCTTCGCTTGGTTTTCGCCACAGATACGGCTTGCCATCAGATCCGGAAATTGTAATCTGCTTTCGTCCGTAAAAAGAAATATCCTTGTCTTTTTGAGTTTTTGCGAAGTCTAACCTCAATTTTTTTTTCTGTCTGTTATCAACGGCATCTTCCCATCTCCTTTACCAATCAAATCTGCTTTATGAAGTACATTTCTGACAGTCTGTGGACAGAATTGGCGTCCAATTTAGTTTTCCACGAAAACTGCCAGTTATAAGGCACAAAGAAACGGGGTTTCTTTTGATGATCTGAGGGAGTAGTATTTGTACTTTAGCAGCGTTGTTCGTATATTTAATACAGTTGGAGCTTGCCACATGCGTAATGAACAAATTCAAATGAAGTATTTATGAACATTGCAGTCTCTTTTCTATCCTGCACACAAAGAACATTTTTGTTGCCACAAGCGAATTTTTGCCAACCGAATGTTGGAGGCTGCAGCCATGTATTCCGTCGCAACAACCGAATGTTGAATGGATACACGGCAATTTTCAGTAGTAGGAACTGAAGGTATCGTTTGAAGAGCCCCTTACTAATTAGAATGATTATTGGAACTATATTTATCCATATCGGGTAATAAATGAAGAGGTATTTTTTTCAAAATAAAAAAAAATAAACAAATTCAAATCAAATGTTGAATATTTATGTTCATTCGTAAGGATATTGTATGCCATTTATTTTTTGAACATAATTTCCTTCATATATTGGCCGCAACTACGCCTGAGAATGTCCATTCTGAGGGTTCAATTTTGGATGACTCGTTCGAGCATTTCGACCGGTATGGCACTCGTAATGTTGGCCTCCAAAACCTAAATCGTAGCTGATTTGCCAGCATAGACTTTTGACTTAGCCCCAAATAAAAAAGTCTAAAGGTCTGATATCACACGATCTAGGCGGCCAACTCTCCGGTCCAAAAAGTAAAATTAGCTGCTCTTCGAAATGACCCCTCAATAGATCCATTGTTGGCACCGTCCTTTTGAAACCAAATGTCGTCTAGAATATGGGCTTCAATTTCAGGTAGCAAAAAGTCCTATATCTTGGCACAATAGCGACCACCGTTCATGGTTACGTTGCGGCCATCATAATTTTTGGAAAAATATGGAGCCTCGATTCCGCCAGCACATAAACCGCACCAAACCGTGCATTGTGCACAACCTTTTTCTGGTTGCTCTTCAGCCCAAATGCGGCAATTTTGTGTAATGACGTTGCCGTTAAGCCGTAAATGGGCCTCATCACTGAACAAAATTTGGTCATTACATCGAGCATTTTTGTTCACTAGATCTTAGTTAAATTTTATGCATTCGGTTGTCTGACCGAAATAGCTTTTATTTAATTAGTAGGGACATAAATACTGTTACAACATTGAACACACCCATTTCAATATTAGAACTGAACATACCCCGTTAATGTCATATGGGTTTTGAAAGCTAACCTCAATGGCGTAAGTCTGTAACGGGATTTTAAAATTGTTTCAACTTTCATCATGGAGTGGTCAGATAATGAGAACCGTATCGCTGTAATAGCGCTTTTCAAGTGTGAAATGAAAAAAATCGATATTTTCAAAACGCTCCGGCCACTAGGAATTAGCCGCATGTTCGTCTACCAATGCATAAAACTGGAGACTGGAGATGTAAAAGACCGCCACCGGTCGGACCGCCCACGGTCTGCGCGAACACCGCATGTCATCAAAGCCATTAAATCAAGAATTCACAGAAATCCGCTCCGAAAACAGAAAACCATGGCCCGTGAGATGAATATCACGCAAAAGTCCATGAGTCGAATCATTAAAAAAGACTAGGGACTTGGGAATTTCAAACGACGCGTCGTACCGGACATTTATTGGCTGCATTTTTAAAAAAATAGGATTGAAAAATGCAAACGTCTTTTGGTGAAGCACGCTGATAACTTGCACAGAAAAATGTTGTTCACCGATGCAAAAATTTTTACCATTCAGGAAAAATTTAACAAGCAAAATGATAGAGTGTATGCGCGATCATCTAAGGGATTATCTGAACTGATCCCAAGGGTGGAAAAGGGTCAAAACCCAGCTTCAGTCATGGTTTGGTGGGGTGTCTCTTACGATGGGGTCACTGACCTTCATTTAGGCGAACAAGGAGTCAAAACATCGGACAAGTTTTACCCACGTTTTGGAATCTGTCTTGAAGTCTCTTAACAATTCACTGTTCCAAAACCAGCCACTTTCCAGCAGTATTCTGCGCCGGCCCATAAGGCTAAAACGTCCCAGACCTGGCTTCGGAACAATTTGCCAGCGTTCATTTCCTCTGAAGAATGACCCTCAGGCAGTCCAGATTTGAACCCTTTGGATTACAATTTGTGGACGGTTTTAGAGGACAAGGGTTGTCACAAAATTTACATCAATGTCGGATCTCTTAAGACTGCTTTGGTTCGAGCTGTGGCCAGTTTTCCAATGGACGAGGTTCGTGCAGCTATTGACGATTGGCCAGTGCGACTTAAGGCGTGTGTAAAGGCAAAAGTTGGACATTTCGATAGATTATTTTTGGATACAATATACATTAATAAATATATTAAAAAAAATATGGTCCAAAAACATTCAGTAGTTTTTATTTTACAGCATAAAACGTGTGTAACAGTATTTATGTCCCTACTAAGTATATAAAGGTGATTTAGTAAATGCCTTAAGAAAAAATAAACATTTTTAAAGAATAGTTCACAAAAAGTTAGGCATAAGGTAACTATTTTGATGACTCCATCCATGTTGGTAGCCGTGATCGCCGGGCACTGATAGATAGGAACTCTATCTTCCTCTATCAGGAAGAATGTATCAAACATCTTGAATGATCGTGCTTGGCTCTGTGTGAGAGAAGATATAAGTTTTTTTCTTATACTCCATTTCGGACATTTAGAGAACAAAACAAGAAACCTAAAAGCGTTTTTTTATAAAGTTTCAGTGTGCTCAGGCCTTTAAGCTAAATTTCGAGCCACCTAGACACAAATACGCTTCATGTGTGCAATGTGTGTGGGGGAAATTTGGGGTCACAAACCAAAAATAGTAAACTGGATCTATAGGGCAGTAGTTCAACTAATCCTAACGTACAGTCGCGTACAAACAGTAAGGGTCACCAATAATTTACACACAATTTTCAAAATTTTTTGTGAATGGGAAGAGTTTCTAAAAACATATTATGTTGTCACCACCAATTACCAATAATTATTGGTATCAAAGTAACATGTACTTTATAATTAGTTGGTTGTCATAACCACCAGTTGTAGCAACCAATAGTTTTACTGAATTCGGTGGGTATAACTGACTTATTGGCTGTAAGAATCGTAATGTTATTGTAGATACCATCTTATGGTTAGTCGAACCATGTAACCATCAATACCATGGAATGTTGGCATTTGCAACAGAAAGTTTATGCAAGCGAATATTTGTAGCTCGGATCGATTTCTAACTAATTTTTTCTCTGTGTGTGTAAATGTGACGTGCAAAATAGAAAGGCACCTAAGGGTAACAACCAGTTTAGTTCAGGAGAGCCATTTTAAAGATTTAAATACGTGTATCTTTGGTGTACCATCACTTTCATAAAACGCGCATATCTCTGGGAGGGAACACTTTTGGGGCATGGGTTCGGTCTCATTCGATGCTCAGATGTTGTCCACATCAAAAAAAAAAGTGAAAATTGATTTTTTTACCCTTAGGTCCCTTTCTCTATGCGCTGTCATATATGCTATCCTACCCTCTGAGTATTGGTTCAAAAGATATTTTCCACATAACGACGCGTTTACTTGTTTATTTTTCCCGCTTTACTTAGACTGCAATTGTTAAACATTTTTTCTTCCGGTGTATCACAAAATTTCTGCTTTTAATCTCACTCTCTCTTCCTTGCTGGCTGGCTTGGTTTTTTTGTGGACTCTTTATAGTTGGGGTTGATGCTATCAGTACAACAATATCACATAAAATTTATTAATATTATTAGATTGGCTCTAAGCCATACATAATTGTTGCTGGCGTTGGTCATGTTGACGTTGTTGTGCTGTTACTACAATCAATGATGTTGCTGTTGCTGCTGCTGATGTTACTGATGTCGTTGGCAATCTACAGAAGATCTATTCATATTGCAATATGGTTACCACACGGCTCCCTCCCTATCATCGACCATAAGGAATAGCTCCCGTTGCCCAAAATAAGGACGGATGGATAGACCGACAAGGATGTAGGCTGTTATGCCAACGATGTACGAGTACATGTGTATAAGTATGACTATGATGTTCTATGGGCAAAAGTATTACCATTCCTCATGTCACCCACAACCTAGACCTGCAGACACATCCGTATCCTTTTCGGCAGGAATACTCACATATCTCTGTGTGGGTGTGTGTGTGCCAATCCATACACAATTTGTAAATTTTCAATTAGTTTCTGTTACAAGAGATGCTTTTGTACAATTTCGTTTCGAGTCCAAACGGCTCAGACGTTAGTGATTTACATTTGATTTAATTTCAAATGAACCTGTTCTACATGAAGGGGCGCATACGAGTATATTGTACTACATGTGACCCCCCCCCCCCCCCCCGAAACTCATCATACTCGTATGTGTTGTTAGTGGAGTATATAAATATGGTTGGAGCACATAAATAATATGTGTGACGTCTGAAGATAAACCGAACTTTTGAAAGGCTAAATGCTCGAAAGAATTACTCTCATTGCTTGGAAATCAATATAAATTATTGGTTTGTATGCAACCCAGCCAAGCCGCCCACAGCAGAAGATAAGAATTTAAATTTATTTGACAATTATGGGTAAGTAATGGGCACTGGAAGGGGTGAGTTAAATGAATTAACTTCTGGGGTTATAATTAGGAGGAATTGTTATTTGTATCTATCGCCCGAAAATATTAAATTTTAAGAATTTTAAGAGGTTGCATTTATGAAAACCAGAAGACAAATAATATATTCTAATAGAAACCCAGCAAAAACAATTGAAAGTACTTCCCAAGGAATAGCTTCTTAAATAACACAGTATAACAAAACCAAATGATGTCAAAATACCTGGAAAGCGATATTATTTTTCTTGTAGATCTTGCTGAGTACAACAAGAAACCGTTTTTGAAATTTCCCAAACACCTCACAAAATCTGGAGTTATGGGTAAAAACCTGGTTTTTTGGATCTTACGCACTTATACGAGGGCGGTTCGGAAGGTTCTTAGCCTATCAATGAAAGAGACTAGTTAGTTTTTCAAAAATATTTTTATTTTTCAATATAATCTCCTGAAACTTCAATACACTTAGTCCAACGCTTATCTAGCAATTCTATCCCTTGATTAAAATAGTTTTCCTCAAGGTCTTCAAAATAGTGGTTTACAACTGTAATTGCATCTTCATTTGAGGTAAAACGCTTGCCAGCAAGGAATTTTTTAGATTTGGGAACAGGTAAAAGTCACTGGGAGCTAAATCAGGAGAATAAGGTGGGTGGTCAAGCAACTCGTACTTTAATTCGTTGATTTTAGCCATTGTTAAAACACTCTTGTGCGCTGGTGCGTTGTCTTGATGAAAAATTATATTTTTGTGTTGTAAGCCAGGACGTTTTTCTCGAATTTGTACATTTAATTGATCTAAAAGGTTGCAATAGTACTCTGAATTTATTGTTTTACCCTTTTGCAGATAGTCAATCAATAAAATACCTTTGAAGTCCCAAAAAAACCGTTGCCATAACCATACCAGCCGATAGAATTGTTTTTGCCTTCCTTTGATATGTTGATACAACGTTTCGCGACGTAAGCAACAGTTTCGCAGTTATAAATAAATGTATGAAGAAAAAAAATATTTTTTGCCTAAAAAATTAAAGTTTTTTTTTTTTTTAATTCATAAAAAATATAAAACGGTAAAAAGTGTCAAGTCCTATTACTTTCACGTAAAATCACATAACCTATGAACAAAATGAGACATAGATCATGAAAATCGATTTACACGTTTCGCTTTTATGCACAATTAAGTGAAGGTATAAATTTGCATGTCCCATATGGTATAAAGCTTCAAAGGCGCATATCAAAAGGCTGCAAATTATCCAAAATAAGTGCCTTAAAATTATATATAACCTGAGATGGAGATATTCTACAGACCTTCTTCATAGACAAAGCGGTTACGAAAAAATTCAAGATTTTATGTACAGACTTAGCCAAAAATATTATGACAATAACACACATTCTACTTTTCCATTGATAAGAGAATGTAGAGAATTTTTACTATAACTATTACTACATAAACTCTAATCATCAAATTGAAAAATGTGTGTATAATATTGTTTATAACCATATAAACATTCTTTTTATACATACACGACTATTTCTGCATGTATTTGAAATTTTATAAATATAAACTCAGAAAGAAAATGGTTTTACCCCTAATTTTTCCTTTAATTGATCCTATGTAATAATATATCGTCTCAAAAAAATTAATGATCTCATTTGTTGTAATATTTAAAATAATATCTCAAACTATGTAAACATTTAAAGAAACGTATATAAAGATGATGTTAAAAAATTCAAAAAAAATTGGCAAAAAAAGGAATTAACTCGTGAACATTATTTTCGTGCAATCATTTTTCACAACTTTCGACGTGGATTAACACGACAAGAGTGCATCGATGAACTTAAATCTTTGCATGGCGTTGAAACACGCTCCTATAGCACTACTCGTATGAAGAACTGGTTTAATGAATTTAATTGTGGCTGACGCTCGCTCAAAGACGATGGCGATAAGGTCGTCCAAAAACGCCCGTTGTGCCAGAGAACATTGATGCCGTGCGTGAAGTGATAATGCAAGATCGTCATGTGACATACCGTGAGATAGAGGCATCCTTGGGTATTCTACCACCAGCATACATTCGATATTGCATGAACACCTGGCCGTAAAAAAGGTTTGTTTTCGTTGGATCCCGCACAATTTGACAATTGCTCAAAAAAGGCTCGTGTCGATTGCTGCAAAGAAATTTTTGGAAAAAGACGATCGCGGTGGTTCAAAAGACGTTTATAAGATCGTCACAGGCGACGAATCATGGATCTATGCGTATGAGCCCGAAACAAAACAGCAATCGACTGTGTGGGTCTTCGAAGACGAGCCAAATCCAACGAAAGTTGTTCGTGGAAGAAGCACTTCGAAGCAAATGGTCGCCTGTTTCTACGGCTAAACTGGACTGTTCCGCTTGAGCAACGTAGTACGGTCAATTCTGAGTGGTACACCACAATTTGTTTTCCTGAAGTCTTCGGAGAAATTCGACAAACGAACAAGTGAAGACGAAACATTGTGCACCATGACAATGCGAGCTCTCACACATCGGCTTAAACCAGCGTCTTTTTGACAGGCCAAAACGTCGAATTGATGGGTCATCCGCCGTACAGCCCTGACTTGGCACCCAATGACCTCTTTTTATTCTCGCACATCAAGAAAAAAATGCGTGGTCAAAGATTTTCGTCGCCAGAAGATGTTGTTGAAGCGTTCAAAAACTATGTTTTCAAGGTGTCTCAATCGGAGTGGAAAAGAGCTTTGACAATTGGTTTGAGCGCATGCAAAAGTGTGTCATGCTGGAGAATACTTTGAAAAACAATAAAACCATTTTTGATGATAAATATACGCATTTTTATTATTAGGCCAGAAATATATACAGCAGCCCACGTATATTACAAAACATAACCTGTAACCCCTGTCGATTTGATAAAAGTTTTGCGCCGATAATTTAATGGTGAATAGAACCAATTAGGTATATGTTGTTCAATTTCGCAGAAGAGTCATGGGTTCGTACAGTTGTATAGGGTGATCCATCAACAGGTGTTTTTTCAGAACAAAAAAATATACAAATTCAAATCAAGGGTGGAATCTTTATTGGTCATATGAAAGGACATTTTATGGCATTTATTTTTTAAAAAAAAATTACCTTCAAATCTTGGCAACTGTATTATGGAAATGAGCGTTCGGTGTGAAACGGAAAGATCCGCTGTTTTCGACCAAAATTTTGTTCAGTGATGAAGCCCATTTATGGATCAACGGCAAAGTCAATAAACAAAATTGCCCCATTTGGGCTGAAGAGCAACAAGAAGAGGTTCAAGAGGTGCCATTATACCCAGAGAAAACCACGGTTTGGTGCGGTTTATAAGCTGGTGGAATCATCGGTGCATATTTTTTAAAAATGATGATGGCCGGAACGTAACCGTGAATGGTGCTCGCTATCGCGCCATGATATCGATCTTTATGCTACCTTAAATTAAAACCCGCAATCTTGACGACACTTGGTTTCAACAGGACGGTGCCACTTGCCATACAACTGCTCAAACAATGGATATATTGAGAGGTCATTTCGAAAAGCAGCTAATTTCACGTTTTGGACCGGTAAGTTGACCGCCTAGATCGAGTGATATCACACCTTTAGACATTTATCTTTGGGGTTACGTAAGGTCCAAAGTCTTTACTGACAAACCAGTTACGATTCAGGTTTTGAAAGCCAACCATACCGGTCGAAATGCTCGAACGAGTCATCCAAAATTGGACCCTCAGAGTGGAAACCCTGAGGCGTAGTTGCGGCCAACATTTGAAGGAATTTATATTCAAAAAATAAATGCCATAAAATGTACTTTCAAATTACTAATAAAGCTTCCACACTTCATTTGAATTTTTATATTTTTTTGTGTTCTGAAAAAATACCTCTAGATGGATCAACCTATATGTGACGCGCAAAGGTTAAAAACCAGTTTTGTTTAGGAGAGCCATTTTAAAGATAAGGTCCCTTTCTATTTGCGCTTAGAATCGTCGACTTCACTTTCATAAAACGCGCATATCTCTGGGAGGGAACACTTTTGGGGCATGGGATCGGTCTCATTCGATGCTCAGATGTTGTCCACATCAATTTGAAAATTGATTTTTTTACCCTTAGGTCCCTTTCTCTATGCGCTGTCACATATATAAAATATTGCAAAAACAACAACTGATCCCCTTTGAAGTCGGTTTTTAAACTTCAGTCAAAAATCGCCGCCACTAATCGTTTTCCGATCTATCCAAAATTTAATATTCACATGTAAAGAAAAACCTTTAGCCTAGGGTAGCGGAAGATATCCGACTTCGAAAAAATAAGAACACCCCTTGTTGTACAGTCTACCTTGCAACCATGGCCAATAAGTTTCACCAATTTTTTTTCACGTTAATTCTGAAAATAACACAAAGTTCTCGAACCAGAATAAAAAGTGCTAAGGTCATATTAATTATAAAAGACCGAATTGATGTGAACAGAACGAAAAAACTAATTCACGAAAAAGCATAATTTTTCATAAAAATTTATCTTAAAAATTATGAAAAGATGGCTTAATTTTAATGAAAAAAATTCGTGTTTATTGCAAAATTGTCATAGAAATTATAAAAAAGTCCCATGAAAACTATGAAAAAATTTCATGAAAAATAACTTATTAGAAAAAATTTAAAACTGCTTCAAAAAACGTATAAAACATTTTATCAATAAATTTAAATATTATTATTAAAACAAAAAGAAAAAAACTTGTTTCGCCGTGAGCGAGGGGATTTATGAAAATAAAAGACAAGAGGGTTTAAATATATTTATTTCCAAAATGTTGGAAGCAGGGTTTAAAATGCTAACGCAATTTTAGTCAAAAGTACAGAATTTGTCAATTAGTTTTAGCATAAAAAAGTCAAAACTAATATGCGAACAAATGCTAAAACTAAATTAGTCGTAATATTCAGTTAGCGTTAGCAAAATAAACTAACGCTAACCAAAATATGCATATATTATTAGCAATGGAAGAAGAAGCAACTGCTGATTTTGCTAACGTATTTGCTAAATTGTGCTAATTTGGTGACTAATTTCGACTTGTGTGTTTGGTTCGGTTTTTGTGTGTAACCGAAAATTGTGTTCGGCTCGAGTACGGTGTTGCCTACCTTTGATAGACAATAAGTTGTGTTTTTAAAAAATCGCATGAAACAATATTGCTGTGCGTTTCTGTAGCTGTTAAAGGTATATATATAAAAACAAGTGAAATTAATAGCACAGAAATAATTCGAGGTAGGTACTCGTATATATTTACATATTGTTTATACATATAATATAATGTTATGTACAATGACTAATAAATCACTGCATAATGGAGTCCACATGGTTGGATCCGTTTAACTTCCAACGGGAATGTTATATGTTCCACATTTAACATTGGATTGAGGAGATGCATAACGAACTATGAAAATGCTGAAATGATTAATATTCCTAGAATAAATAGTATGACTGTTTAACCTAATATTCTCAATATTTTTCAAACATACATATTGAGCGTTTTAATAGAAAAATAGTCCATCATTTCGCGTTTATTTAGGGCATTCGTTCAGAAGTTATTGACACTGTTCGAAAACGGACAAAGAGAGAAAATAGAAACACTACGAAAGCGTGCTATTGCTCTTTTGACTCATTCACTCATTGACACTCAGATACTCTGGAAAATCTTTTATTAGTAAAGCTTAATCCTGAGTTTCTGCATACAGCCATATCCGAACTTGACCTTTGTGCTGATGAATAAATATTCTGTACAATAAGATTCCGTTTATTATAAAAAAATGAATTATTTTTATTTTCCATATTCAACTAATCTCATTTCTTTTTGAATGTTCTTTCAAACTAAAATAAATTTATATTTTTTTTTCAACTAATGTGTTTAACAATTTTTTAATTTTTGAAGGCTATTTATTTAAAAAATCTTGTATCAGAAATCCCCACTACAGTACCACTATTGGATACTTTGCGTCATGTTCCGTTGACAACACTGAAACCAGCTCAAATTTTTTGCTAACGAAAAATGGTTAGTCAAAATTAGCAAATTTTTAGCAGCACATTAGTCAATTGTGGTTAGCAGAGGTGTGTCATTTTTTTGACTAACGCTAACGCGAGCTAACGTTAGTCGGACATTAGTTTTAGCTCTGGCTTGTGGAAAAGATTGTTAGCATTAGTTTAGCAAAATGATGCTAATGGTTAGCGGACTGGTGCTTTTAAACCCTGGTTGGAAGCTTTATTTAAAAGCAAAATTACCTTTGTTAATAGTACAAAAAGCAGCGAACGTGAGCGATCAAGGGAGGAGATCGTAAACGATTAACTTAACGAGTAAGTACACAACAACCAAGATGGAGAAAGTGGCGGCGACTCCGAAAGGAAGCGAGTACTTACTCGTTGAAATCTATGCAATTACTCATACAAGGTTGTAATCAAGTGAGTAAATAGATTTCAACGAGTAGAAAAAGGATTTAAGGACACTGCTAATTATCAGTGTTGGAACCGTGATTAAAACAGGGTTTAGGATTAAACATTGCCGTCCACCTTGCAACATATATCTAAAATAAGTCGGTAGTATAGTGCAGTTTTTTTTGTAAGCTTTTATTTATCTTTTTATTTTTGTTTTAAGAGGGCCAGTAGGGACCCTGGAAACGTGGTGGAGACAGTAGGGACTCCTGGGAGCCAGTAGAGACTCCAGCGAAGGAGCCAGTAAGAACCCCACGCCTGGGCCGGTAAGGGCCCCAGATGTCTCATATCCTCAGTTGCATACGCCTAACAGCACGCAGCCAAAACTTGTGTACACGCAGAAAAAAAGTATGGTTCTGGTGACAATATTCCAAGAGGATAATACTATTGTTGGGTATATGGTTGTGATAAAACAATATCATGAACCTCACAACAAAAGTATGATTCAAATACAACCATACTATGATCCTAACAACAATAGTATGATTTACACATAACCATACTATGATCCCAACAACCATAGTATGACTCACACTCAACCATACTATGATCTCCACAATCATAGTATGATTCTCACAACCATAGTATGTTTCACATACAACCATAGTATGATCCTCACAACCATAGTATGATTCAAACGCAACCATGTTATGATCCCTACAACCATAGTATGATCACACACAATTATACTATGATCTCCAATATAATTTAATCGAATTTGTTTAAGTTGTCGACAATAGGTTTAAATTAGAAAATTATTCAAAAAAAAAACATTAAATTCAAAATAATAGGAGTGATTTATTTCACAGTAGAAAAAATAAGTCTAAATAAACGTAAGCGTTTTTATTAAAAAAAATTCAGTTAAACAAAGCCAAAGCAGCTTGTTTAAAAAATTTTAATTTCGATAAAAAAGTACTATTATTGCATTAGATCCGTACCAATAACATTTGTTCTTAAAGGCATATTTAAATGATGAAAAATTACAATCATACAGTATGATTGCCGTAATCATATTATTGTTAACATAAAACGCAAAACATAATACTTTTGATGCACCAACCATATTTATATTGTTGCTATAACCATATTTTCATTTTTAAATTTGGCAATAATACTATTGATACATTTCTACAATATTAATGTTGCAGCAATTATACTATTGTCAAAACTAAATTCAGTTAACAATGCTATGGTTGCGACGAACATACTTTTATTGCCGTGACCATGTAGTAACCATGTTTTTTCTCTGCGTATAGTGGGCGTCGGGGCAACCAGGGTTCGCGACGACCTGCGACGTCACGATCTGTGCATAAACTTCCGGTCCAAACACCAAAGCAACGCGGCCCACCCTGTAGAATTGCGGATCCGCCAAGGGAAAACCAACAAAGGCGTCTTTTATCCGCTCGGACACCGATTCTAGTAGGGTGGACACTCGTCGCAGGTCGTTGATCTTAGCCGTCAATGTCAGGCGCTTGTCTGGGTCGTACGTCGACGCAACACTAAGCCGGCACACTCTACACGCAGAGAAAAAACATGGTTACTACATGGTCACGGCAATAATAATATATTTTCCGCAATAAAAGTATGTTCGTCGCAACCATAGCATGAATTTATTTTTGACAATAGTATAATTGCTGAAATATTAATATTGTTGAAATGTAACAATAGTATTATTGCCAAATTTAAAAATGAAAATATGGTTATAGCTACAATATTAATATGGTTGGTGCGACAAAAGTATTGTGTTTGGCGTTTTATGTTAACAATAATATGATTACGGCAATCATACTGTATAATTGTAATTTTTCTTCATTTAAATATGCTTTTAAGAACAAATGTTATTGGTACGGATCTAATGCAATAATAGTACTTTCGACATTAAAATTTTTTAAACCACACGCAGAGAAAAGATATGGTTACTATATGGTCACGGCAACAATAGTATGTTCTCTGCAGTAAACGTATGGTCGTCGCAAACATAGTATTGTTTTTTGAATTTCATTTTGACAAAAGTATAATTGCGACAATATTAATATTGTTGAAATGTAACAAAAGTATTGTTGCCAAATTTAAAAATAAAAATATGGTTGTAGCAACAATATAAATATGGTTGGTGGGGCAAAAGTATTGTTTTCATGGATTTTATGTTAACAATAACATAATTACGGCAATCATACCGGCAAAACCTTATTTTTTTTTAATTTGACAATGTTATTTTTACGATTCGATACGATAGCAATAAAAATTATATTTTTTTAAAAAAAAAACTACGGATTAGTATAACTAAAATATTTTTAATAAATGTTTTTTTTTTACTGTTAAATAAGTCACTCCTATCGTTACATAACTTACTTAATAAAATTCTTTGTTGTTGAATAACAACGTATTCAAGTCTTTACAAACAATTTTGTCGATCATAGTATGGTTGTGCGTAAGTCATACTATGGTTGTGAGGATCATACTATGGTTGTACGTTAAACAAACTACAGTTATGAGGATCGTAATATGGTTGTGGGGATCATAGTATGGTTGAATGTGAATAATATTATGGTTGTGGGGATCATAGTATGGTTGTGTGTGAATGATTCTATTGTTGTGAGGACCATAATATTATTATGGGGATCATAGTATGGTTGTGTGTTATCCATTCTATAGTTGTGATGATCATAATATTGTTGTGTCACAACCAAATAACCAACAATAGTATGGTGCTCTTCGAATATTGTTACCCCAACCATACTTTTTTTCTGCGTGCAGCTGCTTTGGCTTTGTTTAACTGAAATTTTTTAATAAAAACGCTTACGTTTATTCAAACTTATTTTTTCTACTGTGAAATAAATCACTCCTAATATTTTGAATTTAATGTATTTTTGAATAATTTTCATAATTCAAATCTATTTGTGACAACTTAAACCAATTCTAATAAATAATATTGGGCATCAAATCTATTGTCGACAACTTAAACAAATTTTAATAAATTATATTGGGGATCATAGTATAATTGTGTGTGGTACTACTATGGTTGTAGGGATCATAACATGGTTGCGTGTGAATTATACTATGGTTGTAAGGATCATACTATGGTTGTATATGAATCATACTATTGTTGTGATGATCATAGTATGGTTGTGGAGATCATAGTATGGTTATGTGTGAATCATACTATTGTTGTGAGGATCATAATATTGTTATACCACAACCATATACCCAACAATAGTATTATCCTCTTCGAATATTGTCACCATAACCATACTTTTTTTCTGCGTGTAACTCCACCCAGCCGTGACACCGGAAGCCGAAGATACTGCACCATTGTGGCGCAAATCTGGCTCTGCCTACACGCAGAAAAAAAGTATGGTTGTGGTGACAATATTCGAAGAGGATCATACTATTGTTGGCTATATGGTTGTGCCACAACAATAGTATGACCCTCACAACAATAGTATTATTCACACATAACCATACTATGATCCCCACAACCATAGTATGATTCACACTCAACCATACTATGATCTCCACAACCATACTATGATCATCACAACAATAGTATGATTCACACTCAACCATACTATTATCTTCACAACCATATTATGATCCTCACAAACATAGAATGTTTCTCATACAACCATAGTATGATCCTCACAACCATAGTATGATTCACACGCAACCATACTATGATCCCCACAACCATAGTATGATTCACACTCAACCATACTATAATCCCCAAAATTATTTATTAGGATTGGGTAATGTTGTTATTTAAAAATAGAAATTGTTATCAAGCAAGTTATTATAAATTGCATTACTATTTGATCATAGCCAATTTTGAGGCCACGTTTTTATTGAACATTTCATTCAAGAAACCAAAATATATATTCCAACGCTCAAAAATACTTTTAGTTGCCAGCAGAGGTGAATGCTACTTCACCATCCGTAGACACCAATTAACGAATGTGATTAAACCATGATCAATGGCTATATACTTAAGTGCAGGCAGATTTTAAATAAACGAGAACCAGTCGGTATTAGAGTATTTCACCGAACAAAGTAAACACAATAAAAATCCCTCGAACTACCTTCCGATTGTTATTTTTTTTAATGGACAGCAACCATTCACTGTATCGTGTGTATGTGTTTTTTTTTGTATATCAAAAAAACATACGCACACACATACATGTATTCTCTACAAAACCTGTTTTGTTATGTTCACAGTCACAACCATACTGTATGATTGCCGTAATCATATTTTTGTTAACGTAAATTTTAAACAACAATACTTTTGTTGCACTAACCATGTTTATATGGTTACTACAACCATATTTTCATTTCTAAATTTGGCAATAATACTATTGTTACAATAGCAATATTGTCGCAATAATACGTTTGTCAAAATTAAATTCTAAAAACAAAACTATGGTTGCGACGATCATGCTTTTATTGGAGAGAACATATTATTGTTGCGGTGACCATAGTGTAACCATATCTTTTTTCTGCGTGTACTCTGCTCTTTTAAGAAAAAGTTAAATTTTCTTCGTAAAAGTTTATCATATAAATTCTAAACAAATTGCATAATTTTCATAAGAGAATTTTATGTTTATTGTATAATATCGCCATACAAATTATTAAAAAGTGTCATGAAAAATATATTATATTATTAAAAAATATAAGCAAATTTCTTAAAAAATTCAAAAATCAGATAAAATTCAAAAATCAGGAATTTTTTTTATCATTAAACCGATTTCGTTATTTTTAAGATTTGTTTTTCATATTTCTTATGAAATGTTTCTTTGGCTGAAAATAAGACACTTTTTGTAATTTGCGTGAAATATTTCGTGATTTTCTCGAACAAATTTTTTGCAGTGTGCCAACAGGTTTTTAAATCTGTATCGTGACTGTCTTGTTGGAGAAACCATTTGACTTCACATAACGCGTCGTTCTTTCGTGCTGTGCAACAACATCATGCTTGTAATATTTACGCTGCTTTAATATATTGTAATAGACCATAATGAAGATATCATTCATTACTACCACACCAGTTGGCCAATATTGTTGCCAGCGATTACTCGTACAGACAAACAACAATTTTTTTTAAAATCAAAAATCTTTTTTGGCAAATGTGTAGAGGAGATTTGCTTGAACAATAACATTTCAATAACTCCAATTTACAGTAAAAGCAACTCCAAATATTTGGAAATTTCACTTAAATCACCAGCATTCCATGCCCCAATATTTGCCATACGTGACCACACGCGGCTACCCAATACGAGAGAACCCCCCCCCCCCCCATTTATAGGCGAATTGTGCGGTAGACCGCAAAACATTATGAATTTCTCTTCAAAATTTGCTGTTACATGTGGTGACACATGAAGTCGACAAAAATGTTGGACTATGGGCCATAACGTGGAACGGGGTTCAATGGTGGTATGCAAAAACTGTTTTCAACATCCTTGTTGCAACATGCACAGCACACAAGCGCCTCAAAAGCCAACTGCTGCATGAATCATGGATGAATGACCGAATGGCAGTGGTATGGTTGTACATCAGTAATGCATCAAAAATGCAAAAAAAAAACCCAGTAGGGAAAGTCTTAAGTATGATGTGATCGACTATGAGATGCCCTACACAACTAGGATATTTAGAGAACTAAGCACCTCAGTCAATGTTAATTTTTGTCGCTCATAACGCACCATACACACGAAAAAAAGTATGGTTGGGGTAACAATATTTGAAGAGCATCATCATTACAATATTATGATCCTCACAACAATAGTATGTTTTACACATAATTATACTATGAACTCCACGGCAATATTTTGGTCCTCACAAGAATAGTATTATTCACAGACAACCATACTATGAGTCCCACAACCTTATTATGATTCACAATCAGCCATAATATGATCCCCACAACCATATTAGTTGTCGGTATGATTCCCGTAATCACATTATTGTTAACAAAAAATTTATAGTTTTGTCGCACCAACCATATTTATATTGTTGCTAAAACTTTATTTCTATTTTTAAATTTGTCAATAATACTATTGTTACATTTCAACAATATTAATATTACCACAATCATACAATTGTTAAAATTAAATTAAAAAACAATGCTATGGTTACGACGAACATACTTATAATGCAGAGAGCATACCATTGTTGTCGTGCCTTTGTGTATAGATTATAAACCAATTTTATAATTATCATGAAAGAATTTTATGTTTTTTGTAAAATGTTGGACCTTTGTGTGGAAGCTATTCATAAACCTATAGAGTCCAGTTTCACCACAGTTAATTATTGGCCGCTCATAAAGTGCCACTTAAAATTTAAATGTGGCCGAGTATAATTTGTGACTTCTAGATCTGCAGGACCTCAAATCGGGAGGGACTTTTGTGAGGCAGCTATTCAGAAAAAATCGAACGTTACGGCCCTATTTATTTCACTACAGATATGTGTTGGCCACTCGTTATGCTCTGTGCGAAATTTGGTCGGAATCGGGTATTATAGAGCTGTAGGTTTTGCAATCGAGAAGGATCTATGTACGGAGGCTATACGAAAAAATAAACATTACGTCAAGTTTCACCACCGTAAATCAACAGTCGCTCATAACGTACCATGCAAAATTTGGGCCTTTCTGTCATTTGTGTTTTCTAGATCAGCAGTACCTCAAGTTGGGCGGGACCTCTGTGTGGGAGCTATTCGAAAACTTGAACCGATCTGGTTCTATTTCACTTAAGATATGTGTCGGTCACTTGTTAGGCTTCGTGAAAAATTTGATGGCAATCGGGAGTAATATGTGTCTTTTAGGGCTAAAGGTTCTGAAATCGGTAAACCCCTATGTATGTCATCAAAATATGGACCGATGGCGACCAATTTTAATTGGGTCCATCCTTGGGCCAAACTTGAAGAATGTATTAAGTATCATCGAAATCGGTTCATAATTACCAATTAAACTTTGATTCCAAACAAAGATGGACCGATGAACGGATGGACGGGAAGGACAAACGGGCAGCGCTCAATGGAATCAGATAGTGATTCTGAGTCGATTGGTTTACTTCGCATAGGGACTAACTCCATTCCTTTAAGGTGTTGCAAACATCAGCATCAAGTCATGATACCCTCTATCACAGTGTGATGTAGGGTAAAAAAATCACCGAAAACTCGGGGAATGCTCTCATATTTGTTTTTATGGCCCGCCTGGTTGCCATCGAGACGAACATGACAATAAATGTCCGACCGTACATCCGTCCGTCCATCCGTTTGTCGTTCACCCTTCAGGACGTACATGCGAGTATGTCTGTATGGCTGGAAAGGCAATCAATAAATGAAAGCAACCCCACATCCTCGGTGGCATGCGAGGCGGTCGAAGGCAGCAGCAGACCAATATCCGTTGGACATGAACGCACTAACCCCCTATTGACTGTCATCGTACAGTTTAACCCATAAAGTACAACAACAATAGGAGCAACAATGGCAGCAGTTACCACTAGCAACATTAAGAGTACCGAGGACAAGCAACAACATCCGGGATACTCGTATCATGTTGTAAATATTAGAGTCACGTTATTTCACTTTTAGTACTTTACTCCTTTGGATGTTTTTGCAGGTTGTTGTTGTCGAGTTGGATAGGGTATTTCAAAAGGGCCAACAAGTTTTTTTTAGGAAAAATAATCTGATATCTCCAAAAAACGGTCTATGTCGCCATGGTTAATGTGCACGACTATCACGCTAAATAATTCAGTTACAAATACGGGTAGGAAATAACCGGTTCAAGTCCTTTTTGACCGGTCAAAACTTCGTATTGATGGGTCATCCGCCGTACAGCCCTGACTTGGCACCCAATGACTTCTATTTATTGCCGCACATCAAGAAAAAAATGCGTGGTCAACGATTTTCGTCGCCAGAAGATGCTGTTGAAGCGTTCAAAAACCATGTTTTGGAGATGTCTCAATCGGAGCGGAAAAAGTGCTTCGACAATTGGTTTGAGCGCATGCAAAAGCGTATAAATCATGCTGGAGAATACTTTGAACAACAATTAAACCATTTCGATGATAAATATTCGCATTTTCATTATTAGGCCAGAAATATATATAGCAGCCCTTGTGATTAAAACAAAAAATAAATTTTTGTACGGTTCATAATTTTTATATTTCATTCCCAAATAAACAAATTCCGCGCTCCACCCTGTATATGTGAGTAAAATACCACACGTGTTAAAAAAGAATAATCAACCACACATTCTTGTGATTGATAATTTTGGTAAAATTGTAGCTGTCGTTTGAAATCGGTAGCGCAGTGGTTGGATGACTCTAATTTTTAGCCGAAGGGAGCCGATCAAATCGGAGGCGGCGCGACTCGATGAAAAATGGTCGGCGGCGGTCGTCTAAAAATCGGTCGGCTTGTGTCTCTGAAGGATTCTAAAATTAAAGCCAATTTTGCTACTAATCCAAATGAAGAGTAATTTTGAAGTTTTGGGTGTGATTAGGGATAGACGCATACGCCGAAAGAGCCCAAACAACTGAACATTTTTTGCGCTTTAACAGCGTAGGGTGGAGGGTATATAAGGTTCGGCCAGGTTGAACAAAACGTTTTTACTTATTTTCCTTTGATTTTTGAAAGAACTCTTAACTAATGAACTATACCAGAACCATGGTTCAAGAGTACCTGAAAAACATATTTAAAACCGAACCACTAAACCAACATAATTCGAATATTGAAATGGTTTACATTCCTATGCATTCGATAGTAGTGCCCTTTAACTTAGTTTATTATTATTTTATTTGTAATAAATATGTAAATAAATAAAATAATCCTCCGAAACTTCAAAATTCTTTTACAGGGAATAATGGCCAGCGAATTAAAAACAAATAAATGTTTTTGGGCCAAATTTTATGTGATTTTCAATAATGGGTACTACGAGGTCTGCTATATATATTTCTGGCCTAATAATGAAAATGCGAATAATTATTACCAAAAATGGTTCTATTGTTTTTCAAGGTATTCTCCAGCATGATTTATACACATTTGCATGCGCTGATTTGTACTTTTGCATGCTTGATTTATACTTTTGCAAACCAATTGGCGAAGCACTTTTTCCACTCCGATTGAGACACCTCCAAAACATGGTTTTTGAACGCTTCAACAGCATCTTCTGGCGACGAAAATCAATGACCACGCATTTTTTTCTTGATGTGCGGGAATAAAACGAAGTCATTGGGTGCCAAGTCAGGGCTGTATGGCGGATGACCCATCAATTCTACGTTTTGTCCGGTCAAAAAGGCCAAGATTTGAGCCGATGTGTGAGAGCTCGCATTGTCATGGTGCACAATGATTCGTCTTCTCTTGTTCGTTTTTCGAATTTCTCCGAAGACTTCAGGCAAAAAAATTATGGTGTACCACTCAGAATTGACCATCCTACGTTGCTCAAGGGGAACAGTCGCCACATGACCAGTTTTAACGAAGAAACAGACGACCATTTGCTTCGATGTGCTTCTTCCACGAACAACTTTTGTTGGATTTGGCTCGTCTTCGAAAACCCACACGGTCGATTGCTGTTCTGTTTCGGGCTCATACGCATAGATCCATTATTCGTCACCTGTGACGATCTTATAAACGTCTTTTGAAGCACCGCGATCTTATTTCTTCAAAATTTCTTTGCACCAATCGACACGTTCCTTTTTTGTCAAATTGTTGATTGTCACACTGTGCGGGATCCATCGCGAACAAACCTTTTTTTACGGCCAGGTGTTCATGCAATATCGAATTTATGCTGGTGGAAGAAATGCCCAAGTATGCCTCTATTTCACGGTATATCACATGACGATCTTGCATTATCAGTTCACGCACGGCATCAATGTTCTCTGGCACAACGGCCGTTTTTGGAAGAAATTCAATACCTTTGTTTTTTTAGGCGAGCGTCGGCCACGATTGAATTAATTAAACCAGTTTTTCACAATGCTATAGGATGGCGCTTCATCGCCATACAAAGATTTAAGTTCATCGATGCACTTTTTTCGGGATAATCCACGTCGAAAGTTGTGAGAAATGATTGCACAAAAATGTTCACGAGTTAATTTCTATTTTATGCCATTTTTTTTTTTTTTTTTTTTTTTTTTTAAATAACCAACACTCAGGGGATGCCCCCTATACATGCGGTGCATTGCGTTGGCGAGTGGAAATTAATAGATCGGAGGGGGGAAAGAGGGAGTAATGTTTGTCGACGCTTGCCTTGAACTTCTGGATGTCGCAATTAGTGGGAAATACATTTGCCGGAAGTCGATTCCACATACGGACTGTACGAGCGAAAAACGAATTTGGGTGTTGTATTCCATCTTCGGCCTGATGAAAGTTGTATAGATATTGAGAAGATCAGTAGGAGTGAAGTATTTCTTGCACCGCTTTAAAAAGCCTATGCACTTAAGTGCTTCTTTCGACACTTCGAATACATGTCTCGCCCAACGAGCGTCACATTGTATTTTCATGACCAGAACATCGAGAGCTTCTGATTGTTCAATATCCGTACCATCGATAGAAATTGACGATATTGTTGGGTCAGCGAATCGCTTGTGAGACAACAAGCAGCACTGTGTCTTACGTGCATTAAAATCTACTCTATTCACTCGACTCCATTCGGAAATGGCCAGTAGATCCCGGCCAAGTGTCTCATCCATAATTCGTCTTTTGTCTTCAATATCCTGAAGGCTCGGCCTACGGTCGAATGAATATGAATGACAGAGGTTACTATCATCTGCGAAAGAGTAGATTGGATTCACGGTCTGACCCAATAGATCGTCAATGCAAATAAGAAATAAAGAGGGAGAAAGGGCAGAGCCCTGTGGTACACCTGCGGTCAGCCTATGTGTGTTGGATGAGAACCCATCTACAACAACTCTAATAGTGCGATCTCTAAGAAAGCTCGATATAAACCGAGCAAACGTATTACCGACACCAAAAGCGAACAGCTTTGATATGAGTGCACCGTACCAGACTCTATCAAAGACCTTGGAGATATCTAGAGCCACGACCTTACTCTCACCAAACTGGTGGATAGACCGACTCCAACGCTCCGACAAGAACGCCAACAGGTCTCCCGTAGAGCGGTTTCTACGGAAGCCATACTGTCGATTACTCAGCAAGTCGTTGGTCTCTAAATACCTCACAAGATGGTGGTTTACCATGCTCTCCATTACCTTGGAGAGCGCAGAGCAAATCGCAATTGGCCGGTAATTCGCAGGATTATTGGCTTCACCCTTTTTAGGGATCGGCTGGACGTTCGCAACCTTCCAACACGCTGGGAAAACTCCCGCACGGTAAGCAAGGTTGAAAAGGTTGCGTAATGGACGGGCTAGCGTCGACGAGCACTTACATAGGACAAGTGCAGAGATACCATCCGGGCCCGGGGATTTATTTACATCGAGGTTCGCAAGATGATTTTTTCCAAGTCACTGTAAACAACACAAATGATGGTCGTACGTCAAAACGTTCTGAGTACGTTTATGGTAAAAAAATGTCAATGGAAATGTCAGATGGCGCTAGGCAACACTAAGTGTTCCCTAGGTCAGAAATATATATAAAAATTCTCGTAAAAGAAAAAGTTTTAAGAGCTTTTAACCCCATGGTAACTTTTGGTCCACCCTGTATTTTCATATAGCCCCCAAAGGAATCTTCCCATTAGAGAGCACATACGTAATGAAGTTTATTGAATTCATTTTTTTGAAAAGTTCAAACTTGGTTCTTTTAAGTAAAGGGTGGTTCCATTTTAAGGGCCAATCATCCACTGTTGCCATTTCGTGCCACCATTCTGATCATTTAGTTCTTGAGTCAATTGCACCTTGTAAGCGTGTAAATGCCAGTCTTTATGCATAATGTTCATCAACGACGAGCGTGAGAGGTGCAATTGTTGGGCACGGCGACGAATTGAGGTGGACGGCTTTTCAGCCACACACACTATCGCGAACAGCAGCAATATTTCCTGTAGTACGAGCATGCACTGGTGTCTTCACATCTCCTACAGACTCGGTTTGTTTAAATTTTTGCACAATTTTTCCGATTGTACGCACATTTGGACGATTATATTGACCGAAAAAAATCACGAAGTGCACGATATGCGTTTTGATTTGAACGCCCATTTTCATAATAAGCCTGATTAACTTTAACGCGTTAATCGCTTGTGTATCTTTCAATGGTTCGAATTGAGTTAGTCTGAAATTGGTAAATATCCAATGAAATGCAGAAAAAAACTTGACGCTAAGGTGTGGTTTACATTTAACATCGGCCCTAAAAATTTAACCACCCTATTCTAGTCTAGAGTCTGCACCTACAACAAAGATTATTTCTGCAGTAAGCCAAAGAAGTAATACCATTTCATCTTCCCTTTGCTAAACACCTTTAAGGCCACAAATGTATTGCAGACGAATCTTAGTTTTTTTTCCTGAGTTTTACTCCATTTGGATTTCTCTGCACAACTCTTCCATAAACAGCAGCCATACCCGAGTAAGACCGACTACGGGAATAATTTCCTTAACATCACGTAACAGAGCAAAGCAATTTTTATATTCTCCAATTCCGAGAAGTTATGGTGCCCAAAGGCAGGACGGAATGAGTATATGAAAAGATAACTATTAGAGCAAAAAAAACATCTCCAGGAATATAATGAAAGGAATTATTAGGGAAGAACAAAAAGAAAAAAATGTACGAAATAGTTGAAATTAAAAAAAAAGAAAAGAAATAAGAAAGAAACCTAGTAATGTCGAAGGGAAACGTATTAGAAGTACATTTGAAAACCAAAGGATTTTTTAATTTAATTTAAAAAGAAATACACACACACACACTCCCTGAGTGTAAGCTACAACTTCCGTTTCCTGGTTGACACAATTTCCGTTGCCATTATCTCACTCTCCCTAGCTGCATCGTACCCCCCTCCCAGGGGCATCTACGCTTTGATGATGCTGACACAAGTGTGCGTGCAGTCATCAGACTCTAAAATGACCGCATGCCATGCAAGTTCCCTTAAAAAATTGAAGAGTTTGGTGTTTTTCGCAGTATCAGTGTTTTTCCCGTTTTCCCAGTCTTTTTTTGATGGCAAATATATGGCTATCACCACTGTGGCCAACATATGCCAAATATGACTTTTTTCCATGGCAGGCGGAACATGTATAGGGCCCACTTTGCTCCCCCCAAAAAAAAAGAATATCTCCCCCCACCATATCTCATCGGAATTACTGCCACTGCAGTAATAGCGTCGACTCGTGTTTCGCAATGACAAATACGTTATACGAATTTAAACAAAGTGCTGGATAGATGGATGGATGTTTGGATGAATGACTGGATGATGCACTCACTCGCTGGTAGTGGAAGGAGAACGAAGGAGGTACGCCTGGCTGAGGGTGCGACAAAACGACGAGTTGCGATATGAAGAGGTATTTCGATAACGAAACGAAACTTTTTCGCAAACAAAACGATAATAAATGACATTTCGCGCATTGAAATTGTGCTCCCAGAGGCACAGATGTGACAATTTATTTCTCGTCGAGATACACGCACGCCAGCACGCACACACTCAAATATTCACACACACATAGATACCCTCCCAACATTTGGAAGTTGCTTTCATCGGCCAATGCGTGACGCTTTAGCCACTTTCAGACGACAATTGGAAGATAGTTTAAATTTTTCAAGAACAATTTACTTTACAGTCGTCTTTAAATCATCCAGACGGCAATTGGAAGATTGTTTGTTGTTTACAACACCAACCGAAAATCACATGTGCCGTTATGGACATATTGAACAAAAACAAAATTATTCACTTCTGCAGTCGTAGAGACCGCGAAAACAATTAGAAGAAATGAGAACAATGCAAAAAAGAAGTTTTTAGACATCATCGATATTTTTGGTATTTAGTCTTCTGCTGTGATCGGCCAGTGATAAAGTGTGGTTTTGTTTTGTTATTGTTATTGTTGTAGTTTTTACATATTTTTTATCCCACAATATGAGTGAATTATCTGTAAAGGCAAAAAATAAAAAGCAAAAGAGAGGCAAATAAAATAATAACAAATATATATGGGAGTACAACGAGTGGTAAAAATGTAATAAAAAAAAATAATTGATGCAGGTCATATTGAAGAAAGTTGCGAACCCAGTGTTACTGGTCAAATGTTTTCATGTTATGATGTTTCGTCAAGTGATAGTTCAAGTGACTCTGAAGATTATGTTGATAGAAACAGTCGATTTGAGGAAAAAAGTTTTGTATCATAAGGCCACTTAAAATTGACTAAAAGGCACTATAAAGTGACTTCTGAAAGGCACTCAGTAGTAACTTCCTAGAAGGCACTAAGAAGTGGCTCTTTATAGTTACGCAGAAGTGGCTTCTGGAAGTTACCTCCGGGGGTACAACTTCTTTATACGGAAGACACTTCCGCGATAAGAAAATGGTATCGCAGACGAGGAATTTTAACTTCCTAACGTCACTTCCGCGATAGAAAATGTTGGCAGGGGAAGTTTCTTTCATCGTCCATCGTCCAATGCGTGAAGCTTTAGCCACTTCCAGACGACAATTGGAAGATAGTTTAAAATTTACAAGAACAATTTACTTTACAGTCGTCTTTAAATCATCCAGACGGCAATTGGAAGATTGTTTGTTGTTTACAACACCATCCGATAACAACAAATTACAGTTATGCCAAAGTCGCAGTGACTGCGAAAAAAATTAGAATCAAAAGAAACTTCCAAGAAGACACTAAGAAGTGACTCTTTGCAGTTACGCAGAAGTGATTTCTGGAAGTTAGCTCCGGGGCTACAACTTCTCGATACGGAAGACACTTCTGTGATAAGATAATGGTATCGCAGACGATGAGTTTTAACTTCCTAGCGCCACTATTTAGTCACTTCCGCGATAGAAAATGTTGGCAGGTCACTTGTATGTAGTATGTGAGTAGTAGGGAAATGGGGGACCAAAAAGACCAGTGTTGCCAGATCGGAGCAAATGCGTGAAATGAAATGGGGGACCAAAAAGACCAGTGTTGCCATATCAGAAAATCATGTAAAACCGCAGTTGGTTTGTGTCTATGCTAGGTAGGATGGTTGCGCCATCTTACGGTGATTAGTGGCAACTCTGTCTCTGTGGCAGATCGAATTATGTCGGGTGGTGTCAGCGCCGACTCTGGACTCTAGTTTGTTTTTTGTTGGGTATATTAATTTCAAATTGATAAGACCGTTATTTGATATTTAAAAACGCCTAAAAGCTGCAACAAAATAATTTTATATTTTTCCTCCTCACTTACACTTTTTTCCCACCACCCTCCTCTTTTTCCCTCTCCCACTACCCCCAATTCAATTCAATTCAAATCTCCTCTCCTCTACTCTCCTCTCTACTCTACTCTACTCTACTCTACTCTACTCAACTCTACTCTACTCTACTCTACTCCACTCAACTCTACTCTACTCTACTCTACTCTACTCTACTCTCTACTCTACTCTACTCTACTCTACTCTACTCTACTCTACTCTACTCTACTCTACTCTACTCTACTCTACTCTACTCTACTCTACTCTACTCTACTCTACTCTACTCTACTCTACTCTACTCTACTCTACTCTACTCTACTCTACTCTACTCTACTCTACTCTACTCTACTCTACTCTACTCTACTCTACTCTACTCTACTCTACTCTACTCTACTCTACTCTACTCTACTCTACTCTACTCTACTCTACTCTACTCTACTCTACTCTACTCTACTCTACTCTACTCTACTCTACTCTACTCTACTCTACTCTACTCTACTCTACTCTACTCTACTCTACTCTACTCTACTCTACTCTACTCTACTCTACTCTACTCTACTCTACTCTACTCTACTCTACTCTACTCTACTCTACTCTACTCTACTCTACTCTACTCTACTCTACTCTACTCTACTCAACTCTACTCTACTCTACTCTACTCTACTCCACTCAACTCTACTCTACTCTACTCTACTCTACTCTACTCTACTCTACTCTACTCTACTCTACTCTACTCTACTCTACTCTACTCTACTCTACTCTACTCTACTCTACTCTACTCTCTACTCTACTCTACTCTACTCTACTCTACTCTACTCTACTCTACTCTACTCTACTCTCCTCTCTACTCTACTCTACTCTACTCTACTCTACTCTACTCTACTCTCTACTCTACTCTACTCTACTCTACTCTACTCTACTTTACTCTACTCTACTCTACTCTACTCTACTCTCCTAGTTACGGGGGTCTTAAAAGGAATCTCATAGACATTGAACACTTTCGTTGTGTGTCCAATTTTTTGAGAATTTTAGACTTCAAATTTGAGGCGAGAGAACACGTAAAAATTTAAGTATGTGGTGGTGGTTACATCACTCTCCTTGGAGAATCGTATAATGGGGGAATTTATAACAATATTCAATCAACTTGCCCGTTTAACAATTTGATGGCAACTCCGACTCTGGACTCTAATTTATTTTTTGTCTGCGTATATTAATTTCAAATTGATAACACCGTTATTTTATATTTAAAAACGCCTAAAAGCTGCAACAAAATAATTTTATATTTTTTCCATAATATTTTGTTTTGTTGATTAATCATTTCATAATCTAGAACTTTCTATATTATTCTAGAATTTTCAAAATATTTTTGTTTTGTGGTTAAACAATTGCTACTTACGTAAAAATATTATTGTGGTTTTATGTTTACAAAAAACAAATGTTATGGTTTCCAAAAATTTTGTCTTGTTGATTAATCATTTCATTCAAAAATATATTAATCTAGAACTTTCTGGAATAATCTAGAATTTTCTGACGCATATATCAGAATATATGTTTTTATTACTATAACTATTTCTATTACTATTACTCTTACTATTCCTATTACTATAAATATTACTAAACTTGCCCGTTTATCAGAATCATTTAAACTTAAATTAGAGTTATTACAATCATTAGCAAAATTAGAATCAATAACATTATTCACATCATTTTCATTATTAGAATTATTATTATTATTGGTAGTGTTACATAATATTGTGATAAAAAAACATTTTATCATCATCGAGGCTATACAAATTATCATATCAAGTTTGTAATGACCCCATGAACGCACGCCTTTTTACATCTTTAGATTTTTTAAATTCCTTGCAGTTTTCAGTATTAATTGAATACATTTTGGATCGAAGGCCTACAAATTCTTTCATAATATTTAAATTTTTTATTTAAGGAGGGAAATTTAAAAACATTATCTTGGGGATATTCCGATGTATCAAACTCCTTGGTGATATCATTACGAATATCATTGTAAAAGTCTAATGACCGAATTGTGTATACAAAGGAAGAAGTATTCATATAGTTTATTGATATATTATCTCCAAATTTGGCTTTCATATATCTATAATGGAAATCATATATTTTCCACTTGGATAATTCTAGCACTACAAATCCTAAATACATTGGTTTATTATATTGATTAGAAACGCGATCTAATTGTATAGCAAACAAGTTTTCAGAAAACTTTGTTATACTATGAAAGTTAGGTTTTACAGTTAACGCTCTAACACCTAAAAGTTTCTTATAAGTGGTTTCCCACTGTGAAACAATTTTAATATCTTTACGCTTATCAACGTTTTCCATAGTCTTGCCGTAAACTGCGTTATTGATCAAATTAAAAAAATCTTTCTCAAATGCATTCTTTGCTAAAGTTCTATGATAAGTATTTAAATCTATATACTTTTTCAACCAATCCGATTGATTAAATTTTAATATTCTATGTACTTTCGTTAAAATAAGGCCATATTCTAAACATTGCTTCAGATTTCTATAGTGTATAGCATATCTTGTTTTACAATGCAAATCGGCAATGAGTTTGAAACATTTCGATCCTCCAATTTTTTTTGGATTGTGGACAAAATGGAAGATCGTTTTGCTCATCGTGGAGACTGATGGGGTAATCTAAATCAACTTCCAAAATGTATCCTGTTGGCGATGTGTCATATATTTCGTATACATCAAAGTTTAGAAATTCATTTGATTGATCATCAATCCACTCAAAGCCACCATATGGAAGATAACTTGACATTGCCCAGCCATACAAATTCTTCGCATCCAAATACATTAGATACTCTGAAGACTTATTAATGTCATAGTCCTCTAAATATTTATTATTCGCTTTGGAATATCATAGCGATCATGTTGGAACAGATATGAGTTTGGAAACATTTCACGAAATATGTCGAGAATGTTGGAGGGATATATTTGGATTTCTAATGATTTATAAAGATGATGAATTGAATGAGGGGCGTTATAGAAAGCAATTTAATACATTCATAACAATATAAAACTGTTTGAATAGTATATGCATATATTAGTACAGCACTACCCTTTTAAACTGTTGGATCGAGAACTGATCTGATACCCGTTAGCTGATATCTGTTAGCTGTTACCTGATACCTGTTAGCTGATACCTGTTAGCTGTTGCCTGTTAGCTGATACCTCATTATCAAATTGCAATAAATCATGACGTCTGAAAAAGTGTTGACAGAGTTGATAAAGACGAGGAAAGAATTGAGAAAAAAAATTAAAAGCATAAAAATGGGCGAAGCAGATACTCTAAATCAATTGGAGGAGACATTTAAACCTATAACACAGCCGTTAAAACAATTCATTAGCGAAAGTAAGAAAGTTCCATTGAAGCGTTACAATAGAAATTTGAATAATGCAGATAAATTTATTCCCAACATGATGTTAAAAAGATCGATAGAAGATGATCCCTATGATGATATGAATAAAAAAAGATTGAGAAAAGTCGATGACTATGATGATGATGTTGAATATAATGATATGTTTAATAAATCATTAATAAAGAAGGAAACAAGTACTCCCAAAAGATTAGAAAAAGATGAGTCAAACGATGAATTTTTCTCTGAACACGATTTCTCACAAGCCAATAATGATGATTATGATGATACATCAAACATAATGAATTTAACGGAGTTGGCAAGAAAAAACAAATTGGATACAAACTATGGAACACACAAAAATAAGTATAGCGGTGAATGGATGTTTGGTGATAGCCTTTTAAAGTTAAGTGAAGATAAAGTTAAAATCGGCAATGAGAATTGGGCTCTCACTCCAGGACTATTCGAATTATTGTTCGTTATTAAACCTCAAAATTATGATGAAACTGATTTAGTTATCTATAAAAATATATTGCTGAAAACTAATGCATACAGACGAGATTATAAGTCTGATGGTCAGATAAAGGGTTCACGAGGCTATAAATATAAAAAAATTATAAGCAAACTGTTGAATGTTAATAAGAGCAAAGCATTAGCGAACGATTCTAAACATAAAGGAGCCGGTTTGATTAAATTAAATCCATATAAAACAAACTATTTATATTGGGATGATCCGAATGAGCTAGTATATCGTCTCAGACTGTTGATTGCATCACAAGCAGCCGGACACACTAATCATAATAACGAAATTGTATCGATTATTGAAGAGTTACGAGAAGCTGATATAATTATATAGTCGAATGAGATTATGCCTGTAGACAAATTTGGTCACTTTAGTAACTATAAGAAGGAGGCATTAAGGAAGGATATGCCTAAATGGATTGGCTTTACTCTCGACAAAGACAAAAATATTAATTTTCAAAACAAAAGACTTAAGAACATCAGCAGTCCGCTCGAAGAAACGGATGCGGTTAACAAAGCTTTTCTTTTTAGACAAATCAAAAACGAGCAGAACATATTGAAAAAAGGTTTAAACTTTGAGATTATTCGCATTACAGGCGAGCTATCAGCATTGAAATCACAAATTAAAAATATATATGAGGTGCTACCTATGACCTTGGAGATTATCCCCCTTAGAGAGGAGCTATCAACATTTAAATTATAAACTAAAAATATTATCAGCATCGAGCAAAAAAATATTAAAGAACGGGATACACTTGGAGACTATTCGTCTTAGAGAGGAGCTATCAACATTGAGATCACAAATTAAAAATATCCTTGAGGTGCTAAAATAACATGGATGAAAAACGAATGCTTGTGAACGAATTACATAAACAAGCTCGCAAACGATTTTTACGATGAAGAGGACAGAACTTGGCAGCGGTGAATATCAATTAGTGAAGGAGTCGCCGGATGGAAAGCCTACTAAATTTAGGATAGAGGCGATTAAATAAATATATATATCGAAAGAAAAATAAAAGAACTAAATATAAAACAAAAAATGAGATGAGTTTTCAATCAATTTATTTTATTTATTTCTTTATTTAATATTACAATATTTCATTTTTCTTAATCCAAGAATTATGTTCATTTGAAAAGCCCAACCACTTGACAAACGCTCGATCTCCAACAGTTTTTAAAATTTTCTCAACGAGGTATGACTTTGGATAGCGAGTACGGGAAAGCTTCTTATTATAGAATTCTCCTTTAATTGGATTTCCTTGATAATCTTCTAAAGTGTATGTGGTGGGAAAGGTATTTTGTATTGAGTTGATTTTGAATATTTCAGTTGTCCAGTTGGGGGTAAATCCTTTTTCGAAAATATGTTTGTACTTGCTGATGCGTACATGATCACCAACACGGTATTTTGATGGTGGATGAATTTTATAATGATTGTAAACAGTCTCCAACAATTTCTTCTCATTAGATTTATTAACTTGTGTGGGTGCCATTTTAATTGTGCGATAATATTTTTTATTATACTCTTTAATCAAATCCTTAGACTTATCAAGCCAATGATATGACCCATCATAACTGAACTCTTTCCACATCATACCCTTTAGAGTTCTATTAAATCGTTCTATAGTGGATGCTTTCATAACACTGAATGTAGAGTAATAATTTATTTTATGTGCTTTCATTAAATCATTAAAGTGTTTATTAAAGAATTCTTTGCCATCATCAGTTTGCAGATTTTTTGGTATTCGTACACATTTTAAAATGTTGTATATAGCTTCAAGCAAATTTTGAGAATGTATCGACGACTGTTAAGAGATATCGATATCCTTTATTTTGTCTTGAGTAACTCCCCATTTCAACTAAATCTGCTTGCCATAAGTCATCTATACCCTTCATCACAACTCTTCGTCGTAAAAATAGTTTGCGAGCCTGTTTATGTAATTCATTCACAAGTATTCGTTTTTCATCCATGTTTAGGTAGCACCTCATATATATTTTTAATTTGTGATTTCAATGCTGATAGCTCGCCTGTAATGTGAATAATCTCAAAGTTTAAACCTTTTTTCAATATGTTCTGCTCGTTTTTGATTTGTCTAAAAAGAAAAGCTTTGTTAACCGCATCCGTTTCTTCGAGCGGACTGCTGATGTTCTTAAGTCTTTTGTTTTGAAAATTAATATTTTTGTCTTTGTCGAGAGTAAAGCCAATCCATTTAGGCATATCCTTCCTTAATGCCTCCTTCTTATAGTTACTAAAGTGACCAAATTTGTCTACAGGCATAATCTCATTCGACTATATAATTATATCAGCTTCTCGTAACTCTTCAATAATCGATACAATTTCGTTATTATGATTAGTGTGTCCGGCTGCTTGTGATGCAATCAACAGTCTGAGACGATATACTAGCTCATTCGGATCATCCCAATATAAATAGTTTGTTTTATATGGATTTAATTTAATCAAACCGGCTCCTTTATGTTTAGAATCGTTCGCTAATGCTTTGCTCTTATTAACATTCAACAGTTTGCTTATAATTTTTTTATATTTATAGCCTCGTGAACCCTTTATCTGACCATCAGACTTATAATCTCGTCTGTATGCATTAGTTTTCAGCAATATATTTTTATAGATAACTAAATCAGTTTCATCATAATTTTGAGGTTTAATAACGAACAATAATTCGAATAGTCCTGGAGTGAGAGCCCAATTCTCATTGCCGATTTTAACTTTATCTTCACTTAACTTTAAAAGGCTATCACCAAACATCCATTCACCGCTATACTTATTTTTGTGTGTTCCATAGTTTGTATCCAATTTGTTTTTTCTTGCCAACTCCGTTAAATTCATTATGTTTGATGTATCATCATAATCATCATTATTGGCTTGTGAGAAATCGTGTTCAGAGAAAAATTCATCGTTTGACTCATCTTTTTCTAATCTTTTGGGAGTACTTGTTTCCTTCTTTATTAATGATTTATTAAACATATCATTATATTCAACATCATCATCATAGTCATCGACTTTTCTCAATCTTTTTTTATTCATATCATCATAGGGATCATCTTCTATCGATCTTTTTAACATCATGTTGGGAATAAATTTATCTGCATTATTCAAATTTCTATTGTAACGCTTCAATGGAACTTTCTTACTTTCGCTAATGAATTGTTTTAACGGCTGTGTTATAGGTTTAAATGTCTCCTCCAATTGATTTAGAGTATCTGCTTCGCCCATTTTTATGCTTTTAATTTTTTTTCTCAATTCTTTCCTCGTCTTTATCAACTCTGTCAACACTTTTTCAGACGTCATGATTTATTGCAATTTGACAATGAGGTATCAGCTAACAGGCAACAGCTAACAGGTATCAGCTAACAGGTATCAGGTAACAGCTAACAGATATCAGCTAACGGGTATCAGATCAGTTCTCGATCCAACAGTTTAAAAGGGTAGTGCTGTACTAATATATGCATATACTATTCAAACAGTTTTATATTGTTATGAATGTATTAAATTGCTTTCTATAACGCCCCTCATTCAATTCATCATCTTTATAAATCATTAGAAATCCAAATATATCCCTCCAACATTCTCGACATATTTCGTGAAATGTTTCCAAACTCATATCTGTTCCAACATGATCGCTATGATATTCCAAAGCGAATAATAAATATTTAGAGGACTATGACATTAATAAGTCTTCAGAGTATCTAATGTATTTGGATGCGAAGAATTTGTATGGCTGGGCAATGTCAAGTTATCTTCCATATGGTGGCTTTGAGTGGATTGATGATCAATCGAATGAATTTCTAAACTTTGATGTATACGAAATATATGACACATCGCCAACAGGATACATTTTGGAAGTTGATTTAGATTACCCCATCAGTCTCCACGATGAGCAAAACGATCTTCCATTTTGTCCACAATCCAAAAAAAATTGGAGGATCGAAATGTTTCAAACTCATTGCCGATTTGCATTGTAAAACAAGATATGCTATACACTATAGAAATCTGAAGCAATGTTTAGAATATGGCCTTATTTTAACGAAAGTACATAGAATATTAAAATTTAATCAATCGGATTGGTTGAAAAAGTATATAGATTTAAATACTTATCATAGAACTTTAGCAAAGAATGCATTTGAGAAAGATTTTTTTAATTTGATCAATAACGCAGTTTACGGCAAGACTATGGAAAACGTTGATAAGCGTAAAGATATTAAAATTGTTTCACAGTGGGAAACCACTTATAAGAAACTTTTAGGTGTTAGAGCGTTAACTGTAAAACCTAACTTTCATAGTATAACAAAGTTTTCTGAAAACTTGTTTGCTATACAATTAGATCGCGTTTCTAATCAATATAATAAACCAATGTATTTAGGATTTGTAGTGCTAGAATTATCCAAGTGGAAAATATATGATTTCCATTATAGATATATGAAAGCCAAATTTGGAGATAATATATCAATAAACTATATGAATACTTCTTCCTTTGTATACACAATTCGGTCATTAGACTTTTACAATGATATTCGTAATGATATCACCAAGGAGTTTGATACATCGGAATATCCCCAAGATAATGTTTTTAAATTTCCCTCCTTAAATAAAAAATTTAAATATTATGAAAGAATTTGTAGGCCTTCGATCCAAAATGTATTCAATTAATACTGAAAACTGCAAGGAATTTAAAAAATCTAAAGATGTAAAAAGGCGTGCGTTCATGGGGTCATTACAAACTTGATATGATAATTTGTATAGCCTCGATGATGATAAAATGTTTTTTCATCACAATATTATGTAACACTACCAATAATAATAATAATTCTAATAATGAAAATGATGTGAATAATGTTATTGATTCTAATTTTGCTAATGATTGTAATAACTCTAATTTAAGTTTAAATGATTCTGATAAACGGGCAAGTTTAGTAATATTTATAGTAATAGGAATAGTAAGAGTAATAGTAATAGAAATAGTTATAGTAATAAAAACATATATTCTGATATATGCGTCAGAAAATTCTAGATTATTCCAGAAAGTTCTAGATTAATATATTTTTGAATGAAATGATTAATCAACAAGACAAAATTTTTGGAAACCATAACATTTGTTTTTTGTAAACATAAAACCACAATAATATTTTTACGTAAGTAGCAATTGTTTAACCACAAAACAAAAATATTTTGAAAATTCTAGAATAATATAGAAAGTTCTAGATTATGAAATGATTAATCAACAAAACAAAATATTATGGAAAAAATATAAAATTATTTTGTTGCAGCTTTTAGGCGTTTTTAAATATAAAATAACGGTGTTATCAATTTGAAATTAATATACGCAGACAAAAAATAAATTAGAGTCCAGAGTCGGAGTTGCCATCAAATTGTTAAACGGGCAAGTTGATTGAATATTGTTATAAATTCCCCCATTATACGATTCTCCAAGGAGAGTGATGTAACCACCACCACATACTTAAATTTTTACGTGTTCTCTCGCCTCAAATTTGAAGTCTAAAATTCTCAAAAAATTGGACACACAACGAAAGTGTTCAATGTCTATGAGATTCCTTTTAAGACCCCCGTAACTAGGAGAGTAGAGTAGAGTAGAGTAAAGTAGAGTAGAGTAGAGTAGAGTAGAGTAGAGTAGAGTAGAGTAGAGTAGAGTAGAGTAGAGTAGAGTAGAGAGTAGAGTAGAGTAGAGTAGAGTAGAGTAGAGTAGAGTAGAGTAGAGTAGAGTAGAGTAGAGTAGAGTAGAGTAGAGTAGAGTAGAGTAGAGTAGAGTAGAGTAGAGTAGAGTAGAGAGGAGAGTAGAGTAGAGTAGAGTAGAGTAGAGTAGAGTAGAGTAGAGTAGAGTAGAGTAGAGTAGAGTAGAGTAGAGTAGAGTAGAGTAGAGTAGAGTAGAGTAGAGTAGAGTAGAGTAGAGTAGAGTAGAGTAGAGTAGAGTAGAGTAGAGTAGAGTAGAGTAGAGAGTAGAGTAGAGTAGAGTAGAGTAGAGTTGAGTGGAGTAGAGTAGAGTAGAGTAGAGTAGAGTTGAGTAGAGTAGAGTAGAGTAGAGTAGAGTAGAGTAGAGTAGAGTAGAGTAGAGTAGAGTAGAGTAGAGTAGAGTAGAGTAGAGTAGAGTAGAGTAGAGTAGAGTAGAGTAGAGTAGAGTAGAGTAGAGTAGAGTAGAGTAGAGTAGAGTAGAGTAGAGTAGAGTAGAGTAGAGTAGAGTAGAGTAGAGTAGAGAGTAGAGTAGAGTAGAGTAGAGTAGAGTAGAGTAGAGTAGAGTAGAGTAGAGTAGAGTTGAGTGGAGTAGAGTAGAGTAGAGTAGAGTAGAGTAGAGTAGAGTAGAGTAGAGTAGAGTAGAGTAGAGTAGAGTTGAGTTGAGTAGAGTAGAGTAGAGTAGAGTAGAGAGGAGAGTAGAGGAGAGGAGATTTGAATTGAATTGAATTGGCGGTAGTGGGAGAGGGAAAAAGAGGAGGGTGGTGGGAAAAAAGTGTAAGTGAGGAGGAAAAATATAAAATTATTTTGTTGCAGCTTTTAGGCGTTTTTAAATATCAAATAACGGTCTTATCAATTTGAAATTAATATACCCAACAAAAAACAAACTAGAGTCCAGAGTCGGCGCTGACACCACCCGACATAATTCGATCTGCCACAGAGACAGAGTTGCCACTAATCACCGTAAGATGGCGCAACCATCCTACCTAGCATAGACACAAACCAACTGCGGTTTTACATGATTTTCTGATATGGCAACACTGGTCTTTTTGGTCCCCCATTTCATTTCACGCATTTGCTCCGATCTGGCAACACTGGTCTTTTTGGTCCCCCATTTCCCTACTACTTATGTGTGTGTACAATGAAATGTTTTTGTAATAGAGTTGCAAAAAACGTCTAAAACACTCTGAATAAAGTCAAGATTCTCTTTCGTCCATACTCGTTGGAGACGCGATGGCGGCTTTTTTTGGTGACAAATTTTCCAAGAGTACTTTCTAAAATGATAAAAGCGGTTCTGAACATCGATAGGGCTAAGTTGGGGTTATATACTTATAAAGGGTGTCCTAAGAAGAGCGCAATTTTTAAATTTTAAATTAAACACAGATATTTAAGAAAAAATCGTGAAACTTTATTATATCGTAAAGTAGACAGAATGAGGTTATGTATGGAACAATATATCGTGCAGATGGCCGCCGCGGCTTTGCTGGCATGCACGCGATCTTTTAATGCAATTTTCAATGACCGTTTTGCATGAATGCTGCGGTATTTCATTAATGCAGCGTCCAATTTCGTCTTTTAAGGCTTGAGTCGTCGTCGGCTTATTCGCGTAAACCATCGACTTCAAAAAACCCCAAAGAAAAAAATCTAATGGTGCTAAATCGCACGATCTAGACGGCCAATTCTGATCTCCAAAACGCGAAATAACACGACCGGGAAATGACTGATGCAGCAATTGAATTGTTTCTCTGGCTGTATGACATGTGGCGCCGTCTTGTTGGAACCACATGCCCTCCACATTCATTTCTTCAATTCTAGGCAAGAAAAAACTGGTTATCATTTCACGATACCAAACACCATTGACTGTTTGCGCTTGACCTGCCTCATTTTCCTAAAAAAAAGGTCCAATGATTCCTCCAGCCCAAAAACCACACCACACAGTGACACGTTGAGGATGCATTTGCTTCTCGTGAATCACTCGAGGATTTTCCGCACCCCAAATGCGACAATTCTGCCTATTAACGAAGCCATCAAGATGAAAACGGGCCTCGTCACTGAATTGGGTATTGGAGAGACAACATTTTCATGTTGTCTCTCCAATACCCAATTAACGAACTTCCTTTCGTGTAGCGCTCCGTTTTTACTAACCTCGTACCTTCTACTAACAAACAATAACAGTTGTTAAAATGTCAAACAATGACACTTCGAATGTTGCCAGATTTAAAAATTGCGTTCTTCTTGGGACACCCTTTATATACTTTAGGCTAAAAGTCGACTTTTCGACTATTACAATAAAAATCAGAATTTGTCATTGCGAAACTTTTAGACTTTTTTGTAGAAAAAAGTCGATTTACTCTCCGATATGTGAGTCATAAGTTGCCCTTATACGAGGAACAAGCCCCGCATGGACCTATTTCTATTTGTAAGGAACTTCGTATGAAAATCATATTTTTTAATTTACTTATATTAATAATTTCTAATGAGTTTCACATGAAAAACGCTTAAAAAGGATTGTTGTGTAGATTTTCCCTCGTCCAACATATTTTGTGTGCAGTTGTAGCATCGATGTATAAGTGTTGAATGATCTGCATAAATTGGACTGTTACAGAAAGAGCAACAGCACATAGGGAACCGATTTGTTGTCACAACCGATTTTTTTTTGCCAATCGAATGTCGGTGGTGGCACGTTCTATCCATGTTTTCCATCGCTACAACCAAATGTTGATTGGGTACACAGCAATTTTCAGTAGAGGGAACAGATACCATTTATTAGAGAGAAAAAGTGTCGGTAATATTAATTAAACATGATTATAAAAACTGAATATGCACTTAGTACCCAGTAAACCAAATTTGCCGAAAAAGTCTGATATCAGACAATTCTGAACAATATCTGAACTCTATCGAGAATTCTTATCGAAATCGTTACAAATTCTGTTCGATTTGTCTGACGATTTTTTATTTTTTTTGTTAAGAAATATCTGAACGAATTCGGCCCGAATTCTGTTAGACTTATCTGTGGGATTTTTATTAATGTTTTGTTCAGACTTCTCTTATCGAACTCGCAACGAATTCTGAACTATTTTTCTGAGGTGGTCTATTCGTTTAAAATTTTTGTTTTTTGCTTCATATTTTACAGTTGTTGGTCTTGTGTTCAGACCTGTCGGAACTAATTCTGAACGAATTCTTAGCTGTTTGTCTGAGGTATTTTTATATTTCAAATTCAAATTCTGAACGTTTGATTAGCTTAGCTGTGCGAGGGATTTTTATTGTGTTCGGTGGAAAACTCTACTGCCGGCAGTTCTCGTTAAATGCAAAACTGGTTGCCCTTAAGTGTATAGCCACTAAACATAGTTACAGCACAATTATTGCTTGCGAAACTGCAGGCACCCCTGCTTGTAACTAATAGTCTTTCCGAACGCTTTTTGAAAATGTTTTACAACTTTTTTTTTGAAGAACAAAAATGTTTTCTTCTTTTTGGTTGTTTACATTCAGGATTTACCATGACATAAGCTCAGAATTCGGTTCGTAATGTCGGTAAAAACATTAGAATTTAATAAGACGTAATGCATGAATTCTGACCGAAATGGTTCAGAATTAGTTGAGAACTCGATACGACAAATCGAAAATTCCTTTCGAATTTCCCAAGACTACAGTTGAGAATTCGGTCAGAAATCGGTTCGAAATGTCGGCAAAAACATCAGAATTCCCTCAGAGAAGTAGTTCAGAATTCGTGTCAACCCTCTCATATGTTTTTCGTTACGAACTCGCTAAGAATTCGGATCCGAAATCGCAACAATTTGCCGATTGTCGTACAGAATTCTGACCGAATTCTGAAGGTTTGGTTTGCTGGGATGTCTGTGTACAATGAAATGGTTTTGTAATAGAGTTTCAAAAAAAGCGCCAAAAACACTGTGGCAAAAAATCAAGATTTCCTTTCTAATATATAACAAAAGATTCTAAACATCATTAGGGCCAAGTGGGCTTAAATACTTAAGGCAGTTAGTCGACTTTTCGACGAAAGTCCACTTTTTTATTTTTCAGTATAAAAAAGTTGTTAGGTCCTGGGACTGGTGTGGGGACTTTTTTACGTCCTGGACCAAACCGCTCGACTTTTAACGCTGTTTATGCTATACAGATTAAACAGATTAAAATCATATAAAATCTCTCTGTAGGATGCTAAAACCCCTTAATGGAAGATATATTTGTATAAAGGCTATATCAACATACCCTTTATCCTTTAGTTAAACCAATACTAAAGCCCCTATTTCATTGTAATCTGATTAAAATCGATGCCCATTCGGAAGGTTTATTTGTATACAGGCTATATTAAAATGTAGCCACTGATTACTTAGGTTCATGAACTTGTATCACAATCGAGTTTTTGGCCAACCAATTGATTGAGGTAGCGTGTACCTCAACTACACCGAGTGCTTATTAGTTCACTGTAATTTTTTTTGTAAGTGAAACTGAAATATCGGCTATAGTGACGAATTATCCAAATTGCTCGGAAAGTGTTTTGGGATTTATAAATAGTACAACCACCAGTGCGGTGGTACCATAGGCCCGCATGGACCTACAGAATGGGCCACAAGTTACCATGGGGTTAAAAACTTTAATAACATTTTCGTTTATTAATTTTTATTTTATTTTTTCTTATGCAGGGTGGAGCACGGTAAATTGCTTATTTGGGAATGAAATAAAAAAAATATGAACCCTACAAAAAATTATTTTATATTTTAATTATATTGAACAGTAAGGGAATTTTTAAATTACATGGTTTTCCATAGTCTATCTGGCAAATGTCAACCTTCGCTATCCACATCCACCTGTGTCCTCTAGTTGAATTGCCTCAAGAGCCGGCTGAAAAAAATCCAGGAAATGCCAAGAGCTAGTGACTGCTTTCTAGCAGATGTTTTGTGATGTTGAAATTTCTCCCAGGTCCCCTTCGTTTTCTGAAGTTTTTATGAACTCTAACAAGCATGTCGACTGGCATTCTGCCACTTTCAGCCTCAATATTGTTAATAAGGTCTTCCAAGGTGTTGGGACGGTTGATATACACCTTGGACTTCAGGTAACCCCAAAGGAAAAAATCGCATGGGACTAAGTCTTGTAAGCGTGCCGGCGGTCAGTTCACATCACCCCTCAAAGAAATAGGCAGTCCAGGAAACATTTGGCTCAAACAATTCATGGTAACCCTAGCTGTGTGTGCAGTGGCACCATCCTGTTGGAACCATGAATCCTCTAATTGCATTGCCTCAAGAGCCGGCTGAAAAAAATCCAGGAAATGCCAAGAGCTAGTGACTGCTAGCAGAGCGTTTCGAAGATTGCAGTACTGCTGCTACTGCTGCTACATCAGGCCAAAGATGGAATACAACTGCCATATATGGGCAGGTGCTCCAAAATCATCCTTGCAGCTTCTGGACCGTGTTCAAAGGAGAGCGATGGTGCTGATAGGAAACAGTAGGGTATCCAACTCTATTGTTTCCCTGGAGTATCGTCGGAATGTGGGTTGTGTGTCGCTGTTCTATCGCTACATTCGTGGCCTTATTCCTGACGTGAAGATGTTCGGCAGGAATACACGACTTTCCGGAAATTCACACCCATTTGTTATCGATTGGCCGGTTGACCACACTATACACTACAGATCGAATTCGTTTTTCGCCCGTACTGTTCGTATGTGGAATCGACTTCCGGCAAATGTATTTCCCACCAATTACGACATCCAGAAATTCGAGGCGAATTTCAATAAACATTACTCCCTCTTTCCCCCCTTCGATCCCTTGCTTTCCAACGACCAACAAAATGTATTGCATGTATAGGGGAAAACCCCTGAGTGTTGGCTAAACAAAAAAAAGGAACACGTCCGCGTGGGGGAACAGCGAATCGTTAACGAAAAGCACGCTGCACTGCAATGATCTAGAGCGCATTTGAAAAATATGCTTCGACACAAAATGAGCTCTTCTCACGTGTCCAATGCATAATGGCAACTGAAAGGCAGACGAATACAAATCTTCCGTCAGCCACTATAAGCCACGCACACTCTCCACTCTCTTCGACCAACAGTGCTGCCACAGCCTGCAGTGAAAAAAGAGCAATTTACCTCCTTTACTATAGAAAAACCTTCGATATTAATAAGAAACAGAGGACATAGATCAATTTAGTTACCGAAGGTTCTAAGTGCGCTCTGTATTCACTATGCACTAGGAATAATAATCAGAGTATGCTGTTAATCGTATTATAAAGGAAATCTATTTTAAATTGATGATAATACTAAGTAGAACAACTTTGATTTAGATACAACTTTGATTTAGAATTTGAAAAAAAAGTACTAATATTTTTTACAAATTTCTGGTTTTATTCGAAAGGTTGAACCTTGTCATTTAATAATGGAACACAATATCATTTATACACACAGAGAAAAATCAGTCGGAAATCGGTTGGATAAACCGAATTTCTGTTGCAATAACCAACATTCTATATTATATCATGGTGGTGGTTGCTACAACCATATCACGGTATTTACAGCCAGTAACGCAGTTATACAAACTAAATTTAGTTTATCTATAGGTTGCGACAACTAGAGGTTATGGCAACCAACCAATTGATGTACATGCTACTTTAATACAAACAATTGGTGGTGACCACATATTAGTTCTTGGTAATGACCAAACCCTGTTTAGTTTGCTCTTGTAACATAATATTGGTTATTCCAACATCAACATATACGAGGGCGGTTCGGAAACTTTTTAGCCTAGCACAAAAAGCGAGGTATAAACAGAAAAAAGTTAAGTGTTTTGGAAACTTCCATCTCTATAAACACATGTTAAATTTTGTTTCGATCTGGCAACTCCTTCACAAAAGACGCATTCGCGATTTTTTTACAATGGGAAAATTAGAAATGCGTGGTGTCATTAAATATTTACATAAAAAAGGTCTATCGGGGCAAGAAATTCATAATGATATGGTGAATGTGTTAGATGAAAGTGCTCCTTCATATGCAACAGTAAAAAATTGGGTTGCTGAATTTAAACGTGGTCGAACAAGCATTGAAGATGAACCACGTAGTGGGCGTCCAAAAACAGCAACAACAACAGAAATTTTAGCCAAAGTGCATGATATGGTAATAAATGATCGACGAATAAAAGTGCGTGAAATAGCTAATATCATGGGCATCTCAAATGATCGAGTCCATTTAATTTTGCATGAAGAACTACAGATGAAAAAGCTTTCTGCAAGATGGGTGCCGCACTTGTTAACAGTCGACCAAAAACGCATAAGAATGAACATTTCTCAAGCTTGTTTGGATCGTTTTCAGCGAAATAAAATGGATTTTAAGCGTCGTTTCATAACTGTTGATGAGACATGGATCCACCACTATACTCCAGAGACAAAAAAACAATCCAAACAATGGACTGAAGCTGGAGGAAGTGCCCCAAATAAGGCAAAAACAATTCAATCGGCTGGTAAGGTTATGGCAACGGTTTTTTTTGGGACTTCAAAGGTATTTTATTGATTGACTATCTGCAAAAGGGTAAAAAAATAAATTCAGAGTACTATTGCAACCTTTTAGATCAATTAAATGTACAAATTCGAGAAAAACGCCCTGGCTTACAACACAAAAAAATAATTTTTCATCAAGACAACGCACCAGCGCACAAGAGTGTTTTAACAATGGCTAAAATCAACGAATTAAAGTACGACTTGCTTGGTCACTCACCTTATTCTCCTGGTTTAGCTCCCAGTGACTTTTACCTGTTCCCAAATCTAAAAAAATTCCTTGCTGGCAAGCGTTTTACCTCAAATGAAGATGCAATTACAGTTGTAAACCGCTATTTTGAAGACCTTGAGGAAAACTATTTTAATTAAGGGATAGAATTGCTAGATAAGCGTTGGACTAACTGTATTGAAGTTCCCGGAGATTATATTGAAAAATAAAAATATTTTTGAAAAACTAACTATTCTCTTTCATTGATAGGCTAAGAACTTTCCGAACCGCCCTCGTAAAACCTATAATATTTTATCGGTTTTAGTCCCAACAAATCTTTGTGTTCGACGAAAAGATATTTTGAAATCTCCCAAAAATGTATAAAAACCCAAAAAAGGGGTCAGACAGCTTAAGTTCCATGGGTTTGACGGTTAATGCTTCTTAACGATACTGCCATATAAATAAACGAACTATAAATAAAAAATAAATAAAAAAATATTTTCCAGAATATATAAACAGGCCTAACTGTCATTTATCGACATTACTCAGACTTGAGCAGAATTTTCGCAATAGAGTCCCCACCTTACAACCACTATTTTTTTATAATTTCCCTAGTTACGGCCACCTAAAGCTTGACAATAACAATAACTATTGTAATTTATCTTTATTTATTCTTTTCCGACTAGGTCTTCACTGCAATGCTTATTAAAACATTTATCCAAAGACGTATTTATTTTACTGATCAGTTGACCCACTGCAGGGCGGTAAAATATTACATTTTTTCCAACACTTATTAGTATCTAAATTAACAACCGATACATGTACAAAATCGGTTGCAATAACCATCTGTCTGTTAGGATAAGCGATACTTGTTTCCTTTAACCGAAAGTCTCCGTTTCTTCTACTGAAAATTGCTGTGTACCCAATCAACATTCGGTTGTAACGATGGAATACATGGATAGTTGGTGCATCAACCAACATTCGGTTGGAAAAAAAATTCGGTTGTGGCAACAAATCTTTTCTCTGTGTGTGGGCATTTGGAAATTTTAAAGGCTTTGACACATGGAGGTAGGGTTCCCAAGTGATGCCCAAACAATCTCTAGGGACCCAAAAATCAGCCACCTTGAACTATGGACATACGTGTATTAAAAAACAATACAATTTCGTCTCAAATCAGAATATCACATTGATTTTACAATTCAAAAAAAAAATTAAAGCCTTTACCCAGGGTGGAAAGGTCACCACGGCGAGAAAAGTGTCCCTTCGAACTTGGACATACGAGTACAGGTACTCAGAAACAGTGGTATTTCATAAAGAATCTGAATATGACAATAATTTTACGATTCGACAAACTTTTTGTCCTTGGCATATGGCTGTGGTCTATTTGCCCTGTAGCCTTAAGCCGTCTTTTAATGTTCGGGGGCTTATTGGTATCCAGAAGCAGTGAAATTTTCTAACTTATCCATATATGTACCTTTATTTAAGATTTGATTTGATGAACTCGGGCAGGACCATGTGGGACCAAAAACCTGTCTCCATGAACTACGAGGGCGGTTCGGAAAGTACTTAGCCTATCAATGAAAGAGAATAGTTAGTTTTTCAAAAATATTTTTATTTTTCAATATAATCTCCTGAAATACACTTAGTCCAACGCTTATCTAGCAATTCTATCCCTTGATTAAAATAGTTTTCCTCAAGGTCTTCAAAATAGTGGTTTACAACTGTAATTGCATCTTCATTTGAGGTAAAACGCTTGCCAGCAAGGATTTTTTTAGATTTGGGAACAGGTAAGAGTCACTGGAAGCTAAATCAGGAGAATAAGGTGGGTGGTCAAGCAACTCGTACTTTAATTCGTTGATTTTAGCCATTGTTAAAACACTCTTATGCGCTGGTGCGTTGTCTTGATGAAAAATTATTTTTTTGTGTTGTAAGCCAGGACGTTTTTCTCGAATTTGTACATTTAATTAATCTAAAAGGTTGCAATAGTACTCTAAATTTATTGTTTTACCCTTTTACAGATAGTCAAACAATAAAATACCTTTAAAGTCCCAAAAAACCGTTGCCATAACCTTACCAGCCGATTGAATTGTTTTTGCCTTCTTTGGGGCACCTCCTTCAGCTTCAGTCCATTGTTTGGATTGTTCTTTTGTCTCTGGAGTATAGAAGTGGATCCATGTCTCATCAACAGTTATGAAACGACGCTTAAAATCCATTTTATTTCGCTGAAAACGATCCAAACAAGCTTGAGAAATGTTTATTCTTATGCGTTTTTGGTCGACTGTTAACAAGTGCGGCACCCGTCTTGCAGAAAGCTTTTTCATCTGTAGTTCTTCATGCAAAATTAAATGGACTCGATCATTTGAGATGCCCATGATATTAGCTATTTCACGCACTTTTATACCATATCATGCACTTTGGCTACAATTTCTGTTGTTGTTGCTGTTTTTGGACGTCCACTACGTGGTTCATCTTCAATGCTTGTACGACCACGTTTAAATTCAGCAACCCAATTTTTTACTGTTGCATATGAAGGATCACTTTCACCTAACCCATTCACCATATCATTATGAATTTCTTGTCCCGATAAACCTTTTTTATGTAAATATTTAATCTCTAATTTTTCCATTGTAAAAAAATCGCGGATGCGTCTTTTGTGAACACCTGTTTCTATATGAAAGAGTTGCCAGATCGAAACAAAATTTAACATGTGTTCAGAGATGGAAGTTTCCAAAACACTTAACTTTTTTCTGTTTATACCGCGCTTTTTGTGCTAGGCTAAGAAGTTTCCGAACCGCCCGTATGGACATTTGGGCATTAAAAAACATTACAATTTCTTGAAGGACTAGATATCATATTAATTTTACGATTGCATTAAAATAAAGCTATTGACCCATGGGTCTAAGGTCCCTAGGGTGTCAACATTTTTGGAATTTCATAAAGAATGTTAACATGACATTAATTTACCGATTCGACGGTATTGGATTCCTTGACGTATGGGTGTGGTCTACATGGGTCCCGGGGTCTAAAAACCGTTCTTTAATTTTCGTGGGCATATGGGTATTAAGAAACAGTAAAAAAATCAAAATATATTTAAGATTTGATCCCATTTGGAACTTGGGCCTTAGAATTTCGTTACGGACTCAAATATTATACTAATTTTACGATTCGATTCGATTTAATTTAAGTTGTTGACCCATTGGTATTAGGTCCAATAATTTGGCCTTGGACTTATGGGTACTTACAAACAGTGGAATTTTATGAAGATTCTGAATACGACAATGATTTTTCGATTCGGCAGAATTGGAGTCCTTGATGTATGGGTGTGGTCTATGGGCACTCAGGCCTAAAAACCGTACCCTAATGTTCGCGGTCTTTTGGGTATCGAAAAACAGTGAAATTTTGTAACAAATCTAATAATGTAAGATTTGTGTGCCAATTTTGTACTCGGACTTGCCCATAGTGGTCCTTCAATTCTGGGCATATGGGTAAAATAATTTTGTCACGAATCTAAAAAAACATTAATTCTACGATTAAACTATATTTGAGCTTTTGAGCTCACAGGTCCGTCGTGTGCCAAAAATGAAGAGTATTCGAACATCGATATTTGGTTACTCAGAAACAGTGCAATTTACTCACTAATCTCAGCATACTTTAACTTTTTAACCTTGTCTGAGTTAATGATCCGAATCTACGGGCTGCCTAGAGCCCCCTCAACAATGGACAATGGGTTCAGAAAAACACTAAAATTTACGAATCTGAACAGGACAGCGGTTCACATTTCCCAAAAAAATATAGTTGTGTTAATCATTATCAGTATCAATGGCATACGTACGACAACGAAATCAATGTTGAAGAGTATAAAAGCCTCGGCGCGCTCGAACTTAGGAATTGTGCACTTGTTTTGAATTTTGTTTGGACTCGTGTACGAGTATTTGGGTTCCATGGGTCTATCATACAGTTTTAAGGGCCCTAAATTAAGTCAGTACAGTCCTTATGCTACATTAGGCCAAATATTCTCAGTGTACCAATTTTGTGTGCCTTTGAAGAAGAACGCAACATTGTTCGAATGTATGTGGCGCTGCGTTGAATTGCGGCTTTCATCAGCATGTAAATTTTTATTTGATATAGAACGAAAAGAAGTGTTAGATAGAGAATTGACCTAAATTTCCGAAAAAAGAGAGTAAGGGGGAGATCGGGATAAGAAAGCAACAAAACGACATACAAGCAATTGCAACACTTTTCAATACAAAATGCAGTAATCGTGTTACAATTTCAAAAACGACAAGATAAACTAACAATAAACGAGAAAAAGAGTGCGGAAGGGAACGAGCGTATGAGGTTAAAGTAACAGTGGCCAAAAAGAAATGGAAATTTAAAATGCATTTTGTGGCTGCCAAAGGGCAACCTAAAATTGGCGTTGGGAGCTTTTTTTCTCGAAATTTCTTTGTAATCATATGCGCTCTTAATAAATTTATAAATAATTGCCGCGTAAAATTATTGCTAAATAAATAAAAACGCCGTTCAGTTCGCCTAGACCCTCCCCTCGAATAGATATTTCGAGGTGTTGCAAACGGAATGACACATTTAGTACACCCGCCATACTTCGGTGGAGGCTATTACAGCTGAACAATTCATAAGTTCGCCCGGGCCGGAGCTTTTATACTCTCCACCTTGGGTTGCATTGTAGTATGGCATTGACCGTAATGAGGGATATGATTATTGTTGGTGGGTCCATGTTTGACAGAACTAAGGAGGTCCAAACACAATCGACAGATTTCAACAAACCGGTTTGTAGGAAATGTGAAAACCCTGTGCATGCTCGCCTAGTTTATTCTGCGGAAAACAATGATTTTCTTCGCGATAGTGGCAGAAGAATCTTCGACTCGTGAATATTAAGCGCTATCGCGAGATGATAAGGGACTTCTTGTGGCCAGAAATTGAGGATATTGAACCGGACGATATGTGGTTAACACAGGATGGTGCCATTTGCTACACAGCCAAAAAAACAATGGATCTTTTATGCGAGAAATTCAATGGCAGTGTTATCTCAATCCGCGGCGATGTTAATTGGACGACACCGTCACACGCAGAAAAAAAGTATGGTTGTGGTGACAATATTCGAAGAGGACTACGCTATTGTTGGGTGTATGGTTGTGGAACAACAATACTATGATCCTTAAAATAACAGTATGATTTAAATACAACCATACTATAATCCTCAAAACCATATTTTGATCCTCACAACAATAGTTTGATTCTCACATAACCATACTATGATCCCCACAACCATAGTATGATTTTTACAACCATATTATGATCCTCGCAACCATGTATGTTTCACATACAACAATAGTATGATCCCCACAACCATAGTATAATTTACACGTAACCATGTTATGAACCCTACAACCATAGTATGATCACACACAAGTATACTATGATCCCGAATATTATTTATTAGAATTCGGTTAGGTTGTCAACAATAGATTTGAATTATGAAAATTATTAAATTCAAAATAATAGAAGTAATTTATTTAACAGTAGAAAAATTCAGTTTAAAAAAACGCAAGCGTTTTCATTAAAAATATTTCAGTGAAACAAAGCCAAAGCAGTTTGTTTGAAAATTTGTAATTTCCATATAAAAAGTACTATTATTGCATTAGATCCGTAACAATATCAATGTTCATAAAAACAATTTTAAATGAGGAAACTACAATAATACAGTATGATTGCCGTAATCATATTATTGTTAACTTAAAACCAAAAAAACAATACTTTTGTCGCACCAACCATATTTATATTGTTGTTACAACCATATGTTCATTATTAAATTTGGCAATAATACTATTGTTAAATTTCAACAATATTAATATAGCGGTAATCATACTATTGTTAAAATTAATTTCAGTAAACAATACTATGGTTGCGGCGAACATACTTTTATTGCGCAGAACATACTATTATTATTGCCGTGGCCATATTTTAGCCATGTTTTTTCACTGCGTGCATGTTATTTGGCACCGTTGGACTTCTTTATTTGGGTTTATTTAAAAAAAAGTTTACATCAATAAGCCAAAAGCAATTCAAGAACTAAAGGATGAGTCAACACGGTACATTAACGACATTGAACCTCCATTATGCGTAAGAGTCATTAAAAATATTGACCATCGGATGGAGTTATTCCAATGAAGCCGTTGCGATATTTTGTTTCACACATAATTGTCATAGATCGATCCTACTATCATATGAGGGTTGCTATTTACGAGTATATTTCGGGTCCAAACAATACTATTGATCCCAGATGTAAACTGAAACTTTCATTGGAAACTTTGACATTTTTTAGCATAACTTCACTTAGAACGTTTTGCCATTTGAGGGCGAATTGTTTTGTTTACAGTGTGTTGAAAAATTCATCTCAGTCAAAAAATGGAATTATCCCGTGAACATTTTCGTGCGATGATTTTTTACGATTTTCGGCGTGGGCTATCGAGGCAAGAGTGTTTAAATCAACTTGTTTCGATTTTTGGCGATGAAGTACCATCAAAAAACACTGTAAATCGCTGGCACCAAGAGTTCAGTCTCGGACGCCGTTCGCTCCAGGATGAATTTCGTGAAGGATGTCCAACTTCGGTCACTTTGCCAGAAACCATCGATGCTGTGCGTGAACTGATTGAGAAAGACCGACATGTGACACACCGGGAGATTGAGACATCCTTGGGCATTAGTATGACAAGCATCAATAAGATATGGCATGCTAATTTGGGCGTGAAAAATATTTTTACTCGTTGGATCCCACATAATTTGACGAATGCTCAAAAAAGGCTCGTATGGATTGGTGCTAAGAGTTGTTGAAAAAGTATAACTGCGGTAGCTCAAGGGTAGTGTATAACATTGTCACAGTTGACGAATCATGGATCTATGCATATGAACCTGAAACAAAACAGAAATCGACCGTATGGGGGTTTCATGACGAGCCAAATCCAACAAAAGTTGTTCGTGGAAGAAGTACATCGAAGCAAATGATTGCGTTTTTTTTCGGTATAACCGGCCATGTTGCCGCAGTACCTTTAGTGGAACGTAGGACGGTCAATTCTAAGTGGTATGCAACCATCTGGTTGTCAACAGTGTTCGAAGAAATGAGGAAAGATAATAAGAGAAGACTGATCGTTTTGCATCACGACAATGCGAGCTCTCACACATCATATGAAACGATGAGCTATTTGACCACTCAAGATGTCGAATTGATGGGCCATCCACCGTACAGCCCTGATTTGGCACCCAATGACTTGTTCTTATTGCCTAGCAGCAAGAACGAACGTTTTTCATCGCCCAAGATTTTTCATCATCAAGATTGTATGTAAGATGTGGCTTCAGAAGCTAAAAACAAAAAAATCAGGTAAACATATGTATATGTGGAAGCTATATTTAAACCTAAACAGATTATCTTAGTCCAAAAAACTAACATGTGCTAAATTTCTGCAAGATGGAATCTAAAACGTAAGTTCTAGGGCTAAAAAATGAAAATCGGATAAACATACATATATGTATAGGAGCTATGCAAATTCTGAACCTATTTTCTTTATAAGATGTAAGATGTGGCTTAATATGTGTGTCTATAGCAAAATACATAAAATCGGATGAACATATATGTATGTTGGAACCACATATTGTCCAGGTTCATATCCATTCACGGTAACTGCTGGGCCTACCACATTTTCGAAGACGTTCGGCTCAATGACAGTACGAACTGGGCAAGCAAGCACGGGGTGTTGTCAAATTTCCAACATACCCGGTTTGCTGAAATTTGCGCGTAATTCTCCCGATTGTTGACACCTTTCGTCGATTATAATGACCAAAAAAATCACGAAGTGCAAAAAAGACATTTTTATTTAAACGCTAATGTCAAATTAAGTTCGGCAAAAAACTTGACGTTAATGAGTGACTTACAATTAACATCAAGCATTACGGTTGGACCACCCTTTACATTGATCGGTTTATTTTAAAGGGGGTCTAGCTCAAATATGTTTGGTAGTTACAAACATTTGCCATGAAACTAACTTAGTAAAACAGAACATGATATACTACTTATATATACGGTTGCTATATATATATTTCTGGTCTAGGCAACACTAAGTGTTGTTTACAGTGACTTGAAAAAATCAATTTGGCAAAAAAATGTAATTAACCCGTGCACATTTTCGTGCGATCATTTCTCACAACTTTCGACGACAAGAGTGCATCGATGAACTTAAATCTTTGTATGGCGATGAAGCACCATCCTATAGAACAGTGAAAAACTGGTTTAATAAATTCAATCGTGGCCGAAGCTCGCTCAAAGACGAAGGTCGTGAAGGTCGTCCAAAAACGTGCCGTGCGTCGACCGTGTCGGTCTTCGAAGACGAGCCAAATCCAACGAAAGTTGTTCGTGTAAGAAGCACTTCGAAGCAAATGGTCGTCTGTTTCTTCGTTAAAACTGGTCATGTGGCGACTGTTCCGCTTGAGCAACGTAGGATGGTCAATTCTGAGTGGTACACCACAATTTGTTTGCCTGAAGACTTCGGAGAAATTCGAAAAACAAACAATAGAAGACGAATCATTGTGCACCATGGCAATGCGAGCTCTCACACATCGGCTCAAACCAGCGCCTTTTTGACCGGCCAAAACGTCGAATTGATGGGTGATTTTTGCTTTTAAAATATCCTGACAGTGCACGCAGAGAAAAGATATGGTTACCATATGGTCACGGCAACAATAGTATGTTCTCTGCAATAAAAGTATGGTCGTCGCAACCATAGTATAGTTTTTTGAATTTTATTTTGACAATAGTATGATTGCGGCAATATTAATGTTGTTGAAATGTAACAATAGTATTGTTGTCAAATTTTAAAATATGGTTATAGCAACTATGGTTGGTGGAACTAAAGTATTGTTTTCATGGGTTTTATGTTAAAAATAACATGATAACGGCAATCATACCGGCAATATTGTAATTTTTTTTTAATTTGACAATGTTATTTTTACGACTCTTACGCAATAATAGTAAAAATAATTAATTTTTTTCGAAACATACTACGAATTAGTATAACTGAGATTTATTTAATAAATATATTTTTTTACTGTTTAATAAAGCACTCCTATTATTACACAACTTACTTAATAAAATTCTCTATTTTTAAATAACAACTTAACCAAATCATTACCAAAAGTTTTGGGGATCATAGTATGATTGTGTGTAAGTCATACTATGGTTGTAAGGATCATACTATGGTTGTACGTTAAACATATTATGGTTATGAGGACCATAATATGGTTGTGGGGATCATGGTATGGTTGAATGTGAATAATAATAAGGTTGTGGGGATCATAGTATGGTTGTGTGTGAATAATTCTATTGTTGTGAGGACCATAACATTGTTATGGGGATCATAGTAAGGTTGTTTGTGAACCATACTATTGTTGTGATGATCATAATATTGTTGTGCCACAACCATATAACCAACAATAGTATGATGCTCTTCGAATATTGTTACCCCAACCTTACTTTTTTTCTGCGTGTGGGACACTCCAGTTGGGGCTCTATGAAATCTTCAGTCTGGTCTCGTGGCAAATAGATAGAAATTCTTCTATTAAACTTATGAATGAATGAAAATCTTGGCAGGGAGGGGAAACGGAAACCGTACGTCATAAGCGACTTTTATTAGAAAGACCATCTTGTATAAAATAGGCTTAGACCTACTACCAGTGCAAACAAATGTGTGTATGCACGAGTATGTGTGTAGGTGCATAAATCTACGAGTGTCGAATTTATTTAGTGAAATAGACGAATTGAAGTGAATTCAAAAAGTGTGTGTCGTACAACAACAAAATTAAACAAGAAAAGCAACAAAAATTCTAGCAACAAAATATGTGTTAGTATGAAGGTGCGTTTGCTATACAACAATAACAAAAAAAGTATGTAAGTATGTATAAGTATATATTTGTATTTAAATATATGTATATATGAACATAAATAAAGCAAAATACTAACAACAACAAAAGCTTAATGGGCAGAATACATTCATTCAAATGCGAGAGTATGTACAAGTGTTTTTGCTTTTTTTGTTTTGAGCAACATTCGTACATACCAGCGTACATACATATGTACATGCATATGTTTTTAATATGAACGTAAACGTATTCTTATGAATCGGTATGTCAGTACCGACTCATACTATGAACATATGTTTGTACTATGTTCAAGAGATTGTCGATTGGTCGGTCTGGTTGGCTGTTTGTTTTTTTTTTGGAGAGCACAGAGCTGGGCGGCCTGCACAGTGTTAGAATTTCTGTTGGCCTATTACTATTGCAAAATCTATATGTATATAAAATATACATATATATGTACATACACATACATACATATGTTAAAATACATATAATGTTATTATTTGTATTATAATATTACACACACATGCACTCACTCACCCGATTTATTACAAGCAAACTGGGACGACGTCATCACCATTAACATCGTCACACCAGAACCTCTAGCCTCTGTGGAAGCCCCACTACTTTCACACGCACTTATCGCTTATCATCAGCCACAGCGCATTTAAGGTGCTCCTCATCACTCAGTTCAAGTGATGGCCATTTTTCCAGGTTTTCATTCATAACCAATTCTGCTGGCCAGGCTACAATCACACACTCACACTGACATTCCAAAAAAAAATCGAGATAAACAAATGTTTAGGCCAGAAGATTGATTTTCAGTGGTCGGTTTGGGTCGGTCGTGTATACTGGTATTGCTCCATGTAGCCTTGTTGCCTGTGATCCTACCTAGTTTAAACAAATTAATTTGATTTTGTAATAAAGCAAAAAAAAAACTCCAGTGTAGGGACATCCTGACCCCACCTTACCAACCGTACGTTCACACTTTTGCCTACATCCGATATAGAGATTTTGTTTGATTCACCGCATCAACCTAAAAATCTGTTTGAATTGTGCGTGTGTCCGTCCGTCTGTCCTTTTGGGAGAATAGTTTCATTTTGTGCCTGGCCACATATTGCTCTTGACAATCCTGGGCTGCTGTTAGCAATTGTTTAAAAAAACTAATTTATTGTTTAAAATTTATATAAAAATATTTAATAAAATTTAAAATTTCTCTGCTGACAGAGGAATAGTGGCATGGAGAGTGAGAGAGATAGGCTACTCTTTTCAGTGTCATTTATTTGCAAAATAAAGGCTACGCAAAAATGTTAAATAATAATTTAAATGCGCCATAACTTAAATGTTAATTGTTTGTTGTCGATTCCATGCCAGCAAGCCAGCCAGCCTGTAAAGTTTAAAAAGTAACCGATAAATGGTCATTGAAAAAAAATCTGTTGAATGTTTATTAATTGTTAACAGCGCCATCTGTACACGCAGAGAAAAGATATGGTTCCTATATGGTCACGGCAACAATAGTATGTTCTCTGCAATAAAAGTATGGTCGTCGCAACCATAGTATTGTTTTTTGAATTTCAATTTGACAATAGCATGATTGCGGCAATATTAATATTGTTGAAATGTAACAATAGTATAGTTGCCAAATTTAAAACGAAGATATGGTTGTAGCAATGATATAAATATGATTGGTGGAACAAAAGTATTGTTTTCATGGCTTTTATGTTAACAATAACATGATTACGGCAATCATACCTTACTTTTATTTGACAATGTTATTTTTACGAATCTTACGCAATAAAAGTAACAATAATTAAATTTTTTCCAAACAAACTACGAATTAGTATAACTGAAATATTTTTAAAAAATATTTTTTTTTACTGTTTAATAAATCACTCCTATTATTACATAACTTACTTAATGAAATTCTCTAGTGTTAAAAAACAACTTAACCCAATCTTTACAAAATAATGTTAGGGATCATAGTATGATTGAGTGTAAGTCATACTATGTTTGTGAGGATCATACTATGTCTGTACGATAAACATACTATGGTTATGAGGATCATAATATGGTTGTGGGGATCATAGTAGGGTTGAATGTGAATAATAATATGGTTGTGGGGATCATAGTATGGTTGTGTGTGAATAATTCTAATGTTGTGAGGACCATAATATTGTTATGGGGATCATAGTATGGTTGTGTGTGAAACATACTGTTGTTTGTGATGATCATAAAATTGTTGTGCCACAACCATATAACCAACAATAGTATGATGCTCTTCGAATATTGTTACCCCAACCATACTTTTTTTCTGCGTGTAGGTGGATGTAATAAAAGCAATACAATATTCTTAGCAATAACATTTTAGGGTTGAGGGAAAGGATTTTTTTCCTTGTATTGTTTTGTAAGGGAAACATTCAAAGCAGACTACATTCACAATTTAGCTGGAACAATTTTGAGAAGCATTCTTAAGGATAGTGCTTTAGTAGATTTAACCCACTTACATGTACCTTTTTTTATGGATTTAGGGTCCGAGGGCCGAGGCAAGCAGTCGACTTTCGTTTAATAGTCTTTTCTTTCATGACATTTTAGAAACGTAGCACATTTTTATACCATTCTACGATGGGTGGATGGTATACTAAGTTGTCATTCCGTTTGCAATACTATGAAATATTGGCTGTATACCCTTTTAATTATTGTAATACTTTATTTGCCGTCGTAATTCTATGACGATTTAGCCCCGTCCTGTCCCTGTGAGTCTGTTGAAAGCACGAAAGTGGTCAAAGCAATACACCAAGGACAGTAAAATTTTGTGTGATAACAGCTAAACGTCATAAACCGTTTGTGGTTGCAAATAGCCGAACTCGGCCAAGGGGGAAAATGCTCTTCTTTTAGAGACTATAGTACAAATCATAAATTTCTGTGAACGGGCAATGGTTAAAATGGGGCCTGGTTATGCCCCAAAGAGTGCATAGCTGCTGGACGTTTCGATTCTTGTGACCAAAAAAAGTGAACAAATTAAAAAAATGTCCCCTTTTTTCTGCAAAATCAAAATTTGTCTTTACTTCTTTTTCCAAAAAAGACCCATTTTTTGGCTCAAAGGAAAGCTCTTTTCCTTTAAGAGACTTTATGGTCTCGTAGTAGGTTGCGACCTTTTTATCTAGCTAAAAAAATGTTTTGTAACTCAAAACAATGTTTTTTTTTAATTTTTTGCATATGTGACAGCGCATAGAGAAAGGGACCTAAGGGTAATCAATTTTTTAATTTATCAATTTTCACTTTGTTTTTGATTTGGACAACATCTGAGCATCGAATGAGACCGATCCCATGCCCCAAAACTGTTCCCTCCCAGAGATATGCGCGTTTTATGAAAGTGAAGTCGACGATTCTACACCAAAGGTACACGTATTTAAATCTTTAAAATGGCTCTCCTGAGCAAAACTGGTTTTTACCCTTAAGTCCCTATCTATTTTTCGCATCACATATGCACTCTTAAGAATTTTTTCCTATTTTTGTGTAAGTGGCTCTTAAACCTTCCGAATAAAGCTTAAAGTAAGAAAATAGACAAATTAATCTTCTTAACGGTATGTAAAGTAACACACCTAACTTAAATTTCATACCCTCAATAAAATAATACTCACAGTATGTCCATCTCAGGAATAAAACACTGTTTTTATATAGAGGGTTGCTATATATATTTTCTGGCCTAGGCAACACTTAGTGTTTCCTGGCGCCATCTGACATTTCCATTGGAAAGTTTGACATTTTTTAGCATAAACGTACTCAGAACGATTTGACGTACGACCATCATTTTATAAGGTTAGGTTAAAAGGGTAGCGCGCCAGGAAGAAATGTCGAGTTTACTCGGAGGCCTAAGAGGGCCATTGTGGAACCCTCATGAAAGAGAGAACGAGAGAGAGAAGAGGAAAGTGAGAAATTGTAGGAAGGAGATCCAAATTTTTATGTTTGTTATCAGTTATGTTTTATTAACTGGTTTGAGTAGTTCGGAACCAACCCTACAATTCAACAAATTTTAAGAGTGATTTGGGTGGTGCATAGCAAATGCTTCACTGACACCTCTTCTCCTGCGTCCCAGCTCTTCTACAAAAGTTTCTGCTCAGGATGCCCATACGCACCACCATGGTCCCGATTAAGCTGTACCCCGTAAGGATTCATATGAGGGTCGATTTCCTAATGTTAGCAAGGTTGATCTCAATGCCCGTTATGCCAGTTATGCCTATACTTGACTGTCTCTGGATCTAGGTGAGGTTTGTCTTTCTTTCGACTTCAGTTCACCACACCATTGCTCCATATCTTAGAATTGGTCTTAAGATTGCAGTGAGCATCCAGTGTAGCATCCTTGGTTCAATACCCCATTTTCTGCCGGACATCCTTCTTCAAGTATAAAAGGCACAAAGAAAGTATGGAGTTTTCCCGTTTAGTGTTAGGTTTTTTAAGTTTGGGATCTTGTATTTCCCTATGAACAGAACTAGCTCTGTCTTACTTTGATTGACGCCAAGTCCGTTGTCATTCGCCCACAGTGAGAGTTTTCTCGGTGATCATTCAATAATCTCACTAATTGGCCTCGGACCAGCAGCACCACATCGTTGGCATACACTGTTAGTTTGGTGACTGTGGTGATGGAAAATAATGAATTTCCCTAGAAACCGGGAATGAAAAATGACCTTTCCATAATCTCACTTATCGTTGGCATAAATTTGCCTCGGACCAGCAGGACCACATCGTCGACACACGTTGTCAGTTTGGTGTCTTCTTTGTTGAGTTCGTGAAATATTTCGTTTATCACTAGATTTTACAGTAATGGTGATACGAATCGTTCTTGCGACGTTCCCCTCATTACTCTTTTCCTTACAGCACCTTTTTCTCTGGAACGAGTTTATGATTCTGCCCCTTAGCATGTTGTCCGTCTATAGAACTATGCATGGTTGTACTCCAAGCGGTTAAGAGTTTCAAGAACAGAGGTTATTTTCACGATTGCTCCTTTCACGTTCAGAGAGGCTGCCATCGCGTATTTCTTTTGCTGTAGAGAGTCTTAGAAGCTAACCATCTCGTAGGGCTGTTTCCACTAAACCTCATTTGATATAGACGTTTTATTTATTTTTAAATAAAGGGTGTTTTTTCAGACGTTTGCTTTTCAAAAAAAAATAAAAAGCATATAATTAATGTAATGGCCAAGAATTTCGCTTTACGAGAATTATAAAGATAAGGGTTTGCCATTATGTTTTAAAAAAAGATTTCGGGCAAGTGTCCTCCGCGGCTGACTCGAATAAATGCCAGCAGAGAGGCCTAATGTTTGCAGCATTATGGGCCGCATTTCAGCAATAACGCGCCAAACACTCTTTTCCCAGGCGTCAATCGTGTCGGGCTTATCTGCGTAGGCAAGCGACTTCACATAATCCCCCAAAAAATAGTCCAGCGGTGTTCAAACACACGATCTTGGAGGTCACGCCACAGACCCACGACGCGAGATAATGCGTTCATCAAAAGTTTCCTTAGATAAATTAATTGTTTCGTTGGCTGTATAGCATGTAGGGCCGTCTTTACGCAGAGAAAATATATGGTTACTAAAATATATGGTTACTCACGGCCACAATACTTATAGTAGGTTTTCTGCAATAAAAGTGTGGTCGTCGCAACCATAGTATTGTTTTTTTTAATTTTATTTTGACAATAGTATTATAACGGCAATATTAATATTGTTGAAATGTAATTTAAAAATGATAATATGGTTGTATCAACAATATAAATATGGTTGGTGCTACAATGGTATTGGTTTTTGGGTTTTATGTTAACAAAAATATCATTACGGCAATCATACCGGCAAAATCGTATTTTTTTTTAATTTGACAATGTTGTTGTTACAAAACTTACGCAATAATAGTACTTTTGTAAATATATAGTACTTATGTAAATTAATTTTTTTTAAAAACAAACAACTTAGGATTAATATAACTGAAATATTTATAATAAATAAATGTTTTCTACTGTTTAATAAATCGCTCCTATTATTGAAAGATGTATGTATTTTTACATAATTTACTTAATAAAAATCTCTATTGTTCAATAACAACTTAACCCAATTCTTACAAAAAATTGTAATCATAGTATGGTTGTGTGTGTCCTACTATGGTTCTGAGGATCTATTCTTGTATGTTAAACATACTATGGTTATAAGAATCTTAGTATAGTTGTGGGGATCGTAGTATGGTTGAGTGTGATTCATAGTATTGATGTGGGGATCTTAGTATGGTTATGTGTCAATCATACTATTGTTGTGACGATCATAATATTGTTGTGCCACAACCATATAACCAACAATAGTATTAGGCTCTTCTAATGTTGATACCCCAACCATATGTTTCGTGTTGTTGCTACCAAAGGTTGTCCAAATCAACATCCTCTAATTCAGGCATGAAAAAGTCATTATTCATGGCTCTTTAGCGTTCCCCATTGACTGTCACATTATGGCTGGCTTAATTTTTGAAGAAATGTGGACCAATGATTCCCTCTGCCCAAAGAGCACACCAAAAAGTGACTTTTTGAGGATGTAACGGCGTCTCAACAATGGCTTGTGGATTTTCATTAATCCAATTGCGACAATTTTGGTTATAACGTAACCATTAAACCAAAATTGAGCTTCATAGCTGAACAAAATTTTCTTGAAAAAATCAGGATCGATGGCCATCTCCTTTTTGGTCCATTCACTACGATTTGAAACCTTGTTCCGGAGTAAGTCTATGCATTATGAAATGACAAACCAAACTGAGCATAAATCAAGTGACAGCTGTCAAAAAGACCAACTCCGAAAAAAGTGTGGCCAGATTTAAAATCACACGCTAAAAACACCCCTTTAGTACTTATTTTTTAAAAGGAAATATTGAATTTTTAAGTTTAATTGCATCTTGATTAACTGTATAATTTTAATCGGCTACAAGGTCGGTTTTTTTTTTTAAAAAGTTTTGATCGACTAAATATGGCAACACTGAGAAGGACTTCAATGTATATGTCAATATTCCGGAGATACACAGAAAAAACTGATATAATTTTTCATATCAATAATCTCAAATGCATTTATTATCAATTATTCATAACAAAGACCCCCCCCCCCCATTAATTTCCTTTTTGTGGCTTATTTGATAAATACATACATATGCATGCATGTCATTCAAATGTACTATGTATGGATGTAGGTATGTGCATTTATTTATCTGTGTTACTGTCGCCGAACAATTGATCTATTAATATGTATGTATGTACCTACAAACATACATATTGTACTAGGAATACATAAACATATCCACCTACATAGACAAGCCACCTATCTACATAACATAAATACAAGCAACCAACCAACCAACCTATTTAACATACATGGCATACATACATATTTTTATATACACTTTATACAAGACTCACTACCAGGCCATCATAATTTGTAGTCAATTGTCGGGGCGGAATATTCAAAAGAAGACTGTGAACAGTCAACAGAGAAACAACTACACTGTACCATAACAACAAACAGCAGCGCGAACAACAACATATAAAATGTGAAAACATTGCCACGTACATACATAAGAAAGTACATATGTATGTACATCTGTCGGTCTGTCTGTAAATAGTCAAAGTCTACTAGTCTACATACATATTAACATACTTTTAGATGTTAGACGAATATTTAGTCGATATGCCTCTGCTTGCCGTACATCAATCCATACATACATATGTACATGCATATGTAACCAAGTCGGCGTAGTACGATGTCTGATGTATGAATGTGCGAATGCCATCGGCAGGCAGACAGACGCACAGAAGAAATAACAACAAAAGAAATTTACTCACATCATCATCGCCGTCGTCATCATTTCCCCGCCATTGTCGTCGTCATTATCATCGTCAACTCTAGCACCCAAACGAAGAGCGGCTTCTCTTTACAGAGACATAAATTGTCAAAAGTGTTATGTAAGTGTTAAGTGTTGGTTGTGGAAAGTTAGAGGTACACGATGTAAACACACTCAAGCGCTTGTTTGTACGTGTGTACGTAGGTTTGTGTGCACAGCAGAGCCTAAGAGATCTAAGATAAGCTAACAGGTTTATGTAAACTTACATAAATCGTATTAGCGACTGTAAAATATGAAAATGCACGAGCATAGACCATAGATCCATCCCAGCGGGGAAACAGGCAAGGCATTCTCATAGAAGACTTTCCAGCAGACATTGAATTTGCTGAATAAAATTTTGTTTTCCTAACTGTTGCTTTGATCAGTAGAAGGATAATCAAAACTCTTATGTGGACACCCATCAACTAATTTTGTTTTTAGAGCTTAACTCGTGACCAATAGTCACACATTTTTGTAATTCTTGCTCTGCCGATGATCAGCTCACAAAAAAGTTGTGTTACTCTTTGAGCGAAAAATACGAGGGCTGCTACACGCAGAAAAAAAGTATGGTTGGGATAACAATATTCGAAGAGCATCATACTATTGTTGGTTATATGGTTGTGGCACAAAAATACTATAATCATCACAACAATAGTATGGTTCACACACAACCATACTATGATCCCCACAACCATATTATTATTCACATTCAACCATACTATGATCCGCACAACCATATTATGATCCTCATAACCATAGTATGTTTAACGTACATGACGCCTGGCGCCATCTGACATTTCGACATTTTGACGTACGACCATCATTTGTGTTGTTTACAGTGACTTGAAAAAAATCATAATTTGGCAAAAAAAATGGAATTAACTCGTGAACATTTTCGTGCGATCATTTTTCACAACTTTCGACGTGGATTATCACGACAAGAGGGCATCGATGAAGTTAAATCTTTGTATGGCGATGGAGCAACATCCTATAGCACTCTGAAAAACTGGTTTAATAAATTCAATCGTGGCCGACGCTCGCTAAAAGACGAAAGTCGTTTAAAAACGCCCGTTGTGCCAGAGAACATTGATGCCGTGCGTGAAGTGGTAATGCAAGATCGCCATGTGACATACCGTAAGATAGAGGCATCCTTGGGCATTTCTTCCACCAGCGTACATTTGATATTGCATGAACATCTAGCCGAAAAAAAGATTTGTTCTCGTTTGATCCCACACAATTTGACAATAGCTCCAAAAAAAAAAAGGCTCGTGTCGATTGGTGCAAAGAAATTTCGAAAAAAATACGATCGCTGTGCTTCAAAAGACGTTTAAAAAATCGTCACAGGTGACGAATCATAGATCTATGCGTATGAGCCCGAAACAAAACAGCAATCGACCGTGTGGGTCTTCGAAGACGACCCAAATCCAACGAAAGTTGTTCGTGGAAGAAGAACTTCGAAGCAAATGGTCGCCTGTTTCTTTGGCAAAAATGGTCATGTGGCGACTGCTCCGTTTGAGCAACGTATGACGGTCAATTCTGATTGGTATACCACAATTTGTTAGCCTGAAGTCTTCGGAGAAATTCGGAAAACGAACAAGAGAAGACGAATTATTGTGCACCATGACAATGCGAGCTCTCACCATCGGCCTTTTGACCGGCCAAAACGTCGAATTGATGGGCCTTCTTTTTATTCATGCACATCAAGAAAAAAATGCGTGGTCAACGATTTTCGTCGCCAGATGATGCTGTTGAAGCGTTTAAAAACCATGTTTTGGGGGTGTCTCAATCGGAGTGGATAAAGTGCTTCGACAATTGGTTTGAGTGCTAATGTGTATAAATCTTGCTGGAGGATACTTTGAAAAACAATAAAACCATTTTTGATGATAAATATTCGCATTTTCATTATTAGGCCAGAAATATATATTGCAGCCCTCGTAGTTTCTGCTGTTTAAATTATTAAAACTCCGATACGTTGTGTCTTGAATTACGAGGGCGACCGCAAAAGTAACTGGCCTAACATAAAAAGAACCGTTTTTTTTGAATTATTATTATTTATTTTTCAACATAATCTCCTTCCAGCTCAATACACTTCATCAAACGTTTTTCAAGTTTTTTAATTCCATCCGAAAAATAAGATTTTTCAAGACCTTCAAAATATGCCTCAGTTTCAGCAATAACCTCGCTATTGGACGAAAATTTTTTGCCACCGAGAATTTTTTTTAAATTTGGAAACAAAAAATAATCATAAGGAGCTAAATCTGGACTATATGGTGCATGCGGAGCAATTTCAAATCGTAATTTGGCCAGTTTTTGTTGAGTTAAAAATGCAGTGTGTGAAAGAGCATTATCTTGATGAAAAATAACTTTTTTTTTTCTAAATGCGGTCGTTTTATCTTGATTTCTTCATTACTCAACCGATCCAATAATGCACAATAATATTCACTATTTATAGTTTTTCCTTTCTCAAGATAATCAATAAATGTTATACCCCTTGCATCCCAAATTACTGTGGCCATTACTTTTCCTGCTGACTTAACAGTTTTCGCCTTCTTGGGACCACTTTTACCAGCTTCTATCCATTGTTTTGACTGTTCTTTGCATTCTGGAATGTAGTGATGGATCCATGTTTCATCAACAGTTATGAATCGGCGCAAGAACTCTATTGGATTACGCTGTTAAATCGCTAAAAACTCCTCGGAATTGGTCCAACGGACGATTTTTTGGGGCACAGTCAACAAACGCGGCACCCATCTTGCGGATAGCTTTTTCATGTGGAGTTCATCATGTAAAATACTCCAAACTTATTTTTCGTGTATTTTAACAATATCAGCAAGTTCTCTAAGCTTTATTCGTCTGTCTTTAGTCACTTCATTAAATATTTTTCTAATGTTTTCAATAGTAGTAGCAGTTTTCGGTCTTCCAGAGCGTTGTTCATCTTCCGTACTTGAACGACCCATTTTAAATTGTTGAACCCAGGATTTCACGGTGGAGTATGATGGTGCATTATCACCATGAACTGAATCCAATTCATCTTTGATTAATTGTGGCGTATAACCTTTCATATAAAAGTGTTTAATTACCGCACGAAACTCTTTATTTTCCATTTTTCAAAAATTATAAAACTTGTTTACTTCTATCACCTGTAACAAAGAAAATAATCATTAAATATTTCGGAAATTTTGACAGATGGCTTATAAAAAATTGCTTTTAAAAAACAAAACAAAAAAAAGTTGCTACTAAAACAGAAAATGTGCCAGGCCAGCTAGTTTTGCGGTCGCCCTCGTATTAATTGATCTCAACAAAATAATTTGTGTCCATTTGTTTTATTTTAAGTCCATATTTAACGATTTTGTGCGCATATTTTCATTCTTTACTGCATATTTTTAAAATTTTAACGACATATTTTAATTTTAAAGTGAATATTAAAACGCTTATTGCACGTTTGTTTTAGTGCATATACTTCCGATCCCTACCTATAGTCCATGGAACTATCGGGTGATCAATCTTGAGACATTTTTTTTTAAATAAAAAAATACAAAATTCAAATCTAGTGTGGTTTCTTTTTTTGAATATAATTTCCTTTAAATAATGGCCGCAACTACGCCTCAGGGTGTCCATTCTGAGGGTCTAATTTTGGATGACTCGTTCGAGCATTTCTACCGGTATGGCGTTAATGACACCTAATGTTGGCATCCAAAACCCGAATCGTAGCTGGTTTGTCCGCATAGACTTTTGATTTCACGTAGCCCCAAAGAAAAAAGTCTAAAGGTGTGATATTGCACGATCTAGGTGGCCAACTCACTGGTCGAAAAAGTGAAATTAGCTGCTCTTTGAAATGACCTCTCATTAGATCCATTGTTTGAGCAGCTGTATGGCAAGTGGCACCGCCCTGTTGAAACCAAATGTCGTCAAGATTACGGGTTTCAATTTCAAGTAGCAAAAAGTCCGATATCATGGCGCAATAGCGAGCACCATTCATTGCCAAGTTCAGGTCATTATCATTTCTAAAAAAATATAGACCAATGATTCCACCAGCCCATATACCGCACCAAACAGGTTTATATAATTGCACTTCTTGAACCTCTTCTGGTTTCTCTTTAGCCGAAATGCGTCAATTTTGTTTATTGACGTTGCCGTTGAGACAGAAATGGGCCTCATCACTGAACAAAATTTTGGTCGAAAACAGCGGATCTTCTCATTCTCATTTTCATAATAAAGTTACACAATTTGGAAACGTTGGTGCGGTTTAAGTCTTTTTAAATGATGAAATGGCAAACAATATTGAAAAGAAAAAAATTAAAGTTTAACACAACTCACGCGTAATCCTTCAAAAACCCTTTACATTGATCACCCTGTACCACAAACGAAATCAGAGATTTATTTCCAAATTGGTTTGATTTCCAAGCACTTACCTTCTATCAGTTGATATTACTGCTTACCCCTAGTGGTACAGGGTATGCAGCATAGTCGGTTTCGCCCGACTGCGGTTTGGTTTGTTTTATTTTCGGCCAAGTAAGTAATAACTTGGCTTGTTTGCAAAACATTGAATTCATTGAAATTGCTCCTAAACATGAACTCTTCTTCTTACTACATGTAGACAGACTATCGTCTTCCAGTGCAGGATGTGCATAAATCTGCCATAAATTGCTGGGCGGAATACTCCGTCCAACCTGACGAAGTAATTTCTATATTATGGAGAATTCGAGCAAGATGCCAGCCAAGTGTTATCAAGAACAAGTTTCTGTTCATCCTTCCGAAGGAGAATCTCGGTAAATACCAGAAATTGTTGGTTCTTCAGTTTGGGCATGTTGCAACAGAGTATGCACAGTGTTGCAACACGTTCATATGTATGTATGGATGTTTGTATATATAAGAGTTAATGTATGAGTGCGTGTAGACATCCGTTTCCAATCCTAGTGCATGTCTAAAGAATATAACAAACTATTTACATAAGTGCATGCTGCATGTATGTTAGTAGTGTGGTAATATGCAGACACGCATACACACTCACATGTGCATACTTTCGATGTTATCATATACCTATGTACGAGCTATAGGGAATGTACATAGTATGTTTGTTAGAGCCATTGTTTAACTTTTAAACCAAAGTGCAGGGTTGCCCATATTTCGAATTGGGCTGCTAATGAGGGCTTTTGCGTACATATTTGGCCAATTGAAATTTTGTTATTACTAGGGAGCGGAATTCTACAGTCTCAAGGTAACTTTGAGTTAATCAGCCCGATTCTACTTAGTAGGGACATAAATACTGTTACACACGTTTTATGCTGTAAAATAAAAAGTACTGAATGTTTTTGGACCAAAAATTTTTAATATATTTATTGATGTATATTGTATCCAAAAAGAATCTACTTATTCGAAATGTCCGCCTTTTGCCTTTACACAAGCCTTAAGTCGCACTGGCCAATCGTCAATAGCTGCACGAACCTCTTCCATTGGAAAATTTGCCACAGCTCGAACCAAGCAGTCTTAAGAGTCTTGGGGTATCTTTTGTGACAACCCTTAAAACCGTCCACAATTTCTAATCCAATAGGTTCAAATCTGGACTGCCTGAGGGCCATTCTTCAAAGGAAACGAACTCGGGCAAATTGCTTCAAAGCCTGCACGCAGAGAAAAAACATGGTTACTACATGTTCACGGCAATAATAACATGTTCTCCGCAATAAAAGTATGTTCGTCGCAACCATAGCATTATTAACTGAATTTATTTTTGACAATAGTATAATTGCTGCAATATTAATATTGTTGAAATGTAACAATAGTATTATTGCCAAATTTAAAAATGAAAATATGGTTACAGCAACAATATAAATATGGTTTTGCGTTTTATGTTAACAATAATATGATTACGGCAATCATACTCTATGATTGTAATTTTTCTTCATTTTAATATGCTTTTAACAACAAATGTTATTGGTACGGATCTAATGCAATAATAGTACTTTTTATCGAAATTAAAATTTTTTAAACAAGCTGCTTTGGCTTTGTATAACTGAAATATTTTTAATAAAAACGCTTACGTTTATTTAAACTTATAGTTTCTACTGTGAAATAAATCACTCCAATTATTTTGAATTTAATGTATTTTTAAATAATTTTCATAATTCAAATCTTTTGTTGACAACTTAAACCAATTCTAATAAATAATATTGGGAATCAAATCTATTGTCTACAACTTAAACAAATTCTAATAAATTATATTGGGGATCATAGTAGAAGTGTGTTATTATAATATGGTTGTGGGGATCATAACATGGTTGCGTGTGAATCATACTATGGTTGTGAGGATCATACTATGGTTGTATATGAAACATACTATTGTTGTGAGGATCATACTATGGTTGTGGATATTATAGTATGGTTGAGTGTGAATCATACTATGGTTGTGGGGATCATAGTATGGTTATGTGTATACTATTGTTGTGAGGATCATAGTATGGTTGTGTTTGAATCATTCTATTGTTGTGAGGATCATAATATTGTTGTAGCACAACAATATACCCAACAATAGTATTATACTCTTCAAATATTGTCACCACAACCATAATTTATTTCTGCGTGTGGCCTGGGATGTTTTAGCCTTATTGGCCGGCGCAGAATCCTGCTGGAAAGTCCATGGCTGGTTTTGGGAGAGGGAATTGTTAAGAGGCTTCATAACAGCTTCCAAAACGGTTTCTTGGTAAACTTTGGCCGATGTTTTGACTCCTTGTTTGCAGAAATGCAGGCCAGTAACCCCATCGTAAGAGACACCCCACCAAAGCAGGACTGAAGCTTCTCCACCCTTGGCATCAGTTCAGATGCTTCCTTAGATGACCGCGCATACACTCTATCATTTTACTTGTTAAATTTTTCCTAAACGGTAAAATTTTTTTTCACTGGTGAACACTATTTTTCTGTGCATGTTATCAGCGTTCTATACCAAAAGACGTTTGCAGTTTTCAATCCTATTTTTTTTAAAGCTGCAGTCAGTAAATGTCCGCTACGTCGTTCTAAAGCCCCAAGTCCCAAGTCTTTTTTAATGATACGACTCATGGACTTTTGCGTGATATTCATCTCACGGGCCATAATTTTCTGTTTTCGGAGCGGATTTCTGTGAATTCTTGATTTAACGGCTGTGATGACATGCGGTGTTCGAACAGAGCGTGGGCGGCCCGACCGGTGCCGGTCTTTTACATCTCCAGTCTCCTCAAACAGTTTTATGCATCGGTAGACGAACATGCGGCTAATCCCTAGTGGCCGGAGCGTTTTGAAAATATCGCATTTTTTCATTTCACACTTGAAAAGCGCTATTACAGCGATACGGTTCTCACTATCTGACCACTCCATGACAAAAGTTGAAACAATTTTAAAATCCCGTTACAGACTCACGCTATTGAGGTTAGCGTTCAAAAGCCATATGACATTAACGGGGTATGTTCAGTTCTACTATTGAAATGGGTGTGTTCAATGTTGTAACAATATTTATGTTGCTACTAAGTAAATCTCAATAACATCAAAGCAAATCATCTTATATTGCCTTAAGAAGGCACAAACAGAAATTAACCCACAAAAAAAAATTACAATACAGCAATTACAATCCTAATGCTCTTTTTTCACTAGGCACTTTTGAAGTGTTTTCAAAAGTTTGGCCAAAACAAGTAAAAATGAGACGTTTTCCCATGCAAATTCAATTGCTGAAAACGTCTCAATTTGACTTGCTTTTGTACGAAAGAGGAACGAAAACGTTTCGCACAGGCAATGCCACCTTAAATAAAGTGTGTCATCTTCAAAATAATCGTTTTTTTTATCGTTGGTTTGTCATCTCAAGGCAGACATTTTTAATCAATCGTCAAACATATTTGGTGAAATAGATATTTTATGAAGTAAAAGTAAAAATAAGCGTGCTAAAAGAAAAAAAACTTAATTTAATTTAATTTATCCATTTGTTTAAGAAAAAAAAGTATTTCAGTATTTTAATAGTCACCACGTTGTTCTTTGTTTGTAAACAATAATGAACTGTCAAACAAAAGCCAAAACGATAATGAAAACGACCACAAATTGTGTGAAAATTGGTTAAGACGTTTTGAAAAGTTTCGAGCGAAAACGAGAATAAATGGCCTAATGAAAATAGAGTATAACAAAGAAAACAAAGACAAAACAAACTAAAGGAAAGAGAGGTTATTTTTGCAATCTATTTAATAAAAGTAATTGGCGCAAAAACGCGCAACATGTTTTTGAAAAATAGAGCCAAACATGCTGTAGTTTAATAAATTTACATTCTTACCCAACTAAAAGTAATTCCTTCTGTTTTTGAAAAAAAATAAAACTTTTTTTTATAAATATGTGAAGTTTTACATCGCCTGATATGAAATTATTTTGGATAAACGGCATACAACTTTTTTGTTAAACTGGGTGGAGCGCGGTAATTTGTTTATTTGGGAATAAAATACCAAAATTATGAACCTTAGAAAAATGTATTTTATATTTAATTTATATTGAACAGAAAGGGAATTTTTAAATTGCATGGTTTTAAATAGTGTATCTGGTAACAAACTGCTGCATACGTTTTCTGAAGTTTTTATGAACTCTAACAAGCATCTCGACTGGTATTCCGCCAATTTCAGCCTCAATATTGTTAATAAGGTCTTCCAAGGTGTTGGAACGGTTAATATACACCTTCGACTTCAGGTAACCCCAAAGAAAAAAAATCGCATGAGGCTATGTCAGTTGAGCGTGCCGGCCAGTTCACATCACCCCTCAAAGAGATAAGCCTTCCAGGAAACATTTTCCTCAAACAATTCATGGTAACCCTCGCTGTGTGTGCAGTGGCACCATCCTGTTGGAACCAAGTATTCTCTAATTGCACTGCCTCAAGAGCCGTCTGAAAAACTCCTGTATCATAGTCAAGTACCGCTTGGAGTTCACAGATTGCAGTACCGCTGCTCTAACTACTCGTTATTCTCGATGCTTTGTGGTTGTAATCCTTCTCTCAGGACGCCTTCATACATAAAGCACATTCCCTGCTCTTCTCAATTAAGTTTCCGAATTTACAATTGATTGCCGTCCAGGAACACGAAAGCACGCTGCACTGCAATGATCGAGTGCGCATTTGAAAAATACGCTTCAACATAAAGTGACCTATCTTCACGTGTCCAATGCATGATGAATTTATATGAATTTTCATCACCTCATAACGAAAAAACGGCATACATTTTTTTTGTAATTTTTTGTTTAACAACGTACGAATTTTTAGTCAATATGTGAAATTTTTTATCACAGGAATAAATATTTTTGGAGTATTTGAATCGAACCGATTATTGGATACTTTCGTTTTCACGGGAATTCAAAAGAGCTCACTACGAGTATACATAGTTACGTACTACAATTTATATGTATGTCACAAATGATTGTTTACAGTAAAAAGAATGTTTAAATAGTATAAATTATATAGGGTGATCCATCTAGAGGTATTTTTTCAGAACAAAAAAAATATAAAAATTCAAATCAAGTGTGGAATCTTTATTGGTATTTTGAAAGGTCTTTTTATGGCATTTATTTTTTGAAAATAATTACCTTCAAATGTTGGCAACTGTATTATGGAAATGAGCGTTCGTTGAGAAACGGGAAGATCCGCTGTTTTCGACCAAAACTTTGTTTAGTGATGAGGCCTGTTTCTGGCTCAACGGCAAAGTCAATAAACAAAATTACCGCATTTGGGCCGAAGAGCAAACGAAAGAGGTCAAGGGGTGCCATTATACCCAGAGAAAACCGCGGATTGGTGCGGTTTATAAGCCGGTGGAATCATCGGTGCATATTTTTTCAAAAATGATGATGGCCGGAACGTAACCGTGAATGGTGCTCGTTATCGCGCCATGATATCGACCTTTATGCTACCTGAAATGGAAGCCCGTAATTTTGACGACACTTTGTTTCAAGAGGATGTTGCCACTTGCCATACAGCTGTTCAAACAATGGATCTATTGAGAGGTCATTTCGAAAAGCAGCTAATTTCACGTTTTGGAGAGGTGAGTTGGACGCCGCACAGTGTTGCGAAAGCGGAATTTTTTGGAAATCATATTGCCTAAACTGTATTTTTAATTGTATCGATGAGAAACTTCTACAGATTGGTCAGAATGAAATCCCAAACAGAATGAGTGAAAAAAAAATTTACACCGAAAAAAATTGTTGGGTCTAACTTTCAACAAAAGTCAAAAAAAAAAAAATTGTTCGAAAAATTTACAAAAAAAAATTATTTTAATTCTTCTTTTATTTCTGATAAATACCCTATGATTAGTTTTTTAAATAAATTATAGGGTGGTCCGAACAAGAATTATAAACGTCAAATTTTCATGATTTTTCGATATTTGTTGAAAAACTCTGAAATTTTATAAAAAACCAAAATCTATTTCATTTCTTATTTGAAAGGTGGCAATCAAAGCTTTAATTTGATACCGGTTTGAAGTCAATAGCTTCAGTTTTAAGTTATGCTCATTTTTGTGGAGTGCTAGAATAGATGTAGAATAAAAAAAAATTTGAAGATACTATTTTCTAACACTGGCATATTTTATTGCATTCTACAGAAAAATTACAAATTATCAGTCATCTACCAACAAGTTCATTGCTTCCTCTGATAATTCCAGGTGTTTCTTCTCCTTCAGTATTCTCCTACTTGTGATTGCGGGATCAGAATTGGCGAGCAGATAATGTAATATGTCTTCACAATTGTCTTTTCTTGATGTTTTCCTCGCATGGTAAAGCCTTGTGTTTCTGAAGTCCTTGTTTCCTGCTTCCAATGCTTCTTCTGATAGTTGGCCAATAGGGACCAAAAATGAACGAATTATTTCAGCTCCATGAATAAGAACCTTGTGGACAGTTGGTGGCATATAATGCCACGAATATTTCTTTACATAGAGACCAGCAGTTTCTTTTCCGTACTTCGAGAACTTATCACAGTCTATCTTATATCCAGAAGTTATAGCTTGAAGAATACTAGAAAACCTACTTATAAGTTCGGTATCTACTCATGTGGCCAGAGCGGTTTTCTCAGGATCACTAAAGAATTTCCTTGCTGTGTTACCATCATTAGTTGTTTAAATATTTCAATAATTTTTAAATTATTCAATAAGTGATTCCGAGAATTTCCGTTCTATTTCTATGGAATAAATACTGAGAGGGATATACTAAAATCGCTATAACTCCCAGGAGGGCAGGTATGGGCAGCTGATTTTTTCACAGTTCGTTGAAAACAAATTATGTAACATTTCTGTAGTGGTTTGGAACTGGGACTCTCTGGGACTTTTTAGATATTGCTTACCTAACCCAAATTTAAAGGAAAAATGGACCTTTAGTCGGGTTTTTGTTCTAAAAAAGGTGCATATGAAAATGTCTCAAACAAAATTCCTTTTTTTTTACAGAAGATACTTGTCCGAAGGCAGATTTTTTTTCCGAATCAAAATATCTGTCACCAAAATCAAATGAGATCATTTTGAATACAGCCCTGAAATCCCCTCTTTTCGTGAAAATTTTGTATATTTGACTTCTAAATCAATTAAAAATCAACGGGCCGACATAAAAATAAGCTTTATGTGTTGTTTGTTTACTTGGAATGTCTGTGACAAAACTGCATCATTAAAAACACTGAAAAAAATAATCGGAAAAAAGTTACTTTTCCACTAGCCGCAACACAGTGCGCCGGGATCGAGTGATATCACACCTTTAGACATTTTTCTTTGGGGTTACGTAAAGTCCAAAGTCTATGCTGACAAACCAGCTATGATTCAGGTTTTGAAAGCCAACAAAATGAGTGTCATTAAAGCTATACCGGTCGAAATGCTCCAAAATTGGACCCTCAGAATGGAAACCCTGAGGCGTAGTTGCGGCCAACATTTGAAGGAAATTATATTCAAAAAATAAATGCCATAACATGTCCTTTAAAATAACCAATAAACATTCAACACTTGATTTGAATTTTTATATTTTTTTGTTCTGAAAAAATACCTCTAGATGGATCCCCTTTATTACCCTGCGCCTTAGTACCCAGACAATGGCGCAAATCTTTTGAAAAACGAAGTTGTGTAATGTCTCTCATAGTCGACGCCGCCCACCTTCACTTTATTTACTGCTCGTAGTTTAATTTTTTTGTTTCAATTAAATTGACTCGTCGGGATCGAAAAAGTACAATTTTAAATAGAGGAAAGTACGAAATGAAAAAAAACCTATTTTACATCCCTGATTCATCGCAGCCGTACCGACATCTAAAAGTATCGCTTCTTCGGTTAATAGTGAAGAATTATGTTAATGCTTGTGAATTTTGGTTTTTTAATTTTTATAGGGGATCAAAAATAATACGTGTTAGAAATTTAAAAGCCGCCCATTTGATTAAGGAATCTTTACAATTCATGTATGTTGTTTAATTCCGGGAAAATAAAACAAGGGCCATAAAGGACATTTCCATCAATCCCTTTGGGAATGACCACTTCAAAGGGTCATATGCGACAACCTTAGTTTACCTAGCAGTGGGAAAGCAAGGAGTTTGTTTTTTGGCCTTGCTTCCTTCTTTTGCATAGGGATGGTAGGTAGGTGGTGGCATAAAGGATGGTTTATTTTAGGTAATATGGCATAAAATATATTTTGTGGCATATAGAAAAATAACAGGGACAGCAACTACAGCAACAACAAAATCACTACAATCACACACACAGGCACATATTCACATGAAGAATTGCGATACTTTTTACTCGAAAACTTCACTAGGTACACTTGCTGGGCAATCCTGCAAGCCTGTCAAGTATATTATAAAATTTTTATTAAAAGTTTATTAAATATTATATTTTATTTAAAATAATTTATTTAAAAATATAAAAACCATTCCAAAACTATTGACACACCTGCACTCCAACTTTGGAAGCTCTCGACATTCGATTTAACTGAATTGGTGGCAAATTTCTTTAAAGCAATGACATTTTATTCGTTTTAATAAATTTTTGTTGAATTTGAAATAAATTTATTTAAAAAAAACAATTTCCATTATTTGCACGAGCCGAAAATTATGGCAATCGCAACGTTGTTTGAAAAAAAAAATAAAAAGTTTGAAGAAGATAATTTAGTATAGTCAGCGCTGTTGTAGTTAAGAGGTGTTGGGCTTACAGTGGAGCAAAAGTGTACTTGCATTTATATTTTTAGTTTGCTAGAAACTATTACAATAGAACTGCATGCCTCATGCCGTTTAATCTTATCCGAAGCTATTTTGCTAGACTAGAAATAGCACGATATAAACGACTTTCGAATTTGTATTTGGAATCATTTGTAACAGAAGGTCGTTTATATCTACAGGGTGGCTGATGAAGCCTCCACCAAAAAAAATGGTTAATATTTTTTTAATTTGCAGATTTTTAGATTTAACAAAAATAGACAACTGGGACACAGAAAGAAGAATTTGGATTTGGATCACGCACTGGAGTTCGTAGCTTCGGCTCAAAGAGAGTATAGGCGCACGTTTTGCGTCAACCCTGCGAGCAGATGGACCATAATGAGACTTGATAACAGTTTTGCTGAGCATGGGACAGTCAACAGAAAACCTTGCCATCGAAACCCTTCAGTTCGGACGGAGGAAACAATCGCTGCTGTAGTTGCTGCCATACAAAACAATCCAAGAGTTTTGACAAGAATCTTAAGGGCGGTTCGGAAACTTCTTAGCCTAGCACAAAAAGCGCGGTATAAACAGAAAAAAGTTAAGTGTTTTGGAAACTCCATCTCTGCTATGAACACATGTTAAATTTTGTTTCGATCTGGCAACTTCTTCATATAGAAACAGGTGTTCACAAAAGACGCATCCGCGATTTTTTACAATGGAAAAATTAGAAATGCGTGGTGTCATTAAATATTTACATAAAAAAGGTTTATCGGGACAAGAAATTCATAATGATATGGTGAATGTGTTAGGTGAAAGTGCTCCTTCATATGCAACAGTAAAAAATTGGGTTGCTGAATTTAAACGTGGTCGTACAAGCATTGAAGATGAACCACGTAATGGACGTCCAAAAACAGCAACAACAACAGAAATTGTAGCCAAAGTGCATGATATGGTATTAAATGATCGACGAATAAAAGTGCGTGAAATAGCTAATATCATGGGCATCTCAAATGATCGAGTCCATTTAATTTTGCATGAAGAACTACAGATGAAAAAGCTTTCTGCAAGATGGGTGCCGCACTTGTTAACAGTCGACCAAAAACGCATAAGAATGAACATTTCTCAAGCTTGTTTGGATCGTTTTCAGCGAAATAAAATGGATTCTAAGCGTCGTTTCATAACTGTTGATGAGACATGGATCCACCACTATACTCCAGAGACAAAATAACAATCCAAACAATGGACTGAAGCTGGAGGAAGTGCCCCAAAGAAGGCAAAAACAATTCTATCGGCTGGTATTTCTTGGGACTTCAAAGGTATTTTATTGATTGACTATCTGCAAAAGGGTAAAACAATAAATTAAGAGTACTATTGCAACCCTTTAGATCAATTAAATGTACAAATTCGAGAAAAACGTCCTGGCTTACAACACAAAAAAATAATTTTTCATCAAGACAACGCACCAGCGCACAAGAGTGTTTTAACAATGGCTAAAATCAACGAATTAAAGTACGAGTTGCTTGACCACCCACCTTATTCTCCTGATTTAGCTCCCAGTGACTTTTACCTGTACCCAAATCTAAAAAAATTACTTGCTGGCAAGCGTTTCCGAACCGCCCTTGTAATAAACAACTGTTTGGTAAGATGCCGCGCATGCTATATTCAGATTTCGTACATTCTTTCCAAGCTAAAGGCATCCAAGGCTCCTGGATTTGATGATATTTCTAATAGTATGTTGAAAAACCTACCGAGGAAAGCATTACAGCTCCTCACAAACATATTCAATAGTTGTATCTCCTTAAATTACTTCCCAAAAACATTTAAGAAGGCTAAAGTTATACCTGTTCGTAAACCAAACAAACCAATAAATTGTCCTAATAGTTACAGACCTATTAGCCTCTTGAGCAACATTGGCAAGATATTTGAAAAACTAATTTACAACAGGCTGAGTGATTTTACTTCAAGCCATAACATTGTGTCGGATAGGCAATTTGGTTTCAAAAAGGAGCACAATACAGTAGTGTACAGCAGGATCAAGAACAAAGTAATTAGAAACAAACGCTCCAGAAAATCCACCGGATTGATACTTTTAGACATAGAGAAGGCACAATGTCCTGGTATTATACAAGTTAATATCCGTTAATACCCCCATATATATATGCAAACTTATTGATGATTTCCTGCATCAAAGAACATTCGCTGTATCGATAAATAATAATAACTCGTCGTTCAGAAACATACCAGCAGGCTTATCCCAAGGGTCAATACTGTCCCCAATTCTTTACTCTATCTATACATCTGATTTCAAGCCTCCAAACGAGATCGATGTTGCTTATTACGCGGATGGCACGGCTCTCATATCATCCAGTAAACTATCAAGTGCCCTGCTGAAGAAAATGGAGCGCAGTCTTGTAGCTTGCAATAAATATTTCCGGAAGTGGAAAATAAAAATCAAAACGCAAAGTATAATTTTTCAGTGGAACAAGTCACCAAAACGAATACCATCCAGACAAATATTCTTTGACAATTACTCCATATCTATACAAAATGAGGTCAAATATCTCGGTGTTATTCTGGACGAAAAGTTAACATTCCGTAAACATATCGACAAAACCTACGAAAAAGCCATAAAATCCTTCAGAGCTCTTTGGCCTCTACTAAACAGGCGGTCTTCACTTTCCAACGCAAATAAGAACCTGTTATATAAATGTGTTATCAGACCCATAATCTCATTTGCTTCTCCAATCTGGTATAAGGCCGCAAACACACCTCAAACGACTGCAAGTCATCCAAAATACCATCCAGACAAATATTCTTTGACAATAACTCCATATCTATACAAAATGAGGTCGAATATCTCGGTGTTATTCTGGACGAAAAGTTAACATTCCGTGAACATATCGACAAAACCTACGAAAAAGCCATAAAATCCTTCAGAGCTCTTTGGCCTCTACTAAACAGGCGGTCTTCACTTTCCAAGGCAAATAAGAGCCTGTTGTATAAATGTGTTATCAGACCCATAATCTCATTAGTAGCAGTTTTCGGTCTTCCAGAGCGTTGTTCATCTTCCGTACTTGAACGACCCATTTAAAATTGTTGAACCCAGGATTTCACGGTGGAGTATGATGGTGCATTATCACCATGAACAGAATCCAATTCATCTTTGATTAATTGTGGCGTATAACCTTTCATATAAAAGTGTTTAATTACCGCACGAAACTCTTTATTTTCCATTTTTCAAAAATTATAAAACTTGTTTACTTCAATCACCTGTAACAAAGAAAATAATCATTAAATATTTCGGAAATTTCGACAGATGGCTTATAAAAGATTGCTTTTAAAAAACAAAAAAAAAGTTGCTAGTAAAACAGAAAATGTGCCAGGCCAGTTAGTTTTGCGGTCGCCCTCGTATGTTTCATGAAGAGAGCGGATACGGACTGCTCAAGGACTTCATAAAACGTCTAAATAAAAATTATTTCAGAAAAATTGCAGACTCTTCTTATGAAATACTAAGAGAGTGTAACGAAATTTAACATTTAAATAATTTTTTAAAACACTTAAATTTAACAAACTAAAAAATTGTTTCTATAGATAATTATTTGATAGAATAATTACCCTATTTTACACTATTTTTCTAATGTTTGACACCTAAATATAAAATTAGCAAATAAAGTTTTTCCAATCCTTTTCTATCTTGTAATGTATCAAAACGAAATAATGCGATATCAATGTACATAATTAAATAGTTACAATTGCTGAAATATCCTGAAGATAAAACTCAAACATACTCGTATGTAACGTGTCTTATGCAAGATGTATATATAATAATGGATTAATAAATAAATAAATAAAAAAAAAATCAATGATCAGTGGCATTTAAATTCCATTATTTTAAAAACTAATTAAGCTATATTTATTAAAACCGAATGAGCTTTAACATGAATAAAAGAAAAATGAATCCATGCCCTGAAAAAGAGTTATTTGAGTTTCTTAATGTAGCAATACATATCAGCCACTCTATACTATAGAAACCGCACATTCATATTAACATTTCAATGTTTTATTTAAATAAAAAATAAACACATTTTTCATACTTATATTTATAAAAAAAGTAAGAATCAAAAAAAAACAACTAACCTATTCACAAGAGGTACTACATGTCTTCATGGCTAAGCAGGAATCATTATTTTCATAGTAATCAATAAAGTACAATTAAAACTCAGACCGAAAGGGACGCGTTGATGGTGGCATTTACAAGGCCACCATTTTTTTTTATAAATTCATCAATAATAATTTCATTAAGCAGTAATAAAAAAAGTGTATCCATAACAAAAGTTCATAAAAATTTAATAACGATTAGTCCAAATTAAGTAAAATAATAAATAAGTAGCAGAGGTCTACTGGAGTTTTACTAACCGGCAGAAACCCCATTGGTTTTTGGTTTGAAAAGCAGTTTTAAAGAAAAAGAAAAATATTTTCTTTTCCTTAAAAGTAAGTAAGTTAACATAACGAAGAGAGAACAACAAAAATTAAGCATACAATTTCTCCACCACATACTCGTATTGTTTGTTCACAACATTACGTTTGACCTTCAGGGTGGGCCCCAATTCACCCGTGGGAATCGAGAAGTCACGCGGCAAGATGGTGAATTTCTGCACTTTCTGGGCATTGGAAATGGAATGTTTGTTGGCACGCTTAATGGCGTCCTCAATGGACTTGAAGACCTTGGGGCAGGGACCGGCATTCAAAATGTCCGAGACGGTTTTGTGGTCGACACCTAAAGATTTCATCCATGCCAACGATTCGTGGGTCAGTTCATCCAATGGAGCGCCCGTCTCTTTGTCCATTTCGGTCTAATTGAAGAAACAGCGAAATGTGAATTCTATGCCAGCCATTTTAAATTGATTTCAAACTCACCTTGATTGTGACCAGCACCGTCAAATATTTGCGCTGTTCGCCAATGAGGAAGGCATTTGACAAAGCATCACATTCCTTCTTGATCAAATTCTCAATGTGTACGGGTGGAATGTTTTCACCACCGGCGGTGATGATAATTTCCTTAGATCGGCCGGTAATGTAGACATAGCCCTTATCATCTACGTAACCCACGTCACCGGAATGCAGCCAACAATCATCGTCCAAGGCCTCTTCAGTTTTTTCCTTGTTATCAATATAGCCCATGAAGACATGACGGCCACGAATGCAAATCTGCAATGGGTAAAGAGAAGCGTTAAATTTAAAAAAGGTTGAAGAAATCGTGTAAGTAAAGTGTTTTTGTGCGTTGGTCCTAGTAGGTTGAATTTAATGCCTATTATGGTGGGCCGATTTGTAAGGACAACAATTTGTCGTTAGTGTGCCAACGATTTCCATCGATAATACTCGTAGGTAATAAAAAAATAATATTTTTTTTATTATACTTAGTCGAGCCAAGGAACATTACTGTGTCCGGGAACCCAACTGAGCCCAAGAGTCCGGTTTGTAAAGAAGCTTAGTGACATTTTGCAACTCTTAACCAGTTTGGATTTTACCAGGGGTGACTGCAAAGCCTGCAAATATGCCTAAATATCCACATAGAAGTTATTATCTTCGTTATTCGACAGGTTAATATGTCGAAAATATTGTGCTGCTTTATCTGTTGATAGTATCTTGGCCCGGAAGGCACCACAACTATCATTCAGTCGATATGACTCGCTTATTTGAAAATCCTTTATATAAAAACCAGCTGCTGTCTCTACTTCCTTCTTTGACGCATCGGTGTTGGCAGAGCTACCTTAGTGGTTCCTCTTAATCCTAAACTGCTCTGCCTGAAAGAGAGCAGTTGACATTATTGTTAGTCTCCTACTAGTAGTTCGATCCTTTAGATGAAGAGCTTGCACCGCAATAAGTACCGATCATTCTTATTAATCTGCGATTCCAAGCGCAGAATTATCTCTAGTGCTGCCAGGGGTGACTGCACAGCTTGCAAATCCGCCCGAATATCCAAATGGAAGTTAAAAACTGCGTTATTCGGCAGGTTGGTCTGTTATAGAAATTGTTTGTAGCTAGTAACTCGCCCCGTCGATATGACTCTTGCATTTAAAAATCAGCTCTTGCCTCTACTTCCATCTTTGACCCATCGGTGTTGACTGAGATACCTTAAAGTGGTTACCTTATTCCTTTACCGTTCGACCAGGGAAGAAAACAGTTGGCATTATTGTAGTCAACTACTGGAGTCAGGTAATTCGACCCTTCAGATGAAAAGATCGCACAGCAAGAAGTACCGATCGTTCTTATTAATCTGCGATTTCAAGCGCAGGACGCTGCAAACTACATGGAACTTAATATCTCAGTTATTCGGCAGGTTTATCTGTTGAATAAATTGTCTGCAGCTAGTATCTTGTCCCGGAAGGCACCACAACTATTATTCTTCAATCGATAAGACTTGCGGCGTTCAGTCAAAAAGACTCCTTTATACTAAAACCAGCTGCCGCCTCTTCCATCGTTGATCCAACGTTGAGATACCTTAAAAGGGTTCCCCTTTAATCCTACACCGCGCTGCCAGGCAAGAGAACAGTTGGCGTTATTGTAAAGTCACCTACTGGCAGTTCGACCCGCCTCTATCTCACGGTATGTCTCATGACGATGTTCTCTGGCACAACGGCCGTTTTTGGACGACCTTCACGACCTTCGTCTTTAGCGAGCGTCGGCCACGATTGAATTCAATACTCAGTTTTTCACAGTGCTATAGGATGGTGCTTCATCGCCATACAAAGATTTAAGTTCATCGATGCACTCTTGTCGTGATAATCCACGTCGAAAGTTGTGAAAAATGATCGCACAAAAATGTTCACGAGTTAATTCTATTTTTTTTTGCCAAATTAATTTTTTCAAGTCACTGTAAACAACACAAATGATGGTCGTACGTCAAAACGTGCTGAATACGTTTATGCTAAAAATCAAACTTTCATATACATACATATAGCAACCCTCGTATTCTGCGCTTCCAAGCGCAGGATTATGTCTAGGGCTACCAGTGCCTTGCTTTTATTTTAATAGCTTCCTTCCAAAATAGAGCAGCGAGTCTTTGAACATTCTCTAGTGTTTTCCTTAAGTTTCCCTTACTCGTTAAGTCCCAGAGCAGACTATGCAGCCATGTGTTAGAAATCTAACTACGGCTCTATAAATCCAGTTTACAATTTTTGAGATCCCAACTCTTCTTAACTGAATTTTTGCTCCAATAAAGTGTACCTAAACTCCTTCGTATACATTTCCTCAGCGATTCTCTTCCCGCTCAACATGTGATCCAGAAACACACCGAGATACGAGCATTGGGCCTCTGTTGATAGACACAACTCTACAGGATCCCCAGACAACAGGCCTAAAATGGAATACAACTAAAAATTCTAAAATTAGTCTTGTCTGTGGCCAATGGAGAGCGATAGGGGAGAGAAGGGTATCCAACTCTATTGTCCCCCTGGAGCATTGTTGGAATATGGGCTGCATGTCGATGTTCTATCGTTACTTTCATGGTGTGTGTTCATCAGACAGGACGGATGTCTGATGATTATATATTTCCTCAGCGATTATCTTCCAGTTCAACATGTGATCTAGAACCACACCAAAGTATTAAACCTCTGTTGAGAGACACAACTCTACACGATTCATCGACATAAGGCCTAAAATGGAATAAACTTCTATATATGGGCAGGTGCTCAATATCATCCTTGAAGCTGCTCGACTGTGTCCATAGGAGAACGATGGTGGTGATAGGAGACAGAAGGGTATCCAACTATGTTGTCTCCCTGGTACATCGTCGGAATGTCGGTTGCGTATCGCTGTTCCATGGTTATACTCGTGGTGTGTGTTCATCAGACATCCGACGTCTTATTCCTAACGTGAGGATGTTCGGTAGGGATACTAGACATTCTAGGAATTATCACCCGTTTATTATCGATTTTCCAGTCGACCGCACTATGCACTACAGATCGAATTCGTATTTTGCACATACGGTCGTATGTGGAATCGACTATTGGCGCATGTCTTTTCCACTAGTTGCGACTTCCAGAAGTTCCAAGCAAGTGTCAATAACCACTACTCAATCTCTTACTCTCCGATCGAATTCGTTTTAAGCCCGTAGAGTCCCGTAGTGGGAACAACTTCCGGTTATTGTATTTCTCACTAGTTATGACTGTAAGAAGTTCAAAGTGACAATAACCAATACTCGCTCTTTCCCCCTTCCGACCTTTTACGTTCCACTCACCAACGCAATGCACAACATGTATAGGGGAAGGTCCCTTGTAGAAAAAAAAAACTTGCCGCTGTCCGACTCAAGCGATTTGAGTAAGTAATTGATAACCAGGAACCATAGCAGTACGGAAAGAACACCGCCTTAAAGCGTGACTCTGGTAACTCCCTTACTTATTCTACCCTCAACAATGCATGAGTGGATTATTCAATCACATACCAGCGAGTCAATCCCTTCTATCAGAAGCCTTCTATGTCTCTAAGTGACTCTCCTATCGGACCGCTCCTTCCTTTTCAAGAAATGCTAACAATTTGAATTCCTTGGCCTTTTAATTTCTTCTTCATACAGCTTACAACGCTAGGTAATGTCCTGCTGTCTCGTAGTTCACTTACCTCGCCATGGCCTTTGTCGTCCTTGTTTATGATCTTAGTCTCACAGCCACCCAGGGTTTTTCCAATCGATGTCAATTGCGTCGTATCGGGATAGCACAGGGTATGACAACCAGCGGTTTCGGACATGCCAAAGGCATCCAAAATCTTCAAGTCCAAACTCAAGAAATACTTTTTGGTTTCGGGCGACATGGGAGCAGCAGCACTGACCAGGGTAATAACGCGATCCATACCCAAAGCCTGCTTAACCTTGGACATGACCAAAGATTTGGCAATCTTGTAACGGAAGCCACCGTTTTTGCTAAAAGTAAAAAATAAATAAATTAATATTTGAAAATATTTAAAAGTTTCAAAATTAACAAACTGATTAATTGGTCCCAACTTGATATGTTTACACTATAAAGGCGAAGTCTGTCTGAATTTAAAATGCATTACACAAACTTGCAAAGATATGAAAAATATCATCTAAAGGTACGCCGGCCACCAATGCCAACCGGTAAAGGGAGTGCTTCATAGACCACAACATGAACATCAACATCAACTGCCATATGCTAATGATGGTTATGTGGATGCACCGCCTCGTGATTCAAACCACGAATCCCACTTTACCCAGCCACAATCCACTTCTTACTCCACTTTCTCTGCTTTCAACTGTGGGAGCGAGCGCCTTTGCTGGAAGCTCGGGATAACTTTGCTCTGTTTACGAAACGCTGGTTATCCGCCCAGCCACCACCGCACAGCATGTCATATGCAGTTTGTTTAAATGTCATGAACTTCGTCGTTTGGGCTGCAGTCCCTTAGTTCGCTGGGTGTATATGACCATTTGCGGTGGTATGCGGTGGGTTTGAACTTCACAAGGATTGCTACTTGCTTGCTTGCCTGAAATGGCTATGTTGCATCTCTGGGATATGAAGATGAAAAATGTGTTTTCCTCTAGCGTCGTCGTCTGTCTGCCGGGATGCATAACATGAAGCATTTACTTCAAAAAATTTACATAAACTGTTGTGTGGGAAGAGCTACGAGTATTGAATGTTGGCCCCACCTTTAAATTCCGGAAGGGGAGTTACACGACAAAGTATGCGCTTGTAGTGATTTCGGCCAGAAGTTGGTTTTTCTTGTCTTTTGGGAAAATGTTTGAGACCTTTTGAGGTGCAGTGAAAATAAATTGAATTTTGCATGCAAACATTTTAGCAGGCGATTTGTTTCAAACTCTTTTAGGAGGAAAACGCTACTTAAGACAGAAGAGATTTCAGATGTCAAAAATTCAATGAACATTTAAGGAGTCCTGCTTAGAACAGGATAATATGCAAATGTTGGGTCACATTATTTGACACCTTTTGAAATGCATCGTTGAAAATAAGGTAACAATTTAGAGGCGGGGAGTGAAAGGTAGAAATTAAACAGCATACAGATTACCTATATTTTTCTGAAAGGTGACAGTAGGGTATCCAAATCTATTGTCTCCCTGGAGCATTGCCGGAATGTGGGCAGCGTATCACTGCTATATCGTTACTTTCGTGGTGTTTGTTCATCTGACAACCGTCTTCCTTTTCTTGACGTGAGAATGTTCGGCAGAGATACACGACATTCCAGGAATTTACACCCGTTTGGTTTTAATATAGGTTTTAAGGGGTTAAAACTTCAGTTGATATAACAAATTTTTTTTTGAGATCCCTGTAAAACGCATATATGAAATAACACTCCTGAGTTAAAATAGGAGGCGACCTCTAAGTGTCAGATCTTCTACTACTACAAAAATATGTGACACGCTATTTATACCCTGCACCACTCTGAGAAACAGGGCTCGAGGACTGCTATATATATTTCTGGCCAAATAATGAAAATGCGAATATTTATCATTAAAAATCGTTTTATTGTTTTTCAAAGTATTCTCTAGCATGATTTATACACTTTTGCATGCGCTTAAACCAATTGTCGAAGCACTTTTTCCACTCCGATTCAGACACCTCCAAAACATGGTTTTTGAACGCTTCAACAGCATCTTCTGGCGACGAAAATCGTTGACCACGCATTTTTTTCTTGATGTGCGGGAATAAAAAGATGTCATTGGGCGCCAAGTCAGGGCTGTACGGCGGATCCCATCCCATTAATACGACGTTTTGGCCGGTCAAAAAGGCGCTGGTTTAAGTCGGTGCGTGAGAGCTCGCATTGTCATGGTGCACACTGATTCGTCTTCTCGTGTTCGTTTTTCGAATTTCTCCGAAGACTTCGTGCAAACAAATTTTGGTGTACCAACCACTCAGAATTTACCGTCCTACGTTACTCAAGCGGAACAGTCGAAGAAACAGACGACCATTTGCTTCGAAGTGCTTCTTCCACGAACAACTTTCGTTGGATTTGGCTCGTCTTCGAAGACCCACACGGTCGATTGCTGTTTTTTTCGGGCTAATACGCATAGATCCATGATTCGTCACCTGTGACGATCTTATAAACGTCTTTTGAAGCACCGCGATCGTATTTTTTCAAAATTTCTTTGCATTAATCGACACGAGCTTTTCTTGAGCGATAGTCAAATTGTGCGGAAACAAACCTTTTTTGCAGCCAGGTGTTCATGCAATATCGAATGTATGCTGGTGGAAGAAATTCCCAAGAATGCCTCTATCTCACGGTATGTCACATGGCGATCTTGCATTATCAGTTCACGCACAATGTTCTCTGGCACAACGGCCGTTTTTGGACGACCTTCGTCTTTGAGCGAGCGTCGGCCACGATTGACTTTATTAAACCATTTTTTCACAGCGCTATAGGATGGTGCTTCGACGCCATACAAAGAATAAAGTTCATCGATGCACTCACGAGTTAATTCAATTTTTTTGCCAAATTGATTTTTTTCAAGTCACTATAAACAACACAAATGATGGTCGTACGTCAAAACGTTCTGAGTAAGTTTATGCTAAAAAATGTCAAACTTTCCAATAGAAAGAAATATACTTTATATAGCAACCCTCGTATCTCCCATACATACGTTTATCCGTTTTTTTATATTTTTAGCTCTAGTAACCACATATTACATGTTAGCTTAATGATATAAGACGCGAGTATGTCTTTTAAGCCATGGAGAATGCTATTGAAATTAAAAAAAATTCTAATATGGCATTAATTTTAAACTCCGGGTCAATTGGGTCCAAGTTTCAGTTTTCAGTTGGCTTTTCTGAATGACCAGTTTCTTCCTTATTAAGAACGCGAATTATTATAGCACAAAGATGCCAAAGTTTACATTCTGCTCAAATATAAATTACATGTCTTGGACAAAAATCAGAGTTTTGTACGGAAAAACGTTTGTGTTCATCCACCAGATTCATGATTCTATTTATTCAGACTTGATCTATATTTAAAAGATAACATGGGAATTATTTCTATGCAGACATTAAACTATAATATTGGGTTTCAGCTACATGTTTTTGTGCAAGAAAGATGTTTCTTTTTCAAAATTTAACATGGGAGTACGAGGGTTGCTGTTTATATTTCGGGTCCTGACAATACGTTCCCAAATGCGGTATATACTTATAGTGCGTCGCAACAAACAGAACTAATTTTAACCATTGTCGATCCACAAAAGATTTGATATGTCAAGCAAATCCTCAAAACAGTGTACTTTTTACCAAGGTATCTTTAGTCCCTTAAAGGGAAACTTTTTTTCCTCTGGACCGATTTTAGCGATTTACAATCCCAAGCAGCATTTGAACATACGCAAAATTTTAGGATCCTAGGTTGATTCATTTGACCGCTATAGTGCTTTTAACAGGCACACGCACGGACGGACATGGCTAGATAGTTTTAGAACGGTTTTAAAAAAAGTACTGACTCACATTTATTTCTTTTTCAGTTTTCTGGTTTTATTGGAAAGGTTGAGCTTTGCCAATTAATAATGATCCACAGTATCATTCATATGACTATCTCAACTGACTCGGCCGTACCTCATCTGAGCAAACAAATTTTTCAGTACATTTTCGATTGTTTCAGGTCGAATCTATTCGATGGCAACTTCGACTTCATGTTTCAACGCTTCAATTGTCTGTGGATGATTTGCGTAACTTTTATCCTTAATGGCTCCCAACAGAAAATAATCCTGAAATGACAGCTCCAATGCGGCCAATTGACATCAGAATTTCAGCTGATTATTTGATTTTTAAAAACAGTGCGTAAAAATCGATGGTTACGTTGGCCGTGTGACATGTGGTCCTGTCTTTTTGAAACCAAATATTGTTCATGTCATTTTTAAATGGTTTACCCTATATGTCCAACTTTTAAAGACTCCTCATACATTTCTTCAAACGCATTTTTAACCTTCTCAAAGCCCGTTTTCAACAAACATTTTCCCCATTCATTCCAACTTACCCTTGACTCTCCATGTAATGCCTCAACGTTACACCTTTGGCCCAACCGGCTAACATCTTCTTGAAACTGCCACTGGACGATGAGACGGCAACCATACGCTCTTGGAATTTCTCATAGACACGTGGTACGCCCATAAATCTTGTGGGACGAGCATCTTGCAATGATTTCACCAAAGTACCTTTCAAAGCATCCTTATCGGCAAAATATACGCAACCGCCAATCGAAATCATCGTATAAATATCCACTGTCTGGGCAGCCACATGCGACAATGGCAAATAGGACACCAAGACCTCGGAGCCAGCAACGACACGTTCCAATGTTTTGGTGATGGCACGACAATCGAAGGTGATATTATCATGGCTAAGCATGACACCCTTTGGCATACCAACTGTGCCAGACTGCAAGCGACGAACGAGAACAAAAAATTAGTAGGAGAACAAAAGAAATCATTGAAATGACTATGAAATAAATTTACTACTTGGAAAGATTTGAAGGATTGATGAGTGGCTCTAAAGGATATATGTAAATGGCAGCCAGGAATCGAGCAAATGAATGCGCATTTCACTTACGGTGTAGACCAAACAACAGCAGTCGTTGATGGCAATGTTTTCCAAACGTTTTTTGAATTCATCTTCAACATCGGCTACATTCATGGATTCAATTTCGGACCACTGCAATGAATTGAATGGAGAGAGAGAGAGTTCATGAAATATTCGTATTTGTTAAACCAAAATCAACGTTCCACAACATACCCGATAATAACCATCCTCCTTCTTCATATAGGGAGCATAAGGTTCCTGTATTTGAATGGCTGCCTTCAAATTGGGCAATTTATCCTTAATGGCATGAATCTTTTCCATTTGTTTGGCATCGTCGACCACCACAATCTGAGCATGGGAATTCTCCAGAACATGCAAAACTGCATCGGCAGAGTTGGTGGTATAAATGCCGGCAATAACACCGCCCGCATGTATGGAACCCATGGCCGAGTAGAACCATTCGGCGCAGTTGAAAGCCAACACACCCACAGCGGCATGGGCATCCAGGCCCAATTTGATAAAGGCTTTGGCAGTTTGATGGACTTTTTGCTCATATTGTCTGAGGGGAGAAAGAGAAAATTGAAAAAGATATCAAATGAGTTTGGTGAGATTTTATTATATCAGGAGCATTACGGAATAAGGGGGTTTGGTGAGATTTTATTGGCTAAGAAATACGTATATTTTTTGGAAATTATTCCGACATTTGTCACTGGTTAGTTCAATTTTAATCTTTATAAGACTAAGATGAAATAATATTGGTTTCAGCACCGATAACTTCTTAAATAAGACAAAAATAAATCGTAACTTAATAAGTCAGCCCATGTTCCCAGATATATGGGAAATAAAAATTGAGAGGAACTGTAGCCTATCCCTTCAAATGGCAACATTTCTGCCTGTTTCGCTAAGAAGGCTCTCTGGTGGTAAAACCCAAACATTGGCACAGTGAAAATACTGTTGCGAAACGTCGGTCTAGAGACTATAATCGGAATTCCCGGTGCTAGACTCTGTACGGTTCTATGCTCCACATTGGGCCTTACATATACGTGTGGTTGCTGGATACAATTTGTTTGGGTCGGTACGAGGGTTGCTATATATATTTCTGGCCTAGGCAACACTAAGTGTTGCCTGGCGCCATCTGACATTTCTATTGAAAGGTTTGACATTTTTTAGCATTACCGCCCAACATTAAAAGGAAATTATGTTTAAAAAGTAAATGGCATTACGAGGGTTGCTAAATATATATCTGGCCTAGGCAACACTAAGTGTTGCCTGGCGCCTTCTGACATTTCCATTGGAAGGTTTGACATTTTTTAGCATTACCGACCATCATTTGTGTTGTTTACAGTGACTTGAAAAAATCAATTTGGCAATAAAATGGAATTAACTCGTGAACATTTTCGTGCAATTATTTTTTACAACTTTCGACATGGATTATCACGACAAGAGTGCATCGATGAACTTCAATCTTTGTATGACGATGAAGCACCTATATCACTGTGATAAACTGGTTTAATGAATACAATCGCGGCCGATGCTCGCTCAAAGACCAAAGTCGTCTAAAAACGGCCGTTGTGCCAGAAAACATTGATGCCGTGCGTAAACTGATAATGCAATCGTCATGTGACTTACCGTAAGATAGAGGCATCCTTGGACATTTCTTCCACCAGCATTCATTCGATATTACATGAACACCTGGTCGTAAAAAATGTGTGTTCTCGTTGGATCCCGCACAAATTGACAATCGCTCAAAATAAGGCTCATGTCGATTGGTGCAAAGAAATTTTAAAAAAAATACGATCGCGGTGCTTCAAAAGACGTTTATAAGATCGTCACAGGTGACGAATCATGGATCTTTGCGTATGAGCCCGAAACAAAACAGCAATCGACAGTGTGGGTCTTCAAAGACAAGCCAAATCCAACGAAAGTTGTTCGTAGAAGAAGTACTTCAAGGCAAATGGTCGCCTGTTTCTTCGCCAGAACTGGTCATGTGGCGACTGTTCCGCTTGAGCAACGCAGGGCGGTCAATTCTGAGTGGTACGCCACAATTTGTTTGCATGAAGTCTTCGGAAAAATTCGAAAAACGAAAAAGAGAAGACGAATCATTGTGGGCCATGACAATGCGAGCTCTCACACATCGGCTCAAACAAGAGAAGACTTCTCATTGTGGACCATGACAATGCGAGCTCTCACACATCGGTTTTCGTGAATACTGCTGGAGAATACTTTGAAAAACAATAAAACCATTTTTGATGATAAATATTCGCATTTTCATTATTAGGCAGCCCTATAGCAGCAGCCCTAGCATAATCGTCATTCCCGGTGCCAGACTCTGTATGGTTCTCTGCTCCATATTAGGCATTAGATATACATCTTTTAAACACATTATCCGATTGAAGGGGAGTTCCTGAAGTGACTTAGGGCTTAAGACGAAAACCTTGGGGACCAGATTTTTGAATGAGGGTACAAAATGTGGAACATCGGCTTCCGAAAAAGGTTGAACTATTTCCTCAATTATGACACTTATCCAGTTCTCTGCAGTGTTAAGAATATTCAATATTTATTTTTGATATGCATGGTTAAGGGTGGTCCAACCATAATGCACGGACTTCTTGTGGCCAGAAATTGAGAATGTGGACCCGGACGATATGTTGGTCCAACAGGATGGTGCCACTTGCCACACAACCAAAAAAACAATGGGTTTTTTCTGCAAGAAATTCAATGGCCGTGTTATCTCACGGCCTGATGATGGTTACTGGCCGCTACGATCAAACGATTTGTCCCCGTTGGACTTCTTTCTTTAGAAGAAAAAAGGTACGTTAATTAACCAAGAACAATTCAAGAGCAAACGGATGAGATAATTCGGAACATTAACGACATTGAACCTCCATTTTGTCTGTCATTAAAAATATGGACCATCTTATAGAGGTATGCACCGAAGCCGTGGCGAGCATTTGGCCGATTTTTGTCTCACACATAATTGTCACAGATCTATCATAATAAAAAAATATTAAGATAATTCTCCGAAAATTGTTTGTTATATTTACAATAAACATCGTGCGTTTTAGTTGGACCACCATTTATAAACCAATAGGACATTTAAAAATTTATAAGAATTTGTTAGAATTCAAATTTTTGGAGACCCAATGTTCCCTAATTTGTGCATTCTTATAGAATCTAAGAGTCTTATCTTAGTCTGTATCTTGAGGTGATTCCAGTTATAGCTTTGTAAAATCTCAATCGAATCAAAATCTGACGGAGGCAGTTTAATTTCCAATCAATCTTGAGTTCTTTTCCCAATTCTCGAGTAATTTACCAGATTTTTATTTCCAATCTTACCTGTAAGTCACCGTTGTATATTCCTTGTTTGCATTTTTCGATCTTATAGCGGGATAGTCGGCATAGTTGTTAACGGTGCGTTTCAATAAACCGGGTATGGAAATTGGTTCTTCGGCGGCCAAACCATCTTTCTGTAGGCGTAACTGCACGGGCTGTGTGACATCGGTGGTCCTGTAGACCTCGCTGCGCTTTAGGCGATTAGGACCGGGGCGATTGTAGAGAGCTTCAGCGGACATCTTGTGAAGTTGTTTGTATCAGAGTATAATCCAACGAAAAATAAACTGCAATAAAAGAAAGTAATAAATTTTGAATTATTGATAATCAATTGTGGTTGACATAAAAAGAAAACGAGTTTGTTAGTTTTTTTTCTTTTAATATAATCATAAAAGTTTGTAATCGTATATTTTGAAATAGGAAAAAAAACGAAAAGATTATTTAATTTGATAAGATTTGGAAATTATGTTTATTTAGGCCGGCAACGCTTGGGTTTTTTTTCACATAACCGACTCTTCGTTGCGTTAGAATTATTTATTGATATGGCCCGGCACATACAAATTTTAAATAATCTCCAAATGTGAATATCCACAATCCATGGTTGAGACGCCCTTACATTCTCATTAAGTCACTGTTTGGTGTGCTCTATGGGCAGAGGGAATCATTGGTCCATATTTCTTCAAAAATGAAGCCGGCCATCATGTTACAGTCAATGGGGAACGCTAAAAAGCAATGATTAATGACTTTTTCATACCTGAATTGGAGGATGTTGATGTGGACAACCTTTGGTTCCAACAAGACGGCGCTACAAGCCAAACAGCCAACGAAACAATCAATTTGTGCGTCGTGGGCCTGTGGCGTGACTTTCAAGATCGTGCGATTTTAATGGCTTGACTATTTTTTGTAGGGTTATGTGAAGTTGCTTGTCTACGCAGATAAGCCCGACACGATTGACGCCTTGGAAGAGTATATTTGGCGGGTTGACATACGGCCCAAATGCTGCAAAAAGCGGTCGAAAAATAGAGCCAGCCGCGGCGGCCACTTGCCCGAAATCATTTTTAAAACATAATGGCAAACCCTTATCTTTATAAAGCGTGGTTAAATTTTAAGGGCCGATGTTGAATGTGAACCACACGTCAAGTTTTTATCTGCATTTCATTTGATATTTCTTAATTTCAGACTAACTCAATTGGAAGCGTGGAAAGATACACAAGCGAGTAACGCGTTGAAGTTATTCTGGCTTATGAAAATGGGCGTTCAAATCAAAATGTATATCGTGTACTTGGTGATTTTTGATCATCTCCAATTTAATCGTCCAAATGTGTGTAAAATCGAAAGAATCGTGCAAAAATTTTAGCAAACCGGGTCTATAGGACATATGAAAACACCAGTGCATGCTCGTACAGCTCGTACTGCAGAATATATTGCTGCTGTTCGCGATAGTGTGGCAAAAGAGCCGTCCACCTCAACTCGTAGCCGTATCTAGCAATTGCACCACTCACACGCTCGTCGTTGATGAAAATTATGCATAAAGACTTGCATTTGCACGCTTAGAAGGTGCAATTGACTCAAGAACTTTAGCCTCTCGACCATTCCAAACGTCATCAATGGTCAGAATGGTGGCAAGAAATGGCAACACTGGATAATCAATCTTCGAAGAAAATCATCTTCAGTGATGAGTCACATTTTCACCTCAGTGGATTCGTCAATAAGCAGAATTGCCGCATTTGGGCGAATGATAATCCAAGAGTGATTGTCGAAAAAACAACGCACCCACAAAAAGCGACTGTTTGGTTGCGGGTTATGGGCTGGCGGCATCATCGGGCCATATTATTTCCAAAATGAGGTGGATCAGGCAGTTACTGTGAATGGATAACGAACTTTTTATGACCAGAATTGGATGATATGGATGTGGACGATATGTGGTTTCAACAGGACAGTGCCACTTGCCACACAGCTAACGAAACAATGGCTCTTTTGCGCGACAAATTCAATGGCCGTGTTATCTCACGCCGTGGCGATGTTAATTTGCCGCCAAGATCATGTGATTTAAAACCGTTGGACTTCTTTCTTTGGGTTTATTTGAAAGAAAGGGTGTACGTCGATAAGCCAGCAACAATTCATGAGCAAAAGGATGAGATAATTCGGCACATTAACGGCTAGAACCTCAGTTATGCCTCAGCGTCATCGAAAACTTGTACTATCAGATGGAGGTGTGTCGCCGAGGTCGCGGCGGCCATTTGGCCAATATTTTGTTCCTTACACAATTGAACTATACCAATGTTATCTTAATAAAAAGAAATGACAATAATTTCCTAAATAATTTGTGCTTTATTCAAAATCAACATCGGCCCTTAAAAGTTAACCACCCTTTAAAAATCGGGATCGGTGGCCATCTCTTTTAGGTCCATTCAACTCGATTTGCAAACGTTGTTCCGGAGTAAGTCTATTCATTATGAAATGGCAAACCAAAATGAGAATAAATCAAGTGACAGCTGTCAAAAAGACCAACCCAAAAAAAGTGTGGCCAGATTGAAAACCACACGTCTAAAAAACACTCTTTATATGAGACAAAAAAAAATCTTGTAGTTTAGTAAATCTTTAGATAAGAATAAAAGAATTCCAAAATATTCTGAGATCCTAAAAACTATCGGACTTTAGAAAAATCCTCATTTTTAAAATCCCGAAATTCCGCCAACTGTGAATATCAGTCCCGGTCTACATCCCTAGTGCTGTGTTAAACCATGGCTGACTTTCATATGCCCGCAAAAATAGTACGTATATGTAAAATGACGTTGACTGACACAAAATCTACAGTGAAAATAGAAAAAGGAAGCTTCCCAACCGTTCGATACGATGAGAGGTTTCAGGCAAGGTGATAATCTGTCGTACTATACATGCTGCAGAGTTCTTGAAAAGCAGCAAACGACCCGGAGTTGAACATATGGAGCCAAATACATCATGGGGAGAACTGTTAGATCAGTGACTGACCCCTTTGTCTGCAAAACTGTGATTGGTGGTGATCGATGTTGCTGGTTGCATCTACTGAAACGATGTCAAGACAATATTCTTAGGGCAGAAGAAAGCAGGCAGTTGCAACCAGGTGATATTTTGGGCTTTACAAAAAGCTAAACTATAAAGCCCGCTGTCGGCGAAGCAAAACAAAAACCTCATACTGCCCGTGCTTTTTGCGAGTGACCAGTCCCATGTTGTATGGAGCAGAAACTGGAAGTAGCCTTTTGGTTACGAGGTCTGACCAGAGACTTAAATCTGGTACCACGGGTAGTCAGGAGCTCCCAGAACTTGTTCTGGCCTGACTATTTGGTGCGGCCCATCGGGGAGTATCGTGGTGGCTGTGGTTTTAGCCCAAAACGCAGGGAGAGCTTCGGCGTGGAGTTGCATTGCAACCGGCTATAACCCAAAGAACAGCGGAGGTTTAGATAGTCCTCGACCCCTAACCAAGAGGGAAGTTATGACCCATAACTGTCATGCTTAGAATTGGCACCGGTGGAATCAACCCAATGTGGCGCTGGCCGTCGCATTGATACCGCCCCAGTGTGATGGCACACCGTGGTTCAGGCCAGCGTGGCGATAATCACGTTAAACTCGGCGACTCTGCCCTTTCTTTTATGTGGAGCTGAATCGTGGGTACTCGCGCAAGCGAATGAGCGAAGTTTGGAAGTGTATGAGAGGAATCTTTTTTTGTAAAATTTTACGCATTACCAGTACAAGTTTTGTAAAACTTCAACGCTTTGAGAATAGTTGCAGCACTGTGCATTCTGCTGGGCCAAAGGTTTGTCGATTCTATCTAGAAAGTTATGTTAGATTATGAGGCGTGAAACACGGAAATTTTATAAAATTCTTGATATCTTTTGTTGCAGTCGTGCATATGATTCGAACATGATATCTAAAGTGAATAATGGCCACATGTTTCTTCGAATTTAGGACTGATAAGAATTTTAGAATGCATTCCCCTTCTACTTCACATTAGGTTTGACCTAGCTGAACTTAATACAAGTACATACAATATTTTTTATCAACTATTGATTTAAAGTGCTCAATTCGTATTATTCGAATTTCAAAATGTTTCCCACTTAATGGTTTCAACTAGACTTTGGATTTTTGTTTTTTCGTCGCCGTAATCTTTTTTCTAATCTTATCAAGCACGTTTGAAAAACATTAAATATTTTTTTTAGTGCGTTGTACTATAATAAGGTAGAAGTTGTTTTACTATCACGCTTGTGTGAATGACAAATTCATCTTTATTAGTTTTCTAAATTATTTACTGAAATAGTTTGTAGTGGCAGCGATAGATACAATTTTAAGGCAGGTTCTTTAAAGTTTAAGTTTCTTTTGAAAATATAATTAAATACACATTTTGAATAGAAAATTGTAGTCTTTTCGATAGTAGAGGGTGGTCCAGCTAAAATGTTTTTTTTGAGTCATATAATTCTGGTGTTTTTTAGAACATCGATGGGATAAGAGAGTCCAAAACCGAAATTGCGGTTTTAATGTCTAAACCCGTAGGTTTCTCAAAAACGCTAAAACCTCACATGTCGGTCTACCCGGTTTTTTGCTGTCGGGGTTTTTTACTTATAGTTGTTGTATTTAAACGCTAAAAATCATTATTGTCAACTACAAAATACATAAATACCAAAAAATATTTAAGCTTGACCAATCTGTCTGTGCGTCCCTCCTGCTTTCCATCTAAAGTGTGTCTTCTAAGCTCCCATTTACACGAACCAATTTTACTTGCGTTAATTTTTACGATTCCCTTTTCAACTTGCCTCTGTGTTTACACAAGGCAATTCGGTTAGGGCAATTTTGATTTTCATTCGTTCTGATTTTGTGTGAAAAAATACTTAAATAATCTGCAGCCAACTTCACACTACGAAAAACACAAAATGAATTGACAGTATCGGCAAGTTTTTTCCTTTTCCATTCCCCTTACCTCTGTCTTCTACAAACTGAGAGTTGCGGCAAGTAAAGTTTCCTCGTATAAATGGGAACTAACCACAGGTCCCAATACGATCTTCATGCAATTTATTCAATCGATTATGTGTCTTTAGCTCTAGAAGCCATATAGTATAGGGTGGGCCAATTAAAATTTTAAATTTGAATCGGCTGTAAAAAAAAGTACTAATAATTTTTTAAAATTTCTGGTTTTATTGAGGTTGAACTCATTCGACCAACCCACAATTTCTGCACATTTTCGATTGTTTCAGCTCGAATCTCTTTAATTCGGTACCTTCGATTTCATGTTTCAACGCTGCAAAAAAGCAATAATAATTTTTTCAAATTTCTGATTTTACTCGAATTTATAATTTAATAATGGAACACAATATCATTCATACTCGTATGACTAGCACAACTGGCTCGGAAGTACCTCATCTGATCAAACCAGTTTTAAGTGCATATTCTTGTTTCGGATCGAATTTCATCAATGACAACTTCGATTTAATGTTTCAACGCTTCAATTGTCTCTGGATGCTTTGCGCAACATTTATCCTTAATGGCTTTCCACAGAAAATAATCCAAAGGGCTTCGGCTGATTATCCGATGGCTGTTTGAGATGTGTCACCGTCTTGTTGAAACAAAATTTCGTCCATGTCATTCTCTTTAATTTTTGGAAACAAAAATTCTTTGAGCATGGCCCGGTAGGCGGTATGACATTAGGCCCCACGAAAATACACCCCAAACCAAAAAGGAAATTAGGCCCCAAATTTGGGGTCCAATTGTATTATGAAAATAGACTCCACGAAATTAAACCCCAAACATAAAATGAAAATAGTCCCAAAAAAATTTATTGTGGCCTAATTTCGTAGGGGTTATTTGAAGGTATGCAAATATACCCTAAAAAGGCAAATGTGCTACAAAATATCGAGTTGTAGTTTTCTGTAAAAAAAATGGGGTATATTTTCATTTTTGGGTTTGGGGTGCAATTTCCATTTATGTGTTACAAAATGAATGTAACAACAAAGTTACATTCAAAAGTTACATTCTTTTGCGAAACGTTTCGGTTGTGTGTAAATATTAATATTTGACATATTCGCGAGCGCGATTCAATACATATTTTATGGCTCATTTTCGAATAAAAATGGCCCAATGTTGCCGTCTGCCCAAAATTCACAGCAAACAGTGACTCGTTACGGATGCATTGGCTTCTCAATTGTTGCGTGTGGGTTCTCGTATTGGCATAGCCTCTGAGATGAAAAAAGCTTCATCTGAAAACACGACTTTTCGGTAAAATTCTGTATCTACTACCAAACAATCTTTAGCCCATTGAATAAGCGAAAACGCATCGAATGGTGTTTCATTATTAAATAAAAAAGTTCAGCCTTTCCAATAAAACCAGCAAATTTAAAACATTATCAGTACTATTTTTACAGCCGATTCAAATTTAAAAATATAAATGGCCCACCCTATATATTTGTTTCCGTCTTTCCGATGTAGAACCATTAGGGCCATGTCATTCCATTCAGATCTATTGTCAGCTATAAATTGTATTTCATTTATATTTATTGAATTATAAGAGCTTGTAGTGTTAAACATTAAAGCCAATTATGACAAATTACAATTAAAACCAACTTCACGTTGAAAAGTTCTCGTTATTTAATTAATAATATCTGTGTTCTTCTCAGGTTACTAAACTAGTTTTTGTATGGAAGTTACTCGGTTAGTAAGAAAGTTGGGTAAAAATCACAAATAAAAGAAGTAAAAGTGACCACACTTATTTTCTAAATAGAAAATCGAATATGACACACCCTGCTATATAAAAACATATGTTTTTTGTTATGTATACGAAAAAATAATCAAACAAGAAGATTGCTTATCGGCCATCCGTATTGGCTTTTTCTGAACGAGATGATTTAAGTGAAACTTTAAATGAACCAAACTATTAGTTTAAAGACATTTTACAAATATTTTACAAACAAATTTGTAGCAATTAATTGGTTTATTATATTTCATTGACTATTTTCCTTTACAATTTATATTTTTATTGTATGCTTTTGACGAATTCGCAGATGAACACTGTGTTTAATTTTCTTTGACGCATACAACGAGAAACAATGTTGCCATGTTAATTTCAATTTTGTTCAATGTTACTAACTAGGTAAGCAAGCTAGTTATCTTAAAAGAACACGGCTAATATTTCAAAATAAAAGATTACATGGTATAAAGTAAAACAATAATCAAATGAAATAAAGCAACACTGAACAAAAAACTCGATCTTGCATGACCCTGTATGCACTACACTATATACAGGAAATTTGTATTATATTTTGCGATTGAAGTTCACATAAAGTTAATAAACATTTAATTGCAAAAATAACTGCCCATTTAAAGGCTAGTGTTAATTTCGTTTTGCTTTATCTTATTTATTCGATTATGTTCTTGTATGGGTTTTTAGGTTTAAAAGTATGTCAAGTATTTATTTTAAATTTGTATGAACCCTTCCGTTTTATGTTATGATGCAGGTGTTTGTAAATATGTAATTTTGAATACTAACGTCAAAAAAGAACGTTCTGAATTCCTTTTTAAGACTGGCAGAAGTTGTAAAATATAAGGGTTAAATTTTAAGGGCCGATGTTGAATGTGAACCACACCTAAACGTGAAGTTTTTTTCTGCATTTCATTTCATGTTTCTCAATTTCAGACTAACTCAATTTGAACCATGGAAAGATACACAACCGAGCAACGCGTTAAAGTTATTCAGGCTTATTATGAAAAAATCAGTGTTGAGGCACATTTTCACCTCAGTAGATTCGTCAATAAGTAGACTTGCCGCATTTGGGCGAATAATAATCCAAGAGTGATTGTCGAAAAAACAATGCACTCACAAAGAGTGACTTATTGGTGTGGTTTATGGGCTGGCGGCAACATCGGCGCGTATTTTTTCCAAAATGGGGCCGGCCAGGCAATAACTGTGAATGGTATTCGCTATCGTGAGACGATAACGAACTTTTTACGACCCGAATTGGAAGATATGGATGTGGTTTCAACAGGACGGTGCCACTTGCCACACAGCTAACGAAACAATGTATCTTTTGCGCGACAAATCAACATTGGCCCTTAAAATTTAACTACCCTTAAGTTTAATCAAAAATATTTTTCTCTGAAAGATCAATAGAGGCATTAACATTTAAAAATAATTTCGGGCATATGGACCATTATATGTGGCAAAAAAATCACGAAGGTGATCAAATCGATGACAAGTTTTTAAAGTAAATTTGGTTAATTTGGTAGTGTTGTTTAAGTGTGTATCTATTTGTGATGATTTAAGTACACAGAAAAAAAGACAGCTTTAAAATTTCAAACAAAAAATTAGTAAGTGAACTCTATTACCACCCAATTAAAAATTTCGTAAATAGGCTAAACTATTTATCAGCTATTGCAATGATATCACTCTGCGACAAATGGTAAGGGTCAGTGATCGGTTTGGAATGAAACCACCGGGGAAAGTTATATTGGTAAAAAAAAGTCATACGTGTTCCAGCGTTTCGCTGGGTCTCATCTAGGAATCGAGATATATCGATTTGAAGTTAGTAAGTATCGTATAGGGGAATTTGTCACGTTTTAGGCTCTTTTGTTTGACATAACTCGAGAACCACTCGTCCGATTTAGCTGAAACAAATTTACAAAAATTAAGAATTACAATTCCTCTAATCTGTTCTTAAACCGTTTTCCTACTTAAGCAACAGTTTCGCAATTATAAATAAATGTATGAAAAAAAAAATTATTTTTGCCTAAAAATTAAAATTTTTTTTTCATGCGCTTATTTTTAACTTGGAAACTATTACTTGTAAAGGAAAATAATATATGAACAGATTAAGGGAATTGTAATTCTTGTTTTTTTAAAATTTATTTCAGCTAAATCGGACGAGTGGTTCTCAAGTTATGTCAAACAAAAGAGCCAAAAACGTGACAAATTCCCCTATACGATACTTACTAACTTCAAAACGATATATCTCGATTCCTAGATGAGACCCAACGAAACGCTGGGACACGTATGACCTTTTTTTGACCGATATAACTTTCCCCGGTGGTTTCATCCCAAACCGATTGTGGCTGTCGCACAGTGTATTTAATGCATGGAAATAACAACAAAATACATGCACTGTATCGTGAGTGTGTGGGTGTATGTGTTTTAGTATATATGCACTTTGTGGGATTTTCATTGTGTTCGGTTACAAAAACTCTACTGCCGGCAGTTCTCGTTAAATGCGAAACTGACTGTCTTAAGTATATGGCCGCTACACATTGTTACAACAAATTTGTTGCTTGGGGTCTTTTGATGGTGACGTGGTGCTCACCTGCAGTCACTCTTCCCGACTGCTTTTATACGAATTTTATAACTTTTGTTGTACATATCTGAGTTTAATAACAAAAATATTTTCAATAAACAACTTACAAGTATTTTTTGTACGAGTGAATATGTGAAGTTTTACATTGCCTCATAACGAAATAATTTTTGTTAAACGGCTTACAATAAAAATGTTATTTTTTTAAATTTGTTTTTCGCTGAATTAGTTTTTCGCTTGAAATCGAAAATATTTTCGATAAACCACGTAGGAATATTTAAGTAAATATATACAGGGTTTTCCATTAAGGACATTTAGACCCAATTTTCCACCACTTTTGCACACATTTCGACCGGAACGTTGGCAATTTCGCGTTGGATCTTTTCTCTGAGCTCTTCTAAAGTTGTTGGTCTGTTGGATTAGACCAATGACTTGATGTAGCCCCACAAAAAGAAATCCAATGGCGTTAAATCGTATGAACTAGGTAGCCATACGGCCGGTCTATTCTCGAGATAACACGTTCACCGAATTTGCCTTTCAGTAAATCGATTGTAACGCGTGCTGTATACATTGGCGATTTCAATCTCATCCAATTCTGGCTAAAAATAATTTTCTAACATGGTACGAGATAGCGCTCTTCATTGACGGTAACATGACGATTATTTTCGTCGACGGAAAAATAAAATTACGGCCTAATCGCACCTCCGGCAAGAAAACCACACCACACACTATTTTTGGGGATGCAATTGTGTCTCTTAAAGCACATGTGGGTTTGTTGCTGTCCAATAAAGCATATTTTGTTTATTGACAAAACCACTTAGCTAGAAATAAGCTTCATCGCTGAAGATGATTTTTCGATGAAATTCTGGATTTTCGTGAAACTTGGCTAGAGCCCAATCGGAGAAGTTTCGGCATATCAAGTGGCTTTAGTTCTAGAGTTCGTTTGATCTTAAAAGGCTGAAGGCCAAGATTTTTTGCAAAATACACCACAGCGTGGTTTGAGAGATGCCCAATTCCTGAGAACGACATGGAATCGACTGATTTGGCTCATTTTAAACGGATAGACTTACGGCTGCGACATTTTCGTCGCTTCGAGCGAAAGGGCGTCTATTTGGTGCCGCAACATCCAAAAGTGAAAATTTGGATACAAATTTATCCACTATACGCACAGCCTATCGGGTGGGATGATTATTACGGTTGAAAATTGGAGTAAGCGCTCTTAAAGTTGCGACCACTGACTCAGAATTTCGGTAGTAACTTTTAATGGTTTTCAAACGTTGCTCGTTGTTGTTGTTGTAGCGGCAACTGTGTGCCGAGGTGACAGCCCTTGGCCGAAGAATTGCTCTTCGGGTCAATCCGGTCCGTAGAACCGGCTGTCGTGGGATCGTAAGCAGCGTTACCGTTGGAAAATTTCAAAAAGTGGCACAGAAAGGGTATTTTTAAAAAAAAAACGGGTAACAGAAAGGGAATTTTTAAAAAAAAAAAGTCGCAAAATTTGTCTATTTATTTAAAAAAAACATTAAAGTTAAAAAAATAACGAAAAACACAATAATATTAAAATAATTTTTATAATCAAATGCACATAGGCCTTTTTCTAAATCCTGAACCAATAAAGATATCGAAAAACGGTTTGGTGGCTACATGTATGACCAATAGGACTACTAAAAGCTATAATAAAAAAAATCCAAAAATTGCACATAGGCCTTCTGCTGGAAACTACGACGATATGTACATACATGTTAATATATTTCTACTTTGATATTTTTGTACTCTTTCCATAACACTCTTACTTATATTAGCGTTCATTAAATTGTTATTAAAAATTATCTATCTCAGATTTACTAATTGTACTCGAATGACTATATTCGGACTCTAGGTCAAAATAGTTTATGTCTTACGTCAAACAAATACTTCGATTTGTGAAAAGTAGCAAAAATTTCAAAAAGGGGATTTTTCAGAGAGGCGCAGTAAAAGTCGCACAGCTTCAAAAAAGGGTCAAATTGCCACTTTAGTCACACAATGGCAACGCTGCTCGTAAGTAAACTTTACCATCATGAAAATGTTGACTTCGACTAACGTTTTGACACTGAAAGATCATTAAAAATATTTGAGGGTGCTTTGACATAAGGATACGAAATTGTTATGTTCCTAGTGGAAAACCCTGTACATCTCGTTGAATACTTTGAAATATTTCACTTATTTTTCCAGTATTTTATTAATTCACCAATTAATGAATGCCATTGTTAATTCATTAAATTATTTTTATTTTATTTCATCCAACTTTTACGGTATAATTTATTCCGTACAATTACTCTCGACATCTCTGCTCTCTACCACGACACATTGCCCCGACGCTGTTTACTTTCGATTTGTTTTCTGACTCGTTTTGCTTCATTCATGAACAATTTACGAAGCTGACGATAAAAACAAAAATAATAATGAGAACGAACGCCGCCGCATTTAACCACAACGCCAAAGTGACTATAGAAAGGCTCGTTCGTTTGTCCGTCTGCCCGTTCGTCCGTCCGTCGGCCCGCCCAAAGAAGAAAGCTAGCCAAAATCAAAACACCTCGCCGTCTACATAAATACTTTATTTGTTTTCTGATATGAAAACAAGAACGATACACACACACACACTCACAAAACATTCAAGTACAAGTGTTCTCAATGTTGTAGTATTTCTGTAGATATCAAGATATATATGCGTCTATATCTACATAATATTATATAGATATAGTCGGACCATAAGAGTAGAGTTGTGCGTACTTTAAAAAACATTTAAGACAGTCTGATGGCCAGATGACTAACTGACTGGCTGACTGATCATTGGGGCCAATCTCTCAAATATTACAAGGCATAAAATGCCAAACTCTCTTCTGGCTAGTCATTTTATTTGTTTCGAGTGTTAGCTTTCTTTGGAGAATACTTTCAAGTCATCATCACCACAATAATAACCGTCTATTAACATTGGCTGAAATGCAATCACACCTAACTGACAAAGTAACCAAACACAGGGGAGATTTTGGATACGAAAATTGATTTTTCATTTTCATAATAAGCCTGAATAACTTTAACGCGTTGCTCGCTTGTGTGTCTTTCCATATTTCAAATTGAGTTAATCTGAAATTGGGAAATATCAAATGAAATGCAGAAAAAAACTGGACGCTTAGGTGTGGTTCACATTTAACATCGGCCCTTAAAATTTAACCACCCTTTACAATTAAAGAAAAAATTGCTTGATAGGTCTTTTTGTTTTCCAGCTGACGACATGTAATCGTATGATTTTTGCCAGTAGCTATTATAGACCACCATGAGACAGACAGACAGCTGATGTGTTTGGAGTTGCTGGTTCACCCCATCCATGCATGGATTTTATGGTTTTCTTTTTGCTGGCTTTGATGTGAAGAAGTGATTTCGAGTTTGTAGCCGAGTTTGTGGCGTGATGTTGAGAATAAATAAATGAAAGCAGTTAAACACTTTTGCTGTGCGAGTTTCAAGACAAATAAATAAAAAATAGAAATGTTTTTAAATGTGGCCAATTTAAAATAACCACCAAAGACTATTTTCTTTTTATTTTGAGTATGGCCTCGAAAGTGCAATCACTTCAACGGCAGCAAATCAACATAACAGATTGGGAAAATACCACCACCATAGATATGGAGAGGAAAAATTTAAATCAGAAAGTTTAAAGTCGGGTAGACCCACTTTTAAAAAACCTAACACCGCGAAATATTTGCAAACTTCAACTTCTGGTTGTCTTGGGTAGTGAATATGAGCCATAATTCCAAAGATACAGGGTGGCTGATGAAAGTTGCTACCTAAAAACATGTAATAACTTGTAATAAAACTTGTCTTCTATCTAAATATAGAAGCAAGAGGTCTTGAGCCGGTTAATCCCTGTTCAATGTGAAAAAGCAAACAGACCGAAATAGAACAAACGAGCTAAACTTCTTTTTCTATTTGATGAATCTGCTTAATTTTTTATTTTGCAGATTGATTTCGATCGTACAGGGTGGCTGATAAAAACCGCTACCAAAAAATTTAATAACATTTTTTTCTATTTAATGAATCTGGTTAATTTTTTTTTATTTTGCAGATTGATTTTTAGTTTTAACAAAAATGGGTAACTGGGACACTGAAACAAGAATTTGGATTGTCCTCCGTGATAGCGGAGGACTCCGTAGTTTCGTTTCAAATAGAGTGTAGGCGCACGTTTGGCGGCAATCCTCCAAGCAGATAGACCATAAAGAGACTCGTTAACAATTTTGCATGGGAAAGTCAACAGAAGACCTTACCATCGAACCGCTTCAGTTCGGACGGAGGAAACAATCGCTGCTGTGGGTGCTGCCATACAAAACAATACAAAAGTTTCGACAAGAAGCTTATCTGCTCATATAAGTATAAGCAGACAGTCATTGTAGTCAATTATGCACAAAGCTTTGGACTTATTCCCATATAAAATTCAAATAGCCAACGAACTGAATGCAGTAGACTTTTCTAATCGCTAGGAATTTTGCCAGAAGATGCTTCAAATGGTGGAAGAGGACGAAAACATGTTAAACTGTCTTTTCACGTCTGACAAGGCCCATTTCAATTTCAACGGCAACATTAGCAAATAAAATTGTCGAATATGGAGTGCTTTCAACCCTCAGTTACTCCCTGAGACGGAATTGCATCCACTTCGTGTCACAGTGTGGTGTGCAGTTTCATCACGCAGCATTGTCGGCCCTAATTCTTCGGCACACCGTTACGGTTACTGGAGCAAGTTGAGAGAGTTTTTCTATCCAGAATTTCGACGAATAAGATTTCCCGTTAACTCCGTGTGGTTTCAGCAAGGCCTGTTATGACAGAATTGCCAATCCCACGACAGTCGGTTCTATGCACCGGATTGACCCGAAGCAGCAATTCTTCGGCCAAGGGCTGTCACCTCGGCACTGTGTGTGCCGCTAAAACAACAACATGATAGAATTGCGACGAAAATTTCCTAATAAGCTGACATTTAGAAACTCTACATTCCGTTGGACGCCTCAGGTCGCCTGACCTTACTGCACCTGACTTTTTCTTGTGGGGCTATTGCAAAACCAACAAATTTGAATAAATTAGATTCATTCGAGAAACAATTGCGGCTACTCCTGTCTCAAATTTCCAAGCAGTAATGAACAACTTTTTGGTAAGATGCCGCATATGCATTAACGAGCAGGGGGTGGGCATTTAAATTCCATTTTTTTAAACTAATTAAGCTAAATTTAATAAAATTGCATGAGCCTTAACATGAATAAAAGTAAAATGAATTCCATACACTGAACAAGTTGAAAGATAAGAAAAAAAGTTATTTGAGTTTCTTAATGTAGCAATATTCATCAGCCACCCTGTACATGTTGGAATTATTTTGTTCACCAATGGAACAAAATTTGGAATTATTTTGTTCGAAAATGTCCAAAATTTCTTATTGGAAGAATTCTCTATGGGCATTTAAAATGAAATGAGGTTCAAATGATGCCACATTCAACCCATCTTTGAAGACTTCTCGAACTTTTACCAAATACCCTCTGAACTGAATATAAGAATAGTTATAAAACGACCAAAAAGAGTAATCTTGTAGGGCCATATCCTTACATTCAATGAATAACAAGGTTTTAGCCCACATCATTCAAGCTAGTTTGTTCTCCTTAATTACATCAGGACTACTATTTTCGTTGACTCGTTCGAGCATTTCGACGGGTAACTGACGAATGACACCTGTGATGTTTTGCTCCAAGGTCTGAATTGAAGCGGGTTTGTCAGCATAAACTTTAGACTTTACATATCCCCACAGGAAAAAGTCTAACGGTGTGATATCACACGACCTTTGTGGCCAATCGACCGGCCCAAAACGTGATCCATTGATTGATGCGATGTGTGGGAAGTGGCGCCGTCTTGTTGAAACCAAATGAAGCCGAGGATCACGAGCTTAAATTTAAGGCATCAAATAGTCGGTTATCATGGCACGATAACGGTCGCCATTGAAACCACACCGTTGTTTTTTCTGGATGAAGTGGCAGCTCTTGAACCTCTTCTGGTTGCTCTTCGTTCCAAATGCGGCAATTTTGCTTGTTTACATACCCATTGAGCCAGAAATGGGCCTCATTGCTGAACAAAATTTGGCTCGAAAACGTCGGATCTTCTTGGAAATTTTCAAGAGCCCATAGTGCGAAGCGATGTCGCCTGGGAACGTCGGGCGGCTTCAGTTCTTGCACAAGCTGTATTTTGTACGCGTTCAATTTAAGATCTCGACGTAAAATGCGCCAAGTCGTTCCATACGTCAGTCCGAGTGGGTGCCATACGTCAGTCCGAATCGACTCTCCACGGTCTTGGTGTACACTCTTAGCTACGGCCGCTACATTGTCCTCACTGCGTGCTGGACGTGGTCTACTCGGTCGAATATTATCCATTAAAGAATGCTGGGTTTCAAGATGGGTGATGGTGTTGCGAATAGTACGCTCAGTAGGCCGATTAGGCTGCCCATAAGTTGGACGAAGTGCACGAAACACATTCCTCACAGAAGGTGAATTTTCGTAATAAAGTTGAACGATTTGTAAACGTTGTTCAGGCGTGTGAGTCTTTCCATGATGAAATGCCAAACAATACTAAACAGAAATAACATGACAGCATGACACGACTCCCACGTGATCTTTCAAAAAAGGCTATTGAAAAAGTATCTCTATTTGGATCACCCATTTTAAATGGACTTAGCAAAGTTTTCAACACCCTCCACCATCAGGATTTTTGGCAATCACTCGATGAAATAATAATATACGAGGGCGACCGCAAAAGTAACTGGCCTAACATAAAAAGAACCGTTTTTTTTTGGAATTTTATTATTTTTTTTCAACATAATCTCCTTCCAACTCAATACACTTCATCAAACGTGAGATGGATTCCACATTATTCCAAATGAAACACTCTGGTCATATTGGTGTTTCAAACGAGGTGTATACAAATTGTATATATGTGACAGCACATAGAGAAAGGGACCAATTTTCACTTTTTTGATGTGGACAACATCTGAGCATCGAATGAGACCGATCACATGCCCCAAAAGTGTTCCCTCCCAGAGACATGCGCATTTTATGAAAGTGAAGTACACCAAAGACACACGTATTTAAATCTTTAAAATGGCTCTCCTTAACAAAACTGGTTTTTACCCTTAGGTCCCTTTCTATTTTGCGCGTCACATATATTTTGGATATATGTAATATTTGAAGACACTGCACCCTTACCCTTCTGTGGGTCTTTGGAAAGCAAGTCGGCATTAAATAAAAAATAATTAAGAACAACATTACTAAAAAGGATTTTTTTACATTTTATTTACTTTCAGCTTATATTGTGGGTCCAAAAAGTGTTTACTAATCAGTGAAAACAATGATATACTCTAAAACTTTGGAGGTACTCAAACTAATTAAGCTAAAAATGTGCTAACAATAACAAATACAAGTGAATTTTTATATGGACAAAAAATTACAATCAGATTAACTATCCATTTCGGCACTCAGGAATCGAAAGACTTCTAAGGTATGTATGCACAAGTTTGTAGAACACTTAAACATTTGTTAAGATAATTTTGGTTTTAGACAGAGAATATAGTATTCAAGCAGTCTTGCTTAAAATGCCATAAGTACCATAGGAATAATCCTAAATTTCATAACAAGCAGTTTCTAAAATTCCTTCAATCTTAACAAAATCTAGTACATTTTAAATTTTGATTTCGATAAACTATCTATACAAATTTTATGGGAAAAATAAATAAAAATCTTCTCAAGCAATCTTGATAAAAGGAGCATGAGTACCATAGGAAAAATCCTGAATTTCATAACCAGTTTCTAAAATTCCTTTAATCTTAACAAATTCTAGTACATTTCAATTTATAATTTCGATAATATACGAGTATCTATACAAATTTGATGGGATAAATAAATAAAAATCTTCTCAAGCAATATGGAAAATATTTTTCTATGTGGGTAGCTAAAATTAAAAATGTTTTTTATGCAAAACAAAAAAAAACGAGAGAAGAAAAGAAATGTTTTTTTTTCAATTTGGACCTTTAATCAGTTGTCTACCCCGTCACAGATCTAAAAGACAATTATTAATAGTTTGTATTGGAATTACCAACAAAATATGCCACAATGTATCGTCTAATGTAAACAACAATTTGTCACTATTATCAGCAAATTTAGTGGACTTTGGAACCACGTCAAATTTTGCCATTTATTCGACATACAAAAATACGACAAAATCTAGCGGTCATATGCCTTGGAATTAGTGATCGACTAGACTTTTTAACTTTAAATATATTTCTTATCTCCTATTATGGCGTCTTAAAAGAAATGAATTTTGTAACAAGTATTCCAGAGAACACACGCCAAATGGAATCATTTTCATTTGAAATTAAAAATTCTCGTTGAATAGGTATTTTACGATATTTATACACTCACCGAAAAAAACCTTTTAGGCCCTAATCGCGAAAAAGACGTAAGCGCCAAAAGAAAATTTAACAGGAGATGGTTTTTGTTTGTTTTTTTTTTGGCTACTTGGAGGACTCGATCCAATTAAATTTGCTACATACAGTGACTCAAAACTAAAATGGAACACTTATATTTCCTGACTTCTATAGTTCATAGCTTGAAAACGGTTTATTCAATTTTAAAGAAATATAGAGCGAAAAGTTAGTATTTAATACACAGTCCAGTGTGACCAGATCTAAAAAAGTGTTGCAGCTAAATCAGCATTAAAATAATGCTAAAAAAAATATTAAAATGCCAAAAAATAATGCTAAATTAAAAAACGTTTTTTTTTTATAAAAATTATGACTAAAAGCTTTTATTTTTAAAAATATTCTATTCAATGTTGCCTTAGAATTATCTTTCATTAGAGTTAAACAATGTCAAGTAATAATTCAACCATGTATTGTAAATGGTAAAACTAGAAACTTCATAACAAAAGAAGACAATTCTTTGAACGGGTTTTCATTTAAAGCATTTTTATATACGTGCGAGGGCGGTTCGGAAACCTCTTAGCCTAGCACAAAAAGCGCGGTATAAACAGAAAAAAGTAAAGTGTTTTGGAAACTTCCATCTCTGCTATGAACACATGTTAAATTTTTCGATCTGGCAACTCCTTCATATAGAAACAGGTGTTCACAAAAGACGCATCCGCGATTTTTTTACAATGGAAAAATTAGAAATGCGTGGTGTCATTAAATATTTACATAAAAAAGGTTTATCGGGACAAGAAATTCATAATGATATGGTGAATGTGCTCCTTCATATGCAACAGTAAAAAATTGGGTTGCTGAATTTAAACGTGGTCGTACAAGCATTGAAGATGAACCACGTAGTGGACGTCCAAAAACAGCAACAACTACAGAAATTGTAGCCAACGTGCATGATATGGTATTAAATGATCGACGAATAAAAGTGCGTGAAATAGCTAAATGGGCATCTCAAATGATCGAGTCCATTTAATATTGCATGAAGAAATCCAGATGAAAAAGCTTTCTGCAAGATGGGTGCCGGACTCGTTAACAGTCGACCAAAAACGCATAAGAATGAACATTTCTCAAGCTTGTTTGGATCGTTTTCAGCGAAATAAAATGGATTTTAAGCGTCGTTTCATAACTGTTGATGAGACATGGTTCCACCACTATACTCCAGAGACAAAAGAACAATCCAAACAATGGACTGAAGCTGGAGGAAGTGCCCCAAAGAAGGCAAAAACAATTCAATCGGCTGGTAAGGTTATGGCAACGGTTTTTTGGGACTTCAAAGGTATTTTATTGATTGACTATCTGCAAAAGGGTAAAACAATAAATTCAGAGTACTATTGCAACCTTTTAGATCAATTAAATGTACAAATTCGAGAAAAACGTCCTGGCTTACAACACACAAAAAAAAATTTTTTCATCAAGACAACGCACCAGCGCACAAGAGTGTTTTAACAATGGCTAAAATCAACGAATTAAAGTACGAGTTGCTTGACCACCCACCTTATTCTCCTGATTTAGCTCCCAGTGACTTTTACCTGTTCCCAAATCTAAAAAAAATCCTTGCTGGCAAGCGTTTTACCTCAAATGAAGATGCAATTACAATTGTAAACCACTATTTTGAAGACCTAGTGGAAAACTATTTTAATCAAGGGATAGAATTGCTAGAAAAGCATTGGACTAAGTGTATTCAAGTTTCAGGAGATTATATTGAAAAATAAAAATATTTTTGAAAAACTAACTATTCTCTTTCATTGATACGCTTAGAACTTTCCGAACCGCCCTCGTATACACTTATCCAGAAATCAATTGTTGAGTTTTTGTTTGCCCATTCATATGTACTTAGCTTTTGCCATTGCTTTTCTAAAATAGTAATTTCGTCCACTGTGCAATCTTCCATTTGTTGTTCAAATATTAACTGAGCGATAAACTTTCGGCAAGTAACTCTTATATCATTTTCTGCTTCTGAATTAATTACATCTTTCTTTGATTTTAAAAATTCTTTAAAGTTGTAATTAATGTATGGTGATTTTAAAACAATTTGATAGGAAAGGTCATCCAAAAGAACATATGTGCCAAATAGAAAGGGACCTAAGGTTAAATACCAGTTTTGTTCAGGAGAGCCATTTTAAAGATTAGGTCCCTTTCTATTTGCGCTTAGAATCGTCGACTTCACTCTGCTCAGATGTTGCCCACATCAAAAAAAAAGGTAAAAAAATAGAAAATTGATTTTTTTACCCTTAGGTCCCTTTTTCTATGCGTTGTCACATATATATTTCTGGCCTAGACAACACTAAGTGTTGTCTGCCCTCATCTGACATTTTCATTGGAAAATTTGACATTTTTTTTAGCATAAACGTACTCAGAATGGTTTTTCGTACGACCATCATTTGTGTTCTTTACAGTGACTTGAAAAAATCAATTTGGCAAAAATATTGAATTAACTCGTGAACTTTTTCGTGCGATCATTTTTCACAACGTAGATGATCACGACAAGAGTGCATCGATGAACTTAAATCTTTGTATGGCGATGAAGCACCATCTTATAGCGCTGTGAAAAACTGGTTTAATGAATTCAATCGTGGCCGACGCTCGCTCAAAGACGAAGGTCGTACAAAAATGGCCGTTGTGCCACCACAGAACATTGATGCCGTGAGTAAACTGATAATGCAAGAGCGTCATGTCACATACCGTGAGATAGAGTCATCCATGGGCATTTCTTCCACCAGCATATATTCGATATTGCATGAACACTTGGTCGTAAAAAAGGTTTGTTCTCGTTGGATGCCGCACAATTTGACAATCGCTCAAAAAAGGCTCGTGTCGATTGGTGCAAAGAAATTTTAAAAAAAAACGATCGTAGTGCTTAAAAAGACGTTTATAAGATCGTCATAGGTGACGAATCATGGATCTATGCATATGATCCCGAAACAAAACAGCAATCGACCGTGTGGGTCTTCGAAGACGAGCCAAATCCAACGAAAGTTGTTCGTGGAAGAAGCACTTTAAAGCAAATGGTCGCCTGTTTCTTCGGCAAAACTGGTCATGTGGCGACTATTCCGCTTGAGCAACGTAGGAGGTCAATTCTGTGAGGTACACCACAATATGTTTGTCTGAAGTCTTCGGAAAAATTCGAAAAACGAACAAGAGAAGACGAAGCATTGTGCACCATGACAATGCGAGCTCTCACACATCGGCTCAAACCAGCGCCTTTTTGACCGGCCAAAACGTCGAATTGATGGGCCCATAGGTAGTTTTGGAAAAATATTTTGACGTGCATAATTTAAACGTGCATTTTAATAAAACCAAAAATGGTTTTATTGAAAAACAATAAAACCATTTTTGATGATAAATATTCGCATTTTTATTATTAGGCCAGAAATATATACAGCAGCCCTCGTATTTGTTGATTAAATACGTTTCATCGCTTTTTAAGTCATTTGGGCCGTATCCGTTTGTTCGTCTGAGGAGGAGCTCTCAAATGGAGCAAGCAGTCGTTTTTAAACTATGCACGTCGTAATATTTTTCCAAAACTTTCTATGGGATTAAAAATGGGCCATATTGACGCATCCCTTCTGGTGCCTTCCACATTCTTTAATCATATAAGCTTATTATAGGGACAATTTATTGAATTACTGTCCTCACCCATTTCGGTACCTCCCACATAAATGATTTTTGTTCAGTGCAAATTAGAACCCACATATCATGAACATGTCAACAAATCGTAAAATTCGCTTTAATTATAAACACCTTAATATTTTTATAACGTCTTTGTACTTGCATATCAAAAAAGGGTTGTCACGCCCTAATCTGGTACTTCCCATACAAATGCACCATTCCGCTTACTTCTTTATTTTTGAAATATCTTTAATGGTACTTCTACAATCTAACCCAAATCAATATCAATTACCAACATTATAAGATTAACTTTGTGACGAATAATTGTATTCCCAGCCACGCCCCTTCTGGTATCTTACATGCAAACGACACTGTTTCTGTGCAGAATAGAGCCCACATAACTTATCAACAAGTGCGCGAAATTCACTTCAATTGTGGACTCAATTATATTTTTATAAAGGCTTTATACACTTGTGCCCAAAAGAGGTTATGAAACGCCCCATTCTGAAAGCACCAGTACAAATGGACCATTCCGCCCACTTTTGGTAGTCGCATAATAGTTTTATTACTATTTATGTAATTCTGCTGAATAAAAGTGACAAGCAAATATAATATAAATTAGACTACTTGACGAAAATTTGGAGCCTTAGCCACGCCCCTTCCACACACGGTACTACCTAAGCATAGAACCCACTTAATTTTTTTCTTCATACATGAATTTTCCCCTGAATTTTGTTTCCTGCAATATACTTATTTTACCTTTGCGCGTAAGATAAAAACGGATACCACGCCCCATTCAAGCACCTTTCACTTAGTCGACCGTTTACTAGATTTGGATAAAATCGGCACTAATCAAGCACTCAAGGACAAAAGGAAGAAAAATTTAAATTTCATATACTCGTATGGGTGAGGATATATGTAAGTCGGATCAACCGACTGGAACTCATATAATTGTTTCAAATGATGAAGGCACCAGGAACAGTCGATTTGAAAAACTAAAAAGTTCTGATAAGAGACGGCTGACTATGGAACATGTGGCGCAAATTGTGAATATCTGGTGCATACGAATATTTTGCTATTCATCTTCAAATAACATTGCAATCAGAAGGGAAAATATAGATTAATATATTATTTTATTTTTAAAATACCCACATAAAGTTTCCTAGTTATTAGATCACAAATTATACAATGGCCGTGTTCTATTGGCAACTCGCTTAGGAAGTCGCTAATGCGTTAACTTCACACTATTGTACAAGAATGTAAATGTTATTGTTGTAGCGGCAACTGTGTGCTGTGATGACAGCCCTTGGCCAAAGAATTGCTATTCGAGTCAATCCGCTCCATAGAACCGGCTGTCGTGGGATTGAGAATGTAAAAGTGATTTTGTTTACCGAAAACTCTAGACGATATGCGTTAAACCCCGTTTGTTTTAAATAATTACAATTTTGGGAAGAAAGTTATTTATGAATAATCTTTAGGGATTTTTAGCCATCTCGGTTGTTACTCGCTTACAGTATTTCTTGAACAACTTTTTTTATGATGCTTAAAGCCATTCAGTTCTGGTATACAAAGAGAATTTATAAATCTCTAGTAAAGTTTTGAAGTTATCGCCTCCGCGACTACTTTCTGGTTCATTAGCGGGTACCAACATAACACGCCTAATATATTTTTTTGTAATTCATATGCATATGTGATGCGCAAAATAGAAAAGGACCTAAGGGTAAAAACCAGTTTTGTTCAGGACAGACATTTTAAAGATTTAAATACGTGTATCTTTGGCGTACTTCACTTTCATAAAACGCGCATATCTCTGGGAGGGAACACTTTTGGGGCATGGGATCGGTCTCAGTCGATGCTCAGATGTTGTCCACATCAAAAAAGAAAAAAAAATGAAAATTGTTTTTTTTACCCTTAGGTCCCTTTCTCTATGCGCTGTCACATATTTTGACTATTCCAGACTGAACTAATGGCTGATCCCAGTAGAGATACTTTTTTTAATAGCCTTTTTTTGACAAACCACGTGTGAGTCGTGTCATGCTGTCGTGTTATTTTTGTTTAGTATTGTTTGGCATTTCATCATGGAAAGACTTACACGCCTGAACAACGTTTACAAATCGTTCAACATTTTTAAGAAAATTCACGTTCTGTGAGGAATGTGTTTCGTGCTTTTCAAGCCAAATTTTCTTCAGCGATGAGGCCCATTTCTGGCTCAATGGGTATGTAAACAAGCAAAATTGCCGCATTTGGGACGAAGAGCAACCAGAAAAGGTTCAAGAGCTGGCACTTCATTCAGAAAAAGAACGGTTTGTGGGCCGGTGGAATCATCGGTCCATATTTCTTCAAAAATGATGACGGTGGGAACGTAACCGTCAATGGCGACCGTTATCGTGCCATGATAACCGGCTATTTGAGGCCTGAAATTGAAGCTTGTGATCTCGGCGACATTAGGTTTTAACAAGAAGGCGCCACTCCCCACATATCGCATCAATCAATGAATTTATTGAGAGAACACTTCGGTGAGCAGATAATTTACGTTTTGGGCCGGTCGATTGGCCACCAAGATTGTGTGATATCACACCGTTAGACTTATTTTCTGTGGGGATATGTAAAGTCTAAAGTTTATGCGGACAAACGCGATTCAGGCCTTGGAGCAAAAAATCGAGCGTGTCATTCATTCGCCAGTTACCAGTCGAAATGCTCGATCGAGTCATCGAAAATTAAACTCAACGGATGGACCATCTGAGACGTAGCCTCGGCCAACATTTTGATAGACATAATCTTTAAAAAAATAAATGCCAAAGAATGTTCTTTCAAATGATAATAAACATTCCACATTCAATTTGAATTTTCTGTGTTTTTTTCATTAAAAAAGTAGGGAACCTCGAAATGGATCACGCGGTATGTAAGCAGAAATTCGTTTTTTTAATAAAAAAAACATGAAAAAACACCTAATGAAAAAAACACCTAAAAATAACGTTGTGTAAATACGAGAAGTACTTTAAAGCAGAATTTAATTTTAAAAAAAAAGTAATAAGGCTTTTACGGTCGAATCGTGGAAAGCGTCCTTTGTGGATATGCTAGTGTAGGAAGAAATCACAACTTATATCATAGCAATCATATTTACGAGTAATGCCCATTTGGATAGTGAGCCCGTGACTCAATCGCAGTTAAATCTTTAAATAAAATCCGTATTTAGATTCGTAGTTCATATTTTCTATTACTCGTAGAGTCCATGAGTCAGAGCTCAAACTTCAGACAGATCATCAAGATAAATTTCGAATTGCTCTACTGAAGTTTGCAAAAATGTGAGTCTTATTGCTTTAGCATTGCTCGCTTTACTAAAGTGACCGTTAATTGGGGTCAGTATGGTCTATGAGTTCGATTTTTTATCTCGTCCAAATGTTTAAAATAAATCCGAATTTCTTTTTTGAAAGAGGAGTTACTCCTCAAGCTAATAATATCAGGTTTGTTGTAGTTAGTCATAGCGAATCTCTTTTAGTATATGACTGGCCAAATGTTTATATTGCATATAGGTCGCTTGTGTTAATTGACTATTACATAAGTATAGGGAGATCCATTCAGAGGTATTTTTTTCCAAAATAAAAAATATTTAAATTGAAATCAAGTGTGGAATCTTTATTGTTCATCGAAGGAAAATTTTATGGCATTTTTTTTTAATTTTTTTAATAAAATTTCCTTCTAATGTTGACCGCAACTACGCCTCAGGATGTCTATTCTGAGGGTCTAATTTTAGATGACCGGTATGGCGTTAATGACACGCATAATGTTGGCTTCTAAAACCTGAATCGTAGCTGGTTTGTCAGCATAGAATTTGGACTTTACTTAGCCCCAAGAAAAAAATTCTTTAGGTGTGATATCACACGAACTAGGAGGCCAACTCACTGGTTCAAAACGTAAAACTAACTGTTCCTCAAAATTTCCTCTCAATAGATCCATTGTTTCAGCAACTGTATGGCAAGTGCCTCCGTCCTGTTGAAACCAAATGTCGTCAAGAATATGAGCTTCAATTTCAGCCAGCAAAAAGTCCGCTTTCATGGCCCGAAAGCGAGCACCATTCACGGTTACAATCCGGCCATCATCATTTTTGAAAAAAATATTGAGCGATGATTCCACCATCCCATAAACCGCACTAAACCGTGGTTTTCTCTGGGTATAATGTTAACTCTGGAACCTCTTCTAGTGGCATTTCAGCCCAAATGCGATTATTTTGTTGTTGTCGTTGTAGTGGCAACTGTGTACCGGGGTGACAACCCTTGGCCGAAGAATTGTCAATCCGGTCCATAGAACCGGCTGTCGTAGCATTGCCTGTCGCGATTATTTTTTTTTATTGACGTTGCCGTTGAGCCAGAAATGAACAACATTTTGGTCGAAAACAGTGGATCTTCTCATTTCCATAAGCAATTTGGAGACGTTGTTGCGGTGTAAGTCTTTTCATTATGAAATGGCGAACAATACTGAAAATAATAAAAATACAGTTAAACACAGCTGACGCGTAATAAAAAATCCTATTGAAAAAACCCCTCTAGATTGATCACCCGTTATATCAGCCATATGCCCGAAATTATTTTCAAATATTAATGCCATTTGTTGATTATTCGATAAACAAATTGCTTGATTTAAATTAAATTTGTATAATTTTTTTCAATTTCTATCGAGCTTAACAAAACACACTTTTAACGTACCACAGAATTGACTAGAATTGAAAGGCCCGCATAATAGTAGAAGGCCAATGTACGCAACATCCGGCGGGTCGCGGCAGTCAGCTGTTAAGTTTTCCGCCGCCTGAAATTTCTTTAGGTAGGTAGACCAAACAACGCGGCATTTTTAAGGCGGCAAATGTCTAAATTAAAAGTGATTGGTTTACATCAAACAATAAAAAGATGCGAAACATCTTTTGAAGAAACTAAGAAGATTTTGAAGATTTTTTATTCTTTTTTGCATGGGTATGCCAATTAAAACTTCACCTCCTAAGGGATACATCTGATTTTTTGAGGTTATTTTAACCATTTCAAATACAGAGACCAGGAGCTATACAATTTCAAAGTTTTTGGGTTTCCACCACAGTATTACAAATGTACCGTACTCATTTTCATGGAAGAGCTTATTTCAGCCTAATTTTGTATTTATTTTTGTAGCTCGCATCATTTTTAACATATAAACCTTTATTTATTTTATTTTGTTTGTTTATTTAATACTCGTATATCATCACGGTGTTTATAAGTTTGACATGGGAAAACAAGAGTTTAGGATATTTTTGCTCCTTTTCTACTTCATTATTAAAAAATATATTTTTAGTATATAAATTATATTTACAAATTGTTGCAGGAACAAGTTTGTACAAATAAACCTTTATATTTGCTCACTTCAGTAATTAATTTTTCTTCTTCCATTCCTTATTATTTTGCTTTATTCTGTTGTGTCAAATAACGAAAAAGAAACAAATGGCAACTCCAACACAAACGGCGCCGCAAAAAAGTTAAATAAGTTTCACCGCCACCGCCTTGTACGGTATTGCCAGATGCAAATATTTGCAATATTTTAAAAATTTTGTTCGGGCACTTTTAAAAACATACAGTGCTGCGCAAAACATTTGCAACCATGTCACCAGTTGGACAAAAACCGTCATTATAATAAAAATTCTATTGATGGCTCTCGATGTGGAGTCTCTTTAGAGGTGGCAAGAGTGAGTTGTATTTTCGTGGGCAATTGTGTGAAGAAAACTTGAAAAGTAAGGTTTACAACAGTAGTTCTCATTCGTTTGGGGAGAGCCTGGCCTTATAGAGTTCGGTTTTACTTTCAACAATTGCAGCAAGGCTTTCTGAAGAGGGTTGTCACGGACCCGAAATCATGATAAAAGTAGTGTGCAGCCACGGAAATCAATGTCAATTTGCCATTTTGTTAAAAACTTGTCTTCTATTTATGTAAATATAGAAGAAGCAAGAGGTCTTGAGCCGGTTTAATCCCTGTTCAATGTGTAAAACCAACAGGCCGAAATAAAACAAACGAGCAAAACAAAAATTAAAATATTAAAAGAAAGATTAAAATGCAAAGTTGTTGTTTATTAATTCATTTTTAACGATTATATAAACTAAATTACTTATCGACAGCGATTTGTTGATAATCTATAAAATAACGTAACAAGTCCTGTTTACTGTGCTCAAAACATTTGCAACTTATACTAAGTGACGTCGATATTAAACAAAATTTAAATTTTTTTGTTAGTAATTGACAGTGTTGCCGTTTTGGTAGAATTCTACCAAATTTGGTCGGACGAATTTCAATTTTTTAATTTTGGTCGGATGGTAGGCCCAAACTGATTATGGTAGATTTTTGAATAAAAATTTCAAATATATATTTTTATTATAATTTACCATGTGTTGCACATAATTTTATTTATAAATATTCACAGTTTACAAAATCATTACTTTGTGTGAAACGCCATTTTAAGCGCGAAGACATTTCAAGAGTAATTTCTTCGGAAAACTTAGATATATTGCCTCTTATTTTAGAGTTTTCTAGTCTCGTTGAATGTGATCCAGATATAATAGTGACAGAGTGGCATTTATTGCGCCTCAGCGAGACATCTCTTTCTCCTGATTTAAGTATAGACATGTTTTGGAAAAATGTATCTGCTATAAAAAATGGTTTGAATGAACATTGTTTTGAAAATTAAGTTAAATTTGTCTTTAATTTACTTTCACTACCACATAGTTCAGCCGCTGCTGAAAGAAAGTTTTCGTCTCTATCTCTTATAAAATCTAAATTAAGAAACAAACTTGAAATTAATACCATTAACAGTATCATGCTTTGTTAAGAATTAATCACGAACAAAGGTCCGCATACTGTATGGTCAGCTAAAAAAGACTTTAAAACACCGAATAAACTGTAGTGAATTGAAAATATGTTAAACATGATCTCGGATTTACTGACAAATGATCTCCAAAATCTCTGTATATATAAGAGATTTTTTTTTGTTTATATAGTTTTGTATATATTTTTATTTAAAGAATTAAAATAATAGACTGAATTTACATTATTTTTTGTTTAATTAATAAAAGTTTTCTATAAATTAAATATTGTTTTTTTTCGTTACAATTTTGGTCGGTTTTGACCCAATTTGGTAGGATTTAGAAACAAATTTGGTCGGAAAAAAAAATTTCTTGTGGCAACACTGGTAATTGATACCTTAACCACGACGTTTGATGACTTCCGTGCTTCTTTTGGCATGGACTGGATTACATGGTCAATTATATCTTTTGGGATGCTATTCCACTGCTCTTTCAGGTCAACATAGAGATCCTTAGGTTTTTTTTAATATTTTATTTCCAACTTTTCGTTTTTGCAGTTTTCCAAAGGTTCTCTATGGGTTTTAGGTCAGATGACTGGGCAGGCCAGTCAAGCACACGCAATTTATCATTGGACGACCGCAAAACTAACTGGCCTGGCACATTTTCTGTTTTACTAGCAACTTTTTTTTGTTTTTTAAAAGCAATCTTTTATAAGCCATCTGTCAAAATTTCCGAAATATTTAATGATTATTTTCTTTGTTACAGGTGATTGAAGTAAACAAGTTTTATAATTTTTGAAAAATGGAAAATAAAGAGTTTCGTGCGGTAATTTAACACTTTTATATGAAAGGTTTTATGCCACAATTAATCAAAAATGAATTGGATTCTGTTCATGGTGATAATGCACCATCATACTCCACCGTGAAATTCTGGGTTCAACAATTTAAAATGGGTCGTTCAAGTACGGAAGATGAACAACGCTCTCGAAGACCGAAAACTGCTACTACTATTGAAAACATTAGAAAAATATTTAAGGAAGTGACTAAAGATAGACGAATAAAGCTCAGAGAACTTGCTGATATTGTTAAAATACACGAAAAACAAGTTTGGAGTATTTTACATGATGAACTCCACATGAAAAAGCTATCCGCCGCGTTTGTTGACTTTGCCCAAAAAAATCGTCCGTTGGACCAATTCCGAGGAGCTTTTAGCGATTTATCAGTGTAATCCAATAGTTCTTGCGCCGATTCATAACTGTTGATGAAACATGGATCCATCACTACATCCCAGAATGCAAACAACAGTCAAAACAATGGATAGAAGCTGGTAAAAGTGGACCCACCCAAGAAGGCGAGAAAGTTAAGTCAGCAGGAAAAGTAATGGCCACAGTATTTTGGGATGCAAGGGGTATACTATTTATTGATTATCTTGAGAAAGGAAAAACTATAAATAGTGAATATTATTGTGCAGAAATCAAGATAAAACGACCGCATTTAGAAAAAAAAGTTATTTTTCATCAAGATAATGCTCCTTCACACACTGCATTTTTAACTCAACAAAAACTGGCCGAATTAAGATTTGAAATTGCTCCGCATCCACCATATAGTCCAGATTTAGCTCCTTCTGATTGTTTCTTGTTTCCAAATTAAAAAAAAATTCTCGGTGGCAAAAAAATGTTCGTTCAATTGCGAGGTTATTGCTGAAACTGAGGCATATTTTGAAGGTCTTGAAAAAAAAATCTTATTTTTCGGATGGAATTAAAAAACCTGAAAAACGTTTGATAAAGTGTATTGAGTTGGAAGGAGATTATGTTGAAAAATAAATAATAATAATTCCAAAAATACGGTTCTTTTTATGTTAGGCCAGTTACTTTTGCGGTCGCCCTCGTACGTGTGCTTGGGGTCGTTATCGTGTTGAAACACCCAAGCAAGCGGCATTTCCCAAGATGTGTTTGGCAACATTACGTCAGACTAAATGTTTTTGTAGTCCTCTGATCTCATAATTCCACCGATTTTATGAATCGGGCCAATTCCTTTTCCGGAAAAACACCCCCAGACCATAATGTTGCCCCCACCAAGCTTGACAGTACCTTTTGTATCGTGCAAGTTAAATTTTGATTCATCGGAAAATAGAACACATTTCCACTTCTGCTCAGACCATTTAAGATATTTTTTGCGAACGGAAGACAAGCTCACCTATTTTTCTTAGAAATAAATGTTTTTTTAACAGTATCTGATCGTTGGCGCGGAAATATGCAATTGAAACGAATTTTTGATTTCTTTTGATGATATTTGAGAGAATTGTTGTACAATTCTTTTAATTTTTTGATCTTCTTTTAGTGGTCTTGCGCTTTTTTTCAACTCTATGCGCTGTTTTGGCGTTTCCACTACTTATAACACGAGACACTGTTGATTTATGGACATTATACTTTTCCGAAATTTCTTTTTGTGATACACCTGCTTTATAATCATCGATAATTTGCTTTCCAGAAATATAGCACATGCCGATGCTTTTTGTTTACGTTAATCCGTCAATTTTCAAGCCGTTCTACTTTTTACAGTTATAAAAATACGAAAATAATACCATAGAAGAAGAAAATAATGCAGGGTGTTGGGTAGTTGCAAATGTTTTGAGCAGACCGAATCACTTAAATTTTTATTCTTCGGAAAATAACCACATATTATTGTAATATATTTATTTTTCCTTTTAGAACTTAGATACTCACCCCTTAAAGGTTAATTCTTAGTGGGAGTAGAAAACCACTAGTATCTTAGTTTCACCTAGAATTAGTTCATGGTAGTGCTAGTTGCAAATGTTTTGAGCAGCACTGTAGCTTATTTATTGAATTGGCAGTGCCGTCACCGTATGTCGCGTACACTGGCCTTTGACCATAAAGGAAACAGCAACTACATTACCTTTACAGCAAATGATTTTTTGGGTTTATATATCCTATTGGTCGCTTGTTTGAATCGTCTCATTCATTTAATTATAGTAATTGATATCACTATCTCTAAAAAACACAATTTGTAGGTATAGCAATAAATAGGAAGTTCACCTTTAATAACCACATAATTGCCAGTGGTCATTAAATTGTTTAGTGTTCGCGCTGTTTTATTGAACCTAGGACTTCAGTAATACGAAAAGCTGTTATTATATTTCTGACCTATTTCGAAATATGGATCACTTTTGTGATCCATATTCTGTTTATAGTTGTTATTCAGCACAAGCAGTTTTGAAAATTATTCTTAATTTGCCAAAAGTTTTAAAACGACAAGTAGATTTGAATTAAAAAAAAGAAAATAAAGGGTGCTTCAACCAAAATGCACAATGTTAATTGTGAGTGACATCGTAACGTCAAGTTTTTTGCCCAACTTAATTTGACATTTCTTTGTTTCAAATTCATGACAAATTTAACCATGGAGAGGTGCACGATTTAACAGCAAGTTAAGGTTGTTAAAGCCTTTTACGAAAATAGGCGTTTAAATGATTTGTGATTTTTTTGGTCATCATAATCGTCTTAATGTGTCCACAGTGGATTCGTTGTCGCATTTGGACAAATGAGACTCCAAAAGCCGATGCATCGACAAGGAGTGACTTTTGAAGCGGTTTATGGGGGTTGAGGTATCATTTTGGCATACGAGGCTTGCTATTTATATTTCGGGTCCTGACAATACTAGTGTTCCCAGGTGCAAACTGGAACTTCCATTGGAAACTTTAACATTTTTAGCACAACTTCACTCAGAACGTTTTGTCATTTGAGGCCGAATTGTTTTGTTTACGGTGTGTTGAAATATTCATCTCAGTCAAAAAATGGAATTATCCCGTGAACATTTTCGTGCGATGATTTTTTACGATTTTCGGTGTGGGTTATCGAGACAGGAGTGTTCAAATCAACATTCTTCGACTTTAGGCGATGAAGCAGCATTAAAAACCACTATAAATAGCTGGTATCACGAGTTCAGTCTCCGACGCCGTTCGCTCCAGGATAAAGTTCGTGAAGGACGTCCAACTTCGGTCACTTTAACAGAAACCATCAAAGCTGTGCGTGAACTGATTAAGCAAGACCGACATGTTGTCAACCTTGAGATTGAGGCATCCTTGGGCTTTAGTAGGACAAGCATCAATAAGATATTGCATGTTCATATGGCGGGAAAAATAATTTTTCTCGTTGGATCCCACATAATTTGACGAATGCTCAAAAAAAGCTCGTATGGATTGGTGCAATGAAATGTTGAAAAAGTATAAATGCGGTAGCTCAAAGGCAGTGTATAACATTGTCACAGGCGACGAACCATGGGTCTATGCATATAAACCCGAGACAGGACAGCAATCGATCTTTCAAGACGAGCCAAATCCAACTAAAGTCGTTCGTGGAAGAAGTTCATCGAAGCAAATGATTGCGTTTTTTTTCTCGGTATAACCGGCCATGTTGCCACAGTGCCTTTAGTGGAACGTACGACGGCCAATTCTGAGTGGTATACAACCATCTGTTTGTCAACAGTGTTCGAAAAAATGAGGAAAGATAATAAGAGAAGATGTATCATTTTGCATCAAGACAATGCGAGCTCTCACAGATTAGCTGAAACGATGAGCTATTTGACCACTCAAGATGTCGAATTGATGGGCCATCCACCGTACAGCCATGATTTGGCTGCCAATAACCCCTACTTATAAAGCCAAAAGACTCTCTAAGTAATCAAATTAAGGCGAAAAAAAATTTTCGACAAGCGGCTAGGTCAACATGTTGCCGAAGACTAGTATTTATGCTAGGAGGCTGTTTTCTGGAATATAGAATTTAAGTCTCTATTAGACCACAATGAGTTCGGCTCTAGAGAAATTATTGGTAAATTTCCAATTCGCGGTAATAAATTTAATATTCTGAAAAACTGCTTTCTAGTGTTAATATAAGTTAGTAGTAGCTATAATACTCGTAGGTCGCTGTTTTCATTAGCGAAAATGTGTCCATTTTCCTTCCATTAGACCTTAAAAAGTATTTCAAACAAACAGCGTTCTAGCATTAGTAATTGCAACTAGTATCTATAATCTGAGATTGCTATCATTTACGGAAGTATCTTGATTTAGACTCCAACTTTGTTTTTTTTTCAACTTATTTTAAACTCATATTAATGATCTCTAGGTTCATAATGATGTCTCGTCAAACATATTTAAATTTGAATTTATCCTCATTGTGGACTGGGGATTTTAACATCGCTGAAATTTAAATTAAAAATTTGTAACATTTTTTTTTATAGAAAAATTAAATTTAAGGCCAAGGTTTGAATGTTGCTCAGAGATGGAAAGATTTTCATCCTAATCGATACTCCATGAGAACCTCTTACCTACATCATCCATTGGCCAATCACCTCTAATGCAAATGGTACTCGTAGACAAAATCATACGAGTTTTTTTTATTGTCTTTCCACAAAAAATATATTAAACCCCTACTACATCAACTATAAATCATTTTTTCTTAATGACGTTTTGTAATTAGTTTTGATTTGTTTTCAGACAGTCATTCACCTCAGCCCAGCACCCTGTGTCAAGTGCACAACAGATAATCCATCAAAGAAACAAATAAAGAAAACTACTCAGGAAAAAACACGAAATCTTGCGAAACAATAGAAATGCATGCAATGCAATTTTAAATGCAAAAGTGAACTTTTTTTTTGCCGAATCGTAGTTTTAAGTGTAAAACGCTGACATGTAATTGAAATGACATGCCATGACAAATTTCAGTCTAGGAAAATAGAGAAAGTAAACATTTTATAGGTAACAAAATTCCAAACTTGTTCGAAACTAAGTTTCACAGAAATTGAAAACAAATTAAAATAGTTCATAGTGCTTGACCAACGAAACCTCGAAAAAGGGATAATGTGGCAGAACTCCACTAACTTTTCCACTTTAAAAAACTTAATCACCTAAAGAGGCGTCATTTGTAGGTTATTCTTACTGCTATTTAGATACGATTTCCACTGTCTGACCTATTTGTTTATTCTTAATATCAAAGACTACAAAATACAGACGTCTTGGAATTCCATGAAGTTTATTTAAGGTACGCGGGTTGCTGTTTATATTTCGGGTCCAGCAATAAAAATCAGAATTAACCGTCCAACGTTCCACTAAAGGCACGGTGGCAACTTAACCGGTTATACCGAAAAAAACGTAACCATTTGCTTTGATGTACTTCTTCCACGAACAACTTTTGTTGGATTTGCTTCGTCTTGAAAGACCCATACGGTCGATTGCTGTTTTGTTTCGGGTTCATATGTATAGATCCATGATTCTTTGCACCAATCCATACGAGCCTTGTTTTGAGCATTTGTCAAATTATGTGGGATCCAACGAGAACAAATTTTTCTTCGATGGTTTCTGGCAAAGTGCCCAAAGTTGGACGTCCTTCACGAAATTGATCCTGGAGCGAACGGCGTCCGAAACTGAACTCTTCATACCAGCGATTAACAGTGGTTTTTCATGGTGCTTCATCGCCAAAAGTCGAAAGAAGTTGATTTAGACACTCTTCTCTCGATAACCCACGTCGAAAATCGAAAAAAAAATCATCGCACGAAAATGTTCACGGGATAATTGCATTTTTTGACTGAGATGAATTTTACAACACAAAGAAAACAATTCGCCCTCAAAAGACAAAACGTTCTGAGTGAAGTTATGCTAAAAAATGTCAAAAGTTTCGAATGGAAGTTGCAGTTTGCATCTGGGAACATTAGTACTGTCAGGACCCGAATTATAAATAGCAACCCTCGTATTAGAGGTATGTTTGTGTATTTTAACTTCATGAAATTGCAGATCAAAACATTATTGATTACTGAACCGGGAGATACTTCGACTTATTCAAATGGATAACATATTATGCGAAACAAATCTCCAAATTAGTTTGACACAAACTCTCTCAGAAATTTGAAACAAATTGATAGTTTAGGAAACCTCGAAAAAGGAAACATGCGTTAAAATTCCACTTATATTCCAAGTGATGTGATTTGAGCCATTTGGATTATTTTCTGTGGGGAGGCGTTAGGGATAAATGTTACGCAAAGCATCCAGAGACAATTGAAGCGTGGATACATGAAATCGCCATTGAAGAGATTCGACCCGAAACAATCAAATATGTACTGAAAATTTGGGGTGATCGTATGAGGCACTGCCCAGTTGTGGTAGTCATACTACTATGAATAATATTGTGTTCTATTATTAATCGTAAATGACAAAATTCAACCTTTTCAATAAAACTAGAAATATGAAAAAATATCAGTACTTTTTTTTACTGCCGATTCAAATTTAAAATAATTAATCTCCCACCCTGTATTTATTGTCATATATCTGTAGACAAAGCTTTATGCATTCATTGTAGCATTGTTTGTCGCTTTATCTTTATAGGGGGCGGAAATATTGAGCATTAAACTCTAATTGTACAAGAAATTTAAAATGAATATTGGTCAATTCTACTATAAAATCAGAATTAAAAGAAAAGTAAAAAATGTTTTCAAAAAAAATGGTTGATTCCTTCGAATTGAAAAATTTAACCTAAATTCCTATGACTAAAAGCAGAAGGCTTAAAAGTCTGGAGTCTCTAGATTACGCCTGCCCATAGCTAAAAGTCTTTAAGCTCGGCAACACAAGAGGAGGTTTCATTTGGAAAATAATTTCCAAGGCCCCGAGTAGAGTTGTTACGAATATTTGCATTCGTATATGCGAATGTGAATTATTCGCCCAATATCAGAAATAAAAAATTAAAATGTTTTCCCAAAACATTTTGACTTCCTTGAATTAAAAATTTTAACCTAAATTCCTATGACTAAAAGCAGAAGGCTTTAAAGTCAAGAGTCCCTAGATAACGTCTACCGATAGCTGTAGGTTTTTAAGCCCAGCAACACAAGAGGAGGTTTCAATTAGAAAAGAATTTCCAAGGCCCCGAGTAGAGGTTGTAACAAATACTCGCAGTCGTATATGCGGTGGGAACTATTCCCATCAGTCGCCTAATATCAAAATTAACAGAAAATATTAATTGTTAGATTTTCTCGAATTAAATAATTGCACCTTCAATCCATTGACATTGATTAATAGCAGAAAGCTTTAAAGCCTCGAGCCCCTAGATTACGCCTGCCCATAGCTAGCCCGGCAACACAAGAGGTTTCAATTAAAAAATAATCCCCATGGCCCGGAGTAGGGTTGTATTCGCCCACCACACCCACCCAGTAGGTGAAAGCGTTTTGTGGCAGCCTCGCTTCGACGGACGTACACCAGATTTGCACCATCAATAGATCCTTAAATTCTAAGCAGAAAATGTAAAATAAAAAAACGGTGCTCTCCTACGAGGGTGGTTCGGAAACTTCTTAGCCTAGCACAAAAAGCGCGGTATAAACAGAAAAAAGTTAAGTGTTTTGGAAACTTCCATCTCTGCTATGAACACATATTAAATTTTGTTTCTACCTGGCAGCTCCTTCATATAGAAACAGGTGTTCACAAAAGACGCATCCGCGATTTTTTTACAATGGAAAAATTAGAAATGCGTGGTGTCATTAAATATTTACATAAAAAAGGTTTATCGGGACAAGAAATTCATAATGATATGGTGAATGTGTAAGGAGAAAGTGCTCCTTCATATGCAACAGTAAAAAATTGGGTTGCTGAATTTAAACGTGGTCGTACAAGCCTTGAAGATGAACCACGTAGTGGACGTCCAAAAACAGCAACAACAACAGAAATTGTAGCCAAAGTGCATGATATGGTATTAAATGATCGACGAATAAAAGTGCGTGAAATAGCTAATATCATGGGCATCTCAAATGATCGAGTCCATTTAATTTTGCATGAAGAACTACAGATGAAAAAGCTTTCTGCAAGATGGGTGCCGGACTTGGTAACAGTCGACCAAAAACGCATTAGAATGAACATTTTCAAGCTTGTTTGGATAGTTTTTAGCGAAATAAAATGGATTTTAAGCGTCGTTTCATAACTGTTGATGAGACATGGATCCACCACTATACTCCAGAGACAAAAGAACAATCCAAGCAATGGACTGAAGCTGGAGGAAGTGCCCCAAAGAAGGCAAAAACAATTCAATCGGCTGGTAAGATTATGGCAAGGGTTTTTTGGGACTTCAAAGGTATTTTATTGATTGACTATCTGCAAAAGGGTAAAACAATAAATTCAGAGTACTATTGCAACTTTTAGATCAATTAAATGTACAAATTCGAGAAAAACGTCCTGGCTTACAACACAAAAAAATAATTTTTCATCAAGACAACGCACCAGCGAACAAGTGTTTTAACAATGGCTAAAATCAACGAATTAAAGTACGAGATGCTCGACCACCCACCTTATTCTCCTGATTTAGCTCCCAGTGACTTTTACCTGTTCCCAAATCTAAAAAAATCCTTGCTGGCAAGCGTGTTACCTCAAATGAAGATGCAATTACAGTTGTAAACCACTTTTTTGAAGACCTTGAGGAATACTATTTAAATCAAGGGATAGAATTGCTAGATAAGCGTTGGACAAAGTGTATTTAAGTTTCAGGAGTTTATTGAAAAATAAAAATATTTTTGAAAAACTAACTATTCTCTTTCATTGATAGGCTAATAACTTTCCGAACCGCCCTCGTATAGTGTCCAAGATATGCACCCCGAAAGTTGCTACGTACAATACAGAAATTGATCAATATCTGTGAAAGTTTTCCTTTTTTATTAAGCATAATGGGTATATGTGACAGCGCATAGTGAAAGGGGCCTAAGGGTAAAAAAAACAATTTTCATTATCTTTTTTTGATATGGACAACATCTGAGCGTGGAATGAGACCGATCCCATGTCCCAAAAGTGTTCCCTCCCAGAGATATGCGCGTTTTATGAAAGTGAAGTTGACGATTCTAAGCGCAAATAGAAAGGGATCTAATCTTTAAAATGGCTCTCCTAAACAAAACTGGTTTTTAACCTTAAGTCCCTTTCTATTTTGCGCGTCACATATGCTTAAAAACTTATTGCACCACCATTCCAGTGATATGCAGGGTGATTCATACACTGCAGGTCAAATTTCACCAGCGCATTCCTTGGCTTATTCCATGAAAATATGTCCATCTACGACCATGCCCGAAAATTCAAGGGGGCGAAATGGCAGCAGTTTAAAAATTTTCGGATTGGTGGCCGGAGGGTACTAGGGTTAAATTGCCAAGTTCTGAACCAGTGGTTCGATTTGTTTTTAAAAAATAGCTTTACATCTTACCTTTCCAAAATTACCTAAACGAAGCCTAGAGGTCCTACCGTTCCATAGTTATGACTATTTGACTGAAATGCAAATTTTTTTTGGAAGCGAAATAGCAACACACATTTATTTTAATGAAATGAGCCAAGGAATATGCTGGTAAAATGTGTCAAGTCGTGAATAAATCATCTGTTAACCCGTTAGGAAGCGGTCGCGACATTTTTATATTTTACCACTTTTTGTAAAAAAAATGCCACATAACTGCAAAAATTCTTGTTTTTTTAGTAAGTATTTCTTGATCTAGTTTATTAACCTTTCATTTAACGCATTTTTGGAGTATTTCTAGAGCCGAAAAAATACCCTTTATTTTAATAACAAATTATTTGAATAAAATAGCCTGCGGTGCTCCTTTCTGCTATCATCAAACATCCGACTTTAAATGTCACAGATACTCGTATATCCAGTTGTTGGTCCGAAATTAAGGGTCCCGTAACTCAAAAATATGGGTTGCTGCGGATTTTTTTAACTTATTCGCTTTTAATGCCTAACCATATTTATATATTTTTTTGACAATTGTTCCTAAACTAGATTTGTGCCCGCTCATCCCATGTTCATGTTGATTTTGGTACTCCCCTTATCATTTTTAATATTTTCTTTTTTCCTGTGGGATTGACCGCCACCAGAGAAACGTATTTTCGCCGAACACCGTTTTTTTATTGACAGCCTTTTTAGCCTAACGCAACCATACATTAAAATTAGAGTTGCCAACCATTGGAAGAAATTGTATGGAAAACCGATCTAGAAAACTACCAGTTTCGTCTGCCTCAAAAGGCTCTAATGCAATTTCATGAAGATCAAATTAGGGTTGCATTCTTAGTATGGTTGCTGCGGCACCTGAAAAAATGACCACAATACTTTTATTCTGATGGCAATCTCATGGGGAGCTTTTGTCAGATCATGTTTTGACAAAGCTTCTCTACATTTGAATGTCAATGCCGGCATTACACAACAGGACCCAGTCAATGACTTATCTCGCGCAATTCCAAAAAAAAAAAGATTAAGGAAACTACACAATTCTTAATTAAATATAAGCATACTTTTTGGCACTTCCTGTTGAAGTTATGGGGCCCTGGAAAGCCACGCTTCATTTTTCTAACACTCGGGGGTCAATGAACCAAATAAGAAGGCTTTCCAGCCAAGATTACAATTTCACACTTATTAAATTTTTCAGTCCTTTTTTCTTTACAACACTTTTCTGCCAAAACCAACAACACACGTTGCAAAGCCAACCAAACTTAACTCGCTAGTTTTTTTTTGTTCTTTCTTTCTTTAACGTTTTATTTTACCTTTAAAAACACTTTCTTCCGACTTCTTTTTTTTTGTTTTCAATTTGAAGAACGGTTCTTCAGTTTTTTGTTTTCACTTGTATTGCTGTTGAATACAAATTTTCTTCAGTACGACCGCGTTTCTCACAGAAAAAAACTCACAACCGGCACACGACCAAGACGCCTCAAAGCCAAAGAAAAGACTGACAAACAAGCGGTCGATCTGTGGCTAAACAAAAGTGTGCTTCGCTGTAACGCAAACAAGCATGAGCAGCAACGAAAACAACAACTCAGTCACCCCCAGTGTTGCCGTTTTGGTAGAATTCTACCAAATTTGGTCGGACGAATTTCAATTTTTTAATTTTGGTCGGATGGTAGGCCCAAACTGATTATGGTAGATTTTTGAATAAAAATTTCAAATATATATTTTTATTATAATTTACCATGTGTTGCACATAATTTTATTTATAAATATTCACAGTTTACAAAATCATTACTATGTGTGAAACGCCATCTATAGAACGAGGCCAAAGTACAAAATCATTTGCCGTTTACTCTGATGTCTTAGACGTCGTAAACAGCTTATGGCCTCTGAACTGTGGTATGCTTGTTCGCGGTATTTAAAGACTAATGAATGTAAACAACATGTAAAGACTAATAAATGTTAACAGTATCATGCTTTGTAAAGAATTAATCACGAACAAAGGTTCGCATACTGTATGGTCAGCTAAAAAAGACTTTAAAACACCGAATAAACTGTAGTGAATTGAAAATATGTTAAACATGATCTCGGATTTACTGACAAATGATCTCCAAAATCTCTGTATATATAAGAGATTTTTTTTGTTTATATAGTTTTGTATATATTTTTATTTAAAGAATTAAAATAATAGACTGAATTTACATTATTTTTTGTTTAATTAATAAAAGTTTTCTATAAATTAAATATTGTTTTTTTCGTTACAATTTTGGTCGGTTTTGACCCAATTTGGTAGGATTTAGAAACAAATTTGGTCGGAAAAAAAATTTTCTTGTGGCAACACTGGTCACCCCACCAACCACATCACATTTGAGGATCTTGGCTTGCTTGCTGTTTGAACACACAAACAAAAACAAATATGCTGGTGTTGTTTTTTATTTACAGCTAGAGAGCAGATAAGGTAAACCGGTGAAGAGAATGGCAGAAGAGAAAATGATCCCAAGATCACTAACACTGAAGAGAGCCAGTAATAGTGTTGCCAATTTGGCGGTTTTACCGTCATTTAGCCATTTGGTTTGGAATTTAGCGGGGGTTTCAATAATTAAAATCTAATTATAGTTTTTTTTTCTTTTATGCAGATTATTGTGACTGACTTTCATAATAAATTGTGTAATGCTCATTTTTCTATGGATGTAATATGCCGGGCCTGACCTACCAAAAAGTCAAGCCTTCCAATTGCCTAGGACCGTCGATAAGGCACGGGGAGCATTTCATTGTTTACAAAAAAAGGTTTGCAACTATTTTTAAAAAATAAAGTATGATACTTAGTCCGGATCTGAATCGAGAGATTTATATGCCAAGCATGAGTTTTTTTTTAATTATTTTATCTGAAGTAGGTGAAAACAGAATCTCAAAAAGATATACGAAGACATACCAATAATTCCGTGACTTTATAATTAAAACACGGTTTTACCAATTTGGAACCCACTTCATGCAATTTTGCCATTGAGACTGCACACGTGTGCATTGTCTTGGTGAAAAAGAACTTTTTTCTGGGCATATGAGACCGTTTTTTCATTCCTTGTTAAATCGGTCCAATAAATTGGCGTATTATTCGCCTTTTATAGTTATAGGGAAAACCCTTTTGAAGATAATCGATGTGGATTATCCCGCGTGCATCCCAAAAAACTATTGCCATCATCTTATTGGCCCACAAAGACACCTTGGCCTTCTTCGGAGCCGGTTCACCCGGAGAAACCCATTGTTTAGACTGCTGCTTGGTCTCCGGAGTGTTATAGTGGTTTAAAGTTTCATCCACAGTTACAAAACGCCGCAAAAAGTTATTCAAATTGCGGTTAAGCAACTCAAAAGTTCTCACACGATTACGTTTGTGGTCAATTGAGAGCAAACGCGGCAGGCATCTTTCAGACAGCTTTCTTAAACCCAACTGATCAAGTAAAACCGAACCACACTGCCATATGAAATGCGTATGGCATCAACAATCTCACGCACTTTCACTTTTCGATTGGCCAACACCATATCGTGGAGTTTTTCGACATTTTCGGGTGTATTGACCTCAATTGGCCGTCCAGAACGTTCAGCGTCATTTGTACGTGTGCGAGCACAACGAATGTCATTAAACCACTTTTTTACCATTGAAATCGATGGTGCAGAGTCCCTATACTTATGGTATTTATCAAGCTAATCCTTGGTTTTATTAACAATTTTTTTTTTCGCAAAAAAAATATTTAATGAGCTCTCGATTCACTTCTTTCCATTTTTAACAAAATCCACGAGGCTGTATTTTTTGAACAGCTGTTACACAACCTAAATGACCGAACTCTCTTATTGTCAGTAGTCTATTTACAAATGATACTTGATAGGAGCAGTGTTGAATTACATATAACTACGAGGGAAGTTGGAAAAGACACGAAATTATTGATATGCGTAGACGAGTTTGCTTAGAGTTTGTAAGTGTGGATGGCCTAAGAAATGTATATCTTCACACAAAGACGGTAACTGAATACATGATAAAAATTGGGACTTACAAAAGGTTTTTAAAATTGGTGCATTAAGCAAAAAACCTGAAATTTTATTACTAATTCTAGTGCATTTATCGGAAAATATCAAACAACCACGCCATTTGACGATAGTAATTTAAAATTTAATTAAATTTCATATAGTTGTCGTAATTTTTATATTTTCCTTCCCTTTTTTGCCTTGTCTGCTAGGAAAAACTAGATAACCCGGAGCCAGCTCTGTACACATGTAGTAAGCCTTTGTCTGCTAGGAAAAACCATATAACCCAGAGCCGGCTCTGTACACATGAAATTATCCTTTCTCAAAATATTCAAAACAAAATAAGGAATATTTAGCAAACTGTGCAGGTGCTCACTGGAGGTAAGATTTAATAGAAATAGTAATGGAAAGAGCGTAAAAGAGGTGTTAAATATAAACATATTAGGGACTCTGATTTTCTGTTCTCAAGCGCATAATTCTTATAGAAATTTAAAATTTTTAAAGTTGAAAATTATTAAAAAAATATGAATTCTTAAATTTATGCATTTCCAAATTTATGCGGATCTAAGGCGCAAGGCATTTTTGTTTTTATGCAGCGAAACTTTTCAATTTACAGTATTTAACGGATATATGCATATCTGATTTTGTCGAAATATTTGTGCATATAAGCGTTAAATGCTTATAAAAAAAATCCACGGATATAAGCACCCCAGGTGCATATATGAAAACTCGGTTATAAGCATAAAATATGCATATAAACGAAACCATTTAGCAGAATAAACAATGAATGTAAAAACAAATTGTATTTTTAGAATACATTTCAAAAATTCATTTATTGTTACTAAACTTAAATTGTACTCTTTTAAAAGAATATATAAGAATTGATATTAAAAAAACTATATTACATATTGTTGAGGAACGGATGCCATAGGAATTATATTTCCATACTACATATTTCATTTATTCTTTCTTTCAATTTGAATTAATTTAACGGACACTTTTAATCCCTTTTTGTATTGAAAATACTCCTTTTATTTGTTCAGAGTAAACATAACAAACTTTCTTTTTACAACTGTTCAACTCATCAAATCTCTGTACATTTTTTAGTCGTCAATAAGCTCTTGAGCGGAGAACAATAAAACGAAACCTTGTCCACAAGTTTAAGTTCTATCGTGTTTTATTCTCTCCCGTTTATTCCCCAACACATATACTAATTAAAAAATAAAATTCATGTTTCTTACTTTCCTCGAAATTCATATTAAGGAACTTATTAATTGAACAGATTAAATATGATTTAAAAAAAACATATTTCAGTTTGCATTGTCTTTTTTAAGAGAAATTTAAAAATGACAATTAGAAAAAAATTAATCTTATGTGAAAAAATCTGATATTTTAGTTTGTACGTTATTGCAACATTTCGTATAAATAATTTGTTCAATATTCTCTAATTCGTCAGCACATTCGTTTTTTGAAAGAAGAAATTTCCGGAGATCGCTTAGAGCATTTAAAGCTGAACTTAGAGATGGAACTTGCATAGTTTCATCGTTGTCACTTAATTCGGCGTCTGATTCATCACTTGATAGAACTTCTGCGATAATGTCTTCATCACTTAGTGACGCACAACAAGGCAAATCATTGTCAAAATTCAAATAATGTTCGAAATTCACTCCAACAGAGCGATCGCTGTGAGTTATAGATGTCAATAGATCTTCTGTTTCTTCGTCACCACATTCATCTTGGATGCCCGATATAAAATGACACTGCAACCAGTTTAAAAAATAACTGTTAGTAACATTTTTTAATACTCGTATTATAATTTCACAATGTTACCTTTTTGAAACAATTTGTAATCGTTTCTGGTTTAACCATCCAAAAAGCATGTTTCGATATATGTAATGCGGTCAAAATAACAATGGATTTTTTAAAATCTTCCATTTTTTTACCGGATTCTAAAAAGCAAATTTGTTTTCGGATTAAATTATGCCTTTAAATGCATGTATTATTCCTTGGTCATGTGGTTGTAAAATAGATGTAGTGTTTGGTGGTAAATAGTGAACTTCTACATTTTTCATTTTGATTTGCTTGTGAGGTGAGGCATTATCAACGAATAATTTTCGGTTGTGTTTAATCATATCTTCATCGAAAGAACTCATTATTTGCGCCCAAATGTCTTGAGTCATCCATGCTTTCTTTTGTGAAAAATATTTAATCGGAATAATTTTATTTTTAAAGCATCTGGGATTTTTGGGTTTACCGATCGCATACATTTTTTTGTAATCACCAGGAGCATTACATAAAAGTAATAACGTAATTCGTTCTTTTGGCGACTTAAAACCATCAACTTTGAATCCTTTTCTATTTAAAGTAGATGAAGGCAAAGCCTTGAATAGCAATCCAGTTTCATCTGCGTTAAAAAGGTTTTCCGGGCTATAATCCGCAACCAAATTTGGTAATATTGCCGACCCGATTTCGTTTTCTTGATAAGTTAATTTTGTGCTGCTTTGTAGAAGAGAAGATTTATTTCGCATAATGCGATTAATTGTATCTAAAGAACATCCGTATTTTTCGCAGATTTCCAGTTTGGAGGCACTTTTAACTTCATTGAGAATTGATAACTTTTGTTTTATAGTCAGCGTAACTCTTTTATTTCTGTTCATTTTCAAGAAATGTTTTTGTTTTGAAAAAGGAGGGCACTTTTCGTTATTTACATTTCGTTTATGATGGAACTTTTGATACTTTAATACAGGTGACACAATTTTTTAACAATCGATAACAGGCAATGAATGAAATAAATGTAAATAGCATACCCTCTAAGAAAACCGGCACGAAAACGAAACGTTGGCGAAGTCATTTTTTCATACAAGACTACGAAAACGAACCGATTTTGCGATACGTAAATGCACCGTAAACGTTAATTCCGGAATAAGAGAATTAGAAAAAAAAAGTAGTAGTTTGAATGTATTGGTAGTACGCCAAGGCTAAGCTAAAGTAGTACTTTTACGTAACACTAAAGCGGTCCGTTTTCGTAATACCAGAGTGTTGCGTTTACGTAACACTGAAGCGGTACGTTTTTGTATCTGCAAAACGTTCTGTTTCCGTACTGAATTTCTTTCTCTATCGAAATATTATAAGCATTTTTATACTGAAGAATTAATGTTGCATATATTGTGAATGATTGTGAATTCTTTGGCTATTACAAAATATAGATATGTAGATATAAATATACTACAAACGTTTTATAAATACCTATTATATTAACACTTACAAAAGCTGATTTTCTTTAACAACAATCAGATCATCACACTTCAAACATCAACTAAAACAATTAAAGTGTTCTGTCAACATGGCTGCCCGAATAAAGGCCCATTTAGTCTCGACGGTTGACGGTAGATTCTGCAACCTGCAGAAGTCTACCGTCGTCAACCGTCAAACTGTAGTTATCTCCCTCTAACACATGCAAAATGCAACCCCCAACTGAAATAGCTGATTGTCTACCGTCAACCGTCGAGACTAAATGGGCCTTAAGAAAAAACAGTTAATGCCGTTACCATTAAGAAAAAACGGTCCGTATGCAGTTCGTTTTCGCTCCGCAAAATGCGTTACGTTTATTTTTCTTGGAGGGTATGAGCAAACATTGTTTGAGGCGAATCGATTTTTTAACAATCGATAACTTAAGCAAAAAATTAAATTAATTTGAAGTGCATATAATCGAACATTTTTTTCCTACATTTTAATGTCAAATAGTGGAAAACTGTGTGCATTTAACCGAGAAATGCATATAAACACATGCATTTAAGCGCAAATAATCAGTGTGTTTTACATACGTTTGGGAAATTGCACAAGTTTGCGTGCATATAAGCGTTAAATGCATATAAACGGTGTGCATATAACCGTGAAATACTGTAATAGGAAACCGACTAAAATTTTAAATGAGGTCAGTTATTGCGATAAAACTTTGTTCTCTGTTATAAGAAAAACTTCAAATTTCTTTCCTTTACATCTCATGTACAGGGTGGCTGATGAATATTGCGACATTAAGAAACTCAAATTACTTTTTTTCTTTTCTTTCAACTTTTTTAGTGTACGAGTATGGAATTTATTTTACTTTTATTCATGCTAAAGCTCATTTAACTTTATTAAATATAGCTTAATTAGTTTTAAAAATAATGGAATTTGATGTAGTGCGGCATCTTACCAAAAAGTGGTTCATTACTGCTTGGAGAGTTGATACAGTTATAGCCGCAATTGCTTCTCGAATGGATTGCTTTAGTTCATTCAAATTTGTTGGTTTTCCTTTGTAGACTTCATGTTTGCAATTACCCTACAAGATAAAGTCAGGTGCAGTAAGGTCAGGCGACCTGAGGGGGCCAACGGAATGTGGAGTTTTGAGAAATTTATTTCAGCTTATTGAGAAATTTTCGTCGCAATTCTGTCATAACAGGCCGGGCTATATGAGGAGTTGCTCCATTGCTGAAACCACACAGAGTTGAAAGAAATTATGATTCGGTGTAATTTTGGATGGAAAAACTCTCTCAAAATGCTCAAGTAAAGGCCTCCAGTAAGCGCAACGGTGTGGCCGTTTTCTTCGAAGAAGTTGGTCACGACAATGCAGCGTGATAAAATTTTGTTTGTTTATGTTGCAGTTTAAATGAAATGGGCTTAGTCAGACATGAGAAGACGGTTCAACAAGTTTCCGTCATTTTCCACCATTTGAAGTATCTTCTGGCAAAATTCAAAGCGTATCGGGAAGTCTGCTGCGTTCAGTTTGTTGGCCATTTAAATTTTCTGAGAATAAGTCAAAATCTTTGTGTATAATAGACTGTAATGACTGTCGGATAATACCCATTTGAGCAGATAATCTTCTTGTCGAAACTCTTACATTGTTTTGTATGGCAGCAGCCACAGATTCAAATGTTTCCTTCATCCGAACTGAAAGTTTTCGATGATAAGGTCTTCTGTTAACTGTCCCATGCTCTGCAAAATTGTTAACAAGTCTCATTATGGTCCATCAGCTCGGAGGATTACCGTCAAACGTGCGCATTGAACCGAAACTACGGACTCAAGTGCGTGATAGCGGTGGAAAATCCAAATTCTTGTTTCTGTGTCTCAGTTATCCATATAAATCAAAAAATCAATCTGCAAAAAAAAATTAACCACATTCATTAAATAGAAAAGAAATTATTAACTTTTTTTGATAGCTGCTTTCATCTGCCGCCCTGTTATTTTAATAAACCTTTTGTATCCCTTTTGAATTTTTTTCATGATAAAAGCTCTTTTCAAATTATTTGAAGATGTTTTTAAAGGTTTAGCCTTATTTTTTAAAAATTTCCGACTAAATGAAGAATTAGGCGGATTTTTAGCGATTTTATGGTCAAAATTGACGGGATGGTTCGCATAAAATTTGGCAACACTGGCCTGTAAGTGTATTTTTGAATAAGATTAGATTAGGAAGAGAATAAACTAAGGTTGCCATCTTTTTCGTAAACTATATAAAAATATTCTAATGCCCTAATTAGAATGACGAAAACTGGTAAACGAACTTAAAGTATCTTTAAAAAAAAACAAGTTTTTAGTATATATTTTTTTTCTAAACTATTTGTCCAAATAAATCAACCTAGGATCCTGAAATTTTATTTGATTAAGGATTGTGGTCATAAAGAAAGAAGTTCCCAATTAAGGAATTAAAGGTACCTTGGTAAAAAACACAGTTTTTGAGTATTTTCTTTACAAATGATATATTGTTATCGACTGGCAATGGTAAGAATTGGTACTGTAAGTAGGGACGCTCTTACTACCGACCTAGTAGGGTCATAAACACTGTTACAACATTGAACACACCCATTTCAATAGTATAGAACTGAACATACCCCGTTAATGTCGTACGGGTTTTGAAAGCTAACCTCAATAGTGTTAGTCTGTAACGGTATTTTAAAATTGTTTCAACTTTCATCATGGAGTGGTCAGATAACACAGTACAACAGCCAATCTGGGGGTGAGAAATTCCAAGTCAGGGTGATGGTACTAGGTCAGTATATTAAAACCCTCAAAGGGTTTTGCGTTCGTATGTGCCAGTTTTTTTATGACCTTTTACATTTTTTCCTTATCTTGATGTTTTTTCGCTTAGTTGTAAAATGTTGGCAAAAACGAAGTTTGACATAACTCGAGAACGACTAGTTCGATTTTGCTGAAATAAATTGAGAAAAATTAATAATTACATTTTCTTTAATCCATTAATATACTGCTTCTCTACCAAATCAACATTTTTGCAATTAGAAATAAATTTATGAAGAAAATTTTGCCAAAAAAAATTTAACAAGCAAAATGATAGAGTATATGCGCGGTCATCTAAGGAAGCATCTGAACTGATCCCAAGGGTCATCACCCAGCTTCAGTCATAGTTTGGTGGGGTGTCTCCTACAATGGGGTCACTGACCTGCATTTCTCCAAACGAGGATTCAAAACATCGGCCAAAGTTTACCAAGAAACCGTTTTGGAAGCTGTTGTGAAGCTTCTTAACAATTCCCTGTTCCAAACCCTGCCATGGACTTTCCATCAGGATTCTGCGCCGGCCCATAAGGCTAAAACGTCCCAGGCCTGGCTTCGAAACAATTTGCCAGCGTTCATTTCCTCTGATGAATGGCCCTCAGGCAGTCCTGATTTGAACCCATTCTATTACAAATTGTGGACGGTTTTAGAGGACAAGGTTTGTCACAAAATATACCCCAACATTGGATCTCTTAAAACTGCTTTGGCTAATTTTCCACTGGACGAGGTCCGTGCAGCTATTGACGATTGGCCAGTGCGACTTAAGGCGTGTGAAGAGGCAAAAGGCGGACATTTGGAATAAGTAGATTATTTTTGGATACAATATACATACATCAATAAATATATTAAAAAAAAATTGGTCCAAAAACATTCAGTACTTTCAGCATAAAACGTAAGTAACAGCATTTATGCCCCTACCAAGTAAAAAAACATAGTTTCTAGACAGCTTGGCTCAAGTGGTTAAAAAAAACGCCCCGCATGGTCAGAACGGGCGACCAATAGTCAATACTGACATTTGGGTATTCACACTGATGCTAATTTAATTTGAAAATGTATTTCATGAATGGAGATATAGAGTAAGTTTTAGGCTCTCTGATATTAGGTCCAAAAAGGGGCCATTCTTTTGTGCTGTAGTTGCGTCGGGACGGTGGAGGATATATATGGTTCGGCCTGGCCGAACGTAACGACGTATTTACTTGTTATTTATAATACTGATAACACCGAAACGATATCTGTCAGTACGTATACACAAGTCTTTAGATGTACATATATATGTAAGTATTTTATATGAACAAACTTATATACATGTATGTGTATGCACTTGCATTACTTGCGTTCTTATATTCCTCTCCCATTCTTTTGCTCTCTTTCAATGTTATAAACATTTTTTTATTTAAAATTTTCGGTTCAAACACACTTGCAATGATCTTGAAAATGAATTTAAATCACCCCACTCGATCTTCATGGTATTGACTTAAAAAAAACCCAAAAACAAATTGTATAACCCAATAAGCACATCGGATCCGAATCTGATCCGACTTCTCTGATTTGGTTTCGAGAACGGGTCCGATTTCGGTCCGAGGTCGGACACGAGAACGGGAGCAATTCCCTCTTCGATATCGGACCGAGAATTGAGTCCGATTTCGAAATGATATCGGACCCGAACTCAAAACGATGTCGGATCCAACATCGAAGTGAGTTCGGATCCGATTTAGATATGAGTTCGGACCCGAACTCAAAACGATGTCAGATCCGAAAACGAAATGAATTCTGATCCGTTGCCGAAACGATTTTTGATCCTGCATAATTTAGCATAAAATAATAAGGCGGAACAAATTCAATTTTTACGCATTTATTTATAGCATAGGTAAGTATAAACGATTACTTTACGATAATATTACTTTACGATAATATTTTTTTTTTTATATAACGTTTTATATAACGAGTCCTTTTTAACATACAATGTGCATTGCTTAACGCACTTGGCAACGGATTGCAGAACTTTCGGATCGTTAAATAACTTCAGTGCCTTTAAATTTGAAAACTATTTGCAAGAGCTCAAACGCAAATTGAAGAAAAAAACTCAATTTGCGAGTCAAATATATAAAAGAATTGTGGAGGAAAGCAATTTCAAAAAATGTCTCAGTAAAGATACTACAAACATTGTTCTTGGTGATTTTGAAGATGGTTCTTATACATACATTAAAATAACAATAAATAAACAAACAGCAAAATATTTTTCATTGAAGCACCCAAATAACTATTATTACTATAATGATAAAATATTTAAAATAAAATATATCAAACGAGTTGATCAGGACTATATTGTGCATGGCTATCCATTGAAATCAGTCGAAGACATTTCTTCTTCAATTACCATTAATATAAACTGTATATTCAAGACTAACAATATTGAGTTTGAAGATTTGCCCAATGAGCACAACATATTACATATAAAAAAGGTTTTCAAAATTAAATTGACAAACGAATTGTATTTTGTACCACTTATACACTAATATGATGTCTGTTACATATGAGTCATATACTTATTAATATATTAAATTTTAATGTCATATTACTTTTCATCTAATTGTTGTTTATTTCACCACATATATACTAAGTAATAAATTCAAAATAATAAATAAATTCATTAATAAATATAAAAATAAAACTCCAAATTTTTACTGCAAACCTGAATCGAAAGCGGAGTCCGACATCTCGGACTCAAATCGGATCCGAATCGGAACAGAGAAAGCGGAGTCTGTCATATCGGACTCAAATCGGATCCGAATCGGAACAGAGAAAGCGGAGTCCGTCATATCGGACTCAAATCGGATCCGAATCGGAACAGAGAAAGCGGAGTCTGACATCTCGGACTCAAATCGGATCCGAATCGGAACAGAGAAAGCGGAGTTCGTCATATCGGACTCAAATCGGATCCGAATCGGATCCGAGTCCGACTGTGTGCTTATTGGGAAGGTCCGCATTAAAAAAGTACGAACAGTTGGAATAATTAGTATATGTGATAGCGCATAGAGAAAGGGACCTAAGGGTAAAAAATCAATTTTCATTTTTTTTTCTTTTTTTGATGTGGACAACATCTGAGCATCGAATGAGACCGATCCCATGCCCCAAAAGTGTTCCCTCCCATAGATATGCGCGTTTTATGAAAGTGAAGTCGACGATTCTAAGCGCAAATAGAAAGGGACCTAATCTTTAAAATGGCTCTCCTGAACAAAACTGGTTTTTAACCTTAGGCCCCTTTCTATTTTGAATCAAAAATATTTTAAAATCAAAATAATTTTCTAACAACTTTTTCGAGCAAAAATTTGCAGTGGCCCCAAAAAGTATTCGCTCAAATGCACATATCAAAGAGAACGCTCATAGAAATTAATCTTTTTAAATAATTAGAGTTTTGTTTACTCATTTAAAATAATGCTCGAGTCTTCTATATTAACAAATATAATAAAGATAATAATAAATACTCCATTTGAAGTTACAATAACAAATTTAAAAGTAATTCAGAGTACGAATTTATACTCCAAAAAGTATTCGCTTATTTTAGCAGAATTTGAAGTCTAAGGAAATTACAGTGAGTAACGGATATAGGAACATCTCTTATAAGTAAAAAACGCATATAAGAAATTATTAAATTATATTTGCTTATAAGAAAAAATCATAAAAAAAATATTTCTTGTCTTTTTTTATATACGGAATTAAAGCTTTTTTATTACATTTGCTTATAGGGAAAAAATGATATAAGAAAGAAATTGTGGTATTTTTTTTACTTTCATATATCCGTAATTTAACTTGCGTCTTGGCACTGAATCGTCAAGTTTTTGTATAAAATTTACTAACATTTTGTTCCATTCGTAATTGTGCTACGAGTACAATTTTACATTAATAGAAAATCCAATATAAATTGTGGCGCAACCAATTATGGTTGGTAATTTAAATTTTTTTAAGGAGAAAACGAGCGCGGATGCTAGTGAGAAAAGACATACCCAAGCTAGTGTTGCCTCCTTTTGGATGACAAGCCCTCCCGTCCTCTCTCTTTCAAAAACGTGGGATTTATGCTCTTTTTTCACTAGGCACTTTTGAAGTGTTTTCAATAATTTGGCCAAAACAAGTCAAAAAGAGACGTTTTCCGTCTAACGTCTTACTTTGACTTGTTTTTGTACGAAAGAGGAACGAAAACGTTTCGCACAGGCGATACCACCTTAAATAAAGTGTGTCATCCTCAAAATAATCGTTTTTTATCGTTGGTTTGTCATCTCAAGGCAGACATTTTTAATCAATCGTCAAACATATTTGGTGAAATAGATATTTTATGAAGTAAAAGTAAAAATGAGCGCGCTAAAAGAAAAAAAACTTAATTGATTTTTATCCATTTGTTTAAGAAAAATATGTATTTCGGTATTTTAATAGTCACCACGTTGTTCTTTGTTTGTAAACAATAATGAACTGTCAAACGAAAACCAAAACGAGAATGAAAACGACCACAAATTGTGTGAAAATAGGTTGGGACGTTTTGAAAAGTTTCGAGCGAAAACGAGAATAAATGGCCTAATGAAAATGCAGTATTAGACTGTTTTTGCTACTAATATTCCTCATACCGTCGAACTCGGCTATAAAGAATTTTAAGAGACCGTATTATTTGGTTTGTTATAGATGGAGTAAAAAAAATATTATTAAGTATTGAAAAATGTTACAAATTTGTTCTTTGCTTTAATTTTTTTCTCAATTTCAAGAATAGATTGAATTTTTATTTCTTTTTAACTAATATTTGCTATTCTGGGAAACTATTAAAATACGACAATATGTTTGTTTACCTTAAATGAAACAGCTGCTAAAAAAAGAGTTGTCATGTTGTTTAAACAAATGGGGAATATTCGAGTTCGTTATAAATATTATTAAGTATTGAAAAATGTTACAAATTTGTTCTTTGCTTTAATTTTTTCTCAATTTCAAGAATAGATTGAATTTTTATTTCTTTTTAACTAATATTTGCTATTCTGGGAAACTATTAAAATACGACAATATGTTTGTTTACCTTAAATGAAACAGCTGCTAAAAAAAAGAGTTGTCATGTTGTTTAAAACAAATAGGGAATAAACAATTTAGTGATATTTTCTAAAAGGGGTTTTCCAATTTGCTCGATATATTTAGTGTCCAAAAAAACGGGGGTTTCAGAAAACCGGCATTTCGGGTCTTTTTAAACCGTGTTTTAAAAAAACTGACAGTCAGTTTTTTTTTAAAAAAAACCGGCATTAATCGGTATTCAGGTTTTAGCCTTTTGCCAAAGATATAGAAAATATATCCCCAATCAGAAGTAAAGTACTTGTCACCATATCTAGACTCTATAAGTAGAATGCAATAAAATCAATTGCTGTGAATAGAGGTGTTTGTTTGGATTTAAAATTAATATAATTTAAAATTAAACGGCAAAGCCGACTTTATTATATATCCTTCACTTATGAATGTGCGCTAAAGCCAATTGAAACCCACATGTCCATATTTTAATGGGTAAGATTTTTGGGCTTAGGGTCCGTCACCCAAATTTAGTCCAATAGCAAATATAATTTTATTTTGGCTTAGTTAGAAGCAATACAATTTGTACGGGGACTAAATAAAAAATGAGCTTCCGATTTTCTAAAATTTTAATATAGTCCATCCTTGGCACGTGTAATGTTACTAGTACCATATTTTATGAAGATCGGGTGACAATTGCGAACTTTAGTTTCATAAAAAGCTATACAGCAGACGGACGGATAGACAGATAGCGTAAAATTGCATATATTCTCAGTTTATGAGTGGGTCTAGCTCTAATACACCTGTGAGGACAAAATCGATTGAACCCGTCTAAATTAGAGAGTCCTTGACCGATCTAGTTCAAAGTTTGTGTCTAAACTACTATCAAATAAAACTAACCTTGGTATTCTGTTGGATCGGAAGACATCGATTCCAAAAGTTATATCACTTGACATGAAACTTATACTCGTATGTTAATACCTGTCTCTATTTTAAACAAAATTGTATTGAATTGTTGATTAACGATCACAATAACATTTTTATTTTGAAGGTTTTGGCACAAATGTCTTACTTTCCAAAAAATTGTTGAGGACCTATTCAGGCTAACACTGAACTACAAATATTCGGTTGGATAAACATACTTTCTGTTGCAATCGCCAACATTCCATGGAATTGATGGTTACATGGTTCAACTTACCGTAAGTTGGTAGATACAATAATGTTACAGCCAATAATTCGGTTATACCAACCGAATTGAGTTAAACTATTGGTTGTCACAACTGGTGGTTTTGAAAACCACCCAATTATAAATTACATGTAACTTTGTTACCAATAACACTGTACAACAATTTCAAACTTTTTCCAAAATTACGGGGTTCTGACAATGTATTGTGAAAAAGGAGACCAAAAAAAATAAAAGTGTGTCAGCGTTTTGATAGATAACTACCCCTCTTAACGGCTTTTTTTGTGTGTTCTTCTAAAAAATTGAAAAAAACACCCGGAAAAAGGTAGTAACCAAATCCCGTTTAGTTCGCAGTTGTAACTAATTACAAAATGGCACAAAAGTTTGAACTTTGTCGGGGGAGTAATTATTTCTTCTAGAAATGAAGGACTCAGGTGATTTAAGTATATTCCCAAAAGGACGTACCTCTTAGATCCGAGTAAATTTTTATGGACCAAGGTATATTTTAGCAACGCTTCACCATATAAAATAATTTAAAAAATAGTAAATATTTCTTCGTTTTAATGAATTTTCGCAAAGATATGATGTCTTAAGTGAAATCGTATGGAGTTTATTTTCTTAGAGCATTTTAACGTTCTATGTCTAAAATTTAAGTGTCCTTTTCGTCCCTTTTTCTTAACAGGGAAAGCATTTTGTCCTCTTAATTTTAGTTGGGGAGTGTCCTTTTTTAGTGAAATTGTATAAATGTGTTTAAAAATGGTATTTTCTGGGTTAATATGTTATGCTCTTTTTTCACTAGGCACTTTTGAAGTGTTTTCAAAAGTTTGGCCAAAACAAGTAAAAATGAAACGTTTTCCCATACAAAAATTCAAGTGATGAAAACGTCTCACTTTGATTTGTTTTTGTACGAAAGAGGAACGAAAACGTTTCGCACAGGCGATGCCACCTTAAATAAAGTGAGTCATCTCCAAAATAATCGTTTTTTATCGTTGGTTTGTCATCTCAAGGCAGACATTTTTAATCAATCGTCAAACATATTTGGTGAAATAGATATTTTATGAAGTAAAAGTAAAAATGAGCTTGCTGAAAGAAAAAAACTTAATTTAATTTACCCATTGGTTTAAGAAAAATATGTATTTCAGTATTTTAATAGTCACCACATTGTTCTTTGTTTGTAAACAATAATGAACTGTCAAACAAAAACGAGAATGAAAACGATCAAAAATTGTGTGAAAATTGGTTGAGACGTTTTGAAAAGTTTCGAGCGAAGACGAGAATAAATGGCCTCATGAAAATGCAGTATTATACTCAATTAAAATAATACTCAAATAAAATCGGAATATTTTCAAAATATATTTTCCTTTTTTCAACAAAAAAGATTTTTTAATAAAATTTAATGAAGATCTTATGTTAAGAATGTTCCACCTATTTTTTTAGTAGCCTAGTCGACTTTAAGAACTCATTTGAGATATTTTGCTTCACATTACCCTTAAGTAACCGGAAATATTTAGGCTTAAAATTGCATTTTACTCTACTTAAATAAACTATCATAATCAGTTTCATCTTAAAAATCAAAATTTAAATCACTTTAAAACCAAAATTTAATTTTTTGACCCACTTTACCAATTTTAATGTATAAAAACGTTCTACAGATCATACAAACTTTATAAGATTCGAAAGTAAAAAACCAGTTTTAAAAAAACCTGCACCAAGTACAAATAACAGAACAAATATTTTCAAATAGGTAAATATAAAAATTATATAAAAAACTTTATTATTTTAGTCAGCGAAACGAATACATAAAATTTAACTACTGTACGCTAACAAATGCTCGTTGTCATGACAACCGATTTCAAAGATTTCTTATAGCCAAAAACTTTTAATGATAACCAATACGAGTACATGTACAAATTCAGTTCAGTTCCATAATCATCCTTATTAGTTAGGGTTACCGATACTTTGTCTCTACAATCGATACTGTCAGTTCCCACTACTGAAAACTGATGTGTTACCAATAGACATTCGGTTGTAGTGATGGAATACATGGATAGTACGAGCAACCAGCAACATTCGGTTGGCAAAAACTTCGGTTGTGGCAACATTCGGTTGGCAAAACCTTCGGTTGTGGCAACACATCAGTTTTTCAGGTAGTTTTCTAATATAAATCCTTAGTGTGTTTTTATATAGGGAATACGCCTAAAAATACAGTTTTGTCAGTCTAAAAATGTTCTTTTGGTTTACAAAGTTATTTTTTACGTAGAAATACTCAGAAACTATAACTCTGTGAGGTGAATATCAAGCTACGTTTCTTTGGTTTAGTGGCTCCCATTATTCTGGGATATTATAACATACTGATTCAACCATTTTTTTTTATCAGAGAACTGAAATTTTATTAAAAATGTATTCGTCGATGGACGGCATTAAATTTTGAATGACGTTTAAAATCTGCTGTTTGAATCTCAGAAAAAACAACCATTAAAAAAAACTACAGCAACGTCACAAACTCACGCGTTACTGGAATTTGTGTTTCAGTACAACGACTTCTAAATATCGTCATCAGAATGGAATATCGTTCTTCGAATGGAATGCACTCAAATAAAATAGCGAAATGCGGGTGAAAAACGACACGCTGTATAAAAACGTGTATGGATTTTTGGAATTTGGGGGAGCATCATTTCAAACATATATTCTATTGCTAGGTACACACGAGGCAACCGTTGAGAGCAACGTGTTGCAGGACATTTTTTTGTTTACAAAACACGAAGCAACGTTTGCCTCAACATGACTGCATGTCCGCATCGGTAGCCACACGTGTGTATCTAGCATGACATTATTAGTAAATTAAATTACAAATGTTTTTTATCTGTAGTAACCTCAAACTTGAATATATTTCTTCAATTAGGTTTTTTTTACGCGGCAATAATTTAATTAGAAGCACGCTGGCGTTTATAAATAGCACCCATAAATAATAAACGTACGTTAATTGTCAATTTTTTCCAATACAAAGTTATTAATTAAAATATTAATTTTTTTATCTATTTGGAGATAAACGACCACAGCAATATTTAAAAGGAAAATATATCTAAAGAAATACAAATGAATGTTATTGAATCGGCAGTAGAAATAGCCTTTCCTCAACAATTTATCGAAACATTTTTGTTTGTGGTATTTTTTCAATGGGATCAAAGTTGTTTTACCGATTTTAATCGTCACCTCAAATATTCTTCGGCTGTTTTATTTTAATTCGATAGGGCAACTTAAACAGTTGATATAAATTGTTGTTTACCTTTTTTATAGTTTTTGTTAAGTCATATAAGGCTATCATTAAAGTGAAATGAAGTTAGACCTAATATTCCATATCGCCAATGAGACTGTCATTATCGTTTGAAGACGAAAAAAAGTAGTTATTGTAATAATGGAATATTTCAGATAAGAAAAGTTTGAGAGTAATATTCAATGAATAGCTAACTAGAGAAACAGAAACTAGCAATTGAAAAATGCTAGAGCTCAAACACTGAGTTCTTTTTTATTTATTTAATTTAATGTAAGCAGCGTTAGAATCTTTGAAGACCAACAACGTTTAGGTTAGGTTGAATAGTTAAGATTACGATGGAAGAGTTAAGTCGAGACGACAAAATTTGATACACTGTGTTTTCATTGGATGTAAATTGTATAATATTAACACCTCAGGACATGCAGCTACTCGCACTTCCAGTGCGGTGCATCCTGAGAACCCGAGTATCTTACACAATGATGCGGGCACAACCCCTCACGAGATTTTAAGTAGTGACTAAAGAGAGAGAAAGCCTTGTGGTTAACTTAGGTCAAGAAATTTTAAGCCGTAGTCATTTTTTTAGTATTGGATGGCTTCAAGCTGAGAATCAACAGCAGCATTCAAGGTCTTATTAAGAAAGGACTACCATAATTGCTTTATATATTTCTGGCCTAGGCAACACAACGTGTTGCCCGGCGCCATCTGACATTTTCATTGGAAAGTTTGACATTTTTTAGCATAAACGTACGACCATCATCTGTGATGTTTACAGTGACTAGAAAAAATCAATTTGGCAAAAAAATGGGATTAACTCGTGAACATTTTCGTGCGATCATTTTTCACAACTTTCGACGTGGATTAGCACTACACGAAAACATCTAGTTTTGTAAATATGACAAGGGCTTCAGAAGTTTCCGTAAAAATTCACTCAAGTATTGGTAACATATATTAATACCAACCTAAACTACATTTAGGGCCTATTCCGCGTGACTAAAACAAATAGCCTGGATAGACGACAACGTTAATGTGCGTTAACAAACATTAACACCTTCCAAAATACATTAACTCGTTCGTAAATGCAACAAATCAAACTGCATTTAGGTATTTCAATCTGGCAACATTGTCACAATTTAACAAAAATTAACACATCGCTAATTAAATCAGCTTCTAAGTTGTTTATGGTTGTTAGCATATTTATACCCTACACCACTCTGTGGTAAAGTACGAGGGTTGCTATATCTATTCCTGGCCTAGGCCTAAGGGTTGCCTGGCGCCATCTGAAATTCCATTTCCATTGGAAAGTTTGACATTTTTTAGAATAAACGTACTCAGAACGTTTTGACGCACGACCATCATTTGTGTTGTGTGCAGTGAAAAAATCAATTTGGCAAAAAAATGGAATTAACTCGTGAACATTTTCGTGAGATCATTTTTCACAACTTTCGACGTGAATTATCACGACAAGAGTGCATCGATGAACTTAAATCTTTGTATGGCGATTAAGCACCATCCTACAGCACTGTGAAAAACTGGTTTAATGAATTCAATCTTGGCTGACGCTCGCTCAAAGACGAAGGTCGTCCAAAAACGGCCGTAGTGCAAGAGAACCTTGATGCCGTGCGTGAACTGATAATGCAACATCGTCATGTGACATACCGTGAGATAGAGATCCTTGAGCATTTCTTCGACCAGCATTTATTCGATATTGCATCAACACCTGGCCGTAAAAATGCTTTGTTCTCGTTGGATCCCGCACAATTTGACAGTCGCTCAAGAAAAGGCTCGTGTCGATTGGTGCAAAGAAATTTTGAAAAAATACGATCGCGGTGCTTCAAAAGACTTTTATAAGATCGTCACAGGTGACGAATCATGGATCTATGCGTATGAGCCCGAAACAAAACAGCAATCGACTGCGTGGATCTTCGAAGTCAAGCCAAGTCCAACGAAAGTTGTTCATGGAAGAAGCCCTTCGAAGCAAATAGTCGCCTGTTTCTTCGGAAAAACTGGTCATGTGGCGACTTTTTCGCTTGAGCAACGTAGGACGGTCAAAATTTGTTGGCCTGAAGTCTTCGGAGAAATTCGGAAAACGAACAAGAGAAGACGAATCACTGTGCACCATCACAATGCGAGCTCTCACACAAAGGCTCTAACCAGCGACTTTTTGACTGACCAAAACGTCAAATTGATGGGTCATCCGCCCTACAGCCCGGACTTGGCACCCAATGACTTCTTTTTATTCCCGCACATCAAGAAAAAAATGCGCGGTCAACGATTTTCGTCGCCAGAAGATGCTGGAGGTGTCTCAATCAGAGTCGAAGAAGTGCTTCGATAATTGGTTTGAGCGCATGCCAAAGTGTATAATAGTGTATGCTGGAGAATACTTTCAAAAACAAAAAAAAATATTTTTAATGATAAATAATCATTTCATTAGGCCAGAAATATATATAGCAGCCCTCGTAGGTTCCTATGTACCTCCCTTAGATACAAGAAGATACTCTTACAGTCCTTTTCAGAATCATAACAAGTGCTGCACTGATTAGTCCTGCTCAAATGGGAGTTTTTTTCGCGCAGCCATCACGCAGTGCCCTCACGCTGAGAAAACAAATTATAACTATATGGTCACGGTAACAATAATATGTTCTCTTCAATGAAAGTATGTATGTCGCAGCCATATTATTGTTTTTCATGTTTAGACAATAGTATGGCTGTGGCAATTTTAATATTGTTAAATGTAACAACAGTATTTTCTCTCTAAATTTAAAAATGAAAATATGGTTAGTGCGACACAAGTATTTGTTTTTTTTTGGTTTTAAATTAACAAAAATATGATTACGGCAATCATACCGTATGATTGTAATTTTCATTAATTTGAAAATGTTTTTGTTTCGAATCTTACGCAATAATAGTAATTTTTATATGTAAATTAAAATTTTTCAAAACAAACTGATTTGAATTGGTGTAACTGCAATATTTCTGATAAATGAAACGCTAACGTTTTTTTAACGGATTTTTTCTTCTGTAAAATAAATCACTCCCATTAATTTACATTTCTATTGCTGAATAAAAACTCAATCCTTATAAATAATTTTGGGAAACATAGTATTTAAAGTGGGATCATACTATGGATGTAGGATCATAATATGGTTGCGTGTAAGCCAAACTGTTGTTGTATGTAAAACATACTATGGTTGTGAGTTTCATTATTTGGTTGTGAGGATCAAAGTATGGTTGAGTTTGAATCATAATGTGTTTGTGGGGATCGCAGTATGTTTGTGTGTGAATCTTACTATTGTTGTGAGGATCATAATATTATTGCGACACAACCATATACCCAACAATAGTGTAATGCTCTTCGAATGTTGTCACCCTCACCATACTGTTGTTCTTCGTGCGTTGTTAATACCTGCAAGAGTTCTAGTGCTCGTGCTTATGAAAAGCAACTCTTTCCCTCGTGGCACACCAATAACGGGCCAAACCGATCAAGCAACCCTGCATTATAGTACTGATTCCAATCTCGACCTATATAGTCTCTATGCTGATTTTTCCCTAGATCGGTTTCTGTACTGATTCCAACCTCAGGTATTTTGTCAAGGCATGGTGGACCAATTCTTAAAAAGCCGATCAAAAATCTATAATATTTGATTGGATTGAAATTTTGATATGCGTGTTCTTTTGTTTTATGTGTGGGACTTTTGCTTTTAAGAAAGGGTTTTAAATACATTTTCGTTTTAGTTAAATTTTAGTATTAAACTTTTAAGTTCTAAGGACCGACGTACGTTGGGGTATTTGACCACCAAAATGGAGATTAATTGAAAAATGAAAATTTAGATATCCGATTAAAGTTTTAGACTCGATTATTGTAGACCAAATTCTCCATCATTAGGCAAAAGAATCGATAACATATGTTGCTTAATTCAATTTTTGTGTTGTCTCAAAGTTCGTAATTTTTTTCGATTTTTCCGCGTTTTTGCAAAAAGTGAATTTTTTGTAACAGTGACTCTATTTATTGTGTTTACATTTAAATCGTTGTTGTATATATTGTTATTTTTATCTATATTTGTAACTAACGGTGCATTACCATGCACCCTAAAGCAGTTATTTTTTTATTTCATATTAGCAATAAAATGGACACGATTACTATTTTAAAGATTTTTTGTTAAATATAATTTCGTGTCAATATTCGGTGATATTTTAAACTCTTCCATTATAGATGTACGAGGGCGACCGCAAAACTAACTGGCCTGGCACATTTTCTGTTTTATTAGCAACTTTTTGTTTTGTTTTTTAAAAGCAATCTTTTATAAGCCATCTGTCAAAATTTCCGAAATATTTAATGATTATTTTCCTTGTTACAGGTGATTGAAGAAAACAAGTTTTATAATTTTTGAAAAATGGAAAATAAAGAGTTTCGTGCGGTAATCACTTTTATATGAAAGGTTATACGCCACAATTAATCAAAGATGAATTGGATTCTGTTTATGGTAATAATGCACCATCATACTCCACCGTGAAATCATGGGTTCAACGATTTAAAATGGGTCGTTCAAGTACGGAAGATGAACAACGCTCTGGAAGACCGAAAACTGCTACTACTATTGAAAGCATTAGAAAAATATTTAATGAAGTGACTTAAGATAGACGAATAAAGCTCAGAGAACTTGCTGATATTGTTAAAATACACGAAAACCCAGTTTGGAGTATTCTACATGATGAACTCCACATGAAAAAGCTATCCGCAAGATGGGTGGCGCGTTTGTTGACTTTGCCCCAAAAAATCGTCCGTTGGACCAATTCCGAGGAGCTTTTAGCGATTTATCAGCGTAATCCAATAGAGTTCTTGCGCCGATTCATAACTGTTAATGAAACATGGATCCATCACTACATCCCAGAGTGCAAAGAACAGTCAAAACAATGGATAGAAGCTGGTAAAAGTGGTCCCAAGAAGGCGAAAACTGTTAAGTCAGCAGGAAAAGTAATTGCCACAGTATTTTGGGATGCAAGGGGTATAATATTTATAGATTATCTTGAGAAAGGAAAAGAATAAGGTGTTAACACTTCGGTGTGTCTGGTTTTTATTTTTATATAAGGTGTTAACACTTATTTTTTTATATATATTTTTAAGTACAAAGCAAAAGTGACAATTAAAACGTGATGTTCCGAAAGGAATATATAAAGATTTAACCCCGTTTTCTTTTCACAGCAACATTAATAATTTTACGAATACCATTGAGTTGTGAAGCAAAAAATTTTTAATATTATATTTTCAATATTATAATTAGTAGTTCTTTAATAAAAATATCAAATTATTATTTTTTAAAAATATAGTTTTTATTACATTTTTTCACAACTAATAGAAAAGTAACAAATAACACAATGTTAGCAACTTTATTCTCATGTTAGTTCGAATTAATATATATTAATAAGATTTTTTCAGCTGTCGGTTTTTAATATTTTTACTCATTTCTCGGCCGATTTTAGTTCAATTAACGATAAAAGATTGACCTCTTTGAGGGCTATCATTTTGATATTTCAAGGTTCCGCGTGGGATACACATACACATCGGAAGTTATAGCACAATATCGGATATAAATATATATTTTTGAATTACTATAATCCATTTTGTCGCCAGTTGATTACCGAATTTAATGAATAGACAGATCTCACTTAGGGCTATCAAATTGATCTCTGAAGGCTCCACGTGAGATATACATATCGGGAGTTATAGACCGATATATGCCGTAAATGTGTTTTTTCGCGATTTTGATTAAATTAAGTGCAAAGGAAGCATATTGTTGAGGGCTATAATTCTAGTATTTGAAGGTGCCACGTGAAATGCATACATCGGAAGTTATAGCCCAATATACGTTAAAAAATTATATTTTTGGCATATCATTTCCGATGTTTCGGTCATATCTAAGCCATTTTAAGGCAGATTTTGATAAAATCAACTGGAATCGGCTAATAATCTCAGAAATAGTAAATATAAATAAAGATTACATCGCCGGAAAGCGTCCTTTAATTAATCTTCATTTTGGGGGTACAATACCCCACTGTGCGACGGCTGGCTTTTTTTCTTAGAAACCATTATTAAGTAGCGAACGTAAAAGATATCTCGTAATTGTTATGCAAATTTTCAAAAAAATCGTATATCTTAATTTAATTAAAAAAAATGTTTTTTTTATTAATTTTTTTCATATTGTCAACTTAAAGTAAGTTAATAAAATATATTTTGACAGATTTACATTAATTTCTTAACTAAGAACAAATTGTTATCTATAAGTACATACGTATGTACAAGATGTCCGCAGGGATGATGTACTTATAATACTTTGTTTTGCCGCCATTTTGGTAAACATTAGTCTTGACAAGTAGAGACGTGGCAAATTTATTATGGGAAAATATTCGATAAACCAACGTGTTTTTATCGTTAAAACGTTTTATCGAAATCAATCATCGATTACTGCGACGATGAGAATGTTAGGTGAAAGTTTTTGGGAGAAACAACGTGACTATTTATAAAAAAAACGCACTTTTTATGGTGTATTCAATGATTTCGAAGAAAGATGGTCTGTAGCTGATAGGCATAAGCGTGGACCACAACGAACTACAAGATCGGCTTAAAACATTACTGCTGCTCAAGAAAGTGCTCAGAACAATCCATAAACCCCAATTCGACGCCGTGCTCAGGAGCATGGTCTTCAAAGAACAACATTGGCCACAATTTTGCACAAGGATTTGCATTTGTTTCCATTTAAGATTCAGTTGGCACAAGACCATCCTCCAGAAGACCATTTACGCCGCCGTACATAGGATGTTACAGCTCGCCCATGACAACCCCGATTTTCATGAAAAAAGCATAATGAGTGACAAGGCTAATTTTCATTTGAATGGATATGTGAATAAACCGAATAGTCGGTTCTGGGCAATGGAAAACCCTCAAATTATTCCTCAGTCACATTTGCATCCATTAAAAGTAACAGTGTGGTGTGCAATTTGGTCAGGAGGAATCATTGGACCTTAATTCTATGAAAATGAAAACGTAGTAAGGGCAACTGCCAAAGGAGAGCGATATCGTGATATGATTGAGAACTTTTTAACGCCAGAGCTACATGCTTTGGGCTTTATTTAATGGGATTACTGCGAAACATCTTTCCACAACTAGTTATTTCAAGAAATGGTGATGTTGATTGACCTCCACGGTCGCCTGATTTGACTGCTCCGGACTTCTTTTTGTGGGGATATCTTAAAAGCAAGGTTTATGCAAACAAACCAGAAACGCTTGAGCAACTTAAACAGAATATTCGTGATAAAATTAATGAAATACCGCGTGAAATTGTGAGAATGTATTGAAAATTGTGTTCAAAACGGCTCGAATCTGTGTGGCTAACATTGGCGGACATTTATCTAATATGGTACTCCATACATACTTAAAATTGCGATTTTAAATAAAAAATTAATCAATATAAGATCCATTCTCTTTCATTTAATCAAAAATTATAAACAAACAAAGTAGTATAGCTTCCCGACGGACACCCTGTATAAAAACCATTATAACTTAGTGTACTGAAAAAATACGGCATATAAATCAAATAAGTTTAGTAAAAGAAGACGAGGTGCTTTCAAACTTTAGTTTTTAGTTTGGGTCCTCCAGGGGCGCGGAGATACAGGGCCCCCAAGTTGGTTACCTTGAGTTTATACAATTTTAAAACGCATGTAACTTTTGTTTTTGTGATCCAATTTAAATAATTTTTCCCCTATAGTAGTTGGTCCTACAAAATAGTGTGTTATACCAATACATTATTTTGTACAGTTTCTGAGCTATACTTATACGTGTCAAAAATTATAAAAAAAATTTGCCCTTCCTTGGCGTAGCCTTTTCAAACTGACAAAAAAAAAAATTTGCAGGGTTCGTTTTCTCCATAAAAAAATTCAGTTAACAACTATTTTTCAGATTTGTCAGGGAATACAATCTGTTAATATTATAGTTTTCGATAGTCTTCATAGACACTAACTAGCCTTTGCGGCCTGGCCGGTACACCTAACGATAAAAGACTACTGTACAATTTTGAAAAAAGCTTTGTCATTATGCGAGGGTTTGACCTTTATTTTTTATATGTATGTGATCTTGGATCATTATTTTGTTGTAAATAACAACTCCATTTTTTCCTATAACCTTCTAACACCTTTTTTTAATGCCAAATAAGAGGGATTTCCCATTCGAACTTATCTAATCCCAAGACCTTTTTATAGTCCTGATAAGCCTTGCTGAAGTTAAATGTAATCTTACACAAACTTTTTGATAATATATTTTCCAATATATTTGATTGTTTTTTTTATTATTGAAAATTATAAATTTTCAGAGCGACAATGACTTCGTAATCCGTACAACCAAAGATTAGTTAAGATAAGGCCAGCGATCGACACTGTTGTTGGAGAAAGAATTGGAATTATCGTTGGTAAGAAAAATGGGGCATAACGTGCTGTTTATCAAAAAATGGATAGGGGGAGATTTGTAGTTCTTGCAGCCTTTTAAGATTGACTAATCTAGTAATTTAAGAGCTCGTTTTGTCCATATACAAAACATTGCGTTGCCAACCATTTGTCGTATTACGGGAAATTACTACTTATACCCTAGCCAGACGTAGGTAACTGCATTTAGTAAGCAGCTGTTTGATTGCAAACAACTGTTTGTCAACTATTTTTTGCCATTTACTTCGATATAAAATCGATAAAAAGAATGAAATAACGATTAGCAGCTATGTTGTTGGCAAAAAACTACAATTTATTTGAAAGAAAGCTGAAATTATTTTTGCTGATTTTGGCCCACCATGTAGAAATTGATAACCTTTTCAGATCCCGAAAAAAGTGAATTTTGCGAAATTAAGTAGTTTATTTTTTACGTACTAAGTGTTTCTTATTGCTTGAATAAATGCGTAAACCCACAAAACATTATTTGAATGGAATTTAAATGAAAGCACGTAAATAAAAGGCGACAGGGCTATTTCAAAAAATGGACCAATGTGGGCAAGCTTCGGCAGGTTTGGTTTAAGTCGCTCATAACGCCCTATTCTAAATTCGAGTGGTATCGGATATAAAATTAGAATTGTAGACCAGGCTTGGCATTTACCTATGCGTATATGGGGGCTACATGAAAACGTCAACCGATATTTTCTAATATTACAAAGATGGACAATAGATCTTCCATATTTGCACTATACTAAATTTCGCGAAGATCGAATGTTAAATGGGGTTTGTGGAATGGCGGGACCTCAAATCTGAAGAGACCTTTGCATATGTGCATGGTACATTGGGCGATATGATCCAACGTACCATGCAATAGTTTTACAGACAGGACACGAATCTGTAAGAACCTTTGTACAAAGTTATCCCAATACATGGACTATTGGTGATTCGACACATTTGTACAAAATTTGGCCAGAGTGGCTGTAATATGTATGTGGCTTTTCCAGCTTCGGTTTTTAAGCTGCAACCAGAAAGGCCTTAGTTTGGCACTACAATTTAACCAATTTAAATACGGTTCGCTCAATTGAATCAGATAGTAGTTCTGAATCGATCCGGGACTATCTCCTTGTATTTTAGTGTTAAAAACAACAGCCATAATACAAGCGCTGCTGTATATATTTCTGGCCTTATAATGAAAATGCGAATATTAATCATCATTAATGGTTTTATAGTTTTTCAAAGTATTCTCAAGCATGATTTAAACACTTTTGCATGCGCTCAAACCAATTGTCGAAGCACTTTTTCCACTCCGATTGAGACACCTCCAAAACATGGTTTTAGAACGCTTCAGCAGCATCTTCTGGCGACGAAAATCGTTGACCACGCATTTTTTCTTGATAAGCGGGAATAAAAAGATGTCAGCCCTGACTTCTTTTTACGGCGGATGACCCATCAATTCGACGTTTTGGCCGGTCAAAAAGGCGCTGGTTTGAGCCGATGTGTGAGAGCTCGCATTGTCGTGGTGTACAATGATTCGTCTTCTCCTGTTCGTTTTCCGAATTTTTCCGAAGACTTCAGGCAAACAAATTGTGGCGTACCACTCCGAATTGACCGTCCTACGTTGCTCAAGCGGAACATACGCCACATCACCAGTTTTGCCGAAGAAACAGGCGACCATTTGCTTCGAAGTGCTTTTTCCACGAACAACTTTCGTTGGATTTGGCTCGTCTTCGACAACCCACACGGTCGATTGCTGTTGTGTTTCGGGCTCATACGCATAGATCCATGATTCGTCGTCTGTGACGATCTTATAAACGTCTTTTGAAGCACCGCGATCGTATTTTTTTCAAAATTTCTTTGCACCAATCGATACGGGCCTTTTTTTGAGCGATTGTCAAATTGTGCGGGATCAAACGAGAACAAACCGTTTTTTATGTATGGTGGAAGAAATGCCTAAGGATGCCTCTATCTCACGGTATGTCACATGACGATCTTGCATTATCAGTTCACGCACTGCATCAATGTTCTCTGGCACAACGGCCGTTTTTGGACGACTCTCACGGCCTTCGTCTTAGAGCAAGCGTCGGCCACGATTGAATTCATTAACCCAGTTTTTCACAGTGCTATAGGATAGTGTTTTATCGCCATACAAAGATTTAAGTTAATCGATGCAATATTGTCGTGATAATCCACGTCGAAAGTTGTGAAAAATAATCGAATGAAAATGTTTACGAGTTAAATTAATTTTTTTGCCAAATTGATTTTTCAAGTCACTGTAAACAACACAAATGATGGCCGAACGTCAAAACGTTCTGAGAACGTTTATGCTAAAAAAATGTCAAACTTTCTAATGGAAACTTTCAGATGGTGCCAGGCAATGCTTAGTGTTGCCTAGGCCAGAAATATATATAGCAACCCTCGTTCCCTACCACAGAGTGGTGTAGGGTATAAAAATATTAACAACCATAAACAACTTAACAGCTGATTAAGTTACAGCTGTGTTAATTTTTGATAAATTGTGACAATGTTGCCAGATTGAAATAGAATGCAGTTTGATTTGGTGCATTTACGAACGAGTTAATGCATTTTGGAAGGTGTAAATGCACGAGTAATTTTGCATTAAGTTTATTAATGCACATATTGTTTGTCTAGGTTATTTGTTTTAGTCACGCGGAATAGGCCCTAAATGTAGTTTAGGGTGGTATTAATATATGTTACCAATACTTGAGTGAATTTATACGGAAACATCTGAAGCCCTTGTCATATTTACAAAACTAGATGATTTCTTAATCGTTTCCGTATAAAAAAAACTAATATATTTTGTAAGTGTGAAAAAACACAAGTATCCTACTCAAACTGCAATAAATGTAAATAAAAAAGTATGCTCGTTTACTTTCACAGTAAAAATTTGCATGTTTCTACCTTTAAGAGCGTAAGGCCAATTTTACTCTCTTTAATAAAATTTGCAAGAAAAGTAAACGAACAGCTTCCAGTAAAAATTTTCAATGAAACAGCTGATTTTGTTTACTGTTTGCATTACATTTCGTTTTATTTTGAATTTTTAAGTGTTAAGATTTGTGATAAAAATTGAGCAAAAGAAAACTTTTTTTCTTTCTAATTTCAGTGATTAACATACATATTAAACAAAATAAATAATATTCCAATTTTCATTTACCTATTCTGTTGTAAATTTATTTTTACTTTTATTTGTTTACATAAAACAGATGATTTAAAACATCTGTTCTATCTTACAAATTTTGGTTGGCTAAAATTTCTCCAACCAAAATTTCCAAACTCTCTAACATCGAACTGTCAAAAATTTCTCTCTCTGGCTCTCATTTACTGGACTTTTTGTGTAAACGAACACGATCCAGTAAAAATTTGCTCAAATTTGTTTAGCTCGTTTGTTTTATTTCGGTCTGTTGCTTTTACACATTGAACAGGGATTGTACAAATTAGCAAGTCAACGAACACACTTGATGTGGCAACATTATTTATTTTGGTTTACATCAATGAGAATTAAACATCAAGAGGTTCCATTGACGAATTCGTCAAAAACACACAATTAAAAACTATCAATCAGGGAGTGTACATAACGATTATTCCTCTTTTTAATCAGAAAATTAATCGCTTAGAACACACATATAAGATAAATAATTTAATCAAAATAAATTTTTTTGGACAATATTTGCATTTCCGGCATGATTTTTTAATTTATGATTTTTACAGTTTTCTAAATTATTATTTTTAACTTTGAGTAGTACGAGTAATATTACAAAAATCTGCCCATAATCATGATTTTGAAAAAATAAATAGAAAAAACTCAAAGATAATAATTATTCGTGTTTTTAATTTTATTTCGCTCGTAATAAAACTCATTTTTAATTTAACACTTTTTTATATGGAAACTTTGAGCCACCGTATATATACGAGTACATAGGTCTTAAATCCCTTGTCATATTTACAAAACTAGATGTTTTCTTACTCGTTTTCCCTATATAAATAACAACTCTGTTTCGTAAGTGTGAAATGATACAAGTAGCCTATTCAAACTGCAACAAAACATAAGTTTTCTTTAAAAAAAATTTACAGTTGCCAACAGTTTCTCAGCGTAGTTTGGGAAAACATTATTTTTCCAGGTCAGTTTCCATTCATATTCGACAAATGTTAGGCAGCTCAAATGTTTTTATTTGGAGTAAGGAAGTTCAGTAGGGGCCATTAAGGACCATTCAGATTGAAGAAAACTAGTGATTTTTCGGGTCGTTTTTCTATACAAATTCATCAGATGGTTGGCAACTCTTATATTTTAATGTGGAGAAAAGGAGCATGAAATCTACTAGTGTTGCCAGTCTGGAAATGCTGTAAGACAAATTCGTAGTTGTTCCATCAGTTAAGATTATTTCTATAGAAATTGGGGAGATGTTTGTGCTGAAAAAATCAACAAATATATTTAAACATATTATAGAATATCATACATTCGGTGTATTGCAAAATATTCAAGGTGATTTGATTGAATTTGAACTTGTTGACGTTTTTCGAAATTCATTTTGCGATAATGCAGTTCTTTATCAGTTTAACTCAAGTGAAATTTGAGTTTCTACGCAAATTCGTTAGTTTTCAACTGAAATTTATTTTTCATTAGTGCAACCAGAAAACTTTATAGTCTCTTTTTTATAATCCACTACAATGATTGAAACAATTACAGTAATTTCCTTGTTTTTGACGTCATTTCCCTGTAGGCAATCTTTTTATTTCACATTAGTTTGTAAAAACAAATTTACCCCCTTATCATACTAAACACAACGCGAGAGCTCCCATTGTTTCTTGTGAAAATAGTTTTTGTAATAAAAGCAGTGTTTTAGAGAAAAACAAAAGTGAGGTTTCGCGTTGCGAAAAATAAAATCTAATAAAAGTTATAAAACTTTAATATAGTGTTCACGCATTTCGTTTGAGTTACGAGTATTTTAATCCGACTAAGATAAGGAGAACGGCAGTTCAATCACAATTAATCACATTAATTAATAATTGTCCTACAACAGTGTAAAGCTAGAGGTTTAAGAAAACAGGTAAAATATTTTTTACAAAAAAGAAACTTATTTCCTTACGCTGATTAGACGATTTGCAACTCTAGAAATATTTTTGCAGAATTTCACAACGTTTATCAAACTGAACATTTCTTTTCCATAAGTTAGTTTCGCTGAAGAATTTTCATTTGGTAATATAGGGTGGGCCTTTTAAAAAATTTAAAATTTGATTCGGCTGTAAAAAAAAAGAACTGATAATTTTTTGAAGTTTCTGGGTTTATTGCAAATGTTAACTTTGTCATTTAATGATAGAACACCATCCGATGCGTTTCCGCTTCGCCCTATGGGCTGAAGATTTTTTTGGCAGGAGATGAAGAATTTTCGCCATGTGACATACCGTGAGATAGAGGCATCCTTGGGCATTTCTTCCACCAGCATACATTCGATATTGCATGATCACCAAGCCGTAGAGAAGGTTTGTTCTCGTTGGATCCCTCACAATTTGACGATCGCTCAAAAATAAAAGGCTCGTGTCGATTGGTCCAAAAAAATTTTGAAAAAATACTATCGCGTTGCTTCAAAAGACGTTTATAAGATCGTAACAGGTAACGAATCATGGATCTATGCGTATGAGCCCGAAACAAAACAGCAATCGACCGTGTGGGTCTTCGAAGACGAGCCAAATACATCTAAAGTTGTTCGTGGAAGAAGCACTTCGAAGGAAATGGTAGCCTGTTTCTTCGGCAAAACAGGTCATGTGGCGAGTGTTCCGCTTGAGAAGCCCTCGTATATAGAACAAAAAACATGTGTCGTTATAAAGCAGGGTGTGTCATGTTTGATTTTTGGTGGAAAAAATAGCGACTTGATGCCAACTCTCTTGCTAACCGAGTAACTTCCATAAAAATGCTACTTTAGTAAGCTGAAAAAAAAAAATACATCTAATGTCTGGCTAATTTTACATTTTATACATTTGCTTAAGATAATGATAACCGATTTTTTTAATGGAAAAATAGATGAAATTATGCCGCGTCGCCGCCGATAAAAAACACGCGCGCCGCCTATAATAAACAACAAACTGGTTGGTTTTTTTTATACAAATTTAAAATTTACTACATATCAAATTTTTTTATATGAAAAAACACAAGCGCGAAAAATATTTGTTTTGTCCGCCTGATAATACACTAAGGACCTAATTAGACTGAAGAAAACTATTCGTTTTTTAGTACTTTTTCTAAGCAAGAACGCCAAATGGTTGGCATCACTTATTTTCTTAAATATAATAGGATGTTTCCACTACGGTCGCGTCCGCGTCAACGATTTATCGAAAATTTGTAATGGTGTTTCCATTGTGCTTTGCGTCAACGTTTGCGTTCAAACAGCTGTTTGTGTTTATTTGTTTTTTTTGCGGTGCGAAAAGTTTAATATTTTTGTGTTTGTGACATTATCTAACTCCATGATAATGTCACAACATGATATAATTTTGCTAACCGCAGTGGAAATTAAGGGTCAAATGGTATTGCGCCTAATGGAAATGTGCAGTAGCAGCATAGCTTTATGTTTATGCCGATAAACAGCTGTTTTAATATGGATGTTCAATTTGCAGTGTTGCCATTGAAAGGTATGGGTGGGTTTCGATTGCAAAAATAGTTGAATTTATAGTGAACGCGACTTATCGGAAAACGCGTCCAATATGAACGCGACTTTTTCCCATACCTAACTGCCTATGTTTTTTGTATAGGCTTTAACGCGCGTTCATTGATTTTTGGACGCGGACGCGACCGTAGTGGAAACAGCCTATAAAAAACGAGTCCAATAATTTCAATTATTTTCAGGCTTAAATTTGTACGACATTCATAAAGGGAACCTGCATTGCAATCACCCTATTGTGCCGAACAGTTATTTACTATCAAATAAGATAAATTCCTTTTAAATTTAGCAGCGTGGGAATACCACCTAGATGGCGAAAGTCTTCAATAAAATAACCAATACCCAATATATTTTATCATTTACAATTGCAAAAAAAAAAACCAGAACGAAAAAAAAGAGTTCTTTCAACTCGAACCTGAGGGAATATTCACCTGTAAGCTACTGCTACCAAGGTGGCACCAGCGGCTAGCGGAAACTAAGCAATAAAGTTTGGACAACTGTGTATAAAAATAACAATCAGTCGGCGGTATCTTATCGTCACCGTTTGATATCAATTGTTAAGTAATAAATGGCATGCATATAAAATAATATTTTATAAAGAATCTTTTCGATATTTTTCAAATATTCTTTGTACGGATAAGAAATGCCAGTCAGTGGGTAGGAGTAAAGGTCAACATTCGTTTATCGTAAATTTTAAAGGTACTTCCATTTCTGCAGGCAGTAAAAAAAACTTGTGTCAAAATACGTACAGTGGCTCCATCGCATAATCGGACAAGAGTTTGTATGATATAAGTCTGCAAAACTTAAACAAATGGAGCAGATATATTTTTTGTTTTACTTTTATTTACACTACACATACTCATCTCTCTGAACAATGAATAAACAACACCTTTTCTAATGATAACTGTAAATTTAAGCAGCGAAACAAGAAAACATTTTCATGTGCTCAACGCAAATCTGGCAAAGCACATAGCGATGATGAAAATGCCATTATTTTCCGTGTACGCACTTCCAAACTGGGTTCTTTTGCAGATTGTACTAAGTAGGGACATAAATACTGTTACAACATTGAACACACCCATTTCAATAGTAGAACTGAACATACCCCGTTAATGTCATATGGGTTTTGAAAGCAAACCTCAATAGCGTTAGTCTGTAACGGGATTTTAAAATTTTTCTTTCAACTTTCATCATGGAGTGGTCAGATAATGAGAACCGTATCGCTGTAATAGCGCTTTTCAAGTGGGAAATAAAAAAAAGCGATATTTTCAAAACGCTCCGCCCACTAGGGATTAGCCGCATGTTCGTCTACCGATGCATAAAACTGTTTGAGGAGACTGGAGATGTAAAAGTCCGCCACCGGTCGGGCCGCCCACGCTCTGTTCGAACACCGCATGTCATCAAAGCCGTTAAATCAAGAATTCACAGAAATCCGCTCCGAAAACAGAAAATCGTGGCCTGTGAGATAAATGTTACGCAAAAGTCCATTAGTCGAATCATTAAAAAAGACTTGGGACTTTCAAACGACGTACCGGACATTTATTAACTGCAGCTTTAAAAAAATTAGGATTGAGAAATGCTAACGCCTTTTGGTGAATCACGCTGATAACTTGCACAGTAAAATTTTGTCCACCGATGAAAAATTTTTTACCGTTCAGGAAAAATTTAACAAATGATAGAGTGTATGCGCGGTGATCTATGGAAGCATCTGAACTGATCCCAAGGGTGGAAAAGGGTCATAGCCCAGTTTTAGTCATGGTTTGATGGGGTGTCTCTTACGATGGGTTCACTGAACTGCATTTCTGCGAACAAGGAGTCAAAACATCGGCCAAAGTTTACCAAGAAACCGTTTTGGATGCTGTTGTGAAGCCTTCTGGAAAGTCCAGCCATGGACTTTCCAGCAGGATTCTGCGTCGGCCCATAAGGCTAAAACGTCCCGGGCCTAACTTCGAAACAATTTGCCAGCGTGTATTTCCTCCGAAGAATGGCCCTCAGGCAGTCCAGATTTGAACCCATTGGATTACAATTTGTGGACGGTTTTAGAGGACAAGGTTTGTCACAAAAGATACCACAACATTGGATCTCTTAAGACTGCTTTGATTTGAGCGGTGGCCAATTTTCCAACGGAGGTTCGTTTAGTTATTGACATTTGGCCAGTGCGACTTAAGGCGTGTGTAAATGCAAAAGGCGGACATTTCGAATAAGTTGATTCTTTTTGGATACAGTATACATCAATAAATATATTAAAAAATATTTGGTCCAAAAACATTCAGTTCTTTTTATTTTACAGCATAAAACGTGTGAAACCGTATTTATGTCCCTACTATGTACAAAAATTATATTTTGAATGGCTCCAAAAGGAAAACAAACTAGTGTCGAAGCTAGGCACTTAATTATTAAATTGAATTGTGAATATAAAATCGTGAGCGAAATTGCTGAATTAGTTGGGAAAAGTAAATCTACTGTCCACGACATCATCAAAAGGTTCCGTGATGAGTTCAGATTGACGAATAAAAGCAGAGAAGGTCAAGGCAGGATATTAAATGATCGGAAAGAGCGTTCGATATTGAACGAAATCAAACAAGATCCCTTTAAAACCGCAAAATAACTTAAAATATCGTTGAAAACTCGTACTGGAAAAAATGTTTGCCTAAATAAAGTTCAAAACACTTTACATACATAGGTACGATTATTATGGAAGAGTTGCCAGAAAAAAACCATTTATAAGCCTTAAAAACAAAACAAAAGGGTAAAATACTCGTATGCTAAAGAGTATTTACAGTCACTCCAAGCCAAACTCGGACACTGCGCTAAATTAAGCATTTTTTAAATTAAATTAATATTTGGTATGCAAACCCTTGTTTTTTTAACCATTGTCAGTCTTTTGGGGAATGATTGGACTAATTTTTAGCAATAGCCAGGAGGTATTTTTTCCCATTCTTTTAGAAGGACCTTTTTCAACTCCAATCCGCTGGAAACCATACGTTCTTTATCTTTTCTTTTGAGAAAATCCCACAAATTTTTTAGGGGATTAATATCCGAGCTCTGGGGAGGTGTTTCCATGACATGGGGAATATTGTACTGAAGCCAGGATCGTACTTTATGGGGCTTGTGCTTTAGATCATTGTCTTGGTAGAAGTACCAGCCATCGGCAAGACTCAGTTTTTCGACACTTTTTGGCAAATTTTCTTTTAAAATGTCTAGATACAGATTTTGGTCCATAATCCCATCAATGAAGTGCAACGGTCCCGGCCCTGCTGCCGAAAATGAATCCCAAACCATAACCGATCCGCCACCCTGCTTAACAATCGGGTTTAGATTATTCAAACGAAGCTCCGTATTTTTACCTCTCCATATAATAGGTTTACCATCTGACCCAAATACATTACATTTGCTTTCGCCGGTAAACATAACGTTCCTCCAGAAAGAAAAATCCTTGTTTCCGTGTTCTTTTGAGAAGTTTAGTCGAATAGCTTGGTGGCGTTCTTTCTTGCCTTTCTTCCATTTATTCCTGCTTTGTGAAGCACATTTCGAATAGTAGATGCACTAGCCTTTTTACCCAATTCATTTTCAGCTATGGAAGCAAGTTTTGATGCACTTAGAAAGGAATCAGCTTTAATTTTTCGTACAAGAAAGCGTTCTTCTGCTTCAGAAAAGATTTTGTTGTGGGCTTGTTTTGGTTTATTTTGCACCGTTTTACAGTTTCTGAAGCGTTTTATAATATCGTGTACAGTTGAATGACTAATGTTAACCATTTTTGAGATTTCTCGCACACTTTTTCCTTGTTCGGCATGCCTTATAATTAGTTTTCTGACTTCGATGCTAGTTTGACCCTTTTGTCTAGAACCCATGATTTTATGTACGTGTAGTCTGCGCAAGAAACACAAAATACTAATGTGGGGATTCCCCATGGTTGATTAAATGTGCGTAGTGATATTGGTTGCATACAAATACAGCGTTGTAATTCATAGCATGAGTATTGCCATCTGTCCGAGTTTGGCTTGTGCGGTACTTTTTGGCCATTGTTAGTTTTTCCTCTATAATTTATTGTATATTACATCATATCTAGATTTTTCCATTGCTTTTTATTGTGCAAAATATACACATTTAAAAAATATATTTTATGATTTATTAAACAAATTGAAATATATTTTGATTTATTAAAGAATAAAAATATTTTCCATGGTTACCGAGTTTGGCTCGGAATGACTGTATTAAAAACAGAAGATTTTTGGAATCAGGTAATTTAATGGTAATTCACCATTAAATAGTTTTGTATTGATAGTTTCCATTATTTTAAGGTTTTGTTAACTGACGAAATTAAATTTAATTTGCATGAAACAGATGAAAAAATGTTTATGTGGGGTAAACCAAATGCCGAATTTAACCCTAAAAATACAATAGTCTCTGTTAAGCATGGTGGAGCATCTGTTATGGTTTGGGGCTGTATGTCGAGTGCCAAGGTAGGTAACTTGCATTTTATTGACGGTAAAATGGAAAATATGCCTATCTCAACATTCTAAAGCCAAAGTGCATAGAAATTGGGTACAGCAAACAATTTTGCCTTTTATCAAGATAATGTTCCCAAGCACACGTCAGCCGTTGCCAAGCTTTGGTTGATCCATAACTGCCCCAAACTTTAAGAAACACCTGTACAGAGCCCAGACCTTAATGTAATTGAGCATCTGTGGGAAGAATTAGCTAGGAGAGCGTATCAATTTAACACCTTAGTTCAGCTGGAGGATGCTTGAAATTCCATAGAGCCAGAAGTGTGTCAAAACTTAGTACAAAATTCCAAAACGCTTACAGGCCGTTCTGGACAACAAAGGATATGCAACAAACAATTGATTATTCGAGTTTTGCATTTTTAGGATTGCTTTTTTCTTTTGTCTGATTATGCGATGTTTTAGTGTTTAAATTGGTTAAAGAGATAAGTATGTGAAATATAAATGTTGGCTCCTGGTCGTAAACCGGGAGGCCTATTTTCTTCAAAAGGATTTTCAAATAAAAGGCTGATGGAATTCCTCTTGAATTCAATGATGGAATCAACCTTCTTTATTGAAGTTGTGTAGCGAACTTAAATCTAATTACAAAAAGAGGCCGCTTCAAGCGGCGTAAAGTTTAACATACGTTTGTGTGTGTAGTAAGAACTAAAGAGACTAAGGCGAATTCGTTGCCAAAACTCTCACATATAAATAAGAAGAGAGGATTCCATAAACTATAATGCTAAAATACTACAACATGTGGGTACTCATATCTTCTTGAACAGTGGGTTCAACATATTCCCGGGCCAGACTTGGGCACATGGCGGGACGGACCCATATAAAACTACTTATCTTAATTTTCTTAAGCGCTGATAGCTTGATTGGCTTCCATCGAATGTGAGTTGTTGTCAATCGCTTAACGGCACCCCTCAATTGTGGAGATATCTTCCCGTACAAGTAAGGCTCAGGGTGAGCTAGTGACAACAGAGTGACATTGGCCTTTTTCTGCTTGATGCCAGTAGCTATGTTTGCTCGTTGGTGTTTTCTGCTGCAATCATTGCACTCCGCATTTGCCCGATACATTAGGCATCTCTGATGATGTTTTTGGTGCAGGATTCGTAAAACAGGATAGGTTTTCTGTCTTGGTACTGGATCACAGATTTCATGATGGATCTGATGAAGAAAAAGAAAGAAAGAAAAGACAGACAAGTACAATGAATAATTAGCATTCTAATAAACGATCATTTTTAGTTTGTTGATTATTAATATCCTTGTTCTTTGTTGTTATTGGTTGTTGATTTATTGAGGTTGGTAGAACGCAAAGTTTAACCACTGGGCGTATGATGGTACCATTCTGGGTTTTAACTTCTGCTACTCTAACATTGCCATCCTTGCCGTAGATTACTTTGGTTATGCGGCCTAAGCGCAATTCTGTGGGTGGCAAGGAGTCGTCCTTGATGATGACGAAGTCATTTTCTTTTATATTATTCCTTGTTGTCTTCCACTTGTAGCGACGCTGGAGCTCGGTGACATATTCAGATTTCCAACGTTGGCTGAAAATATGTTGAATCGTTTTTAATCTTTTCCAACGGTTGATGTGAGACAAGTTTTCTGGTGGGGAATCTTCAGGAGACTCAGGGGGAGCTATGAGAGGAGCGCCGCGCAATAAGTGACCAGGAGTTAGTGGCAGGAGTTCGGAGGGGTTTTCTGACACAGGGGATAGAGGTCTCGAATTTAGTACAGCCTCAATTCTAATCAGCAGGGTGGTGAATTCCTCGAACGTAAATGTTAAGTTGTTTGTAATCTTCTTTAGATGGGACTTCATACTTTTTACTGCAGCCTCCCAGAGGCCGCCCATATGTGGTGCATATGGCGGTATGAAAGACCATGTAAAACCATGCAAGCTATATTTATCCAGGAGGGATTTTTCGGCATTTTTCAGGAATTGGTTGTGTTCTTGCAGCAATTTATAACTGGAACCGACGAAATTTCGACCATTGTCTGAAAACATAGATTTTGGTAGTCCTCGGCGTCCCGTAAATCGTGTGAAAGCTGCTAGGAAACAATCTGCGGATAGATCAGAGCACACTTCAAAGTGAACTGCTCGTGTTGAGAAGCAAACAAATATTGCTGCGTATCCTTTTACCAGCTTGGCATTCCGTAGAACTGACGACTTGAGGTTAAATCGCCCAGCGAAGTCCACACCAGCGTAAGTGAATGGTAATGAAAAAGTTACACGTTCAGGTGGAAGTGCTGCCATCATTTGGCTCTGGAACTTGCGTTTGAAGATGGTACAGGCTTTACATCTTCTGATGCATTTCCTGATCATGTTCTTTAGCCTGGGAATATAAAATCCCTGTCTTATAGCTCGAAGCATGATGTTGTATTCAGCGTGCAGTAAAATGTCATGAGAATATCTGACAAAAAGTTCGGAAAAAGTTGATTTCTCTGGTAGGATGACTGGATGTCGCTCTTCGTAGCTGAGACCAGAGTTCTCGAGACGACCACCCACTCGGATAAGTCCTTTGCTATCCAGGAAAGGATTCAGCGTGAGAATATGACTTTTTCTGCTAACAGGATTTTTATTCGTCAGACACTCGTATTCTCTAGAGTAATGTAGCTGCTGAGCAAGAATAATTAAACGGTTTTTAGCGAAGTTTATTTCTTCCGTCGCGATAGATCTACTCTCAGGGGGAGGTATATTACGGCACGACTTGGAAAATCTGAAGATATAGCATATTACTCGAAGCGCACGATTCAGTGATGAAAATCTGGAGATGATTTCTTCGTTGACTTCCAAGTAAAAGGTTGAAACCCGTTTGGTTTCAAGATCCGTGGGATCAAAAGTGCGAGGTTTTGGCCAAGTGTCTACTGGTTGTTGTAGCCAGGAGGGCCCATGCCACCAGAGGGAGTTATGCAGTAAATCTGTTGAAGGACATCCACCGTGGGATTCTTAAAGTTGTTATATCTGGTAGGGTGTTGAGAAATGAATTCCAAGTTTTCAGTAGGTGCGGTGGGACACCCTCATCCCAGCCTGCTTTCTCTTCCCATAATTTCTGCATTAATACCTTGGCAACGACTACAATTGGACCAAGTGGCAGCCAACCAAGTGGGTCAAAAAGTCGTGCGATGACTGAGAGGATTTGTCTTTTTTCGCTGAGGGAGTAACTTCGACCGAGTCAACCACGTAGTAAAAACTCTCTGACATCGCATTCCACCGAATGCCCAAAGTTTTCATGGTACTCGAATCATCAATCTCCAAAAAATCTTCATCAAGAAGACCCTCCCGGGCAACATGTTTCAAGAGTTCGCAATCGTTGGCTGCAATTTTCTTCAGGGGGAAGGCAGCAGAGTTTAACGCTTGAAGAAGTTGTTCCTGTTTTGCTTTAGCTTCTTGTAAAGTGTGTCCTCCTGACAACACGTCGTCAACGTAAATTTCGTCTTTGAGAATCTTAGAAGCTTCTGGCTGATCTTTTTCACAATCCTCGCTGAGCTGTCTTAATGTCCGTATGGCCAGGAAGGGCGCACAGTTAACCCCAAAGGTTACTGTCTTTAACTCGAAAGATTTGATAGTTTCGTTTTCATGCGGCCGAAATATAATTCGTTGATATTGACGATCATCTCGATGGAGAAGTACTTGGCGATACATCTTTTGAACGTCGCCTGTAAACACGTATTTATAATATCTCCAGCCTAGGGCAATTTGCATAAGGTCCGCTTGTAAAATTGGACCTGGATATAAAACGTCGTTCAGGGAGAACCCGCTATTGGTCTTTTTTGACCCATTGAAGACCACCCTTACTTTTGTAGTCTTACTTTCTGGTTTCACGACGGCATGGTGTGGTAGAAAAAACGTAAAATGTTTCTCAGCATCGCTTTCGAAGTGATTGACTTGCTCCATGTGATCCATGTCTAAATACTCATGTAGAACCTTATCGTACTGTATTTTTAGATCTGGAGTTTTCGCTAACGTTTTTTCCATGCGATGGTACTGAGCGAGAGCCATGTTTCGGGAGGGGCCCAGAAATACATTTTCAGGAAACTCAGCTTTAAACGGGAGTCGTACGATGTATCGGCCGTCGGGTTGGCGGTACGTCGTTTTTGTATAAAACTCTTCGAGACCACAATTGCAATTATTTTGATTTTGAAGTTGGATTTTCGTGAACACACAACAATTGTTTGAATTTCCGACAATTGTACCACCAAGTCCCGAGATTTGTGAGTGGTGAGTACGAACTGGAAGAGCAAGAGTTTGCTGAATTCTTTTCGATACAAAACTCTTTTCAGACCCTGAATCCAAAAGCGCGCGAATACTGAACAATTCACCAGCATGCTCAATATCGATTAGTGCCGTGGGCAATATGGTTGTTCCCTCATTCTGTGAAAAATGTGCGTCGATTTGCTAGGAGCAGGGGGCTCATGACGTGGAGTATAACTATTCTCGTGGTTGTATGACTTGTACTGACCACGGTTCCGTTGTGAATTATCCTTCCTCCCCTCATCTTCCAGATGAAGCATCGTATGATGTTTCTTGTTGCATTTTGAACATGATTTGTCGCTCGTACAATTCGACTTAAAGTGTGTCGACGATAGGCAGTTAGCATAATATTTATTCGAGTAGACATATTTTATTCAATATTTTATACATATTTTATTGCAATATTTTATTGCAATGTCGCAGAGGATGATTTTGACGACATTTTTTGCATGTTAATTTTGTACTTTCAGATTCCAGGTGGGAATGAAAAACCTGAGACTTTTGATGTGACCCATGGCTATCCCTAGAACCTGATTTGCGAAAATCGGAAATAGTCTCAATAATCTCGATTCGTTTTGAAGGGAAAGTATTCATCTGAGACCAGGTAGGCAACTCTTTGTGATTGCTAAGAGAATCTTCCCACGCACTAAAGTCTCTTCTGGTAGCTTAGTAGAGCAGATATGGATCAGGATGGGATCCCAATTCTCTGTCGCTATCTTGTAAGATTAGAAAATAGATAAACTGTAGTTTATTCCACTTTGCACCTGTCGTATTGACTTTGGACTCTCAACCTGTACAATTTGAATTCCAAAAAGCACTTTCATCTGCTGATGAACTAAAATCCTGGGATTTTCATACCGATTTCGAAGTGCTTCCCAAGCCAAATGAAAATTTTCATCTACCAAATCGAATTTGTTCACTATTTGGTACGCCTCCCCTGTCGTCTTGCTTCGCAGGTGGTAAAGCTTTTGAGCCGACGATAGTTCGGGATGATTTCCGAACACGGCTGTAAAAATATCACGAAATGCCGGCCATTTCGAGTATCCCCCCACAAACGGTTGGGTATCACATGGCGGCAGCTTCAGCGAAGAAAAACCCTGTGACATTGTCAAATCTGCCCTCATACTTTCATCTGCTTTGCTAACTGACTTTGATTTAATTAAATCCACAATTTTGGATTTGCAACCCTGATATTTGTCGCTGGCGTCAGAGAAATTTTCGGTAGCCGCTTTTCTTTCCTCTACTGGAACCTCTTCATCATCCGATGTCATCACTTCATCACAGCTTGCCACAACTTTCTGCCATCGACGATCGAGCTCAGCTTGCTTTATTTCCAGCAAAGTTAACTGATCGTTGTTCGACGCCTTAAATTTTTTGCAGAAAGATATTAACTGCTCATAGTCGAACCGAAATCTCCTTAGCGAAGCCATTATAAAAATTCAGGGAGAATTTCGAAGAAATCTGAAGCCACAGAATTATATTTTACAAAATATTAGAAACCAAACACGATTTCTGTCCCAAAATCTTTAAATTGCAAGAAGCTTGACCAAAATATTGTGAATCAAGATGATTCGTGGTTTTTCCTCAGAATGAAAATTCGGAGAAAAAAAATCGTAAAATTGGCGAAATATTCAGCAAGTGTTTATTTGTAATTAATTTTCAGCCGTTGGATTAAAATTATTATTCCTCAGAATGGTTAATAATGTTATTTATTCGATGAATGATCTCAAATTATCAATTATTTAGGTATATAGATAGGTATGTATGTATGTTGTTTTATAATATTATTCCGAAATTCCGTTTACTATGTATTACCTTTGATTTAGGTATAATCTATTAAAATAGTTATTCTGATTTAAAATATTTTGCGCGATTAATTTTGATTTTTTTGTTTCATTTAATTTTACTTATTTCTCAAAAATTTCGCTTATATTTCTCGAAAATTTCTGTAAATTTTCCTCCTGAAATTCTGGTTAATTATTTCCAATTAATGTAAATTTAGATTATATTTATGTTTATATTTACTTGTGGTTTATAAAATTTTTTCCATATTTTTCGTAGTTTTTTTTTCAATTAGAAATGTTTCCATGTTTTTTTTTTGATTTATGATAATATTATTTTTTAAAATTGTCCAAATTATTAATTTCCAATCATAACTTTAGTTTAAATTGTCCGAATTGTTATCTCCACTGATAATTTTAATTTAAGAGCGAAATTTAATTAATTTCAGTGAAAAATGAAATACCTTATGGGCATTACACTACAATCCCACAGTTTTTATTGTTCTTGGTTGAGACGGTAACCCTACAAAGAAATTGTCAATTCTTTGTTTACATCATTTTCGCATATGAGTCATTCCATGCCAAACGGTACGATTTTGGGCAAAAATTTAACGCAATGATTCCGATTTTTATGAAAATTTGCAGATTTGGTCCTCTAGCAATTCTATTTCATCCGCGATTAGAAAAAAAAAATATAATTTTTTTTTTCAAAAGTTATGACCAATTGAACTTTGGTAAAATGGAGATTTTATCAAGGAGGTGTGTTCATTCAGTCGCATGTAACTCCGGAAATACTTGACCGATTTTACTCTGCTATACCTTATTTTGAAGGTAATTTTAAGCACTTCTAAAATAACGAAACGGTATGGCATAACGCCATAGAATTTTTTAAGTTTGTATCATTTTAATCCTTTTATTTCGATTTTGAAAATGATTACATCTTTTTTTATTTTTGAAATTTTGCAGGCGTATTCTTACAGGTCTGTTTTACCGACTGTGTAAGTTTTAAAGTGGTGAAATAATGCGTTCTATTTTTAAAATTTTTTTTTTACCTTATACCTTTTTCACTTCCATGAATATAGAAAATATAATATAGAAAAAAAATATTTTTTAATAGTTTATTGACACAAGATATAACAACAACAAAAAAACAAAGAAAAAAAGAAATAAAAAATGAGTAATGAAATAAATGTTATGCCTTGTATACCATCTTCATACAGTACTGCTCAGAAGATGATGTTGTCTGGACTTTCATTATTTTATCGGGTTGTGGAATGAATGCATGGTAGCCAAGAGTTCCAGAAATTGTTTTCGCTTTTTCAAAACGCTCCTTCAGGTGTTTTGCCCTATCTTGATATTGATAGTTATTGAAGAATTCTGTATGAATATTCTTCACGTTTTTATTCACCCAATCATAAAATTTGACGGCACTATTAATGGGATTTATGAGGCTGGACAAGCTTGCACGTGCTGCTAGTCTTTTGACTGTTCCTCCCAGACCATCGCAGGGCCCTTTGCCATGAGACGTTGCAAAAAAATGCCATTCCGCTGGTATTCCAAAATCTTCTACGTGGAACGTCAGATTTAAAAAGTTTTTCTTGTTTTTGTATTGTGCGCTTGCGCCATCAGAAAAGTAAAATATTTTACTTACAGGTCCTAAGGTTTTCTTTAAAAATTTTACAAGCCCCTCCTGGAATACGTGCACGGCTATTGTATCATGTTTCAGACATTCGGATATTGCAACGTAATTACAACAAACCTCTTTATCATCCTTTTTATAATATATTGCAAATGGATGGATTGTAACCTGGTCGTTATTCCAGTGAGCGCCCTGAATTGAGTCCTGAACCACAAAGGCATAGTTCTCTGAAAAATCACATATAACGATACATTCTCCAGGCTTCAAATTTGCCTTTCTTTCATTAAAAAATGTACTCTGCTGTTTTGCTACATATGAATGTGTCAACAAGCTACGCAGTTTTTCCGAAAGCTTATCAATGAATTCATCAACAGTAGACTGAACGGTTTCGAGGGAACTTCTATCGACTGTAACCCACTGTTTGTAAGAAATTGTGTCCACCATATGGTTATCAAAAACATCCTTTAGTTGCTCTGCAAGAAATTAACTCCCAGGACACGTATCACATTTTAGGTAGTGGCAATTAGTTGTTGGAGGATTGCAAATAATGCTAGATAGACAATCTTTATAACTAGTAATAGATAATGTACCTCTGGTGAGCCTTGCAAGTCCTGCACCATCAATCATTAGTTTGACGTTTTCATGTATGCAACATACGCAAACAGAATGGGTACCACTTGACCAGGCTAATACACAGTACTTAGGTCTTAAATCGGCAAATTTTGAAAACTGAACTTTTGCCTCAGGATGTCTTTCTTTAAATAGAGCATGTGCTTCCTTTAAATTACATAAGACTAATCTCTTCTGGATCTTTTCCTTTGTATTTCCTATTTTTATTGATACGCAATCCTTCATTCCAGGCATTGTTCGACTTATATCAGAGGATTCATAAAAATCTAAAACTTTTTGTTTATCTTCATCACTGACTGTTCTTCCTGGGCGTGAATTGGGAGAAGTCAGTATCCCTTTTTCTTTGGCAATTTGCTTCGCAACCGAAATCATGCGTCTGGATGCTCCAAGGAAAGAATCTTCAATCTGATTAAAAGTCCAGTCTGAGACAAGGGTTAATATTTTAATTTTAGTTTTCCTTTCAGTTGCACTTGCAAAATTTTCTTTAAGTTTTTCTATTATTGAAGCATTTTTTATTTCATTGTCAGGAACATCTTCGCTGTCTGGAATTGAATTTTTAAACACGTGTTCGTTTATCAAATTAACAATCTTGTGTCTTTTAGTGGCGTTATATTTTTTCTGCTTAAGTTTTCTTTTGTTTATAGGAGATTCGTTATACGACAGCAATGATTCATTAAACTTCACCAATTTTGCACTTTCTACGGAATAATCGCTGTCATTAGACATATTGTTATTTATTTCCTCATCAGAGGTAATTTCTACGCCGGTTTCACGTAGTTCACTTAATTTAATACGGCAATTAGTACAAATTCTAACCTTGCCATTTAATGATTCTAGTTTTAATTTTCGTTTACGTTCAACAACACTTGCACTTATCCATCGCAATGTTTTCGTAGATTTTTTCTTTTGGCATCTTGATTGAAACGGGTTGCAACAAACATCAAACCGAGGTGGCATTTTGATTTTTAAAAATGTATTTTCTTATATTTTTGCTGTGAACTTCAAGGACAATATAAACGCGAATGATATTAACAATTAACCAAATATCGTACTGGGACAGCAATGACAGAATATGCATTTCACCTATGATCAGAAAAAATTTATACATACAAATACATTTAAATTAAAAGTATACACAGTTGGTATTTTCAGGTTTCTAGCTCTACTCTTGGTTTACCCTTAACCAAGTTATGTACTTGTTTTGATGTTCCACAAATTGTTGTTTGTTTTTATCGTTTCCATTTAATGATTTTGTTTACAAGTTAGTGTGTACAGTAATTGTTTTTGTTGTTCTTATTGTTGTATTTATAAGCCAAAGAAAAATATCATTCTGTTAACTATTCTAAGTAAACATTTATTTATTTAACATTTATTTCATTACTCATTTTTTTATTTCTTTTTTTCTTTGTTTTTTTGTTGTTGTTATATCTTGTGTCAATAAACTATTAAAAAATATTTTTTTTCTATATTATATTTTCTATATTCATGGAAGTGAAAAAGGTATAAGGTAAAAAAAAAATTTTAAAAATAGAACGCATTATTTCACCACTTTAAAACTTACACAGTCGGTAAAACAGACCTGTAAGAATACGCCTGCAAAATTTCAAAAATAAAAAAAGATGTAATCATTTTCAAAATCGAAATAAAAGGATTAAAATGATACAAACTTAAAAAATTCTATGGCGTTATGCCATACCGTTTCGTTATTTTAGAAGTGCTTAAAATTACCTTCAAAATAAGGTATAGCAGAGTAAAATCGGTCAAGTATTTCCGGAGTTACATGCGACTGAATGAACACACCTCTTTGATAAAATCTTCATTTCACCAAAGTTCAATTGGTCATAACATTTAAAAAAAATTTTTAAAATTTTTTTCTTGAAACACGTATATAATATTTTTAAGAGAAGAATGCATACACAAACTAGTTAAGCAATCCAAGCTTGTGATGTAAAAAATGCGTACCGTTTGGCATGGAATGACTCATATGTTTGTCAGACGGACTGTTATTGATTTTGGTTTGGCACACAAAAAATATTCCAGTAGCCACACAAACTCATCTTCTTATTTGAATCGTTCGCTGCCTGCGTCGATCAGGCGCTAGCTTGAAGTCACAAAACTTCTTTCTTCGTTCTCCTGTATCAGGCAGATCGATGGTTGGCCTTGAAATCAAAATTGCAATGGAATGCAGAAATGAAAAAAACACATCGAGAAATAAAACCGTTTTTTTTTCTAGTTGAAATTTGTTATTGTAATGTTTTCTTTTCGTAGGTTTGTTTTATTGTTTATGTAGTCCACTAAATTCTTTCTGTTTTCAGGTGTTTTTTTTTTTTTTGTTAATTTCCAGGAGGGAGGGTAAAAAATATTTAATAATTTCATTAAACACTCACCCAATGTATCTGTTGTTATGTTGGTTGTATGTTTTCAGGTTTAATTAATATCTTTGTCGCAATTTGTTTCATTTGTGGTGTTCAGGTTGTTGTTGTTGGGTTTTACTTGTCACCACTTTTATTTAGTGAATCGACAATAACTTTCTGCACTTTTTTGTTTTCTTTTATATAATGTTTTATTTTAATTTATAATGGCTATTTTCGTAACGAATATTACTTTTTTGTACCATTAATGTTTTATTTCCCGCACTTCACGATTTTGTTGATCATTGATCGAAAACAGTTGTTGAAAAACTCACCCTTATATACGTTTTTTATTGTTATGGTGTTTTATATTGTCTGCCAGGAGGGCTTTTATGTTTTTTCGTTAAAACTTTTCTATTATGTTTTAAAATATTTCACTTTATAATTTCCAGGACGGGCACTGTTTGTTTAATAAATCGTTCACTATTTGTTAATTTTTTACTTGCCATGGGGGCCACTTAAATGTTTTATTTAAATGTTAATTTTATACTGTTCGGTAATTGTTTCTTTTTTATTTCTTATTTATTTTCCGCGATTATCTATCGTTATTACCGCCCGAACACTTGGAAATTTCTTTAACTTTGATTTATTCTTGTTCTTATAATATATATATATATATATATATATATATATATATATATATATAGCAGATCGCATTACGGCAAGACCCAATTCTAAAGATTATGGTTCCTTATCAGTGCTAAGCCAGTTGCTATGTGATATAAAAAAGGAATTTGATATTGAACCTAAAGAGTTTTTTCCAAGACCAAAAATACATTCTTCAGTAATTACAGTAAATCCTTTGCCTACCCCAAAGTTTGCAGTAAATTTGGAAACCTTAACAAGATTAACACGTGTCGTTTTTTCTCAAAGAAGAAAGATGCTGAGAAATAGCTTGCAAAATATAACGAACCACGCTGAAACTGTCCTTGAAAACGCTAAATTGAGTGGAAACGAACGTCCAGAAAACTTAACTATTGAGCAGTTTTGTTTGCTGGCAAATAATGTAGAATGCTTATTTTGCAATAAAATATATTAGCAACCATATAGCCTTTCTATCCCCTAAAAACAGTTAGAGCTATACGACAGAACGTATCCGTTCAGGCAATGGCGTCAACTTAAGGAAAAATATAAGCGATAGTGTGTAAAATTTCTCTCTAAATTTTTTACCATTAAATTATCCAGAAGCCGCAGGAAACAGCACTTTTGTTTCTATTTTATTTCAACAAAGAAGTTTAAAATGTGTCCTTTTTAGGTGAAACATGCAAAAAGGAAAAAATTTTATTCTACAAATTAAAAATATAATATACTCGAAAGCTTTTCAGAGAATCCATTGTGTTGAGTTTCACGCGAACAAGAAAACTCCCTTTTACGACAGTATTTTCTATGATTTTAAAGTTAGTTAAAAAAAGTTTGGGAATAGAATGTGAACTTATGGATCCACTAACTTGTAAAGTTCCACCCTCAAAGCAAGCTTTTTCTAAAGCAAGATATAAGATTTATCATACAGGTTTTAAAGAGTTATTGGAGCTAAGCATCCAAACAGCCTATCAAGATGAACCTGAGCTGGAGAGGCTATAGACTTATTGCAGCAGATGGTTCTGGTATGAGATTACCCAGCTCTGAGGAAATTGTATCCGAGTTTGGCCGTTTTAAACCAAATGGAACAACAGGCACAATGCCACCATTGGCAATTTGTTTGTTGATTTATGTACTTCACTGATTTGCAGTGCTCGCCTTGCGGCTTGGAATATAGGCGAACAAACGTTGGCGGAAGAGCAATTACCCGAAGTTATCACTCAAATGCGTTCATTAAATCAAAAGAAATTATTATTTATCTATGATCGTGGTTATCCTTCAGTAAAATTCATTCAGCAGCATTATGATTTGGAAGTAGATTTTATTTTTCGCTTGCAAAAAAGAAATTATAGCAAGCTATGGGAACGAATTGCATCTGGCGAATTAGATTTCGATTTTATATTAGAAAATGAAAAGCTAAAAAATAAAATGAAAGGACAAAAAGTAAGAGTTATAGTGCTGACATTAGCCAACGGAGAAACAGAGGACTTCACTTTTTGATCGAGAAAAATTTACTTTGGAAGATATCAGTAAAGCTTATGTATTAAGGTGGCACATAGAGGAGTGCTATAAACGACTCAAAGTAGGAGCAGAGTTAGAGAATTTTTCTGGGGTGAATTTAGAGGCTGTATTACAAGAATTTTGGGCAAACTTGGTCATGTGCAATATATTATCGCTTCATATGTGTGATGCACAAGGGCCTTGGAACCCAGATCAAATTGCTGAGTATCGTTTAAATTTTTCAGTTTTATTTGGTGTGATGAGACAGAAACTTTATCAAGTGCTTGTTGGAAATTGTTCGCCAAAAAACTTTCAAGCCCTTTTTGATAGAGCAAGTATACGTGCTAAAGTTAAGATCCGACCAGGGCGATTATATAGCCGCAACAAGGTAGATAAGCCCAAACGCCATCATGTCTTTAGGAGAGTTTGCTAATGAAAGCTCTTAAGTTGACGCCATTGGCTGAACGGATACCCGCGATTAGCATTAACTGATAATTGTGATTTAAGTCCGTCACAGTGCCCTTTTTTTGTCATTCTATAGCTATACCGCCGCGGCGCTAACGGGTAGCGGAATGACGAATTACTATACCGCCACGAACCGTCATACCGTCACGGTATCTCTAGATCCCGCTAACAAGTAGCGGGATGACGGTTGTCGTTTAGCCATAAATGTTTAAGAAATTTACCAAATGAAAAAAAGGCAAAAGAAGCCCTAGTCATTGTCTATTTTCAGTATTGGCGTTTTTTAAAGTCTTAAACACTGCAATTTAGCTGCTTTTAAATGCAACTCACCTTAGTTTAAATGTTTAAGAAATTTACTAATACTGTCTTAAACGACTTATAAGCGCGTTTCAGCTTATATAGGTAAAAACCTAGAAATATTGTGAAGACATAAGGTGCACATAGTGCAAAAAATTAAAAATAAGACGCCAACTACGTTGTTTTCTTGCTGTTTAATCTGCACAGATGAAGATAACTAAATACCTTCAGTTTCATGATAAGGGGGCTGGCAAAGGGTGTCAAGTAAGTTTTTCGTTTCTATGGGTCAGTTGGTACGCGCTTTGCCTTTTAACAGATGTGAAAGCACAATTATTACGAACAACATTCCACCAATAACTGATATAGCGCCACCTATAATGAAGCACGTGCGTGCTAACATTGATGAAATACTTGGCAGATCTGCAACTTTTCTTAAGGCACCATATCCACCAAGCCATACAAGTCCAGTAATATGGAGAAAATGTCCCACACTGTACGCATAAATCTGCAATTTTACGATAGAGTTTTTTACCTCTTTAAAGTTTAATTTAGGTAACAGCCAATAAATGAAATTCATAAAAGCTATAGTGATCCCAACTACAGAACCATGATAATGAGCGGGAATCGTGACATTTCCTTCAATAGTCAGCACTCCAAGCACATCTCCATAAGTGAACAACAAAAATGAATGTAATAAATAGTTGCTTTTATCATTAATAAAAGTTCTGATGTTGCAGCACACTAATATTATCAAAAAGCACGGCAAAACTGCTCCAGCAATGTAGTGTGCAAGGGTCAAAATATTTCAAAGAAGTTTAGGCCAGCCTTTCAGAACAACAGCACGCATTTACTCCAGCCTTATTGCTCGTCGGACGGGGGGTTCTAGTTCCTAGGCTACCATGTTCGACACTACACTCTGAAGTTGCGTGCTTTTCGACAAAAAAAAAAAAGGTAAATGGAAGGAAGTACGGAAAGATAGAAAAAAAGGATAGAGGGATACCATATTCGGCGTATGCTGGAATGAGTCTCAAGCTGTACCTGAGGTGTCAAAGTACCAGCTGTTTTGCCCACCCAACCTGATCATAAAGTTGCGACAGCAACAAAAATCCAACAACATAACTTTTACTTTATGATCCCACATATCGCCTAGCGAGCCATTATCGGATTGGAATCAAACAGGGTAAAATTTGGGGTCTACTCAGAATTCATTTTGAGTTTATTAAAAATGAAAAAAGAAATTCAACTAAAAACATTTGAACAAAATTGTCTTAAAGATATTTCAGTACTAATTTCTATTGGCATTGAAAATATATATAAGTAAAGGCAATTACTTAGAATTCAAATTACAAAAGAAAAATTTAAGCATAAAAAAAAATAAAGAAAATTAACTGAAGTGAATTTAATCTAGAATATAAAAAAACAAGTAATGACATAGAGTATACATGAAAACCTATCAAAATGACCGGAAATGGAAACACTTAAGTTACTCCTATACACACTAAATATTGATATAGGACTAGGATGTCTCAAAGAGAATCGTAGGTTCACATCAACACAAAGAAGAATGAAAGAGAAAAAAAATGCATGGAGGGAAATAATTTTTTTTCCATATGACTCTTTGTAGATTAAGAATGTTTTTAAATCTAAAAAATTAATTTTTGATTCATTGGTGTGGGGTAAAATTCAATTTAAAAGATGTATAATTTTTGTTATTTTAATATATGTTCGTACGAGTGTGCATTCTTTTTGTTTTGATCAACAGCAGATCTCAGCTGTTTGGGTCATTGGCCCTTTTTTATGATAATTTACAAAAGCTTTGCTAAAACAGTGGAACCACTGTACATGGTGTAAAGAAATTTAATTGAAATATGAAAAGTTCCACTATTAAACTGGGGACAAATATTTATAGCTGGGTCATAAATAACTTCCCTTCACCAAAGCGTCAATATTTTAATAAGACAACACTTCAATATTAATATTTTTTACGCAAACTGCAACCATTTCAGAAATAACAATATATATATATATATATATATATATATATATATATATATATATATATATATATATATATATATATATATATATATATATATATATATATATATATATATATATATATATATATATATATATATATATATATATATATATATATATATATATGTACATATATATATATATATATATATGTATATGTATTAAAAATATGTATATGTTGATGTGCATATGTATGTATTTACATGTGTGATACGATCGCGGGTGCGCTAGTTACAACGAGAAACATTGGAATTGAAACATTAAAGATGCTTTCGTTTCTTGTGTTATCTCTTTATATACAGTGTGAAGCCGACTTGTTGGTACGCTACTGTATATAACAAATTAATATGGCGCCAAATGCCGCGGTATGTATTTATTGTTTTTGGAATTCAAAATGAATTCTTCTCGAAATTCTTCTGCCGATTTTTTGGTTATGTCGGTTATTACGTAATCTCGTTATCACGATACCGTTTTCGCGATTTTAAGTATTTTTTTGATTATTAACGATTTTTAATTTGCGCTCGTAACAAAATGATCGCCCTATTCAAAATGCCAATTATCACTGTACTTACCAGCTCAATTCCTCTTACTCTTTTTGGGTTTCCAATCGTCTTGTTCCTCCTCCTGAGGAACGAATTTTAGGGGAATCTTCGGGTGATGACTTTACCGGGGGTAAAATGGATGGTGTACTGTAACCTCTTCGTATTTTTGGTGGAGTTGTCGCTCTTCTCTTCTGCTGCCTTTGCCGTACCGGGACTTTCTGAAACATTTCCAATCCTAGACTCCGCTAGAGTTTTTCGAAGGACCATATGTTGGCTCCTGGTCGTGAACCGGGAGGCCTATTTTCTTCAAGGGATTTTCAAATAAAAGAAAGAAGTTGTGTAGCGAACTTAAATCTAATTACAAAAAAGGCCGCTTCAAGCGGCGTTAAGTTAAACATACGTTTGTGTGTGTAGTAAAGACTAGAGAGACTAAGGCGAATTCATTGCCAAAACTCTCACATATAAATAAGAAGAGAGGATTCCATAAACTATAACGCTAAAATACTACAACATGTGGGTACTCATATCTTGTTCAACAGTGGGTTCAACAATAAATAAAAGCGAAAAACAATACATTTGGTTAATTTTGTCTATGTTTACAACACACTTTTATCAGACAAACTCTTGTCCGATTATACGATGGAATCACTGTATATAACTTTGTAAATCGGTCCAGGGCCTAGACTTTAGGCTGTAAATTAGAAAGCCTCATTTTCCCTGCTTAAGCATACAAGATTGGTACTATAAATATGTTTCTCGACATATACCTCCCAACCTTTCGTCCGGGCGACGGCAGCTAGCTTGTCCTGCACGAAGTTGTGTCGCTGTATTCGGTCAGCATGTGTCACGCTGCATGCCTGAAGAATGTGGTAGACTGTCTCCTGCCGCTGGCAGCCCCCACGGCAACGCCTCTCATTTTCGGGGTTTGAGGGCAGTGCCTTGCATGGCAATAGGTTGTATCGCAAGAGCACCGCCTTCACGTAGTCTTCGCCAGACCAGAATGTTGGTGGATTGTAAAGCCAACTGCTGCTTTCCTTGTGTCCTGACACCTGGCGCAAACCTCCACATCCGGAGAATGACCGGTTCAGGGCCGCTGCGTGGAACTCCACGTTCTCTTTCTTGCCGCTAATTGGCTGGACCATCGAGCCAACACGTTCCATCCAGGCAGGGTCTGTCTCCATAATGGCGTCGAAGATCATGTCGGCCTCTCTCAGTCTTTGGACGCGTGTAGCTACAACACCAGGAAGACGTTCCGCGAAGCACATTAAGCCCAGGCCATCTTGCCTGACCGGTGTATAAAAAATGGAGTTGTGGCAGTGTGCATTGAGGTGCAGCACCGATTTCAAGAATACGCGGATTTTTCTGTCTGCCTCCTTCAATGTCTTCCTGGTTACCGATGGCTTCTGCAGATATGCCACATATCTTGGCAAAAGGTAGTCTCTTAGTAGTCGCAATTTCTGGGCTGGTTTGAGTGGAGGTCTCTTCAGTCGTTGCAGGTGAGTCAGGAGAAGTGAGGAGTCGCATGAGCTCTCGCCGAAAGGTGTAAATTCAGCTCTCAGGTACTTCAATGTCTGTTCGACACCTACCGAAGATATAATACCATCGCCGCATCTTATTGGCACGTAGCTCACTAGCACCTTCTTTTTGCTGGGCAATGTCTCCAATCTGATAGCATGGCTTTTGCTGGAATTAATTGTCATGCCTCGTTCCGCCACAAAGCACCGAACCTCCTCTACCATCCGTTCCGCATCTTCGGCATTCTGTGCGAATAAAAGTCTGCATATCGTCTGCATACGCCAGGGCCCTGACATGCTGCCCGCCGATTTTAACGCCGCTATATTGGTTCAAGCGCACCATTAACTCTTCCAGGACAATGTTGAACGGTATCGGCGAAATGGGGTCGCCCAGTTTTACTCCACGACGTACTGGTGTCTCGGATGTGCCACCATTGAATTTTGTAGTCGCACCTTCAAGATTCTGCTGCATGTACCGTATCATCTGTTCGTCGACGTGCACGCGTCTCGGATCACACTGTGATGCGAGACTGTGTCAAAGGCTTTGGAGATGTCGATAGCCACTATACAGAGCGGATGGCCTAGCCGTCGCTGAATTTTGATAACAGAATTAACCGCTACCACATTCGCAAAGCACCCATCCAGTCGGCAAAATCCTCTTTGATTACGGCACAAAGCTACATTCTCCAGTCGGCTGCCTAAGATTTTGTGAAGTAGGCGGATTACTATTGCGGAGATTGTTATTGGCCTCCACGCTGCTGTACTGTCCTGTCCACCACTGATGGCCTTCGGAATTAGGACTGTTCGGCTCCTCTTCAGAATCAGCGGCGTGAAGCACAGGTAGAGGGAGGCGTTAAAGAGCAAAAAAAGTTTATTCACAGATATACGGCGTAATGACATCAACGATATGCCATCCAGCCCTGGTGTGTTGGAGGACATATTCTTCAGTGCCTTCGTAACGTCCTGTTGGCTAATCGGTTCCGTAGTTAGTGTTAAGTTCGGACATCGGTCAGTTACCTGTGCGTTATCGTTGGCTGATGGTGTGTTGAAGACTTCTTCGAAGAAATGTTCCGTGGGCCCTAACCGTTGGGTTAGGGCCCCATCCTCGACCATCAAGGATTCTACTCGCCAGTCCTCTGGGGTCAACCGAATATTCTTTTTGGGTCAATCTAAACTCCTTTGCTCTTCTTCTTCTGGGTCTCAATCTGCCGTCGATGACATATCTGTCCCTCGCGTGGGAGTTCGTGCTCACCTGCCTACCATGCCTTGTCAGCAAAGCCCGGGTCCATTCTTCCAGAGCCTGTCGACCCTCTTCTGGGGAGCCCAATATGACATTTCTCACGGCTTCATCTTCCGGGCTCAACCTCAGAACAAGTAAAGCTTGCCTCAGCGGTTCGTCTGGTTGATCGGGCTGATTTTGTGCTGGACCCTCCTCAGCGGATTCGTACTCGGAGGAGCTAGATGAAGAGTTCAGGCTATCTGCAGCCCTTGTCCGAAGTTGTTGCACCAAATCTATGTACGACCTCCTTTGACGCCTTTTCTTTACGGCATCCCTGGACCTGCTGGAGACGGTTGTCAAGTGGTCAATAATAGCCGTGGGGTTGGTGGGGTCCATTGCAGCTTCCATTTTTGCCATTGCTGTCTGCTCATCCCTCGTCCAGAGTCCACGAGGTGGAACACGGACCTCCTCAACTAATTGGCTGGACCATCGAGCCAACACGTTCCATCCAGGCAGGGTCTGTCTCCATAATGGCGTCGAAGATCATGTCGTGTAGCTACAACACCAGGAAGACGTTCCGCGAAGCACATTAAGTCCAGGCCACCTTGCCTGACCGGTGTATAAAAAATGGAGTTGTGGCAGTGTGCATTGAGGTGCAGCACCGATTTCAAGAATACGCGGATTTTTCTGTCTGCCTCCTTCAATGTCTTCCTGGTTACCGATGGCTTCTGCAGATATGCCACATATCTTGGCAAAAGGTAGTCTCTTAGTAGTCGCAATTTCTGGGCTGGTTTGAGTGGAGGTCTCTTCAGTCGTTGCAGGTGAGTCAGGAGAAGTGAGGAGTCGCATGAGCTCTCGCCGAAAGGTGTAAATTCAGCTCCCAGGTACTTCAATGTCTGTTCGACACCTACCGAAGATATAATACCATCGCCGCATCTTATTGGCACGTAGCTCACTAGCACCTTCTTTTTGCTGGGCAATGTCTCCAATCTGATAGCATGGCTTTTGCTGGAATTAATTGTCATGCCTCGTTCCGCCACAAAGCACCGAACCTCCTCTACCATCCGTTCCGCATCTTCGGCATTCTGTGCGAATAAAAGAATATCGTCTGCATACGCCAGGGCCCTGACATGCTGCCCGCCGATTTTAACGCCGCTATATTGGTTCAAGCGCACCATTAACTCTTCCAGGACAATGTTGAACAGTATCGGCGAAATGGGGTCGCCCTGTTTTACTCCACGACGTACTGGTGTCTCGGATGTGCCACCATTGAATGTTGTAGTCGCACCTTCAAGATTCTGCTGCATGTACCGTATCATCTGTTCGTCGACGTGCACGCGTCTCGGATCACCCTGTGATGCGAGACTGTGTCAAAGGCTTTGGAGATGTCGATAGCCACCATACAGAGCGGATGGCCTAGCCGTCGCTGAATTTTGATAACAGAATTAACCGCTACCACATTCGCAAAGCACCCATCCAGTCGGCAAAATCCTCTTTGATTACGGCACAAAGCTACATTCTCCAGTCGGCTGCCTAAGATTTTGTGAAGTAGGCGGATTACTATTGAGGAGATTGTTATTGGCCTCCACGCTGCTGTACTGTCCTGTCCACCACTGATGGCCTTCGGAATTAGGACTGTTCGGCTCCTCTTCAGAATCAGCGGCGTGAAGCACAGGTAGAGGGAGGCGTTAAAGAGCAAAAAAAGTTTATTCACAGATATACGGCGTAACGACATCAACGATATGCCATCCAGCCCTGGTGTGTTGGAGGACATATTCTTCAGTGCCTTCGTAACGTCCTGTTGGCTAATCGGTTCCGTAGTTAGTGTTAAGTTCGGACATCGGTCAGTTACCTGTGCGTTATCGTTGGCTGATGGTGTGTTGAAGACTTCTTCGATGAAATGTTCCGTGGGCCCTAACCGTTGGGTTAGGGCCCCATCCTCGACCATCAAGGATTCTACTCGCCAGTCCTCTGGGGTCAACCGAATATTCTTTTTGGGTCAATCTAAACTCCTTTGCTCTTCTTCTTCTGGGTCTCAATCTGCCGTCGATGACATATCTGTCCCTCGCGTGGGAGTTCGTGCTCACCTGCCTACCATGCCTTGTCAGCAAAGCCCGGGTCCATTCTTCCAGAGCCTGTCGACCCTCTTCTGGGGAGCCCAATATGACATTTCTCACGGCTTCATCTTCCGGGCTCAACCTCAGAACAAGTAAAGCTTGCCTCAGCGGTTCGTCTGGTTGATCGGGCTGATTTTGTGCTGGACCCTCCTCAGCGGATTCGTACTCGGAGGAGCTAGATGAAGAGTTCAGGCTATCTGCAGCCCTTGTCCGAAGTTGTTGCACCAAATCTATGTACGACCTCCTTTGACGACTTTTCTTTACGGCATCCCTGGACCTGCTGGAGACGGTTGTCAAGTGGTCAATAATAGCCGTGGGGTTGGTGGGGTCCATTGCAGCTTCCATTTTTGCCATTGCAGTCTGCTCATCCCTCGTCCAGAGTCCACGAGGTGGAACACGGACCTCCTCAACCAACTCGTGGTTGTATTCGCTCGGATGTGCTCTCTTCATATGCTGCCTAAGACCGGGGTATGTCGTAAAAACGCGTTCGCATATTTCGCAGATATTGTCAGTCTGAATGTTACCCCTGCACGCATTTCTCCTTCTGTGCTGTCGCAACTGACTTTCTGCCTGGAATCTGCTTCCACATCCTTCACACACAATGCTACTTCCCACTGGTTGTGGCTGCTGGTCAACACTCAGAACTTGTCGCAGCTGTCGTAGCCGCTGCGACACGATGTCATTTACTGTGCACTGTGCACCTGTTGTTGTGGCTCTGCGGCATCTTGTTGTTGTTGTAGTTGTTGCTGACCGGCATGATGTTGTTGTTGCTGCTCGGTTTGTTGTTGATGCTGAGCGGCATGTTGTTGATGCTCTGGATGTTGTTGTTGCTGCTGAGTGACATTCTGTTGTTGTTGTTGTTGTTGCTGAGCGGCACGTAGTTGTTCTTGCTGAGCGGCATTATGTTGTTGAGCGGCATTATGTTGTTGTTGTTGAGCGGCACGTTGTTGTTGTTGCTGAGCGGCATGTTGTTGTTGCTGCTGTTGAGCGGCTCGTTGTTGTTGCTGAGCGGGACGTCGCTGTTGAGCGGCATTATGTCGTTGCTGCTGAGCGATATGTTGTTCTTGTTGCTCTGCTGCATGTTGTTGTTAAACACGTTGCTGCTGTACCTGCCGCCGTTGTCGTGGTTGTTGTGTTTCGCTGCTGTTACCCAAACTCTGCAGCTGTTGTGTAGATTGTTGCTGCAGTTGTTGCGCAGCTTCCAAAACGCTTACAGGCCGTTCTGGACAACAAAGGATATGCAACAAACAATTGATTATTCGAGTTTTGCATTTTTAGGATTGCTTTTTTCTTTTGTCTGATTATGCGATGTTTTATGTTTTTGTGTTTAAATTGGTTAAAGAGATAAGTATGTGAAATATAAATGTTGGCTCCTGGTCGTGAACCGGGAGGCCTATTTTCTTCAAAAGGATTTTCAAATAAAAGGCTGATGGAATTCCTCTTGAATTCCATGATGGAATCAACCTTCTTTATTGAAGTTGTGTAGCGAACTTAAATCTAATTACAAAAAAAGGCCGCTTCAAGCGGCGTAAAGTTAAACATACGTTTGTGTGTGTAGTAAAGACTAAAGAGACTAAGGCGAATTCATTGCCAAAACTCTCACATATAAATAAGAAGAGAGGATTCCATAAACTATAATGCTAAAATACTACAACATGTGGGTACTCATATCTTGTTCAACAGTGGGTTCAACAATAAATAAAAGCGAAAAAACAATACATGTGGTTAATTTTTTCTATGTTTACAAACAACACACTTTTATCAGACAAACTCTTGTCCGATTATACGATGGAGCCACTGTATATAACATTGTAAATCGGTCCAGGGCCTAGACTTTAGGCTGTAAATTAGAAAGCCTCATTTTCCCTGCTTAAGCATACAAGATTGGCCGTCCTCCCAGATGGTACACTTAGAAAATGTCAGGCGTACTAGCCCCAACGAATTAGCGCAAAAAATTACACGAGTCTGTTGCCCCTTTTAGCATCTTCGAAAGTGGTTCCTCAACCTTTTTCTTAAAACCTTGCAATTTCAAGACCGTATTCAATGGAACAGTTTAAGCTGTTTTAAATATAAACATTATACAAATTGTATATTATGTTCAATATTTCAATACGAGTATGTGACGCAAACATTCAAGTAAATAAATTGTGCGGCTTACCTGAAATATTTAAAAATACGTTTTTAAATGCGCCTTTATTAATTGCGGCTTGCGCAATTCAATATGATAGCCCCTGACGAATTCAAAATTTTTGGCAATCAAAATCCCCCCTAGAAGATGTTGTAGTTTTAATCATTAATTAAAATGTCAAATTATTTTCTCATGTGTTTAAATATTTCTTATTTAATTTTTTCAGAATGCCTACGTGAGTTGCTATCAAGGTGACGGCCACGGTAATCTTTATAAAATAGAAGAAAAAATAAGCGGTGCGTTCTATTCTCAAATAAAGAATAATTCGACCATATGTATGAGTTTTTGGCAAACTTCTTATCAATACGAGTAGTAAAAAGCAATTTAGAAATTGCTTTAGAACTGTGGGTCGTGCAACAAAGTTCCTCTTCTAGTTCAAATACTACAAACATTTATAAACGGTGTATGGTAACAAAATCTAAATTTTATATTTTAGAGCAGCATAACACCATTTGTAGGGATTTCAAGTAGAGAAAACTGCGAAGGGTCATCGATAACCAGAGAGGTCGCCAATGCCGAATCAACTTGTAGACGATTAAAGTCCGATACTTAGTTAGTTGAAGATAAGCAATTTTCGTGGACATACTTTAAAGATTGCCTGATTCATTTAATTAGTATAAATTGTCCAAACTAGCTTATGATGTTTTCGTTTGTACAAAAAATGTTAAATTTTTACACATGTTGACCTGAACCCGCATTTTTTCTGATTGTTTGTTAAAAAAATACAACCCGATTTCGATTTCGTTTGTTAAAGTATTGCAGGCAATGCGTGCGAAAGTGCAGCACTTTCTGCACTTCAGTTGCTAAATTCCGTTTATCTATTTTCGTTTAGTGGTGCTCAGTTGAAACGAAAAGGTCGCGGAATTTGCAACTATTGCAGGGTTGTTTTCAAGATCAAGTGTTGCAGTTGAAACGCGCATTGGAAGCTTTAAATCGCACATTGAAAGATTTACGGAATGACACACGACATTTCGGTGGCGCATTGATTTTGTTGTCAGGCGATTTTCGTCAAACGCTGCCTGTCATTCCAAGATCAACTCCAGCAGATGAATTGAACGCTTGCCTGAAGACGTCGGCTTTATGGCAATACGTGAAGAAATTGCAGTTGAAAACGAACATGCGAGTTGCTTTACGAAGTGACCAGTCCGCTGAGGAGTTCTCTAGGCAATTGTTGGCGATGGGTAATGGCGTGATTCCAGTCGAATAAGTTACCGGCTTAATTGAATTTCCACAGAATTTTTGCAGCATTACAACTACGCCGGAAGAGCTGATTATGAAGGTTTTTCCGAATATCGCGCAGAATTATGTTGACCATGATTGGCTGAGTGCACGAGCGATTTTGGCTGCGAAAAACAAGGATGTCGATCATTTGAATTTCGTCATTCAAAATGATATCTCCGGTGAGTTGCATTCATACAAATCCGTCGACTCCGTGATGGATGAAAACGAAGTCACGAACTATCCGACAGAATTTTTGAATTCTCTGGATGTCTCGGGCTTGCCGCCACACTTTTTGAAATTGAAAGTCGTCTCAATTATAATTTTGTTGCGTAATCTCAATGCACCAAAACTTTGTAACGGTACGCGTTTGATTGTGAAGACACTCAAATCAAATGTCATTCAAGCGACGATTTTGAGGGGAAAATTCAAGGGCGAAGATGTTCTCATTCCGCGGATTCCTCTTATTGCGAACGATTTGCCATTCGTATTTAAGCGTCTTCAATTTCCGGTGCGTCTCGCCTTCGCTATGACAATTAATAAGGCGCAAGGACAATCGCTGGATGTTTGTGGAATCAATCTTGAGTTCCCATGTTTTTCACATGGTCAATTGTATGTGGCGTGCTCACGTGTCGGCAAACCTTCCGCTTTGTACGTGTACGCGCCAGAGAACAAAACGAAAAACGTTGTGTACCATAAAGCACTTCAGTGAAAAAGCGGAAGGTTGGCTGATAACTTAATCATTGCGGTTTGATTAAAGCACATCGTTATTCTTTTACTTTAGTTATTTCCATTGTATTTAACACAACTTTTTAATAAAGAATTTGAATTGACTGAGTTACATAAAGCAGCAAGTGCATGCTCGGAATTATTTTTTTCGTTGCATTAACGAATTTAAGCGGAACGAAGTTCGCCGGGTCAGCTAGTTTTAGCATAAACGTACTTAGAACGTAACGTAAAAGTGTAACATTTCATAAGGCGACATTTTTTAAATGTTGCACAAGATAAACCTAACATTATCTTTAAGAAATACATTATAATTGCCAACCATTTCTCGGAAATCGAACTGAATAACTTCTTTGTTTCGTAACTTTAAAGCCGAATCATCTCAGAGATATATTTTGGCTGCCGCCGATTTTAATGGCTGATATCGACCCCATGAAGCTGACATTAATTACTGCTAAATCATTGTTAAAAATAGAAATATTTTTAACAAATGTGTTAAATATTCCATATTTTATTTTATTGTGCTGAAATACATATCTACTATAGCTGTAACTGACGAAATTCGGTGCTACAATTACCAAAATAAACATAAACTAAATGATAATATCTGACTCATTTTGCAAATATGTATATATTTGCTTGTGATTATGAAATCATTTTTTTGTTAATAAAAAAACAATAAGCCCAGAGTTTGAAACCGATGCTGAATTACCGGCGGCACAGCAGTTTTTATATGGCGGCGGCATGATTTTTTAATTTTTGGGTACCCTGCGGCGCACAGGGGTCTAGGATCAATCTCCCTCGGCCAAAATTTTATAACTTTTGATTTTGTAAATATTGGAGATCTGTAAAAAGCGCAATAGTAGCCAAGGACTCAAGGATTATTTTGAGCTATCAACATTCAACATTATCGGGCTGTTGGGTATATTTAAAAATTATCCTGAAGTTGACTACTTTTCAAATTTTCAGATTTTGAAGAAAAGTAATTTTTCTATAGGTTTTTTTTTCAAAATAAAAAAAAAACAAAATTCAAATGTGTTGAATGTTTATTGTTCATACAAAATGACATTTTATGCCATTTATTTTTTGAATATAATTTCCTTCAAATGTTGGCAACTGTAATATGGAAATGAGCGTTCGGCGAAAAATAAGAATATCTGCTATTTTCGACTAAAATTGTGTTCAGTAATGAGTCCCATTTCTGGCACAACGGCAACCTTAATAAACAAAATTGCCGCATTTGGGCTGAAAAGGAACCAGAAGAGGTTCAAGGGGTGCCTTTATATCCAGAGAAAACCACGGTTTAGTGCGGTTTATGGGCTGGTGGAATTATCGGTCCGTATTTTTTCAAAAATGATGATGGTCGACACGTAACTTTCAATGGTGGTCGCTATTGCTCTATCATATCGGACTTTTTACTACCTGAAATGGAAGCCCGTATTCTTGTCATTCAACTAGTCAAACAATGTATCTAGTGAGAGGTAATTTCGAAGAGCAGCTAATTTCTCATTTTGGACCGGTGAATTGGCCGCTTAGATCGTGTGATATCACACCTTTTTTCTTTGGAGCTACGGAAAGTCCAAAGTCTATGCTGACAAACCAGCTGTGACTCAGCTCTTGGAAGTCAACATTACGCGTGTCATTCACGCCGTACCCGTCGAAATGTTCGAATGAGTCATTCAAAATTGCACCCTCAGAACGGACACCCTGAGGCGTAGTTGCGGTCAACATTTGAAGGAAATTATATTCAAAAAATAAATGGCATAAAATTTCATTCTAGTGAAAAAAAAGATTCCACTTGATTTGAATTTTAGTATTATTTTTTGTTTTGAAAAAATACCTCTAGATGAATCACCCTATATTTGCAAGTAATTGTTCATGCGCAAAAAATGATGTTTCCTTATTGCCGATTTTCAATTTTAAAGTTTTTGAAAATTGTAAAAGTGAGATTTAATTTTTCGATTCTGTCGTACTGTATCTCATACATTGTAAGAGATATTGTACTATTGTTAATTATCAAGTTTGGTTTATTATCATTGTTTGTATCAAATATTCTTTGGTTGTAGTAACCATTTTAAAAAATATCGATTTTGACTTTGGACCAACATAACTTTTTTTCTTTTAAAAGCCGGTTACAACATCAGTTCATTGTTTTTCCGAACAAAAAAACATATAGGGTGATCCATCTAGAGGTATTTTTTCAAAACAAAACATAATATAAAAATTCAAATCAGGTGTGGAATCTTTATTGTTAATTTGAAAGGCCATTTTAGGGCATTTACTTTTTGAATATATTTTCCTTAAAATTTTTGGGGCCTATTTTCATTTTATGTTTGGGGTATAATTTCTTGGGATCTATTTTCATAATACAAATAGACCCCAAATTTGGGGCCTAATTTCCTTTATGGTTTGGGGTGTATTTTCGTGGGGCCTAATGTCATACCGCCATCGGTGGATACATTACTATAGATAACCCTTTTGTGACCTCTCTTTTTCGCAGACCGCTTCAATTAGAATCGATATTTAAATTGTATTCTCTGGCTTCTTGCCCCCATCACTAAAAAACATTCCATGTTAATCGTAATGTATCGCCATCTAGCGTTGAAAGTTTAAAAAATGACAAGTTTGTATATAAATATTTTCCCGCTGAATAGTTGCTCTGGTAACCGCTAAGCTGAGCCAACAACCGATAGCTCGGCTGAATAAGCAGAAGGCGGATGTTGCCACCTGATAGGTTAGGACTTAACGAAACATGGTGGTGTATGAATTGAATAAAAGAAACAGTGCGTAATAAAACGAAGTCTTATTGTAACCCAGTTTCTATTACAACAAGTGTTTAATAGTCCTGATGGCAAAATTCATGAGAGTTTATCATAATGTCCTTGCGAGTTTTCCTCTTGTATGGAATTGACTGTAATTGATGGTGATTTTTAAGGTCATTTCGCTTAGATTCTTAAAAAAATACTTTTCTCTGAATGGATTCTTTGCGGGTCCTTTTGAGAGGTGCGAATTAAGTTGAAAGTGATTGCTTCCTTGTGTCGCTGTAGGAGAAGAATTATTTCAATATTTCAATTACGATTACGGCCTTCAGAAGCTAATGAAGCGAAATGGCGGCAGAAAAGTTTTTAGTTAAAAACTTATCAAAAAGAAAAACACGATTAATTTGTTATGATTGATAGATTTAGCGGAAATTTGACAGTCTTTTTGTGGTTGTATTTAAACATAAAGAAGCCTTTAATATTATGAATAGGGAAAATGTCAGGAACAGTGTCAGTGATACTAAGACCATTAATAATACGAGTCTTGAATATTGAGTAGAGAGTACTATAACCTAAACCTTTTATATTTTTGGTGAAGGAGATTAGGGTTTTATGGAGTAGGGATTAGTGGTAGATAAAAGAGATACAGTGAAGCATATTGCCAAGCCACCTTGTATTTATGGTAATTGTTTCTAAGAATATGTCAATTTTCTAATGATGTTCCATTATTATTAGCAGGATCAAAGCAAATGCAATTTATGGGAAGCAAGTAAAAGGGTTGCAGGGTCGACAATATGATATCCTACTCCTTTTTGGTATTCAGAAGACTTGGTCCAGTACGAACTTTATTAGATGAGGTTTAAAATGTGGACTGCTGAGATCCAATTTTACTAAACACAAAAAACAGATTCGTTGACACAACCGACTAGTTTTGCCAGCCGAATAATTGAGGTTCAATGTACCTCGAGCATTCCATCAGCACAACCGTGTGTTAGTTGGGCTCTGTTACTTTTTTGTTATTGAAACTGTAGTATCGGTGCAAGATACCAATTATCCGAACCTTCAGAATAAAATTTGTAAATCTAATAATCAACATACCAAACTTGTGTAACAAAAAAATTTTAGTTGGAGGCAAAAAACTGTTTGCTTACACATTTGCAGTACTTGAAATACTCATAGACAGGGCCATGACGAGTTAAGTTAAGTGGAAACGATGTTAATGGTTTTTACTGGAAAAGGTTTGGATATTTCATAGCTTAAAGTCAGTAATTACGAATTATTATATTTTTATTAAATACCATTAATTAAATAACATGATGAAGTTTTAGTTATAATCACTAATAATTGGTTACAACAATAAAATGTTTGCAAAATTATTGGTTGGCACAACCACCAGTTGTGCAACTAAATAGCTTTTTCGCGTTTTATTGGCATGACCGATCAATAAGTTGTGAGTACAGTGCAATGATCATATTTATCATCTTGTGGTTTTTCGAACCGAATATCCATTTCGATTATTTGGTGATTGCAACCGAAATTCCTCTTTTGCAACCAAATAATTGAAGTTCCTACCGATTTCGTTAGTCCAATTTTGATAGGGTTATGCTTTTGAAAGCAAACAGTCCCATTACACAGTGTGAAAGAGAAAAAATTCCTGGGAAATGATATTATTTTTCTTGTAGATCTTGCTGAGTACAACAAGAAACCGGTTGTGAAATTTCCCAAACACCTCCAAAATCTAAAGTTACGGGTAAAAACCCGGTGTTTCGGATCTTACGCACTTATATGCCAGTAACATGGTGGAATATCAACCGATTTTAAGTTTTTCGGCTGATTTGAGAAGAAACTGCGGCCATTCGAATGGTGTATACACTTTTAAAATCACACTGAAAAAAATCTGCGTATTTTTCCTGTAAACTCATTTTTTTTGAATTTTTTAACTTTGGATGCGTTTTTACACAAAACTTTTAAAAGGAACCGCACAATTGTTGAACTGAATAATAAAGAGAGTTTTCTTACGAATACAATTCGGTGTCATTTTTAAAAATCCGTTAGAAACTGACCGATAACTATCGGCCAGGCCTGTACCAAAGCAGAGGTTGTGGAGCCAACTAAAATAAGTCAGTCTTGAATGCCTTCTTTTGAGGTCTATTACATATTCGTTAATGGCTTCCGAAATTAATCATTCCAGAAGTCCTTCTTTGCACATAAAATCATTTTAAATGTTAAAGTCAGGCATGGCCGACTTTGAGAGACCCTGCTCCAATCTGATTTTCAAAAGCTACACCTCTATCTGAAGCTTGAGCAATGTTGAACCTACTATGCCACTATTAGAGTGGCCCACTTCCATCAGGGATAAATATAAATCGCACATAATGCATAATGCTTTATTTGAGCTTGATTGGATTTTAAATGCGGCTTTAAGAGACTCAGGACCTTAAATTGAAAGAGACCTTTATGTAACGGCTATTAAAAAACATAGACCGATGAGGTTCAATTTCACCTGAGGTGGTAAATTGCGGTAGAATTTATTTTCTAGTCCAATATCCTTTTGTGCCGATTGCGTTCGGAAAATCAGGAAAAAGCTTTATGCTTTTACAGACACATTTATTTATGCAAGAAGTAATGGGTACATGGTCTAAGTTCAGTCTGTCCGGATGGGTGTCTATGTCCGAAAATACTAATGAATAAAAAGTAAGCAAAAGGGGTTTGATGGAAAATAAATATAAAAATTAGAGCTATTTTGATGATTGGTCGAATCACATATTTTTTGCTTGCCATTCATTCAAATTGTAATAGACTTCAACGCGAATTCCGAACAATACGATGATAAAGGACGTACAATTAGTTTAAAAAATATATTTCCTATGAATGATCTACAAAATTGTTAGCCAGCACTACAATTTATTTATTAAGGGAACATTTTAAAAACCACTTTTACAATTCTGTATCACAGTGTGGTGTAGGGTTACAAATATATTTTACCAAAAAAAAAAAAGTGTAAATTTAAATAAGTTACTCAATTAGAGATTTTGTTTCATGATACCTTTTTTGTTTTGTTTTATACACACAGAGAAATCCTAGTTGGAAATCGGTTGGAGTAAATTTAGGTAAAAAAAACAAGAATTTCTATATTCGGTTCGAAATACCACAAGATGATAAATATAATCATCGTATTGTACACTAAAACAAATTGAACTGTTAAGGTATTTCGATGCCGCAAATGGTGGTCGTGACCAATAATTTTGCAAACATTTTGTTGTCGTAACCGATTGTTGGTGAAACGTTGTTTAAAGGACATTTGATTTTTGTGCCAATTGTCGATTAATCTTTTTTAGTAAAAATCTTCTATCATCTAAAGGTATTTTTTCAGAACAAAAAAATATAAAAATTCAAATCAAGTGTGGAATCTTTATTGGTAATGTGAAAGGACATTTTATAGCATTTACGAGTATGTTTTGAAAACAATTACCTTCAAATGTTGGCAATTGTATTATGGAAATGAGCGTTCGCTGAGAAACGGGAAGATCCGCTGTTTTCGGCTAAAATGTTGTTCAGTGATGTGGCCCATTTCTAGCTCAACGCCAAAGTCAATAAACAAAATCACCGCCTTTTGGGCTGAAGAACAACAAGAAGAGGTTCAAGAGGTGCCATTATACCCAAATCATCTTCAGTGCATATTTTTTTAAAAATGTTGATGGCCGGGACGTAACCAAACAATGGATCTATTGAGAGGTCAATTCAAAAAGCAGCTAATTTCAAGTTTTGGACAGGTGAGTTGGCCGCCTAGATCGAGTGATATCACACCTTTAGACATTTTTCTTTGGAGTTACGTAAATTCCAAAGTCTATGCTGACAAACCAGGTTTTGGAAGCCTGAATCTCTTCTGGTTGCTATTCAGCCTAAATGCGGCAATTTTGTTTATTGACGTTGCCGTTGAGCCCGAAGTGGGCCTCACACTGGTCGAAAACAGCGGATCTTTTCGTTTCTCACCGAACGCTCATTTCCATAATACATTTGACAACATTTGAAGGAAATTATATTCAAAAAATAAATGGCATGAAATGTCATTTTGAATAAACAATAAAGGTTCCACCCTTGATTTTGAATTTGTGTATTTTTTATTTTAATAAAAATACTTAGTAGGGACATAAATTCTGTTACACACGTTATATGCTGTATAATAAAAAGTACTGAATGTTTTTGGACCAAATATTTTTTAATATATTTATTGATGTATATTGTATCCAAAAAGAATCTACTTATTCGAATTGCCTTTACACACGCCTTAAGTCGCACTGGCCAATCGTCAATAGCTGCACGAACCTCGTCCATTGGAAAATTGCCCACAGCTCGAACCAAAGCAGTCTTAGGAGATCCAATGTTGGGGTATCTTTTGTGACAAACCTTGTCCTCTAAAACCGTCCAGAATTTGTAATCTAATGGTTTCAAATCTGGACTGCCTGAGGGCATTCTTCAGAGGAAATGAACGCTGGAAAATTGTTTCGAAGCCAGGCCTGGAACGTTTTAGCCTTATGAGCTGGTGTTGGAACAGGGAATTGTAAAGAGGCTTCATAACAGCTTTCAAAACGGTTTCTTGGTAAACTTTGGCCGATGTTTTGACTCCTTGTTCGCAGAAATGCAGGTCAGTGACCCCATCGTTAGAGACACCCCACCACACCATGACTGAAGCTGGGTGATGACCCTTTTCCACCCTTGGGATCAGTTCAGATGCTTCCTTTTTCGTAAACGGTAAAAATTTTTTCATCGGTGAAAAAAATGTTTCTGTGCAAGTTATCAGCGTGCTTCACCAAAAGACGTTTGCATTTTTCAATCCTATTTTTTAAAGCTGCAGTCAATAAATGTCCAGTACGTCGTTTGAAAGCCCCAAGTCCCAAGTCTTTTTTAATGATTCGACTCATGGACTTTTGCGTGATATTCATCTCACGGGCCATGATTTTCTGTTTTCGGAGCGGATTTCTGTGAATTCTTGATTTAACAGCTTTGATGACATGTGGTGTTCGAACAGGGCGTGGGCGGCCCGACCGGTGGCGGTCTTTTTCATCTCCAGTCTCCTCAAACAGTTTTATGCATCGGTAGAGGATCATGCGGCTAATCCCTAGTGGCCGGAGCGTTTTGAAAATATCGCTTTTTTCATTTCACACTTGAAAAGCCACTGACCACTCCATAATGAAAGTTGAAACAATTTTAAAATCACGTTACAGACTAACGCTATTGAGGTTAGCTTTCAAAACCCTTATAACATTAACGCGGTATGTTCAGTTTTACTATTGAAATGGGCGTGTTCAATGTTATACCAGTATTTATGTCCCTACTAAGTAAGTCCAGATTGATCAACCATCATAAAATAATTTTTTTGATCTCCCAGAAGGCTTTGTAGAAAACTTTTGCCGCTGGTTAATAAAGTACAAAAATACACAGGATTTTTAAGAAAAAATATATGTTCGTCTAAAAAACCAAACGCCTTCTGCCAAAATCGAATGTCATTGACCTCCACCGACATACCCAAAATCAAGAATAACTTTCAATAACTTCTGCATAATTGAGCATGCCATTGCAATTCTTTGATATTGCATAAGAAATTTTCATTTATTCCATTTAATATTATTTACACAATCGTATTATTGGGATTAAAAAATCGGTCATATAATACCAATTCAATAAAATGCAAATATTGCACAATTGCATGTCTTGGCAACATTCGTTCCGTTCCGTGCCGTTCTCTGCTCCGCTCCTCCGCCGCGCTGTTGTGCTATTTGATGTCTATAAAGAAAGAAGAAGAAGACATTTGATCCTTAAAAATCCTTCCAACGAGAAGGACAATTGCATTAACATTAATACGCAACCAGAACAAGAACGGCACGCACAAGGCGAGGAAAGTGAAGGCAAAAAAGGAAAAGGACAAGCAAACCCCGAGCATGGAATGTGCATGCAAACGAACATAAGACAGAAAAACAGAGTTGTAAACAAAGTGTCATATGACAATCTTTAATTTTTTTTGCATTGGCATGGCGTGCATGTCCTTTTCTTTGCTACAGAATCCTTTCATTTGATTTTTATGGCACACAAGCGCAAAAACACATGCATATTCATATGGGTTGGTATACATACATGGGAGGATTTTCACGCACATACACACACATTCTTGTACACGCATTTATTTACTCCGCTTTTCCACCACACAAGTCGCAACTGACTGAAGTCTGTTGTCGTGTCGCTCGCCATGAAAATCTATGAAATGTAACCAAATTGAATATTTGCACTTTGCCTTGGTATGTGTGCTTTCATGCTACTGTGCATTTGTGTGTGTGTGGTAGTGTGTGTTTGAGCTTTTATGGCTGTCATAGTGGTTGTTTGTATTGGTTTTGTCATTGTAAAATTTATATGTTATCAATCTGTTTGACATTAAAATGAAATCGAGCGCGGTACGAGTGCCACATTATGTGGAAACAAGACATGAATGAATCGTTTATGGGGTATTCCCCCCAAAAAAGCTATACCCTATGTTTTGATCATTGATTTTGGAAAATCCTATACTTTCGAGAATAAAGGATCGTTAATCGGAAGGACGTTCCAAACCATACGCTGCCATAGTCTAATTTTTCCTGGGTTATCACTGGTCCATCAATAATAGCATACTGTCTGTGTCCATTTCAAGACGATCTGCCTATAATTATGGAATTTACACCGCTTTAAAAATGGGGCGCGCTTCGAGGGTTGCTATATATATTTCTGGCCTAGGCATCACTAAGTGTTGCCTGGCGCTATCTGCCATTTACATTGGAAAGTTTGACATTTTTTTTAGCATAAACGAACTCAAAACGTTTTGACGCACGACCTTCATTTGTGTTGTTTACAGTGACATGTGACATACCGTGAGGTAGAGGCATCCTTGGGCATTTCTTCCACCAGCATACATTTGATATTGCATGAAGACCTGGCCGTAAAAAGGTTTGTTCTCGTTGGATCCAGCACAATTTGGCAATCGCTCAAAAAAAGGCTCCTGTCGATTGGTGCAAAGAAATTTTGAAAAATGAACGATCGCGGTGCTTTAAAAACCGTTTATAAGATCGTCCCAGGTGACGAATCATGAATCTATGCGTATGAGCCCGAAACAAAACAGCAATCGACCGTGTGGGTCTTCGAAGACTAGCCAAACCCAACGTAACTTGTTCGTGGAAGAAGCACATCGAAGCAAATGGTCGCCTATTTCTTCGGTAAAACTGGTCATGTGGCGACTGTTCCGCTTTAGCAACGTATGACGGCAATTTCGGAGTGGTAGTCGTATTATGGGATATTTTTTCTACAATGTCTCATATAGAAAACTGTAAAAAAAACTAATGAGAATTTTATGATGAACAAAAAAATGCAAAAAAGAGAGAAATATTCGAAGCAATACCGAAAACTTTAAAGGAAGAAGATATAAAAAAAATATCAATAACAGTACAGACAAATGACAAAAATATAAATGCGATTTCGGGACAAAGTGGGACATAAAAATATGAAAAGAAAAATTAATGGGGAAGCAACATGGCATTGACCTGTTTCGATTTACACAAAAAGCGGGGTAGTATGGATTTTAAGAGAAGGCGATATAAGAACAAAGCTCATAAAAAGAATAGGGTATAGCTGAAATATGACTTTTAATTTAGTCTTTTAAAATTTCAATAGTTTTAAAATCTTGTTTTATTACCTATAATTGTCATACCTACCTCGTTTTTTGCTATTATATAAAAACCTTAAAAGAGATTCACAACCAGTGGCATTATGGATGTTCCCCCATTGTTTTTTTTATTAATTTAAAATTAATATTATTGTTTGAATGTTCTGTTGGTTGTGTTGCGTTGCGTTAATGTCCCTAAACTAGCCCAGTTTCTGTTCATTTAAAACTTTTCTAATGGTCATTTATGGCCATTTTTCATAAATTTTTATTGTCTTGAATATTATTGAGGTTTTTCTGTGCGTGTGTTATAATCGTCATCGTGGTTAGTGGGTTCTGTTTCCAGTTTTACATTCTCCATGCTTGTAAATCTCAATGACAAATTGTTATGGTTGTTCTTTGCGGTTTTTGGCTAAAGGAAGTCGTTAGGAGTAGTTCATGTTATAGGATATTGGTCGGATGGGGGTTTTGATTAGAAAATTGTGGTTAACACTAAGGCATCACAAAGTAGGTTAGGTTGATGTTGTCTACTATAGTTAATATTTTTTTGTGAAATATTGGATAGTCAATTAAAAAATGGGATTATGGTAAATCGCTTAAGCTCAAGGTGAGCAATTGATGATAAGGAGCTTTTAAGACTAAAGAAAACTAAGTTTTATAATAATGGCAATTCTAGATTTTTTATAAAGAGCTCTACGCCACTAAAGTGAAAAAAGAATGCGTTTCTTAGGCCCTTTCGGCCTATGCGACCCTCCCTACTTTCTGTCAAAACTTAATAATTTCTCCCTATTTCGATTCGTAGGAAAATTTGCTGTAATTTGAATACAAATATGACCAAATTGACTTTTGATCGCTCGCTTTGACCATGCGGTACGTTTTTGCTCTAGTTTGAGCTATTAAGTGCGTCTCAACTAAAAGTACCCATTTAAAACATTGTTCACAAAAAAGTATGATTCCTTATGGAAATACGCAAAACGTTTTTTTTAAAAGATGTACTAGAGTTTAAAAAAATCGGGTCCATGTTTTACAAAAAACGACTAATCGGGCTTGTTTTAAGTACACGCAGAGAAAACACATGGTTACTACATGGTCACGGCAATAAAAATATGTTATCCGCAATAAAAGTATGTTCGTCACACCCATAGCATTGTTAACTGAATTTATTTTTGACAATAGTATAATTGCTGCAATATTAATATTGTTGAAATGTAACAATAGTATTATTGCCAAATTTAAAAATGACAATTTGGGTATAGCAACAATATAAATATGGTTGGTTCGATAAAAGTATTGTGTTTTGCGTTTTATGTTAACAATAATATGATTATGGCAATCATACTGTATGATTCTAATTTTTTTTTCATTTAAATATGCTTTTAAGAACAAATGTTATTGGTATGGATCTAATGCAGTAATAGTACTTTTTATTGAAATTAAAATTTTATAAACAAGCCGCTTTGGCTTTGTTTAACTGAAATATTTTTAATAAAAACGCTTACGTTTATTTAAACTTGTTTTTTTCTACTGTGAAATAAATCACTCCCTATTATTTTGAATTTAATGTATTTTTGAATAATTTTCATAATTCAAATCTAAATAGTGATTATACTATGGTTGTAGGGATCATAACATGGTTGCGTGTGAATCATAGTATGGTTGTGAGGATCATACTATGGTTGTATATGAAACATACTATGGTTCTGAGGATCATACTATGGTTGTGGAGATCATAGTATGGTTGAGTGTAAATCATACTATGGTTGTGGGGATCATGGTTAAGTGTGAATCATACTATTGTTGTTGAGGATAATCGTATGGTTGTATTTGAATCATACTATTGTTGTGAGGATCATAATATTGTTGTACCACAACCATATACCCAACAATAGTATTATCCTCTTCGAATATTGTCACCACAACCATACTTTTTTTTCTGCGTGTAAATAGCGGATATTAATTGATATCCCGGTTTAAGCTGTTTATCTAAGAGTGGGAATTTTTTCCTATTTAGAAGTGATTGACCCTATTCATAGACTGCGAGATACTCATAGAGATTTGTTTTTTATTCAAAAATAATCTAGCATAATCTTGATGTGCAAAAAAACAGTTGAAAACAGGTTTTGTGGACTCTAAAATAACGTCGATTATGAATTGATGAGCAGATTTCATTGTTTTTCATGACCCAAAATTAGCCAAATTTCAAAACTATTATTATTCGATACCTATATGCCTATGTATGCTAAAACAGGTTTTGCGCCCCAACCCCATTTGCGTGGGGATTATATAAAAAAATGGTCCTATATAGTCCATACTGTTGCAAGATTGTTTATTTGTAATATTATTTTGTAATATACTGTACCAAATTTGAGTAAATCAAAAATGATTGTTCTAGAGCGGTGGTTTTTAATATCGGTAAGGACCCTTGTACTGGGGCTATTTTTATCTGAGCTGCTTACTGATAAATCGTAAAACTCTGTACCAAATTTCATCAACATTCGATGTTAATATGTAGCTTCTACAGCTAAAGACATAAAATCGGTTGAACGTATTTGTTCATGAAATCTGAGCTGATTTTAAAAAGATCTGATCCTATTTTTTTCAATTTCAAGAGCGTCCGTCTTTGGTTAAAACAAAACGTACTTCTGCCAAATAGTATGAATATCAAACAACAATTGGGACCTGTAGTTTTTAATGAACAGCAAACGGATGGACAGACAGACTGTTATTATTAAATTGTATTAACTCGAGATTCTGAGTTGATCGGCACACTTTAAGGCGCATCTACAGCCATGGACAGTAAATTAGCACAAAATCACTGTAAATTTTCAATGTGTTTTTTTCGATTTTTTTTTATAAGTGGATCAATTATTTTTGCCTGCACTGTTGCACAAGAACAACAGGCTTATGTTGAATAAATATTTTACCGTTATGATTCTTTCTTTTTTGTTTTGATGATGATTTTTGTCATTAGCCACATTTGATCTGGACAGCAAATTAGCACAACGTACGTAGAAGTGTCAAAATTATTTTCTTTTCTCGCGTAGTTGTGTTCTTCGGTTACATAATTTTAATTGTGCGTTGTTTCACGTAATTGTTCCAAAAAATGGGCCGTGGGAAGGATTGCACGACAGAGGAGAAGCTTATTATCGTCAACATGTGGAATGATGGGAAAAAGCCAGCTGAAATTGCCGAAATTTTGCATCGATCGCGAAAAATGGTTTACAATGCGATTAATTCGGTGAAAAAAAACTCAGTTGATGCAACGTTAAACAAAAAAAAGATGCCACGTGTCAAAAAAACAACCCAATTAGTGGACCGTGCTATTGTCCGGATGTCGAAGAAAGACCCTTTCATTTCTTCACGCGATATTGCAAACGAAATTAACTCTCTGTTTGGATTAAATTTATCAGACAGGCTCATCCGAAGACGACTAAATGACGCACAGCTGTTTGGACGTGCAAGCCGAAAAAAGCCACTTCTATCAAAAAAAAATATTGCCAAGCGTTTATTGTTTGCTCGCACCCACAAGTCTAAAGACCTCTCATTCTGGAAAAAAATACTTTGGAGCGATGAAACTAAGGTAAATCGTATGGGACCAGATGGTAGAGTGATTGTTCATCGACCAAAATGTCAGGCATTGAATCCACGCTACACTCAAAAGACCGTGAAGCATGGCGGAGGAAGCATCATGGTGTGGGGGTCTTTTTCTTGGTATGGTGTGGGTCCCATTGTACAAATTAATGGAAAAATGGATTTGGATATTCTTAAGAACCAAATGGAGCCATTTTCTTTTGAACATATGCCTGTTTCATTCATTTTCATGCATGATAATGACCCCAAACACACGTCGAAACTAGTAAAGGAGTGGTTTTCCAAAGAAAGCATCCCAATCTTAGACTGGCCGGCTCAAAGTCCCGACTTGAACCCCATAGAAAACCTCTGGAATGATGTGAAACGTGCGATTGCTCAACATAAGTTCAAAAATTTGAATGATCTTTGGACTGGAATACAGAATGCTTGGTACTCGATTCCCAAAGAGCGTTGTCAAAATTTGATTCAGAGTATGCCCCGTAGATGCCAAGCGGTTCTTGAAAATAAAGGTTACACTACTAAATATTGACTAGGTAAACTAAAAACATAAATATTTGTATTATTTTTAAAATATATCTCTTTTATTTCAGAAATTTTTAATTTGTGCTATTTTATTGTCCAGCTGAAATTTGGCATATGAAATATTGATGACATTAATAAGCAGACGACAAGAAACTTGGTCCGAGTTTAAGTTTTTTTCTGAAGAAAAATATGTATTTTAAGTTTTTATGTTTTTATTTTTTGTTGCTTGAACTGTAATATAATAAAAAAACTTGTTTGTTTGTATGACAAAGTTTTGTGCTAATTTACTGTCCATGGCTGTAGCTCGAATATTGTTGGTAGTTACACACATTTGCCATGAAACTACCTTAAAATTCCCTGTTTCAAAGTGTGTTTCGTGCTATAGAAATGGTACTCCGTACGTGCAATTTATGTATTATATTTGCTTTTACATATAACAACAAAAAACCAGAGAACTCAAGAGCAAAAAGTCGGTTAAAACGACATTTCGGGTTTTAGCTATTTTTAAGAAGCCGACTTTCGGGTTTATGCATAAAAACCGAAGTCTGAGCTTTCGGTTTCGCTTTTGGACACTCTACCGAAATCGAAGATTTTGCCCTTGGTCGATTCGGTTGACCGATATGATGATTTCAACAGACACGCGGACGGACGAACATGGCTAGATCGCCATTGAATTTTACGACGATCAATAATATATATTGATCGTCGTAAAATTTGATTACCATCCACTCTTCGGTGTAGGGTACAGAAATTAAAGACCTCTCTGCACGCAGAGAAAAGATATGGTTACTATATGGTCACGGCAACAAAAATATTTTCTCTGCAATAAAACTATGGTCGTCGTAACCATAGTATTGTTTTTTGAATTTCATTTTGACAATAGTATGATTGCGGCAATATTAATATTGTTGAAATGTAACAATAGTATTGTTGCCAAATTTAAAAATGAAAATAGCGTTGTAGCAACAATATAAATATGGTTGATGGGACAAAAGTATTGTTTTCATGGGTTTTATGTTAACAATAATATGTTTACGGCAATTATACCGACAAAATAGTACAATCCCACGACAGCCGGTTCTATGGACCGGATTGACCCGAAGCAGCAAATCTTCGGCCAAGGGCTGTCACCCCGGCACACGGTTGCCGGTACAACAACAACAACAACAAAATGGTATTTTTTTTTTTAATTTGACAATGTTATTTTTACGAATCTTACGCAATAATAGTACTTTTTATAAGTAAATTAAATTTTTTCAAAACATACTTAATAAAAATCTCTATTGTTGAATAACAATTTAACCCAATCTTTACAAAAATTTTTGGGGATCATAGTATGATTGTGTGTAAGTTATACTATGGTTGTGAGGATAATACTATGGTTGTACGTTAAACATACTATGGTTATGAGGATCACAATATGTTTGTGGGGATCATAGTATGGTTGAGTGTGAATAATAATAGTGTTGTGGGGACCATAGTATGGTTGTGTGTGAATAATTTTATTGTTATGAGGACCATAATATTGTTATGGGGATCATAGTATAGTTGTGTGTGAATCATAGTATTGTTGTGATGATCATAATATTGTTGTGCTGCAGCCATATAATCAACAACAGTACGATGCTCTTCGAATATTGTTACCACAACCATACTTTTTTTCTGCGTGTGGGAACATATCGTTTGCTCATTTATTGCAAGACTTTCATAAGTCACAGATGCCGAAATCCAAATTTTGGTTTAAAATTTAATAAAATTAGATTACGCAACTTAGAAGCTAAATTTGTTTGGGGATATATCAAAATATGGACCGATCCTCACGCCGAAAAAAAGTATAGTTGAGGTGACTAATTTGAAAAGCAGCATTCATACAACGATATTATTATCCTCACAACAATATTATGATTTGTACACAACCATACTATGATCCCCAGAACCATATTATGAATCAAACTCAACCATACTAAAGGGTGGTCCAACTAAAACGCACGATGTTAATTGTACTTAAATAAAAAAAAAGTTTTTAGAGAATTATCTTAATAATGATAGAAGGATCTACGGTAATTGTGTGTAAAACAAAAAATCGGCCGAATGCTCACTACGGTTTCTCTAACCGCTGGTCCATATCTTCAACGACTCTGAGACATAATGGAGGTTCCAGGTCATTATTGTGCCGAATTATCTCAACCTTAAGCACTTGAATTATCCATGGGTTAATGACGTAAACTTCTTTTAAATAACCATAAAATAAAAAGTCCAACGGTGTCGAATCACACGATCGCCACGACGTGATATCACACGTCCATTGAATTTCTCCCGCAAAACAGCCATTGATTTATTGGCTGCAAAGCAAGTGGAACCATTCTGTAGGAACCACATTTCGTCCAGGTCCATAGCATCAATTTCTGGCCACATGAAATCCGGCATTATCTTGCGATAGCGAACACAGTTCATGGTAACTGCTTGGCCGACCTTCTTTTCAATGAAGTACAGGCCGATTTCAAAACAAGTTGGGCGAGCATGCACAGCTGTTTTCACATATCCTACAGACCTGTTTTGTTGAAATTGGCGCACAATTCTTCCGATCGTGGACACATTTGGTCAATTATCACGAAATGTATTTTGATTTGAACATTTGATTTGAAAGCCCATTTTCGGAAAATGCTCTAATAATCTTATCACGCTGCTCAATTGTGTTCACTTCCAAAGAATGAATTTGTCAAATACTGAAACAAAGAAATGCCAAATTAAATTGGCCAAAAAACTTGACGTTAAGGTGTTACTCATAATTAACATCGTGCATTATGGTTGGACAACCCTATATGAGCCCCACATCAAAAATTTCTTTATTAAGCTTGGTTAATGTTGTTTTTCACACAATAAATATTTTTATTAAGTACATTATTTAAAATTACATTACAATTGTAAGATTTGAGACCATGTTTCTATTGAACATTTCATTTGATGAAACCCATAAGTTTTTCCGACGGCAGTCGAAAAGACTTTTGGTTCCACGCAGTCGTCACTGCTGACTCCAAGCAACGCACGTGATTAAACCATAAAAAACCCAATAAAATCCCTCGAACTGTCTTGTGATTTCGCATAAGTTAACATGGGCAACTACCACGCAATGAATCGTGTGTGGGTTTATTTTTTTCGGGTAGATATCGTTGGTTTCTAAAAACTGTAATGCTTCATAGTCACAATCATAAGGATGACCCTATTATTGTTAACTAAAATCCAAAAAGAAAGTTGACAGCCATATTTTTATGATTGCTACAACCATATTTTCATATCTAAATTTAGCAATAAAACTATTGTTACATTTCAACAATATTAATATTGGCGCAATCATACTATTATCAAAATGAATTTCAAAAAACAATGCTTTGGTTGCGACGATTGATAAATGATCAACGAAAGTTGTCAGGATAAACGTTCGACCGGGGGTCGTCGTAATAAATTGATATGGCTATGCCCGTAAAAACTAATTCACGAGCCCTTAAAAAGACTGCTAAAGCGGTCCATCACAACACAAGCTATTACTAAGCCTTATTCTATTTTCGCGCAGTGCATCGACACTGATTGCCGCCAAGGGCTAATTACTAAAAGTCAATGCACTTTAGATTAAATGAGAATTACTTTCTTACGTTACTCACTATTATGCTCGATTGTGTGTGCATGCCTGTAAGTTGTCGGTGTACCTTCATATAAATGGTTGCTGCCTTCGTTTTAGGTTATTAATCTAGAATTTTTATAAAAGTTACTTGGTAAGCAAGCTAGTTGACCTCATCTTTCTAAAGAAACGAGTAAGTGTTACTGTGCCCATTTTCCAATAAAAAATCAAACCTGATACAACCTGCTATAAAAAAACATATGGGTTTTGTTATGTATAATAAAAACTAGTAAAAACTTAACTCAGGCGTGGCCGACTATTTGACGCCCTGCACTTCTGGGGGTAATGCCCTTTCTTTGTCCAAAAAACTAGCGTTTGCCAAATTTCATTAAGATTGGATGCAATATGTGGCTTCTGGGGCTAAAACCATAAAATCGGATAAAAGTATGAGTGTGGAAGCTATATCTGAATCTAAACTGATTTTATTCAATTTCATTAACATCCTTCGTTGGTCCAGGCAACTAACTTGTGCCAAATTTTATCAAGATTGGATGTAAGATGTGGCTTTTATAGCAAAAAAAAAAGAAGAATCGGATGGACATTTATGTGAGAGCTATATTTAAATCACGACGTTCAATGAAAAAACTTAAGACTGCAAAATTGCATGAAGATCGCACAACAATTGCGAACTATAGTTGGATTACAAGCTTAAGATGGATGGAGAGACATAATTAAATCGATCGATTCGAAGTTGATCGGTACACCTAAAGGTGGGTAGTTACAAACACTGTCCATGAAAGTAACATATACGAGTAATACCCTGTTAGACAGATTGGTGCAGTGTATAAATAATAAAACAAAGAAAGGTCTCGTCGGCGAATTCGTATTGGGTTTATCTGCACGAGATTCGATAAGAAAAAAGGTAAGTCAACACAAACTGTTAATTTAAAAACATTTTACTCGTTTTTACAAAGCAAAAGTAATTACTCGTAATTGTTTTCTTATATATTATTTCAATTTATAGATTTTTATAGTCTGTTTTTGGCAAATTCGCCGATTAAACCTCTTCTTGTTTAAACTTTGGTATTTTCAAACAAAAACAGTGTTGCCATATAACTCTTAATTTTGGTTAACGTTGTCAGATTGTAAACTAACTAGGCTAGCTAGTTCAAAGAAAAACGGCTGTTATTTGTTGCTTTTCCTGTAGAAACATTAACATTTTCGCCATAGCAAGTTAGGCAATTTTCCTTGCCAGTTTAAGCAAAAGGCATAACTTTTCTGAGATTAAAAGCTGATAACATGTCCTCGGCATATGCCACTTTTTCTATAGAAAATTAAATACTTTAAACCCGTTTATATTGTCCGCTGTATTTTACCCTATTGTGACAATAACCCATTTGTAAAATCCAGCTCTGCCACATAATATTTTCAACACTTTTTACTTGCTATGTATGGGCAAGTAAAAGTGTTGAAAATATTGTGTGGCACCGTTCCCTTCATTCTGCTAGGACCTCTTCTAACGTGACTTTAATTGTCGTAGTCCTTCACCATAGATGACCTGTAATCAACGCGAAAACAACAGAAACCCAAGCACCTAAGCTACACCTGACAAAGCTGCCAACTGAACCTAATCCACCATCAGCCAAGTCATAATTGTCAGCAACAATTAGCCGCAATTGTGTTGCATGTTACAGAACACCGCACAGTGGGAAAATTACGAAAAAAATTGGAAATAATTCGGCCATTTCGTTTGTAATGGTCCGATTTAAATGAAAATTTACATTGACCTTCTTGAAGTGTTACTGAGCTTAAGTTTTGAATTTCATGCATCTGTGTTTAACAGGTGCTGCACAGTGGGCCCTCAAAGTTGGTCACCTCGAGTTAAAATTTTCTTTTTCAAGCCGCCAAAAGCGTATTTGTGGTCCGATCGTAATAATTTTTTCTTTAGTGAAATCTGCTGGACAAACCCAACCAAAAATGTTATTACAATTTTTTTCATATCTCGTACAATAAAAAAGATATCGGGACTTAAAGTTTTTTTTTCGAAAAATTTGCTTTGGATTTTCTGGGATTATTTTATTTTTGGGAATCAGTTTTAGGTGAATCGGGGAAAATTTAATCCTGGTTTAAAGAAAACATTTTGGTTAATGTTTTAAAAAAAGAATTGTAGCAAAATCACCAATAATATGAAAATGCCAGCTGTTCAAAGTCAACTATTGCGAAAAAAGTGGGATTTTGAGTGTTTTACGGCGAAAAGGTACCTTTACTCTTATGTCAATAACTTTAATGTTTCTTAAGTAACATACAAAAAATCGAATCAGGTTTCTAGAACACTTTCTAAACCTTGCTTATGACATTAAGTATAAATCTATACCAGGAAATGAAAGGAAAAACATTCGAGCTAACAAAGAAATGCATGAAATGAGAGCAAGTGAAAAAAAAAGAATTCAAGATGCATTTAAACAACAAACTGGCCTAAATATTTCTAAACCACGCTCGAACTTTGGGAATACAAATGATGGAAACACTGCCAGAAGATTCTTCGCAGACTATAATACAGCTGCAGAAATAACTGGAATCAATAAGGAGTTATTTAAATGTTAATTTATTTAAAAAAAAGTTTTTCACAAAAAATTAAGTCAATAGCATCTTTTTATTCAAATTTTCTATCTGCAACAATTAAATTACTTTTTTGCGATTGGAAATGTGTAAATTTGATTTTTTTAAATGCAACAACATTGATCTCTCACAAAATGAAATTGCTATTTACCAAAAAAATTAATATTTTACTCAAAGGGGTCTTATTCCAGCGCACGTGCTGTTATAAGTGTAGGTAAAAGGATATACTTTTTATATACCAATGGAAAGGTAATTACCTCTAGTTTTAACAGATTATAAAAAAGAATGCAATTAACTCAATATGTTGAATAATAATTGATAAAAACGAGAAAAAAAATTTTTTTTGTGAAGGTAGCAAAAAAAGTCAATATTTCAGACCACTGTAAAATTTTGCTGGTTGGAGATATAAACCTGATTTTTTTACGTAGTATCAATATTTTTGTGACAAAATGAAAAACTTATTCAAAAAAAAATTGGAGTTGCCACTTTTCTAAAATTTGACACAGGGGAAAACAAAATCCCAGAAATGGGATTTTTTAACAAAAACTCATTTTTTTTGTCCTAGAAATGGCCTCCCGCAAAATTTCTTTGCTTGGGATTTTAGAAAACATATGTAGTTAACTGACTTATAGCACCAAATTGGGCCAGCAGTGTGGCGATTTTTTTTATTTGAGCTCAAACTCAATTTTTTTTGAAAAAAATGCCCATATTTGGAGACGCCTGGAGCAAGAAAAGTACCGACTAGGGTCACAATTGCTTATTATTTGTATTAAGCATAAAGTTTTCTTTGAAATAAATGCAAATTTTTTGTATGTTACTTAAGAAACATTAAAGTTATTGACATAAGAGTAAAGGTACCTTTTCGCCGTAAAACACTCAAAATCCCACTTTTTTCGCAATAGTTGACTTTGAACAGCTGGCATTTTCATATTATTGGTGATTTTGCTACAATTCTTTTTTTAAAACATTAACCAAAGTGTTTTCTTTAAACCAGGATTAAATTTTCCCCGATTCACCTAAAACTGATTCCCAAAAATAAAATAATCCCAGAAAATCCAAAGCAAATTTTTCGAAAAAAAAACTTTAAGTCCCGATATCTTTTTTATTGTACGTTTTGGTTGGGTTTGTCCAGCAGATTTCACTAAAGAAAAAATTATTACGATCGGACCACAAATACGCTTTTGGCGGCTTGAAAAAGAAAATTTTAACTCGAGGTGACCAACTTTGAGGGCCCACTGTGCAGCACCTGTTAAACACAGATGCATGAAATTCAAAACTTAAGCTCAGTAACACTTCAAGAAGGTCAATGTAAATTTTCATTTAAATCGGACCATTACAAACGAAATGGCCGAATTATTTCCAATTTTTTTCGTAATTTTCCCACTGTGCACCGTCCGACAGTAATGACGACACTAGCAACGACGCGTAAATAACCTTTTATGTTCAAAATAGTTAAACTTAATACGTTCAACAATGCATTAACAGCGAATGCCAGCGATCCCAACCCATGCCGCATGTCTTGAAGTTCCGCCACAAGTCAAGAAGCTACAACGGAAACTCGCCCCATACATGTAATGCAACACTGCCTTGCAAGGATAAATGTGAAGGATTTCGTTGCGTTGAGTGCTGCAACTTGACTTCCATGAACATTTCATAAGAGCCAACAACGGCAGCGAGCAGCTAGAATAGAAGTTGCGGATGTGGCACGTCATTATGAAGCAAAAAACTAATTATTATATAAAATTTGCTTTGGGGCTTGGAAAGGACATGGTGGTCTTTTCTAGTTAAACTATGATAATGCCGTTATAATTGTTGTTATAGGGGTTTGTTTCTTTTTCTAGATGGAATGTCTTTAATTTAAAAATAATTCATTTTTGCAAAATATTGGAAAGTCTATTGAATATACAGATGACCCACAGTGGTTCACAATTAATTTACAGCGGCCAAAAGACTATAACTTTGATTTGTTCGGATCTAGTAATCATGCGTCTTGTTTAAAGGACAATTGTAGCCAAGGATTTAAGGTTTATTTTTTTTATACCAAAGTTGACTACTTTTCTTATTTTGCGATTTTAAATTTACTTACTTAGGCTGTCTCCACAAACTCTTGTTGGTCCGGGCATTGTCAATAAATGATTATAAGCTCTTCGGTCTTGGGCTTGCTTCCTCCAGTTTCTAATTCCAAGGATCTTTGCACCATCCTCTTTTTAGTCTCTTCATCGGAAACTTGGTCTTCCCTGTCTGCGCTTTCCCTGGTATTTATTGTCTAACGCCTTTCTGTCTGGAGCGTTTTTTTCCCTTCGACCAGCAAAGCCAGCACAATTGTTGTATTTTGATGCGCTTAGCTACATTTTCATCTGGAGTTCATCTCATACAGTTCTCGCAGCTGGAACCGCACAGTGGTCCAGGATCGATTACATCGGCCAAAATTCTGTAACTTTTGATCTAGTTAATATATTTTAGTTCTGTAAAAGCGACAATTGTAGGCAAGGACTTATAGATTATTTTGAGCTTTTAACATTTAAATGCGATCTATTGGTATACTTAGTACACTCAGAAAAGAGACACTTTAATTTCACTTTAAATCCAGTACAAGGGACTTTAAAATTAAAAATTTTCATGTATGAAAACCAGCCGTATTGAAAAATATTTAATTTTAAAGTTTACACTTTAAAATGTAAATTATGAATGTTAACACTTTGAATATTAAAGTGAAAACTTCACATTTTAATATGCGCATTTTCGAATACAATTTAAATACTTTAGATTTTAAAGTTCACACTTTTGACCCAATTCAAAAATGTTTGTATTTAAACTTAAAGTTAACATATTCAATCTCAAACTAGAAGCGTTAGCTTTTAATTTAAGAGTGAACACTTTCAAATGTAATTTAAAAGTGTTCACAATAAACTTTAAAGAAAACACATTATTTTAATTATTTTTAATCCAATTTTTTTTTATTCAAACAAACTTAAATTTATTTTATATTTATGAAATACTTATATATAACTCATTATGGACTACTCTTTCTAATCTTTGTCTTTAAAAATATTTGCAATACAGCTTGTCTGATGGGTTTTTTTTTCTTTGACGAGGAATGTAGTAATAATCCTGAAAGAAATCAGTTTATAATATGTTCTTTTTATATATAGTTTTAAATAATACCTGGGACTCTATTTCTTTGGGAAATAAACCCACTATTTCTTCCACAATACTAGCAAAGTGTTCCGGTCTAAGCTTTACCTTTGTTAACATGACATCTTCTAAAATTATTTTAATGAGGTCATCGCGTTGCTTATTCGTAAAACATGCCCTTTCCTCATAATATTGAATAAGTTGTTTCCCGGTTGAGTTATTCTTTAAAAATGTTGAAAGGGGCTGCAATGCAGTGTACCATTAAATTTAATACAAAACTTTTTACCGTATATTCTTACCTGTGATCCAAATGCGCTTCTTATTGAATTATTTGAAGAACAAGATAAATCGTAGTGACGATTTTTTTCTAGCCAACCAACAATCTACGAACTCTGGCTCAACGTTTCGTCTTCTATTCCAAACTGAAAAAAACAGCTTGCTAAATTATAAGCGTAGTAATATGGGAATAGGAATTGTATCTCTGTACGTGCGTAACATCGCAAATAAGCTTCAAAATTAATATTGTATTTACCTTTGACTTGCGCCAGAAAAACAACTTTTCTCTAAACTCCGCTCGAAGACCAATATATCTTATTGCTTCCGCAATGTCTTCTTTTGACAAAAATTGTAAGCTTCGAAAAGTTATTCCAGCATCTAAGGAGGAAATTAATAATATTACATAAGTGTTTATATTGCCTAAGTATTTTTACTTACTTTTTAGGTCAAGAATAGGTGTTTCCAGATCAAACTCCTTTAGCAGATTAAGGAAATCCGTATCTTCCTCACTTAAACTATCGTTGGTAGATTTTTCTCCAGCAACAACACACGTGTACGTTAAAGCACCCTGCTCATTAATTTGGATATCGTTGCCAAGAATTCGCACCAAGTCACTTTCTTGAATAATTTTACCCTGACTGATCATTTTTTAACTTGTTCACACTTCTAAATTCACTTTACTATAACGAAATCACACAAATGCTGCTAACGCACGCTTTTTTATTTTAACGGTACAAATAAACATAAACACTTTGAAAATAAAATTGTTTACGTTGCGTTTTAAAGTGTTCACGTTTAGATCAAACAAAGACACTTTGTTTGAGTTTAAAAGTAAACACTTTTAATACAAAATGTTCACTTTAAATGTCAATGTGAACACTTTTTACTCAAAACTAAAACTTTCAATATTAAAGTGAACACTTTAAATTAGAAAGTGACACTTTGATTTATAAAGTGACACTTTGATTTATAAAGTGAACACTTTAAATATAAACTTTAACACTTTTCTGCAAATTGATCACTTTACATTTTAAAGTTAACACTTTGAAAATAAACGTTTTAATTTTATTTTTTAAAGTTTAAAAATTTAAAACCAAATGGATTCACTTTTAATACAGTTTTAAAAGTGATTACTTTTTAAATAATATATTTTACTTTAAAATATAAAGATTGTCATTATAAAATAAAGTAAACATTTTAATATTTAAGAATTTTACATTAAGAACAAAAATTTTAACTTTTTAATTAAGAGTAAACACTTTAAAAACTTAAAATTACCACTTTTACAAAATATTTTTTTTTGTGCTCCGCTTAAGAACCTTTAGACTGAGGCACTTTAATTAAAATTTGAAAGTGTTCACATTTAATTTTAAAGCCCACTTTTTTCTCAGTGTAGGGACATAAATACTGTTACACACGTTTTATGCTGTAAAATAAAAAAGTACTTAATGTTTTTGGGCCAAATAATTTTTAATATATTTATTGATGTATATTGTATCAAAAAAGAATCTACTTATTCGAAATGTCCGCCTTTTGCCTTTATACACGCCTTAAGTCGCACTGGCCATTCGTCAATAGCTGCACGAACCTCGTCCATTGGAAAATTGGCCACAGCTTGAACCACAGCAGTCTTAAGAGATCCAATGTTGGGGCATCTTATGTGACAAACCTTGTCCTCTAAAACCGTCCACAATTTGTAATTCGAAGGGTTCAAATTTGGACTGCCTGGGGGCCATTCTTCAGAGGGAATGAACGTTGGCAAATTGTTTCGAAGCCAGGTCTGGAACGTTTAAGCCTTATGGGCCGGCGCAGAATCCTGCTGGAAAGTCCATGGCTGGTTTTGGAACTGGGAAACGGTCTCTTGGTAAACTTTGACCGATGTTTTGACTCCTTGTTCGCAGAAATGCAGGTCAGTGACACCCCACCAAACCATGACTGAAGCTGGGTGATGACCCTTCTCCACCCTTGGGATCAGTTCAGATGCTTCCTTAGATGACCGCGCATACACTCTATCATTTTGCTTGTTAAATTTTTCATGAATGGTAAAATTTTTTTCATCGGTGAACAACATTTTTCTGTGCATGTTATCAGCGTGCTTCACCAAAAGACGTTTGCATTTTTCAATCCTATTTTTTTTAAATCTGCAGTCAATAAATGTCCGGCACGTCGTTTGCCCCAAGTCCCAAGTCTTTTTTAATGATTCGACTCTGAACTTTTGCGTGATATTCATCTCACGGGCCATGATTTTCTGTTTTCGGAGCGAATTTCTGTGAATTCTTGATTTTACCGCTTGATGACATGCGCTGTTCGAACAGAGCGTGGGCGGCCCGACCTATGGCGGTGTTTTACATCACCAGTCTCCTCAAAAGTTTTATGCATCGGTAGACGAACATGCGGCTAATCCCCTATGGCCGGAGCGTTTTGAAAATATCCCTTTTTTTTATTTCACACTTGAAAAGCGCTATTACAGCGATTCAGTTCTCATTATCTGACCACTCCATGATGAAAGTTGAAAAAATTTTAAAATCCCGTTACAGACTAACGCTATTGAGGTTAGCTTACGACATTAACGGGGTATGTTTAGTTCTACTATTGAAATGGTTGTGTTCAAAGTCGTAACAGTATTTATGTCCCTACTAAGTAGATTTCCCTTGTTAGTGGTACGTACAACTTTTGCAGCACTTAATCTAGTGTGTGAGAAGCCCAAACTGATGCTACAAGGTAGTGGTCCGAATCAATGTTTGCTGTTCGGAACGTTCGTAGGTCGAAAATGCTGGATGCATTCCAACCGGCAATCACTCATGGTGGATTTAGTTTCTCGTGTTTCCATCAGGTGAGATCCACAAAGCCTTGTGAATATCGTGATGTTTGAATCTTTTACTACTTATTACCGTGTTTTTACCGCGGTGAATTCGATCAGCCTCATTACATTGCGATTTTCTACTTTAAGAAAGGTAAAATTTAACAGGGAATAACCGTCTCCCGAGACCTCTTGCATCTACATTTTAATAGAAGACAAGAAAAATAAATGCACAATTTTTATTTATTTTTCCGCACATAAAAAAAATTACTTAAAAAAATTTATTTTTCTTGTTCCACATTTCCATTTTGTTTAAAACTAATCCTTGTGGCCTAGATCGTCATTTTTAGTGAACTCAAAAATGTTGACTAGATCAAAAGATATTGACTTTTGGCCAATAAAAATCGATTTTGGGCCACTGTGCCTCATGATCTTGTGTATTTTTTCCAAACTGCCCTCTGTTGGACCAGGGTTAGATTGTTCTGTCCCCGCTATCCTTTTAAGGTTGATTGTTTGTCATATAAACGGTCTCTGAAAAACATTTCAAACTAATTGTTGATATGGCAATACTTCCGCTATTGAACTCCTTAACCAACGCCACGAACCTGAGCGCCATCTGGTGACAATTTTCAATGAGATGATCGCCACAAAGAGTATAGATAAATAAAAGAGGTTACCCCAGCAGCGAAAGCGTTTTTCTGTATTATTAATCTAGTTTTAAACAGGCTAACAGTCCACAGCCCATACATGGGCTGTTAACGGAAAGCACCAGCCTGGGCTGCCAATATCGACGATTTATCGCCAGTTTAACGATTTTTAAACTAAAATTTCACCAATTGAAGACTGGCGACATTTCAGTGTAAAAGCGCCATAATTGAGGATATTTAAAAACTCAAAAATTGTGAGACATAAAGAGGAAGTCATATTCAAATTGGCAAATGTTTAGAATGACTAACCTTAGGATTCGATAAGTTCGTGGTAAGAAAATATAAGTGTTTCACGTGCTTTTGCAATAATGGTTTGGTTTGTCAGCATACGCTTTGGACTTTACGTAGCACCAAAGAAAAAAGTCTAAAGGGAAAAGAAAAAAGTCTAAGTCGCACGATCTAGGCGGCCGACTCACCGGTCCAAAACGTGAGATTAGCTGCTATTCGAAATGACCTCTCATCCATTGTTTGAGCTGCTGTATGACAAGTGGTCCTTTTTGTCAAAATTGCGGACTTCAATTTCAGGTAGTAAAAAAGTCCCATATCATGCGCAATAGCGAGCACCATTCACGCGAGCAGAGTATAAATATGGTAACTATATGGTCACGGCAACAATAATATGTTCTTTGCAATAAAACTAAGTTCGTCACAACCACAGCATTGTTTTTTAAATTTCATTTTGACAATAGTATGATTGCGGCAATATAAATATTGTTAAAAATGTGACAATAGTATTGTTGCCAAAAATAAAAAATATGGTTGTAACAACAATATAAATATGGTTGGTGAGACAAAATTATTGTTTTTGGTTTTTATGTTACCAATATATAACGGCAATCATACTGTATGATTGTAATTTTTCCTAATTGGAATACGGTGTTTAAAAATATGTTATCGAATCTTATGAAATAATAGTATTTTTATACCCTCCACCATACAATGGAGGGTATATTAGTTTTGTCATTCTGTCTGTAACACCTTGAAATAATCATCGGAGACCCAACAAAGTATATATATTCTTGATCCTAGTAAAATTCTAAGACGATCTAGCCATGTTGTCCGGCTGTCCATCTGTTGAAAACAAGATAGAGCCTGCATGAAAACAGCTAGGAAGCTGAAATTTGGCACGTGTGTGTAGTTAACCTAGCATGATTGGTATTGAAAATGGGCTATATAGCTCTACGGGAAGTTGGTGTTGGAGACCCTCAACCGACCACACCTCATAAAAATTAGTTTTTTATTTGGAAATATCCGTCTAGTTTCTTGAGCAAAATCACTGAAATTTTGGAAATAATTATCTCTATATAGGCGCATCATCTATGTAAAAATGGTTTAGATTGGGCCACCATTTCTTGTACCTCCCATACAAATGGCCTTATGGGCCTTGAGAAATAATATGAAACTTGACCTATCGAAATGAAATTTTACACATCAAGATTTCTATATACAACACACTTCTACGCTGAATTAGGTTGTACTGGAAAAGTCCTACTGGTACCTCCCACACTAACAATATGACAATAACTTACCATACACTTGACCTATCGAGAAGAAATTTTCGACGGAAAGATTAATATATAGAACAGACTTTTGCGCTAAATTTGGCTAAGATCGGAAAGGCCCTACTGGTACCTCCCACATAAACGGTCTCATGGGCCTTGAAAAATAATATGACAATAACTCACTACAAACTTGACCTATCGAGATGAAATTTTCTACATAAAGATTTTTATATAGGACACACTTCCGCACCAAATTTGGTTTTATTTGGGAATCTGGTGAAGGGTATCTATCCAAAGTTCGGCACAGCCAAACTTAACATTTTTACTTGTTTTAACTTAAATAGTTTTAATAAAATATTTTAATAAAAATGCTTACGTTTTTTTTAACGGAGTTATTTCTACTGTTAACTCAATTATTCTTATTACTTTGAATTTAATGTGTTTTTTAATAATTTAAGTACAATTGTGTGTGATAATAATATGGTTGTAGGGATCATAAAATGGTTGCATGTTAATCATACTGTGGCTTTGAGGATCATACTATGGTTATGTGAAACATGGTATTGCTGTGAGGATCATAGTTTGATTGTAAGGATCATAGAATGGTTGTATATGAATCATACTATTGTTGTAAGGATCATAATTTTGTTGTACCACAACTACATACCCAACAATAGTATGCTGCTCTTCGAATATTGCTATCCCGACAACATTTATATTGTTTTGTACGTCTATAAAATAAACAATTGATGAACGCAAGTTGTTATAATGGCGTACTTACAACAATCTATTCAGCACGATAATGCACCAATTAACACCACTGCCCAAGACATAAATTCGGGATTACAATATCAAGGTTCTTGACTGGCCGCACTATTCGCCAGATCGGAACATCATAGAAAATATTTGGGGATAGCTCGTCCGCAATGTTTATGCTTCTGGCAAGCAGTACAACAACAAAGAGAAACTCACTGACGCAATTAAGTTGGCTGGTGCACGATTTCACTTGACTACATGTGAACATATGAATTGATTCCAAACAGATTATGAAGCTATTTTTACTTTAATAGTGTGTAGAACCTTTCACACACTATTTAAGTTTCTTTACAATTCATAATTTTGTATTAAAAATTAATTAAAATTTATAATATTGGTTTCAAGCTATACAAAAGCTACGATTTGAAGGGGGTTCTACTTATACGATCGAACCTTTAATATTAGACCAGTATTAAATCATTTTAACTCTGCATTTGGAAAAAATTTGAGCCAAAGAATATGCCAGACTAAAAACGAGTATAATTTAATGGGCGCAATATAAAGAATCAGTATATGAAAGACAAACCTATAAGCTGGGGGTTTAAATTGTGGTGTCGTTGCGATGCCACGAGTGGTTATCTATATAAAATTGATATATACTCGTATATACAGGCAAAAAGGAACAGAGAGTGGTTGGCATTGGCGAATCCGTTATTGTAAATATAGCAGCAGGGCTGGAAATATGGAAATAGAATTCGACACCACGAGAATCAGTTACACGCTCAAGACTGGGGCAGTACCGAATTTAGCTGGACATTATCAAACAAGAACGAAAGAAGGAGTCAGGAAGCGATTCGTTGTTTGCACACAAAACGGAATCGAAAATCAAACAAACGCAATTTGTTCTCGCATGAAAAGACCAATGTGCTTTACTGGGGACAGAAAATGTTTTGAAATTTATGACAACTTAGATCGATTCCATTTATTTCATATGAACTATTTATAAAATCTCATAATTTTAAATTAATTTTTTGTATTTAGCTCGTTTGTTTTATTTCGGTCTATTGCTTTTACACATTGAGCAGGGATTAACCGGCTCAAGACCTCTTGCTTCTATATTTTAATAAAAGACAAGTTTTTAACAAAATGGCAAGGTGACATTGATTTTCGTGGCTGCACACTGCTGTTATCATGATTTCGGGTCCGTGAAAGTAAAACCAAACTCTATAAGGCCAGGCTCTCCCCACACGAATGAGAACTACTGTTGTAAACCTTACATTTTAAGTTTTCTTCACACAATTGCCCACGAAAATACAACTCACTCATTTTTGTTTGGTTTTTTGTTTTTTTACTGAATTGGTTGTGTTTTATGTATTTCTTAATTATAAAATATTAAATAAAAAAAAATGAAAAACACTTTCTTTACTTTTCCCTTTGACGACAAATGGGACAAAAATGTCCCTTTTTATTTTCAGTGCCCGTGAAAAGTATAGAACTAATTTAAAATGCGTTGATCAATAACTTTACATAAGGCATTGGTACATCTAACACTACAATTTATCCCACTGTATCATTTAGAACCCGATGTATTAGGAAACTAAAATTGCAAAAAAAAATCTGACTTTGAGACGCCCTTAAACCTAATTGAAACATCAAACTTTAATTTTAACACAAAACCCAAAGAATACATTTGTTTTTGATGGAACAACACCGATATGGTCAAAAGCCATTAAAAATGTGCCTGTTATTACGGAAAAAACAATTTGTGTCCCATTCGTCGTCAAAGAGTTAATAGTTTTGTACGAAAAACCATCTGCAAAACTACTAGTTTTCTTCAGTCTTAACAGGCTCTTATCTTATACACATTTACAAATTTCAAAACTAATAAAACCCCTATCATATCTAAAAAATCCGCAATTTATTTCCTACCTACCACCACCACTGATTAAAATAGTTTTCTTCAAGGTCTTCAAAATAGTGGTTTACAACTGTAATTGCACCTTCATTTGAGGTAAAACGCTTGCCAGCAAGGATTTTTTTTAGATTTGGGAACAGGTAAAATTCACTGGGAGCTAAATCAGGAGAATAAGGTGGGTGGTCAAGCAACTCGTACTTTAATTCGTTGATTTTAGCCATTTTTTAAGACACTCTTGTGCGCTGGTGCGTTGTCTTGATGAAAAATTATTTTTTTGTGTTGTAAGCCAGGACGTTTTTCTCAAATTTGTACATTTAATTGATCTAAAAGGTTGCAATAGTACTCTGAATTTATTGTTTTACCCTTTTGCAAATAGTCAATCAATAAAATACCTTTGAAGTCCCAAAAAACCGTTGCCATAACCTTACCAGCCGATTGAATTGTTTTTGCCTTCTTTAGGCACTTCCTCCAGCTTCAGTCCATTGTTTGGATTGTTCTTTTGTCTCTGAAGTATAGTAGTGGATCCATGTCTCATCAACAGTTATGAAACGACGCTTAAAATCCATTTTATTTCGCTGAAAACGATCCAAACAAGCTTGAGAAATGTTTATTCTTATGCGTTTTTGGTCGACTGTTAACAAGTGCGGCACCCATCTTGCAGAAAGCTTTTTCATCTGTAGTTCTTCATGCAAAATTAAATGAACTCGATCATTTGAGATGCCCATGATATTAGCTATTTCACGCACCCTTTATTCGTCGATCATTTAATACCATATCATGCACTTTGGCTACAAATTATGTTGTTGTTGCTGTTTTTGGACGTCCACTACGAGGTTCATCTTCAATGCTTGTATGACCACGTTTAAATTCAGCAACCAATTTTTTTACTGTTGCATATGAAGGAGCACTTTCACCTAACACATTCACCATACCATTATGAATTTCTTGTCCCGATAAACCTTTTTTATGTAAATATTTAATGACACCACGCATTCCTATTTTTTCAATTGTAAAAAAATCGCGGATGCGTCTTTTGTGAACTCCTGTTTCTATATGAAGGAGTTGCCAGATCGAAATTTAACATGTGTTCATAGCAGAGATAAAGGTTTCCAAAACACTTAACTTTTTTCTGTTTATACTGCGCTTTTTGTACTAGGCTAAGAAGTTTCCGAACCGCCCTCGTAAATAAAAATACTCTCAAGAAAATTAACATAATTTTTAATGACAAGCGGTGCTATTTAATTTTGATGAGGCACATTTCTTCGTTGCCCATCATTCACTGCTAGCTTTAATTATAGTATTCTAAATTTAAATAAAACTACTCGTATTAATATTAAATACAAAATTTATACAATTTTGTAGTGACGCCGAGTCACATGTGTTGTTGTTGTTGTCTCAAGTGATCTTAACATAGACAGACATTCGTACACGTACACCCGGTCGCACATGGTTACGTTCGATTTTTAGTTTCTGCTGTGTGATGGGGAGAGTCGAGTGGGAAAGAGGCCGTGCCCCCCTTCTGCCCCCACTGATATTCGAGCAACAGAAAACTGTAATTCGGCGGGTGTCCGTTAAGCGGTTCTATGGTGTAATGGTTAGCACTCTGGACTTTGAATCCAGCGATCCGAGTTCAAATCTCGGTAGAACCTTGAAACAGGCCTCCCAGTTTACATTGTTTTTTTTTGGATGGTGTCTGTTTTTATTTTGTTTTTTTAATTTTTTTTGGGGATAATTTTTTAATACTTTTTGTTGGTTAAATAAAGTTGAATTATTTTACTATACTTTTGTTTTTGGTATGTGAGTCAATATATTTATGACGCCTGTCAAAATTTGCTCGCACAATGATTAATTGCTAGTGTGCATTGTCAGCATAAATTGGTTATTGGTGAATGCTTATCTAACATTGCTCTTTCGTGGAATTTCTGCTGTTCTTTTGTAAACATTTATATTTGCATGATTTTAATTATTTAGCCCATTATTCAACTGAAGAGTAATACTTTGCTGATTCAGCCAACATTTTTATATTTTTATGTTCCACACTACGACCTGGTACATGGTACATAATATAAGTTTTGAAGAGATTTATTAGCTGTATATTAGTTTTAAATATTATTTGTCAAAAATCTGTATGGGATTAAACCCACACAAATATATCATTCTATCCTCGTTTGATCTATATTATAATATAATATATTCTTTAATTTTTAAATTTGCATCTATTTGAAAATTATTTCGTCACTTTATTTAAATTTTTATTTTATCTACTTTGCCCATTTTATTTTTAAAATTGTTGTTATTTTTAGCTCGTTTGTTTTATTTCGGTCTGTTGCTTTTACACATTGAACAGGGATCCACCGGCTCAAGACCTCTTGCTTCTATTTTTAAATAGAAGACAAGTTTTTAACAAAATGTCAAAGTGTCATTGATTTTCGTGGCTGCACACTGCTTTTATCATGATTTCGGGTCCGTGACAACCCTCTTCGGAAAGCTTTGCTGCAATTGTTGAAAGTAAAACCGAACTCAATAAGGCCAGGCTTTCCTCAAACGAATGAGAACTACTGTTGTAAACCTTACTTTTCAAGTTTTCTTCACACAACTGCCCACGAAAATACAACTCACTCAGTTCGATTCTACATTTCGAAGCGTACGGTCGTCTCCTATTAAGTAGCGGATAGTTGTTATTACACTGTTTAAACAAGCAAGATCAAATTTCTATTTTTTTTTTCTAATTGTCGTCGGTTCTTCTTATTGAACTCATTCGTGTGACAATAAACTTTTACCTACAGGGATAGGAATACTGCTATGGCCCCGGGGGCCAAAACAAACTCCTTACAGTTTAAAAAATCAAACATGAAGAGAACAAAATGGTCGCGACCGATTCCTCTAAGTGTGTTTTCCGATTTTCCATCAACGTCTAAAAATCGTTTCACTGCCCTGGCTGACCTTAACGATATGGAAATGGATCCGGTTTCCAACATAGCTGAAACAAAAATTGTAAAACCTCCTCCAATAGTAGTTGATGGGCAAACCTCTCTAAAGGCTGTACAAGAGTTATTAGGAAACGATTCCATATACAAAAAAACATCTATCGGAACAAAGGTGTTTCCCAAAAATACGGAATGCTACGAAAAGTGCAAAAAACTTCTACTGGAAAAAGAAATTGAATTCCACACCTTTAACTCTAAAGAAAATCGCCTTTACACGGTTTTTCTACATGGTTTACCACAAATCAGTATTGAAGATATTAAAAATGATATCTTAAGTTATAACTTATCACCTGTATCTATAACAGAAATAAATACAAGATTCAGTTCTGCCGAAAATGCTGTGTACAAAGTACAATTCGATAGAAAAAATTTTAACCCAAAGTCACTGGGAAATGTTACTGCAATATGCAATGTAATTGTATCATGGAAAAAATATAAACCAAGAAAAAATGACAATCCAACGCAATGTTGGCGATGTCTGATGTATGGTCATGGTGGTGAACACTGCAATCGTCGCCCAGCATGTATGATGTGTGCCAATCAGCACCACACGAACGATTGCCCACTCATGAAACAAGACAAAACACCTGCTGTATTCTCTTGTTTCAACTGTAAAAAACATGGAAAAGAACGCACAGATCATTCCGCTAACGATATGAACTGCCCATTGCGTTCTCTCTACTTGGAAACCAGAGCCAAAGCAACAAGACAGAACTCGCGAAAGCAAAACAACATTCAACTAAACACATCACGATACGTCAATTCCGATCCCCCAATACGCAATTACAACAACATTAACCCACACCTTAAGACTTTGTCATATGCCGATTGTGCTAAAGGAAAAAATGATCTCTTCAGCATTGATGATATCTTCAATATTTTCACAAATGCGTTGAGTGATCTTCAACAATGTACCACAAAATTACAGCAAATTCAAGTGGTGATGTCAATGGTTAAATACGCTTATGGCCTTCGATAATCTCCTTGATTTAAAAATTCTTCACTGGAATGCTAATGGCCTTACTTCATTTTCCCGATTAATTCAATTTGAATGTTTACTTGAGAGAGAAAATATTCATATTGCCTCTGTTAATGAAACACATCTTAACAATATTCATAAAAGTTATTTTAAAAACTACATTATATATCGAAATGACAGACAAGATTCCAGAGGTGGAGGTGTCGCTCTGGTGGTCCGCAGATCTATCAAACATAAACTGATGCCCGTTGTGAATACTCTAAAAATTGAAAACTTATCCATTGAAATCACTATCAACAACAGGGTAATTATCATTTCTACGGCATATTCACCAAAATATGCATCTAGTTTTGCCAGCGATATTATTAAATTAACCACAGTTTATAGAGAATACATCATTTTTGGAGATTTTAACGCAAAACACTCTGCATGGAATTGCGTCACCAGCAACACCGCGGGAAATGTGCTGTTTAATCTTCAACAGACATATGATTTTTTTATATACTACCCAAACGCCCCAACTTTTTATCCATACCAGCGAAATCGTAACAACTCAGTTATTGATCTGGCACTTAGTAATAGTACCTTTAACATTAGTTTGAATGTTCTTGATTGCGAAATTCCTTCAGACCATAGACCTGTTGTTTGTACAATTGAAAACTCGTCTGGTTACGAATTTGACGCGAGCTATTACAATTACAAGTTTACTGATTGGGTTGCATTTAGAAACATAATATCGAATAAAATATTCATACATACGGATACTTATAGTTCAAGAACTTCTATCGACATTGAAATTGAGAAGTTTATTCAAATGGTTTTGGAAGCACGAAATAGCTGTACTCCGAAGCACAATTCTTCTGGTAAAACAAGGCTACCAGCAGATATTATCAAGCTTATAAAGACTCGAAGAATGCTTAAAAGGAAAAGCCAAAGGACATTCACGGCTTCTGAAGTTAATGTGTATGAACAGTGTTGCAAACTCCTATCAATAATGATCGACAATAAAATCAATACTCACCGAAACGAAAATTGGAATAGAATGCTGTCAAAATTAAAGCCTGGGGACAGATCGTTTTGGAAAATCAGCCGAAGTTTAAGAGGAAAGGGCAAAATAAATATTCCATTTTTTATGCAAGGAAACAGAAAAATCATTACAGATAACGAAAAAGCAGAAAAACTTTCTGATTCGTTCTCCGCATCAAGCAGTTTAACGTCTTCCTACAAACATTCGATTGATAATATTGTTAATGCTAAAGTTAATCGTTTTAAGTTTACTGACATTGACAGTTCTAACTTGACTCTTACATCGATAAGCGAAATATACTCTTTAATTGCATCGCTTAAAGGAACTAAATCTCCCGGTCTGGATGACGTCTCCAACGTTTTAATTAAAAATTTGCCACCCAAGGCAGTGCAATTAATAGTAATTATTTTCAACAGCTGCTTACGGATCAACTATTTTCCGAAACATTTTAAAAAAGCCAAAGTCATCGCGATTTTAAAGCCAAACAAGCCAAAGCACAATCCCAATAGTTACAGACCCATTAGTTTATTAAGCAACTTAGGGAAACTGTTTGAAAAAATCATTCAAATTCGACTTTGTGATTTTGTTGAAAATTCGTCTTTAATAGCAAATGAACAATTTGGCTTCAAAAAACAGCACAGTGCTGTACACCAAGTAAATCGAATAATAAACATAATCAAAGCTAACAAACGCAGAAAACAATCAACAGGTCTGATAATTTTGGATGTTGAGAAGGCATTTGACACAGTATGGCATAACGGGTTGGTATATAAATTGCTTCAAACTGATATTCCAAGATACCTGTGCGGACTCATTGGAAATTTCCTTGCGGATAGAACATTTGTTGTCGCAGTCAACGGTTCTTTTTCTTCACCTAAACAAATTACAACTGGTCTACCTCAAGGATCGATATTATCTCCTCTTTTGTACTCTATCTATACATCGGATTTTACTCCACCTAGTTACTTGAATGTTGCATATTATGCAGACGATACTGCTCTTATAACGTCAAGCAAACTCACAAAAGCGCTTCTGAAGAAAATGGAAAAGGCGTTTGCTGCATGCAGTAAATATTTCTATAAGTGGAAAATCAAAATTAACTCCAACAAAACACACAGTATTGTGTTTCCCTATAACAATTCCCCGAAGCGGTTACCAAACCGTCAACTTTCTTTTGAAAATGAAAGCCTTAGCATTTCAAATAATGTTAAATATCTTGGAGTCTATCTGGACAAAAAACTAAATTTCGCAAAACACATCGACGAAACGTGTAAAAAATCATTAAAAACTTTGAGAGCCCTTTGGCCCATACTGAACAAGCGTTCGTCACTTAATAAAATTAATAAAAATCTAATATACAAAAGCGTCATAAGACCCACATTGACATACGCCAGTCCAATTTGGAGTAAAGCTGCAAACAGTCATCGGAAAAAGCTACAGATAATCCAGAACAAATGCCTTAAAATTATAAACAACAAGCAGTGGAGATACTCCACAAAACTTCTTCATAACGAAACCGGTTATGACCTGATAGATCACTTCATATTAAAACTGAACAATAAATATTTTGAAAATAATGAGAATTCTCCTTATCAACTGATAAGGGAATGTAGAGAGTCGGCTTAAGTGCAGCTTCAAATGTAAATTACCAAATAGAAAATGATATGTCTGTAATGTGTTATTACTTTAGATAATACAAATGCAAACATATATATTTTCTTACGATATTTGAAACCCCTCTTTTAGTCATATAAAGGTTTTCCTATTTTCCCTTTACATAATATTAAAGAATTAACTATACTCAATATCTGTGATTATAAGTCTTATTCGTTGTAATATCTATAGATAAAATCTCGAAATTTTAATAATGTACTTATGTTAAAAATAACTTTAATAAAGATGTTGTTATAAATAAAAAAAAAAATACAACTCACTCTTGCCACCTCTAAAGATAATGCAAGATCGTCATGTGACATACCGTGAGATAGAGGCATCCTTGGGCATTTCTTCCACCAGCTTACATTCGATATTGCATAAACACCTGGCCGTAGAAAAGGTTTGTTCTCGTTGGATCCCGCACAATTTCACAATCGCTCAAAAAAAGGCTCATGTCAATTGGTGCAAAGAAATTTTGAAAAATACGATCTTCAAAAGAAAGGGTAAAAACCAGTTTTGTTCAGGTGAGCCATTTTAAAGATTTAAATACGTGTATCTTTGGTGTACTTCACTTTCATAAAACGCGCATATCTCTGGTAGGGAACACTTTTGGGGCATGGATCGGTCTCATTCGATGCTCAGATGTTGTCCACACCAAAAAAAAGTCTATGCGCTGTCAAAAAAAAACATACAACTCCGTGAGCTGACTGTATCGATTATTTTATCACACAAATTTTGATTGCAAATTTTTTTTAATCTAAATTTACCTTTTTTCTCTGCGAGTTACTATTCGACCGTTGGATAATAACGCGTTACCAGATAAGAACGATAGTACAGAATTTTAAACGATGTATGTTACACATCGATTACGCCTTTAATAAGAAGCTACATCGTTGCCCTTGCAAGGAATATCATTCAAAGGGACGCCTAAGTTTTGTTGGCAGTGCATGAAGCAGTCAGTTCAATTTATGATGACTCTGTCGGTCCAGTATTTGTAACGTTCCAGCAAAAACATTTCCAATGTTGGGCTCGAGCTCTCGCAAAACTGGTTAGCTTGTTAGCGTAAGCTAAGTTGTAAGTTCTAATCTTTCCTTTACAACTTCGAGCTTTGAGTCGCTTGTAGGGCATGTAGCGCCAACTTGTTGGAACCACATCTTTTTTACATCACTAAAGTTGAGCTCTGACGGCTAAGTTGGACGTTAACATTATTCTTTTAATATCGTTCTATGAGTACATATGCGGTAATTGTCATTTCGAATAAAATATCTTCCGAAGATCCCTAAAACCGCCTCGAATAGTCAATCTTTGTGGACGCAGTAATGCTTAGCCACGAACTTATGGATTGTGATGGCTCTAATAATAGCAACTTTGTTTGAAGACGCCGGGCAGTGAAACGATGCATTGACTTTGCACATGACTTTGTTAACTGAAGCTGTCAATCTAGAATATAAAATTTTAAAAACTATCATTACTATATGGTCTTCCTTTATTAGACAAAATCAAAAGAAAGTTGTCTCATTTTTTGACTAATACCACGCGGTTGAATTTGTTTAAATTCATATGATTTTATTTCCTAGGATCAGGGTTGATAAGTAAAAGAAAATAAAAAAAATCCAGATAACGCCAGTTTAGATTTTTTTTAAAGTTCATTACTCTATTGTCACTTTTAGAAACTTTTTAATTTCCCAAACGACTGAAATTGAGCCTGCTTTGGAAACCAAAACACATTTTTATACCCTTACCTTCTTACTAGGCAAGAGGGTATTCACATATCGTGGAACGTTCAAAAAATTTAAAGTATTGCAAAAAGCATTTTAGACACTACGCATGTTTTATCCAAATCTGTTTCATGACTTTTAAGTCATTTGAGCCATGTCTGTCTGTTTGCTTGGATAACTCTTAAAAGGAGCTACCAATGAATTAAATGAAACATTATTTAATATAAAAAGCAAACCGTTTTCAAATTTTGCATGTCGTAATATTTTTCCTAAAACTGCTTATGGGATGAAAATGGGCAATATTGCCACACCCTTTCTGGTGCTCCACACACATAAGTACCTTTTCCTCTACTGTAAGTATTCTTGTAATATCCTTACGACTTTTTGCTCAATCTCGCTAAAAATCCATACTAAGTGTTGCCTGGCGCCATCTGACATTTCCATTGGTTAGTTTGACCTTTTTTTTTTAGCATAAACGTACTCAGAACGTTTTGAAGTACGACCATCATTGGTGTTATTTACAGTGACTTGAAAAAATCAATTTGTCAAAAAAAAAAATGGAATTAACTCGTAAACATTTTCGTGCGATAATTTTTCACAACTTTCGACGTGGATTATCACGACAAGAGTGCATCGATGAACTTAAATCTTTGTATGGCGATGAAGCACCAACCTATAGCACTGTGAAAAACTGGTTTAATAAATTCAATCGTGGCCGGCGCTCGCTCAAAGACGACGGCCGTTGTGCCAGACAACATTGATGCCGTGAGCGAACTGATAATGTAAAATCGTCACGTGAGATAGAGGCATCCTTGGGCATTTCCTCCACCAGCATACATTCGATATTACATGAACACCTGGCCGTAAAAAAGGTTTGTTCTCGTTACATCCCGCACAATTTGACAATCGCTCAAAAAAGGCTCGTGGTGCAAAGAAATTTTGAAAAAATAGATCAGGGTGCTTCAAAAGAAGTTTATAAGATCGTCACAGGTGACGAATCATGGATCTATGCGTATGAGCCCGAAACAAAACAACAATCGAGCTCTCACACAGCGCCTTTTGCGCTTGACTTGGCAGATCAAGAAAAAAATGCGTCAAGAAAAAAAAGCGCGTGGTCAACGATTTTCGTCGTCAGAAAATGCTGTTGAACGTTCAAAAACCATGTTTTGGAGTTGTCTCAATCGGAGTTAAAAAAGTGCTTCGACAATGTATAAATCATGCTGGAGAATACTTTGAAAAACAATAAAACTTTTTTTGATGATATATATTCGCATTTTCATTATTAGGCCAGAAATATATATAGCAGCCCTCGTACCTCCCATACAAATTACCCTGTTCCACGGAATATTTCAACCCACATACCTTGTCAGCTAGTGCATGATGTTAACTTAAATTGTGAACACTGTAATTCCTTAGCATTCGCATGTAAGAAAAATGGCTGACACGCCTTGTTCTTGCACCTCCCATGCAATGTAACATTCCGCTCACTATTCTAAGATCTAATTCAAAACCAATTCTTAAGAACAAAGTTATTGTGTTTACTTGGTAAAAAATAATTCGATTCTTAGCCATGCCCCTTCTGTGACACTCCCGATGCTAGTACCTCCAGTCAAGGGCGTAGCCAGGATATGAAATAGGGTGGTGCCACGAAAATTATGATTTTCTATGATCATGATTTTTTATGATTATTACAATTTCGATCTATTTGAGGAGCAATCTGCGTGGATCTTCTGAAAATTTTTCTACAATTTTTTCCAAAAATTCGCCCTTCTTCTCGGTTACCAATTTTCGGTGGACGCTTAGCATACATAGTCCTGCAATACATATATACTTATTTTTTGATAATAAATAAAATTGCCTATTATTTTACCGTTTAAACGAGCTTCAGTCATTGTGGAGCGCAACCATGTTTTTACTCGCCTTAAAGTGCTAAATGACCGCTCAACAGTTGCAGTAGTACACGGCTGTGACAATGAAATTAATAACGCCTTCCAGCGTCTTTACCCATTTTTTTTGTTGCGAAGAATTATACCAAAGCTCAATTTCTCCTTCCAAATCATCCAACTCATAAAAATGCTCAAACGTTTTTTTTGGCTGAGCAATGGAGTTGAAGGCTGATATTCTTCACCTGTTAACCTTTCCAATGTTTGCACAATATCAACAAAATTTTCTTTGAAACGCGCGATACTTTTATATTTGTGTGGCCAACGTGTCTCGCAGAGCATTGGGATACTTGGAATGCACTTTCTTCTCAAAGGTGATTCCCGAAAAAAAATTATAAAATCTTTTATTGTACCTGTAAATGAAAATATTGAAGATGAATTCATTGTAAATCCGTAAACAGTTAAATACATACCTATCGTGTTTCGAATTTCTGGGAGAATGTTTAGATCGTTTACAACGAGGTTCAGTTTGTGGCTAGCACAATGAAAAAAGGGCTTTTTAAATTTGTGCCTCAACATATTTTGTACACCTCCTTCTTTTTCAGCCATAGTACTACAACCACCATAGCCCTGCCCAACACATTTAGATTCATCCAGTTGCAATGTCGATATAAAATTTTGAATTTCTTCGGCAATACATTTTGCATTCATTGCATTTAATTCCACAAACCCAAGAAATTCTTCTCGAATTAAACATTTTTCCTCGTCAAAGAAGCGTATTCCAACAGATAGTTGCTCTTTCCCCGATATATCCGCTGTTTCGTCAGCTAATATGCTGTAAGATTTTTTTATGTCCTGCACGATGTCATGTTTTATTATTAAATCACATATAGTAATTAATTGATTTTGGATTTGTGGTACAAGTATTTTGCATTTTTGTTCGAATTATCTAAATGCCTTTGCAAAATCTGGACGATACAATCGATTCTCAGACTTATTAGATCGTGGAAAATGCCTAAATAAAAAATTATAGTATAAGATTTTTTTATTAAGAAACTATATACTACCTGGAGTAGTGCTATATTGATTTTTTCCTCGCAAAGCCATGTCATGTGTTTTGCAATATAAAATACATGTTGTGATGGAGGTAACAATTTTATGGTTCTCCTCAATCAGTTTCTTATGACCTGAAACCACCAAATTAGAATATTCTTTGTTTTTGTGGTATAATATCTGGTCACACGCTAGAAGCGAAACAATGTCTTCGTACTCTTTGATAATAACTATGTATATTTCCTTAAATTGAATAGTACCTTCAGTGGATTTTTAATAATTGTATATTGTATGTATTTAAAAAAAAATATTATAGAATTAGGTGGGTGCCACGGCCCTCTGGGCCCTTACCTGGCTACGCCCATGCCTCCAGTGCTAATGACCATACCGCCCATTTTTTGTATTTGCATAATAATATTGCTGCAAATGATGAACGACGAAGTCAGTTCGAAATATTGGGTTATTTAAAATTAAATAAATTATAAAAAACGCCAACATCTGTTTTTTGCTTATGACCTCAAGCCTAACAATAATTGAAAAATCTTACTAATATTCATACGATTGTGCTGACATTTAGTAATTTTACGGATTGAGTTATTAGATGGATTATCCAAGCCTCTGCAGCGCCCTTTCTTCTATCACCCACACAAACTACCCCCGCATAACTTTTATCCTAATGCATTAATTTCGCTCGAAATTTGTAATCTGTAATAGGTTTATATCCACTATGCCACGCCCTATTTTAGTTACCTCCGCACAAATGACCGTTTACGAGATTTTAATAAAATCGACACGGTTCAGGCAATGAAGGACGGAACGTGGGAAAGTATAAAACCCATATGTGACAGCGTATAGAGAAAGGGACCTAAGGGTAAAAAAAATCAATTTTCATTTTTTTTCCTTTCTTGTGGTGGACCACATCTGAGCATCGAATGAGACCGATCCCATGCCCCAAAAGTGTACCCTCCCAGAGATATGCGCGTTTTATGAAAGTGAAGTCGACGAATCTAAGCGCAAATAGAAAGGGACCTAATCTTTAAAATGGCTCTCCTGAACAAAGCTGGTTTTTAACCTTAGGTCCCTTTCTATTTTGCGCGACACATATATGGGTAAGGGTATATGAGGGTCGGATCAACCGACTGAAGCTTTTTTATTTGTTTATGTTTCCTTTTCCAAATTGGATTCCATCAGTAGGGAATTCGCCCTCTTGTATAAGTGCTACAATACCTCCTCGCCTATAATGGACATTAAAGTTTAAAAAAAATCAGATTTTTTCTTATTAAAAAGATTTTAATAAAAAAATGCATATTCAAATTTAAAAAATATATTAAAAAATAAAGCTCTCGTTGGGATTTGAACCCGCAATACCCGATAAAATAGAAGTTTGCATTTTCCTTTTTAAATTTGTTAAAAAAAACATTTGTTTTTTCCACCAAAAAGATTAAAGTCCAATCATATTGGCTGGGCTGGCAATGGCACCACACTCCGGTACGCTAACCCACTACTGCTTACCGCGGGGACTCTTGGCTGCTGGTTTTCACCCCTGGCCCGGTACACCCCTCCTTAGCCAACCTGAATGCCTCGGACTCCTCCGTGGCACCCATATTGACGGCAAGCTTAGTGCGGACGTTCCGTCAACGTTAGGAAATCCACTACACAGGACCCCCAGCCTCAGATCATTCCACAATCCGACTTCGCAGAAGCGCGATTACAGAAGCTGCCAACCTTCCAGTCGAAAGTTAAGCATACAAAACACCACCATACGCTACAGGGACAGCGACTGAGTGTGTTTTATAAAAATAGACCGGTTTTAACAAACGAAGTCGGCCAATGTGATTAGGCTACAATCGCTGTGGACGATAAAAACCAAATAAGCACACATAAAAACAAACGCTCACTCAATACGATTGTTGAAAGCGGAGTCTATTTTTAGAACACACAGTCATTTGCAGCTTGGTTTAGCTTATAGTGATGTTTTGTATGCTTAGCTTTCGACTGGAAGGTTGGCAGCTTCTGTAATCGCGCTTCTGCGAAGTCGGATTGTGGAATGATCTGAGGCTGGGGGTCCTGTGTAGCGGATTTCCTAACGTTGACGGAACGTCCGCACTAAGCTTGCCGTCAATATGGGTGCCACGGAGGAGTCCGAGGCATTCAGGTTGGCTAAGGAGGGGTGTACCGGGCCAGGGGTGAAAACCAGCAGCCAAGAGTCCCCGCGGTAAGCAGTAGTGGGTTAGCGTACCGGAGTGTGGTGCCATTACCAGCCCAGCCAATATGATTGGACTATAATCTTTTTAATGACCAAAAAAAGTTGTATTTATGCAAAAAAATATATAAATACAGGTTTTTATTTTAATTGTGGAAAGCGGGTTCGAATCCCCACAAAGGCATTAATTTTTAATATTTTTTTTTTATTTTTATAAAAAATGTGTCAATGGTTATTGATATTGTACTAACCAGCAGAAACCAAAAAAAAAACTTTTTTTAAACAGAAAAATAGGTTGCCAATTTTTTTTTTAAGAAAGTACGGGTTCGAATCCCATACAAGGCAATTTTGTTTAGTTTCACCAAGCGGCAAATGACTGTGTTCTAAAAATAGACTCCGCTTTCAACAATCGTATTGAGTGAGCGTTTATTTTTATGTGTCCATATTTGGTTTTTATCGTCTTCAATGATTGCAGCCTTATCACATTGGCCGACTTCGTTTGTTAAAACCGGTCTATTTTTATAAAACACACTCAGTCGCTGTCCCTGTTGCTTATCGTGGAGTTTTGTATGCATAGCTTTCGACTGGAAGGTTGGCAGCTTCTGTAATCGCGCTTCTGCGAAGTCGGATTGTGGAATGATCTGAGGCTGGGGGTCCTGTGTAGTGGATTTCCTAACGTTGACGGAACGTCCGCACTAAGCTTGCCGTCAATATGGGTGCCACGGAGGAGTCCGAGGCATTCAGGTTGGCTAAGGAGGGGTGTACCGGGCCAGGGGTGAAAACCAGCAGCCAAGAGTCCCCGCGGTAAGCAGTAGTGGGTTAGCGTACCGGAGTGTGGTGCCATTACCAGCCCAGCCAATATGATTGGACTATAATCTTTTTAATGACCAAAAAAAGTTGTATTTATGCAAAAAAATATATAAATACAGGTTTTTATTTTAATTGTGGAAAGCGGGTTCGAATCCCCACAAAGGCATTAATTCTTAATATTTTTTTATTTTTATAAAAAAATTGTCAATTGCTATAGATATTGTATTAACCAGCAGAAACCAAAAATTTTTGTTTAAACAGAAAAATATATAAATGCCGATTTTTTAGGAAGTACGGGTTCAAATCCCATACAAGGTAATTTTTTTTGATTCCACCAAGCGGCAAATGACTTTTAGTTCTAAAAATAGACTCCGCTTTCAACAATCGTATTAGGTGAGCGTTTATTTTTATGTGTGCATATTTGGTTTTTATCGTCCACAGCGATTGTAGCCTTATCACATTGGCCGACTTCGTTTATTAAAACCGGTCTATTTTTTTTATAAAACACATTCAGTCGCTGTCCCTGTTGCTTATCGTGGAGTTTTGTATGCTTAGCTTTCGACTGGAAGGTTGGCAGCTTCTGTAATCGCGCTTCTGCGAAGTCGGATTGTGGAATGATCTGAGGCTGGGGGTCCTGTGTAGTGGATTTCCTAACGTTGACGGAACGTCCGCACTAAGCTTGCCGTCAATATGGGTGCCATGGAGGAGTCCGAGGTATTCAGGTTGGCTAAGGAGGGGTGTACCGGGCCAGGGGTGAAAACCAGCAGCCAAGAGTCCCCGCGGTAAGCAGTAGTGGGTTAGCGTACCGGAGTGTGGTGCTATTGCCAGCTCAGCCAATATGATTGGACTTCAATCTTTTTGGCGATAAAACAAAGATTTATTTATTAAAAAAATTTATAAATACAAGTTGGTTTTTTAATTGGGGAAAGCGGGTTCGAATCCCAACAAACGCACTCTTTTTTAAGTTTTTTTTATTTTTTTATTTTCTTATTTTTATTTTAAAATAGCTAAACGCTAAAAACTAATGTTGTACATTTACTTATGGAATCGTCATAGTCATTGTAAATACATTTTGATTTGGTGACTGTATCAGCATAAAATCCTGCGGAAAGTCTTCTAGTATCACAACACCAACGTTTTTAAACATTATCGTTAATGTCTTGATTATTGCACAAATCGGGAGTCCTCAAAGCTGGTTTGTGTCTCCAATTTATATATTAATTCATTTAATAATTTGCCGGTATATCGATTCAATTCAAGTTAAAGCTGCGTGATCCCGCCTTTTGCGGCCAGAGTTTTTTTCCCCGGACATTTTCATTTCCCGGAAAATCGAGAAATGTTTTTTTCATTCAATTGATAAAAACTTATTAAATGTTTAGCTCGTTTGTTTTATTTCGGTCTGTTGCTTTTACACATTGAACAGGGATTAACCGGCTCAAGACCTCTAGCTTCTATATTTAAATAGAAGACAAGTTTTTAACAAAATGGCAAAGTGACATTGATTTTCGTGGCTGCACACTGCTTTTATCATGATTTCGGGTCCGTGACAACCCTCTTCAGAAAGCTTTGCTGCAATTGTTGAAAGTAAAACTGAACTCTAATAGGCCAGGCTCTCCCCAAACGAATGAGAACTACTGTTGTAAACCTTACTTTTCAAGTTTTCTTCACACAATTGCCCACGAACATACAAACTCACTTTTGCCACCTCTAAAGAAACTCCACATCGAGAGCTATCAATAGATTTCTATTACAACGTGTGTGTTTAAATTATTAAAAAATGAGATCAAAACATAAAAAATATTTTTTTTTGATATAAAGAATTACCACATTCTATGTTTTTTTTTGGTTTAGAAAATAATTCTTTAAAACGATTAGTGCGTTATAGACTCGGCTGAAAGTATGTTTTTAATTTTGGTAACAAATTGTCCTGTTACGAAAAATACTCTTTTAATCTCTACCGAAGTCGGCCGAATAGTTAGGAGAGCGTTAAACAAATGTTCAACATTTTGAGATTTTTGGCCGCTTTCTCAAAATACTTAAGTTCCTTCTATAAGGAATATATTGATGAGTGCACACCTTTGCATTATCGGTTTCTGCGTTCAATACTTCTTCAAACGGTTTTTCTTCTGTAGCTGCACTTTCTTTGATATTAATAAGTTCAACCTCCTCAAAATTATAAGAAGTCCCAAAAAGTCGGTAAAAAATACTTTCAGTAAATCCAATTTCTGTGTATTTAGAAGTGTACAAAAATATACTTCTTTCTTTATTTTTGTTAAAAAATCTGGATCTCTTAAATATTTTATCACAGTGTACAATATTTTTCACTTCTCCCATTGATACGCAGATGTAAGGCTCAACAAATTTTTTCGCCCAGAAGAGTTGGAATTGATTTAATTTCCTCACATAATGTCTTAATTATAGCATCAGCTGTCAATATGTTTGCATCACTGTAGTTCAACTTTTCCACAGCCAATTTCATTGGTTTTAACACATTAACCATGTTGCTTAAGATTTCTACAATTTGTTCAATCCACATTTCACACTTTCCCAAATCTAAAGTTTTTTTTATGGAAATTTTTAAAAGAAGGAACTTATCAATCATTTCTAACATCGAATTTCAGCGAGTTTTGATGTCTAATTAAAGGGCCAGCTTTTCATGTTCCTCCAATATGTATTTTTGTAGTAAAACATTTTTGATTGGACTTTTTCTGAACATTTGTTTTATTTGGCGGGTCTGATCCAACACCTCTTTGTTGTTAAAGCTTTACACCAAGTCATTCTCACAATTAAAAAATTCATTTTCAAAGTCGTCATCACTGTCGGTCAGCATCACTATCAGAAAAAACAGTTTTTATAAAGCACATCAACAACTGCCAAATAGATGGCATGGTTAAGGCAAAACATGACATCAACTTGACTTTTCTAACAAACTTTTTCATTACATTTGGTCCATCGGTGGTAGTGCTTATGCAACTCTATGTCGTATCCCTTAACCGAGTTTCCAGCAAGTCTTGTAGTTCTACAGCTTCGGCCTCACCTGGTATATAGATCTTACCCAAATTGAAAAATTTCTCATCCCTAAATATACATACGTTGAGATAACTTTGACATAAAGGCAAATAATTTTCCCGGGATTCGGAAAAAATTTCCCGGGAAATCGGGAAATTAAAAAATTTTCCGGGACGGGAATTCCCGGGAGAAAACCCTAAGTGTAGCTCATATCGACTGCAATAAAACAATTAGATCATTTTTCACTACCTTCACCGCAAAATTTATTAAACGTCTGACGAAAACACAGAGCGCGATATGCTTTTCAGCAGACATTAAATATTCCCATATTTTTTTTGAATAATCCCCCGCGGTCTTTTGCAAACAACAAATTTAAACAACCAAAAAACAAAACAAAAATTGTACCAAAATACACAAATTTCCATTTAATGCCATAAATCTTTGTATGTTTTACATGAAAAACCATTGTTTGACATTTTCTTGTTTCATCACTTTTTTCTCCCTTTGATGGACAACATTTGGATTAAAGGGTCAACGGTAAAACGCATTGAAAGAATAAAATGTGACCTAAAATTATTCTATTCCATGGTGAATATTTAAAAAAGAAAGCCTATGTCACGGAAGACTTAATAATAACACGAAATGTACAATGAACTAGGACGGAGGGTATTGCTTTCTGAGTTTATTGTTCTGTATGCCGAAGGGGGGAATCACAGCCAGCGGAAATTCTCACCACATTGATAATGTCAAATACATATCTAAGTTTTTGATTAAGGTTCTGAACGTAACATCACAATGTGCGCCTTATAGGATATATTTAGATTGTATCAATGTAACATGTTTAATGCACAGTGGGAGAAAAGGTGTAATAGAGTTGAAGTGTTATCCCGCAAGCAGGGTTACTTTTGCTAAGAGTACGAATCCAATTTAAAGTGTACACTAAATGACAAATTATTTTTTTAAAGTAGCCACTCAAACGAATTGTGTATGAAGAAAAACCTGAAAGACAAATTTTTTATAGGGTGGCCAATAAGAAGTCATTGTTTTATTTTTAATGGCTTTATTTCTACTGTTGTCCCAGCTACTTATGTCATTCAGTAGTGAATGTATTCCGAAAGTTTGCCATCATGTATAATTGCAGGTCTGCTGTACGAGTATGTTTGACAAATATTAAAAAATAATGGTTAGTTACATTTTTGGCTCGGCTATGTCAACAAGTAAAATTATTCAATTGGAGCGACTTAGAACGACGACATAGCATTATTGCATTCATAAAGATAGGTTGTACGAGGGTTGCTATATATATTCTGACACTTAGTGTTGCCTGGCGCCATCTGACATCTCCATCGGATAGTTTGACAACGTTTAGCATAAACGTACTCAGAACGTTTTGACGTACGACTATCATTTGTGATGTTTACAGTGACTTGAAAAAATCAATTTGGCAAAAAAATGGAATTAACTCGTGAACATTTTCGTGCGATCATTTTTCACAACTTTCGACGTGGATTATCACGACAAGAGTGCATCGATGAACTTAAATCTTTGTATGCCGATGTAGCACCATCCACCGTGAAACACTGGTTTAATGAATTCAATCGTGTGCGACGCTCGCTCAAAGACGAAGGTCGCCCAAAAACGACCGTTGTGCCTGATAACATTGATGCCGTGCGCGAACTGATAATGCAAGATCTTCATGTGACATACCGTGAGATAGAGGCATCCTTGGGCATTTCTTCCCCCGCATACATTCGATATTGCATGAACACCTGGCCGTAAAAAAGGTTTGTTCTCGTTGGATCGCTCAAAAAAGGCTCGTACCGGTTAGTGCAAAGCAATTTTGAAAAATGAACGATCGCGGTGCTTTAAAAGACGTTTATAAGGTCGTCACAGGTGACGAATCATGGATCTATGAGTATGAGCCCGAAACAAAACAGCAATTGACCGGGTGGGTCTTCGAAGGCGAGCCAAATCCAACAAAAGTTGTTCGTCAAAGAAGAACTTCGAAGTACATGGTCGCCTGTTTCTTCGGCAAAACTGGTCATGTGGCGAATGTTCCGCTTGAGCAACGCAGGCCGGTCGATTCTAAATGGTACACCACAATTTGTTTTCCTGAAGAAAATAGAAGCAAATAGAAAGAAATTCGAAAAACTAACAAGAGAATCAAGAGAAGACGAATCATTGTGCACCATAATAATGCGAGCTCACACATATCGGCTCAAACCAGCGCCTTTTTGACCGGCCAAATGCGAATTGATGGGTCATGCGCCGTACAGCCCTGACATGGCACCCAATGACTTATTTTTATTCACGCACATCAAGAAAAACAATGCGTGTTGCAGCGTTCAAAGACATGTTTTGGAGGTGTCTCAATCGGAGTGGAAAAAGTGATTCGACAATTGTTTTGAGCGCTTGCAAAAGTGTTTAAATCATGCTGGAGAATACTTCGAAAACAATAAAACCATTTTGGATGATAAATATTCGCATTTTCATTTTTAGGCCAGAAATATATATAGCAGCCCTCGTAACAGCATGACACGATTATTGGGCAGGACTGCCAACCAAAATCCATGAAAAATTATCGATTTAATCAAAAATAGTCCTAATCTTTATTTGGAAATATTAATCGTCATAAGTTATGACATTATATTGGCATTATAAGTTTTAATTTTTTGGAATTCAGTCTGCCTTGTTTTTCATGGTGACAGGCGATTTTTAATACCTATTTTGTTCTTATTAAGCCGGCCTGTTTTACACTCATTGTCCGAGTTATATGCATTATTTAATGCATTACGGCTCCGACACCCCGAAATTTTTTTCTTACGCTTAGTTTTCCTATCTTCCGGTAGTCTGAAAACCACTTAAATAGAAAGGCATATCAATAATTCCCTGACTTTTCAACTTCCCTCGCAGTTATATGAAAAGCAGCACTGCTCACATCAAATACCATCTGTTTATAGACTACCGTCAAATTTTGAGAGAGTTCCATCATTTAGTTTGTGTTTAACAGCTGTTTAAAACATTCAAACTCGTGGATTATGTTAAAAATCGAAAAAAATGATTTTAGATTTCTCAATAAACATTCATCTTGATAAATACTATTGGGACTCTGCACCATCGATTTTAAAGGTAAAAAAGTGGTTTACTGACTTTCGTTGTGGTCGCACAAGTACAAATGACGCTGAACTTTCTGGAAGCCTAATTGAGGTCAATACAGTCGAAAACGTCGAAAATATTCACGATATGGTGTTGACCGATCGAAGAGTAAAAGTGCGTGAGATTGTTGATGCCATACGCATTTCATATAGCAGTGTGGTTTCGATTTTACATGGTCAGTTAGGTTTAAGAAAGCTATCTGCAAAATGGGTGCCGCGTTTGCTCTCAATTGACCATAAACGTAATCGTGTGACAACTTCAAAGGATTGTTTGGAGTTGTTTAACCGCAATGCGAATAAGTTTTCGCGACGTTTTGTAGCTGTGAATGAAACATGGATCATTTATCAACACTCCAGAGACCAAGCAGCAGCATAAACAATAATTTTCTCCGGGTGAACCGGCTCCGAACAAGACCAAGTTGGCTTTGTCGGCCAATAAGGTGATTGCAACAATTTTTTGGAATGCACGCGGGATAATCCCCATCGATTACTTTTAAAAGGGAAAAACAGTAAACGGCGAATATTATGCCAACTTATTGGACCGATTTAACGAGGATTTAAAAAATAAATGACCCCATATGGCCAAGAAAAAAGTTAATTTTCATCAAGATAACGCACGGATGCACATGTGTGCTGTCTCAATTGGATTACGAATTGGTCTTTAATTCGCCATATTCTTTGGATTTAGCCCCAGAGACTATTTTCTACTTTCAAACCGAAAGAAATTGCTCGGTGAAAATATATTCAGCTCTAACGATTTAATTATTGATCAAACAAATGCCTACAAGTATTTTATGGTCCTCGAAAAATCCTATTTTTTGCAACGGATACAAAAATTGGAGAAACGTTGCACTAAGTTACTTGAGCTAAAAGAAGAGTATGTAGAATATTTTTTTTTTTTTTTGCAAAAAAGCGGTGTTTTATTTGAAATGTCACGAAATTATTGATATGCCCTCGTATATGTTGAAAATGTACAAAAACTTAGTGATGACAATGAAAATTTTTTTTTTCATTTCAGTTAAAAAGTCATAATTTTGGAAAAGAATGACCTTTGGGCTTTATCCTAGCAAACAAAAATTCCGATTACTGGTTCAGAACTTAGCAATTTTACCCTAGTACCCTTCGACCACCAATCCGAAACTTTTCAAACCGCTGCCCCCTCGCTTTTTTGGGCATGGTCGTAGATGGACATAATTTCCTGAAATGAGCCAGGAATACACTGGTGAAATTTGTTGAGTCGTGAAGGAATCACCCTGTATATTAATCTTATAAGTATATTCCCTTATTTTATTGGTCCATGAGTTTGACCCCCGTGTCAACCAACCTTTCGAAGTAAAACCGGCTTTATGACCATATTTACCGGTGATCCCTTCTTTTCAACTTAAGGTCTGTTTCTTCGGCACACTTGGTTCATTAGTCGCACCCAAGCCTCTGTCATAATAAATTAATACTCGTATTTAGATTCGTAGCCAAAATTACTCTGATTTGAATACCCATATGTCAATATTAACTATTTTGGGCCCTTTTTGACCTTAAGGGTAGTTTTTTTGGACTACATAAGCCAAAACGCATTTTTTCCAAGGTTCGTCGACAAAAAGCTTTTATTTGTAAAGTGAATACTCAAAAAAGTGTACTTTTTTCGGAGGTTCTTTAGCCGCTTAAATGAAAACTTTGGGTCAAGGCCGATTTCGTCCGTTTACAAGTATGCACAATTTCATGATCCTAGGTAATTTTTCTTGACTGTAATCCGGCTTTTAACAGAAAAACGGAATAACGAACGAAAGAAAATGGCTAAATCGTCTTTAAATTTGGCAACGAACAGTAATTTACCAAATTTATAGGGTCTCCGATTAATATTTTTAGCTGTTGCAAAAGGAATTATGAATTTAGTATATACAGGATTCTTTGGTGAAGGAATAACATACAGCAACAAGGATTTATTTTTCGTAGACCTTCACGAGGACTCTTTGGATTTCTCGAGTTCGAAAAAATATCGGAGGCATTGAAGTAAACACATTATCTGTCATGGGTAGTAAATTATTGCTAATTAGGCAAGGGCGGGTTCTTCCCAACATAAACCCCACTTTTCATTTTAAAATTTTTATTATTTCGCCCCACTGTTTCAGTGTCCAAGAACAAGTGCTGTCCAAATTTGACAGGCAACATTACCCTTATATTGATTTTGATTATATTTAACATGTTTCTCTAACTAAGGCCGTTTCGACTGAACGATTTAAGGAATTTTATGTTCTGTTTCAGTTCGTACTCATGTACATTCCGTATGGAATGTCACATGGAAGAACATTTCCATTTTAAGCTTTCGTGTTTGAATATTTTATTTAGCTCCGAGAAGGATATTTAGTAGGTCTCCTGACATTCACTGCTAATGACTCGACAAGCACGTTGCGTGTTGGAATGTGGTTTGAGGTTTACTCTGAATTACTACGTGAACAATGGAGGGGGGTCGGACAGGGTATAAGGATTTAGTGACTTCATTATTTTGATTGCTATGCTCATGTATATTAAATCAAACATATTGGGGAGTATAAAGTTCATTGTCCTTTGGAAAGAAGAGCACATGCTTATAATCAATATAAAATTAAACACGTGATAGGGGGAGGTAGAAAACAAAAAGGAAATTGTGGGTAAATTTTAATGGGTCTATATTGAGGAAATGGAAATATAACAGCCTTTCAGGCTGAGAAAATTAAAAGCTTTAACGTGCTCGTTTTTCCCTTATTAAAAAAAAACAAGTAAAAACGACAGTTAGACCGGAAAAAATAGTCCGATTTTTTGGGCCTTGCTTCCGAGCCTAACCTTAGTAAAAACTTCTCTGTATTAAGTTTGGTAGCAAAATTTGCTTTAATTTAACCATCCATATGTCCATATCGACTATTAATCATCGTTCTGACTATGTGGTACATTTATTGAGCCACATAAACCAAAAATTCCAGCAACTATGTCTTTTTTTGTTCCAACTTACAGTACCTTTTTTAACCATTGTCCATCCTCATAAAAATTCAGCGTTTTGTTAAGCAAATAAATAAAAAAGTGTTATTTTTCCTGAAAAAAATTCACCCTCCCACTCCTAGTCGAGTTTCGTCCATTAACAATCAGAAAAAAGCTTATGAGCTCGAGTGTCTGAAAAGCGGCCATTCGGTTTTTTTCTTCTTAAAACGTGTTGTGAAAAAAACAACTGACGGGTTTTTTTTTCAAAAGTAAAAATCCAGCATTACCCAACTTCCGGTTTGAGCCTTTTGCCAAGAAAAGGAAAATATTTCCCTAAACGATTTATCTAAGGTAGTCTGTTCGTTTAAAATTTTTGTTATTTCCCAGCAAACCAAACCTTCAGAATTCGGTCAGAATTCTGTACGACAATCGGCAAACTGTTCCGATTTCGGATCAGAATTCTTAGCGAGTTCGTCAAGAAAATCATATGTGACAGCGCATAGAGAAAGGGACCTAAGGGTAAAAAAAAATCAATTTTCACTTTTTTTTTGATGTGGACAACATCTGAGCATCGAATGAGACCGATCCCATGCCCCAAAAGTGTTCCTCCCAGAGATATGCGCGTTTTTTGAAAGTGACGGTACACGTATTTAAATCTTTAAAATGGCTCTCCTAAACAAAACTGGTTTTTACCCTTAGGTCCCTTTCTATTTTGCGCGTCACATATGAGAGTGTTGTAACGAATTCTGAATTACTTCTCTGAGGGAATCCTGATGTTTTTGCCGATTTCTGACCGAATTCTGAACTGTAGTCTTGGGAAATTCAAAAGGAAATTTTGATTTCTCGTATCGAATTCTGAACTAATTCTGAACGACTTCGGTCGGAATTCTGGCATTAAGTCTTATTAAATTCTGATTTTTTTACCGACATTTCGAGCCGAGTTCCGAAAGAATTCTTATCCGAAATCGGAAAATCTTTCCGATTGTCGTACAGAATTCTGACCGAATTCTGAACGTTTGGTTAGCTGGGCTGTGCCTGTGATTTTTATTGTGTTCGGAGGAAAACTCTACTGCCGGCAGTTCTCGTTAAACGCAAAACTGGTTGCCCTTAAGTGTATAGCCACTAAACATAGTTACAGCACAATTATTGCTTGCGGTCTTATTATATAAGTAGTAACGTGGCGCTCTCCGAAATTGCAGACACCCCTGATTGTAACTAAAAGTCTTTCCGAACGCTTTTTGAAAATGGTTTTCAACTTTTTTTTATAGAACAAAAATATTTTCTTTTTTTTGATTGTTTACATTCAGAATTTACCATGACATTAGCTCAGAATTCGTTCAGAGTTCGGTTCGAAATGTCGGTAAAAGCATCAGAAAAAAAATCACGAGTAATCTGTGAAAATACCCCTATTGCAAAAATACCTCTAGATTGGTCACCCGTTATTTTAATAATAATAAGGGGCATCAATATATGAGACGCACAAAATAGAAATTAACCTATGGTTAAAAACCAGTTTTGTTCAGGAGAGCCATTTTAAAGATTAGGTCCCTTTCTATTTGCGATTAGAATTGTCGACTTCACTTCCATAAAACGCGCATATCTCTGGGAGGGAACATTTTTGGGGCATGGGATCGGTCTCATTCGATGCTCAGATGTTGTCCACATCAAAAAAAGAAAAATAATGAAAATCAATTTTTTTACCCTTAGGTCCCGTTCTCTATGCGCTGTCACATATAATACTTCGATAAAACTATTTTTTTTAACTTTTTCCTATCAAATATGGTCGAAACCGACCAAAACGGCAACACTAATGCCCCAGCTAAGCCAATATTTGGTTGGCAACTCAAAATGTTGTGTATGGCCAAAACAAGAACGAAAACTGCTGGTTATGTCAGTCTGAATTAATCCGAGGAGAAGCACAAGAAAAGGGAATAATAATAACATCTTCAGCATGCATTATGAATTACTTCTCTCGACATCCTTTTTCCTGCTCGTTTTCTGTACATAAAAAAATATTGAGTTGCCAACCCTTTGTCGGATTTGTATGGAAAAACGGTTGGGAAAACTTCTCGTTGTCGTTTATCTCTATAGATGTGAGCCTATAGAGATTAACTCACGGGCTACTTTTGTCTCCGCTGTTTATGAATATTTTTTTTCCATTTTTTTTTTAATATTTTTATATCATTTCAAACATTTTCAGTTAATCGTTCTTGTTATCATTCCAAATTGCAACACCCTTTACAAAATAAACATTTACTATGCCAACAAACCAGTTTGTTAAATTTTTAATCGCTCACTAAAAATAGACTCAAATATCCTTCGAATCAACGGAAACAATTTTTGCCTAAAACTAAATCAATATTTACAAATACTACCTAGCGCCAGGCAGCAACAACAAAAGGTTATGGCTTAAAAACCTTTCTACCGCAAGAAGGAAATTATTTTGTGTTCCGACTCCATGAACAGGACTTTGTTGGTATATTCTTCTACCCCACCAAAACAATAGCCACCCCCAAAAACGAATGGGGGGAAAGAATACAAATCGAACACCATGACAAAGTGTTTTTGGCACCTAGTGAAACTTTAATTTTAAAGGCCAATGATTTGCTCAATTTAAATTGATTTCAAAAACTGTTTCAGTTGAATTCTGTGTATTTGCGCATTTAATTGGAAAATGTTTTCTATTGTGATTGAGTAAAAAAAACTATGAAGTTTTCCTGTAGTTTGGGTTTTTGCAATAAATATTTTGCAAACAAACTTTATTAAATTGAGCATTTTGGTTGATGTGTTTTTTACAGGGAGCGTGAAAGAATTCATTCAAATATTTCAAAACTATTACACTGAAGAGCAACACTAATACTATTGAACTGAGAGAGACAGAAAAAAAGTATCCTTTAGTGAGTGAGAGATACTAATAATGGGAGGTCCTCTAAGTGGTTTCTTTTTATACCCTGCACCACTCCGTGGAACAGGGTATTATAAATTTGTTTCATTTCAAATGTTTGTTACTTTCAAAAACATTTGAGCTATAGCCGCCTTTAGATATACCGATTGACTTATAATAAACTGGTCATTCCATTTAAAGATATCTATCTGTCCGTTCGTCCGTCCATCTTGTTATCAAACTATAAATAGCAATTGTTGCCAGATTTTTATAAAATTTGCAGAAATAAGGTTTTGGACCAAGGACGGAAAAAGTTGAAATAACTTTTTTTAATGAATGTAATTTAAATTAAAGGAAATCGGCTCAGATTTTTATATAGCTTTCACATGTATACGTATATTTTATATTTAAAGCTCTGGAAGCCACACTTTACGCCCAATCTTGATGAAATTGGCACAAGTAAGTTTTTTGTGCCAAGCGCGGACGCTCTTGAAGAAAATCGGTTCAGATTCATTTATAGCTCCCACATATATGTTTAACCTATTAACCAAACACAATGAAGTTTTTTTTTCTTTTTTAAGTCGGCTCTACTACCCACTGTTGGTCTTAGACTGTTGCATAAATGACCACCAAGCACTTCGGTCTTGTGTGTGCTGTCTCCTGTTTGTAATACCAAGGATTCTCACATCTTCTTCATCTTGGTCCTTCCACCGGAGTCTCGGTCTGCGCTTATCGTGGTAGTTGTCATCCAACGCCTTTTTGGCTGGAGCTTTCGTTTCCATTCGACCGACATGTCCTAGCCAGCGCAAGTGCTGTATTTCGATGCTCTTAACTACATTCATGTCGGGATACTGCTCGAACAGCTCACGGTTCCACGTCTTCGACGTCTATACTTCTCGTTCACGCAAATGGGCCTATAAAGTTTACGAAGCATGTTTCTCGCAAATACCACCAACACTGATTAAACCGCTTTCAAAAGTACCTATGATAAGCAAAGATAGTATCAGCGTGTTGTACAATGTAATTTTCGTCTTTCAAGGTTGGGCTATATTTTAAAGCTGTTCGCCAAGCGCAAAGTACTAGCATCTATTAGCCAGCACGATCCTTCTTTTTATCTCAGTGTTGACATCGCTTTGTTATTTTATGACAGAATCGAGGTATACGAAATCTTCCACTACCTCTACGCTGCAACTGCTGGCCGGAACTATTTCGGCTTTTCTTTCTTCGCGGCGCCTCTCTAGCAGTTGCTAGAATCATATTCGTCTTGTCCTCATTAAACACCAGGCCCATTTTTGATGACTATCTCAATTTTAGAAACAGCACAAGTAACATCTCTTTCAGTCCTTGCGACGATGTCAATGTCGTCCGCATACGCGAGAAGAAAGTGGCCTTTGGTGTTAATTGTGCCTGTTTTATAAACTTTTGCGTTTTCCAAAATTTTCTCCATCAGGATGTTGAAGAAATTACACGAAAAGCTGCCACCCTGTCTGAGACTCCTTGCAGTGGTAAATGATTCGGAGAGATAATTTCCTATTTTTACTGAGGATTATGTGTCACTCAGTTTTATTCTTCAAAGTCGCACAAACTTTGCTGATATACCATAAGCAGACATGGATTCAAATAGTTTTTCTGTTATCGGAGACTTACGTATTACCGATAAAAAGGTGGTATGTATCGATCTGCTTCTCGTGGGTCTTTTTCAGCATTTGTCGCAAGGTGAAGATTTGGTCGGTTGTTGACTTATTCTCCAATAATTAGACGCGTCTCCTCCGGTCTTATACAGCTCTGATGGTATTCCGTCAGCGACTGCGGCTTTGCTGTTCTTGAGCCGAGATAATGCTATTTGAACGTTTTGCTAGGTAGGAGGTGTACCTTTAATACCATCTTCTATGATTGGTTGGTGGCTGTTTTTCTCAGCTGGGTCTTTAACCGCCAGTAAATTGAAAAAGTGTTCTTTCCAAATTTTTCAGAACACTCGGCGTATCGGTCACCAGATTCCCATTTGTATCTCGACACGAAGCTATGCCAGTAGACGCGCCTTTTGTCGGTTGTTTGACGCGTTGGAAAACTTTCTGAAATCTTTTCTGCTATTATATAGCTCTATATCCTCACATTCTCGCCTTTTCAACTCCCTCTTCTTCTCAAGGAATAGGCGATGCTCCTCCCTCCTTAGAGTCCGATATCGGTCCAACATAGAACGCGTCGCCATATAGCGCCAGTGTTGCCTTGTAAGTTCTCAACTTCTGTGGCGGCTCCATAATCCCCACAACCTTAGTATGATTCTCACTCAACCATACTATGATCCCCACAACCATATTATGATCCTCACAACCATAGTATTTTTCACACGGAACCAGGATCCCCAAATTTATCAATTACAATTTGGTTGAGTTGTCAACAACAGATTTGAATTACAAAAATTATTTAAAAATACATTAAATTTAAAATAAAAGGAGTGATTTATTTAGAAGAAGAAAATTTTTTTAAAAGCCCAAGCGTTTTGTTTTAAACATTTCAGTTAAACAAAGAAAAAACAGTTTGTTTAAAAAATGTTAATATCCTTATTGAAAGTACTATTATTGCATAATAGTACTATAATATTGTTCTAACAATAATATTGTTCTAACATAATATTGTTCCAACAATATTATTGTTCTAACAATAATATTGTTCTAACAATAACATTGTTCTAACAATAATATTGTTCTAACAATAACATTGTTCTAAAAAGCATATTTAAATGAAGAAAAATTTCAATCATTCAGTTTGATTGCTGTAACTACATTATTGTTAACATAAAATCCAAAAAACAATAATTTTGTCTCACCAATCATATTTATATTGCTGCTACAACCATATTTTTGTGCCCTCCACCATCATCGGAGTCCCAACAAAGTATATATATTCTTGATCCTCGCAATATTCTAAGACGATCTAGCCATGTTGTCCGGCTGTCCGTCTGTTGAAAACAAGATAGAGCCTGCATGAAAACAGCTAGGGAGCTGAAACTTGACAAAAACGTGTGTAGTTAACCTAGCATGGTTGGTATTGAAAATGGGCTATATAGCTCTACGGGAAGTTGGTGTTGGAGACCCTCAACCGACACTACCACATACAAATTAGATTTTTATTTGGAAATATCCGTGCAGTTTCTTGAGCAAAATCACTGAAATTTTGCAAAAAATAATCTCTATATAAAAATGGTTTAGATTAGGCCACCATTTCTTGTACCTCCCATACAAACGGCCCTATGGGCCTTGAGAAATAATATGACTATAACTCACCACAAACACAAACCTATCGAAATGATATTTTACACATCAAGATTTCTATATACAACACACTTCTACGCTGAATTCGGTTGAGATCGGAAAAGTCCTACAGGTACCTCCCACACTAACGGTCTCATGGACCTTGAAAATAATATGACAATAACTCACCAAACACTTGACCTATCGAGTAGAAATTTTCGGCATAAAAATTAATATATAGAACAGATTTTTGCGCTAAATTTGGCTAAGATCGGAAAGGCCCTACTGGTACCTCCCACACAAACGGTCTCATGGGCCTTGAAAATAAATATGACAATAACTCACTACTAACTTGACCTATCGAGACGAAATTTTCGGCATAAAGATTAATATATAGAGCAGACTTTTGCGCAAAATTTGGCTAAGATCGGAAAGGCCCTACTGGTACCTCCCACACAAACGGTCTCATAGGCCTTGACAAATAATATGACAATAACTCACTACTAACTTGACCTATCGATATGAAAGTTTCCACATAAAGATTTATATATAGAACACACTTCTGCGCCAAATTGAGTTGATAGTGGGTAGCCTCTTTTGATACCTCCCATACAAACGGTCTTAAGGGCCTTGGGAAATAATATGACGATAACTCATCACTAACTTGACCTATCGTGACTTAAATTACAAAAATTAAAAAAATAGTTTTTTATTTGGGAATCTGGTGGAGGGTATCCAAAGTTCGGCACAGCCAAATTTAACATTTTTTACTTGTTATTTTTAAATTTGGCAATAATTCTATTGTTACATTTCAACAATATTTATATTGTCGCAATCACACTATTGTCAAAATTAAATTCAAGAAGCTATACTATGGATTTGAGGAACATACTTATACTTTTATTGCAGAGAACATATTGTTGTTGCCGTGAACATGTGTTGGCATTGAGCGCCAATATCATCAGGTGTGGGGGTTTTTAGCGAGGAGCAACTGTGATAGCTTCGTGGAGTAGACTTGTAGTGTCTGTTGTCGAAATCAAAGGTATTCCTTTTATTCATTCCTTTTTAGAATTGTAGGGTCCAGCCGACGAACGGACTGCAGCCTTAGGATTTTACCGTAGTCGAAGTGTAGGGCTATCAAGATTTGTCGAAATCATTGAGCACAGTCGATTTTAAAAGCTATCGGCGAATCTTGCAGAATCTTTACAGTCGGTAGACATGTCAGTCTCATTTTATATTACTTTCTTATTTGTATGTGGACATTGTGCCCTGATTGTTCCACTACAAACCTAGGTTTATCACACTGATTTGAGATCAGTATGGCTTTTTTTCACTAGACACTTTTGAAGTGTTTTCAAAAGTTTGGCCAATACAAGTCAAAATGAGACGTTTTCCCACACAAATTTAAGTGATGAAAACGTCTCACTTTGACTTGTTTTTGTACGAAAGAGGAACGACAACGTTTCGCACAGACGATGCCACCTTAAATAAAGTGTGTCATCTCCAAAATAATCGTTTTTTATCGTTGGTTTGTCATCTCAAGGCAGACATTTTTAATCAATCGTCAAACATATTTGGTGAAATAGATATTTTATGGAGTAAAAGTAAAAATGAGCGTGCTAAAAGAAAAAAAACTTAATTTAATTTATCCATTTGTTTAAGAAAACTATGTATTTTAGTATTTTAATAGTCACCAAGTTATTCTTTGTTTGTAAACAATAATGAACTGTCAAACGAAAACCAAAACGAGAGTGAAAACGACCACAAATTGTGTGAAAATTGTTTGAGACGTTTTGAAAAGTTTCGAGCGAAAACGAGAATAGACGGCCTAATGAAAATGCAGTATAAGATGATTGGGTGATTGGTTGTGTTATCCACGCTACAATTTATTACATTAATGTACACTAGATGGCTCTTATTTAATTAAACTTCAAAGTGTTACTTTAAATGTAAATAAATTTATGTTTACGTTTTTAATATATCGGCAACCGGTATTTCCTTCTGCGGATTCTAAAGTTTAAAATAATGATACAGTAGACGCTCACAAATTAGAACTTTCAGAAATTAGAACCAGCATTTTGTTGCATTGACAATTCGGAAATTAGAACCAGAAGTTCTAATTGCATGTTACGCAAAAACTAGCAATGATAAGATACTCGTAACATTTTCCTTTACTTTAATGAATTATTTTAAGTTTGAAACATTTTTGAGATATAATTTGACTGAAATGTTATTTAAATTTTCGTTTTTCACATAGAACAAGGATTAACAGGCTCAAGACCTCTTGCTTCCCTATTTAAATAGAAGACAAGTTTTCAACAAAATGGCAAAGTGACATTGATTTTCGTGGCTGCACACTGCTTGTATCATGATTTGTGCTTTTATCATTCGGGTCCGTGACAACCCTCTTCAGAAAGCTTTGCTGCAATTGTTGAAAGTAAAACCGAACTCTATAAGGCCAGGCTCTCCCCAAACGAATGAGAACTACTGTTGTAAACCTTACTTTTCAAGTTTTCATCACACAATTGCCCACGAAAATACAACTTACAAAATACATTGACGGCTCTCGATGTGGAGTCTCTTTAGAGGTGGCAAGAGTGAGTTGCATTTTCGTTGGCAATTGTGTGATGAAAACTTGAAAAGTTAGGTTTACAACAGTAGTTCTCATTCGTTTGGGGAGAGACTTTCCTTATAGAGTTCGGTTTTACTTTCAACAATTGCAGCAAAGCTTTCTGAAGAGGGTTTTCACGGACCCGAAATCATGATAAAAGCAGTGTGCAGCCACGAAAATCAATGTCACTCTGCCTTCTATTTTCGTTTTTCTTAATAAAATACTCAAAATTAGATAAAAATAGTGTATTCGCCTTATTTTTGTAAAAATAAAAAAAAAACTTTCAGAAATTAGAACCACCCGAAAAACAAAGTGGTTCTAATTTGTGATCGTCTACTGTATTGAAATAATATTTCTAAATGTTTGATAAAGTGCACAGTATTAATATTTATCTAACAGTTTCTCTCTCCAAATTTTAAATCCCTATTTTCTTTTAGGTCTTGTAAGACCTGGAATTTATTTTGCTTTAACTATAAATTAGTTCTTTACTTCTCCTGCCCTCCCCCTCCGCCCTACAAATAAACATGTTCAACCGTTCGAATTTAGTATATTCAGCAAAAAATATCTATCAAATCATCACTGTTGGCTGACTGACTGTCTGGCGTATGAACGACACATAAAAAATAAATCAAATATACTTTTACCGCACCAATGAACAGAGAAACGTTTGTTCCAGTCATAAAATTAAAAGCTAACAGAAAAATAAATATTTCAATAATAAAATAAACACGATGCTCTGCTCTTGCATTCATTGGATTTTGAAATACATGAATATTTAAAAGTTTTCAGATTTAAAAATAGAAATATTGAAATTTTGGAAAAACACAAACTCAATATTTACTCTTTATTTGAGCAAAGGCCATGTAGAAGACGCCTTCTGGCTGCAGGGTTGCCAAACGGTTCTATGGTGTAATGGTTAGCACTCTGGACTTTGAATCCAGCGATCCGAGTTCAAATCTCGGTAGAACCTTGAAACAGGTCTCCAGTTAAACATCTTTTTTCGGATAGTTCGTCATGAGATGTCGGGGGACAATTTTGATGAGCATATTTTCAAAATCAAATTAAACTAAATTAAAATTTAAAAGATATAGTGAGTTACACGATAGATAAGAGAAAGCGACTACTTTAATAAAGGCCCCTATAGACCAGACCTAGGGCTGATTTGGATAAATAATATTCAAAACAGATAACTTTGACAGCAAATAAAAAACTTTAATTAATTAAAAATGTGTATTTATTTTACAAGGTTTGGAGTTTGAAGTGCGAATTATTGGATTTTTGTTTCTTCCATAAGTCGAAAATACTAAAATATATTTAAAACCAATATTTGAATTTTATCAGACATATTTATTTTTAGACTTCTAATCTATATTTTGCTTATAAAAATCTTATATAGGAATTTTGATGTGTTTAAAAATACTTGATGAAACTCTACAAAATTTGGCTGTTAATTTAGAAAACCATTTTAGCCGTTCAGACGTCAGATGGTTCTATGGTGTAATGGTTAGCACTCTGGACTTTGAATCCAGCGATCCGAGTTCAAATCTCGGTAGAACCTTGAAACAGGTCTCCAGTATAACCTATATTTTATTAAATCATTTATGGCAGAGCTTATGGGCTGAGGTTCTCAAATGAAGGGCTTATTTTGCAAAAACACGATAAGCCACAAAATCAAAATACTGAGAAAATCGCCTTGAAACAGGTCTTTAAAAACTTTGAAACAGGTCTCCAGTGTAACCTATATATTATTAAATCATTTATGGAAGACTGATGTATCTATTGAAAGGCTTATTGCAAAAACACGATAATCCACAAAAATCGCCTTTAAAGTTTGAAATAAATGCAGAAAAAAGGGGTTTGATGAAATCATGATCTATTTACTTGTAAATACTTATAGTGCTCAAGGATAAGTACTACTGTCCAGTCGCGATGAATACCTAGAAAACGTCGGAAACCGCTGATTTCAAATAAAAAGTGCGGCTTATCGAGTTATTGCATACATTTTAGTTCAATTTTAATTTGAATATCAAAAGTTTTATGAAAGTTTTGATTGAAATAAAGTTGCTTATCATGTTTTGCAGTTCACAATTTGGTATTTTTCTTCTTTTTTTTAATCAAATGAAAAAAAATATTAATATGTTAAATAATTAAATAATAATAGGTTCTAATTCAGATTCGTGGAATAAGCAAGAATTTTACGCTGTGTACTACAGGGTGGAGCGCAATAATTTGCTTATTTGGCAATAAAATAAAAAAATTATGAACCTTAGAAAAATTCATTTTATATTTTAATTATATTGAACAGTAAGGGAATTTTTAAATTACATGGGTTTAACTAGTGTAACTGGCAAATGTCGAACTTCGCTATCCACATACTGCTGCATATGTTTTCTGAAGTTTTTATGAACTCTAACAAGCATGTGGACTGGTATTCTGCCAACTTCAGCCTTCAGTTAATTAGGTCTTCCTAGGTGTTGGGACGTTTGATATTCACATTCGTCTTCAGGTAACCCCAAAGGAAAAAATCGCATGGGGCTAAGTTTGGTGAGCGTGTCGGCCAGTTCACATCACTCCTCAAAGAGCTAAGACGTCCAGGAAACATTTGCCTCAAACAATTCATGGTAACCCTCGCTGTGTGTGCAGTGGCACCACCCTGTTGGTATATTACATTGCCTAAAGAACCGCCTGAAAAAATCCTGTATAATAGTCAAGTACCGTTCGGTGATTGCAGTACTGCAGCTCTAACTCTCTCGATGTTCTGTGGTGTTGTTATCCTTCTCTCAGGCCCTCTTCGTGCACCTGGCACATTCCCTGCTGTTCTTAATGAATTTATCTAATTTACAACTGATTGCCGTCCAGGAACACGTCCGTGTGGGGTAAACGAAAAGCACGCTGCACTGCAATGATCGTGTGCGCATTTGAAAAATACGCTTCAACACAAAATTACCTCTCCCCACGTGTCTAATGCCTGATGGCAACTGAAAGGTAGACGAATACAAATCTCCCGTCAGCCACTATAAGCCACGCACACGCTCCACTGTCTTCGACCAACAGTGCCGCCACAGGCAAATTATCGCGCTCCACCATGTATTGCATGGGCCTGAGTCAGATATCGGCGGCTTCATACCTTTTAGGCGGCGTCGTTTGAAATTTCCGAACCGAAGGCTACTACTCGTACTTTTAACGCCTAATAAGCCATTGATCGGTCAGTGTATGATCGACGTCTGCTGTTGGTGATGTCGGAGCAAGGGTGAGTTCAGGTCATCTGAATTCACACAGGCGAAACCATAAAACAGCCCGGCCAGATTAAAATCCGTATATCTAAGATAGTTCCTTTCAGATCTCAGGTGTTAATATTTTGCTATGAATCAGAGTATGTGAAGCCTAAACTGGAAGATCAGGCGAACCCATAAAACTGCCCGGCCAGATTAAAATCCGTATATCTCAGATAGTGCCTTTCAAATCTCAGGTGTTCATTTCCTATCAATCAGAGTGTGTGAAGCCCAAACTGGAAGATATTTTTTTCTACATGATTTGACCAGAGCCTGCAACCAGCATTGCCAACTTTGGGGATTTATTGACATTTTGACGATTTTATAAGTAAAATTTGAATCAATTCTGACCAAATTTATTTTTTAAAGTAAGCTTAGGCTTAGAATTGTATAATTTCCAATTGACAAATGGGAAAGCAAAAGTATTTACAGCTAGATTCAGAAAAGAAAAAAAGAGAAATTACGACATTCTCTTTTACTCTATTAAAAAAAAACTACAAAAGCCAAACGAAAATTGCTACTGATAAGAGACGAAATCAGATTGGCCAGTATTAAGCCTAAGATTAAAAATACGTTGCAAATGAACAAGCGATTGTCGCTGTAAATTTGACATTTTGCGATTATTTATTAAAACATAGTCTTACTTGTACGCGAAGTTTTTACAACGATTTTTATTTTAAAAAATTACGTTTTTGACTTAAAAAAAACGATTTGCTGTGGTTTTTGGTTGGCAACCCTGCCCGCAATCAGTTATCGTGGATGATTAGAAGGCATAGAACATTTTGTGGTTAAGACAGATAATGTTGTGGTTGAGACTGAAGTTGTATATTAACCCGGAGCTACCCTGACGGATTAGTAGAGATGAGTGAGGGTCTTAATGCCCTCACCAAGGGGGAGAATAAGTCTATACAACAAAGTTAATATGAATGTTAATATGAATGTTAATATTATGACTTAAGCAGATTCATTTATTCTGGCTCGAGACCCTTATTATTTTTTTTTTAGAATCAACGTAAAACTTTGTGAAATGTAGTGGTTATACCTGACAGACTGTATAGTTGCCAGCCAAGGTTTTTCTAAGCAGTCATTTGGCAACGATTGATACGGCTATAATTTAAATGATTTATACGGGAGTCTCGTTTAAATTAATGAGAATTACCGTCTTCAAACTGCGCGTTAAGCAATCTACAAAGCACAATTTTTCAACTTTTTCTAAATTTCATGGGTTAATACGATGGCATATCAATAAGTCCGTAAATTTTCCAACTTCCCTCGAAGTTATATACTTAGTAGGGACATAAATACTGTTACAACATTGAACACACCCATTTCAATAGTAGAACTGAACATACCCCGTTTATGTCATATGGGTTTTGAAAGTTAACCTCCATAGCGTTAGTCTGTAACGGGATTATAAAATTGTTTTAACTTTCATCATGGAGTGGTCAGATAACACAGTACAACAGCCAATCTGGGGGGTGAGAAATTCCAAGTCAGGGTGATGGCACTAGGTCAGTATATTAAAACCCTTAAAGGGTTTTGCGTTCGTATGTGCCAGTTAACTTCACTTAATTGTAAATAAAAACAGAACGCGTTAATCGATTTCTATGATCTATGTCGCATTTTGTTTATAGGTTATGTGACTTTACGTGAAAGTTATAAGACTCTACACGTTTTTTCGTTTGGGATTTATATGTTTAAAAAAAAAAATTTTTTTTGGCAAAATTTTCTTCATAAATTTATTTCTAATTGCAAAAATGTTGATTTGGTAGAGAAACAGTATATTAATGGATTAAAGAAAATGTAATTAATAATTTTTCTCAATTTATTTCAGCAAAATCGAACTAGTCGTTCTCGAGTTATGTCAAACTACGTTTTTGCCAACATTTTACAACTAAGCGAAAAAACATCAAGATAAGGAAAAAATGTAAAAGGTCATAAAAAAAAACTGGCACATACGAACGCAAAACCCTTTGAGGGTTTTAATATACTGACCTAGTACCATCACCCTTGGAATTTCTCACCCCCCAGACAATAACCCCAAAAATGTTCCACAGTGTAATGAGAACCGAATCGCTGTAATAGCGCTTTTCCATTGTGAAATAAAAAAAACGATATTTTCAAAGCGCTCCGGCCACAAGGGATTAGCCTCATGTTCGTCTACCGATGCATAAAACTGTTTGAGAAGACTGGAGATGTAAAAGACCGCCACCGGTCGGGCCGCCCACGATCTGTTCGAACGCCGCATCTCATCAAAACCGTTAAATCAAGAATTCACAGAAATCCGCTCCGAAAACCGAAAATCATGGCCCGTGACATGAATATCACGCAAAAGTCCATGAGTCGAATCATTAAAAAGACTTGGGACTTGGGGCTTTCAAACGACGTACCGGACATTTATTGACTGCAGCTTTAAAAAAAATAGGGTCGAAAAATGCAAACGTCTTTTGGTGAAGCACGCTGATAACTTGAACAGAAAAACTTTGTTCACCGATGAAAAAAATTTTACCGCTCAGGAAAAATTTAACAAGCAAAATGATAGAGTGTATGCGCGGTCATCTAAGGAAGCATCTGAACTGATCCCAAGGGTGGAAAAGGGTCATCACCCAGCTTCAGTCATGGTTTGTTGGGTTGTCTCTTACGATAGGGTCACTGACTGGCATTTCTGCGAAGAAGGAGTCAAAACATCGGCCAAAGGATTCTGCGCCGGCTAAAACGTCCCAGGACTGGCTTCGAAACAATTTTCCTGTTCAAAGTGAACACGTTTTAGATTGTGTGTTGGGTATGTTGGTTTCCTAATGCATTTTCAAGTGCAGCGAGAAGACGCGTCGAATTTGTGTCTTTTATTGTCCGCCGGCAATAAAAATCTATTTATGGTCGCAGAATGTAATAAAACGTACAATGCAACGAACGATCGATGAAATGCACGCACAGGGCGATAACGGCCTGCGATACGTGCATTGATTTCTGCCTTAGAAATTGTAAGACCAACGTGGTTCGCTTGATAAGAATTTTTGTATATATAGTCCTAAGCGAACACATTTTAAATTAGTATGAAACCATTACTAGACCGAAGAAGACCTTACAAATCTTCTTTAATCTTAAGTATAAAATCATTACTCACCAGGAGAAGAAATTACAACTCTTCTCCAAATCTTGAGTCAGAATAAATCTACTCAACAGAACATTTATGTAAAAAACACTTTGTTTCATTTTACATGCCAGCGTTCATTTCCTCTGAGGAATGGCCCTCAGGCAATCCAGATTTGAACCCATTGGATTACGATTTTAGAGGACAAGGTTTGTCACAAAAGATACTCCAACATTTGATCTCTTAAGACTGCTTTGGTTCGAGCTGTGGCCAATTTTCCAATGGACGAGGTTCGTGCAGCTATTTACGATTGGCCATTGTGACTTAAGGCGTGTGTAAAGGCAAAAGGCGGACGTTTCGAATAAGTAGATATATACAATATATATAATTGATAATTCCCAAAATTGTTAATTAAATTAAGCAGCTGTCGCTGTTCAATAATTAAGCGCCTCATATAATAAATCGATTTGAAACTCTGACTGACATCATAGTGGTGCTGTGAAAATTCGTCAGCGGTACTCTTCTGGTCTACGATGGAAGTTATATTGACCGATCATTAGGGAGCCCGTCCCTTCATACGGTTCTATGGTGTAATGGTTAGCACTCTGGACTTTGAATCCAGCGATCCGAGTTCAAATCTCGGTAGAACCTTGATTTTTTTTAATTAAACATTTATAGAAATAAAAGGCACACTGAAGCTTTTTTTTCCTACGTGGCGTATTTTTCAACTTCCGACAGGCAAAATACCATTGAAATATAAGTCCAAACCCCACAAAAATTAAGGACAGGGCTATTCTATGCCGACAATGCAATATCATCAACTTTTTGTACATTTTCAACATGTATTTAGTGGTATTCAGACAACCGGAAAAACGAAGCGAAGCGAAACAAAACTTCAGTATGCCTGGGCTTATATGTGTCAGCGCATAGAGAAAGGGACCTAAGGGTAAAAATCAATTTTCACTTTTTTTTTATGTGGACAACATCTGAGCATCGAATGAGACCGATCCCATGCCCCAAAAGTGTTCCCTTCCAAAGATATGCGCGTTTTATGAAAGTGATGGTACACCAAAGATACACGTATTTAAATCTTTAAAATGGCTCTCCTGAACAAAACTGGTTTTTACCCTTAGGTACCTTTCTATTTTGCGCGTCACATATACATTTATATGTTTTCTTTTTATTGACAATATAAATTTTGTTTTATATTTGAAAAGTTTAAAAAATGCTATACTTTTCTTTAAATTCTTTTAAATACTTAAGCTAATAGAACTATCTTTCTTTTTTTTATGCAAAACTTTCAACCAAAGTATAATTATTGAACTTTGTTGAAATTAAAGAAAAAAACATCACATTACACAGTTTAAAAATTTAAACTTTTTGAAGACCAGAAGGTCGAACTATGATGGTAGGTAGCTCTACCTTTTGCTTGATGTCTTCTGAGAATCCAAACAACTCATAACGTAGTCTAAGTTGACGCTATTTCATCGGTTCTATGGTGTAATGGTTAGCACTTTGGACTCTGAATCCAGCGATCCGAGTTCAAATCTCGGTAGAACCTAAAGTGTTCTTTTTTGGTTATTTTTATTTATTGAAAACAAATTTGTAATGTAATAGTTTTTTTTCCATTTATTGGTTTTATAAAACTTTTAAAAAAAGTTACTAGAAGAGCTAAAAGAAAATTCAAAACTTAAAATGCGCTTGACTTCTATAGTATATGTTGTTATGCCGGTTCAAGAGCCTGGTTCTATGGTGTAATGGTTAGCACTTTGGACTCTGAATCCAGCGATCCGAGTTCAAATCTCGGTAGAACCTTGAATCAATGTATTCAACAACTAAGTAGATGATATTTTTTGAAAGTATTTGACTGAATAATTGTGACTCAGATTTAATTCCAATGTTCGTCTATTTTATCCCTATTAGACGACTTTCTAAATTAAGGTTTCCATTAAATCGTCCTTAAATCCATTACTTACTTACTACTACTTGTTGAACGGAAATTGTGACTCAAAATTATAGCCATAAAGCAAATAATTTCAAATTCAAATTCAAATAAAAAAATAGAGGGGGGGCAGGGTCCCAGGGTTGTCGTAAGGTAATCAATCACGTACGAGATAACGTGGTCAGGTTTCGTTTTATTGTTTCAATTCTAACAACTCTAAGCTATAAGCAATCCAATTAATTCTAGATAGAAGCTAGAAATTGGATTCTTGTTAAAATTTGAATTGTATTTAATTAATCAATTAATTAAATTGTATTTAATAATAAATTAATGTATTTTGACATAAATTCCGAATGCAAATATAATCTTTCCTTAAGTAGGCTTTCAACAGACTACAGCGATTTCTCTGTGACAATCCTGTCGTTATACAGGTTCCTTTAAACTTTGTCGCGTGTGAGTAAAGGAGCCGGCACTTTCAACCACAACAAAAGTACGGCACTACAAACTTTAACCCTTTGCTTATTATCTGCTAAAGTTTTAAACCCGAAAAGTTTGTTTTGGTAATCGATTTATTCCCACTTAGAGAAGTCGTTAAGTTATGAATTTATAGACGATCTAGCAACACCATGTGGTTCTATGGTGTAATGGTTAGCACTTTGGACTCTGAATCCAGCGATCCGAGTTCAAATCTCGGTAGAACCTTGAAACAGGTATCCAGTATAACCTGTTATTTTGTGCTTATTCAGGGTGATTCATTCAATGGCAGCGGTTTGAAAATTTTCGGATTGGTGGTCGGAGGGTACTAGGGTAAAATTGCTAAGTTCTGAACCAGTGGTCGGAATTTTCCAAAATTACCTAAACGATGCCCGAGGAGGTCCTATTATTCCAAAGTTATGACTTTTAAACTGAAATGCAAAAATGTGTGTTACTTTACAAAACCAAATACGAAAATGTGTGCGTTACGAGTATTCCGCTTTCATAAAATCACAAAAAAAAGTTTCCGTTTCAGTCAAATAGTCATAACTTTGGATCTGTAGGACCTCTTAGCTTCGTAAAGGTAATTTTGGAAAGGCTATATTTTATATGAAAAAAAAACATCCGACTACTTGTTCAGAACTTAGAAATTTTACCCTAGAACCCTCTGATCACCAATCCGAAAATTTTCGGGCAAGGTAGTAGATGGACATATTTCAAAAATTGAGCCAAGAAAATTTGTCTAGTCGTGAATGAATCACCCTGTATGCTGGTAGTGTACATTTCACGTTCCACGTCGTTGTAATAAAAAATGCTTGTTTTTTTTAGTAAAAAATAAAAACTATATAAAGAAATCTAACTAATATATGTTACAGCGCATAGAGAAAGGTACCTAAGGGTAAAAAAAAATCAATTTTCATTTTTTGATTTCAGCAACATCTGAGCATCGAATGAGACCGATCCCATGCCCCAAAGGTGTTCGCTCCCAGAGATGTGCGCGTTTTATAAAGTGAAGTCGACGATTCTAAGCGCAAATAGAAAGGGACCTAATCCTTAAAATGGCTCTCCTGAACAAAACTGGTTTTTAACCTTAGGTCCCTTTTTATTTTGCGCATCACATATGGGTCATTTTATGTCAAGTGACCCTACTTTTAGAATCGATGTCTTTCGATCGTGATAAACTTGCATCAAAATTAGTCCTAGTTTCAACCCAAACTTTGAACGAGTTCAGTCAAGGACTCTCTGAGTAAGAGGGAACTTTGACATTTTTCCGCACACAGGCTAACGGACTACAGCGCTTTCTCTGTGACAATCGTGTCATTAGACAGGTTCCTTTGGACTTTGTCGTGTGTGAGTAAAGGAGATGTCACGTTTAACAAATAGAGTTCAGCTCGAAAATTTCTACTCTTTGCTTGTTGCCTGCTTAAGTTTGAAAACCGAAGAGATTTCGTTGGTAATTGGTGTATTCTTATATAGAGAAGTCGTTAAGTTATGATGTTACAGATGGCATAGCGCCACCATGTGGTTCTATGGTGTAATGGTTAGCACTTTGGACTCTGAATCCAGCGATCCGAGTTCAAATCTCGGTAGAACCTTGAAACAGGTATCCAGTATAATCTGTTATTTTGTCGTTGTATGCTGGTAGTATGCCTACATTTCACTGTGCCTACATTACTAAAAAAAACTATTTATATTAAGAAATTTAACTTGTTTATGGGTCATTTCATGTCAAGTGATCCAACCCTTGGAGTCGATGTCTGCCGATCGGGATGAATTTTCAACCATGGTTAGTCCCAGTGGATAGTAGTTTAGACAAAAACTTCGAACGGGATTGGTCAAGGACTCTCTGACTCAGAGGGGGTCGAACTTTGACATTTTGGCCTAACAGGTGTTTTTTCGCAGTCCTGTAACTAAATACCTATTGTTTCGAGCTAAATATGTCCCGAGTGTTTTAGATTGATACTGGGACAATTTAAAACACACCCTGACTTTTCGAATAAAACAGTTTTTTTTTGAACAAAAAAAAAAAATATTATGACTTGAACAGTTTTAATTCTGGTTCGAGACCTTTTTGTTGTTCCTTTTTGAGAATCAACTAAAAATTAGTGAAATGTTGGCTACGGTTGCCAGGCAGACTGTACCGCTGTTTCTAAAACCGCCAAGGTTTTTCTTCAGCAGTCTTTGACAACGATTACTTCGGCTACAAATCAAATGACTTATACGGGAGTCTCCCTATGATTAATGAGAATTACCCTTTGTGTATAGTCTTCGAACTGTGCGAAGAGTAATCTTCCTAGATCAATATCATTTCCACCAATTTCGTTTCGCATGGGCTTTCGTTGAAAACCACAAATGCAAGGCTAATTCATTTCACCAAATTTTTAGTTGATTTTTATAGATGGCACAATATCGATTGCTAAATCGACTCACCCTTATATGTTCAATTTTAAATTTTTTCCTTTTTTGTGTAAGTGTTTCCAACACCTTAAAGAAATATGTTACTGACAAACTAGACAAATTAACCTTTCCAACGGTATGTCCAACTAAAATATCAAACCCTCAATAATATGATAACCACAGTATATTCACCTCAATTTAAAAAAAGTACGAATAATTGTTTTTGATCTGCTTGACTTGGTCTTTTAAGTATAGGAAACCAATATATGTGACAGCGCATAGAGAAAGGGACCTAAGGGTAATAAAATCAATTTTCACTTTTTCTTCTTTTTTTGATGTGGACAACATCGGAGCATCGAATGAGACCGATCCCATGCCCCAAAAGTGTTCCCTCCCACATATATGCGCGTTTTATGAAAGTGAAGTCGACAATTCTAAGCGAAAATAGAAAGGGACATAATGTTTAAAATGGCTCTCCTGAACAAAACTTTTGATCAACTTTTCACTTTTTTTTTGATGTGGACACCATCGGTGCATCGAATGAGACCGATCCCATGCCCCAAAGGTGTTCCCTCCCAGAGATATGTGCGTTTTATGAAAGTGAAGTCGACGATTCGAAGCGCACATAGAAAGGGACCTAATCTTTAAAATGGCTCTCCTAAACAAAACTGGTTTTTAAACTTAGGTCCCTTTTTATTTTGCGCGTCACATATGCTTTTGTAACCTTTTGTAAGTTTTGAATCATTTATTTATTTTCATGACAATTTCTTTACAAGTAGGATATCTTTACATTAAGGTTATGTCGTTCCTATTCAGAACATAGAGTGTATTTTCAAATTTGTAAAGTGAATCGCTTGATTTAAGGTAAACGTTCGATTGTAGCCACTGCTGATATTGGGAACAGAAGCTTTATGGGTTTAAGGGTGATGCTATATCGAAGACTGTACTTACTCGTCTCGACAGTGTTTCCACCCGATGATTGTCCGTTACTGCTTATTTGTGAAGTCACTTATTCACATCTTACCTTTTATATCTAAATCATATCATATGCACAACCTGTGACTCATCTGTTAGTCTTTAAATCGGTTTCCCATAAAATTCCGTGGCAAGAAAAAATCGGCAAAAAATCTTTCAAAAACCGAACATCTCGGAAAACGTTTGAGCGACTGATTCGCACGATTGCTTTTTAGTTGGTTATAATACAGTATTCTTCCAAAATTGTTTATGGGATTCAAAAAGGACCTTGCTGTCGCCAGTTTAAGTCGAACATGCAACAGGTCAAACATTTATTTAAAATTATTAGCTCGAAAACATTTCGTAGGACAAATGTTGTGCTATAAGTAGACTGGCCTTTCATTTTTAAAAGCATAGTTCAACTAAAAAAGTAACCTCTCTTAATGGAGGTAACTTTTTTATTTGAACTATGCTGTTAGAATAATGAAAGGCCAGTCTGGCAAAAACGTATAGCTCATTACAGTTTGCATTACCAGGTAATGACCTGGCCGCTTTGCATTATTTTCGACTCCAAAATAAAAGATTTAAAAAGTACACAGAGAAAATTAGTTGAAAATTGTTTGGAACTACTAACATTCCGTTGCAAACATAGAATTTCGGTTGCAATCACCAAGTGTTTTTAATCGTAATGGATATTCGGTTTGACATACAAGACAAGATGTTATACACTCGGCATAGAATTTATTAAACCAAAACTGTTAAAATGTGAAAATTATGCGAATAAGTTAACCAAATTGACCAATATTTTGAATACAAATTTATCGAGGGCTATTTTTCAATTTTCTTATCTACTAAGAAGTCCATAGTATTTAATTTTAATATTAGTTTTTTAAGCTAAAAACATTAAATAAAAATGTCAATTCACCGGATAAAGTATTTTTACATAATAAATAAGTAAATTTTTCATATCCAATGCGAATAAATGGTAACTTGTAGGATAAGAACCTGGAGAGTCGACTTGGCATTTATTTGACTAATTTTGAGGTTTTTTCTTCGGCTATTTTGGCCCATTACTCCTCAAGAACGTTTTTATTATATCCTTGGAAGTAATGTTGTCTTTACGTATTTAACGCTCCTGCAAAATGTTCAATGGGGTTAGGGCCAGGTGACTGAGGGGCTAAATTCAGTTAACGTTTAGTTTTATATAGTAACCGCAACTACAGATTTTGCGCTGTGTGCAGCGTATCAATATCCTGCTTGAATCAAAAGTCTTCTCCTTGGCTCAGTTGGTATGCAGTAAAAATTTTATTTTAAAATGTATAAAGGTCTATATTAACCTTTATAAAAATTTTTTTTTCCGAAATAAAAATGTCCTAAAATTCGCTTATATTCGTACTTCTTCTTACGGCTGTAAAAGGCACTTCGACTTTTTGTCACGTGCGTAAGTCAACTTTGATTGCATGGAACTTGGGTCTCCAGTGCTCAATTTTCCAATATATATACTGTTTGGAAAGAACTCATCATATACAATATACAATTCTAAAATTCCAGTCCATTTCTATTTTCACAATATTCAAAGATAATTAAACGTGTACAAATGTCACGTGCATAACCATGGAAACGCCCATACACATATTGTTTCATTTTGGATTTCATAAATGTCGATTTTCCAACTCCGCCATGTTTAACCAGGGGAAAAGATTTTTTTCTTTTTTTTCTCTTTCGACAGACTAACTTCTTGCCTCTAATGCCGAAGATACGGTATCTGCTTTCGTCTGAAAATAAAACATTTTCCCAAAACTCTGGGGCTATTTTTATATACTCATGAGCAAAGTCCATTCGTTTTTCTCGTCTTAATGTCAGATATGTACGAGTATAGTTATTTTGAAAACAAAAAGTTCGAATTTCTTACAAAAACCTAAATCGTCCATATATTTTTAAACTAAGCGTCTAATCGATAAAAGAGCCTTAATTCGTGATCACTAGTACTCTGGGCCAAAAAGTTGCAATTTGTTATATAACATAAATCGTCGATTCTAAACTAGGCGTATGATCACTAGTTTCCTAGGAATTAATATCTTCGAAACTAAGCGGCTAATCGACAAAATGGTATTAATTTTTGATCACTATTTTAATAACGTACTGAACTGAAGAATGGCTTCTACCTATAGTCTTAATAGTTTCACGGATGTATTTTCATTTACTGCATACTTTCAGGACAATTCATCTCTCATCAGCACCAATTTCTTTAGTTTTTAGGACTCATCGCAATTATTGATTAAATAAATCCTATTATTGAATCAAACTAAACATATTCAGACCAAATTTAAACTGTTTTTAATTTAATGCCGATTTATAAACTTTTACGTAGTAAATTATGCCTGCACTTCCCCAAAATATAAGTATATGTGACGCGCAAAATAGAAAGGGACCTAAGGTTAAAAACCAGTTTTGTTCAGGAGAGCCATTTTAAAGATTAGGTCCCTTTCTAAAGGGTGTTTTTTATTGAGGTATAGAACTTCGAATTGAAAAAAAACACAAGAAAATCGTTTTAATGTCCATCAATTTGGCTTTATTGGAAGGATAATTTTATGCCATTAATGTTTAAATATGATTTCGGGCATGTGGCCGCCGCGGCTGGCTCGAATAAAGCCAATTCTACAGGTCCAATTTTCAACCACTTTTTCGAGCATATGGGGCCGTATGTTGGCAATAACGCCACGAATGTTGGCTTCCAAGTCCCCTAACGTGTTTCTGGTTTGTTGGCGTAGACGAGCGACTTCACATATCCCCAAAGAAAATAATCCAATGGTCCATGTTAACCGATCCATGGTTAACCGAATTAATTGCTCTGATGGACGATTATGTCGACCATAAAATGGACGGAGCTTGCGGTGAACTTCGCGAACTGAACCATTACTTTCGAAATAAATTTGCACGATTTGCAAGCGTTGTTCTTTTGTCAACCTGTTCATGATGAAATGGCAAACCAAACTAAATATTAATCACTTGACAGCTGACAAAATGGCCGCCAGTTAAAAAAGTGATGCCAACTTAAAGTTCTATACCCCAATAAAAAACACCCTATATTTGCGCTTATAATCGTCGACTTCACTTTCATAAGACGCGCATATCTCTGGGAGGGTACACTTTTGGGGCATGGGATCGGTCTCATTCGATTCTCAGATGTTGTCCACATCAAAAAAGAAGAAAAAAATGAAAACTGATTTTTTTTACCCTTAGGTCCCTTTCTCTATACGCTGTCACATATTTGTATTAATTCTTTTTCTGAAAGAAAAACGCTAGCCCACTTTATATATATGTTGTTAAAATGTGTAGCAAAAGAGAAACAAGCCAAGAAAGCGTATCAGAAATAAAGTAGACAGTTCAAAACGCCGTTGGCATAAAATTGGTTCATAAATATTTTCCATTTATTTTTTTAATTGCTTTAAAATTAAATGTTCAAGTGTACGAATGTCTAGCTAGTCTATATGATCATAGTATTGTAGACGCAACTATTTGATGGGTCATACAAATGAAACGCATAAAATGTGCTGTTGCCCTAACTGGTGGTTGTGGCAACCCATAGTTTTGCCAAAATTTTTTTTGTTGTAGCCGAATGTTGCTGATGATATCTTAACTTTCATCAGTACCAAACCAAAATAGTCCTATTATTGCTGTTTTAGGCAAATCGTTTAAAGTAATTTATTCAGTGAAAATTGTCCATCATCTTTTTCCTCGACATGACCCTCCCTATGCTTAATAGTATGTACTTTAATTACACTAGTCAACAGTCAAAATGTACTCGGGATGCGATAATTTTTTCTGTGTAGATAACCTTGACATGAGCTCGAAAAACGCAATAAAAAATTTTTTTTTCGTTTGGTTTTTGTTTTATTTATTTTTTTTTAAATGTTAAAAATTTTTTTTTGGTAAATTTGTTTCGTCCGGCATAACTCGGGAACCACTAGCCCGATTTAATTGAATTAAATTTTAAAAAATTTAAAATTACAATTCCCTTAATCTGTTCATATATTGTTTTCCTATACAAGCAACAGTTTCCAAGTTAAAAATGAATATATAAAGGAAAAAACTTATTTTTTGTCTAAAGATTTAAATTTTTTTTTTTTTAAAAAATCCATAAAAATTTGCTCGACATATGCACAACTTTGTCTATGGTGAGGTTTTTTCTTTTTTATTACAAAAAAAATTAAAATTTGTTGGGTGACAAAAATATATGACAAAAATATATGATTTGAAATTCATACCTTTACTCAATTGCGAATAAAAGCGAAACGCGTGCATCGATTTTCATGATCTTTGTCTCATTTTGCTCATAGGTTATGTGACTTTACGTAAAAGTAATAAGATTTGACATTTTTTTTTCATTTTGGATTTTTTATGGATTTTTTATGGATTTTTTAAAAAATAAAATTTTTTTATTGCGTTTTTCGAGCTCATTTCAAGGTTATCTACACAGAAAAAATAATCGCATCCGGAGTACATGAAATTTTTTTCATTTTGTTGAGTAGCGTTATATAAGAAAATAGTTTTTTGACTCTGCTGAAGTTTTTAAATTTAGTAAAACAAGTGGTGAATGTGAACTTTTATATCCAAACAATTTTTTTCTGCAGGTTCGTATTCTTCGTATTTTCTACCGATACTTCAGTTACAAGTACTGAACGTTACAGAGCACCATCTAACATTCCGGTGTACTGATAGCATGCAACCTCAATCATTTTGTTGGCAACAAAATTCGTGTATGGCAACAAATCTGTTATCTGTGGGTACTTTTCAGTTTGATGTGTGACTGTTTTCCTTGTTAATTTCTCTTTCATATTTTTTTCGCACTCTATCTCGTACACAGACTAGATCGTAAATTAAAATTCCATCTTTCGGCTTCTGTTGGAAAACATTCTTACTGTTTTGAAATTCTTCGCACAGAGAACATATTTGTTGCCAAAACCGAATATCTTGATTACCGAATGTTGGTGGCTGCACATAGTATCCATGTATTCTATCGTTACAACCGAATGTTGACTGGGTACACAGCAAATTTTAGTAGAGAAACTGACTTTTTTGGTTGAGAGAAAATAAGTATCGGTAATCATAACAGTTTAAGATGATTATTTGAACTAAAGTTGTACATTTATTCGTTGTTGTTAGAGACTGTTGGTTATACGAGGGCGACCGCAAAAGTAACTGGCCTAACATAAAAAGAACCGTTTTTTTGGAATTATTTTTATTTATTTTTCAACATTATCTCCTTCAAACTCAATACACTTCATCAAACGTTTTTCAAGTTTTTTAATTCCATCCGTAAATAAAAAATTTTCAAGACCTTCAAAATATGCCTCAGTTTCAGCAATAGCCTCGCTATTGGACGAAAATTTTTTGCCACCGAGAATTTTTTTTATATTTGGAAACAAGAAATAATCAGAAGGAACTAAATCTGGACTATATGGTGGATGCGGAGCAATTTCAAATCGTAATTTGGCCAGTTTTTGTTGATATAGAAATGCAGTGTGTGAAGGAGCATTATCTTGATGAAAAAGAACTTTTTTATTCTAAATGCGGTCGTTTTACCTTGATTTCTTCACTCAACCGATCCAATAATGCACAATAATATTCACTATTTATAGTTTTTCCTTTCTCAAGATAATCAATAAATATTATACCCCTTGCATCCCAAAATACTGTGGCCATTACTTTGCCTGCTGACTTAACAGTTTTCGCCTTCTTGGGACCACTTTTACCAGCTTCTATCCATTGTTTTGACTGTTCTTTGCATTCTGGGATGTAGTGATGGATCCATGTTTCATCAACAGTTATGAATCGGCGCAAGAACTCTATTGGATTACGCTGATAAATCGCAAAAAGCTCCTCGGAATTGGTCCAACGGACGATTTTTTGGGGCAAAGTCAACAAACGTGGCACCCATCTTGCGGATAGCTTTTTCATGTGGAGTTCACTATGTAAAATACTCCAAACTTGTTTTTCGTGTATTTTAACAATATCAGCAAGTTCTCTGAGCTTTATTCGTCTATCTTTAGTCACTTCATTAAATATTTTTCTGTTTTCAATAGTAGTAGCAGTTTTCGGTCTTCCAGAGCGTTGTTCATCTTCCGTACTTGAACAACCCATTTGAAATTGTTGAACCCAGTATATCACGGTGGAGTAAGATGGTGCATTATCACCATGAACAAAATCCAATTCATCTTTGATTAATTGTGGCGTATAACCTTTCATATAAAAGTGTTTAATTACCCCACGAAACTCTTTATTTTCTATTCTTCAAAAATTATAAAACTTGTTTACTTCAATTACCTGTAACAAAAAAATAATCATTAAATATTTCGAAAATTTTGACAGATGGCTTATAAAAGATTGCTTTTAAAAAACAAAAAAAATAGTTGTTAGTAAAACAGAAAATGTGCCAGGCCAGTTAGTTTTGCGGTCGCCCTCGTAAGAACTTTTTGTAAATGTCATATTTTACCGCCTTGCAATGGATCAACTGATCAGTAAAATTAATACGTCTTTGGATAGATTTTATGATAAGCATTGCCATGAGTACTCGATCTGAAAAGAATTAATTTAGGTATGTACGAGGGTTTCTATTTATATTTCGGGTCCGGCAATAAAAACACAAAAAATTGTCATTGGAAAGCACTTTTCGGAGCACTTTTTCCACTCTGATTCAGACACCTCCAAAGCATGATTTTTGAACGCTTTAACAGCTGTTTCGGGCGATGAAAACGTTGATCACGCACCGCTGTACCGCTGTAGGTAAATGTACCGCTGTAGGTAAATAAATTCAACATCTTGAGTGGTCAAATAGCTCATCGTTTCAGCTGATGTGTGAGAGCTCGCTTTGTCGTGATGCAAAATGATCCATCATCTCTTATTATCATTCCTCATTTCTTCGAACATTGTTGGCAATGGTTGCATGCCACTCAGAATTGATCGTTCTACGTTCCACTAAAGGCACTGTGGCAACATGGTCGGTTATACGAAAAATACGCAATCATTTGCTTCGATGTACTTCTTCCACAAACAACCTTTGTTGGATTTGGCTCGTTCTGAAAGACCCATACGGTCGATTTCTTTTCATATCATAGATCCATGATTCATCACCTGTGGCAATGTTATACACTGCCTTTGAGCTATCGCAGTAATACTTTTTCAACATCTCTTTGCACCAATCCATACGAGACTTTTTTGAGCTTTCTTCAAATTATGTGGGATCCAACGAGAATACATTTTTTTACGGCCAAATGAACATGCAATATCTTATTGATGATTGTCATACTAATGACCAAGGATGCCTCAATCACACGGTATGTTACATGTCGGTCTTGCTTAATCATTTCACGCACAGCATCGATGGTTTCTGGCGAAGGGACCGAACGGCGTCTGAGTCTGAACTCTTGGTACCAGCGATTAACAGTGGTTTTTGATGATGCTTCATCGCCAAAAGTCGAAACAAGTTGATTTAAACACTCTTGTCTCGATAACCCACGCCGAAAATCGTAAAAAATCATCGCAAAAAAATGTTCACGGATAATTCCATTTTTTGACTGAGATGGATTTTTCAACATACTGTAAACAAAACAATTCGCCCTCAAATGACAAAACGTTTTGAGTGAATGTAAAAATTTCTAATGGAAGTTCCAGTTTGTAACTGGGAACGCTAGTATTGTCAGGACCCGAAATATAAATAGCAAACCTCGTAACACTATTTACTGTCAAACTTTGGATGGCCGTAAAACGGGAAAAATGGTGCGCCAAAAAAAATTGGTTGTTGTTTGCAATAATAAGCGGGCCTATCTATGGCGAAAATTCTGATCAAGTCTCAGCTATGTCGCTAAATTACAGTTAAGCTTACTTCTATATTCTGGAAAAAAAATTATCTGTAGTTCGTTTATTTTATTGGCAGTACATTGGCAGTAGGAAGCAATAATCGTCTAACCCAAGAAACTAAAACTGTCCGATTTTTTTTGTAGTTTTATAATTTTTTTTGGAAATTTCGAAATATGTTTTCGTAGTTAACAAAGATTTTGTTGTGACTAGAATTGATAAAATGTTATAGGGTTAATATGTCGAATTTTTAATTACCAATATTATGTTACAACAGCCAGTTAAACAGGGCGTGGTAAATTCAAAATCTAATCGATTGTCACCTCCAATTAATGGTATCAAAGTACCATGCATATCACAATTGCTTGCTTGTCATAACCGCCAGTTGTCGCAACTAGTAGGAAAACTGAATTCAGTTAGTATAACTGTGCTATTGGCTGTGAATACCGTGATATTATTGTAGCAGTCATCATATGATATTTTGATCAGTGTAACCATTGATACTATGCAAAGTTGGTTATTGCAACAAAAAGTCGGTTTATCCAAACGAATTTTTGTAGTTCGGACCGATTTCCAAATGATTTTTCTCTGTGTGTGGATATCACCCTCTATATTGAAACTAATTATATTTATTTACTGATGTATCTTTTTGTAATATCAAATTTTTATTTTAAAATGCACACACATTTTTGTGTGCCGCATTTTAGCTATTTTTATAATTTGCTGCATCTGTCGTTCGTTTCACTTGCCGTAATTTTATTTATGATAGCTTCGGAATAGCTAAAAATACCCTATACCAACAGGAAGATATTTGAAATTGTCTGCGCCTAATGTCGGTCTGTCTGCCCATCCATTCCTGCCTATAGCCTGTGTGCTCGGATTTTAAAAATATCTCAAAATGTTTTGAGTGTGCAGTCAGTTTTCGATGGTTTTGAAATTATATAAGACATAATTTTTTAGACTTTCATATGATTGGGAGAATTTCTTTTAATATTTTTTGGTTTTTTTTATAAACGGTTCTATGGTGTAATGGTTAGCACTCTGGACTTTGAATCCAGCGATCCGAGTTCAAATCTCGGTAGAACCTTAAAATACAGTGTAGTTGTAGACTATTTTCGAGAAACTATTATCGAAAATGCTCCTATGTGCAGTGGGATTAAAGGAGCATTATTTTAGAAAAAGAAAAAAATTGGTTCGTCCATTAATAGCAAATACGAGGATTGCTTTATAATAGGTGATCCATCTAGGGGTATTTTTTCAGAACAAAAAAAATATAAAAATTCAAACCAATTTGAAAGGACATTTTATGGCATTAATTTTTCAATATAATTTCCTTCAAATGTTGGCCGCAACTACGCCTGAGGGTTCAATTTTGGATGACCCGAGTGAGCATTTCGACCGGTATGGTTTTAACGACACGCGTAATGTTGGCTTCCAAAACCTGATCGTAGCTGGTTTGTCAACATAGACTTTGGACTTTACGTAACCCCAAGGAAAAATGTCTAAAGGTGTGATATTAATCCATCTAGGCGGCCAACTCACCTGTCCAAAATGTGAAATTAGCTGCTTTTCGAAATGACCTCTCAAGAGATCTATTGTTTGAGCAGCTGTATGGCAAGTGACACCGTGCTGTTAAAACCAAGTGTCGTCAAGATTACGGGCTTCAATTTCAGGAAGCATAATATCGATATCATGACGCGATAGCGAGCACCATTCACGTTTACATTCCGGCCATCATCATTTTTGAAAAAATATGCACCAGCATATAAACCGCACCAAACGGTGGTTTTCTCTGGGTCTAATGGCACCTTTTGAACCTCTTCTTGTTGCTCTTCAGTCCAAATTTCAATCAATTTTGTTTATTGACTTTGCTGTTGAGCCAGAGATGGGCCTCATCACTGTACAAAATTTTGGCCGAAAACAGCGGAAACTCGTTTCTCACCGAACGCTCATTTCCATAATACAGTTGCCAACATTTTAAGGTAATTATTTTCAAAAAATAAATGCCATAAAATGTCCTTTCAAATTACCAAAAAAAGATTCCACACTTGATTTGTATTTTTATATTTTTTTTGTTCTGAAAAAATACCCCTAGATCGATCACCCTACATATTTCTGGCCTAGGCAACACTAAGTCTTTCCAGGCGCCATGTGACACATCCATTGGAAAGCTTGACATTTTCTAGCATAAACGTACTCAGAACGTTTTGGCGTACGACCATCATTTGTGTTGTTTACAGTGACTTGAAAAAATCAATTTGGCAAAAAAAATGGAATTAACTCGTGAATATTTTCGTGCGATCAACTTTCGACGTGGATTATCACGACAAGAGTGCATCGATGAACTTAACTCTTTGTATGGCGATAAAGCACCACCCTATAGCACTGTGAAAAAGTGGTTCAATGAATTCAATCGTGGCCGACGCTCGCTCAAAGACGAAGGTTGTCCAAAAACGGCCGAGAACATTGTTGCCGTGCGCGAACTGATAATGCAAGATCGTCATGTGACATACCGTGAGATAGAGGCATCCTTGGGCATTTCTTCCACCAGCATATATTCGATATTGCATGAACACCTGTCCGTAAAAAAGGCTTGTTCTCGTTGGATTCCGCACAATTTGACAATCGCTCAAAAAAAGGTCGTGTCGATTGCTGTAAAGAAATTTTGAAAAAAATACGATCACGGTGCTTTAAAAGACGTTTATATGATCGTCACAGGTGACGAATCATGGATCTATGCGTATGAGCCCGAAACAAAGAAGCAATCGACCGTGTGGGTTTTCGAAGATAAGCTAAATCCAACGAAAGTTGTTCTGTAAGAAGCACTTCTTCGGCAAAACTGGTCATGTGGCGACTAATCCGCTTGAGCAACGTAGGAGGGTCAATTCTGAGTGATACATCACAATTAGTTTGCCTGAAGTCTTCGGAGAAATTCGAAAAACTAGCAAGAGAAGACGAATCATTGTGCACCATGACAATGCTAGCTCTCAAACATCGGCTCAAACCAGCGCCTTTTTGACCGGCCAAAACGTCGAATTGATGGGTCATCCGCCCTGACTTGGCACTTAATGACTTCATTTTATTCCCGCACATCAAGAAAAAAATGCGTGGTCAACAATTTTCGTCGTCTCAATGGGAGTGGAAAAAGTGCTTCGACGATTGGTTTGAGCGCATTCAAAAGTGTATAAATCATGCTAAAGAATACTTTGAAAAACAATAAAACCATTTTTGATAATAAATATTCGCATTTTCATTGTTAGGACAGAAATATATATAGCAGCCCGTATGTAAAGATAGTAAGATTTTCATTATGTCCTACAAACCACCTCAATCTAGAGACCCCTGATAGTTTCTCAGAGGCTAGGGCAGGACCTAAGTCTACGCTAACAATATAAACACTTTGATCAAGACTAAAAACTTTCTAATAAAGTTGAGGGCATTTACGCTGTGGAAAATCCTGTGCATGTTTAGAGTTCCATGGATGGCGCCCACTTATCCTTATCTATCTATTGTAGTTTACAAATATTTTCTGACAAAACGTAGTACCAAGGAATGATTTTATAATGATCGAAGTTGATACCACTAATATAGCTATTTTTTCTAGAGGTTGACTTAGTCCCTCTTTACTGATCAGTACCAATTTCAATACCAACCGCTTTAGAGCTTCCACAAAAACTTCTTCAAAATGTTACTTCGCTACTGTGACCTGTAGTTTAAGCCAGTCTGTCTGGCATGGCTAGATCGTCTAAGATTTTTACGGTGATCGAGAACGACAAAGTGAATATACACTTTATATTATGTTGGAGATTTTATTCACTGTGTGTCTGTATTATTTCTGGCCAAATATTAAAACAAAAAACCGGATTTCTGTGTCAATGTTGGCTATAATGTGAACTGTATTAGACGCATGCGCGTGTACAAAAGCTTTTGTCCACTGACATTTAAAACGGTTCTATGGTGTAATGGTTAGCACTCTGGACTTTGAATCCAGCGATCCGAGTTCAAATCTCGGTAGAACCTTCAATTAATATTACATGATACTGTATATCTTTTAAAATATCGAACGAAAATAATTTATACAGAAACAATTATGATTTGATGAGAACATTGGTGGCGAACACCTTGGACAGGCAATGTTGTAAATATTGCCAGTCCAAGCTGTAAGCTAATTAAAGATAAAGTTTGATCTCAAATTACTGAAGCTCGTTCAATTTTCCGATGAAAATGATACTCGTAATAAGTGAATCTAAAAGATTTCTAAGATCCATTGGCAACTCAATTGGGAGTCCGCTAACGCGATAACTTTACAACATTGTACAGAATATAAAAACGATTTTGCTTACAGAAAACTACGAGGGTTGCTATTTATATTTCGGGTCCGGCAATAACAACACAATAATTTATTATTGGAAACGATTTTGTTGTTTTTCAAAATATGCTCCTTTAAGATCAATACACTTTTGCATGCGCACAAACCAATTTTCGAAGCATTTTTTCCACTCCGATTGAGACACCTTCAAATCATGACTTTTGAACACTTCAACAGCTGCTTCGGGCGATGAAAAACGTTGACCACGCATTTTTTTCCTGATGCTAGGGAATAAGAAGAAGTCATTGGGTGCCAAATCAGAGCTGTGCAATGAATGGCCCATCAATTTGACATCTTGAGTGGTCAAGTAGCTCATCGTTTCAGCTGATGTGTGAAAGCTCGCATTGTCGAGATGCAAAATGATCCGTCTTCTCTTGTTGGCAAACAGATGGTTGTATACCACTCAGTATTGACCGTCCTACGTTTCACTAAAGGCACTGTGGCAACATGGCCGGTTATACCGCAAAAACGCAATCATTTGCATCGGTGTACTTCTTCCACCGACAACTTTTGCTGGATTCGGCTCGTCTTGATAGACCCATACCGTCGATTACCGTTTTATTTCGGGTTCATATGCATAGATCTATGATTCGTCACCTGTGACCGTTCAACATGTTTTCGTACTCTTCCACCATTTGAAGCATCTTCTGGCAAAATTCCAAGCGAATCGGGAAGTCTGCGGCGTTCAGTTTGTTGGTCATTTGAATTTTATATGGGAATAAGTCCAAATCTTTGTACATAATTGACTGCAATGACTGTCTGCTTATACCCATTTGAGCCGATAAGCTACTTGTCGAAAATCTTGGATTGTTGGCAGCAGCTACAGCAGCGCTTGTTTCCATTTATGAAAGAGGAATTAATCCACAAGCTAATAAGATCAGGTTTGTTTCCTCAGAAGTGAAGGGTTTCGATGGTAAGGTCTTCTGTTGACTGCCCTATGCTTGGCAAAGTTGTTAACTAGTCTCATTATGGTGCATCTGCTCGGAGGATTGCCGCTAAACGTACGCCAATACTCTATTTGAACCGAAACATGGGACTCCAGTGCGTGATAGCGGCGGACAATCCAAATCCTTGTTTCAGTGTCCCAAACGTAGAAAAAAAGTATACTTAAAGATTGTTGGTTGTGGTACAACAATATTATGATCTTCACAACAATAGTATGATCCATATACAACCATATTAGAATCATCACAACCTTACTATGATCCTCACAACAATAGTATGGTTTACATATAACCATACTATGATCCCCACAGCCATAGTATGATTCACACTCAACCATACTTCGATCTCCACAATCATATTATGAGCCTAACAACCATAGTATGTTTCACATACAACCATAGTCTGATCTTCACAACCCTAGCATGATTTACACGCAACTATGTTATGAACCCTACAACCATAGTGTGATCACTAACAATTATACTATGATTCCCAAAACTATTTATTAGAATTGGGCTAAGTTGTAAACAATTGATTTGAATTGTGAAAATTATTTGAAAATAATGTGTGTTTATTTAATATTAGATAAAATCAGTTTAAAAAAAGTAAGCGTTTTTTTAAAAATATTTCAGTTAAATCCAAATCCAAAGCAGTTGGAAAAATTTCAATTTTCATATTAAATACTATTATTCCATTAAATCCGTAACAATAACATTATTCTAAAAAGATTAGCTAAATGAAGAAAAATTACAATCATACAGTATGATTGCCGTAATCATATTATAGTTAACATGAAACTAAAAAAAAACCTTTTGTCGCACCAACCTTATTTATATCGTAGCTACAACCACACTTTCATTTTTAAAATTAACAATAGTACTATTGTTGCATTTCGACAATATTAATATTGCGACAATCATACTATTGTCGAAATTAAATTCGAAAAACAATAGTATGATTGCGACGAACATACTTTTATCGCAGAGAACATAATATTGTTGCCGTGACAATAGAGTAACCATATCTTTTCTCTGCATGCAGTTATCCTGTTTTGTTAAATCTTAAATTCCTTCTGCAAAATAATTCACCAGATTCATTAGATAAAAAAAAAGTTTTTACATTCTTTTTTGTAGCGGCTTTCATCAGCCACCATGTGCATAAAGCCAATGAATTTTATAAAATGTTTACATTTCGCTTCTCTCGCTTAGCTCGTTTAACAACACTGTTCGTTTAACAACAATGTTCTGCAAAAAATTAAGGTTCGAGCCCTCCTTTAGACAAAACTAACTTATCCTTATGTAAAATGACCCCCTAATCCGAATTGAGTACGTTTCCATCCATTATGTTTTTTTTTTTTATCATATTTCATTAATTTATAAAGGGGGGCGAGTATTTTGCGCAAAAACTAGTGGGACAGCTCCAGAGTTTGGGTACAATAAGCAGTTAAAATTTTTACAGGAAACAAACTATATTTTATTTTGTTTTCGTTGTTACTTGCACAATTTTTATAAGTTATGTTTATATGAAAGTCGCAAGTTAATAATGTTGAGAATTGCCGAAGTTTTAGTCAAATTAATGAAAAAAGTCAGAAAAATTTCTTGTTTACTATATCTCGAAAACTTTACATGATGGGGCAAACCGGACACTCAATTCGTATTTAGGAGATCAGTTTCATCCAAATGAGGATTTTGTTCCAGAACATTGTAATGGAGTAACACTAGAACACGCCTATTGTAAATTAGAGTTTTTGGCTATAAGGGGAATAGTATCCCTTAAGGGTACTAAAATTAACTCTGAACAAAGTACACTTTTCACTAATTGCTTAATTTATCTTTATTGTTTGTTGACAAACCCTGGTTTATTTTGGGATCGTTAGCAGAGACGCATTTAACATAATCCCAACCATCCAACCAAAAATTCCGTTTTTAACACAGTGCAACACACTTATTTCCGTTTTTTTAACGGCGGCTGAAAGTACGAAACTACTAAACTAAAGTAGTCCCACGACAGCCGGTTCTGTGGACCGGATTGATCTAAAGAACAATTCTTTTGCCACGGGCTGTCACCCCGGCACACGGTCGCCGCTACAAAAACAACAAAACTAGATTTTTGGCATAATACGTTTTGCCAATTTGGCATCGTTAATCTTTTGGCTCAAAGTGGATGTTTAGCATTTTTTTACTTTGAAACGGCTATATCTCGGTAAGCCGAACGCATTATCTTTATAGTGTCTTTAGCAAAGTAAAAGCTATTGAATGGAAAAAAGAAAAACAAGCTTAACCAAAAAAATCCATCTTCTACTTCCTTTTGATCACAAAAATTTTTCACCTTTTTTGGTAAATAACTTGGCTAAACATCCGAAAGTATGTTTTGACAACAAATCTAACAAATGTTTTTCCATTACTTTTAAAGCTATCATTACAAAAAAAATATGATTTATGGTTTTTACCACAAGCATAATAAAAATAATTTATTCTTGTGCACTTGGTATTTTCAATATTTAAATTTTAAATGCTTTTCTGCTTTTTCAAAATGTTTTGTTTTTCACTCTAAATTTTTATTAAGCTTGTCACAAAAAACTCGCTTAATATCTACGAGGGCTGCTATATATATTTCTGGCTTAGTTATGAAAATGCGAATATTTATCATATAAATTGGTTTTATTGTTTTTCAAAGTATTCTCCAGCATGATTTATACACTTTTACAGCGGATTTCTGTGAATTCTTGATTTACCGGCTTTGATGACATGCAGTGTTCGGACAGAGCGTGGGCGACCGGTAGCCGTCTTTAACATCTCCAGTCTCCTCAAACAGTTTTATGTATCGGTAGACGAACATGCAGCTAATCCCTAGTGTCCGGAGCATTTTGAAAATATCGTTTTTTATCATTTCGCACTTGAAAAACGCTATTACAGCGATACGGTTCTCATTATCTGAAAGTTGAAACAATTTTAAAATCCCGTTACAGACTAACGCTATTGAGGGTAGCTTTCAAAACCCAATTAACATTAACGGGGTATGTTCAGTTCTACTATTGAAATGGGTGTGTTCAATGTTGTAACTGTATATATGTCCCCACTAAGTACTTATATAAGTACACTACAGATCGAATTCGTTTTTTGCCCGTACTGCCTGTATATGGAATCGACTTTCGACAAATGTATTTCCCACCAATTACGACATCCAGAACATCCCCTGAGCGATGGTAAATAAAAAAAATTCAGAATATTTTGTTATGAATGCAAATTTTTTAAAAATTTAAGCGATAATTACAACAAACATTACTGCCGAAAGAGAAATATTGTCTGCCAAAGGTTCTCCCAGCTATTGGTTACCAGACTGGTTTTAAATAAGTCGTTGCCATCGAGACAACTACACGCAAAGAAAATATATGGTTACTATATGGTCACGGCAACAATAATATGTGCTCTGCAATAAAAGTATGTTCGTCGCAACCATAGTATTGTTTTTTGAATTTCATGTTGACAATAGTATGATTGCGACAATATTAATACTGTTGAAATGTAACAATAGTATTATTGCCAAAGTTAAAAATGAAACTATAGTTGCTGCAACAATATATATATGGTTGGTGCGACAAAAGTATTGTTTTTTGGGTTTTATGTTAACAATAATAAGATTACAGCAATCATACTGTATGATTGTAATTTTTCTTAATTTGAATATGGGCTTTACAACAATGTTATTAGTACGAATCTTATGAAATAATAATGGAAATTCAAATTTTCCAAAAAAATTGATTTGGTTTTGTTTAACTGAAATGTTTTTAATAAAAACGCTTACGGTTTTTTAAATTGAATTTTTCTTTTGTTTAATAAACACTCCTATTATTTTAAATTTAATGTATTTTTAATTTATTTACTTAATAATATTCTCTATTGTTGACAGCATAAACCAATCCTAATAAATAATTTTGAGGACCATATTATGGTTGAGTGGGATCATACTGTGGTTGCGTGTGAACCATACTATTGTTAGGTTCATACTTTGGTTGTATGTCAAATATACTTTTATTGTGAGGATCATAATATTGTTGTGGGGTTCATAGTATGGTTGAGTGTGAATCATACTATGTTTGTGGTGATCATAGTATGGTTAAGTGTGAATCCTACTATGGTTGTGAGGATCATAGTATGGTTGAGTGTGAATCATACAATGGTTGTGAGGGTCATACTATGTTTGTGTGTGAATCATACTATATTGTGAGGATCATAATATTGTTGTGCCACAACCATATATCTAACAATAGTATGATGCCCTGCTAATATTGTCACCCCAACCATACTTTTTTTCTACGTGTATTAGAACTGGAAAAACCATAAGGTGAACACTTTCAACTTCCACGTTTTCCAATGGTAACGACAGATGGGCTCATAAAATTTAAAGAACTCTAATTCCCAATTGCATAAGCATTTGCAATCAATTTTCAAACAATCAAAGACAAACGATGAGATTTTGCAGTCTAGACGTGGAAAATTAATGATTTTTTATTAAACAACTGCGCACTTCCTCGCACGATGGATTGTATTTGTATTTCAAAAATAGCTGTATGACTCTAACTTATTCTCGTTATATCGCAATAAAAAATAAATATCAGAATTATTTAAGGAAATTATCGAACTATTGAACATATTTCTGGGCAAAACAAAGTTTGGCGGGTCAGCAAGTACTTTAATAAATGCATTACTTTTTTTTATCGCATTTTATGCTTATCTACTTTGATTAGTACATTTTTTACTAAATTCAAGTAGACAATATAATATTAAAAAAAAATAGACTTATCTTTATATTTGGAAAACTCTGTCGGTAACTATGTCATTCGTCGTAGAATGACTAAATTTATTTAATGCTATTGTTTGCATTTACAAAAGATGCCTTTCAAAGTTAAAAAAATATATTACATAAATTACTTAGTAGGGACATAAATACTGTTACAACATTGAACACACCCATTTCAATTGTAGAACTCATCATACCCCGTTAATGTCATATGGGTTTTGAAATCTAACCTCAATAGCGTTAGTCTGTAACGGGATTTTGAAATTGTTTCAACTTGGAGTGGTCAGCTAATGAGAACAGCTTTTCAAGTGTGAAATGAAAAAAAACGATATTTTAAAAACGCTCCGGCCACTAGGGAATAGCCGCATGTTCGTCTACCGATGCATACAACTGTTTGTGGAGACTGAAGATGTAAAAGACCGCCACTGGTCGGGCCGCCCACGAACTGTTCGAACACCACATGCCATCAAAGCCGTTAAATCAAGAATTCGCAGAAATCCGCTCCGAAAACAGAAAATCATGGCCCGTGAGATGAATATCACGCAAAAGTCCATGAGTCGAATCATTAAAAAAAGACTTCAAACGACGTACCGGACGTAAAAAAATATAATTGAAAAATGCCAACTTCTTTTGGTGAATCACGCTGATAACTTGCACAGAAAAATGTTGTTCACCGATGAAAAAATTTTCACCGTTCAGGAAAAAATTTAACAAGCAAAATGATAGAGTGTTTGTGCGGTCATCTAAGGAAGCATCTGAACTGATCCCAAGGGTGGAAAAGTATCATAACCCAGCTTCAGTCATGGTTTGGTGGGGTGTCTCTTACTATGGGATTACTGACCTGCATTTCTGCGAACAAGGAGTCAAAACATCGGCCAAAGTTTACCAAGAAAGCGTTTTGGATGCTGTTGTGAAGCCTCTTAACAATTCCCTGTTCCAAAACCAGCCATGGACTTTCCAACAGGCCCATAAGGCTAAAAATTCCCAGGCCTGGCTTCGAAACAATTTGCCAGCGTTCATTTTCTCTGAAGAATGACCCTCAGGCAGTCCAGATTTGAACCCATTGGATTACAAATTGTGGACGGTTTTAGAGGACGAGGTTTGTCACAAACGATACTTCAACATTGGATGTCTTAAGAATGGTTTGGTTCGAGCTGTGGCCAATTTTCCAATGGAGGAGCTTCGTGCAGCTATTGAGGATTGGCCAGTGCGACTTAAGGCGTGTGTAAAGGCAAAAGGCGGACATTTCGCATAAGTAGATTCTTTTTGGATACAATTATTCATCAATAGATATATTAAAAAATATTTGGTCCAAAAACATTCATTAGTTTTTATTTTACAGCATAAAACGTGTGCAACAGTATTTATGTCCCTACTCAGTATATTCTATAGATTTTTTATTTTCAATTTTTTTTAACACTCCTGTAAGTTAATTCCTCCTCTATCTATATTTGTTTAAATGAGAATTATAACCCCTCTAATGAATATGGTTCACCTTTAAGCCCACCTCTCTGGGGTTTAAAAAACGGTTTAGTTCACGCCTGTTTCAACGGTTCTATGGTGTAATGGTTAGCACTCTGGACTTTGAATCCAGCGATCCGAGTTCAAATCTCGGTAGAACCTTGTAGATACTGTTAAACAATATATTTTTTTATTTTATATAATTTTTGTTTAATAAAAACAAGAGTGAATTAATGCCTTAAAGATAACACTAATGGCTATGTTTAGTTCTCTAAGTGGGGTGATTTATGCCTTTGTTTTATAAGTAGAACGCCGATGTTTACTGTGTCATCCAAATCTACAAATGAAGTAAACAGACAGACAGAGACACACACATTGTGAGTGACGTGTGCTATTAATAATTTTGATAGTATTCATGCCCACTTCGTGTGTGCTTGAATGCGAATAGGCTCTTGCCAACTAACTTTTATGCTGTTCTGTGGTGCGGTGGTTAGCGCCGTGGTGTTAACAACCGGCCTGTTCTAAGTTCAAATCCGAAGAAGATTGTTTATATTTTTGTTGTTGTTAATTTTTATAACTTTTTTTAATTTTTTGTTTATTTTATTAGTCACATCTTTTGTGTGTTACTCGTATTAGGGGTGTTTCAGTAAGAATGCACGTTTTTCAGTTTACCCTGCACCACTCTGTGCAACAGTGCATTAAAGGTTACTTTCAAGGCAGGTGGCTAGACCCACCTTTAAGTATACCGATCGATGTATAAGCACCTGCTGATTTAACAATGTTTGTCTGATCTGATCTGTCCATTTAAATTCTGTAATCAAACTTTAGGTCGCAATTTTTGTCCGATAAAACTTACAGAAGTAAGTTTTTTGGACTAAGGACGGACGTTTTTCAAAATCAAGAAAATCGGTTCATATTTAGATATAGCTCCCACATATAATGGGCTATCCATCGCGAGGTATTTTTTCAGAACAAAAAAGAAATATAAAAATTCAAATCAAGTGTGGAATCTTTTTTGGTAATTTGAAAGACCATTTTATGGCATTTATTTTTTGAAAATAATTTCCTCCAAATGTTGGCCGCAACTACGCCTCCAAATCTGAGGGTCCAATTTTGGATGACTCGTTCGAGCATTTCGACCGGTATGGCTTTAATGACACGCGTAATGTTGGCTTTCAAAACCTTGTATGTAGCTGGTTTGTCAACATAGACTTTGGACTTTACGAAACCCCAAAGAAAAATGTCTAAAGTTGTGATATCACTCGACCTAGGCGGTCAACTCACCTGTACAGAACGTGAAATTAGCTGCTTTTCGAAATGACCTCTCAATAGATCCATTGTTTGAGCAGCTGTATGGTAAGTGGCAGCGTCCTGTGGAAACCAAGTGTCATTAAGATTACGGGCTTCAATTTTAGGTAGCATAAAGATCGATGTCATGGCGTGATAGCGAGCACTATTCACGGTTAGGTTCCGGCCATCATTGTTTCTGAAAAAATATGCACCGATGATTCCACCAGCTTATAAACCGCACCAAACCGTGGCTTTCTCTGGGTATAATGGCACCTCTTGAACTTCTTTTTGTTGCTCTTGAGCCCAAATGCGGCAATTTTGTTTATTGACTTTGCCGTTGAGCCAGAAATGGGCCTCATCACTGAACAAAATTTTGGTCGAAAACAGCGAATCTTCCCGTTTTTCATCGAATGTCCATTTCCATAAAACAGTTGCCAACATTTTAAGGTAATTATTTTAAAAAAATAAATGCCATAAAATGTCCTTTCAAATTACCAATAAATATTCCACGCTTGATTTGAATTTTTATATTTGTTTTTGTTCTGAAAAAAACCTCTATATGGATCACCCTATAAAAATAATTCGTGGAACCGGTTCTACGTAAAATCCATCTAATAAATTAACGTATTCCGCTTAAATTAGCAGGAAAACCGGTTAAACAAAAAATAAAGAATGTACCCAGTTTACCAGTAACAGGGTGACTAATTCGACGAACAAATTGGAAACCAGTTAGAAAATAGGAGAGAGATAAAATACAGGGTAAGCTGATAAACAAAACAAAATTCAATTGGGAAGTGTTACATAAAAACTAAACATTTGATTAATCGGTTTGTAAAAATAACCGGTATATTTTACGACAGCCCCCAAAATTTTCTTTTTTTTTATTAATATTTAATACTGTTTAATGGTACCGCATTAATGGTCGAACACAGTAGACCCAAGCCAATGTTTCTAAATCTTTTGTTAGTATCACCATGACACTTGACCCTTTTTTTCTTGGGAAATGGCAAAAAACGCTTTCCATTTAGGAAGACATCCGCCCCAAGACATTTTTGTCATGACATTCCTGTGCCAACATTTATTTCAACTACCGCAATTTGTTGTCAATATCCTGCAAGTCTTTCCTTTTCATATCCGTTTTTTGTTCCATACACATACACAGACACACGTACACATTCAAAAGATAAACTAAAACCATTCACTCAGTGTCAATTACAGTATGTTTCGAGATTTCAAGCAAAGAAAAAATGAAGCTTCTTTTTGTGTCCATGTCCCCAAACGTTTTTTTTTTCTCGAAATCCTGTAAGAACTTATGTATAAGGATATATATGTATGAGTATGTACATGTAAGTATGTTTAGACGTGTCTTTACTTATATACACCTAATTTATGTTTGTACGTACTTATATATTTATTTAGTAACTATAGCATCATTTAAAATTCATAAATACATATGAAATGATTGATGATGTTGCCACTTAATACTTGTACTCGGTATGGGCAACTTTAAGAGGAAGGAAACGTTTTGGGTTTTTATCTTTCATCTTTAACGGGGGAGGTGAGAAAGAGTGTAGATGGAAAATATGCAGAATAAGTGCAGTATTAAAGGTATGGACAGATTTGTAGCTACATTAGTTGTTATAAGACGTGGTCTTTTCTTTTCCAGTCTGAACAATTAAGAGATGGGCTTGACTATGAGATACCCTACAACACTTTGTTATTAAGAAGATTCCGCTCCGTTGGACCAGTTTGGGCATATTCGTAGTTTATGTCTTTCAGAATGGGAGGGACATATTTCATCCCGACTTCATGATATGGCCCATAATAGATCGCACTTAATTCGCTATGCTTTATTTAAGCTAGGTCGAATTGAAAATGTATCCAGTAACAATTAAAAGATGGGCTTGACTATGAGATACCCCACAACACTTTGTTATTCAGAAGATTCCGCTCCGTTGGACCAGTTTGGGCATATTCGTAGTTTATGTCTTTCAGAATGGGAGGGACATATTTCATCCCGACTTCATGATATGGCCCATAATAGATCGCACTTAACTCACTATGCTTTATTTAGGCTAGGTCGAATTGAAAATGTATCCAGTTTAGTCGAGGCTTCAAATCGAATAATCAAATTGTATGGAGGCTATATCTTATGGCTTAAGTGCCTCTTAACATTCTTTGCGAAATTTGGTGGCACTTGTATGTCATTTCTGGCTTCTACAGATGGAAGACTTAAAATCCGGAGTAACTATTTTGTAGAAACTATTCAAGAACACCGATGGGTAAGTCAAATTTCACCATAATTGGGCATTGATCGCGATACAATCCCACGACAGTCGGTTCTATGCACCGGATTGACCGAAGCAGCCATTCTTCGGCCAAGGGCTGTCACCTGCGGCACCTTGTGTGCCGCTACAACTCATAACGCTCCAGGCGAGCTTTGATCGGCTGTAAAGTGTAGCTTCTTAAGCTGCACATTCTGAAATTGGAAAGTATCTTCGTATGTGGCCTTTTTGACCGATATGATACAGTTACATGATGGGATTTTAATTTTTAGTTTTCTAGAGCTGCAGGACGACAAATCGGATGAAATCATTGTGTGGAGGCTATTCCAAAACGATATACTGATATGGTCTATTTTCCCCAAATAAATCGGAAGAACTCATTGTGTGGAGGCTACTCCAAAACGTAAACTGATATGGTATATTTTCGCCCGAATATGGATTTATAAAAGCGCAGGTCGCATGTATGACCGCTTTTGATGGAACATAGTACATTGTTCAAGTTATTGGTCAAGGACGAGTCCTGTTAAAAATGCGTCCACAAGGAGACCATGTTTTTTTAATATACTACAAACCATTTTCCCGATTTTAAAACCTGTACTTTACGATCAAGATATAATCAACTCTAATAAAATTGGACTTTACCGGTCCAGGTTGTCAAACAACCATCATTACAAAGAATCCTCTCATTTTGAGGTCTTGCAGCTCTGAAATTAAAATTAAGAAATTCTGTTTAAAATGCAGAAATTCTATTTTAAAATGCAAGAAAATCCATTGAAAATTCAGAAATTCTGTTTAAAATTCAGAAAACTTTAATTGAAGTTAGAAAAATGCAATGAAATTCAAAATACAACATTAGAATTCAAAAGATTTTATTCGAAATTCAGAATAGGTTAAAAACTCTAGGACTGGGTCACGTCTGAAAAAGTCAAGCAATCCTGAACATAAAACGCAATTTCTCATGGAACTATTACAGATATGAATCTGAAATTTGGCCATAGTAATAAACACTTAAAGAACATTTTCGCAGTTTGAAATCAATGACTAGGAATTTAAACTCGTATTCCAAAGTAAGCTTAAGTATATTATTGAAAAACTTGCAGCGTCTCGTGGCACTCGTTCGCACAACCCTGAACTTAAAACGACAATATCTCTGATGTTGGCACGGACCAAGACACACCCCTGGAGAAAAGGGGCCGGAGCCACACCCCTTTAAAAATCGCATTTTATGGCCATTTATGTTATACAATCGGTCTATACTTGGCACCTCCCACACACTCTGAACTTAAATAGACAATATTCATTAACTAATTGAGATAAAGCGATGATATTTGGAACATAAGCTGGAGAAAAAGTGGGCAGTGCCACACCCACTTTAAAAAATCCCATTAGTACTAATCCGATGTTAATAAAATTTTCACAGAATCAATGCTTATCATATTATTGTAGATAATATTGTGTTTAAATTGGACAAAGAGTGTGGCACTGCCCATAAAAATTTAATTTTGAAAGGCTATACCAATATGACGATTTAGAGAAACATACCTAGAATAGAGGCCGCAGCCACGCCCCTTGAAAAAAGTTAATATTTAACCGGAGGGTTTAATCAATAACAGAGGGTATATATCGAAGGAAACATACATAGAAAAGAGGCCGGTGCCACGCCCCTTGAAAAAAGTTAAACCGGAGGGTTTAATTAATCACGGAGGGTTCGGCTTTGGTACAGCCGAACATAAATTTTTCACTTGCTTCATATTTAAATGTACTCCATTAGAAGACCAAAGACAGAAAAATTTAGACCGATGCTTAAAACAGTAAAGATTTCATAGCATACTGAATTCAAAATTTCTTTTTAGGGTTTCACTTTAATGTGGGCACGGGACTAAGAAGGACCCAATTGCATCAACGTCTGTGTGAACAGGTAAGTTTTATCCAAGCACTTTTCTAAAGCTCGCTTTTAGCCACTATCTAGTATCATTACGCAGAGAAAAATACTTTTACGATATGATCAAGGCAACAATAATATGTTCGCTGCAATAAAAGTATGTTTGTGGCAACCATAGTATTGTATTTTAGGTTTTGTTTTCAATTTCATTTTGACCATAGCATGATTTCGTTTATATTAATATTGTTTAAAATGTAACAGTAGCATTATTGCCAAAATTTAGAAATGAAAATATAGTTGGGGCAACAAAAAAATTATGGTAGTGTGTGAACCATAATATGGTTGCGGGGATCATAGTATGGTTGTGTGGGAATATTATGGCTGTGTAGGATCATAGCACGGTTATCGGAAGCATAATATGTTTGCTTGACTTTTAATATGGTTTGTGGAATTATAGTTTTGTTATTTAGTGAGTATATGGCTGTGTTGGATAAAACTCTCATTGTATTATAATAGCTTGAACCATATTATGATCAGAGTACAACATTTTTGTATGGTTGCCGCAACCATAAACCCAACATTAATATGATGTTCTTCAAAAAATGTCGCCCTAACCATAATTTTTGTCATCGCGATATTACACCGTCCGCAGTAAAGGATATAGAAACACTCGGTCCGACTTGTAAAAATTTTTCTATATCCCTCTTATTCATAAAAAAAAATCTTCATAAAACAAGTTAAAAATTTAGTGTCGAACATGGCCAACATATATATACCCTACACCACTTTGCTCTTCAGAGGATTACTCGTAAACACCTCTCTCTGGGGCTTAGTCAAGGACCCATTATGTTAGAGTTATTTATTTGTCCCTCATAACGTACCATACATAATTTGAGTGTAATGGGGTTAAGCTAAAGGACGTCGAATTGGGAAGCACCTTTTTATAACGGCTTTTCAAAAATTGTGGGCCGATATTGCTCAATTTTACTGGACATGGGTATTAGTCGCTCGTAAAGCTCCATGCGATTTTTTTTTAAGGAATCGACAGAAAAATGTGACTTCTTTAGCTGCCAATTCTAAAGTCTGGAAAGACCTTTGTGTGGGTACTGTGGGGAAATATAGATCTATGTCGTCCGGTTTCACCTTATTTAATAAATGGTCACTCAAAACGTACCATTCAAAATGTGGTCGTGACCGGGTGTAATATGTGGCTTCTTGGTTTGTAGGACCTTAAATCGGGAGGGATCTTTGTGTGGAACCTATTCGAAAACATGACCGATATGGTTTAATTTTACCAGAAATATTTGTTGGTCCCTCGTAATCCTCTGATCGAAATTTGGTCGGAATCGGGTGTAATATGAAGCTTTTTGTAGCTGTAGGTTCTGAAATCGGAAAGGTCCTTTGTAAGGGGGCCACACGAAAATATGGACCTTCGTGTATTACCACATTCAATAAATGGTCGCTCATAAGGTACCATACAAAATTTGGGGGTGCTCGGGTGTAATTTGTGCAGCTGCAGAAATTTAAATCGAAAGGGACCCTTGTGTGGGATCTATTCGAAAACTTGGAGCGACATGAAAGAATTTCACCAGAGATTGGTGTTGGTTGATACTCTGTGCGAAATTTCGTTGGAATCGGGTGTAATATGAGGTTTTTAGAGTAGTAGGATCTGATATCGGGAAAAACCTATGAATGTTGTGAAAGTATGGGCCGATGTGGACCAATTTTAATAGGGTTATCTCTTGTCCTTAACATGAAGAACGTACGAAATTGGTTCATAAGTGCGACCTGTACTTTGGTTACAAATAGAGAAGGACAGACGAACGGACATCGTTCAATGGAGTCAGATAGTGACTCTCCATCTTAAAGGAATGGAGTAAACCTATTCCTTTAAGATGTTGCAAACATCAGCTCTTAGTCATAATACCCTGTGGTGTAGGGTATTAAAGGACATTTCCGCCAGCCTAGAAAACAAGCAAACAAAAGATTTATCAAACTTGACAAACCATTATGAGACACTGTGCCACACGGAAGTTGTTGAAAGAACTATACATTTTATAAAATGTGCACCAGAGCGGACATTAAAGATAAACACTACAAAATACTTTTACTTAAAGCAACTTCAAAAGTACTTTGTAACTTAATTAAGCTAAAATTTTGCCAACATATTTGTTTAAAATATAATATCATGCAGCTAATTTTAAATTTTGTTCAAACTGTTGCACATTACCCACATATCCTTGCTGGCGTATCCTGCCCAACACCCACAAAATGCTAATTAATCATGCAGGACAAGTGCGGCCTCTGCAACATATAAAACCTTTACTTGTCCTCTGTGCTCATGTCGACATAAAATAAACTGGGATTTTTATACATTAATTAGGTTTCTATTACACTAAATGAAATTTGAAATTACAGGACACTATCGGTCGGTCGGTTCAGGCAACACGTTGCCATACTACACAAGACTAGCCTCCTGCAGTACAAACTCGATACATGTGCAACAGATACAAGCGGTCTACAAGTGGACTATCTCTTTTGCCAGAAGCACAGTGGGATTTACAATAAAAGTTAACCAAAAATCTTAAACTATGGATATAGTCAAAAAAAAAACAAACACTGTTTGAAATATACTTAAGGACTTTAAACCAACTTATCACCTATACATATGGGTCATTTTATGTCAAGTGATAGCTATTTATCAAATTCAAAAATTAAAAAATATGTTAATTTTTTTCGCAAAATCATTTTTTCCAAAAGCGGCCAATTTTTTTGTTCTCAAAAGAACGCTTATGTATTTTTCTTTAAGAGCTTTATGGTCTCGTAGTGGGATGCGACCTTTTCATATATCAAAAAAAATGTTTTGTAACTTAAAACAACGTTTTGTTAATTTTTAGCATATGTACTAAGTACGAGGGCGACCGCAAAACTAACTGGCCTGGCACATTTTCTGTTTTACTAGCAACTTTTTTTTGTTTTTTAAAAGCAATCTTTTATAAGCCATCTGTCAAAATTTCCGAAATATTTAATGATTATTTTCTTTGTTACAGGTGATTGAAGTAAACAAGTTTTATAATTTTTGAAAAATGGAAAATAAAGAGTTTCGTGCGGTAATTAAACACTTTTATATGAAAGGTTATACGCCACAATTACTCAAAGATGAATTGGACTCTGTTCATGGTAATAATGCACCATCATACTCCACCGTGAAATCCTGAATTCAACAATTTAAAATGGGTCGTTCAAGTACGGAAGATGAACAACGCTCTGGAAGACCGAAAACTGCTACTACTATTGAAAACATTAGAAAAATATTTAATGAAGTGACTAAAGATAGACGACTAAAGCTCAGAGAACTTGCTGATATTGTTAAAATACACGAAAAACAAGTTTGGAGTATTTTACATGATGAACTCCACATTAAAAAGCTATCCGCAAGATGGGTGCCGCGTTTGTTGACTTTGCCCCAAAAAATCGTCCGTTGGACCAATTGCGAGGAGCTTTTAGCGATTTATCAGCGTAATTCAATAGAGTTCTTGCGCCGATTCATAACTGTTGATGAAACATGGATCCATCACTACATCCAGAATGCAAAGAACAGTCAAAACAATGGATAGAAGCTGGTAAAAGTGGTCCCAAGAAGGCGAAAACTGTTAAGTCAGCAGGAAAAGTAATGGCCACAGTATTTTGGGATGCAAGGGGTATAATATTTATTGATTATCTTGAGATAGGAAAAACTATAAATAGTGAATATTATTGTGCATTATTGGATCGGTTGAGTGAAGAAATCAAGATAAAACGACCGCATTTAGAAAAAAATGTTCTTTTTCATCAAGATAATGCTCCTTCACACACAGCATTTTTAACTCAACAAAAACTGGCCGAATTACGATTTGAAATTGCTCCGCATCCACCATATAGTCCAGATTTAGCTCCTTCTGATATTTTCTTGTTTCCAAATTTAAAAAAATTTCTCGTTGGGTAAAAATTTTCGTCCAATAGCGAGGTTATTGCTGAAACTGATGCATATTTTGAAGGTCTTGAAAAATCTTATTTTTCGGATGGAATTAAAAAACTTGAAAAACGGTTAATGAAGTGTATTGAGTTGGAGGAGATTATGTTGAAAAATAAATAACAATAATTCAAAAAAAAACGGTTCTTTTTATGTTAGGCCAGTTACTTTTGCGGTCGCCCTCGTAGGGACATAAATACTGTTCCACACGTTTTATGCTGTAAAATAAAAAGTACTGAATGTTTTTGGACCAAATATTTTTCAATATATTAACTGATGTATAATGTATCCAAAAAGAATCTACTTTTTCGAAATGTCCGCCTTTAGCCTTTACACGCGCCTTAAGTCGCACTGGCCAATCGTCAATAGCTGCACGAGTCTCGTCCATTGGAAAATTGGCCACAGCTCGAACCAAAGCCAAAGTCTTAAGAGATCCAATGTTAGGGGATCTTTTGTGACAAACCTTATCCTCTTAAACCGTCAATAATTTGTAATCCAATGGGTTCAAATCTGGACTGCCTGAGGGCCACTCTTCAGAGGAAATGAACGCTGGCAAATTGTTTCGAAGCCAGACCCGGGACGTTTTAGCCTTATGGGCCGGCGCAGAATTCTGCTAGAAAGTCCATGGCTGGTTTTGTAACAAGGAATTGTTAAGAGCCTTTACAACAGCTTCCAAAACGGTTTCTTGGTAAACTTTGGCCGATGTTTTGACTCCTTGTTCGCAAAAATGCAGGTCAGTGACCCCATCGTAAGAGACATCCCACCAAACCATGACTGAAGCTGGGGGATGACCCTTTTCCACCCTTGGGATCAGTTTAGATGCTTCCTTAGATGACCGCGCATACGCTTTATCATTTTGCTTGTTAAATTTTTCCTGAACAGTAAAAATTTTTTCATCGGTGAACAAAATTTTTCTGGGCAAGTTATCAGCGTGCTTCACCAAAAGACGTTTGCATTTTTTAATCATATTTTTTTTTTAAAAACTGCAGTCAATAAATGTCCGGTACGTCGTTTGGAAGCCACAAGTCCCAAGTCTTTTTTAATGATTCGACTCATGGACTTTTGCATAATATTCATCTCACGGGCCATGATTTTCTGTTTTCGGAGCGGATTTCTGTGAACTCTTGATTTAACGGCTTTGACGACATGCGGTGTTTAAAAAGAGCGTGGGCGGCCCGACCGGTGGCGGTCTTTTACATCTCCAGTTTCCTCAAACAGTTTTATGCATCGGTAGACGAACATGCGGCTAACCCCTAGTGGCCGGAGCGTTTTGAAAATATCCCTTTTTTATTTCACACTTGAAAAGCGCTATTACAGCGATACGGTTCTCATTATCTGACCACGCCATGATGAAAGTTGAAACACTTTTAAAATCCCGTTACAGACTAACGCTATTGAGGTTAGCTTTCAAAACCCATATGACATTAACGGGGAATGTTCAGTTCTACTATTGAAATGGGGGTGTTCAATGTTGTAACAGTATTTATATTCCTACTTAGTACTATTTTGAGTTTTTTCCTTTTTATGTAAGTGGTTCTAAAACCTTAAAAATAATTCTTATACTGAGAAACTAGACAAATAAACCTTTTCAGCGGTATATGACATGCCTAACTTAAATTTCATACCCTCGATAATATAATAGAAAAATAATTTTTTTTATTTGGCCATTTGTTCATTTGGCCATAAAAAAAATTTGTCCTCGTTGGATCCCACATAACTTAGCGAATGCTCAAAAAAAGGCTCGTATGGATTGCTAAAAAGTGATGTTGAAAAAGTATAACTGCAGTAGCTTTAAGGCAGTGTATAACCTTGTCACAGGTGACGAATCATGGATCTATGTATATGAACTCGAAACAAAACAGCAATAGATCGTATGGGTCTTTCAAGGCGAGCCAAATCCAACAGAAGTTGTTCGTGGAAGCAAATGATTGCGTTTTTTTAGTGGACCGTAGGACGGCCAATTCTGAGTTGTATACAACCATCTGCTTGCCAATAGTGTTCGAAGAAATGAGAAAAGATAATAAGAGAAGACGGATCATTTTGCATCACGACAATACGACCTCTCACACATCAGCGGAAACGATGAGCCATTTGACCACTCAAGATGTCGAATTGATGGGCCATCCACCGTACAGCCCAGATTTGACACCCAATGACTTCTTAGTCCCTAGCATCAAGAAAAAAATGGGTGGTTAACGTTTTTCATCGCCCGAAGTAGCTGTTGAAGCGTTCATAAATCATGATTTGGAGGTGTCTCAATCGGAGTGGAAAAAGTGCTTCGAAAATTGGTTTGTGCGCTTGCAAAAGTGTATTGATCTTTAAGGAGAATATTTTGAAAAACAATAAAACCATTTCCATTGATAAATTATTGTGTTTATATTGCCGGACCCGAAATATAAATATGCCATCTCGTAGTATATTTTAATACAGAATTCTCAAATCTTTTATTAATGTCAAAAAAGGCTTTGTGTGGGTTAACTGCATGTTACATAATAAAAATAATAAAGTACATATGGGGGTTAACCAAATGTTAATTTTTACCTTTTAAACATAATATTAAAATAAACTACCTGTAAACTTCATAATGTGAACCTAATGGACAACTCCTGCAGTTCGCGTAGCCTAGAGTGTGTGATTCAGTCCTGGAACATCGATTCGCCTGATGTAGTCCAATTTTTATACCCTTCACCATACGAGTACAATGGAGGGTATACTAGTTTTGTCATTCTGTCTGTAACACCTTGAAATAATCATCGGAGAAAGTATATATATTCTTGATCCTTGTAAAATTCTATGACGATCTAGCCATGCTGTACGGCTGTCCGTCTGTTGAAAACAAGATATAGCCTGCATGCAAACAGCTAGACAGCTGGAATTTGACACAACCATGTGTAGTTTACCTAGCATTGTTGGTATTGAAAATGGGCTATATAGCTCTACGGGAAGTTGGTGTTGAAGACCCTCAACCGACACTACCTCATAAAAATTAGTTTTTTATTTGGAAATATCCGCCCAGTGTCTTAAGCAAAATCACTGAAATTTTGCAAATAATAATCTCTATATAGGCGCAATCATCTATGTAAAAATGGTTTAGATTGGGCCACCATTTCTTGTACCTCCCATGCAAACGTTCTTATGGGCCTTGAGAAATAATATGACTATAACTCACCACAAACTTGACCTATCGAAATGAAATTTTACAGACTTCTATATACAACACACTTCTACGCTGAATTCGGTTGAGATCGGAAAAGTCCTACTGGTACCTCCCACACTTACGGTCTCATGGGCCTTGAAAAATAATATGGCAATAACTCACCACACACTTGACCTATCGAGACGAAATTTTCGGCATAAAGATTAATATATAGAACAGACTTTTTCGCTAAATTTGGCTAAGATCGGAAAGGCCCTACAGGTACCTCCCACACAAACGGTCTCATGGGCCTTGAAAAAGAATATGACGATAACTCACCACAAGCTTGACCTTTCGAAATGAAATTTTGCACATAAAGATTTGTATATAGAACACAATTCCGCACCAAATTTGGTTTTATTTGGGAATCTGGTGGACGGTATCTAAAGTTCGGCACAACCAAACTTAACATTTTTTACTTGTTTATATTAACAGTCCTTTCCATTGAATAAGTTTATAACGCAATGTTCTTATCTACTGTTTTTATACAGAACTCTAAATACATTAAGAGGATTAAATGATTTTAAATTTCGGCCAAAAGAAATTGATTTTGCACCACTGTGCGCCGGCAACTTTGCAGAACAGCATTAACTGTGTGCTAATTTAAACAATGGCATGCTAATTTATCGCATACAACAAAATGGTAGTAGGAAGTATCACATAATGAACTACTCGCTGTATAACACTTTACAAGGGTATTATATGTTAATATGCTCGAAAAACTATCACAGGATAATAGTATTAGGATGTGTTTAACACATGAATATAATATTTAACTTGTAATACTCTCCATATCTATGAGCTATTTTGGCAAAAATTCCACTTTAGGTTTAGTGGTAGAAAGGTTCTACCGAGATTTGAACTCGGATCGCTGGATTCAAAGTCCAGAGTGCTAACCATTACACCATAGAACCGTATTAATGCCAGACAGCCAAATGCATGATCTAAATTTAAATGCCATCGATCGTTGATATACACAAATGTCGATTTGGCTGAGAAATAAACTCACAGCATCATCTCCTCGCTAATGAGGGCCACTGCCTGAGGCTATGCGATGAGCATGGGACTATTTTTAGACCACCACTAGGGGGAGAGCGTATTTTTAGGAGAGATAAAATCATATACAATTTACATGCAGCATTATCTTAGATCGTTATTGTACCCTTTAAGTAAGCAGACAAAAAAATATTTCTTTTATAGTCTACTGTAGTTTGACGTTTTTCGGTTCTTCCATATTTAAAGTCCTGCAAAATAATAGAATTACGCAAAATCTTTAAAGTTGTATCCAAATCTTCTTTGGCGGCAATTGCATTGCCAATTGTGTCTAAAATTGGAAAATATGTAAGAAGATAAACCAATCTGTACTAAAAAAAATTCAAGGATTTATGGATATACCCGGGTGCAGCCACTTATGCTGTCACGACGGAGTATTGAAATGACTGATCATATAGTTCTTAATTATATAAAGTATTTGGCCAAACAAATATTTTTTTTTGTATTTGTATACGAGGGCGACCGCAAAACTAACTGGCCTGGCACATTTTCTGTTTTACTAGCAACTTTTTTTTTTTTTTAAAAGCAATCTTTTATATGCCATCTGTCAAAATTTCCGAAATATTTAATGATTATTTTCTTTGTTACAGGTGATTGAAGTAAACAAGTTTTATAATTTTTGAAAAATAAAAAAACAAAGAGTTTCGTGCGGTAATTAAACACTTTTATATGAAAGGTTATACGCCACAATTAATCAAAGATGAATTGTATTCTGTTCATGGTGATAATGCACCATCATACTCCACCGTGACATTCTGGGTTCAACAATTTAAAATGGGTCGTTCAAGTACGGAAGATGAACAACGCTCTGGAAGACCGAAAACTGCTTCTACTACTGAAAACATTAGAAAAATATTTAATGAAGTGACTAAAGATAGACGAATAAAGCTTAGAAAACTTGCTGATATTGTTAAAATACACGAAAAACAAGTTTGGAGTATTTTACATGATGAACTCCACATTAAAAAGCTATCCGCAAGATGGGTGCCGCGTTTGTTGACTTTGCCCCAAAAAATGGTCCGTTGGGCCAATTCCGAGGAGCGACTTATCAGCGTAATCCAATAGAGTTCTTGCGCCGATTCATAACTGTTGATGAAACATGTATCCATCACTACATCCCAGAATGCAAAGAACAGTCAAAACAATGAATAGAACTCTAATAAAAGTGGTCACAAGAAGGCGAAAACTGTTAAGTCAGCAGGAAAAGTAATGGCCACAGTATTTTGGGATGCAAGGGGTATAATATTTATTGATTATCTTGAGAAAGGAAAAACTATAAATAGTGAATATTATTGTGCAATATTGGATCGGTTGAGTGAAGAAATCAAGATAAAACGACCGCATTTAGAAAAAAAAAATTCTTTTTCATCAAGATAATGCTCCTTCACACACTGCATTTTTAACTCAACAAAAACTGGCCGAATTACGATTTGAAATTGCTCCGCATCCACCATATAGTCCAGATTTAGCTCCTTCTGATTATTTCTTGTTTCCCTGGTCTTGAAAAATCTTATTTTTCGGATGGATTTAAAAAACTTGAAAAACGTTTGATGAAGTGTATTGAGTTGGAAGGAGATTATCTCTAAAAATTAATAATAATAATTCCAAAAAAACGTTCTTTTTATGTTAGGCCAGTTACTTTTGCGGTCGCCCTCGTAGTTGCCCTTTTGTTGTCTGCCCTGTTGTACTTCTAATATTGAATATTAGAAGTACAGGGACCGGGACCTGAAATCTGGAGGGACCTTTGTATGGGAGGTATATAAAATCATGGACCGATTTGGTCCAGATTAATAAGAGTTGTTTGTAATGACATAAAACTACTTCGTGCTAAATTTGGTCAAGATCAGACAATAAATGTGATTTCTAGAGCCCCGGGACCTGAAATCGGGAAGGTCCTTTGTGTGGGGCCTGTATCAAAACATTAACCGATATGGCCCATATTCAATCTGAAATAGTCTTTGTCCAAAACAAATTTTCCTACTAAGTTTCAGCAGCCTATGTTGATCCCATCTTACCGAATTTCATGCAAAATACGAGTACGCCCAAAAACAGTGTTTTTACAGAGGTTGTTTTAGTCCTTGTGTGGGGAACTTTTTTTCCTGTAAACCGATTTCACCCATTTTCAATACCAAACTGTTCCCGATAATAAGACATATCTCTGTTTTGAGCCTTCTAGCTTCATTATTGCGATCCCAATCGTGATTTCAACAGACACGCGGACGGATGGACGGACTGACGGACATCGCTAGATCGTCTTAGAATTTTACGCTGCTCAAAAATATATATGTGACGCGCAAAATAGAAAGGGACCTAAGGGTAAAGACCAGTTTTGTTCAGGAGAGCCATTTTAATGATTAGGTCCCTTTCTATTTGCGCTAAGTATCGTCGACTTCACTTTCATAAAACGCGCATATCTCTGGGAGGGAACACTTTTGGAGCATGGAATCGGTTTCATTCGATGCTCAGATATTGTCCACATCAAAAAAAGTGAAAAGTTGATGAAAAGTTTTGTTCAGGAGAGCCATTTTAATGATTAGGTCCCTTTCTATTTGCGCTAAGTATCGTCGACTTCACTTTCATAAAACGAGCATATCTCTGGGAGGGAACACTTTTGGGCATGGAATCGGTCTCATTCGATGCTCAGATATTGTCCACATCAAAAAAAGTGAAAAGTTGATGAAAAGTTTTGTTCAGGAGAGCCATTTTAAAGATTAGGTCCCTTTCTCTTTGCGCTTAGAATCGTCGACTTCACTTTCATAAAACGCGCATAATTTGGGGCATGGGATCGGTATCAATAGATGCTCAGATGTTGTCCACATCAAAAAAAAGAAAAAAAAATCCTTCGGTGGAGGGTATAAAAAACACTTGTTTAGTTTCTTTTTATCGTTTCAAAATGCAAAGATATGTTAATTTTCATAAGTGCTTCAGTTATTGATATTGTTATCAAGTAATGTGATCTTCCCAATATCGTTTGGTTAAAGCTAAAAAAATTAAATTATTGTTCATTGTGTCGGGATTGAACGTACCACCCAACAAATTCCACAATTTACAGTGCCTAAAATAAATTTTAATTGTGAATCGCTCAAAGCCATGATAAATTGGAATGAAATTGAAACTGGTATAGAACCTTGTACACAGTTCTATTCACAAGAATACTTGTTGAGTCTTCGAAATTCTGATAAAATTATAAATATTCCAGGTGAAAAAATAAGATACAAAAAAATTAATTTTATAAACGAATTCATTTCAGAATTTCCTTGCCATTCACAAAGCACTGAGCGTTTTATAGACGTTGTCAGTCAATCGAAAGTATCGGTCATCGATAAAAATCGTCCGGCTTATATTGCGAACCAGATCGTGTCGCGCAAGCAGTATACTAAAATAGAATTCCACAAGGATTTGTTGTAACGGTTTTTAAAATCGCCTTGTAACGTTTTTTAAAATCGCAATAAATGAGTCTTGAATCATCTGAAAAAAAAAATTCTTTTAAACAAGTGTTTTTTTCTTATAAAAGAAAGAAAGAAAGAAAGAAAGAAAGAAAGAAAGAAAGAAAGAAAGAAAGAAAGGAAGAAAGAAAGAAAGAAAGAAAGAAAGAAAGAAAGAAAGAAAGAAAGGAAGAAAGAAAGATAGAAAGAAAGAAAGAAAGAAAGAAAGAAAGAAAGAAAGAAAGAAAGAAATAAAGAAAGAAAGAAAGAAAGAAAGAAAGAAAGAAAGAAAGAAAGAAATAAAGAAAGAAAGAAAAGAAAAAAATTGATACCCATATTGCCCTATTTAATACTTAGAGTTACCAACCCATTGCATTTCTGTCAAAACGTGAACTAGCAGGAATTTCAAAAAAAGCTGAAACCCGTATTTACTTAAATTGCCTAGACATTAAAATATGTTAATTTGCCATTTTTATTACAAACAACTCCAACAAAACAACAAAAAATTCAAAAAACACTTTTTTTTACAGAATATCCTTAAAAATAGAACATGGGTGATCGTCCCTTGGCAAATTGTATATAGTTGGACGCGCCCTAAAAAAACCTTTCTTATGATATCCATATTGTATATGTGACAGCGCATAGAGAAAGGGTAAAAATATCAACTTTCATTTTTTTTCTTTTTTTGATGTGGTCAACATCTGAGCATCGAATAAGACCGATCCCATGCCCAAAAAGTGTTCCTTCCCAGAGATATGCGCGGTTTATGAAAGTGAAGTCGACGATTCTAAGCGCAAATATAAAGGAGGGACCTAATCTTTAAAATGGCTCTCCTGAACAAAACTTTTCATCAACTTTTCACTTTTTTTTTATTTGATGTGGACAACGTCTGAGCATCGAATCAGACCGATCCCATGCCCCAAAAGTGTTTCCTCCCAGAGATATGCGCGTTTTATGAAAGTGATGGTACACCAAAGATACACGTATTTATATCTTAAAAATGGCTCTCCTGAACAAAACTGGTTTTTAACCTTAGGTCCCTTTCTATTTCGCGCGTCACATATGTTGGTAATGAAACAGACTCTAAAATTAACAAAACATGCAAAAATAGACCCTTTTTCAAAATGGTCCAGCTCACGAGAGGTCAAAGCTGGAGCCAAAATATTTTAGATGCCATCTTAAACAATAAAAAAATGTTAAGTATGGCTGTGCCGAACTTTGGATACCCTCCACCAGATTCCCAAATAGAACCAAATTTGGTGCGGAAGTGTGTTCTATATACAAATCTTTATGTGCAAAATTTCATTTCGAAAGGTCAAGCTTGTGGTGAGTAATCGTCATATTATTTCTCAAAGCCCATGAGACCGTTTGCGTGGGAGGTACCAGTAGGACTTTTCCGAGCTCAACAGAATTTGGCGCAGAGGTGTGTTCTATATAAAAATCTTAATGTAGAAAATTTCATCGATAGGTCAAGTTTGTAGTGAGTTATTGTCATATTATTTTTCAAGGTCCATCAGGCCGTTTGTTTGGGAGGTACAAGGAATGGTGTCCCAATCTAAACCATTTTTACATAGATGATTGCGCCTATACAGAGATTATTATTTGCAAAATTTCAGTGATTTTGCTCAAGAAACTGGACGGATATTTCCAAATAAAAAACTAATTTTTTTAAGGTAGAGTCGATTGAGGGTCTCCAACACCAACTTCCCGTAGAGCTATATAGCCCATTTTCAATACCAACCATGCTAGGTTAACTACACATGTTTCTGACAAATTTCAGCTCCCTAACTGTTTTCATGCAGGCTCTATCTTGTTTTCAACAGACGGACAGCCGGACAACATGGCTAGATCGTCTTAGAATTTTACGAGGATCAAGAATATATTAAATACTTTGTTGGGTCTCCGATGATTATTTCAAGGTGTTACAGACAGAATGACAAAACTAATATACCCTCCATTGTATGGTGGAGGGTATAAAAATACCAATGTTCATTTGGGGGGGGGGGGGGGTGGGGGGTGATGGTTACACCTTGCACGAATTTTGCTTCAACATAACTTGAGTCGCTCTAATGCACACATGTTTTCACATTTCCTTCAGACCCGATTTGCAGAGCCATTATTTTGTTGGCTGTGCGGCATGTAGAACCAACCCGGCATGTAGAACCCACATATCGTCCAGGTCCATATGTGACGCGCAAAATAGAAAGGGACCTAAGGGTAAAAACCAGTTTTGTTCAGGAGAGCCATTTTAAAGATTAGGTCCCTTTCTAAAGGGTGTTTTTTATTGAGGTATAGAACTTCGAATTGAAATAAAACACAAGAAAATCGTTTTAATGTCATCAATTTGGCTTTATTGGAAAAATAATTTTATGCCATTAATGTTTAAATATGATTTCGAGCATGTGGCCGCCGCGGCTGGCTCAAATAAAGCCAATTCTACAGGTCCAATTTTCAACCACTTTTTCGAGCATATGGGGCCGTATGTTGGCAATAACGCCACGAATGTTGGCTTCCAAGTCCCCTAACGTGTTTCTGGTTTGTTGGCGTAGACGAGCGACTTCACATATCCCCAAAGAAAATAATCCAATGGTCCATGTTAACCGATCCATGGTTAACCGAATTAATTGCTCTGATGGACGATTATGTCGACCATAAAATGGACGGAGCTTGCGGTGAACTTCGCGAACTGAACCATTACTTTCGAAATAAATTTGCACGATTTGCAAGCGTTGTTCTTTTGTCAACCTGTTCATGATGAAATGGCAAACCAAACTAAATATTAATCACTTGACAGCTGACAAAATGACCGCCAGTTTAAAAAGTGATGCCAACTTAAAGTTCTATACCCCAATAAAAAACACCCCTTAATAAAATTCTATTATTCTGGTTCTTTGTTCATTTGTGAATCTCTCCATTATTTATTCACCAAATGTTATTTACATAATCTGAAAAAAAATATATAAACGAAAAAGTTATTAAATTTTAAAACCCCACCGTAACTGTTAGCCCACCTTTCATAATTTTTTTTTATAAAACTGAACTCGAGCTCGATAAATTATTAAACTTTTACTAGAACATTTTAGTTTTCAACCTTTCGGTTTTTATGATTTTGGCCCTTTGTCTTAAACATACGAGTACGATTACATTTTTATCTTCACTTGTTTTTAAACTTTCGTTCATTCCAATTTCTTTCAACTCTTCATTATTTATGAGTAACCATGAATCGCATATTTCATTGTAAGGATTATGCAAATATTTATGTTCTTACCTTCGTTATTTACTTCTTAAGGATTTTAATCAAGTTTATAACATTCATTACAATTTTTTACGCAAAGCAAAGCAAAGGTTTAGTGGTGCAGCAGCGTTTTGCATACTTAGTAGGGACATAAATACTGTTACACACGTTTTACGCTGTAAAATAAAAAGTACTGAATGTTTTTGGACCAAATATTTTTGAATATATTTATGTATATTGTATCCAAAAAGAATATACTTATTCGAAATGTCCGCCTTCTGCTTTACACACGTCTTAAGTCGCACTGGCCAATCGTCAATAGCTGCACGAACCTCGTCCATTGGAAAATTGGCCACAGCTCGAACCAAAGCAGTCTTAAGAGATCCAATGTTGGGGTATCTTTTGTGACAAACCTTATCCTCTAAAACCGTACACAATTTGTAATCCAATGGGTTCATATCTGGACTGCCTGAGGGCCATTCTTCAGAGGAAATGAACGCTGGCAAATTGTTTCGAAGCCAGGCCTGGGACGTTTTAGCCTTATGGGTCGGTGAAGAATCCTGCTGGAAAGTCCATGGCTGCTTTTGGAACAGGGAATTGTTAAGAGGCTTCACAACAGCTTCCAAAACAGTTTCTTTGTAAACTTTGTCCGATGTTTTGTCTCCTTGTTTGCAGAAATTCAGGTCAGTGACCCCATCGTAAGAGACACCCCACCAAACCATGACTGAAGCTGGGTAATGACCCTTTTCCACCCTTAGGATCAGTTCAGATGCTTCCTTAGATATACAGTTACCGGTACGTCACTTGAAAGCCCCAAGTCCCATGTCTTTTTTGATGATTCGACACATGGACTTTTGCTTGATATTCATCTCACGGGCCATGATTTTCTGTTTTCGGAGCGGATTTCTGTGAATTCTTGATTTAACGGCTATGATGACATGCTGTGTTCGCGTGGGCCCGTCCGGTGGCGGTCTTTTACATCTCCAGTCTCCTCCAGTTGTATGCATGAGTAGACGAACATGTGGCTAATACTTAGTGGCCGGAGCGTTTTGAAAATATCGCTAGTTTTCATTTCACACTTGAAAAACGCTATTGCAGCGATACGGTTCTCATTATCTGAACACTCAATGATGAAAATTGAAACAATTTTAAAATCCCGTTCTACTATTAAAATGTTCTACTATTGAAATGGTTGTCTTCAATGTTTTAACAGTATTTATATCCCTACTTAGTATACCAGAACTGGGTGAGACAAAGTTCATTGGGCTGAACAAGTTGCAACTGAGCATTTAAATGGGCGTACTGACTGGTCACTCCCCTCAGAGGTCACTTCTGCATGGCGCTCTTAAACCTAAGCGTAGTCTGTAAAAATGGAACCAAGACCCTGCAGTACTACTTATGTGACTGCCCCGCTTTTTCAAGAGCTGAAATAACGCACCTACATAGAAAATTACTTCCCGGTCTTAGGCAATTTGACTTTTGCTAGTCCAGAGAACCTCTTGAACTGCGTAAATGCGACAGACCAACCACATTAATCTGTACCATTTTCTGACACACCCTTAATTAAAGCGAACAACAGGCCGAAGTACTGGTTTAGGAGTATGCCTTCTTGGCATGGAGTCGGTTATCTTTTTAAAGCAACCAAACTCTGTTTTACTAGCAAAATATTGAATGTTTTAGAAATTACATTTAAGCTATAATACTTAAGTTTACTTAAGTTAAGGTGACTTAAACAAAAATCTCTTTAAATAGAAACCATTTCCTTTGGCGTTTAAAATGCCAAAGAAAATGGAGTTTATGAATATTTTTTGATAGCCATTCTGGAAATGTTCGCACACATCCAGACTACAGCAAATTCTATTACAATTAATTTTTGATTACATCCTCCTCTTGGTCGTCGTTGTTGTCGTCTGTGAGCCATTATACGGCATCATCCATCCATCCATCGTCTGTCTGCATGGCCATGCTATGCAATCCGGCCACTTAACCACGTCCCATTTGATGGCCAATGTATTTGATGAGCTGCTGTTCTCGTCCTTGTCTCTGTGAACATTTTCATTTTTATTCTCCTCTTTCGTCGGGTTTTGTGTTTTCATTTTGTGCGAGTTCTTTCTTGAAGGAGGATAATTTTAATTTGTGCTGTTAAACCACAAAGAATTTTACTACCACAATTATTACCCCCAAAATTTCGGGTTGGGTTTTGTCTTCACTTTTTTTTTGGTTTGTGTAACGTTTTGTATTCTCTCTCCTCGTGTCTATTGTGACATCGTTTTAATTAAAGTTGAGTGAACTTCTGGGATGTGGTGCCACTGGAAGTGACTAACGAAATGTATGCTTAAAACAGATTACAAGGTATTAAATTTGTTTAAATGCCACTGCTTGCTGTCTTCTCGTTTTAAAAACGGTATGTGGTGAGTGTAGCAGCCACATGATTATTATCAGACATGTGGTTTAATGCGATGGAAAATGTTGTGGGAACTTGCGAGAGTGGTATATTGAAAATATTGTGGTTTTAATTAAAATTTGAATGGTCATTTCTATGGTTTTCAAACGGAAGGCCAATAAACGAAAGTATAATAGAGGGGAATTCTGATATAAGCCTGATGTGTAACTAACATCAGTATTTTGCTCTTAAGAGCTGATTTGATGGGGAAAATTTAAATTTTTATTTTTGAAACATTAAAGTTCGCAATAATTAAAGCACATTTTTACACTCTACCGAAGAGTGATTGACATAATAATTCAATTTATTTATTCCACATTCTTTTATTGAAAATATTGTGGTTTTAATTAAAATTTGAATGGTCATTTCTGTGGTTTTCAAACGGAAGGCCAATAAACGAAAGTATAATGAAGAGGAATTCTGATATAAGCCTGCTATTTTAACAACACTAGTATTTTGCTTTTAAGAGCAGATTTGATGAGGAAAATCGAAATTTTAAATTTTGAAACATTAAGGTTTGCAATGATTAAAGTACATTTTTAAACTCTACCGAAGAGTGATTGGCATAACAATTCAATTCAATTTATTTATTCCACATTCTTATATTGAAAATATTGTGGTTTTAATTAAAATTTGAATGGTCATTTCTGTGGTTTTCAAACGGAAGGCCAATAAACGAAAGTATAATAGAGGGGAATTCGGATATAAGCCTGATGTGTTAATAACATCAGTATTTTGCTCTTAAGAGCTGATTTGATGGGGAAAATTTAAATTTTTATTTTTGAAACATTAAAGTTCGCAATAATAAAACCACATTTTATAACTCTACCGTAGAGTGATTGGCATAAAAATGCAATTCAATTTATCTATTCCAGATTCTAAAACTTAAAACTATAATCTTGCGACTAACACTAATTCTTAACATCCTGCGTATATAAGTATATGTGACAGCGCATAGAGAAAGCGACCTAAGGGTTAAAAAAAATCAATTTTCATTTTTTTTCTTTTTTTGATGTGGACAACATCTGAGCATCGAATGAGACCGATCCCATGTCCCAAAAGTGTTCCCTCCCAGAGATATGCGCGTTTTATGAACGTGAAGTCGACGATTCTAAGCGCAAATAGAAAGGGACCTAATCTTTAAAATGGCTCTCCTGAACATAACTGGTTTTTAACCTTAGGTCCCTTTCTATTTTGCGCGTCACATATAAATACTTATCTAAAACTATCTAAATAATACAATTTTTAAAGTTGCAGCGGACTTATAACATACTTATCCTTATAACATACTTAAACTATATTTCTAAATTTTCCTCTGAAAAGGACCATGCAATACTGTCGGAGAGCCTAGAAAGTGATTTTTTTTAACGGAGAGACACTTTTTTAATGGAGTTCCATTTTGTCAGCTGTCAAGTGATTTCGGTTTAGTTTTGCATTTCAAGATTCGTTGACTGACGCCTGAACAACGCTTCCAAATTGTGCAAATTTATCTTTCAAATCATTGTTCTCATCGATTTATATTTCGGGTCCTGACAATACTAGCGTTTTTTTTAAACACGTAGAGCTATAGAACTTTAAGTTGGCAACACTTTTTTAACGCACGGCCATTTCGTCTGCTGTCAAGTGATTTCGGTTTATATGTAGTTTTGCGTTTCAAGATTCGTAGCTTGACGCCTGAACAACGCTTCCAAATTGTGCAAATTTATTTTTGAAATCATTGTTCTCATCGATTTATATTTCGGGTCCTGACAATACTAGTGTTTTTTTTTATACACGTAGAGGTATATAACTTTAAGTTGGCAACACTTTTTTAACGGAGGGCTATTTTGTCAGTTGTCAAGTGATTTCAGTCTATATGTAGTTTTGCATTTCAAGATTCGTAGACTGACGCCTGAACAACGCTTCCAAATTGTTAAAATTTATCGTTCAAATCATTGTTGTCTTCGATTTATATTGAGGGTCCTTATACTACTAGTGGTCATTTTTTACACGTAGAGGTACATAACTTTAAGTTGGCAACACTTTTTTAACGGAGTGCCATTTTGTCAGCTGTCAACTGATTTCGGTTTAAATGTAGTTTTGCATTTCAATATTCGTAGACTGACGCCTGGATAACGCTTCCAAATTGTGGAAATTTATCTTTCAAATCATTGTTCTGTTCGATTAATATTTCGGATCCTGGCATAATAGTTTTTCCAGATGCAAACTGGGACTTCCATTGGAAAATTTGACATTTTTTAGCATAACTTCACTCAGAACGTTTTTTTCAGTGTGCTGACAAATTCATCTCAGTCAAAGATGGAATTATTCCGTGAAAATGTTCGTGCGATGATTTTTAACGATTTTCGGCGTGGGATATCGAGACGAAAGTGTTGAAATCAACTTGTTTTGACTTTTGGCGATGAAGCACCATCAAAAATTACTGTTAATTGCTGGTACTAAGAGTTCAGACTCGGACGCCGTTCGCTCCAAGATGAATTTCGTGAAGGACGTCCAACTTCGGTCACTTTGCCAGAAACCATCAATGCTGTGCGTGAACTGATTGGTATAACTGGCCATGTTGCCACAGTGCCTTTAGTGGAACGTAGGACGGTCAATTCTGAGTGGTATATAAGCATCTGTTTGCCAACGGTGTTCGAAGAAATGAGGAAAGATAATAAGAGAAGACGGATTATTTTGCATCACGACAATGCGAGCTCTCACACATCAGTTGAAACAATGAGCTATTTGACCACTCCAGATGTCGAATTAATGGACCATCCGCCGTACATCCCTGATTTGGCACCCAATGACTTCTACTTATTCCCTATCATCAAGAAAGAATTTCGTGGTCAAAGTTTTTCATCGCCCGAAGCAGCTGTTCAAGCCGTTCAAAAATCATGTTTTGGAGGTGTCTCAATCGGAGAGGAAAAAGTGATTCGAAAATTAGTTTGGGTGCATGCAAAAGTGAATTGATCTTAAAGGAGAAAAACATTGAAACCATTTTCAATGATAAATTGTTGTGTTTTTTGTGCCGGACCCGAAATATAGAGTGATCTATCTAGAGATATTTTTCAGAACAAAAAAAAATATAAAAATTCAAATCAAGTGTGGAGTCTTTATCGGTAATTTGAAAGACATTTTATGGCATTTATTTTTTGAAAATAATTACCTTCAAATGTTGGCAAATGTATTATGGAAATGAGCGTTCGGTGAGAAGCGGGAAGATCCGCTGCTTTCGACCAAAATTGTGTTCAGTGATGAGGCCCATTTCTGGCTCAACGGCAAAGTCAATATACCAAATTGCCGCATATGGGCTGAAGAGCAACAAGAAGAAGTTCAAGAGGTGCCATTATATCCAGAGAAAACCACTGTTTGGTGTGGTTTATAAGCTGGTGGAAGCATCGGTGCATATTTATTCAAAAATGATGATGGCCGGAACGTTACCGTGAATGGTGCTCGCTATCGCGCCATGATATCGATCTTTATGCTACCTGAAATTGAAGCCCGTAATCTTGACGACATTTGGTTTCAACAGTAGGGTGCCACTTGCCATACAGCTGGATCTATTGAGAGGTCATTTCGAAAAGCAGCTAATTTCACGTTTTGTACAGGTGAGTTGGCCACCTACATCGAGTGATACCACACCTTTAGACATTTTTCTTTGGAGTTGCGTAAAGTCCAAAGTCTATGCTGACAAACCAGCTACGATTCAGGTTTTGGCAGCCAACATTACTCGTGCCATTAAAGCCAACCGGTAGAAATGCTCGAACGAGTCATCCAAAATTGGACCTTCAGAATGGAAAGGTCCATTGAGGAAGGAAATTATATTCAAAAAATAAATGCCATAAAATGTCCTTTCAAATTACCAATAAAGTTTCCACACTTGATTTGAATTTTTATATTTTTTTTGTGCTGAAAAAATACCTATAGATGGATTACCCTTTATAAATAGCAACCCTCGTATCACGCACTACGTCCATTTTACGGCTAACTGCGTTGGAGAACGTTTTCGCACCAGGTTTACTTTAAATGATAGTACGCATCGACGGAGATGCCGTAGAAAGCGTTCAGAATAAGTCATTGCTGCTGTAGAGCGTAGCGCAGCTACTTGCCACAATTGATTTATTAAAGGAAACGTTTGGTAACCGCATAGTTTTACGTTTCGAATTCGTGAAGTGGCCCCAAGATCGTGCAATTTAAAGCCGCTAGACTATTTTCTGTGGGGATATGTAAAAACAACATTCGCCGCGTTATTGCCGATACACGGCCTCAGATGTTGGAAAATTTGGCCTATAGATTAAACTACGTCCGAGCCAGCCGTGGCGGTCATATGTCAGAAGTCATATACTAATTAAATTGCCAGAGGATTATCTTTCGAATAAATTATTTGTACGTTAATTTAAAAAAATCATCTTTGTTTTCTTCCATTTCAAAGTTCTATAACTCTACTTAGTAGGGACATAAATACTGTAAAATACAAAGTACTGAATGTTTTTGGACCAAACAGTTTTTAATATATTTATTGATGTATAAGTATAAAAAAACACCCGTTATTATTGATTGTCGTCAAATTCTAAACCGTGAAGGTGTATACTCGTAAATCATAATAGCGGCCAAACAAATCAACTTATGTACCTGAAATTTTACACGATGGTGGCCCATGGTCGTAAGCTGTTAAAGGTTGTAAATGGGCGAAATCGGCGAAGAAAAAAATTGTCTTTTAAGGGATAAAAGCACCTCTGCAAAAAGTAATTTTTTTTGAGTATTTGCTTTACAAATCATATTTTTTGTAAACGGACAACGGTCAAAATGTGTTTGTTTAAGCAGAAGTTTTGCATGATGGTTGCTCGTTTTCATAAGCTGTTTTGGTTTGTAAATGGGCTTTTCTTTTACCTCTTTCTTGCACCTATTTTTAATAATTAAACTTTTTTGGGTATAACCTTTTCTCATCATACTTCCTGTAAACGGACAATGGTCAAATGGGTACTGTTAACGTACTTAATAACTCAAAAAAGAACATAGATGCTGGACGTTTTGGCTCTTGTGGCCCAAAAAAAGTCCCGCGTTGCCGAAACGGGAGATCAATAGTCAATATGGACATATGGGTACTCAATTATAAGGAAATTTAGCTGCAAGTAAAAATATAAATTAATTTTGTTGAAGTCAGGAACAGGCGCAATGGCCTAGTGGGCCCATAAAACGGACCATTTTTGGCTTTAGTTGCGTAGGGCGATGGAGAATATATAAGGTTCGGCCTGGTCAAATAAAAATATTTGTTGTCATTACCGATTTTTGGTACCAACAAACAATTTTGTAAAAAGTTATTAGCTTACCTCCAATTATTTGAGCTTCATTCCGTTTGTACAACCGAATAATTGGTAGTCTGTGTCATTGTAAAGTAGTTCCAAGTGAAGCTTTTAAGTAAATTTGGTTTGCTTCATCCGATGTTGATGAACATTTTCAGATACGTTCATTTAAGAGCGCTGAGTGGAAACCCATATGTGACAGCGCTTAGAGAAAGGGACCTAAGGGTAAAAAAAATCAAACAAATCAGTAAAAAATCTATTTCCATTTTTTTTGATGTGGACAACATCTGAGCAACGAATGAGACCGATCCCATGCCCTAAAAGTGTTCCCTCCCAGAGATATGCGCGTTTTATGAAACTGAAGTCGACGATTCTAAGCGCAAATAGAAAGGGACCTAATCTTTAAAATAGCTCTCCTGAACAAAACGTTTCATCAACTTTTCACTTTTTTGTTTGATGTAGACAGCATCTGAGCATCGAATGAGACCGATCCCATGCCCCAAAAGTGTTCTCTCCCAGAGATATGCGCGTTTTATGAAAGCGAAGTCGACGATTCTAAGCGCAAATAGAAAGGGACCTAATGATTAAAATGGCTCTCCTGAACAAAACTGGTTTTTCACCTTAGGTATATGTGCGCGTCACATATATTGTCTTTCTAATTATTTTATAGTTTGCAAACCGAATTTCCATTTAGACATTTAAATTTGGAGATTGCAATAGAAAGCCTTCTCGTCCAATGGAATTGTTAGTAAAGGGTGGTTAAATTTTAAGGGCCGATGTTGAATGTAAACCTCACCTAAACGTCAAGTTTTTTCTGCATTTCATTTGATATTTCTACTAATTCAATTTCAGACTAACTCAATTTGAATCATGGTTGGATCAATGGTTAGAATGGTGGGGTGGGAAGAAATGGCAACAGTGGATGATCAATTTTCGAAGAAAATCATCTTCAGTGATGAGGCACATTTTCACCTCTGTGGATTCGTCAATAAGCAGAATTGCCGCATTTGGGGGAATGATAGTCCAAGTGTGATTGTCGAAATGAACAAAGCACCCACAAAGAGTGACTGTTTGGTGCGGGTTGTGGGCTGGCGGCGTCGTCGGGCCTTATTTTTTTTTCCAAAATGAGGCCGGTCAGGCAGTTACTGTGAATGGTGTTCGCTATCGTGAGATGAAAACGAACTTTTTATGGCGCGAATAGGAAGATATGAATGTGTACGATATGTGGTTTCAACAGGTCGGTGCCACTTGCAACATAGCATACGAAACAATGCACAGTGGGAAAATTACGAAAAAAATTGGAAATAATTCGGCCATTTCGTTTGTAATGGTCCGATTTAAATGAAAATTTACATTGACCTTCTTGAAGTGTTACTGAGCTTAAGTTTTGAATTTCATGCATCTGTGTTTAACAGGTGCTGCACAGTGGGCCCTCAAAGTTGGTCACCTCGAGTTAAAATTTTCTTTTTCAAGCCGCCAAAAGCGTATTTGTGGTCCGATCGTAATAATTTTTTCTTTAGTGAAATCTGCTGGACAAACCCAACCAAAAATGTTATTACAAATTTTTTCATATCTCGTACAATAAAAAAGATATCGGGACTTAAAGATTTTTTTCGAAAAATTTGCTTTAGATTTTCTGGGATTATTTTATTTTTGGGAATCAGTTTTAGGTGAATCGGGGAAAATTTAATCCTGGTTTAAAGAAAACACTTTGGTTAATGTTTTAAAAAAAGAATTGTAGCAAAATCACCAATAATATGAAAATGCCAGCTGTTCAAAGTCAACTATTGCGAAAAAAGTGGGATTTTGAGTGTTTTACGGCGAAAAGGTACCTTTACTCTTATGTCAATAACTTTAATGTTTCTTAAGTAACATACAAAAAATTTGCATTTATTTCAAAGAAAACTTTATGCTTAATACAAATAATAAGCAATTGTGACCCTAGTCGGTACTTTTCTTGCTCCAGGCGTCTCCAAATATGGGCATTTTTTTCAAAAAAAATTGAGTTTGAGCTCAAATAAAAAAAATCGCCACACTGCTGGCCCAATTTGGTGCTATAAGTCAGTTAACTACATATGTTTTCTAAAATTCCAAGCAAAGAAATTTTGCGGGAGGCCATTTCTAGGACAAAAAAAATGAGTTTTTGTTAAAAAATCCCATTTCTGGGATTTTGTCTTCCCCTGTGTCAAATTTTAGAAAAGTGGCAACTCCAATTTTTTTTTTGAATAAGTTTTTCATTTTGTCACAAAAATATTGATACTACGTAAAAAAATCAGGTTTATATCTCCAACCAGCAAAATTTTACAGTGGTCTGAAATATTGACTTTTTTTGCTACCTTCACAACAATTTTCCACAAGAAAATGCTCAAGAATAGCACAAAACGAAGACTTACTTAATAGTTTATTATTATCTTCAGATCCTTTTTTATCCTCCATGAGAAGTAAGTTGACTTCGTACCACGAAATGACGCATGGAGACGAAGAAGAATTTTCTGATTTATTAGATATGCTGGACGTGGAATAAAATCATTTAAGTTTAATGTTTTTTAATTATAAGATTTATTTAAATGTTAATTTATTTAAAAAAAAGTTTTTCACAAAAAATGAAGTCAATAGCATCTTTTTATTCAAATTTTCTATCTGCAACAATTAAATTACTTTTTTGCGATTGGAAATGTGTAAATTTGATTTTTTTAAATGCAACAACATTGATCTCTCACAAAATGAAATTGCTATTTACCAAAAAAATTAATATTTTACTCAAAGGGGTCTTATTCCAGCGCACGTGCTGTTATAAGTGTAGGTAAAAGGATATACTTTTTATATACCAATGGAAAGGTAATAATAATTGATAAAAACGAGAAAAAAAAATTTTTTTGTGAAGGTAGCAAAAAAAGTCAATATTTCAGACCACTGTAAAATTTTGCTGGTTGGAGATATAAACCTGATTTTTTTACGTAGTATTAATATTTTTGTGACAAAATGAAAAACTTATTCAAAAAAAAAATTGGAGTTGCCACTTTTCTAAAATTTGACACAGGGGAAAACAAAATCCCAGAAATGGGATTTTTTAACAAAAACTCATTTTTTTTGTCCTAGAAATGGCCTCCCGCAAAATTTCTTTGCTTGGGATTTTAGAAAACATATGTAGTTAACTGACTTATAGCACCAAATTGGGCCAGCAGTGTGGCGATTTTTTTTATTTGAGCTCAAACTCAATTTTTTTTGAAAAAAATGCCCATATTTGGAGACGCCTGGAGCAAGAAAAGTACCGACTAGGGTCACAATTGCTTATTATTTGTATTAAGCATAAAGTTTTCTTTGAAATAAATGCAAATTTTTTGTATGTTACTTAAGAAACATTAAAGTTATTGACATAAGAGTAAAGGTACCTTTTCGCCGTAAAACACTCAAAATCCCACTTTTTTCGCAATAGTTGACTTTGAACAGCTGGCATTTTCATATTATTGGTGATTTTGCTACAATTCTTTTTTTAAAACATTAACCAAAGTGTTTTCTTTAAACCAGGATTAAATTTTCCCCGATTCACCTAAAACTGATTCCCAAAAATAAAATAATCCCAGAAAATCCAAAGCAAATTTTTCGAAAAAAAATCTTTAAGTCCCGATATCTTTTTTATTGTACGAGATATGAAAAAATTTGTAATAACATTTTTGGTTGGGTTTGTCCAGCAGATTTCACTAAAGAAAAAATTATTACGATCGGACCACAAATACGCTTTTGGCGGCTTGAAAAAGAAAATTTTAACTCGAGGTGACCAACTTTGAGGGCCCACTGTGCAGCACCTGTTAAACACAGATGCATGAAATTCAAAACTTAAGCTCAGTAACACTTCAAGAAGGTCAATGTAAATTTTCATTTAAATCGGACCATTACAAACGAAATGGCCGAATTATTTCCAATTTTTTTTCGTAATTTTCCCACTGTGCAATGGCGCGAATCTTAAATGGAAACAAATGCAAATCTTTGTGCAAAATTGTGGCCAAAGTTGTTCTTTGAAGACCAAGACCAGGTTGATGGATTGTTTTAAACAGATTCTTGAGCAGCAGTAATGTTTTCAGCCTATCTTACTGTACGTTGTGGTCCATGCTTGGGCCTATCAGCTACAGACCCTCTTTCTTCGAAATCATTCACTACACGATAAATAGTGCATTTTGTTGGCTAGTTGTTTCCCAAAAGTTTCACGTAACTTTGTCATCGTCACAGTAATCGACGATTGATTTTATTAAAATGTTTAAACAATTAAAGCACGTTGGTTTATCGAATATTTTTCCATAATAAATTTGCCACGTCTCTACTTTACGACTGCCAAATATGAACTGTCAAGACTAATGTTTTCCACAATGGCGGCAAAACGAAGTAGTATACCTTCCCGGCGGACACCCTGTGTATTAATTGACTGCTTTAAAAATGAACTTTGTTGTTAAGACCTTGAATAAGAATGATTTACAAACTACCAGATGTTTTTAGTTTTTAATCACCCTTATTTATTAAATAAAAGTTTGTTTATACCAAGAAAAGATGATTTTTTATTCCAAAATATTGCATTTTCCTAAAGAAAAAAGTCGTCTTTAATCGACATTTTTAAACTTAAAAGTCTAAAAGTTGATTTTTTTTTGTAATAGTCGAAAAGTCGACTTTTAGTCTTAAGTATAAGTATATAACCCTAGTCTGTTGAAGGAACCAATGTCTATATGTGACATATAAATATCATGAAAAAGTCATACGACAAGCTTGTAATATTTTTCCCGGCCATCATTGAGGTTATCGTACTTCGGCAGAAGTTCAGAAACCTGTAATGGCCCACAGAATTTTGTAAATATTCCCATCTATTTTTAGCCGATTTATTAGATCTAATATGAGTTTAATGCACCTGTTTGGCTTATTAAAACCAGCTACGACATAAATGTTGTCTACATTCAAGTGGCTGATGCTGAATATTCTTTTCTATTAAGGACAAACAAGAGCAGCACCATAATTTATGGCGAACTTATAAAAATCCCAAAAAAATAATCATAAAATAAACATAAAGCCATCTTTATGCTGCTATCTTTGAATATCACTATCATAATTCACATTCCCCCATGATTTTGTGACAAAAACTAACACAGATCATAAATTGCATTCATGGTCCACCTTCCACCCTCGGCTAGTGAAAGGATAAGTGAAGAAGGAGTCACAGACAAACTACAAAATAATTGATAAATATTTTCGTACCGAGCGTCCAGACCAAACCATCTATCATTGCGGGATAGGAGTGAATGTCTGTAAGTATGCAGATATAGCTTCTTAAAGAATCATAAATTTATATATACAATAGAAGTTGCATGTGAATGTAATGCGAGTAAGTGACTGAATGAAAACAAATATATGCAAATTGAATCATATTTTTGCTCTCTCCTCCCTTTCTGGGCGCTCTGCGAGTGCTGGCAAACAAATATCTGAATGTAAAACATATGCAAATCATAAGTTGGAAATTTGTCACGTTCCACGTGCCACAGTAGAAGCGAAGCGAAACGAAACAAAACTCAAACCAACTGATCCAAATCGAAACTGCTAGCCAGGACTGCGAAGCGTAGACCAGACAATTGGTGTCCAAAGACAAGTTGCCACTCTTCCGTCGACGGCGACGGGTCAGAGGATAAACAAAACTATAAAAAGAATTGTCGACTACGAAGCGAAAACACTTCATTTCTTTGCCATGGCAGACAAATACAAACGCACACACCCATATACACATAGAAAATATCCTGACAGCTACAACAAAAAGTTCACCAAAGATAATATGCAAATATTTATGAATAGAAGAGAATCGATGAAAATGATTGGGACGAGTAGGAGAACTGGTAACTTGAAAGCACGTGTACCTTTTAATTTCAAATTTGTTTGTATTCGTTCTAGGACTTTCGGCTTTGTTGCTTCTGTGTGCGCGTGTATGTGTGTAAAAGTGTAAACAGGCATGAAGGATGTAGAATGCGGCCGGTATAAAACGGTAGGTAAAAAACCATTGCCCTAGGCTTCCTGGTCACAAATCTCCGAGCTGCAAAATGATGGGTTTTGCATAGGGTTGTACTCGTATAAGTCTTATCTATTAAGCGACTTTTGGGTATAAAAAAATTCAAAATCGGCATGTCGACTTTTGGTTTCCAAAAGTCGACCTTTTCATATAGACTTTTTTTTTATTTTTTTTATTTTAACTTCAATATTTTTAATTGTCATTGAAACATAGCGTATTGCTTTAATCTATTTTCGCCGATTTAGATATACATAATTTTTATTTTAATGTAAGCCGTGGTTAAAAACTAATGCCTTAACAAATGTTCTACATTCTTCCAGAGCCGTTAATCAAGTCGGTAAGTAACACTGAAATTTTATTCAGCAGTAAAACAAGTTTATTTTTATTAATTTTTAAGGCGAACTGATAAACACCGAAATCGGAAATTCTCGAATACCTATAGTTTTCCATTTACCCGATGTTGATATGGACGAAGAGATTGTGGCCAGCGAAGAGGAGAACAAATGAGGGTTTCTTAAAAAGAGTTTAAGCACAAGTCGCGAAAAAGACCATAATTATGACAATGTAGTTCCAGTACAATTCAAGGACTATCTGAAGGAACCGCCTATTTGTCGTAAAACAAACCTTAATCCACTAATTTTTTTTTTTAATAACCAACACTCAGGGGATGCCCCCCACACATGCGGTGCATTGCGTTGGCGAAAGGAAAGTAAAGGATCGGAGGGGGGAAAGAGGGAAAAATGTTTATTGACACTTGTCTTGAACTTCTGGATGTCGCAATTAGCGGGAAACACATTTGCCGGAAGTCGATTCCACATACGGACTGTACGAGCGAAAAACGAATTTGATCTGTTGTGTATAGTGCGGTCAACTGGCCAACCGATAACAAACGGGTGTGAATTCCTAGAAAGTCGCGTATCCCTGCCGAACATCCTCACGTCAGGAATAAGGCGACGGATGTCTGATGAACACACACCATGAAAGTAACGATAGAACAGCGTCACGCAACCCACATTCCGACGATGATCAAGTGAAACAATAGAGTTGGATACCCTACTGTCACCTATCAGCACCATCGCTCTCCTTTGAACACGGTCAAGTAGCTCCAAGGATGATTTTGGAGTACCTGCCCATATATGGGAGTTGTATTCCATCTTTGGCCTGATGTAAGTTGTATAGATATTGAAAAGATCAGAAGGAGTGAAATATTTCTTGCACCGCTTTAAAAAGCCTATGCACTTGAATGCTTCTTTCGACACTTCGAATACATGTCTCGCCCAACGAGCGTCACATTGTATTTTCATGCACAGAACATCCAGAGCTTCTGATTGTTCAATATGTGACGCGCAAAATAGAAAGGGACCTTAGGTTAAAACCCACTTTTGTTCAGGAGAGCCATTTTAAATATTAGGTCCCTTTCTATTTGCGTTTAGAAGCGTTGACTTCACTTTCATAAAACGCGCATATCTCTGGGAGGGAACACATTTGGGGCATTGGATCGGTATCATTCGATGCTTAGATGTTGTCCACATCAAAAAAAAATGAAAAGTTGATGAAAAGTTTTGTTCAGGACAGCCATTTTAAAGATTAGGTCCCTTTCTATTTGCGCTTAGAATCGTCGACTTCACTTTCATAAAACGCGCATATCTCTGGGAGGCAACACTTTTGGGACATGGGATCGGTCTCATTAGATGCTCAGATGTTGTCCACATCAAAGAAAGAAAAAAAATTAAAATTGATTTTTTACCCTTAGGTCTCTTTCTCTATGCGCTGTCACATATGGAGAACAATGAAAAGCAAATACCCATTAATTGCAAAAAAAAAAAACGAAAAAATGTTGTCAATCATTGCCACTTCTGTCCCTTGTGAGAGATTATTTTCGCATGCAGTTCTACACAAAGTCGGATCCAAATTTCTCCAACAAATTTAAGCATGATTACCTTTTTAAGATCAATTGATGCGGACATGCTCAGGGTGAAGCGCGGTTATTTGCATGTCGGCTGGTATTCTGCCAATTTCAGCCTCAATGTTGTTAATACGGTCTTCCAAGGTGTTGGGACGGTTGCTATACACCTTCGACTTCAGGCAACCTCAAAGGAAAAATTCGCATGGAGCTAAGTCTGGTGAGCGTGCCGGCCAGTTCCTCAAGGAGATAAGCCGTCTAGGAAACATTTGCCTGAAACAATTCATCCTGTTGGAACCATTTATCCTCTAATTGCATTGCCTCAAGAGCCGGCTGAAAAAAGTCTGGAAATGCTAAGAGCAAGGCTTTTCTTCCGAGCAGAGCGTTTCGGCGATTGCAGTACTACGAGGGCGGTTCGGATACTTCTTAGCCTAGCACAAAAAGCGCGGTATTAACAGAAAAAAGTTAAGTGTTTTGGAAACTTCCATCTCTGCTATGAACACATGTTAAATTTTGTTTCGATCTGGCAACTCCTTCATATAGACACAGGTGTTCACAAAAGACGCATCGGCGATTTTTTTACAATGGAAAAATTAGAAATGCGTGGTGTCATTAAATATTTACATAAAAAAGGTTTATCGGGACAAGAAATTCATAATGATGTGGTGAATGTGTTAGGTGAAAGTGCTTCTTCATATGCAACACTAAAAAATTGGGTTGCTGAATTTAAACGTGGTCGTACAAGCATTGAAGATGAACCACGTAGTGGACGTCCAAAAACAGCAACAACAACAGAAATTGTAGCCAAAGTGCATGATATGGTATTAAATGATCGACGAATAAAAGTGCGTGAAATAGCTAATATCATGGGCATCTCAAATGATCGAGTCCATTTAATTTTGCATGAAGAACTACAGATGAAAAAGCTTTCTGCAAGATGGGTGCCGGAGTCGACCAAAAACGCATAAGAATGAACATTTCTCAAGCTTGTTTGGATCGTTTTCAGCGAAATAAAATGGATTTTAAGCGTCGTTTCATAACTGTTCATGAGACATGGATCCATCACTATACTCCAGTGACAAAAGAACAATCCAACCAATGGACTGAAGCTGGAGGAAGTGCCCCAAAAAAGGCAAAAACAATTCAATCGGCTGGTAAGGTTATGGCAACGGTTTTTTGCGACTTCAAAGGTATTTTATTGATTGACTATCTGAAAAAGGGTAAAACAATAAATTCAGAGTACTATTGCAGCCTTTTAGATCAATTAAATGTACAAATTCGAAAAAAAACGTCCTGGCTTACAACACAAAAAAATAATTTTTCATCAAGACAACGCACCAGCGCACAAGAGTGTTTTAACAATGGCTAAAATCAACGAATTAAAGTACGAGTTGCTTGACCACCCACCTTATTCTCCTGATTTAGCTCCCAGTGACTTTTACCTGTTCCCAAATGTAAAAAAATTCCTTGCTGGCAAGCGTTTTACCTCAAATGAAGATGCAATTACAGTTATAAACCACTATTTTGAAGACCTTGAGGAAAACTATTTTAATCAAGGGATAGAATTGCTAGATAAGCGTTGGACTAAGTGTATTGAAGTTTCAGGAGTTATATTGAAAAATAAAAATATATTTGAAAAACTAACTATTCTCTTTCATTGATAGGCTAAGAACTTTCCGAACCGCCCTCGTACTGCTCTAACTCTCTCGATGTTTTGTGGTGTTGTGATCCTTCTCTCAGGTCCCCTTCGTACACACGACACTTTCCCTGCTGTTCTCAATGAAGTTACCCAATTTACAATTGATTGCCGTGCAGGAACACGTCCGCGTGGGGGAACAGCGAATCGTAAACGAAAAGCACGCTGCACTGCAATGATCGAATGCGCATTTGCAAAATAAGCTTGAACACAAAATGACCTCTCTTCACGTGTCCAATGCATGATGGCAACTGAAAGGCAGACGAATACAAATCTCCCGTCACCACCTATAAGCCACGCTTACTCTCCAATCTCTTGAACAAACAATGCCGCCATAGCCTGCAGTGCAAAAAGCAAATTACCGCGCTCCACCCTGTAGTTCCATGTATATAAATCGACTGATTTGTTTTAAAAGTTTTTGAATCTTGAATATTATATTAGTATAATCTATTTGAAATTCCTGATGTTTATTAGTTTATAATCACTTTTACTTTTTTCAATAAAAGTTTTTCATACAAAGAAAACATGTTGTTTATTCCCAAAAATTGCATTTTTCCTTTTTCTAAAGAAAAATGTCTAAAAGTCGACTTTAATCGACTTTTTTATACTTAAAAGTCGAAAAGCCTAATAAGCGACTTTTGATTTTTTTTTTGTAATAGTCGAAAAGTCTTAAAGTCAACTTTTAGTCTTAAGTATAAAACAATAGTTTTTCATGCCTTTACATAAAGTCAGAATTGTCTTACTTCCGATTTTCAAGTTTTCTCAGACCGTTCAAAAGAAGTCTATGCCCATTCCTTCATCCCTTCTCAACCAAAGTCTGATAAAAGGCCCACTTACACTTTACAAAATAACTAAACACATTCCATTGACCTTCATTCAGAATTCCTACTAGCATACTTTTAGAAGTCAGCATACTTAGAAGTCAGCGCAAAAAGGCAATAAATTTACATGCATTTATAGCAAAGTTCTTCAAGGCTCAGTTCTAAGACCCCTTTTGTAAAATTAGATGTACCACAATATTTATTCGATCTGACAGAATTAGATCAAGCGCTATATGTGACAGCGCATAAAGAAAGGGACCTAAGGGTAAAAAAAAAATCAATTTTCATGTTTTGTCTCTTTTCTGATGTGGACAACATCTGAGCATCGAATGAGACCGATCCCATGCCCCAAAAGTGTTCCCTCCCAGAGATGTGCGCGTTTTTTGAAAGCGAAGACGACAATTCAAAGCGAAAATAGAAAGGGACCTAATCTTTAAAATGGCTCTCCTGAACAAAACTGGTTTTTAACCTTAGGTCCCTTTCTATTTTGCGCGGCACATATATATTTCTGGCCTAGACAACTGGCGCCATCTGACATTTCCATTGGAAAGCTTGACATTTTTTAGCATAAACGTACTTAGAAGGTTTTGACGTACGACCATCATTTGTATTGTTTACAGTGACTTGAAAAAATCGATTTGGCAAAAAAATGGAATTAACTCGTGAACATTTTCGCGCGATCATTTTTCACAACTTTCGACGTGGATTATCACGACAAGAGTGCATCGATGAACTTAAATCTTTGTATGGCGATGAAACACCATCCCATAGCACTGTGAAAAACTGATTTAATGAATTCAATCGTGGCCGACGTTCGCTCAAAGAAGCAGGTCGTCCACAAACGGCCCTTGTGCCAGAGAACAATTTGACAATCGCTCAAAAAAAAAAGGCTCGTGTCGAGTGGTGCAAAGAAATTTTGAAAGAATACGATCGCGGTGCTTCGAAAGACGTTTATAAGATCGTCACAGGTGACGAATCATGGATCTATGCGTATGAGCCCGAAATAAAACAGCAATCGAACGTGTGGGTCTTCAAAGATGAGCCAAATCCAATGAAAGTTGTTCGTGGAAGAAGTACTTTGAAATAAATGGTCGCCTGTTTCTTTGGAAAAACTGCTCATGTGGTGACTGTTCCGCTTGAGCAACGTAGGAGATCAATTCTGAGTGGTACACCACAATTTGTTTGCCTGAAGTCTTCGGAGAAATTCGAAAAACGAACAAGAGAAGACGAATCATTGTGCACCATGACAATGCGAGCCCTCACACATCGGCTGAAACCAGTGCCGGCCAAAACGTCGAATTGATGGGTCATCCGCCGTACAGCCCTGACTTGGCATCCAATGACTTCTTTTTATTCCCGCAGATCAAGAAAAAATGCGTGGTCAACGATTTTCGTCGCCAGAAGATGCTGTTGAAGCGTTCAAAAACCATGATTTGGAGGTGTCTCAATCGGAGTGGGAAAAGTTCTTCGACATTTTGTTTGAGTGCATGCAAAAGTGTATAAATTATGCTGGGAGAATACTTTGAAAAACAATAAAACCATTTTTAATGGTAAATATTTGCATCAACTTACAACCAATTCAAACCTTTCAAAACAAGATTCTAAGAATGATAACTAACTGTCCGTGGTATATTAGAAACGATGACATTCGCAGGGATCTTAACATTCCGACAGTAACTGATGAAATAAAACGTATTGCAACCAAACACGCGCAAAGACGATTGTTGCATAAAAATCCAGAAGTGCAACGTATGATCAGAAACCCTATACAGAACAGAAGGCTGAGAAGAACACTACCCGAAGACTTGGTCCGAGCAGAATAAAATATAATTCCTTTTATTTATCGGAATGGCCACTGGGCTATATCCGAGAACAATGTGATATATATTGAAATGTAAATTACTAGATGAGTCTTTTTTGTACTCAGTTGTAATAATAAAGAATGAAAAAAAAATCGCATTTTCATTATTAGGCCAGAAATATATTTAGCAGCCCTCGTATATCCTTAATTTCTGGCCGTAATAAGTTCGTTATCATCTCGCGATAGCGGACACCGTTTATGATGAAGCCGCCAATCCATAAACCGCACCAAAAACTTACTTGCGGTGGATGCATCGGCATTTAAACAATCACACGTGGATTCTCATTTGACCAAATGCAGCAATTCTGCTTGTTAAAAAATCCACTGTGGACACAATTGGTCTATTATGCTGAATAAAAAAAAAATTCAAAGAGCACGAAATGCTTTTCGATTTGAACACCTACGAGTATTTTCGTAAAATGCTTCAATAATCTTAACGCTCTGCTGAATTGTGTACCTCTCCATGGATGAATTTGTCAAAGAATGAAACAAAAAAATTTGAAATTATGTTGGGCAGAAAGTTTGACGTTAAGATATGACTCATAATTAACATCGCGCATTATGGTTGCACTACCCTTTATTTTTTAGATGTCGGGTCTCCATAGTTTCCAGAATTTTTTAATGAAACTGATGTTCAATCGCAGAATATCGAGCATGTAAATTAATCTTCACTCAGAACGAAACATTGTCGAAAATTTGAGTACTTTTGTGCGAAACAGAATTGTCCAAATTCCAACACCACCTCCTTAAATCTGCCACCAACCGCTAGTAGCTGGTGGTGTTCTGTTAACACAATTTGTTTAAAAACTACAAAAAATATTAAATAAAATGTTATGGATTTTGTCTAAGTAGCCAAATACCAGTTTGTCAAACGACTATTAGGGAGACCAACACCAAGAGCTTTATAACCAGGTTTATAAATACATCTAACACGGACAGACAAACTGCTAAAACAACAGAATCCCTTCGAGCTCTGACGAACTGCCTTCACAAACGCCCCCTCAGACAAATACAACTTGCAATATTGTCTTTTGTTGTCATACTTCATTGAGTTTTGGTGCTTCCTTTCACGCTCGCCTGATAATGTTTCGCAAATTTGATGGGTGGGTGGCATAGTTTAACACCCAATTGTGGGTGTGCTTTGGCTTTAAAGGGAAGAAATAAATTGTGGCCAAAAAGTAACGCCACTTACTTATTTGGACTCCGCCACAAACATGGCCTCAGCCAAAAGTTGAAAGTTCCTTTAAGTGGCTTCGTCCGTCTATGTGTTGGTAATGAAATACTGTAGCTGTATGTGTATTTGTGTGACTTTTACCACAATTTTGGGGGGAAATCAGTGAACTCCTGCAACCATGGTAAGTGTCTGCCACAAGTGGTAATTTGACTTGGTAACACTCACTATACGTCAACTTTTATTTGGTGGCATGGAAACATAGGTTGTGAAGGGGAATTTTACTTTTCGGTTGGCGAAGAAAGTATTTTTTTCAGAGTACTCGTATACGAGTGCATATTTTTTGAAAAATGATGATGGCCGGCGTGAATGGTGCTCGCTATCGCGTATGATATCGATCTTTATGCTACCTGAAATTGAAGCCCGTTAACTTGACGACACTTGGGTTTAAAAAGGACGGGGCCACTTGCCATACAGCTGCTCAAACAATGGATCTATTGAGAGGTCGTTTCGAAAAACAGCTTATTTCAAGTTTTGGACAGGTGAATTAGCCGAATAGATCGAGTGATATCACATCTTTAGACATTTTTCTTTGAAGTTACGTAAAGTTCAAAGTCTATGGTGACAAACCAGCTACGATTCAGGTTTTGGAAGCCAACATTACTCATGTCATTAAGGCCATACCGGTCGAAATGCACAATGGAAACCCTGAGGCGTAGTTGCGGCCAACATTTGAAGGAAATTATATTCAAAAAATAAATGCCATAAAATGTCCTCTCAAATTACCGATAAAGATTCCACACTTGATTTGAATTTTTTATATTTTTTTTGTTCTGAGAAAAATACCTCTAGGTGGTTTTCCCTATATAATCTGAGAAAAAAATAATAATAAAACAAAAAGTTATTTAAGTTTTTAACCCCATGGTAACTTTTTGCCCACCCTGTATTAGAAGGCCAACATAAAGGTGTCGCTATCCTCTCATGCCAGCTCCACTCTGGACAAACGTATGTATATCCCCGTACCCAGCCAAACTTGCATTGCTACCGTAGGTAAATGGATTTTCCCGCACAGTGACCAGCTGATTGGGGTGTCTAGCCTGCACAAGGAAACAAAAAAAAATAACTCTTAAAATGTGTTAACCGGCAAAACTGCCCAGCAAAAGTTGCACAAAAAGAAATGCTAAAGCAATTAAAATACGGCGAAACAAAAAAATATAAAACCTGAATATGTAAATGGATAATTTAAGATCGGCTGGTTAAATAAGTTTCTTCTCGGAAGCATTACAGGCACAATACTCGTAAGTATTTGATGTTGAACTATTTTTCATAAACTTTGAATATTTTGAGTCAAAGAGATGACTCCGCTTTTGGAATCCTAATCCATGATCCATGTCTGCAATCACGAATCGTTTCTATTCAAATTTTATAGTAAATGTCTCCTTTCTGTAAAAGGGTTTATTAAAAAGAATATAGATTATGAAAAACTATGATACATTCTCCGTTCTGGAGAATATTTTTGATCCGTATGGGGATAAAAGTTGAATTCATGATAAAGGGCTGCAAATTATGACCAGATTGCAGTGATAGCTTTTCCAATTGATATATTTCAAGCTATATTTGCAGAGGATTGTATTTAAGTAAAGGATGACCAAATTGCGTTGATAGTTTTTCCGATTGTTATAACGGATGATCAATCAAGAGATATTTTTTTAAAATAATAAAAATAAAAAACTTTAAATCAAGTGTGTAATCTTTACGAGGGCGGTTCGGAAAGTTCTTAGCCTATCAATGAAAGAGAATAGTTAGTTTTTCAAAAATATTTTTATTTTTCAATATAATCTCCTGAAACTTCAATACACTTAGTCCAACGCTTATCTAGCAATTCTATCCCTTGATTAAAATAGTTTTCCTCAAGGTCTTCAAAATAGTGGTTTACAACTGTAATTGCATCTTCATTTGAGGTAAAACGCTTGCCAGCAAGGAATTTTTTTAGATTTGGGAACAGGTAAAAGTCACTGGGGGCTACATCAGGAGAATAAGGTGGGTGGTCAAGCAACTCGTACTTTAATTCGTTGATTTTAGCCATTATTAAAACACTCTTGTGCGCTGGTGCGTTGTCTTGATGAAAAAATATTTTTTTGTGTCGTAAGACAGGACGTTTTTTCTCGAATTTGTACATTTAATTGATCTAAAAGGTAGATCGTCAATCAATAAAATACCTTTGAAGTCCCAAAAAACCGTTGCCATAACCTTACCAGCCGATTGAATTGTTTTTGCCTTCTTTGGGGCACTTCCTCCAGCTTCAGTCCATTGTTTGGATTGTTCTTTTGTCTCTGGAGTATAGTGGTGGATCCATGTCTCATCAACAGTTATGAAACGACGCTTAAAATCCATTTTATTTCGCTGAAAATGATCCAAACAAGCTTGAGAAATGTTCATTCTTATGCGTTTTTGGTCGACTGTTAACAAGTGCGGCACCCATCTTGCAGAAAGCTTTTTCATCTGTAGTTCTTCATGCAAAATTAAATGGACTCGATCATTTGAGATGCCCATGATATTAGCTATTTCACGCACTTTTATTCGTCGATCATTTAATACCATATCATGCACTTTGGCTACAATTTCTGTTGTTGTTACTGTTTTTGGACGTGCACCACGTGGTTCATCTTCAATGCTTGTACGACCACGTTTAAATTCAGCAACCCAATTTTTTACTGTTGCATATGAAGGAGCACTTTCACCTAACACATTCACCATATCATTATGAATTTCTTGTCCCGATAAACCTTTGTTACGTAAATATTTAATGACACCACGCATTTCTAATTTTTCCATTGTAAAAAAAATCGCGGATGCGTCTTTTGTGAACACCTGTTTCTATATGAAGGAGTTGCCAGATCGTAACAAAATTTAACATGTGTTCATAGCAGAGATGGAAGTTTCCAAAACACTTTTCGTGCTAGGCTAAGAAGTTTCCGAACCGCCCTCGTATGTTCATTCGAAAGATCATTTTATGCCATTTATTTTTTGAATATAATTTCCTTCAAATGTTGGCCTCTCAGGGTGTACATTCGGAGGGTCCAATTTTAGATGACTCGTTGAAACATTTCGACCGGTATGGCGTTTATGACACACACTTTGGTTTTCGCGGTGTACGTCTTTCCTTTCCAACAATACTGAAAAGAAAAAAAATAAAGTTTAACACAACTCACGCGTAATCTGTGAAAAAAACCCCAAGTGAAAAAAATACCTATAGATTAATCACCCATTACAAGTTTGAAATAAAATGGACCAAACCGTGGCTTTCACGTTGTTAGTCTTTCCTTGATGAAATGGCAAACAACACTGAAAATAAAGCAAAACATCGTTTAACACAACGCACGCGTAATTTGTGAAAATTACCCTATTGAAAAAATATCTCTAAATTGAGTACCCTATATTTCAGAAACTGCCAGAGCTGCAAATACCAACTGTCATTCTTTATACTGAGTAAGGTTTGCCATTCCTTCATCGTTTCATGTCTGTCAAGCGCATAGAAATAAATGAAAAATAAAGCGTGGTCCAACCATAATACACGATTTTAATTGTGAGTCGCACCTTGATGTCAAGTTTTTTGCTTACCTAATTTAACATTTTTTTGTTTAAGTTTTAACCAATTCAACAATGGAGAGGAACATAATTGAGCAGCGCGTTAAGATTTTGAAGCCTTTACAGAAATGGGTGTTCAAGTCAAAATGCATGTCGTACACTTCGTGATTTTGTTTATTAGCATAATCGTTTAAATGTATCCACAATCGGGAGAATTGTGCGCAAATTAAAGCAAACCGGGTCTGAAGGAAATGTGAAAACACCTGTGTATGCTGGCCCAGTTCGTTCTGCCATCGTTTTCTCAACGGGCCCTACTTCTTCGAAAATGAGTTCAGCCTAGCAGTTACCAAGAATAGTGCTTGATATCACAAGATGATAAGGGCCTAATTGACGATAAGTGGTTCCATGAGGATGGTGCCACTTGCCACACAGCCAACGAAAACATGGCTCTGTTGCGCGAGAAATTAAATGGCCGTGTTAGCTTACGTCGCACAGTGGGACGAGATTAAAAAAAATGGAAATACATGGGTTTTTATTTATATTTATGTTTCTGACAATACTAGTTTTTCCAGCTGCAAACTGGAACTTCCATTGCAAACTTTGACATTTTTTAGCATAACTTCACTCAGAACGTTTTGTCATTTGAGGGCGAATTGTTTTGTTTTTAGTGTGTTGAAAAATGCATCTCAGTCAAAAAATGGAATTATCCCGTGAACATTTCCGTTCGATGATTTTTTACGATTTTCGGCGTGTTTAAATCAACTTGTTTCAAATTTGGCGATGAAGCACCACCAAAAACCACTGTTAATCGCAGGTACCAAGAGTTCAGTCTCGGACGCCGTTCGCTGTTTGAATTTCGTGAAGGACGTCCAACTTCGATCACTTTGCCAGACACCATCGATGCTGTGCGTGAACTGATTAAGCAAGACCGGCATGTGGCATATCGTAAGATTGATGCATCCTTGGGTATTTGTATGATAAGCATCAATAAGTTATTGCATGTTTATTTGGCCTTTAAAAAATTTGTTCTCGTTGGATCCCACATAACTTGACGAAGGCTTAAAAAAGAATCGTATAACTGCGATAGTTCAAAGGCAGTGTATAACACTGTCACAGGTGACGAAACATGGATCTATGCATATGAAACCGAAACAAAACAGCAATCGACCGTATGAGTCTTTCAAGACGAGCCAAATCCAACAAAAGTTGTTCGAGGCAGATGTTCATCGAAGCAAATTATTGCCTTTTTTCGGTATAACCAGTCATGTTACCACAGTGCCTTTAGTGGTATATATAGTAAGTATCAGCGTGCTTCACCAAAGGACGTTTGCATTTTTCAATCCTATTTTTTTAAAGCTGCAGTCAATAAATGTCGTTTAAAAGCCCCAAGTCGCAAGTCTTTTTTAATGATTCGACTCATGGACTTTTGCGTGATATTCATCTCACGGGCCATGATTTTCTGTGAATTCTTGATTTAACGGCTTTGATGACATGCGGTGTTCGAACAGAGCGTGGGCGGCCAGACTGGTGGCGGTCTTTTACATCTCCAGTCTCCTCAAACAGTTTTATGCATCGGTAGACGAACATGCGGCTAATCCCTAGTGACCGGAGCGTTTTGAAAATATCGTTTTTTTTCATTTCACACTTGAAAAGCGCTATTACAGCTTTACGGTTCTCATTATCTGACCACTCCATGATGAAAGTTGAAACAATTTTAAAATCCCGTTACAGACTAACGCTATTGAGGTTAGCTTTCAAAACCCATATGACATAAGCGGGGTATGTTCAGTTCTACTATTGAAATGGGTGTGTTCAATGTTGTAACAGTAATTATGTATGTCCCTACTAAGTATAGCAGAAAATAGACAAACACACCATGCCGGGTATTTTTATACCCATTTGCATTTGACCGGATCTGGAGGCTAGTTGTGTTGACGAATCGCTGCCTGATTTTTTTCATTACATAGAAGACAACTTAAGTTCTTCGGTAAAATTAGACATTTTTAATTTGTACCATTTTCCAGAGCATTTTCCGAAAAAAAATCTTCGATTATTGCCTGCAAAAAACAAGAGATAAAAAGAAATAAAAACAAATCTTGCTAAATGCTTAAATTTAGCCCAATGTTTACTCTTTTCTACAAAAAAAATACCCCGATAACGTTCACCTGGCCCACGCTAAAAGACCTATTAGGCTGGTTTAATGAATTCAATCGTGGCCGACGCTCGCTCAAAGACGAAGGTCATGAAGGTCGTCCAACAACAGCCGTTGTGCCAGAGAACATGGATGCCGTGCCGTGAACTTATAATGCAAGATCGTCATGTGACATACCATGAGATAGAGGCATCCTTGGGCATTTTTTCCACCAGCATACATTCGATATTGCATGAATACCTGGCCGTAAAAAGATTGGTTCTCGTTGGATGCCGCACAATTTTACAATCGCTCAAAAAAAAATGTCCAAAAAATGTTGAATAAATACGGTCTTGGTGCTTCAAAGACGTTTATAAGATCGTCACAGGTGACGAATCATGGATCTATGCGTATGAGCCCGAAACAAAACAGCAATTGACCGAGTGGATCTTCGAAGATGAGCCAAATCCAGCGAAAGTTGTTCGTGGAAGAAACACTTCGAAGCAAATGGTCGCCTGTTCCTTGGGAAAACTGCTCATGTGGCTTCTGTTCCGCTTGAGCAACAAATGAGGTCAATTTTGAGTGGTGCACCACAATTTTGTTGCTTGAAGTCTTCGGAAAAATTCGAAAAAGGAACAAGAGAAGACGAATCATTGTGAACCATGACAATGCGAGCTCTCACACATCGGCTCAAATCAGCGCCTTTTGAGCGGCCAAAACAAATTGATGGGTCATCTGCCGTACAGCCCTGACTTGGCATCCAATGACTTATTTTTATTCATCAAGAAAAAAATGCGTGGTCAACGATTTTCGTCACCAGAAGATGCTGTTGAAGCGTTCATAAACCATGATTTGGAGGTGTCTCAATCGAAGTGGAAAAAGTGCTTCAATAATTATTGAATTTCAAAAATTTGCTCGACATATGCACAACTTTGTCTATGGTGAGGTTTTTTCTTTTTTATTACAAAAAAAATTAAAATTTGTTGGGTGACAAAAATATATGACTTTAAACCTTTACTCAATTGCGAATAAAAGCGAAACGCGTGCATCGATTTTCATGATCTTTGTCTCATTTTGCTCATAGGTTATGTGACTTTACGTAAAAGTAATAAGATTTGACATTTTTTTTCATTTTGGATTATTTATGGATTTTTTAAAAAAAAAAATTTAAATCTTTAGGCAAAAAATAAGTTTTTTCCTTTATATATTCATTTTTAACTTGGAAACTGTTGCTTGTATAGGAAAACAATATATGAACAGATTAAGGGAATTGTAATTTTAAATTTTTTAAAATTTAATTCAATTTAATCGGGCTAGTGGTTCCCGAGTTATGCCGGACGAAACAAATTAACCAAAAAAAAAATTTTAAAATTTAAAAAAAAAAATAAAACAAAAACCAAACGAAAAAAAAAAAATTTTATTGCGTTTTTCGAGCTCATGTCAAGGTTATCTACACAGAAAAAATTATCGCATCCGGAGTACATGAAATTTTTTTCATTTTGTTGAGTAGTGTAATTGGTTTGAGCGCATGCAAAAGTGTATAAATCATGCTGGAGAAAACTTTAAAAGACAATTAAACCATTTTTGATGATAAATATTCGCATTTTCATTATGAGGCCAGAAATATATAAAGCAGCCCTAGTAGTATACCTTCCCGACGAGGGTGTATAAAGTAAAACCGATTTTACCCTAAATAATAAAATATTATCACTAATTTAAATATGACATAAAATTTATAATCTGGGAAAATTTATAGATAGCTCATCCAAAGAGGTCCAAAAACCCATTTTCAGTTGGCTTTTTGAAATATTGTGAAGTGCAGGGCGTAATAAGTCGGTCACGCCTGGCTTTTTTGTGCAGGACGTTACAAGTCGGCCACGCCTGGCTTTAGCTTTTTTGTACTAGGTTTCATTGGGCTCGCTTACATTTTAAGCTCAAAGTTGGTAATGTGTTACTATTAGTTAAGTAAGTGGGAAAATCCTAAACTTTTTTCAATAATAATATGACCTTCAGGCCTTTCAGAGAAGTCCATAAAAAAAGTAAAGACAAAAGTTTTCGATAGTCTTTTATTTCCTCAGCCGATCTTTTGCCACTGCCAATGCATGAAATTTATTCCCGTTGACAACTTTAAAAGGAAAACAATTTGAGTTCCTTGAACTCTTTCGCCATAGTTCAACTTAAAATGTTGGACGAAATCTACATTTTATGGTCATACAAAGTTTGTGTCATGTTTTTGTCTAAACACAAAAGACAACAAAAAATTCCATAAAAAATGCATGGCTGCTATTGATAAATGCTAAATGTCATAAAAGTTCACAAATATCGTAATAATATTTATTTTATACACAGCACAATTTCAATATCTTTTTCTTTCCATACTTCATATTGGAGACAACGAAAAAGAAATGCACACAAAATAAATACTTGGAGATTTATTCAGTGCTGTTTTTTCTTTCTGTGGATATGTTTTTGTTGAGTTTTTGTGGCAATGGTCAATAAATACAACGAAATTGAGAAGAACAAAATCGAACGAAATGAAACTTCAAATCTTACAAAGTTGCAGTTTATGACAGTTTTTTGTTTTTTTTTATCTCTTATATTTGGTATTTTATTTAAAACGAATTCAAAAATATTTTTCGTATTAGAAAAACTTGTGTTTTTGTAAGTTTTGGTCTCTGGCGAAATTGGTGAAAACTAAAAACAACCGATAAGATAAGGGTCATTGTTTTTTTTGAAGATCTTGGTTGTTTTTCCTAACGTCTTGGTCGTCGTCCTTTGTATGCCAGCAAGACAGCCAATGATAACATCGCCCATGTCCAACTAAAGGATATTAACTCAAAAATTTCAAATGTTCCTGAGGGGCAAGAAATTGTTTGTTTATACGGACGGCACACAGTGCATTGGACAAAAATACAGGGTGTAGCGCGGTCTTTTGTTTATTTGGGAATGAAATAAAAAAAATTATGAACCTAGAAAATTTTTTTTGTGTTTTAATTATATTAACCAGTAAGGAAATTTTTAAATTACATGGTTTTAAATACAGTAGCTGGCAAATGTCGACCTTCGCTATCCACACACTGCCGCATACGTTTTCTGAAGTGTTCATGAACTCTAACAATCATGTCGACTTGTATTCTGGCAATTTCAGCTTCAATATTGTTAATTAGGTCGTCCAAAGTGTTGGGACGGTTGAAATACACCTTTGGCGTCAGGTAACGCCAAACGAAAATATAGCATGGGGCTAAGTCTGGTGAGCGTGCCGGCCAGTTCACATCGGTCCTCAAGGAGATAAGCCGTCCAGGAAACATTTGCCTCAAACAATTCATGGTAACCCTCGCTGTGTGTGCAGTGGCACCATTCTGCTGGGACCATGTATCCTCTAATTGCATTGCCTCAAGAGCTGGCTGAATAAATTCCAGTATCATAGTCAAGCACCGTTCGGAGTACACAGTTACGGCAAGACGGTTATCCTGGAAAAAGTAAGGGCCAATGAGCCCACTCGTGATATGGCGCAGCACACAGTGACGCGGTCCGAATGCAGAGGTCTCTGTTGAACTTCTCTGGGGTTTGTTTCACTTCAGTATCGCATATTTGGGGGAACAGCGAATCGTAAACGAAAAGCACGCTGCACTGCAATGATCGAATGCGCATTTGAAAAATACGCTTCAACACAAAATGCCTGATGGATACTGAAAGGCAGGCGAGTTTAAATCTCCCGTCAGCCACTATAAGCCATGCACACTCTCCACTCTCTACGACCAACAGTGCCGCCACAGCATGCAGTGCAGAAAAGCACATTCCAGCACTCCACCCTGCAGAAGGTGTTTTTAGAATACAATGAAACTTCAGTTTTACATGGATTATGATACGCTGATTTCAAAAATAATATCGGTTTTTAGGTAAATTAAATGGTTTTTACTGAATCATTTGGCATCTCAACTAGGCCTGAATTAACACGATGATCTGCTCTTAGAACGGTTCGACATCCTATATTTGATGAGTTTGAAATTTTTGAGAAAAAACCGACAACAAATTTAATATTAAAAATTATCTATTGTTTTATAAATTAATCTTTTTAAGATTTTTTTAATATTTTAATCAGTAGAATCCCTTTCATAATTATCAGTTAAGGAATTATCAGAAGAAAATGTTAATAATGTACTAAAATTATTATAAATATCAATATCAGATTGTTCATCTTGCACTAAATAATCCACATACTTATTGAAGAGCAATAATCCATTAATTAAGTCAAATTCATCAAAGACACTCTTAAAGAAATAGAAATCAAAAAGAATCGAACAAAATCGGCTCAGATTTGGCTTATTTCTTTAGTAGTACACAAGTCGACGCTAATTTATTGTGCAATAAAATTTCACTGGATTTTGCTTTTTGAAATCAAAAATTGACAACTTTTCGAATACGAGGGCGACCGCAAAAGTAACTAGCCTAACATAAAAAGAACCGTTTTTTTGGAATTATTATTATTTATTTTTCAGCATAATCTCCTTCCAACTCCTTCCAACGACGAACATTTTTTGCCACCGAGAATTTTTTTTAAATTTGGAAACAAGAAATAATCAGAAGGAGCTAAATCTGGACTATATGGTGGATGCGGAGCAATTTCAAATCGTAATTCGGCCAGTTTTTGTTGAGTTCAAAATGCAGTGTGTGAAGGAGCATTACGAGTATCTTGATAAAAAATAATTTTTTTTTTTCTAAATGCGGTCGTTTTATCTTGATTTCTTCACTCAACCGATCCAATAATGCACAATAATATTCACTATTTATAGTTTTTTTTCTTTTCTCAAGATAATCAATAAATATTATACCCCTTGCATCCCAAAATAATGTGGCCATTACTTTTCCTGCTGACTTAACAGTTTTCGCCTTCTTGGGACCACTTTTACCAGCTTCTATCCATTGTTTTGACTGTTCTTTGCATTCTGGGATGTAGTAATGGATCCATGTTTCATCAACAGTTATGAATCGGCGCAAGAACTCTATTGGATTACGCTGATAAATCGCTAAAAAGCTCCTCGGAATTGGTCCGACGGACGATTTTTGGGGCAAAGTCAACAAACGCGGCAAACATCTTGCGGATAGCTTTTTCATGTGGAGTTCATCATGTAAAATACTCCAAACTTGTTTTTCGTGTATTTTAACAATATCAGCAAGTTCTCTGAGCTTTATTCGTCTATCTTTAGTCACTTCATTAAATATTTTTCTAATGTTTTCAATAGTAGTAGCAGTTTTCGGTCTTCCAGAGCGTTGTTCATCCTCCGTACCTGAACGACCCATTTTAAATTGTTGAACCCAGAATTACACGGTGGAGTATGATCGTGCATTATCACCATGAACAGAATCCAATTCATCTTTGATTAATTGTGGCGTATAACCTTTCATATAAAAGTGTTTAATTACCGCACGAAACTCTTTATTTTCCATTTTTTAAAAATTATAAAACTTGTTTACTTCAATCACCTGTAACAAAGAAAATAATCATTAAATATTTCGGAAATTTTGACAGATGGCTTATAAAAGATTGTCTTAAAAAAAAAAACAAAAAAAGTTGCTAGTAAAACAGAAAATGTGCCAGGCCAGTTAGTTTTGCAGTCGCCCTCGTAAAAACTTCAATCAAAAATCGGACCGAATCTGCGAAGATTTGCTTTTCTTCTGATAAAAAGTCGAAACTAATTTGCTGTGCAAAATAATTTCACCGAATTTTTTTAAGTTTTTTTCTTTTTGGAATCAAAAATTGAAAATTTTTCAAATAAAAAATTCATCATAAGCACTTGTTAAAAAATTAAAATCAAAAAAATCGGCGAAAATTTCGCTCTTTTCTTATAGATGAATGTCAAACTAGTTAATAGTGCAAACAAATTTCGCAGAATTTTATGATGTTTTTTGCTTTTTGGAATCAAAAATTTAGAAAAAATTTTTACATATTCATCTAAACAAATTAAATACAGTGTGTTCGCCGCCTTTTTGGCAAACATTAGTGTTGACACTTCTTGGCAGTCGTGAAGTAGAGACGTGGCAAATTTATTATGGAAAAATATTCGATAAACCAACGTGTTTAAATCGTTCAAACATTTTTCAAAATCAATTATCGAGTACTGTGACGATGAGAAGGTTACGTGGGAGAAACAACGTGTCAACAAAACTCACTATTTATCGTGTAGTAAATGATTTCGAAGATACAGGGTCTGTAGCTGATAGGAACAAACAGGGACCATAACGTACTGCAAGGTCGGCTGAAAACATTTCTGCTGCTCAAGAAGTGCTCAAAACAATCCATCCACCTTACTTGGACGCCGTACTCAGGAGCTTGGTCTTCAAAGAACAACTTTGGCCACAATTTTGCACAAGGATTTGCATTTGTTTCCATTTAAGATTCAGTTGATAAAAGAGCTTCTTTCCCAAGACCGTTAACGCCGTCGTACATATGACAATCGGATGCCATGACAACCCCGATTTTAATGGAAAAATCATAATGAGTGACGAGTCACATTTTCATTTGAATGGATATGTGAGTAAACAGAATAGTCGGTTCTGGGCAATGGAAAACCTTAAAATTCATCATCAGTCACCTTTGCATCCATTAAAAGTGACAATCTGGTGTGCAATTTGGTCAGGAGGAATCATTGGCCCATACTTCTATGAAAATGAAAACGGCGTAACTGTAACTGACAATGGGGAGCGATATCGTAATATGATTGAAAACATTTTAACGCCAGAACTGCATGCTTTGGGCTTGATTAACATGTGGTATCCACAAAGACGATGCCACATCGCATACAGCCAGGATTACAATGGTATTACTGCGAGACCTCTTTCCACAACAAGTTATTTCAAGAAAGCAGTGATGTTGATTGGCCTCCACGGTCGTCTGATTTGACTGCTCCGGACTTCTGTTTGTAGGGGATATCTGAATAGCAAGGTTTATGCAAACAAACCAGACACACTTGAGCAACTCAAACAAAATATTCGTGATAAAATTATTAAAATACCGCGTGAAATGTGTAAGAATGTAATGAAAAATATTCTCCAAAGGGCTCGCTTTTGTGAGGCTAACAGGGACGGACATTTATCTGATATTGTATTCAATACATAATTGCCGACAGTACATAACACATTTATCAATATAATATTCATCCTCTTTAATCAAAAATTATAAACAAACAAAGTAGTATACCTTCCCGACAGACACCCTGTGTTTATACGATTTAAAAAAAAAATAGTTTTACCACTCCTTAACTATTCAAAAGTTTTAAGTCAATTCGCTTCCGTCTAAAAATGCGTATTAACATATATTTTCGTTCAACTACTCAGGAACGAAACTACAAAATAAGTGTAAGTTAATTCTGGATACGCACTTTAAATGGCTCTGGAACCCAAAAAATATATTTCTGTGAAAAAATATTAGCGAATTTTTCTTAGTTGTACTGTTATTCGAAACAGGTCAGTTTTTGTCAATGAAACGTAGCACTCTGCGGCATTCGCATATACAGGGTGGCTGATGAATAGTGCTATATAAAGGAACTCAAATAAATTTTTCAGGGTCTGGAATTCGTTTTCCTTTTATTCATGTTAAAGCTAATTCAATTTTATTAAACACATCTTAATTAGTTTTAAAAATAATGGAATTTAAATGGTCGCCCCTGCTCGTTGATGCATGTGCAGTAGGGTGGAGTGAAATTCAAAAAAAAAAAGTTAACCTCGGAAAGAGATGTAGTCTGGGGTCCTAATGAGGGGAAAAATAAAGAAAAAAATTTAAAAAAATTTTTAGGGGTCGCGCCACTCCCTAGAAATTTGGAAATTATCGCTATTTTGGCGTTGATTTTAGAAAAATCCTAAAAAGTTTTATGTCAATAAATGTTTGCAATAGCGTAAACAATGAAATAAGGGCATGAAAAAATTTAAAAAAATTTTTCTCATTGTTCAAAAATTTCAAAAAGTAAAATAAGTCAAATCGTCCCTTCTTCAGAAAATTGACTGAACAATGAAATCGCCACCAAAGCTACAAATATTAGTCGATTATCCTCATATTTGCCTCAAATACTTTTGTTTGGGCACTGAACAAGCTCAAACTTTTAAATTTCGAATAAGTTAAGTCGTTAATTTTTAGGATTTTTCTAAAATCAACGCCAAAATAGCGATAATTTTCAAATTTCTAGGGAGTGGCGCGACCCCTAAAATTTTTTTTTAATTTTTTTCTTTATTTTTCCCCTCTTTAGGACCCCAGACTACATCTCTTTCCGAGGTTAACTTTTTCAAATTATAAAAAAAGCATGTTTTCACTCCACCCTAATGTGCAGCATCTTACCAAGAAGTGGTCATTACTGCTTGGAGAGTTGAGACAGGAATAGCCGCAATTGTTTCCCGAATGGATTGCTTTAGTTCATTCAAATTTATTGGTTTTGCTTTGTAGACTTCCTGTTTGCAATAACCCCACAAGACAGGAGCAGTAAGATCATGCGACCTGGGGGGCAACGGAATGTGAAGTTTCTGGATATCAGCTTATTGTCAAATTTTCGTAGAGGAGTTGCGCTATCTTGCTGAAATCACCCAGAGTTTAAAGAAAGAAATTCTCACTCGGCGTAATTCTGGATAGAAAAACTCTCTCAAAATGCTCAAGTAAAGACCTCCAGTAACCGTAACGGTGTGACCGTTTTCTTCGAAGAAGTAGGGCCCCACAATGCAGCGTGATGAAACTGCTCACCCCACTGTGACTCGAAGTAGATGCAATTCGTCTCGGGGAGTATCTGTGGGTTAAAGCCACTGCATATTCGACAATTTTGTTTGTTTATGTTGTTATGTTTAAATCGAAATGGGCCTCGTCAGACATGACAAGACTGTTCAACATATTTCCGTCCTTTCCACCCAGTGAAGCCACACTACTCTGTGACACGAAGTGGATGCAATTCCATCTCATGAAGTGTCTGTGGGTTGAAACCACTCCATATTTGACAATTTTATTTGTTTATGTTGCCGGTTAAATCGAAATGGGCCTCGTCCGACATGAAAAGACAGTTCAACATCTTTCCGTCCTCTTTCACCATTTGAAGCATCTCCTGGCAAAATTCCAAGCGAATCGGGGAAGTCTGCTGCATTAAGTTTGTTGGCCATTTCAATGGGAATAAGTCCATATCTTTGTGCATATTGGACTGCAATGACTGTCTGCTTATAACCATTAGAGCAGACAAGCTTTTTGTCGAACCTCTTGGATTGTTCTGTATGGCAGCAGCTACATCAGCGATTGTTTACTTCATCCTAATTGAAGGGTTTCGATAGTAAGCTCTTCTGTGGACTGCCCCATGCTTGGCAAAGTTGCTAACTAGTCCCATTATGGTCCATCTGCTCAAAGGGTTGTCGCTAAACGTGCGCCTATACTCTCTTTAAACCGAAACTACAGACTGCAGTGCGTGATAGTGGCGAACAATCCAAATTCTTGTTTCAGTTTTAAATTTTTTGGTAGCGGCTTTTATCAGCCACCCTGTACGATCGAAATGCAGCTGATTTCATTTTCATCGGATTTAGGCTGGCGATTTCGATACAAATTGTAATTGAATTTGAGATAACTGTGTATGCAAATAGGACATTATATAAAGGGTGGGCCATTTAAAACTTTAAATTTGAATTTGAAATTTACAAAAAAAAAATTGAAAAAGTACAGATAATTTTTTTAAATTTTTGGTTTTATTGGAAAGGTTGAACTTTATCATTTAATAAAAGAACACAATATCATTTATATGACTACCATAACTGGCGCGGCAGTACCTCATTCGATTAAACCAATTTTTCAGTTCAGTACAGTTTTCTAGTGCTTCTGGGCGAATCTCTACAATGGCAACTTCGATTTTATGTTTTAACGCTTTAATTGTCTCTGGACTCTTTGCTGAACATGTATCCTTAATGGCTTCCCACAGAAAATAATCCAAAGGGTTCAAATCAGAGCTCCGAGGCAGCCAATTGACATTACAATTTCTGCTGATTATTCGATTTTCAAAAACAGTGCGAAGGTTGCCTTGGCTGTGTGAAATGTGGCCAATTTCGGCTGATTATTCGATTTTTAAAAACAGTGGGTAAAATATCGATGGTTGGTTGCGTTGGCTGTGTGACAAATCACAGCTCCGAGGCAGCCAATTGGGATCACAACTTCGGCTGATTATTCGATTTTTAAAAACAGTGGGTAAAATATCGATGGTTGGTTGCGTTGGCTGTGTGACATGTGGCACCGTCTTGTTGAAACCAAATTGTAATACTCTAAAACACAGGAAGAGTCGGGTCGATTTGTTAATGAAAGACTGGAACAAACAATCGAAGATTTTTTAGTGAGTATACACAATATATGTATTTTGTTTTCTTACTAAAACAGAAAATTCTAAAATATTGAGTTAACACACCTTAGCTGAACAGTTGAAATATGGCAAATGTATCCTCTTTTGCCTCTTCGTGTCCCTACACTCTATTTGAATGGTTAACATACCCGTTCATTCAATTCCTTAGATTGTCGTCATTGCAAACAGGACACAACTTTGTCATAGATTGCGGTTGGTACGCCACAGTAGCCGGTCATGGAGAATGAGAATTTAAAAAGCCTTTCGAATGTGGCCTCTTGCCCTAAATATGACTGACTTTCAGGTCTGATAAATGACAGCTAATTTGTCATGTATAAAGAGGATGTAAGTTTCAACACTACGCTATCAAAATTCCAATTATATTTATTTCATGGCTTATATTCGGTTTATTATGAAATCGAGGATATGGCATTTTCAACGCATCGGAGCCAATTTGTTGAAGAAAGTTTGAAGGTTATATATCAAGTCAAGCCAGTGGTTTGCATAGGTCATGTTTTGTTGAGGACATCACTACGATAGATACTTTGTGTAAGTAAGAATGGTATAGCAATTCATAAAATAAATGGCAATAAACAAAATTGTACAAAAGAAAAACAATCGGCATACCATTCTGCAGTTTTTAAAGGAACGCGAGAGGGGCAGTAACGGCAGTGCTACAACTGTCTGAGCTAGAGGTGTTTAACAGATTTTTTAGCTTTCGCTTTTTGACTATAAAGTTAAGGTCTTTACAGATCATGACTTTTAGTTTATTACAGAATTTAGATCAAAGTATCGTCTTTTTATAAAGGGTGATCCATCTAGAGGTATCACCCTCAAATCAAGTGTGGAATCTTTATTGGTAATTTGAAAGGACATTTTATGGCATTTATTTTTTGAATATAATTCCCTTCAAATGTTGGCCGCAACTAAGCCTCAGGGTTTCCATTCCGAGGATCCAATTTTGGATGACTCGTTCGAGCATTTCGACCAGAATGGCTTTAATAATACGCGTTATGTTGGCTTCCAAAACCTGAATCGTCGCAGGTTTGCCAGCATAGACTTTGGACTTTACGTAAACCCAAAGAAAAATGTTTAAAGGTGTGATATCTCGATCTAGGCGCCCAACCCACCTGTCCAAAAGTGAAATTAGCTGATTTTCGAAATGACTTCTCAATAGATCCATTGTTTGAGCAGCTGGATGGCAAGTGGCACCGCCCTGTTGAAACAAAATGTCGTCAAGATTATTCAGCTAGCATAAAGATCGATAACATTGCGCGATAGCGAGCACCATTCACTGTTACGTTCCGGCCATTACCATTTTTGAAAAAATATGCACCGATGATTCCACCAGCTTGTAAACCGCACCAAACCGTGGATTTCTCTGGGTATAATGACACCTCTTGAACCTCTTCTTGGTGCTCTTGAGCTCAAATGTGGCAATTTTGTTTATTGACTTTACCGTTGAGCCAGAAATGGGCCTCATCACTTAATAAAGTTTTGGTCGAAAACAGCGGATCTTCCCGTTTCTCACCGAACGCTCATTTCCATAATACAGTTGCCAACATTAAAGGTAATTATTTTCAAAAAATAAATGCCATAAAATGTTCTTTCAAATTACCAATAAAGATTCCACATTTGATTTAAATTTTAATATTTTTTTTTGATCTGAAAAAATACCTCTAGATGGAACACCCTATATATTTTTTCAGATTATATAAATAACACTTGGAGAATATATAATGAAGAGATTTACAACTGAACAAAGAACCAGAAAGAACCATTTTAACGCATGAGTGATGAAGGTCATTTCATTTTGAATGGTAGGTTCTGGGGTTCTGAAAATCCAGGAGCCATTCATCAAGGCCAATTGAACCCCATTAGGTGTAATGTATGGTATGCGATCACATCTGCAAAAATCACTGGGCCTTACTTCTTTGAGAATGAAGCTGGAGGTGCTGTAACCGTAAATGGAGAGTGGTATTGGTTTATGAGAAAAACTATTCTACGTCCTGCTCTTGAAAACAGACCTGAGATGTGGTTTCAGCAGGACGGAGCCACTGCCCACACTGCGCGAGACACAATGGCACTTTAAATCAATTTTTTGGAGAGCGAACAATTTCAAGAAACTCGGAAAATTTTTGGCCAGCGCGATCGTCAGATTTGTCCGCATGCGGCTATTTTCTTTGGGGTTATTTGAAAAAAAATAGTAATGGGTGATCCAAGTAGAGATACGTTTTTAAATATCCATTTTTTGACAGATCGTGTGGGAATCGTGTAATGCTGTCATGTTATTTTTCTTTAGTATTGTTTGGCATTTATTCACGGAAAGATCTACGCCTGAACAACGTTTACAAATCGTTCAACTTTTTTACGAAAATTCACATTCTGTGAGGAATGTGTTTCGTGCACTTCGTTCAACTTATGGTCAACATAATCGGCCTACTGAGCGTACTATTCGCAACACCATCACCCATCTTGAGACCCAGCATTCGACCGAATAGACCACGTCCAGCACGAGATGAAGAAATTGTAGCGGCCGTGGCTGAGAGTGTACACCAAGACCGTGGAGAGTCGATTCGGCGCCATTCGCAGCAACTCGGACTGACGTATGGAACGACTTGGCGCATTTTACGTCGAGTTCTTAAATTGAAAGGGGACAAAATACAGATTGTGCAAGAATTGAAGCCACCCGACGTTCTCAAGCAACATCGCTTCGCTCTATGGGCTCTTGAAATGTTCCAAGAAGATCCGATGTTTTCGAGCCAAATTTTGTTCAGAGGTTAGGCCAATGGGTATGTAAACAAGCAAAATTACCGCATTTGAGACCAAGACCAACCAGAAGAGGTTCAAGAGATGCCACTTCATCCAGAAAAGACAACGGTTTGGTGTGGTTTGTGGGTCGGTGGAATCATCGGTTCATATTTTTTCAAAAGAACGTAACCGTCAATGGCGACCGTTATCGTGCCATGATAACCGATTATTTGATGCCTGAAATTAAAGCTCGCGATCTCGGCGACATTTGGTTTCAACAAGGCGGCGCCACTTCCCACACTTCGTATCAATCAATGGATTTATTTAGAGAACACTTCGGTGAGCAGATAATTTCACGTTTTGGGCCGGTCGATTGGCCACCAAGATCGTGTGATATCACACCGTTATACTTTTTCCTGTAGAGATATGTAAAGTTTAAAGTTTATGCGGACAAACCCGCTGCGATACAGGTTTTGGAAGCCAATATCACGCATGTCATTAAAGCCATACCGGTCGAAATGGTCGAACGAGTCATCCAAAATTGGAACCTCAGAATGGAAACCCTGAGGCGCAGTTGCGGCCAACATTTAAAGGAAATTATATTCAAAAAATAAATAAATGTCCGTTCAAACTACCATTAAACACTCCACACTTGATTGAGTTTTTATTTATTTTTTGTTCTGAAAAATACCCAAAGATCGATCACCCTTTACAGAAACGTTATATTTGGCTTGTCTTCGAAGAACCACACGGTCGATTGCTGTTTTGTTTCGGGCTCATACGCATAGATCAATGATTCGTCACCTGTAACGATCTTATAAACGTCGTTTGAAGCACCGCGATCGTATTTTTTCAAAATTTCTTTGCACTAATCGACACCAGCCTTTTTTTGAGCGACTGTCAAATTATGCGGGATTTAACGAGAACAAACCTTTTCCACTGCGAGTTATGCATGCAATATCACGCACGGCATCAATGTTCTCTGGCACAACGGCCGTTTTTGGACGACCTTCACGATTGAATTCATTAAGCCAGTTTTTCACAGTGCTATAGGACGGTGCTTCTTCGCCATACAAAGATTTAAGTTCATCGATGAACTTTTGTCGTGATAATCCACGTCGAAAGTTAGTTCCATTTTGTTGGCAAATTGATTTTTTCAAGTCACTGTCAACAACACAAATGATGGTCGTACGTCAAAACATTCTGAGTACGTTTATGTTAAAAAGTGTCAAACTTTCCAATGGAAATGTTAGATGGCGCCAGGCAACACTTAGTGATGGCTAGGCCAGAAATATATATAGCAATCCTCGTATAAACTGAGAAAAAGAATAAACGAAAAAGTTTTTAACCTCTTATTAACTTTGGTCCACCCTGTATATGTGACGCGCAGAATAGAAAGGGACCTAAGGGTAAGACCCAGTTTTGTTCAGGAGAGCCATTTTAAAGATTTTAATACGTGTATCTTTGGTGTACCATCACTTTCATAAAACGCGCATATCTCTGGGAAGGAACACTTTTAAGGCACGGGATCGGTCTCATTCGATGCTCAGATGTTGTCCACATCAAAAAAAAGTGAAAATTGATCTTTTTTACCCTTAGGTCCCTTTCTCTATGCGCTGTCACATATACCTAACCTATATATGTCGAACTAATGCGGCAGTGATTGCTAAGGAATATTTAATTATTCCAGCTGAGCTTCTTTACAAAATGTCCTTGATTAAAACAAATCATAGATCCAACAAATGTCATTAGCAAAAATCCACATGACTACATGACCAAATTCTTAGTAATTATTTCAGCTGGAATCGATAACAGTTGACCAATAATGCTAATCATGAATATTAATACAATTATCAAACAGGCCAGGGATAAAGAAAGGCACCAGTAATTATGGAATATTCATAAGTTAGGAATAGAATAAATAAGGCCGAGAGAGAGCCAACAAAACCTAGCCCATCATTAGTCAAAAACAAAACTTTTTGTTTTCAACAGTCATGAGTCCATAAACCCAATGTGGCAAGACGACCAAGAAACTGCTATTATAAATCACACCCCTGCATATAAATCAAACTCCACATGAAACATAATTAAATTAATGGATGTGGTGGGAGAGGGTGATAAGGAAAAACTCTATCACACACACACACATGCTAGTGCATAGAAAAACAATCACCACTACTAACACAAATAGAAATGACAATACGGAAAACCACACCACAAAAACACTTAACACCAAAGCGAAATGTTGCCAAAGGACGAGAAAAATGTCAGGCATTCCGTAACAAATCACAGCCAAATGGCTTAAACCTTTTTTTCTCTTTGGCAGGCGAAGGGGAAAACATCAGACAATAGCCGACATTTACATACGATTAAACGTTTTGGCGTTTGCGGTTTTATGGCAGAATTAAAATCATTGGTTTTATGCGGGGTTTCAATTTTCCATTTAAGGAAATTTATCTTGGTGGCCTACATCTGCTGTCCTGACCAAAAAAGGTGATTTATGTTTAAGCATGTCCTTTTAGGAGACATATAATCCTTATCGTTCTCTGTTGGAAATCCTTAATACAAATCTCTGATGTTATTTATAATTGAGTGGTTGTTAAGTGTCACATAGCGATTAAAAAGCGTAGGCAAGCAGTTGGAACGGTTGCTAGAAATCTACTTCCGCCTAGTCAAAGTGGCGTCATTTCCCAAAGCAGCTTAACCTTGTTATTTTTTGTTGTTCCCCGAAGTTAGTTAAATGTAACAAAGCATTTTAGAGGAGTGACTAGGCAAGTATCGTTGACATCTCTCTAAATATAAACGTTTTTATGTGACACACGCATTTCATTACAAGCAAAATCATGTGGTTTTAACATAAAATTAATGAATTTCCTTTTATGGAAATTCTATTTTAGTAAAAATATTCTGGAAAACATGTCTTCTCATACATTACACAAACTGGTATCCAAGTAATGCAGAGGAGGGCTAGTTTGAGCGTGGGAAGCGGTCGCACCAAAGTATTTAATTTTGTGGTCTTCAATTCTCTTATATTTATTTTTAAGGTTTCTCTAGATTTGGTATTTTGTAATACTTTGGTTGTAGGGATTGCAGACAAAGACATGACATTACTGCAATAACAGCACATTTATTAGGGAATCCATACCACAGTTTCTTTTAAATGTTCTCGGAAAATAAGGTGTTATAATACCAAAAAAACCTGCCCGTAAAAACTAAGACTCAAAATGCAACCATTAACGAAACAAATTATGGTTGGGACAACAATATTCGAAGAGCATCATACCAATAGTACGATTTACACATAACTATAGGTATACTATTATTCCCACAACCTTATTGTGATTCACACGCTATTTTAGTAAATGGCCTATATTTATAATAATATATGTGACGCGCAAAAAAGAAAGGGACCTAAGGGTAAAACCAGTTTTGTTCAGGAGAGACATTTTAAAGATTTAAATACGTGTATCTTTGGTGTACCATCACTTTCATAAAACGCGCATATTTTTGGCAGGGAACACTTTTGGGCATGGGATCGGTCTCATTCGATGCTCAGATGTTGTCCACATCAAAAAAAAGTGAAAATTGATTTTTTTTTACTTTCTCTATGCGCTGTCACATATACGTATCATCAGGCAGAGAAAAAATATGGTTACCGTACGGTCACTGCAACAGTAATATGATCGTCGTATAGTATTGTTTATTGAATTTTATTTTGACAATGTTATGATTGCGGCAATATTAATATTTTTGAAATATAACAATAGCATTTTTTGGCGATACTAAAAATGAAAATATTGTTTTAGCAAGAATATAAATATGTTTGGTGCAACAAAAGTATTATTTTTTGAGTTTTATGTTAACAATAATGTGACTACAGCAATCATACCTTATGTTTGTAATTTTTATAAATTTATATATGTTAGTAAGAACAATGTTATTGTTAATCTTACGTAAAATTAATACCTTTCGTATGTAAACTAAACTTAATCAAAACAAATTGTTTTGTAGTTTTATAACTGATACGAGGGCGACCACAAAACTAACAGGCCATATTGTTGTGTCAAAACCATATACCCAACAATAGAATGAAGGTCTTCGAATATTGTTACCTTAACCATATTTTTTCTGCGTGAAGACTGTAGGGCTTCAAATCGTAAAGCACACTTGTATGGGGCTATATGAAAAACCGATATTGCCTTATTTTACAAGACTTGGTTGTAAATTTCATATAATGTACTGCTTTAGAATATAAAACTTGACTTGGTAATGGGTATCATCACAAATCGGTAGGGTCATATACGTACATCGTGGATAAAGAATAGCCTGCACGATAAAGTCTAATTTCATTATGGTTGCCTATCGATCGCTCGTAGTGTACCATGTGCAATTCGAGCAAAATTCTTTTATTATTTGTGGCTTCTAAAGTGAAATTACCTCAAAGCAAGGGCTTCTTTAAATGGAGGCAACATGAAAACATATAGTCAAAATTTACCTGAAGCTTGTTTCTGTAACTCGTACCGATCGCAGTTACCGACTGAAATTACCGATTTGACGTAACTCTGACGTCATTCTCACCTTCACTGTTTCTGTAAAAAAAATTGCCGATTTTTATTCCATTCATTCGTTCCAAATCGGTAATATGACATTGTTCCGATTCTACTTCAGTAGGAATCGCTTAAAAAAGTGTTTCTGTAAGAAAATCGAAAACTTTCTCACTGACTTTAAGCCAAGTGAGAACTCTGCCGATTGCTATAGTGTTGTTGCAATTATGAGAAAGCAGCAACCAAATATAACTTTTTACACCATATAAAATTTAATTGATGTTATTTTAGACAAATAAATATTTTATTAAAAAATATGTTGTGTGGTTGAACTGTGTTTTAAAATAGACAGCAAAATATAAACATTTAAGATGGCAGTGTGTTGAAATTTACGGCAATTTATGAACCGGTTTCAGCGAAATCGGTATGGTAATGCAAAATTACCGAGTGCAAATGTTTGTTTACTTGCAATGTACATCACCAACTGCCAGCTTATTTAATTCCTCGTTTTTTACCAAAATAAGGAGAAGGTAAGTAAAAGTTATATCGTTTAAATATATGTGACAGCGCATAGAGAAAGGGACCTAAGGGTAAAAAAATCAATTTTCATTTTTTTTCTTTTTTTGATGTGGGAAACATCTGAGCATCGAATGAGACCGATCCCATGCCCCAAAAGTGTTCCCTTCCAGAGATATGCGCGTTTTATGAAAGTGCAGCCGACGATTCTAAGCGCAAATAGAAAGGGACCAAATCTTTAAAATGGCTCTCCTGAACAAAACTTTTCACTTTTTTTTGATGTGGACAACATCTAAGCATCGAATGAGACTGATCCCATGCCCCAAAAGTGTTCCCTCCCAGAGATATACGCGTTTTATGAAAGTGAAGTCGACGATTCTAAGCGCAAATAGAATGGGACCTAATCTTTATAATGGCTCTCCTGAACAAAACTGGTTTTTAACCTTAGGTCCCTTTCTATTTTGCCCTTCACATATACATTTCTAGGCATCACTAAGTGTTGCCTGGTGCCATCTGACATTTCCTTTGGAAAGTTTGACAATTTTTGGAATAAACGTACTCGGAACATTTTGACGTACGGCCGTCATTTGTGTTGTTTACAGTGACTTGAAAAAATCAATTTGGCAAAAAAATGGAATTAACTCGTGAACATTTTCTTGCGATCATTTTTCACAACTTTCGACGTGGATTATTACGAGAAGAGTGCATCGATGAACTTAAATCTTTGTATGGCGATGAATCACCATCCTATAGCACTGTGAAAAACTGGTTTAATGAATTCAATCGTGGCCGGCGCTCGCTCAAAGACGAAGGCCGTGAAGGTCGTCCAAAAACGGCCGCTGTGCCAGAAACATTGATGCCGTGCGTGAACTGTTAATGCAAGATTGTCATGTGACATAGAGTGAGATAGAGGCATCCTTGGGCATTTCTTCCACCAGCATACATTCGATATTGCATGAACACCTGGCCGTAAAAAAGGCTTGTTCTCGTTGGATCCCGCACAATTTGACAATCGCTCAAAAAAGGGCTCGTGTCGATTGATGCAAAGAAACATTGAAAAAATACGATCGCGGTGCTTCAAGAGACGTTTATAAGATCGTCACAGGTGACGAATCATGAATCTATGAGTATAAGCCCGAAACAAAACAGCAATCGACCGTGTGGGTCTTCGAAGACGAGCCAAATCCAACGAAAGTTGTTCATGGAAGATGCAGTTCGAAGCAAATGGTCGCCTGTTCCTTCGGCAAAACTGGTCATGTGGCGACTGTTCCGCATGAGCAACGTAGGCAGGTCAATTCTGAGTGAAACACCACAATTTGTTTGCCTGAAGTTTTCGGAGAAATTCTAAAAACGAATAAGAGAAGGCGAATCATTGTGCACCATGACAATGCGAGCTGTGACACATCGGCTCAAAACAGCGCCTTTTTGACCGGCAAAAAAGTCGAGTTGATGGGACATCCGCCGTACAGCCCTGACTTGGCACCCAGTGACTTCTTTTTATTCCCGCACATCAAGGAAATAATGCGTGGTCAACGATTTTCGTTGCCAGAAGATGCTGTTGAATCATTCAAAAACCATGTTTTGGAGGTGTCTCAATCGGAGTGGAAAAAGTGCTTCGACAATTGGTTTGAGCGCATAAAAAAGTTTTTAAATCATGCTGGAGAATACTTTGAAAATAAAACATTTTTGATGATAAATATTCGCATTTTCATTATGAGGCCAGAAATATATATAGCGCACTTCGTAGTTAGTTTTTTTTTAGCTTATGGCAAAGGAAATACTTTTTTTCAAATTAAAATACTGAATTGAACATGCTTCATTTAAGTGGCACATCGGTAACGTCATTGATTAGTGTGTTATTATGATGAATTTATTTCTAAGGTTCAACCTGAGATTATCTTTTAGATTAATTTTGAGTATTCAAATGCATGATCTACGGTAAAAACAAAGCGTTTCGAAAAACTCGCCGTTTGTACAAGGCGACCGTACAACTTCATAGTCTTTATCGCTTGTTGTCACTATCCTTTATAGACAAGGAGTAAATTTCTCATTATTTCTTTAAACCTATTCCTGGACATAACCTTTCACACAATTTCTGCTCCAATATCTTCATCTAAAGACCTAAATATTAGTATGGCTCGATTACGCAATCGATATTGTGCCATCGGTTTTTCGATAGCTTTCAGCATATGGAAAAAAGTTCCACTACGACATATAAAAAAATCATTTTTGAGGAGCCCAATTTTTTTTTTTTTTTTTTTTTATTTTTTCTCAACTTTTATTTTTAAGGTTTTTTTTGAGTAGGCCCACCTTACTATACATGTTTTCCCTTGTGAGTTTGTGGTATTCAGATCTGCTACGGTGACGTTAATTTGTGTCGATTATTTTGACATGTCTACTAGTGACTTTGATTTGCGATCATTTCAAAAACTTCTTCGTCGAGATACATTTCAAATGTTTAAGCTGATGTCATTTCCTTTACTGCATCTTTCAGGCGCTTTTCATTTAGCAGCCGCTCAGTTTGCCCGTAAATATTCCAATAATTCGGAACCGATTTTCGCCAACATGGAACATTAAATGCGGATGGGATCTCCTACTCTCTACACCACGGTGCACCGTGACGTATTGGTTCTAATCCGAGCTCGTTTTGCAGATAATAGTTCATCATCATTGCAATCTCTAGCATCTTCAGGAGGTCCGCCATTGCGAAGAAAAACCTCTACTTCTCCCTGTATGTCACAAGATTGCTAAATTTTAATCAAATCATTTGAATTTAAATTAAAACCCTATTTTTCATCAGTAACAACGCTATACTCTGGTGGAAGTAAGGCCAAATCATACTATCGTAAAATTCCGCTCTTAAACCGCGAAAGCGAATACTGGCTAATTGTAATGAATGTAATGTAAGAAAATATACAAATATCTTATTTGGGCATTTCCTCACTTATGCACATATGAGGGCATATCAATAATTCCGTGACTTTTCGAATAAAATACAGTGTTTTTTAAAAAAAATTTTTTTTCAACATAATCTCCTTTTAGTCCAACGTTATTTTTCTAATTTTTGTATCGCTTCCAAAAAATTGGACTTTTCGAGGTCTACAAATAGGCATTTGTTTGATTAATAATTTCATCGTTGGAGCTAAATCACTTTCCACCAAGCCATCTCTTTAGGTTTGGAAATAGTAACAGGAAATTGTACCAATTCGTAACCCAATTCATACAATTTTGAGAATGCACAGGTGTGCACCCGTTCATTATCCTGATGAAACAGAACTTTTTCTTGGCCTTATGAGAACGTTTTTTTTAATCCTCGTTACATCGATCCAATAATTTGGCATAATATTCTCCGTTTAATGTTTTTTCCTTTTGAATCGATTTGGATTATTGTCCCAAAAAACTGTTGTCATCACCTAATTGGCCGACAAAGCCACTTTGGCCTTCTTCGGAGCCGGTTCACCCGGAGAAACCCATTGTTTAGACTGCTGCTTGGTCTCCGGAGTGTTGTAATGAATCCATGTTTCACAGTTTCCACAGTTACAAAACGCCGCAAAAACTCATTCAAATTGCGATTAAACAACTCCAAACAAAACTTTGAAGCTGTCACGTTTAAGATTAATTGAGGGCAAACACGACAGACATCTTGCAGACAGCTTTCTTAAACGCAACTGATCATGCCAAATCGAAACTACGCTGTCATATGAAATGCGTATGGCATCAACAATTTCACGCACTTATACTCTTCGGTCGGCTAACATCATTTCGTGGAATTTTTCGACATTTTCGGGTGTATTGACTGGCCGTCCAGAACGTTCAGCGTCATTTGTACTAGTGCGACCACAACGAAAGTCAGTAAATCACTTTTTTACCATTGAAGTCGATGGTGCATAGTCCCCATTGTATTAATTAAGCTTTTCCTTGATTTGATTGAAGGTATTTTTCCGCAAAAAGTAATGTTTAATGGACATTCCAAATTCACTTCCACTTCCATTTTTTTTTTTACAAAATCCACGTGGTTGCTTGTTTTGGACAGCTGTTAAGCACAAACTAAATGACGGAAACCTCTCGAAATTTGACAGTAGTCGCTTAAGAGATGGTACTTGATAGGAGCAGTGTTGCATTTCATATAACTACGATGGAAGTTGGAAAAGTCACGGAATTATTAAAAAAACAAGTAAAAAATTTTAAGTTTAGATGTGCCGAACTTTGGATACCCTCCACCAGATTCCCAAATAAAACCAAATTTGGTGCGGAAGTGTGTTCTATATAGAAATCTTTATGTGCAAAATTTAATTTCGATAGGTTAAGCTTGTGGTGAGTTATCGTCATATTATTTCTCAAGGCCCATAAGGCCGTTTGTATGGGAGGTACAAGAAATGGTGGCCCAATCTAAACCATTTTTACATAGATGATTGCGCCTATATAGAGATTATTATTTGCAAATTTCAGTGATTTTGCTCAAGAAACTGGAAGGATATTTCCAAATAAAAAACTTATTTTTATGAGGTAGTGTCGGTTGAGGGTCTCCAACACCAGCTTCCCGTAGAGCTAAGGGTGTCCCAAGAAGAACTCAATTTTTAAATCTGGCAACATTCGAAGTGTCATTGTTTGACATTTGAACAATTGTTATTGTTTGTTAGTAGAAGGTACGAGGTTAGTAAAAACGGAGCGCTACACGAATGAACAACGCATTCTCATTGTGAAATTGTTTTACCAAAATGGTGAAAGTTTTGCGGCTACAGTTCGCAAATTGCGATCAATTTGGGGTCACAATAATGCTCCAAAAGAGTCAACTGTAAAGAGATTAATGGATAAATTTGCCGAAACTGGGTCTGTTAGTGATGTAAAGACAACAACGCGCCATCGACCAGGTCGATCGACCGAGAATGTCGCAGCTGTACGTGATGATGTCGCTCAAACTCCATCCACCTCAATTCGACACCGAGCTCAGCAAGTTGGTGTCTCCAAATCCACTTTGCAGCGAATGTTGACGAAAGATTTGCATCTTCATGCATACAAAATTCAATTGACTCAGGAACTGAAGCCAGCTGACCATGGACAGCGAAGGGAGTTCGTTAATTGGGTATTGGAGAGACAACATGAAAATGCTGATTTTGCCGATAAAATCATCTTCAGTGACGAGGCCCATTTTCATCTTGATGGCTTCGTCAATAGGCAGAATTATCGCATTTGGGGTGCGGAAAATCCTCGAGTGATTCACGAGAAGCAAATGCATCCTCAACGTGTCACTGTGTGGTGTGGTTTTTGGGCTGGAGGAATCATTGGACCTTTTTTTTATGAAAATGAGGCAGGTCAAGCGCAAACAGTCAATGGTGTTTGGTATCGTGAAATGATAACCAGTTTTTTCTTGCCTAGAATTGAAGAAATGAAAGTGGAGGGCATGTGGTTCCAACAAGAAGGCGCCACATGTCATACAGCCAGAGAAACAATTCAATTGCTGCATCAGTCATTTAAAAATTGCGCTCTTCTTGGGACACCCGATATATAACCATGCTAGGTTAACTGCACATGTTTGTGCTAAATTTCAGCTCCCTAGCTGTTTTCATGCAGGTTCTAACTTGTTTTCAACAGACTGACAGCCTGACAAAATGGCTAGATCGTCTTAGAATTTTACGAGGATCAAGAATATATATACTTTGTTGGGTCTCTGATGATTATTTCAAGGTGTTACAGACAGAATGACTAAACTAATATACCCTCCATTGTATGGTGGATGGAATAAAAATTAGTAGTTTGTGAAACGAAACATACCATACCAAATTTAATTGGTATTAAAATGTATGTCCTAGAGCGGTTGTATGTTGTTATGTCGAGAGAGATCTTGGTGCTATATCGAAACTTGGACCAGTATGACACATTTTTATCAGAGCTTTTTACTGATCAATCGAATGAACTACAAAAAATTAAATCAATATTTCATGTACTTAGTAGGGACATAAATACTGTTACATTGAACACACCCAATTCAATAGTAGAACTGAACATACCCCGTTAATGTCATATGGGTTTTGAAAGCTAACCTCAATAGCGTTAGTCTGTAAAGGGATTTTAAAATTGTTTCAACTTTCATCATTGAGTGGTCAGATAATGAGAACTGTATCGCTGTAATAGCGCTTTTCAAGTGTGAAATGAAAAAAAGCGTTATTTTCAAAACGCTCCGGCCACTAGGGATTGGCCGATGCATAAAATTGTTTGAGGAGACTGGAGATGTAAAAGACCGCCACGCTCCGTCCGAATACCGCATGTAGTCAAAGCCGTTAAATCAAGAGTTTACAGAAATCCGCTCCGAAAACAGAAAAGCTTGGCCCGTGAGATGAGTATCACGCAAAAGTCCATGAGTCGGATCATTAAAAAAGACTTGGGACTTGAGGCTTTCAGACGACATACCGGACATTTATTGACTGCAGCTGTAAAAAAATAGGATTGAAAAATGCAAACGTCTTTTGGTGAAGCACGCTGATAACTTGCACAGAAAAATTTTATTCACCGATGAAAAAATTGTTACCGTTCAGGAAAAATTTAACAAGCAAAATGATGGAGTGTATGTGCGGTCATCTAAGGAAGCATCTGAACTGATCCCAAGGGTGGAAAAGGGTCATCACCCAGCTTTATTTATGGTTTGGTGGCGTGTCTCTTACAATGGGGTCACTGACCTGCATTTCTGCGCACAAGGAGTCAAAACCATCGGACAAAGTTTACGAAGAAATCGTTTTGAAAGCTGTTGGGAAGCCTCTTAACAATTCCCTGTTCCAAAACCAGCCAGCAGGATTCTGCGCCGGCCCACACGCAGAGAAAAAACATGGTTACTACATGGTCACGTCAATAATAATATGTTCTCCACAATAAAAGTATGTTCGTCGCAACCACAGCATTGTTAACTGAATTTAGTTTTGACAATAATATAATTGCTGCAATATTAATATTGTTGAAATGTAACAATAGTATTATTGCCAAATTTAAAAATGAAAGTATGGTTATAACAACAATATAAATATTGTTGATGCGACAAAAGTATTGTGTTTTGCGTTTTATGTTAACAATAATGTGATTATGGGAATCATACTGTATGATTGTAATTTTTCTTCATTTAAATATGCTTTTAAGAACAAATGTTATTGGTACGGATTTAATGCAATAATATTACATTTTTATCGAAATTAAAATTTTTTAAACAAGCAGCTTTGGCTTTGCTTAACTGAAATATATTTACTAAAAACGCTTACGTTTATTTAAACTTATTTTTTCTACTGTAAAATAAATCACTCCTATTATTTTGAATTTAAATTTTTTTAATAATTTTCGTAATTCAAGTCTATTGTCGACAACTTAAACAAATTCTAATAAATTATATTGGGGATCAAAGTACAATTGTGTGTGATCATACTATGATTGAAGGGATCATAACATGGTTGCGGGTGAATCATACTATGGTTGTGAGGATCATACTATGGTTGTATGTGAAACATACTATGGTTGTGAGGATCATACTATGGTTGTATGTGAAACATACTATGGTTGTGAGGATCATACTATGGTTGTGGAGATCATAGTATGGTTGAGTGTGAATCATACTATGGTTGTGGGGATCATAGTATGGTTATGTGTGAATCATATTATTGTTGTGAGGATCATAGTATGGTTGAATTTAAATCATACTATTGTTGTGAGGATCATAATATTGTTGTACCACAACCATATACCCAACAATAGTATTATCCTCTTCGAATATTATCACCACAACCATACTTTATTTCTGCGTGCATAAGTCTAAAACGTTCGAGGCCTGGCTTCGAAACAATTTGCCAGTGTTCCTTTACTTCTGAAGAATGGCCCTCAGGCAGTCCAGATTTGAACCCATTGGATTACATACGGTTTTAGAGGACAAGGTTTGTCGCAAAAGATATCCCAACATTGGATCTCTTAAGACTGCTTTGGTTCGAGCTGTGGCCAATTTTCCAATGGACGAGGTTCGCGCAGCTATTGACAATTGGCCAGTGCGACTTAAGGCGTGTGTAATGGCAAAAGGCGGACATTTCGAATAAGTAGATTCATTTTGGATACAATATACATCAATAAATATATTGAAAAACATTTGGTCCAAAAACATTTAGTACTTTTTATTTTACAGCATAAAACGTGTGTAACAGTATTTATGTCCCTACTAAGTACTATGTGGGCGCTAGAGCTAAAGACATAAAATCGGTTGAAGAAATATAAAGGAGCTATATCTTAATATTCACCAATTTTCATAAAAGATGGGACAATTGTAGTTTATAAATAAGCTTAAGGCAAACAGCAGACGGACGGAGGGACGGACATACTGATGTTGTTTAATGAAATCAATTGACTGGGTCTAGCTTTTTTGGTAGAAACGTGCTCCGTACTTGAAAATTGTGATTCTTTTACATACAACAACCAACTAACCGGAAACCGGAAACACCGATACCAAAAAACCGGGTTAACCGGCATGTCGGTCTTAAGTCATTTTTAAGAAACCGACTGGTTTGTACATAAAAACGGGATCTAAGAATTTTGTGATGGGAGTTATATGATAAATGGTTGGCTACAAAAGGCCTCGAGTTTTTTTTGTATCTAGCGGGAATCCTTTTGAATATTTAAAATATTTCCTTATACTCGTAAGTATTAAGTCGACTTAGCTGGCTAACAGGCCACCAATTTTAGATTTAAAATTTTAATAGTGGTTCAAGAGTTTGGGCTAATTTAATTTCGCTCCCTTCATGTTCGTTTAAGCCATTCAAGCCATTTAACGCGTTTTATTAACAAAAAACACCATTGGTGTCAATTTGCCAGCAATCTCATTTGACGTTACAGAAGGGTAGTCGCCGATACTGTTTGCAGATGATCTCAGTTTATTTTTGTTTTCTTTTTTATGCATTCCATTAAATTAATTTGCATACTTTTTTCTGTGCCCGCAACTCACCCTGTTGCACATTACACTTTATTTGTATATTTTTGTTTAATCCAATTAAAGAGAAAGAGCTCCGCCATGAAACCATTGACACAAATATTCAGTCAGCTATGTGAGTACTTATGTGTGAAATCAACAGGAACTGCTGAAAAAAATGCACCACCTTTGTATTCTCTTTGCACCGATAAACAGAAAGCGAACCTTAACATGTCCATGTGGTATTAATTGTTCAGTGGTTCACTGGGTCCTTTGAAGGTACGTGCATATGTACGTGCGAGAACACAGCATACCTCCTGTAAAGTATCGTGAGACATGGCAATAATAGAAGAGTGAAAGATGTAGAGAAAGGGAGAGCGAGCAAGAGTAGAAACTCAAAAAAAAAGGATTAAAGCTGATTTTAATAAAATGTATGCAAAATCTACAACCTTTACTCAACTGAGTATGCATGCACTGCATGCGTGCTGTGGAGAGTGGGAGTGCATGAATGTTTATGGTTGTGTGTGCATGTTAGAGTATCAGTGTCACTTAATGTGATTGTGTATGACAAGTGATTGTGCTTGTCGTAGGGCACAAGTTGAGCTTAAGGAAACAAATCAACTGTCACTGAGTGTGGAAGAAACTCCAATTGCAATTTTTAAGTCGGTGTTGGTAGAATTTCGTGCACTCTTCGTTAAGGAGTGCTGGCTGAGGGTTTGTCTTTGAAGAATATGACAACTTAAAGAAAATCTTTGGCAGCTTCTTGTTTCAATATAACATGTGGCAATGTTGTAATCCTTTAAAATTTGAATTCAATCCTAATCACCATTTCATCATGGTACTCTTATCCAAAAACTACACGATGAAATTGTTGAAATTTACTTTAAAGGCACGTGTACTGTCGCCAAACTTTCACAAAGTTCAAACATTTTAACAGTCGAAGCTATGTTCCACCAAACGTTGAATTAATTCATCGTATAATTGATTTGAAACAGTTGTTAAACTTTTCGAGATATCATATTTCAGAATTTAACGAAATGAAAGGGTATTACCTGAAACAAGTGGATAATTCGATAATTCCTTGTCTCTTCCAACTTCCCTCGTAGTTATATGAAATGCAACACTGCTCCCATCAATCACCTGTTGATAGACTACTGTCAAATTTTGAGAGAGTTCCGTCATTTAGTTTGTGTTTAACAGCTGTTCAAAACGTACAACCTGGTGGATTTTGTTAAAAATTGAAAAAACTAAATTTCGAGTGCTTATTAAACATTATTTTTTACGAAATAAAACCATCAATCAAACAACGGAAAAGCTTAATAAATACTATGGGGACTCTGCATCATCGATTTCAATGGCAAAAAAGTGGTTTACTGTCTTTCGTTGTGGTCGCACAAGTACAAATGACGCTGAACGTTCTGAATGGCCAATTGAGGTCAATACACGCGAAAAGACGAAAAAAACGCGTTATGGCGTTGGCCGATCAAAGAGTAAAAGTGCGTAAGTTTGTTGATGCCATACGCATTTCATATGACAGTGTGATTTCGATTTCTACATGATCAGTTGGGCTTAAGAAAGCTGTCTGCAAGATGCGTGCCGCGTTTGCTCTCAATTGACCATACACGTAATCGTGTGACAACTTCAATTGTATGGAGTTGCTTAACCGTAATTCGAATGAGTTTTTGCTGAGTTTTGTAACTGTGGATGAAAAACATGGATCCATTACAACGCTCCGGAGACCAAGCAGCAGTCTAAGCAATAGGTATCTCCGGGTCAACCGGCTCCGAAGAAGGCCTTGGTGACTTTGTCGGTCAATAAGGCGATGGCAACAGTTTTTCTGTGATGCGCGCAGGATAGTACACATCGAGTACTTTCAAATGGGGAAAACCATAAACGGCGAATTTTATGCCAACTTATTGGACGGATTTAAAGAGGATTTAAAAAACGACCCCCCATGGCCAAGAAAAAAGTTTAATTTCATCAAGATAATGCACGGGTGCATACGTGTGCAGTCTTAATGGCAAAATTGCATGAACTGGGTTACGAATTGGTACGTCATCTTCCATATTCTCCGGACTTCGCCCCCAGTGACTATTTCCTATTAACAAACCTAAAAATTGCGGGTTGAAAATAGATTCAGCTCCAATGATGAAATTACTTAGTAGGGACATAAAAACTGTTACAACATTGAACACACCCATTTCAATAGTAGAACTGAACATACCCCGCTAATTTCATATGGGTTTTGAAAGCTAACCTCAATAGCGTTAGTCTGTAACGGGATTTTAAAATTGTTTCAACCTTCATCATGGAGTGGTCAGATAATGAGAACCGTATCAGCGCTTTTCAAGTGTGAAATGAAAAACGCAATATTTTCAAAACGCTCCGGCTACTAGGGATTAGCCGCATGTTTGTCTACCGATGCATAAAACTGTTTGAGGAGACTGGAGATGTAAAAGACCGCCACTGGTCGGGCCGCCTACGCTCTGTTCTAACATTGCATGTCATCAAAGCAGTTAAATCAAGAATTCAGAGAAATCCGCTCCGAAAACAGAAAATCATGGACCGTGAGATGAATGTTTGGCAAAAGTCCATGAGTCGAATCATTAAAAAAGACTTGGGGCTTTCAAACGACGTACCGGACATTAATTAACTGCAGCTTTAAAAAAAAATAGGATTGAAAAATGCAAACGTCTTTTGGTGAAGCACGCTGATAACTTGCACAGAAATTTTGTTCACCGATGAAAAAATTTTTACCGTTCAGGAAAAATTTGACAAGAAAATGATAGAGTGTATGCGCGGTCATCTAAGGAAGCATCTCAACTGATCCCAAAGGTGGCAAAGGGTCATCACCCAGCTTCAGTGATGGTTTAGTGGGGTGTCTCTTACGATGGGGTCACTGACCTGCATTTCTGCGAACAAGGAGTCAAACATAGGCCAAAGTTTACCAAGAAACCGTTTTTGAAGCTGTTGTGAAGCCTCTTAACAATTCCCTGTTCCAAAACCAGCCTTGGACTCTCCAGAAGGATTCTGCGCCGGCCTATAATGCTAAAACGTCCCAGGCCTGGCTTCGAAACAATTTGCCAGAAGAATTTGAACCCATTGGATTAAAAATTGTGGACGGTTTTAGAGGACAAGGTTTGTCACAAAAGGTACCCCAATATTGGATCTCTTAAGACTGCTTTGGTTCGAGCTGTGGCCAATTTTCCAATGGAAGAGGTTCGTGCAGCTATTGACGATTGGCCAGTGCGACTTAAGGCGTGTGTAAAGACAAAAGGCGGACATTTCGAATAAGTAGATTCTTTTTGGATAGAATATACACCAATAAATATATTAAAAAATATTTGGTACAAAAACATTCAGTACTTTTTATTTTACAGCATAAAACGTGTGCAACAGTATTTATGTCCCTACTAAGAATTGATCTAACAAATGCCTTTTTTAAGGACCTCGACAAAATTTAATTTTTTTAAAGGGATACACAAATTAGAGTAACGTTGGACTAAGCGTTTGAGCTAAAAGGAGATTATGTTGAAAAATAATTTTTGCAATAGAACTGTGTTTTATTTGAAAAGTCACGGAATTATTCATATGCGTAGGTTAGTATGACCGGGTCGAAGCTTTTATTGTTTCCACCATTGCGTTGCAATATGAAATTGTTAGTATTGGGAGAAATGTCTGTTGATGGGACGATCCCTCATGGTCGGGATCGATGGAACATAAGCTGATAGTTATGACAACCAAAACAGCGAAATTGAAAAATGCATGTCATATTTAAGCCCATATTTACATCCCTAGTTTACTATATCGAATTTAACCATTGCCGATTTGGGTGTCTATTCGAATCCGAAATTTCGACAAATCTTAAAAGTTGGTCCATATTTGGTTAGATTTGAATTTGTGTATTTTTTTTGTTCTGAAAAATACCTCTAGATGGATCACCCTATATTTAAAAATTTTGTAAGCCCTCATCTGTTTTGAGGTTTTCAAAAAAGGATCATTATTGATTCTATTTTCGAGGAAATACAAATAGTAATGCTTAGTTACGAAGTTTTTTTTGTGGCCTGTCTTTTACGACGGACGGCCCAACTTTGTATTGCTGTAAATAATTGTGGGCCGTCGTGGAATGTGCTTGACTATCGCACCAGTGTAGGAATACGAGTATCTTATCAGCGACGGATTTTTCTCCGTAAAAACACTGGCGAGCATCAAACGGGAAACTTAATCTCGTATCTCTCATATGAGCTGTGCACTGTATAATTTTTGTACTCATTATGCAGGGTCTACTGCTCATATTTAAGCCCTAGTTTACGATATCGAATTAAACCCATATATCCATTGCCGAAACCGAAATTTCGATAAATCGTAAAAGTTGGTCCATATTTAGATTGGTGAGGAAATTTCGCTGTTTCTAAGCTACCATATATTAATTTTTAGGGCACCCTAGGGAACCAAGACCCATACCCATTACATTAAATTTAGTCCCATATTTAAATTAATGTTGTGAAAATTAAATTTTATTTTTTTGCAATGCCCACATAATGTATTGAAACACTTATACGACTCTAAAGGCATAAAATTACATTATTTTTTGGGTACCCTAGGGACCTTAGACCACTTTCCTTAATATAGTCCCATCTTTGAATTAATGTTTAATTTGGAGTTGTAAAAATGAAATTTTATTACTTTTAGTACCCAGTACTGGTATATCCTATATAGAACTTCGCATGCATGGTCCCTCAAGAATAGAGACCTAGCAAATGTGTTTCTTAAATCACTCTCACAGTTTGCTGAAATGTTGGGCTGGGTTCGAATTGCTTTAATCATTTAATTTTCATTTAGCATTTTTCTAAGCACACATGTTGTAAGAGAAATCTATTGATGGCTCTCGATGTGGAGTCTCTTTAGATATGGCAAGAGTGTGTTGTATTTTCGTGGGCAATTGTGTGAAGAAAACTTGAAAAGTAAGGTTTACAACAGTAGTTCTCATTCGTTTGGGGAAAGCCTGGCCTTAAAGAGTTCGGTCTTACTTTCAACAATTGCATCAAGGCTTTCTGAAGAGGGTTGTCACGGACCCGAAATCATGATAAAATAAGTGTGCAGCCACTAAAAACAATGTCACTTTGCCATTTTTGTTAAAAACTTGTCTTCTATTTAAATATAGAAGCAAGAGGTCTTGAGCCGGTTTAATCCCTGTTCAATGTATTAATTTAGAATTTTTTAGCATTATTCTATCCAAAAAATTTCAAATATTTTAGTACTTATTTTATAAAAAAAAAATCCTATAATTTTTAGTTGACTACACATTTATAAATATAACCATGGCGATTCAGCTTTCAGAGTCTTCAGCATCTTAAACGCTACCTGATGAAATTGAGTATTTGGTGTCAGCAACTTACAATTTTAGACAAAAACATTATAAAAGCATTTACGCTGCGATTAATGATTATTAAAATTGGTAAGAGCTTGTGACACTAGAAGGTTGTCAATTGAATCAGCTGTAAATCGTATAGAAAGTGGCTAGAGTTGAAAACTCATTTTAAAATTGCCGCTAGGTAGAATCATGTCATCAATCCAATATTTTAAAAAAAATTGTACACTGACAAACATTCATTATATCTGAAGTTTTTGAAACCTTTGCTGTCAGATGTACAAAAAATTAATAAAATGTTTGAAAGCAATAATGCTGACCCTACTCTGTTGCTATCAGAACTATATGTTCTTTTCAAAGACCTTTCATATCAAATTGTTTTAAAATCTGACACTTTTGATCCCTTTAATTCGCGTTTAGAAGTTTTTTTTTTGTTCCAACACCATACATTAATTACAACTTTGAAGAATTTTTGAAACCAAAGAAATATGTAATCAATTCTGAAGAAGAAAATGAAATAAGAGTTACTTGCCGAAAGTTTATAGCTCAGTTAATATTTGAACAACAAATGGAAGATTTCACAGTGGACGAAATTACTATTCTAGAAAAGCAATGGCAAAAGCTAAGTACATATGATTGGGCAAACGAAAACTAAAAAATTGATTTCTGGATAAGTGTATACGAATATGAAAATGCTTTAAATGAAAACCCGTTCAAGGAAATGTCTTCTTTTGCTATGAAGTTTCTAGTTTTACCATTTAGTAAAGCAGAAGTTGAAAGAGTTTTCAGTGGCATGAACCTTATAAAAACCAAAATTAGAAATAGAAAGATATTAAATACTATGAATTTACTTCTTTACCTAAGATGCGGATTGAAAGGTTAAATAAATGTTGCAAAAGTTTAAAAATTACCAACGATCTCATAAAAAAAATGTGATAAAAACATGTATGATAATGATATTTCGACTGACGCGTAGTTGAGGAAGAATATTCATTTGATAATGTATTTAGTTTATAATCAAAATTTATCATTTGTAAACAAATGATATTTAAAAATGTACTGAAATGCTATTAAATAGAGATTTAAATTTTAATGCTATTTTTTTATACAAATATACATAGATATATGGTTTGTCCCAATGTGATATTGAATTGAATGGTCACTTTTTCTTTTATGTATGTAAGACTCTTTATGTTTCTTTTTTATTTAATAAATAGTTATTTTTTTGTTGTTTGTCATGGCTCAAAAATACATGGTTGAATTATTACTTGACATTGTATTATTCTAATGAAACATTGTATACAAAATTTTAAAAAATAAAAGATTTATAGTGATAATTTTTATTAAAAAAAAACGTTTTTTAATTAAGCGTTATTTATTGGCATTTTAATATTTTTTTATCATTTTTTATCATTATTTTAATGCTGATTTAGCTGCAACACTTTTTTAAATCTGGTCACACTGCCCATGGTGGATACCAGCCAAAGAAAACGTACATGCTGGGCATCCATCTCTGCTAGTTATTTTTTCCTTATAGCACTTCACACTAAAAGAAAGAAATGTCAACAAAGCAAAAAACTTGACGTTAAGGTGTGTCTCACAATTAACATAGTGCATTACGGTTGGACCACTCTTTATATACGGATTTAAGATTCTACCGCTTTGGATGTCACATAATACCTCCGATGTCCTATAAATCCTTTTCAGTTAAAATTTAATTCAACCTTCTCTTATTCTATATCGCGCCCAGCACACTTTCTACGAACGGCCAGACACTCCATCATTTTCCAGTAGAGTACAAAGCGTATTGGTCGTCTTAATCCAAAATGATTACAAAAACCAACAAATGGATTGAAATGACAAGGGAACAAACAGGGCACGCTAACAGCAACACCACCAACAACAACAAAAACACTAGAATCGCCAACATCGAAGGAAGCAGAAATAATTGAGTGGAAAAAAAACCTCACACAGGAAATTCCAATGACAATACTTACATACACCCAGTGATTGGTATGCCTTGGCCCCTTTGGATGGTAAATCTATTTGCTGGCATACACACGCACACATACGAGTATACGGAGGAATGGATATGCCACCGCACCCCCAGCACCATGCCCACATACCACACAATATTGAATACCTCCTGGCAAAATGGGAAGCGCATATCTGCGCTAAACGCTGGCGATAGGAAAAGCATTAATGCCATGCAAAAAGCGTACAATGGCGAACGAGAAAACTGGAGCAAATGTTGCAACGCATAAATGCAAAACATGCCAGGGCATGAGCAACAGGGATCATCGACAGGCAGTAACATACGGACCGACATAAACGTGAAATATGCAGAGGCGAAGTTAGAAGGCCTCTTACTTAAGTGTTTTTTTTAATAATGTTCTGGAAAGAAAGTCTTGCTTTGTCTTCTAAAATATTAGACATAAAGTCTAGCACCCCAGGTAGGTTTTTGAGCGTATATATGGCCAACTTGATAGTATTAATATTATTCTTTCCGGCAAGCCTTTTCGGTACTTATTAGCACTCGTTTTTAATTTTTTCCGATGCGGCTCGCCTTGGAGAAAAAAATCCTTTCTATGATTCCACATCACTTTTATTATTTTTTAAAGGCATATATTTAAAAAAGATTGTAGGTCCATCTTTTTGAAGTTTTCAAAAAAGGATCATTATTGATTCTATTTTCAAGGAAATGCTTAGTATGGACATAAATACTATTACACACGTTTTATGCTGTAAAATAAAAAGTACTGAATGTTTTTGGACCAAATATTTTTTAATATATTTATTGATGTATATTGAATCCAAAAAGAATCTACTTATTCGAAATGTTCGCCTTTTGCCTTTACACACGCCTTAAGTCGCACTGGCCAATCGTCAATAGCTGCACAAACCTCGTCCATTGGAAAATTGGCCACAGCACGAACCATAGCAGTCTTAAGAGATCCAATGTTGGGATATCTTTTTCGACAAACATTGTCCTCTAAAACCGTCCACAATTTGTAATTCAATGCGTTCGAATCTGGACTGCCTGAGGGCCATTCTTCAGAGGAAATGAACGCTGGCAAATTGTTTCGAAGCCAAGCCTGGGACGTTTTAGCCTTATGGGCAGGCGCAGAATCCTGCTGGAAAGTCCATGGCTGGTTTTGGAACAGGGAATTGTTAAGAGGCTTCACAACAGCTTCCGAAGCGGTTTCTTGGTAAACTTTGGCCGATGTTTTGACTCCTTGTTTGCAGAAATGCAGGTCAGTAACCCCATCGTAAGAGACACCCCACCAAACAATGACTGAAACTGGGTGATGACCCTTTTCCGCCCTTGGGATCAACAATTTTTCTGTGCAAGTTAAATAGATAAATAATGTTAATAGCGTGCTTCACCAAAAGACGTTTGCATTTTCAATCCTATTTTGTTAAAGCTGCATTCAATAAATGTCCAGTACGTCGTTTGAAAGCCCCAAGTCCCAAGTCTTTTTTAATGATTCGACTCATGGACTTTTGCGTGATATTCATCTCACGGGCCATGATTTTCTGTTTTCGGAGCCGATTTCTTTGAATTCTTAATTTAACGGCTTTGATGACATGCGGTGTTCGAACAGAGCGTGGGTTGCCCGACCGGTGGCGGTCTTTTACATCTCCAGTCTCCTCAAACAGTTTTATGCATCTGTAGACGAACATGCGGCTAATCCCTAGTGTCCGGAGCGTTTTGAAAATATTGCGTTTTTCATTTCACACTTGAAAAGCGCTGATACGGTTCTCATTATCTGACCACTCCATGATGAAGGTTGAAACAATTTTAAAATCCCGTTACAGACTAACGCTATTGAGGTTAGCTTTCAAAACCCATATGAAATTAACGGGGTATGTTCAGTTCTACTATTGAAATGGGTGTGTTCAATGTTGTAACAGTTTTTATGTCCCTACTAAGTAATTTCATCATTGGAGCTGAATCTATTTTCAACCAGCCATTTTTTAGGTTTGTTAATAGGAAATAGTCACTGGGGGCGAAGTCCGGAGAATATGGAAGATGACGTACCAATTCGTTACCCAATTCATGCAATTTTGCCATTAAAACTGCACACGTATGCACCCGTGCATTATCTTTATGAAATTAAACTTCTTTCCTGGCCATAGGGGGTCGTTTTTTAAATCCTCTTTAAATCCGTCCAATAAGTTGGCATAAAATTCGCCGTTTATGGTTTTTCCCATTTGAAGGTACTCGATGTGTACTACCCTGCGCGCATCACAAAAAAACTGTTGCCATCGCCTTATTGACCGACAAAGTCACCTTGGCCTTTTTCGGAACCGGTTCACCCGGAGATACCTATTGCTTAGACTGCTGCTTGGTCTCCGGAGCGTTGTAATGGATCCATGCTTCAACCACAGTTACAAAACTCCTCAAAAACTCATTCGAATTACGGTTAAGCAACTCCATACAATTGAAGTTGTCACACGATTTCGTTTATGGTCAACTGAGAGCAAACGCGGCACGCATCTTGCAGACAGCTTTCTTAAGCCCAACTAATCATGTAAAAATCGAAATCACACTGCCATATGAAATGCGTATGGCATCAACAAACTCGTTTTGTCGTTTTTTTCATTTCACACTTGAAAAGCGCTATTACAGCGATACGGTTCTCATTATCTGACCACTCCATGATGAAAGTTGAAACAATGTTAAAATCCCGTTACTGACTAATGCTAATGAGGTTTGCTTTCAAATCCTATTTGACATTATCGGGGTATGTTCAGTTCTACTATTGAAATGGGTATGTTCAATGTTGTAACAGTATTTATGTCCCTACTAAGTATACTTGATGTGCATTTTTAATTATTTTTTTCTGTGCAGAAAAAATACCCTAGATGGATCACCCTATATTTATGATTTCTTTATTAGACCCGTAGTAAAAGCACAGAACTAAAAACCTACTCATGTATGAACTCACCATAAGTAGAAAATTAAGAATGAGGATACAAGAAACTGCAAAGGTAGTGATTGAAAGTACAGGCCCTCTTACAGGCCTACTATTCCCTTTGGACAAGCCCTTGGGTTTGGCTAAACACATTTACACGACTCAACGCATAAGATGACATATAGAAATACACACACACTGCCATCTATAGCTATCTATATATGTATAGACAACAATCTATTGGAATTTGCATAACAGCGTGTAAAATGTATAAAGTACTGTTGCTCTACGTAAGTATTAATACGACGAGGGAGCCCACATCCTCAAATCCGGCGAAAACTACCAAGAGTGAACTGACACAGCGACTACTGCTGTAATTGTGGACTCTTTACACTGCTTTCTATTCTTCCGTTGTCCCTTTCCCTATTGCTGGCTATGTCCGCTTTCGTTGTGCCATGGCTCTTTTGCCTGGCATTCGCAGCGAACGGGAAAATTGAAAGAGAATAAAGTGTTTAAAAACGTTCCAAATCCATAGAGTTTAGATAAAATGTGTGAATATTTTGTTTTCGATTTGTTTCGCTTCTGGTTTTTTCTATCGCGCGTCCCAAAAGCAGAAAAAGTGGAGATACTCATACGCGGATAAGCGTGTCGTTCTTGGAGCGGACAAATGATGCACCAGCTTAGATCCTGCCTTGCCAAGCGTAAAGATACGAAAAAATAAATTGAAATTTTGAGATTTTAAGTTTTTTTTTTTTTTGGTGGGTAAATCAATTTCCCCTCCACAACAAGGATAAAATACTCGTCTTCGTTCCGTTGGCCGCCGGATTTCGGTAATGAAGTGATTTTAGTTTTTTCCCTTTTTTCACTGGAGAATATATCAAGGATATTTTGTTGGGACATAAAGATGCCCGATAAGGAGATAATATTAAAAAGATTGCCATTTTTTTGGACTTTAAAATTAATGGAATGAATGTTGGTGTATTTTTCGTAAAGAGATGCTCGTTTTTGATTGTGATTAAGTAGATAAGGAGAAAAGGACAAAGTATAAGGATTATACGATAAAGCGATGTTATTAGGAGAATTTATGATGTGTTATGGAATACAAGGAGTGTAGCTTAAACAGATACAACCGTCGTTAAGGGTAAGAAATAAATGTGGTTCTTGCCCTTTGAAGATTCATTTCGGACGTTTAGATTAATTAGATTCGACGTAGGTTTGATTGAATCTAAACATGTTCAGTTGATCAATCAAGTAAAATCCTGGGTCATTGAGATGTCTAATGCCAAGATATTTAAATGTTTTTAAGATGGTATTGTCATAAATTTGACGCCTACGTTATAGAAAGGAATTCAGGATAAGTGAGCAGAAATATAGTAGAATATGGCAGTAGCGTCATGTCTGTCCACCAATAATTTTGTAAACTTTTTGTCATGATAACCACTTACACATAGAATAAAACCAATTGCAAATGAAAGTCAACATTATCCATAACAAAACCTTCAAGGGTATTTTTTAGTTCAGTGCGATCTTTTATTTTACACGCATTTGACGTTGGTGATTCTGGAATGCTAACATTAAAAGATTATTTAAAAGATTATTGAAACGGTGTTTTTGTAAAACATATTTCTAATGATACAGGGTAGGCCAACATTACCATAGGGCTAAATACTTTAATAATTTTTTCATTTATAAATATTATATTATATTTTTTTCACAGATTATATTATAAGTATATGTGACAGGGCATAGAGAAAGGGACCTAAGGGTAAAAAAATCAATTTTCATTTTTTTTCTTGTTTTGATGTGGAAAATATCTGAGCATCGAATGAGACCGATCCCATACCCCAAAAGTGTTCCCTCCCAGAGATATGCGCGTTTTATTAAAGTGAAGTCGACGATTCTAAGCGCAGAAAAGAACCTACTCTTCAAAATGGCTCTCCTGAAAAAAACCGGTTTTTAACCTTAGGTCCCTTCCTATTTTGCGCGTCACATATACAAAATATAAATTTTTTTTACACTAATTAAGAAAAACAAATAGCAAGAAAAATAATGTCACTTAAATGATCCCCTTTTAAGCTTCGCAATGTTAGGCTCGTTTTAGAGCATTTTTTTATAACATCTTTTAAAATTTGTGGCTGTAGCATTCGAATTTCTTCAACAATGTTGGCCTTGAGTTGAAGGATTGCCTCGGGCTTGTTCACATATACTGGCTTCTTTAAGTAACCCTAAAGAAAACAGTCGCGCTGGCCAAATAATTTTTGAATTTCTGCAAATTATTTGTTCTCCAAAAATTTGACTTAAGAGTGCCATTGTGTCTTGGGCGGTGTGGGCAGTGGCTCCGTCCTGCTGAAACCACATCTCAGGTCTGTTTTCAAGAGCAGGACGTAAAAAGTTGTCTATCATAAACCGATACCGCTCTTCATTTGCGGTTACAGCACTTTTACCTTCCTTCTCGAAGAAGTAAGGCCCAATGATATTTGCAGATGTGATCCCACACCATACTGTACACCTAATGGGATTCAATTGGCGTTGATGAATGGCCCTTGGATTTTCTGAACCCCAGAACCTACAGTTCTGCTTATTAACAAAACCATTGAAATGAAAATGAGCTTCATCACTCATGCGTTTGCGTTTAATTAATTAATCGCTGATTTAAATAATAAAATTCTATTATTCTGGTTCTTTTTTCAGTTGTGAATCTAATCATTATCTCTTCACCAAGTGTTATCTATTTAATCCGAAAAAAATAATTAAAAAATTATATAAACGAAAAAGTTATTAAATTTGTAAACCCCATTGTAACTTTTGACCCACTTTGTATATCTAAATCTAAACTGAATTCCTTCAATTTCAAACTAACTTCAGCCAAATTTCATATACATCGGACAAGAATTGCAACCTGCAGTTTGATTACAAGCTTTAGATGAACGGACATAAGTCGATCGGTTTACTTAAAGGTGGGTCTATCTCATATTGGTAGTAACAAAAATTTGCCATAAAACTAACTTATTATACTCTGTTCGATAGAGTGCAGCTTGTTAATATCAAAACCATCAGAGATTGCTTTCTGCAGACTCTGCGAAAATTGCCTCCTTGGGTGCCTTAAAGAGAAGATCTCCGTAGAGATGGCCAGCAAAAAAAGACATTAACATAAAGGAAAATAATAAAAAAAATTAAGAAGGTCAAAGTCGCACTGGGTAGACTTCGTACACCACTGTTTAAAAAAAGATCTGACTTTTAATTTGGCTTATAGATAGCCTAATTTCCTGAGGAAATTGGGAGGGTTCTCTGCATGGAGCCTATAGAAAATCATTGAATATAAGCACACAGAGAACAGATTCGTTGACACAACCGAATACTACCGAAAGATTGAGGTCGAATGAACCATAAAAATTCATTCAGTATAACAAAATTCTGGTTGGAGTACTGTAATTGTCCGAACGTTAATAGTACTGAAGGTATCGGTAGAAGACACAAAGTATTGGGTCCTCTACAAGTGTTTCTTCTTATCGTGGCGCTTCCTTGATGAAAAAGTGCAGAAAATTGGAAAAGAATTTTACAGAGAAAATTGGATTTATTGGAAAAAATGTTTTAAATGTTGAGGTACGGGTTGCTATTTATACTTCGGGTCCTGACAAGACTGACTTTGACATTTTTTAGCTTATCTTCACGCAGAACGTTTTGTCATTTGATGGCGAATTGTTTTGTTTACAGTGTGTTGAGAAATTGATCTCAGTCAAAAAATGGAAATATCCCGTGAACATTTTCGTGCGATGATTTTTTACGATTTTCAGCGTGGGTTATCGAGACAAGTGTGTTTAAATCAACTTGCTTCGACTTTTAGCGATGAAGCACCATCAAAAACCACTGTTAATCGCTGGTACCAAGAGTTCAGTCTCGGAAGTCGTTTGCTCCAGGATGAATTTCGCTCCAGGATGAATTTCGCCAGAAACCATCGAAGGTGTGGGTGTACTGATAAGGCAAACTGACATGTGACATACCGTGAGATTGAGGCATTCTTAGGCATTAGTATGACACGCATCAATAAGATATTGCATGTTCATTTGGCAGTGAAAAAAAATTGTTCTGGTTGGATCACACATAATTTAACGAATGCTCAAAAAAAGGCTCGTATTGGACTGGTGCAAAGAGATGTTGAAAAAGTATATCTGCGATAGCTTCGAAGCAGTTGGTGAATCGTTTAAAATCATGTTTTGGAGGTGTCTCAATCGGAGTGGAAAAATTGCTGCGAAAATTGGTTTGTGCACATGAAAAAGTGTACTGATCCTAAAGGAGAATATTTTGAAAAACAATAAAACCAATTCCAATGATATATCGTTGTGTGTAATAGCATTTTGTACAACAAGTGCGATAGGTTATTTGTTATTAACTACAACAATTATTGATATTATTAAACCTCTACCTAGTTTGATAAAAAAAAAATTCTTTAGCTCAATATTTTAATTATATTTTCGACTTTATGCATTTCATTTCACTCGGCTTGAATTTGTAAATATTTTAATATTTATACCCTGCACCACTCTGTGGAACAGGAAATTATAATTTATCATCTACGCTCCAGATTTAGTTACAGCTTCCATACATGCATGTTCATCCGATAGTGTTTTTTAACTCTAGAAGCCACATTTTACATCCAATCTTGATGAAATTTAGCACGAGTAAATTTTTTGGGTCAAGGAATGACGTTATTGGTATTGCAGCAAATCGTTTCAGATTAAGATATTGTTCCACACACATATATTCATCGATTTAATGTTTATATGCTTTTAAGGTTATTATTCCGTGGACCGAATGATGATAAGCAGAGTGTCCAGAAAACCAGGGTGTATCGAAAACCGGTATTTGGTGTTTTACTCAAAACCCTGTAATGAAAACACGAGCAAAAATCTGGCATTAAGGCTTTTGCTTAAAAATGATTTTTTTCAGAATTAGAAGAAAAATAATTATGTTCTAGGTCTAGCTTCTAGCTTCCCTAACGCTGTTAGAGGGTGATGAGTGGTCGATTCTTTCGTTGGCTGTTACTGATATGGCTGTTGTTTTCTTGTTCAATGATCGCATAGCTCACATGTAAGCGAAATATTGTCACCGCCATTAATGGTCATCATCATCCACATCATGGCCGTCAACATCAACCCGCTGCCATTGTCTGCATCATCAGTAGTGTCGGAAACATAACTTGCATCATCGTCATCGCCATCACCATCAACTGTCTCATTATTGTTGTTCATATGAACTTGTGCTGCTGTTGTTGATCCAGTCTTGCTGATATTATTTCGAAAGGCATCCCTGAATTAGAAGAAAAATAATTATGTCCTAGGTCTTGGCTTTAAATTAAAACAGACTTTAAAAATAAGGTAAAGCGGAGACAGATCGTTCCTAATGAACTGTGACCAATTTCATCAATATTGGATGTTCAATGTGACATCTAGAGGTAAAGACATAAAGTCGGTTGAACATATGTGTGGTATCTAAAAGAATACATACATTTTAACCGATTTTCATAAAAGTCAGCAGTCCTTGTCCAAAAATACAAATAGCAAATTTAGCAAATTTTATTGAGATCGGACAAAAATTGCCACCTGTAGTTTAAAAACTGTAAATAAATATTCGCATTTTCATTACTAGGCCAGAAATATATATAGCACTCCTCGTATAATGCAGCAGTACCATTCTTTGCAGTCCTGCAGTCCGCCATTATTCGCTTTGGACAGAAATCCAAAGGGAATAATGCCGGGAGTTTGGCAGAACCCCCCGAGTAAATGGACCATTATGTAAACGTGTTTTGCGAATCCGAAAGCATCGTATGAAGATCATACCATCGACATCCCAATGTTCGGGTTCAAGGCACCATCGTGGCTGTATCGTCGTCAATTCAGGCAAATCCAAGCGTTTCGACTCGAAACTTATCGGCTTAATTTGGTGTCAGCAGACCGTCATTACAAAGTATAATTCATGATGACTTATACTTGTCGCCGTACAAATCCAAATTACAAACAAGTTAAACCCTTTAGATTTCTATATTCAAATGGAATTTTGCCAACAAATTGTTGAAATGGCCGAAGAAGATTTTTTAGATTTGGCTATGTTTGTTTATGCTTTATAGATTTGGCTATGTTTGAGGAAAAACCTTTGGATCGAAGGAGAATCAGAAATGGTCCTAATGGTCAGCAGAAAGGATCACCGGTAAATATTTGAAAATGGATACTCAAACCAAAGCCGGTTTTACAACAAATGCAGTATGTTTTTTTTAAGATTTGGCAGAGATTAAGTTCGAGCTAAAAGGGAGCCAAAATCTGACCACTTTAATAAAGAATTGACGGTGGCGGGAATATCAGCCCTTGTTTAATTAAACGAAACTTAATATTAATAATTTTGATCATCCTCTATTTACTATAATTTTCAACTGTGAAAATGTTGTTTGCTGTTCTTAAAAGAAAAACTAACTTACGTTTTGCTTAAAATACTTTCTGTTGATTTTTAAATTGAACTTTGTGTAATTTTGAAACTTTTCTGTAATAAACATTTCACAACCAGCTCCTTTTCACCTGGTAAGCATTTTGGCCATTAAATACACCCACGTGTTCCTTTGGGCTATGAAAAAGAAAAATATTTAAGTTTCTCCATAAACACAACCATTAACCTTCTTTCTTGACAATTAAACACTGTGTGCTCCATGGAAAAGAAAAGCCATCCATCTTTGCTTTGAAACTTAAATTGAACTTTTAAAATACTCGTATTAGAACCGATGATGTTAGAACATTTTTCAAGAAAACTCGTAATTAATATTAATTATACGCCACCACCCACACTTTGATGAAAACCCATTTCTGTTGGAGTTTTCTTAATGAAGTTCCAAGTAAAAAGATTTTGCCATAGCAACGCGTTAAATTTGCACTTTTCTATTTAAGTATTCTTTAATTTAGTGCAACGATACAACTTTATTTCGTTAGTTATAATGACGAGAAATTAAAATCGTCAACAATTGCAAATGAAAGGTATTTTGAGTAACTGGAATACCTGCACTCTGCAACCCAAAGACGTCACACATTTTATGTTACGACGACATTTGAATTGGCATGGCAGTTGTTGTCGGCTTCAACCGCTGTCACAGCAATTGCCGTTGCCATTGCTATGGTTGACGATATTTACAGAGCAATTGCAACTAATGTTGTTGCATTTGCAACTGGTGTTGGTTGTTGTGCCGTTCTTGGTAATGCTGTTGTTGTTGTTGGCTGGTTAGTTGGCAGCGCATAGACCCCGACCTACTTTTAATTAAATGCGCTTTCCTTTCGACGACATCCAGCAGTAGCAAGAAGAAATAACTGTGACGATGAGCATACTATAAACATTAATGTCACCAACATTAAAAGGCAATGTAGCAACATCTACAATAGCAGCAGCAGCAGCAATGACATAGACAATAACAATTTAACGTCTTTTGCAGTCAACTCTATGTGTCTGCTTTCCCCTTGTTGTTCCAGTATATGTTGCCGCTAAATGGAACAGCATATGTGTATTTGTATGTATGTAAGTTTGAGTTATATTAACAACATTTTAAATTGTTGCAGCTGGTTTCCGTGCCGCTACTCCCCTTCTTTAGCTTCCCTAACGCTGTTAGAGGGTGATGAGTGGTCGATTCTTTCATTGGCTGTTCCTGATATGGCTGTTGTTTTCTTGTTAAATGTTCGCATAGCTCACATGTAAGCGAAATATTGTCACCGCCATTAATGGTCATCATCATCAACATCATTGTCATTATGCACATCATGGCCGTCAACATCGACCCGCTGCCATTGTCTGCATCATCAGTAGTGTCGGAAACATAACTTGCATCATCGTCATCGCCATCACCATCAACTGTCTCATTATTGTTGTTCATATGAACTTGTGTTGCTGTTGTTGATCCAGTCTTGCTGATATTATTTCGAAAGGCATCCCTGGGTGAACTGAAATGTTAATATGAGACATTCGCTAGAATATGTGTGGCGTTATAAGGGAACTGAGAACGAGGCTACTATAATTCCGCATTAGACAAGTTCTTTACCACACCCAAAATGCGACAACTTTTTCAGAGTACAGTAAAGGGAACTACGGCAAAAGAACCACATTAGTTTGGCTTTAAATAGCATTTTGATTTTTCAAAATCCGATAACAATAACCAACGATATTCATTATATTCCAGTGATAGCTACGAATTAATATTAATCATACGCTACCCCTTACCAATCTAAATAAACTGTTTAAATATGTTATTCAAAAAAGTATTTTCGTTAATAATCGTTTTAAAAAAATGTTCAATGGATAGTGTTTGCCAAGAGGGAGACAGTGTGTATTATTTGACTGGTCTCTTCGGGAAGAGTTTCGTTAAAAGCAGAAATGTTTCGCGTTTAAAAGTCGAAACCCTTTTTTTATTGGTTGACAATAACGTGTGGAAGACTTTAAAATTATTACTTGCGTTTACATTAATTCCATGATTTGTTGTAGCTTTCATACAAATCTCCAGTTTGATCTAGACACACGAAGACAACGAGGCTATTATAATTCCCTGTTATTCAAGTTCTTTACCACACCCAAAATGCGACAACCTTTTCAGAGTACAGTAAAGGGAACTACGGCAAAAGAACCACATTAGTTGGGCTTTAAATAATATTTTGATTTTTTAAAATCCGATAACTATTAGCAACGATATTCATTATATTCCAGTGATAGCTACGAATTAATATTAATCATACGCTCCCCCTTACCAATATAAATAAACTGCTTAAATATGTTATTCAAAAAAGCATTTTCGCTAATAATCGTTTTAAATAATATTCAATGGATAGTGATTGCCAAAAGGGAGACAGAGTGTATTATTTGACTGGTTTCTTCGTGAAGAGTTTCGTTATGAACAAAAATGTTTCGCATTTAAAAGTCGAAACCCTTTTTTATTGGTTGACAATAACGTGTGGAAGACTTCAAAATTATTACTTGCGTTTACATTAATTCCATGATTTGTTGTAGCTTTCATACAAATGTCCATTTTGATCTAGGAACACCCCACTCGAATTCATATGCATGAGGTCCTATAGTGAGCTCAAGCTCAAATGATTATATTTAAGAGTAGTATCCTTTTTGTGTCTTAATAAGATTGGGACAATGTGAGGTTATGTTTGTATATTATGAGATTGTGCCCTTAATGTAATCTCATGTTCTGAAGGTTGAACGGAAAGTTCCGTATTTTACATAAAGGTTTTATCTGCTTTAAGTTATAGCAACATCTAAATGAGAGTGATACGGATAATCTCTGTAAAGTACTTCAAACCTATCGTTTCTCGGATGTTTTCAAGGTAACAGTATCAGACCTCATCTGTATGATGGTCATAACGAGTCGGCCCATTACCGGATATCTGAGCCAACGGATGGTGGAGACCCAAACGGAAGCTGTGACTGAGTTTGTCTTTAAATAGCATTGTGATTTTTTTTAAATTCGATGATAGCTGATAATTAATATTAATCATACGTACCGCCATACAAAATTTATGAATGTGCTAAATATGTTATTAAAAGAGTATTTTTGTTAATAATCATATAAGATAATGTAAAATTGATATTGTTTGCCAAAGCAAGACAGTGTGGTAACAGTTTTAGACCGCATTTGTATGACTTTGGCTTTAAGGAGTCGGCTCCTCGAATAGCTCAGTCAACGCAAGATTGAGACCCAAACAGGAGCTGTGGCTGACTGTGATTTTTCGTATGCATTACGTATTCGTATTAAAGGCGTGGGATATGTAAATGTTCTTCAATTTTGTGGTGCCTTAATCGGGGAAAAAGTAATTTAAATAGTATCCTGAGAATAAATCGTATGTGTAAAATCAGTTTGGAACCTGCAAATATCTTGTCAAAACACCGCCCATCTGTAGCCAAGCATTATAATTTGGCCAACAGGGAAATATTCGTTGACCTTCGCAAACAATAATGTGCCTTGATTAAAATATATAGAGGATAGTATCTAAAATTTAGAAATGTGAAAATGCAGCAGAACTTTATGAATAGATCAGAGGGGTCATTTGCTTTGCACTCCCTGCACCATATTAGACCTAGCTACTTTATGTTGGTGTAGTTCAGATTTTGCTGGTACCACGGCGACTTTCGGGAAAACAGCTATGAGGCTACTTGGTGGAGGAGGGCTGTGTTGGCTTTATGATATTAGGCATTCGGTTTGATAGTGTTTTTTTGGTAACATTTGGGACTTAGCTCTCAAGCGAAACAAAAGTTTTAGTAACTTGGTCGTTACTTCATCGCCTAAAGATACATAAGGACGAGCTTATGCGGCTAGTTAATACAGCAAGGCGAGTTATTGATTCTGATAGATGAAACAAAAGCATATGCGATAGATACAGCTTGACGAACTTCTGTGACTGATACTTTAGACTAAAGCAACCGTAATAGATGCAGCAAGACGAGCTTCTGCGTATAATACGGAATCCAAAGTATCTGGGAATTATATAGTAAGCCCGAGTTCTGCGATTATTATGGCAACTGTTAGCCCCTGCGAATTACTTGATACACCGACGTCTTTGCGATTGATATAGCGAGCCTGAAATCCTGCGAATAATACAACAGGACAATCCTTTTAAAAATTCTGGCAGGTCCAGTACAGTACAGTCAGTTGATATATGCTCCTGCTTACCAGTCACTCAGAGCTGTCAGCAATTTAAACCACTGCTAAGGTAAATGCTATGCTGAACGACATAATTCACTTGCAGTTTTAACGTGGTCTTGCATTTCTTCTAAAACCATTCTGTTGAAAACACATATTGTCCACATCTTTATCTTCGAAGTTGGGCCATAAAAAGTTACGATAGCGAACACCATACACAGTAACTGCCGGACCGGCCTCAATGTGGAAAAAATACGGCCCGATGATGCAGCCAGCCCATAAACCGCACCAAACAGTCACTCTTCGTGGGTGCATTGTTTTTTCGATAGTCCATGTTGCAGTATCATTCTCCCAAATGCGGTAATTCTGTTTATTGACTGAGGTGAAAATGTGCTTCATCACTGAAGAGGATTTTCTTCGAAAATTGATTTTCATTTTCCTAATAAGCCTGAATATGTTTAAGGCATTGCTCGCTTGTGTATCTTTCCATGGTTCAAATTGAGTAAGTCTGAAATTGGGAAATATCAAATGAAATGCAGAAAAAACTTGACGATTAGGTGAGGTTCACATTCAACATCGACCCTCAAAATTTAACCACACCCTTAAAGCCCATTTTATATTGGGTATCTATCCCAGGTGTACATAGCAAATAAGCCCACTATCATAGACTTAAAATTAAGCTTGATTTTTTTAAACGCATTAAGTAGAATCAGTGCTATCGGTAAATATTTCAAGTTGCCTTTTAATTAATTATAATTATACGCTACATTACGTATATAAAATGCAAAAGCTTTCTTTCAAACTCTGAGTATTTTTCGACGTCTAAAAATCATTGTTATAAATGTCAAAAACCCACAACAATTGTATGGCATGCTTTTCCATGCCGACAATGCAATGTCATTTACTTTTGTACATTTTGATTATATATGGTGGTGGTTTATTTGACCTTTGATATATGGGAAGTTGAGAACAAAAAAGAAATTTTAAAGGCGTTAAATAGTTAGTTCAAAATTCAATTCAATTAATATTAATCATACGCCACATTATATCGAATAGTAAAACTTTTATTAGTCTTCTTAAAAAGAAATTTTATAAGTTAATGTTTAAGGCAGTCACTAAACAGTACAAAGACGAACTCTTTCGCAATTGGATATAACCATTTTTTATACACGAGAGTTACTAGATAGTATTTGACACATATGCATGTAAATCACAAATCACAATAACGGTCTAAAGTGAGAAATTATCAAGGATTTAGACTTCTAACGAGCCACTGCATAGGTAAATGCGATTATGGACGACATAATTTTATTGTAGTTTTGCTTTTTTAAATGTTTGTTTTAAGCCCTTTTCATATTACAATAATTATCTCCATCTCAATTTTAAAATTTAAAACGAAATATCCTAATTCACCGAGTAGAACGAATGCTGTTATTACACAGGGTGATTCATTCACGACTGGACACATTTCACCAGCGTATTAATTGGCTCACTTTATTAAAATATGTTCATCTACGACCATGCCCGAATATGCAGGGGGTGAAACGGCTGAGGTTTGAAAATTTTCGGATCGGCGATCGGAGGGTACTAGGGTAAAAAGATAGCCTTACCTTTCCAAAATTACCTAAACGAAGCCCAGAGGACAGAGGACAAAAATGTATTTTGTGTCAATTAGCAAAAACAAAAAAATGAGTGCCGTTATTTCGCATTAAAAAAACAACAATTTACGCTAGTACGTACCCTCCGACCATCAATCCGAAAATGTTCAAACTTGGTAAAATATGTCCAGTCGTGAATCACCCTGTATATTATATTGTTAAGACTTACTTTATATATATTTAAGTCTTCTTTTAAAGAAAATTTATGGCTAAATATTTAAGTCAAACATTTATAAAGAACAAAGACAATTTTTTTCATAATACGATGTATAAATTATACGCAGAAAAGGGACTGGAATGGTATGTAAACTTTATAACCATTCAATTAAAAATTTCCTTAAAAAGCTTAACTATTTACCAGATATTGCAATGATATTCAATGAATGAAAACAACAACAAAATTCATGCAGTGTATGGAGTATGTGTTTTAGTATGTATGCAGTGCGATGGAGTTTATTTGTGTTTGCTGGAAAACTCTTCTACTAACAATACTCGTCTAATGCGAAAATGTCTGCCCTAAAGAGTAGAGCCTGTAAACCTAGTTACAACACACTCGTTGCTTGGGGTCTTATGATGGTGAAGTGGTGCTACAAACTGCTTGTAACAAAAAGTCTTTCTGGGTGGAATTTGAAAAAAATTTCCACGTTTTTGTTATTATGTAAAGTTTTACTTTGGCTGTTATGGCATTATTTTCGATCAACGGCTTCGACTTTTCTTGTAAGTTTGAAACGAAAAAATCTTTGATATTCTCGTACGGCAGCAGTTTTTTTTAAATGTGTAAATTTTGTTATCGCTTTAACTCGAAAATATTTCCTATAAAAACGTACGAATATTTTATTTAAAATATGAAAGTTCTATCACAATATTCCTAATTAATATTTGTTTGAATAGTTGCATTTTTTAATTGAACCGAAAATATTCATTTTCTGTGTATATAATGTAACTAATACATTTGTGCGTAAAGCACATTAACGGTCTGAAGCGAGAATTTATGCAGGTATTAAGAAGAAACTCTTTAGTAGCCACCGTAATTAAGTCACTGTATTAGTAAATGCGATTCTGAATGACATAATCCAATTCTTTGTTTAAAGTTCTTTTCATTTCGGATATACTCGTATACTTCCAATAGAAAGTAACCCCACTATATTGGATATATTTTTCATATTCAAATAGTAAGTATACCCAATATCTCGGCTTTAGAATTCAATTTGAATTATCGAAATTCATTCGGTAGAACCAATGCCATCATAATATATTTCAAGTTAGCTCTTAATTAATATTAATCATACGCCACCTGATATCACATTTTAAAAACCGTTAAACTACTTATAAAAAAATTGTTCTTACTAAACATTTTAGAAAGTCATAAAATAGAACAAGCAATAGGAGACATACATTTCATAAATATGAGATTCAGAAAATAACTGTCACATTTTTGATTTACCTTATGACCGCTCAAGTTAGAAATTTTCCGAGAATCCGAAAATACCTTTTAAGTATAATCAGAACTTTTTTTACCTTTACTTTACGAGTATTGACAGCAATTCACTTTGCTGCCAATAAAGTATTTCCTCTTTTTGGATTTGGATTTTCCCTTAAATGACTCATATATAAAAATTCCTCCTTGTATATGATACAATTTAAACTTTTCCCATTGTGTTCATGGTAAACTGCATCAGCCTCAAATTACACACACACACACAAAATGTTGTCGTTGATATTTGTTGATGGATATCAACAATTACTTTGGTTCGGACAAATATGCGAACAATAGGATATCCCTTATTTGCATAAAAGCATACTCGTACATAGCCTGTTTACAGATATGCTAAAACGTTTACACTGGGATCTTTATAAATAACACATCAGTAAAATGTGTAAGGTTCGTTTGATGGTTTTGGATCCAAAACATGTTGCTTTTAATGTATTGTATTGTATCGGGTGATCAATCTAGGGGTATTTTTTTCAAAATAAAAAGTACAAAAATTCAAATCAAGTCGGGAATCATTATTGATCTTTTTCGAATGGAAATGTTATGCCATTTATTTTTTGAATATAATTTCCTTAAAAGTATGGCCACAACAACGCCCCAGGGTGTCCATTCTGAGGGTCCAATTTTGAATGCATCATTGGAGCATTTCGACCGGTATGGAGTTAATGACACGCGTAATTTTGGCTTCCACAACCTGAATCGTAACTGGTTTGTCAGCATAGACTTTGGACTTTACATGGCCCCAGAAAAAAATCTAATGGTGTGATATCACACGATCTAGGCGGTCAACTCACCGGTCCCAAACGAGGAATTAGCTAGTCTTCGAAATTACCACTCAATAGATACATTGTTTGAGCAGCTGAATGGCAAGTGACACTGTCATGTTCACATCAAATTTCGTCAAGATTACGGGCTTCAATTTGAGGTAGCAAAAAGTATCAAGTCGCGAGAGCGGGACCACTCACGGTTACGTTACGGCCATCATCTTTTTGAAAAAATATGGACCGATGGTTCTACTAGGCCATAAACTGCACCAAACCGTGGTTTTCTCTGGGTGTAATGCCACTTATTGGACCTCTTCTAGTTGCTCTTTAGCCCAAATGTGACAATTTTGTTAATTGACGTTGCTGTTGAGCCTAAAATTGGCCTCATAACTGAACAAAATTTTGGCCGAAGCCAGTTTCTTGCCGATCGCTCATTTCCATTATACAGTTGCACGCTTAGGAGACGATGTTGCGGTGTAAGTCTTTCCATGACAAAATGTCAAACAGTACTGAAAACAAATAAAAAATAAAGTTTAATACAACTCACGCGTAATCTGTGAAAAAAACGCTATTGAAAAAATGCCTCTAGATGCATCACCCTATATTAACCTTTTCATAATTTCTCTAAATCATAATCAATGTATGGTCAGTTTTGTTTTAATAACCAATACTCAGAGGGTGCCCCCTATATATGCAGTGCTTGCGTTGGCGAGTGAAAGGTAATGGATCGGAGGCGGATAGATGGATTAAGGTTTATTGGCACTTGTCTTGAAAATCTGGATGTCGTAATTAGTGGGAAATACATTTGCTGTAAGTCGATTCCACATACGGACTGTACGAGCGAAAAACTAATTACCCGCCTTAAAATCAACTCTATTTACTCGATCCCATTCGAAAGTTGCCAGTAAATCCAGGCCAAGTGTCTCATCCGTAATTTCAAATTTATCTTCAATTTCTTGAAAACTCAAAAATTGGCTATTATCTGCATATGAGTAGATTGGATTTATGGTCTGACCCTAAAGATCGTCACTGAAACTAAGAAAAATTGTGGGAGAAAGGACAGAACTATGGGGTACACCTACTACCTATGTTCGTTGGAAGAAAGCCCAGATCGTATAGTGCGATCTCCGAGAATGCTCGATATAAATCAAGCAAAGGTATAACCGACACCAAAAGCTATCAGCTTAGATTTGAGTGCACCGTAACAGACTCTATCAAAAGCCTTGGAGATATCCAGAGCCACGATCACACTTTCACTATATACCGAATCCAACGCTCCGAAATGAATGCCAACAGGTCTGCCGATTTTTACGAAAGCCATTCTGTCGATCATACCGCAAGTCGTTGGACTCTAAATTTCTCACAAGATGGTGGTTAACCTTGCTCTCCATTACCTTAGGGATTACAGGGAAAATCGCAAATGGCTGCATATTCGCCGGATTATTGGCTTCACCCTTTTTGGGGATCGGCTGAACGTTTGTAACCTTTTAAAGCGCTGGGAAGACTCCCGCACTGCATGCAAGGTTGAAACCGTTGAGTAATAGACGGTCTCGCGTCAAAGAGTACTTACATAGGACAGTTGCCGAAATACCTTCCGGGTCTTATTTACATTGAGTTTCGCAAGGACCCTTTTAACTCCACGTGTTCGTAAAATATTTGAGGCATGAAACTAGATACGTCTTTAACAAGAGTTGGTATACTTATAGATGATGAACTATACTTTTATATTCTTACAACCTAAACCTCTTACTTCCCCTGGGAGAAGTCAAAATCTTTGAACGTAGACGCTGTTCGTGCAGATTTTCGCGCCTAAGTACTCTGGCACACGAAATTTTTGTTTGTTTACGCAGCAGTTCTTCAGTATTTGCGTTTTTTCTCCAACGCTGATGTCTGAACGCCACCTCGTTAGATCTGACAGCATCCCTGCATGCCTGGTTCATCCAACTGTTTTGGGTGGTTCAGCCGTCATAACTTTATTTGGAATAAATATCTTCGCTTCAAATAAAAATAAATTTTGTATCATTTCAGCCGAAGCATTTATGTCGTTAATAAGAACTTAAAGTTTGCAGTTAAAATGCTGGATAAAGAGTTTGAGCTCAGCCTAACGAGTCTTTCGTAGCTAAAAACTGTCGGCTTTGTGGCACGAAGAGATGAATACGAAAAGGATGGGGAAACAATGCAGTGATTGGGGTTACCGAGAGGTGTAAGAACATAAACTTCGTACATTTCAGGGTGCGAAGTTAATTAAAGGACAAGAATATTGTGTTGGTGCCCTTCGACACACGGAATTGTGTAAACAGCCAAATGCTCGTCACGGTTTCGGTGGCGTTCCTTGTTCCGGTTGTCCATATTTGCAATGACTCTAGGTCATAGTGGAGGTTCAATTTCGTTTATGTGCCAAATTACCTCATCTTTTAGCTCTTGAAGTGTTTTTGGCTTTTTGAGGAACACTTTTTCTATAAAATATCCCCATGGAAGTCTATCGGTGTCAAATTACGTGATCGTGTGGCCAATAAACATCGTCATGACGTGAGTTACCACGGCCATTGACTTTCTCGCGCAAAAGAGCCATTATATCGTAAGTTGTACGGCAAGTGGCACCAACCTGTTGGAACCACATATCGTTCATATCCTCAGCTTCTGGCCACAATAAATCCGTTATCATCTCGCGATAGGAAACTCCATTTATGGTAACTGCTTGGTTGACTTTATTTTCAAAGAAGCACGGCCTTATGATAGAACGATGAACGAACTTGGCGAGCAAGCAGAGGTGAAAAATACTAACTACTTTTTAACTTATTTCATACGGTATAGCGTCATGGGCTATATCGTTGGCATATACTAAATTAATGGGACCTACGAGGGCCGTCATTTTGGGATTTCATTACTTATAATAGCCTAAGTCTTTCATTTCCAGAAGAAAACACTCACCCTTCGAAGAAAGTCCAATTTTTTTTTGCATAATGTAAAGTGCAGTAACCATCTATACCATGGAATGTTGTAGATTGCAACATAAAGTGGGTTTACCGAATATTTATAGTTCGGTTCGATTTCCAACTGATTGTTGCTCTCGGCATATATACAGTACTCGTATAATCTCGATAATCCGGACAATTAGGCCTCATCCAATGTCCGAAAAAGGGTAACTGGGCTGATTTCTAAGATTGTACAAAATCATCGAGGAAAATACTATTACGATCTAAGAACGTTTATTTTTTGAATATATATATATGTGAGAGCGCATAGAGAAAGGGACCTAAGGGTAAAAAATCAATCAATCGAATGAGACCGATCCCATGCCCCAAAAGTGATCCCTCCCAGAGATTTGCGCCTTTTATGAAAGTGAAGTCGACGATTCTAAGCGCAAATAGAAAGGGACCTAATCTTTAAAATGGCTCTTCTGAACAAAACTGCGTTTTAACCTTAGGTCCCTTTCTATTTGTCGCGTTACATATATAGGGTTATCCGCCAAGAGGTATTTTTTAAGAACAAAAAAAACATAAAAATTCAAATCAAGTGTGAAATCTTTATTGGTTATTTGAAAGGACATTTTATGGCATTTATTTTTTTAATTAAATTTCCCTCAAATGTTAGCCGCAACTACGCCTCAGGGTTTCCATTCTGAGGGTCCAATTTTGAATGACTCGTTCAAGCATTTTGACCGGTATGACTTTAACCTGAATCGTAGCTGGTTTGTCAGCATAGACTTTGGACTGTACGTAACCCCAAAGAAAAATGCCCAAAGGTGTGATATTACTCGATCTAGGCGGCCAACTCAACTGTCCAAAACGTGAAATTAGCTGCTTTTCAAAATGACCTCTCAATAGATCCATTGCTTAAGCAACTGTATGTCAAGTGTCGCCGTCCTGTTGAAACCAAGTGTCGTCAAGATTACGGGCTTCAATTTCAGGTAGCATAAAGAACGATATCATGGCGCGATAGCGAGCACTATTCATTTTTGAAGAAATATGCACCGATGATTCCACCAGCTTATAAACCGCACCAAACCGTGGTTTTCTCTGGGTTAAGTAATGACACCTATGAATCTCTTCTGGCTGCTCTTCAGCCCAAATGCGGCAATTTTGTTTATTGACTTTGCCGTTGAGCCAGAAATGGGCCTCATCACTGAACAAAATTTTGTTCGAAAACAGCGGATCTTCCCGTTTCTCACCGAACGCTCATTTCCATAAAACAGTTGCCAACATTTGAAGGTAATTATTTTCAAATAATAAATGCCATAAAATGTCGTTTTAAGTTACTAATAAAGACTACACACATTTTTATATTTTTTTTCTAAAAAAATACCTCTAGATGGATCACACTATGTATATATTAGAGCGATCATGAAATACATAGACAAATGGAAAAGTGTTATTTTTTCCGCTAGGATGGGTGATATTCATCTCAAGGGTTATGATTTTATGTTTTCGGAGCGGATTTATGTGAATTCTTGTTTTAACGGCTTTGATGACATGCGGTGTTCGAACAGAGTATGGGCGCCCGACCGATGGCGGTCTTTTACATCTCAAGTCTCCTCAAACAGTTTTATGCATCGGTAGACGAACATGCGGCTAATCCCTAGTGGCCGGAGCGTTTTGAAAATATCGCTTTTTTTCATTTCACACTTGACAAGCGCTATTACAGCGATACGGTTCTCATTATTTGACCACTCCATGATGAAAGTTAAAAAAATTTTAAAATCCCGTTACAGACTAGCGCGATTGAGGTTAGCTTTCAAAACCCATATGACATTAACGGGTTTTGAAAGCCTACTATTGAAATGGGTGTGTGTTGTAACAGTATTTATGTTCCTATTAAGTATATTTAAAAAATTCTCCAGCTGCAAAGTCCTGCTATTCTGCAAATTTAATGCATGTCTTAAGATATAGCTTGAGAATTCAGTGTATTTGGAACATAGTTTTCATTTCGTCACTATGGCAATCCACAACATCTCCTTCTTCAAGCTCATCATCCGTAATTTTAAGGTCATCATTCAACCACTCATTAACTACATCACCATGATAAACATCTGGGGATATTTCGACCATTAAGTCAACTATTTCAGTTGAATCATTTCGTCGTAGAGCTGCAAAGGGCAGATCGGCATCTAAACTCCATTCTTTGCATAAAGAATTTTGTTAAAACAGTTTTTAAGGAAGCTTTCAATATTACCGAAAGTAAAAAAAAAATGTTGGTAATGTATCGAAAATACAAATTAAATCAATATAAGCAACTAAAATAAGGGTCCGGATGTTGGAGGTAAAAAATAAGTGAGATGTTCGGATTACAGAGTCTACAAAAGACAAAAAGTTAGTGTCCCAATTACGGCGATGTCCGAACTACAAGTGTCCGAATTTTCGAGATCACACTATATATTTTCACTCTTTTATCGAAAAAAAACGACATGGCATTCATGACAATGTGTTAAAGTACTTCAAAGGCAAATTGAAGCAGTGATTTTCCTCTCCTGTAATATCGAAAATATTGTGCGGATTTCCTCTATCTGAACAAAAGTAATATGTTTGTTCCAAATAAGTGACACCCCAATAGACACACACTTTGCTCCCTAAATATATCGCTTGTAGTTTGTCAACTTAAAATTATATTTATTTGTTTTGTTCGGTCACTTAAATTATGGGTGGTCAGCATCACATTTCGGCTGGTTTCCAACAATGGCCCTACTGCGCTGTTGTTCTTTGATGTTTGTAAAAGAATAACCTTTTACTTTGAATGCTTTACGTCTTGGCCCCTGTGACTTTTGTAAGGTATGTATGACAAAATATATTTTGTAGTTCTAGGGTACATTTTTCTGTTCACTTGTCACTTGTATAGCTTACTCAAACAACTTAAAGAAAAACAGAAATACTTCACTAAAAGTAAGCTGATATTTTGCACATGGTTACAAAGGAAGGACAAACGAACGCAGTCTTAAAGAAAATTTACACAATTAAAAGTTTTCGCAACATGTCGTATCAAAGAGAGAATTCGGTATAAATGTTCTTCATACGTAATTGAGTTACTGGCAAATGAACATATAATTGAGTTTACTACGAACGGAAAGGAAGTGCTACATATACGATACCAAAAAATATGTAAGTAAAGCAAGGGGGAAAACCTTGTGAAGTCTGTTATTAAAGGCGTATTTCATTTTGAATTGAAATTAAATCATCTGTGACAATTTACGAAACAACTTGATAACATGTAATCTGTGTCCCTGAGCGTATGAGCTATTTTATTTTAATTAAAATTGCGTATACGTTTCGAATGACTGGGATATGCGAGAGTGTAAGGGTTGCTATACATATTTCACTATCTGACATTTCCATTGGAAAGGTTGACATTTTTTTAGCATAAACGTACTCCGAATGTTTTGACGTACGACCTTCATTTGTGTTGTTTACAGAGACTCGAAAAAATCAAATTGGCAAAAAAATGGAATTACCTCGTGAACATTTTCGTGCGATCATTTTTCACAACTTTCACGACAAGTGTGCATCAATGAACTTAAATCTTTGTATGGCGATGAAACACCATTCCACAGCACTGTGAAAAACTGGTTTAATGAATTTAATAGTGGCTGACGCTCGCTCTAAGACGAAGGTCGTCCAAAAACGGCCGTTGTGCCAGGGAAATTTATGACGTGCGTGAACTGATAATGCAAGATCGTCATGTAACATACCGTGAGATAGAGGCATCCTTGGGCATTTTTTCCACCAGCATACATTCGATATTGCAAGAACACCTGGCCGTAAAAAAAGGGTTGTTCTCGTTGGATCCCGCACAATTTGACAACCGCTCTAAAAAAGACTCGTGTCGATTGGTACAAAAAAAAAAATGAAAAAATACGATCGCGGTGCTTCAAAAAACGTTTATACGATCGTCACAGGTGACTAATCGTGCATCTATGCGTATGAGCCCGAAACAAAACAACACTCGATCGTGTGGGTCTTCGAAGACGAGCCAAATGCAACGAAAGTTGTTCGTTGAAGAAGCACTTCGAAGCAAGTAGACGCCTGTTTCTTCGGCAAAACTGGTCATGTGGTGACTGTTCCGCTTGAGCAACGAGGACGATAAATTCTGGTGGTATAGCTCAATTTATTTGCCTGAAGTCTTCGAGGAAATTCGAAAGACGAACAAAAAAAGACGAATCAATGTGCACCATGACAGTGCGAGCTCTCGTACATCGACTTAAACTAGCGCTTTTTTGACTGGCCCTGACGAACAGCCCTGACTTGTCACCCAATGACCTCTTTTTATGCCCGCACATCAGGAAAAAATGCGTGTTCAACGATTTTCTTCACCAGAAGATGCTGTTGAAGCGTTCAAAAAACCTGTTTTGAAGGTGCCTCAATCGGAGTGGAAAAAGTTCTTCGACAATTGGTTTGAACGCTTGCAAAAGTCTATAAACCATGCTGGAGAATACTTTGAAAAACAATAAACTATTTTCGATGATAAATATTCGCATTTTCTTTATTAGGCTAGAAATATACATAGCAGCCCTCGTATTCTTACAATCGGTAGTCACGCCGTATGGTTAGGGTGGAAAATACTCACGGAATTAAGTAAGTTGGTATGTAGTCGCTTAACTTACCTAGGTTAGAAATTACTGAGAGAATTCGCTACATTTCCTGCGGCGGTTGTCCTCCCCTTAAACCCCGTCAACTTTGTGACTAAGAGATCCAATCACATTTGTCTGGCCATATCTTCTCTGTTGTAAGCATAAGTCAATCCAAACATAAAACAGCAGGCCTAAAGCTAACACGCATTAAGGGCTGACGATAAAAAGAAAGTGCTGTCATCTGTCATTATTCCAAAAATTATCTTAACCTTGAAATTTGAATTTTAGAAATATGACTCGTTAATTACGAAAGCAAAATTATGTGGAATTTTTTTATTTTTACTAAATTCTCTGTCATATTTTAGCTCGTGCATCTATGGTTTCCGGCGTAAAGAATTATTCCTAATTATGTTTGTGTTGTTAGGGCCTCAAATTACATGGTTCAATACATGTGTTGACAGCGTTTCTAAATATTTCTGCCAAAAACGAACTTCGTTTATAGTGGTGAATGAGGCAAAACAATTAAGATCAAAAAGAAAGAAAAAGCGTTCCTTGTTCTTTTTCTATTTTTCGAGTTAAAATGACAAGGTGAAGTCTTCTTCCTGGGTGTGGGTAATAATTGAATTTTTCATTTTTGTGCATATTTTCCTTGGTTTCCCTTTGCGCGTGAGTTAATTAGCACTGCTCGCACGCAATGGATGACATTGAAGTGTATCCAAGCAATAATTGAGGGCTACAGGTAATACTCGTACAAGTTTAAATTGTTTTTATTTTTGTAACATTTTTATATAAAAAAATAAAGTGTGACATTTAAATGTTTTATTTTTGTTTGAGCTATAAAAATGAAGCTTTGGTTTCAGTGAGTTGCATGCGTGTAAGAGCTGCAACAGTGTAAAATACGAGTATCTATTGTAATGGAGCAAGGAAAAATAATGTGTTATGTCGGTTACGAAAAATTAGTTATAACATGCATATCATCCAATTTTCTTAAAACGAATAGGCAGTTATTGGTTATTAGCCCTTTCTGAAATCAATGGTTCCTTAAGAGAGAAAACTATTGATGTCGTCTGTATAACCTCTACACTAAAGAGTGTTTTTTTGCCACTAGCAGTTCTCGATTAAATTGCTATTTTCTAAATCCGAAACTATAATTATGGGCCGTCGTAGTCTGATGGTTTGTGCGTAACACTATCACACAAGTAAAAGTACATACGCTCAAATCCATCTCACAATTTTTCAGCGGCGGGTTTTCTAAGCAATAAGTGCAATTTCTAAGCCATTTACAGTAAGAATGGACTGAAATCAAATGTGAGTAAACAGGGCCGCAAATGGAGAGGATCGTTATTAGACGGGGCGCTGATATTGACAGCGATCACGAGCTGGTGGTTGCGACTATAAAAACAAAATTTAAAAGAATGTACAGAAGGAACATACATAAAGTACCTAAACGCTTTGACATCTTCGAACTACGAAACAGGGAGAAGAACGAAGAGGTGAGAAACGCATAAGGAGAATGTGTACCTCGACAAATACAACATGGAAAGAAACACGTAACTCCCTTAGAAACGCCGCGATACGTGGAAATTGATTCAAGAAAGAAATAAGCTCAAACAAAAAAAAAAAACACATCTAATGGCACTTTTACCGCTTAAGCGAAAGTCGTAAAAAATCAGCCTGTAACGACAAAAGAAAATAATTGGAGACATTTTCTACAGCGGCTGAAACCAACAACATTAAGGAATGGCATTAGATGGACGTTCCGTTTTAAAACCAGAATATGAACTGAAACCATCCTATAAGAGATGAAAACGGAATCCTATCATCAAACACTCCTGAAGAAACACGTCGATGAATTCAGTATTTTGCAGAGATTAGCAACCTTACCGATCGTGACGAAACGATAAAATCAATGGTGAACTGAAAGACGTCATTCCATGTTGAGTATTTCTAAGATACTAATTTTTATTCAGAAAATAAGTCGTTAGTTACATCAAATGTTGAATTATTTCAAGTCATCTAGTATAACCTCCAGCAGAGATTACAAATCAAAGAGAAGGCCAAATAAAGTATACAATACAATTTTCAATAGCATATGAACATCCCATATGCTGAAATTCATCCTAAGTACACGAAAAGTGTCACATTACTTGTGTGTGCGTTCTGCTCTTATCACAAGCCATTATAAGCATGTGGAATCGCATGATCAGGTGCGAGCGTACAAATAGTATCTAATGTACAATTTTATGGGTTGCACTTAAAAATGCAACATTACCCAACACACAATATAAAATATGTTCAACATTGAATAAATGGAACATCCTAGTATAGACGAAATTGCCATTACCATTAAAAAGAAACAAAACTCAAGGCTAAGACTGCATACCTCCATAAGCTTCTCCAATCAAACCCAAGCGTTTCAGACAAAATTATATACCCATTTATATATGAAGCATGATCCAATGAACCGTTCTCCAAAAAGTGGATAAATGGGGCTATCATAAAACTGCACAAGAAAAACAACCGGACGGAATGTAATAACTGAAGATATATCACTCTACTAAATACAGTGTACAAAGTAATCGCAACATTTTTAAATTCTTAACTCAAATGCGTAGAGGAAGCACTACGAGATTAACCGGCGGGATTCAGAGCACACAGTTTTCCACACAAATACCCTAAGAATTATGGTAGAACAGTCGGTGGAATGGCGACGGTGCCACTTGCCACGCAGCTGGTCAAACAATGGATCTAGTGAGAGGTAATTACGAAGAGCAGCTAATTGCACATTATGGACCGGTGAGTTGGGCGCCTAGATCGTGTGATATCACACCTTTAGACTTTTTTCTTTGGAGCTACGGAAAGTCCTAAGTCTATGCTGACAAACCAGCTATGATTCGGGTCTTGGAAGCCAACATTACGCGTGCCATTCACGCCATACCGGTCGAAATGCTTGAATGAGTCATCCAAAATTGCACCATCAGAAGGGACACCCTGAGGCGTAGTTGCGGCCAACATTTGAAGGAAATTATATTCAAAATAAATGGCAGACAATTTCCTTCGACACTTGATTTAAATTTAAGTATTTTTTTTATTTTGAAAAAAATACCTCTAGATGGATCACCCTATATATACACCATTACGCAACTACATGTGCGCCATAATGGTACGACTAGTTATGATTTTGAGACGAATGCCGGAGTAAAACAAGGATGCGCCTTGTCACCGCTTTTGTTCACAACTACTTTAAGCGAAATAATGTTGAAACTTTTCAGAAAAATGAGGGGAATTGTATGAAATCTTCATCGACACCCAGAAGACCTCGACTTAGCAGATGATATCGTTCGTATGTCTCACAAGCTCGCTGATATGCATAATGAAATAAGTGAAGTGGTAGTACTGGCAAGCGCAGCGGACTTGGAGATTATTACAAAAAAAAAGACGCAAGCAATGCGCATAAATAACTTAACAGCCAAACATATAAAGATCCAAAACCAACGGATATAGGATGTGAAGCCCTTCTGCTCCTTAGGTTGTCTGATGTCGTCAGACGGAGGAGTTGAAGACGACGTAGAAAATATATTAAATAAAGCACGATCAACATTTGGCCGATGGAACCAAACCTAATTTAACTGAAGATAAAGACAAGGATATTCAACTCAAGTGTGAAATCCGAGCTACTATGCGGCAGCAAATCCTGGTATAAACGTCAGGAATAGCACAAAGGAAACAGCTCTTAGTAAATAAATACCTGGGCACAATAGCAGAACTCTGAACGTCAACAAACGAGGAGCCCATAATCCGCCAAATATCAAGTAGGAACTGAAAAGGGGTAGGATATACTTTGTGGAAGCTTCATGAAAGCATCACAGATACAACATTAGAGTACAATCTCCAAGGAGGCCGACGCACAGGTCGGCCGAAAAATACCCTGCGAAGGAGAGTCTCGCAAAAATTGCAACAACAAGATAAAACATTTGATGGCGCAAAAGCTTTACAAAATGATAGAATAAGATGGAATTCTTTTGTAAAAGCCCCATGTCCCCAAGTGCAATAAATAAAGTCCATCAACAACCATATCCTCCAATCCTGTCAAGGCCATACTGACACGATATTCATAGTGGATAGTGTAGTAGCTCAGCCCATCTGAACTGATGAATTTTCGATTAGTTTTTTTAAACAAATATTTTTTACATATATACTTAAACGAAATTTTCAAACAAGTAAAACTAGTAAAAAAGTAAAGTCTGGCGGCCGACTATATTGTACCCTGCCCTCCTGCTAACTCAGTATATATATAATTTTTTTAACACAATTTATGCAGATTTTAAACCCTTTTTTCATATTAAAATTTGTAAGAAAATTTCATTGTTTTAGATAAAATCGGTTGGACATATATGTGGAGCTATATACTTATATTATATATTCACTTATTATTATGCCTTAAATCTTAACAGATTTCCTTTAACTTCTTTCTCCTTGGCCAATAACACTTTCTTATGCTAAGTTTCATCAAGATTGGATGTAAGATGTGGCTTCTGGAGCTACTCGTAAAAACAGAAAAATCGGATTTTTTGTTTACAGATTTCTCATGAGTTGTGTCAAACTTATTTTTTTCAAGTATTTCACGTAAGGCTATGCGAACGATAAGTCGAAAGATAGAGACTACAGTTTGATGCGAAAGTGAGTGACTGGATTTCGATCACATGGACTTTCGTCGAAATCGTGGATTAGGCTGTAAGAAAACTAAACGGCTTTTTAAATGCATGCTATAGATTCCATATAAAACAAATTTTATTTTGTTCCCTTGTGTTATTGTTCATTTAAATGAACATTTTATGTAACCTGTTTTTTAATATATAAGTAATATCCTTCAAATGTTGGCCGCCACTACGCCTCAGAGTGTCCATTCTGAGTTTCGAATTTTGGATGACTCGTTTTAGCATTTCAAACGATATGGCGTTAATGGCACGCGTAATGTTGGCTTCCAAAACACGAATCGTAGGTGGTTTTTTAGCACAGACTTGGGACTTAACGTAGCTCCAAAGTAAAGGTGTGATATCACTCGATCTAGGCGGCCAACTCACCTGTCCAAAACGTGAAATTAGCTGCTTTGGTAGTGACCTCTCAATATATCCATTAGTTGAACAGCTGTACAGCAAGTGGCACTGTCCTGTTGAAACCAAATGTCTTCAAGATTGCTTTAATTTCAGGTAGCATAAAGATCGATATCATGGCTCGATAGCGAGCACCATTCACGGTTACGTTCCGGCCATCATCATTTTTGAAAAAATATGCCCCGATGATTACACCAGCTTATAAACCGCACCAAACCGTGGTTTTCTTTGGGTATAATGGCACCTCTTGAACCTTTTCTTGTTGCTCTTCAGGCCAAATGCGGTAATTTTGTTTGTTGACTTTCCTGTTGAGCCAGAAAGTAGTAGTTCTCAAACGTTTGGTTAGAACCTGGTTTTAAAGGGTTCAGTTTTACTTTCAACAATTGAGGAAGGTCGTTACGATAAAATCCATTGTGCAGCTACGAAAATCTATGCCATTTTGCCATTTGGTAAAAAACTTGTCTGTTATTAAAAGGTCTTGAGCCGGTTAATTCCTGTTCGTTGTAGTTTTCGCTCATTTTTAACACTATTAACATCTTACATCGCTTATAATTCTCATTTAAGCGAACTTCATAACATAGAAGATTTGCAGACATTAAGTAGTTGTTATGATGATGATTACTACGATTAACTGCCAACAAATCCAGTAACGCCGTTTACTACCTAAGTCCTCTTTAAAACACATTATAATCAGATGCGTATTACGGGAAATCTCTTCTCTAATTGCCTACCGTAATCCGATTAACAAATGCAATAAAATCTTCCCCGCTTACCGTGCAGATGTTGACAACTTTTACGGAACATTTACATATAGCGGGCCCATTGGAGAGTCATAAGTGTATGAACACAACAGGTGGTTTCTGCTAATTTCCTTGTCAACATGTTGCTAGTAAATTGTTGACGCATGGCTCATTGACGAACTGGCCGAAAAGTTCCAGCAACATTTGCTCGCTCTGCAGCATGCTGATGCCACATTTTGACGGTTGGAAATCATTTAAAAAACTTTATGTGTTGGTACTGAACAATAGACGATGTGGGAAGACACAGGCATAGGCATTTCAATTAATCTGTCAACACTTCTATTATTTTCAAAACACAAATGGAGGGATTATACTTTATATGCGTAGCTGCAAAACGATGTTGTGTACATTTATATGACAATCGTAGTGAAGTATGTTTTTTATTTGAAATTAATGTGTGCCAAAATGTAAGCGATCCATGCCACGTTTAAACGATAGCATAAGTTGCAACATCGTTTAGGGAAATAACAATTAAGATAGCTCAGACGGGCTATGTTTTTAGATTTAGCGAGTGGTATAAGAAAACTAGTAGTAAACTGTTGTATTGTTAAGAACAATATAGAAATGATCTTCCATGTGATGTCATAAATACCACGTAATATCTTTCTGCAAGATACTATTTTGTGAGCACATTATGGACAGAGGAAATATGAGCAGAGGAAATATGAGCTCGTGTAAAGTTGTTATCTTGTTGGCATAGACCAATGACTTGATGTGGCCCCATAAAAAGAAATCCAATGGCGTTAAATCGCATGAACGAGATGGTCATTCGATCGGACCATTTCTCGAGATAACAAGTTCACCGAATTTGCTTTTCAGTAAATGGATTGTAAGGTATGCTGTGTGGCTAGTGCTGCCATCATTTTGAAACTACTTATCGGCGATATCAAGCTCATCCAATTCTGACCAAAATAAATTTTCTAACATTACACCATAGCCCTCTCCTTTGACGGTAACATGACTATTGATTTCATCGACGAAACAATGCGGCCCAATTACACCTCCGACATGAAAACCACTCCGCATAGTAATTTTTTGCGGATGCTATTGTCTCTCTTTAAGCACATGTGGGTTTGTTGCTGTCCAAGAACGCATATTTTGTTATTGACAAAACCACTTGGCCAGAAAAGAGCTTTAAGCGATCTTAATGTTTCGGCGTATCAAATGATCAAGTGGATTTAGTTCTTGAGTCATTTTAATCTTAAAAGCATGAAGGCCAAGATCTCTTCTCAAAATACGCCACAGCGTGGTTTGAGAGATGCCCAATACCTAAGCACGACGTGGAATCGACAGGTTTGGCTCATTTGTAATAAATAGACTTACGGCTGCGATATTTTCATTGCTACGAGCGGCAAAATTTAAAAATGAAAATTTGGAACCAAAAATTATACACTATACCACGCACAGCCTGTCGGGTGGGACGATTATTACTGCGGAGAAAAGATATGGTTACACTATGGTCATCGCAGCAATAATATGTTCTCTCCAATAAAAGCATGTTCGGCGCAACCATAGTATTGTTTTTTGAATTCGATTTTGACAATAGCATGATTGCGACAATATTGCTATTGTTGAAATGTAACAATAGTATTATTGCCAAATTTAGAAACGAAAATATGGTTGTAGCAACCAGTAACAACCAGCATATAAACATGGTTGGTGCAACAAAAGTATTGTTGTTTAAAATTTACGTTAACAAAAAATTGATTACGGCAATCATTCGGTATGGTTGCGACTATGAAAATAACAAAACAGGTTTTTTTAGAGCATAAATGTATGTGTGTGCGTATGTTTTTTTTGATACACAAAAAAAACCGCATACACACGATACAGTGAGTGGTTGCTGTCCACTAAAAAGACAACAAAAATCGGAAGGTAGTTCGAGGGATTTTTATTCTGTTTACTTTGTTCGGTGAAATACTTTAATACCGACTGCTTCTCGTTTATTTAAAATCTGCCTGCACTTAAGTATACTTGGTGTTACTTGGTGTCTACGGATGATGAAGAAGCATTCACCCCTGCTGGCAACTATAAGTATTTTTGACCGGTGGAATATATATTTTTGTTTCTTGAGTGAAATGTTTAATAAAAACATGGCCTCAAATCTGGCTATGAACTAATTGTAATGAAATTTAAAATAACTTGCTTGATAAAAATCTCTATTTTCGAATAACAACATTATCCCATCCTAAAAAATAATTTTGGAGTTCATAGTATGGTTAGGTGAATCATACTTTGGTTGTAGGGATACTAGTATGGTTGGGATACTAAATGCGACTACCGACTCTGAACTTCGGTAGTATTTTTAAATTTATTCCAAACGTTTCTCGTAAGTGAACTTTGCCATCATAAAAATGTTGACTTTGACTAACGTTTTGACACTGAACGATCGTTGAAAATGTTTGAGGGTGCGTTGACATACAATACGAAATTGTTACTTTTGGAAAACTCGTTACCACCCAATTTTGACCGAATTTCTTAAAGAGCTTTATGAACGAAAAATACCCATTTCGGCTGAAACTACACTATATTGGTCCACGTTTCCTAAATTCCTCCTGCTCTAGAAGCCACAATATCATCCGATCTGAACAAAAGTTTGCATAGAGCGTTATGAGCGACCAATTCCTATTCGACTGTACTTATATTGGTCTACCTTTTACTATAGCCCCTTTACAAATGACATTTTCCATTTAAAGTTCTGCCGCCAAACAGGATTCATTTAAAAATCGATATAGCTGAAATGAAACAAAGCGAGTTAATTGCGAAATACTAGCACCTGGTATTGGGCCAGTCAATGTTTTCATGTATCCCCAAAGAATTATTTCCTTATGGCTCTAGAAGTCATAAATGTAGCCCAACATGCTTAAACTCCAGACAGAGTTTGGGAATCCTTTTAATAACAGAGTGGCGCATGGTTACTCATAGTCGGGCCCGCCCTACTTTAACATTTATATTTGTTTTATTTTTCCATGTGTTTTCAATTAGACATAATAAAATTCTTATGTGCTTTTATCAGCTCAAAAATATCACTTAGTTTACTATGAAAAGTAAAAAACCTTTAGCCATCAAACAACACGCCGAAACACCAGATTTTTTAATAACCGGTTTTTCAATAGGGACATAACAATTTCGTATCTTTATGTCAACTGCCTCAAATATTTTTAAGTATCTTTCAGTGTCATAACGTTAGTCAAGGTCAACATTTTCATCACGGCAAAGTTCTCTTACGAGCAACGTTTGGAAATCATCAAAAGTTACTACCGAAATTTTGAGTCGGTGGTTGCTCTTACTCTAATTTTCATCGTCCTCAGCGATAAAGCTTATTTATGGCTAAGTGGTTTTGTCAATAAACAAAATATGCGTTATTGGACAGCAACAAACCCACATGTGCTTCAAGAGACACAATTGCATTCGCAAAAAATTACAGTGTGGTGTGGTTTTCATACCGGAGCACTATAGGCAAAATCACGATTTTAGCGGCAAAAAATACTTCCCGACAAGCTAGCTTCACCAAATTTGGTGTGTAGACTTCTAATGATGAAAAAAAGGATTTGAGAAAAAATGGGCGGGCCAAGTCCCCTTTTTCTAAAGAAATGGCAAATAGTAGTTCCCGACAAGCTAGCTTCACCAAATTTGGTGTGTAGACTTGTAATGATAAGAATAAGGATTTGAGAAAAAAATGGGCGGGCCACGCCCCCTTTTTCTAAAGAAATGACAAATAGTAGTTCCCGACAAGCTAGCTTCACCAAATTTGGTGTGTAGACTTTTAATGATGAAAAAAAAGGATTTGAGAAAAATGGGCGGGCCACGCCTACTACTAAAAAACAATTATATGCTACCAACAAATTCATTTATTTCTTAATTCATAAATTTATAATTTTAAAGAACTTGAAAATATTAATGTGTTAGTCTGAAAATAACAAAAGATATATGCCTTAATTATTCACAGTGGCTTTCTTCAATTTCAACCGCTTCTAATTCCAAAGAATAATTATTTAACGACTCTAAGCTATCATCAGAATCCGAACTATAACTGCACCTGGAGGCTTCTTGAGATGTTGAAGGTAATAACAGTTCTGCTGGTAATTCAGGCGTTTTAAAAAGAGCAACGACTTCTCGAGGAAATGGAAGTTTTTTTAAACTATTTGTACGTTCTTGCAAACATAAACTTGAAATGTATGGGTCAGAGCTATCCATAGCTCTATGATACATGTCAAGTATGTTGTGCATTCTTGAACTCTTTCGAGCGTGACCAGTTCTATCTTTTTTATAATGTTTGTTTCGCGCCTCAGATGCATTTTCTGCAAGGCATCCTACGGGTACTACTGAAGCTTGAATTATTTGTGACGAATGTACTAATATTTTGTGTACTGTGGCAGACATCGAGTACCAGTCGTAGTTTTGGAAAAATATTTCACTGGTTTTAATGCAATGAGCTCGAAACCTCTGAGCATCAATTTCAAATTCAGAGGAGAGAGCAATTAAAATTATGTGTAAATATTTCAAGAAATCAATATTTACAACAGTAATAGATGCAAAAAGGTCCGTGCGAGAAAACGCTCTTCTAGCTGTGTTGCCGTCGTTGGTGGCAGCATGAACTAATATTTGCGCATTGTCTCCTTGCTGGGAAGCTAATTCGGATGCCAATCTCCTTTTATTTCTTTCGCCGCTATTATCATAATTTAGTTTTGGTCTCCCAACAGTATTAATCTTTTTCGGTATAACAAAAATTGTTTCTCGATCCAACCATTCCTTATTATGTTTTCTAAAACCTTTTTCATTTCGGTATTGTCTATCCCATTTTAGTTTTATAAAATTAGATAAATTCCGAGCTTTAGCACATATTAATTCATTTAATTGATCGTCAATTTCGTACGGAATTTTTTCTTTTATATAACTCGCAACATTCCTCTTGTTTGTCAACCAAAACTCAAATATTTCAGCATTTTGGAACCTGAGTGTTTCTGCAAAAAATTAAAAAACTCCTTTAATTGCAGTCAAACGCATAAACTTTTGTCACAACATAAAACTATTGTTTTCTACAAACAATCACATGTAAATAGTTCCAATGACACTTCAAAATATTTGTAGTTTTACTCCACGAAAAATGATAAAACTCTTCAAAATTTAACAAAACCGACGCACACAAAAAACCACCAAAATAAGTATGAAGTACAAACATTTAGCACTCTATATATATATATATATATATATATATATATATATATATATATATATATATATATATATATATATATATATATATATATATATATATATATATATATGTATATATATATATATATATATATATATATATATATATATATATATATATATATATATATATATATATATATATATATATATATATATATATATATATATATATATATATATATATATATATATATATATATATATATATATATATATATATATATATATATATATATATATATATATATATATATATATAGCAAAACTACTCACCTTGTGTTTTAGAACTCATATTTACACTTTTTGTTTACAACAATATATTATTAAAATAAACTGTTTTTAATTTTACAAAATTGTGCTGCTTCACTTGTATTAACACGTGCTAAAAGATAAGCAAACTTCAACAGATGTTTGTACATAAACAGGGTTGCCAACAGTAAAAAAAAATTGTTTTTTTACTTATCAAAATGTTGGGTATTGAACACCATCTAGAAAATATTAGGAATTTAAAGTTGAAAAACTGACTTTTTGCCGCTAAAATCGTGATTTCGCCTATAGTGCGGAGGTGAGATTGGGCCATATTTTTTCGTCGATGAAAACAATCGTCATGGTACCGTCAATATAAAGCGCTTTCTTGCCATGTTAGAAAACTATTTTTGGCCAGAATTGGATAAGCTTGACATCTGCAATATGTGGTTTCAACAAGAAACAAATCACAACACCAGGTGTCACTTGAAACACGGCACGCGATGCAATCAATTTACTGAAAGGCAAATTCGGTGAACGTGTTATCTCGAGAATTGTTCCGATCAAATGGCCTCCTCCTGCGATTTAGCGCCACTGAATTTCTTTTTAATGGGCCATATTAAGTCATTAGTCTGTGCTAGCAACTTTAGACGAGCTCAGAGACAACTTCCAGCGCAAAAGTGCCAACGTTCCGGTCGAAATATCTGCAAGAGTGTTGGAAAATTTGGTCCAAAGAATAGATCGCTGTACACGGGCTCATGGTGGTCATATAACCAAAATCGAACATCATCACCTGGAACAACATCACCTGGAATAAATTTGAACTCTTTTTCTTTAATATTCTGTGTTTTGTTTACATATAAAATTTTAATGTCCTTAAAAGAAAACCCAGTAATACTTTTCTCTATATTTAAACTTCTCTGGTTGTTCCCGATAGCTAGTATTTTGAGTTCGAAGGGTCTTGCAGAAAATGAGCGACAAATTGGTGATAATCGTTTTTAATTTCTTAATAGCTCCCTTTCTCTCGCTTTCTCTCACTACGCACACTTATATTACCATTACTGATTTAAAGTTAATCGAATTGCATATACACAGGAGCGTATAATGATTATACAACACCACTTACTTGGAGATGTTCCTCCCATTGCCTCAGTCTTCCTTCCTTCCGATACGCACAGAGATAAAGAAAACAACTCAGCCGATTGTATGAGTGTGTGCAAAATACTCGTACGTTTATGTCCCGAAGTAATTTATTTACTCATCATCAACAGTACACACGAGCACGCACAAACAAACAAACGAACGCAGGATTGTAGTTGCAACTAAAAGTACACTGAGCAGAGAGTATGCGTGAGTGCTAGCAATATGCAGTAGTACCCTGCCGGCAACTCAACTAACTTTTAATGCATTTTATGCTGGCTATTTCGCAACTAGTTGTGGTTGATGCTTGGATTACTTTTAATGAAGCCAACTGACTTTTTTAACATTGCGATGTCCTAGGCAGTAGTCAATTGTCCGACACTACATTACTTTTCAACTAACTTAAAGTTAATTGCTTTAAAGTTAATTAAAAGTTATCTAACTTACAGCTAGTTAAAAGCTGAATACGTTTTAGTTGAATTTAAGTTGACGTTATTTAAGTCAATTATTAGTCAATTAGCTCATGGAATGTTTTTTAAAATGCGCTGCAAATTCATTACCCGTTTTATTATCCTGTTATTTGCATAATTTACCAAAAATATCCTATTTTTGTTAAAACCTTTGCTCACAAAATTATTTGTAAATAACTTTGATATCATGTTACAAGTAAAAACACAAACAGAAATTTAGTGAAAGTACAAAATACGTATATTAAATATTTTTTAAGAATTATATAAAAAACAAAATTAAATCTTCTCAATCTTTTCAAAAAAAAACCAAATTAAATCTTTTTAAATTATAAAATGAACTAGAAAAGGATCAAAATATTTAGATTTGTTGTTTCTTTTTAATGCATTCTGCATGGATGTGTCGTTTTTTTATCATTTTAAGGGCAGTTCTTATGTCTTTTTCCACTTCATTAGATCCAAGGGACCGACAGGCATCTGTTAAAAAACGATTGTGGTATGTTTTAGGAAATATATATGTAAGTTTTCAAAATATGAGTTACCTGTTAAAGCTTGGAAGAATGCTTTGAAGTCTTTTAGTCTCTTCTTGCCATGGACTCCATCCATATTTATCTCCATACATAGACTCATTGAAATAACTTCAGTTAATGTTTTTGGCAGCCGTCCTTTTAATAATGACTTCATCATATTAATCTATAGAAATCGTTTTAATCAATAGAACAAAATATTAATATACTAATGCATATTAGCGAGGTATTTAATTGGTGAAATACGATTTTGAAAACTTACGTAAAGTTCACGATTGTCTTCTGTAATCATGTTGTTGAGCTCATCTAATTCACCAATATTTTGTATGGGGAAAACAGTGCGGACATTGTTGTTGGAGACTTCTTGGTGAAGAACCCTTTCTGATAAGACTTTCTGCTCTGCCAAAGCCTTCATTATGGTATCATTTTGTTTGACAATAACTTCTGCAATTGTTAATGCATAAGAACAGAAAATTGTAAGGTGAAATTATTGGCTATTTCATCTAAATTTTCCTCAACTAAAATAAGCAATAACTCTTCGAAACACTGTCGAGATGGCCTGTTTTTAAAGTACCAATCACCGATTTTTTCTTTTAATGACTTTTTTATTTCACATTGATCTTCGAGAGGGTTGCTAATACTAATTTCCTCAATATTACATTTATTAGAACACTGTGCATCAACAGGGGAACAGGTGACTTCTGATTCAGCTAAATTATTTGTAATAAGTCTATTTGAATACACTTCTTTTTCCTTTTTAATAAGCCTTCTTAAATGTCTTTTGCTTACACTTGCCATTGGATCAAATAATTTTAATTTTAATGTACTCACAATATTTAAGGGTAACTTTTACTTTGTTGTAATGTTATTTTATTTTAATTAAATAGCACACTTTAAATACACTTAACTGCACGCACGAGATTAACACAACTCTTCACTGTACACTCCACACAAAAATGACAAATATGTATGTAAAATAGATTTTTCAAATAGCAAAAAAAGGAACAAACAAATATCTACAGTTACCAGAACTGAAAAAAAATTATTCCAAAAAAACAAATTCAAACTATTTTCTGCATTACATTGTAGTCATAAAAAAGTGAGTGAGTGAGCAAAAAGCAAAACAAAAGAAACAACAGAACTGAAAAACAAAAAAAAATATTCAAAAAAACAAAACAGTTTGTTTTTGGTCATTTCTGCATTACATTGTAGTTAGCTTATAGTTAGGTCATAAAAGTTAACTAAAAGTGAGTTATTTTCGTAGTCGACTACCGAATTGCCGGCAGGGTAGTGATGCTGGAGAATATAACTCACACATATCCCTATATAAATCCGACCATATATAACGCATTGGACATGAATTACGCATGCAGTCATACACACAAACGCATGGAAACGAATGGAGTTGTAGAAGCGTGGAGTGTACGATTTCCTCCAGTTGGAGTATGTGTTTGTGCTTTTATAGGCAACGCAAATTTCAAACATTGATTTACACATACACAATTTGTGTGAGTGGCTGTGTGTGCATAAGTTCTGTGTGGGTACAAACATTTTTGCTAATGGGAATAATGAAATTTATCACAACGATGATATAAGGGGATATCGTTTTACATATTATACTCACTCACACATACACACTCTTGGGCACACTGGCATCGCTTAGATAATCCGAAGTGGGAAATCATGATAGAGGCATATCGCTCATTTCGTGCAAAACCATCAAAAAGTGAACCAATAAGTGGACTATTAGAATGGTATGTCATGAATTCATCTATCTACGAATTTAAAAAAACTATGCAATGAATTCACTTTATTATTACTTCCTTTTGGGCTATTTTTGCATGGCACAATATTCGTAGCTATATTTGTAAGCGCCAGAAAATTTCGATTTAATTGTTGGTTTTCCTGCTTACGATAGCAGTTTAACTCTGAAGCCATGAATGGGTCCTTGTGAGAGCCTTGATATATGAGAGTGGGAGGATCTATAAAGATCTATAAGTCGATGTTCGACTACTCACCTAATCGAATTTTGGGTGTATAAAAGCCATAAGTCGACTTCTTGTTTTAAAAAAATCTTAAAGTCGACGATCTTGTCGACTTTTTTGACTTTTCATTTAAACTTCAATTATAGTCATATTTTAATCCATACGATGCGTGTTGCGTTAATTTATGATGCGCTTTTATTTAGTTTCTCCGATTGAGAAATCCACATAGGTTTTATTTTATTATAGTGGCAACGAATGCCGAGTTTTAAAACATACGCCTTCAAAAATGTTTGAGATTCATCCAAAGCAATCAATCAAGTCGGTAAGAAGAGTATAACTGAAATTATATTCAGCAGTATTACAAGTTTTTTTTTAATATTTTTAAGGCAAACTGATAAACACCGAAATCATAAATTCTCGAAAAACTACTGATACTCATTTACCCAATGCTGAAGTGGTCGAAAAAATTGTGGGTTACAAGGCCAACGAAGAGCATTGCATATGGGGGTTCCTTTATAAAGTCTGAAGCACTTGGCGCAAAAAATGCCCTAACGATGGTCTTACATTACAATTGACGCACTATCTGAAGACAACGCTTGTTTGTCGAAAAAAACCCTAATCGAAGACATATATGGAGATCAATGGAAAGCGAGAAACCATTCATTGCAATAGTAGCAAACAAAAACGTTTCAACCGAAGCCACTTCTGTACCGTGTGAGAGATTTTTTTCGCATGCAGGATTTATTGCTACTCAAATTTGTTGACAAAAATCCCCAAAAAAAATTAGAAATGAAGGAGTATGTTTTTGAGATCTTGTCTTGCAGACATGTGGGTCCTTGTATATAAATCGACTACTTTTAGAAAAAAAACTTGTTTTTTAACTTTTTACAAACTTGAATATGCATATTTTACAAAATACCAAAAAATGTATTAGTTTTTTAATCACTGTTATTTTTTAAATAAAAGTTTTTTATATACAGAAAACTTGGTTTTTATTCCAAAATATTGCACTTTCATTTCCCTAAAGATTTTCTAGACTTTAGTCGACGTGTTTAAACTTAAAAGTCGAAAAGTCTAAAAGTCGTCGTTTGATATTTTTGTAATAGTCGAAAAGTCAACTTTTAGTCTTAAGTTACGGGTGATCCATCTTGAGGTATTTTTTTCACAGATTTCGCATGAGTTGTGTTCAACTTCAGTTTTTATTCTTTTCATTATCGTTAGCCATTTCATAATGGAAAGACTTACACAGAAACAACGTCTCAAAATTGTGCAACTGCATAATGGAAATGAGCGTTCGGTTAGAAACTGTTTTCGACCACAAATTTGTTCAGTGATGAGGCACATTTCTGGCTTAACGACAACGTCAATAAACATTATTGCCGCATTTTGGCTGAAGAGCAACCAAAAAAGGTTCAAGATGTGCCAGTATTCCCAGAGAAAACCACGGTCTGGTGCGGTTTATGGGCCGGTCAATATTTTTTCAAAAATGATGATAGTCGGAACGTAACCGTTAATGGTGCTCGCTATTGCGCCATGATATCGGACATTTTGCTACCTGAAATTGAAGCCCGTAGTCTTGACGACATTTAGTATCAACAGGAAAGTGCTACTTGACTTACACCTTCTGAAACAATGGAACTATTAAGATATCATTTTGAAGAACAGCTAATATTACGTTTTGGACCGGTGAGTTGGCCACCCAGATCGTGTGATATCACACATTTAGACGTTTTTCATTGATGTTACGTAAAGTCCAAAGTCTATGCTGTCAAATTAGCTACGATTCAGGTTTTAAAAGCGTGTCATTTAAGCCATACCGGTCGAAATGCTCGAACAAGTCATTCAAAATTGGACCACCAGAATGGATACCCTGAAGCAAAGTTGCGGCCAACATTTAAAGGAAAATATATTCAAAAAAATTACTGGCATAAAATGTCATTTCGAAAAAACCACATGTGCGGGGTTTGTACTTGGTACTTGGTTAGTAAAGGGTATTTTTTTCAGACGTGTGGATTTTTAGAAGAAATACGACGCAACATTAAATTATGTTTAAGAATTTAGCTTTATTATAAAGATACATGTTTGCCATTATGTTTTAAAATGATATCGGGCAAGTGGCCGCCGCAACTGGCTCGAATATATTCCAGCCGTGTGGCCCAATTGTCGACCAGTTTTTGCAGCATTTGGGGCCATCTGTCAGCAATAACGGGACGAATATTCTCTTCCACGGCGACAATCGCGTCGGACTTATCCGTGTAAACAAGTAACTTCACATAACCCCACAAAAAATAGTCCAGCGGTGTTAAATCGCACGATCTTGGAGGCCACGAAGAGAGATAATGCGCTCACCAAAATTTTCCTGCAATATATTGATTATTTAATTCAGGCTCAAAAAAAACATTAATCATTGCTCTATAGCGTTCCCCATTGACTGTATCATTATGCTCGGCTTCAGTTTTGAAGAAATATGGACCAATGATTCCCTGTTGCCATAGAGCACACCAAACAGTGACTTTTTGAGGATGTGGCGGCGTCTCAAAAATGGCTTGTGGATTTTTATTACTGCAAATGTCAAAAGGAACAACTCCGAAAAATGTGGAAACCACACGTTTTTAAAGAAAACTTCCTTTAGTTCAAGAGAGATGATATTTTTTTCTAATGTCAGAGTTGTATGAGCGTGGTAACGTTGTTCTTGCACCTCACACGGAATATACCTTGCAAATATATCCCGCCATATCGTAGCAAAATGTTAATATCTAGAGACCTGGAAGTTGATACAACACCCGAAAAAACTTAAATATAGGGATTTTTCCCCATTTCTTGTGTGGGGCGAAATTTTACGTCTTGTAAAGTGCTATCCGCCCCAGATATTCAATACATAAATACCTCTCTTCATTTGAAGCCTCTAGCTTTAATATGGTACCCTGGTTAGGAATATATCGCAGACCAATATTTCTAAGTGTTGCAAACGGAATTTTTATTTTTAAGCAAATATATTTCATTTTATTGTAGATTGTACAAAATAAAACCATCAAGAGTGACAGATGCAATACGTTCAGTGTATGTGGGTGAGTAGGTGTGAGAGAACCGCCCGCGAGCTACGCTTTGCCGTTTTTTGAATTAAACGTAAATATATGGTATAATATCCTTTATAATACCAAGCGTATGAGCATTTTCAATAAATATATTACGCATACGCTACGAAGGCAAGAAGCTAAAGGTGACAGTACGAACTTCATATGTGACGCGCAAAATAGAAAGGGACCTAAGGTTAAAAACCAGTTTTGTTCAGGGGAGCCATTTTAAAGATTAGGTTCCTTTCTATTTGCGCTTAGAATCGTCGACTTCACTTTCATAAAACGCGCATATCTCTGGGAGGGAACACTTTTGGGGCATTCGATGCTCAGATGTTGTCCACATCAAAAAAAGAATGCGCTGTAACATATACAAATTTGTGTTAAACAGTTTTGATTCTGGTTCGAGACCTTTGTTGTTTCTTTTTCAAAACCAACGTAAACATTGGTGAAATCTATTGACTAGTTTGTCAGCCAGACTGTACAGCTGATTCTAAAACCCGTCAAGGGTTTTCTTTTTTTCAGCAGTCTTTGGCAACGATTACTTCGACTTAAAATCAAATGTTTTATCGGGGATTCTCATCTGAATTACTGAGAATTGAGAATAGAGAAAAACATTGACGTGATTAAGAACAGCTGTACAGTCAGCTGGAAACCTGATTAATATACTCGTATTTCACTTATTTTATCGTTGATTCTAAAACAGAAACTACAGAGGTCTCGCACCAAATCGAATTCTGTTGAAGTCATAATACTAAAAAAATGACCGAATTAATGTAAACAAAACAAAAAAAAACTAATTTGTCTTAACTTCAGCACATACTTATATATACTTAGTAAGGACTGTTACAACAAAGAACACACCCATTTCAATAGTAGAACTGAACATACCCCGTTACTCTCATACGGGTTTTGAAAGCTAACCTCAATAGTGTTAGTCTGTAAAGGGATTTTAAAATTGTTTCAACTTTCATCATTAAGTGGTCAGATAATGAGAACCGTATCGCTGTAATAGCGCTTTTCAAGTGTGAAATGAAAAAAGCGATATTTTCATAATGCTCCGGCCACTAGGGATTAGCCGCATGTTCGTGTACCGATGCATAAAACTGTTTGAGGAGACTGGAGATGTAAAAGACCGCCACCGGTCTGTTCGAACACCTCATGTCATCAAAGCCGTTAAATCAAGAATTCACAGAAATCCGCTCCGAAAACAGAAAATCATGGCCCGTTAGATGAATATCACGCAAAAGTCCACGAGTCGAATCATTAAAAAAGACTTGGGACTTGGGGCTTTCAAACGACGTACCGGACGTTTATTGACTGCAGCTTTAAAAAATGATTAAAAAATGCAAACGTCTTTTGGTGAAGCACGCTGAAAACATGCACAGAAAAATTTTGTTAACCGATGAAAAAATGTTTACCGTTCAGGAAAAAGTTAACAAGCAAAATGATAGAGTGTATGCGCGGTCATCTAAGGAAGCATCTGAACTGATCCCAAGGGTGGAAAAGGGGGACCACCCAGCTTCAGTCATGGTTTGGTGGGGTATCTCTCACGATGGGGTCACTGACCTGCATCTCTGCGAACCAGGAGTCAAAACATCAAACAACAAAGTTTAGCAAGAAACCGTTTTGGAAGCTGTTGTGAAGCCTCTTAACAATTCCCTGTTCCAAAGCCTCTTAACAATTCTCTGTCCCATGCCATGGACTTTGCAGCAGGATTCTGCGCCGGCCCATAAGGCTAAAACGTCCCAGGCCTGGCTTCGAACCAATTTGCAGCGTTCATTTCATCTAAAGAATGACCCACAGGCAGTCCAGATTTGAACCCATTGGACGGTTTTAGAGGACAAGGTTTGTCACAAAAGATACCCCAACATTGGATCTCTGGAGACTGCTTTGGTTCGGTCTGTGGCAAATTTTCCAATGGACGAGGTTCGTGCAGCTATTGACGATTGGCCAGTGCGACTTAAGGCGTGTGTAAAGACAAAAGGCGGACATTTCGAATAATTAGATTCTTTTTGGATACAATATAAATCAATAAATATATTAAAATATATTTGGTCCAAAAACATTCAGTACTTTATATTTTACAGTATAAAACGAGTGTAACAGTATTTATGTACCTACTAAGAATCTATAAACTTTTTTTCAATAATTTGAAAAAAACCAGCAGATCCATTCACCAGGAATCTCTCATATATGTGTGTGCACCAATATTCTCCCACAAATATATACATACATCATATTCTTGTTACACCACATTGCATAAATACTTGAAAGTTGAATACAATATTTTCCATAGCTTTAAAAGTTAATGTGGCAAATGCTTCCAATGAAGTGCCTCTAGAGTAACACAACACCAAGTGGCGCACCACCAAAGACGCCCACAACAACACCCACAATGTGCCACTGACGGTGGCGGTGGCCATAAAGTGCTTAGTTTTCAGTGGCACAAAACTAACAATGAACGAAAGGTATCGCATGAATTATAAACTAAAATATGAGCGAACAACGACAAATCCTGTCGTGGAAAGGAAACCGCAGAACGCTATCCTGCAAAACGGTGTCTAGTGTTTTCAGCTCTCTAGTGTGGATGGCAGAGACAACAGCACATTGTTGGGGGAAGGGAGGGCGGATAGAAAACAAAAACCTTTTAATTAACGTTAATATACGATAAAGTGAATGCGCTCGAACCGTAACGCCCGGATTGTAGTGGTGTTAAGCAGCTTCTTTGCGAAGTTTAGTACACCTTCCTTCCACTGTGACTTCCGGAGCCAATGTAAATAAATCTGATTTGTAAGCAGAGACAAAAAGAAGAGATAATAAAACAAAACTTATTACATTCCAATTAAAATTTATTGTGGTCTCATACAGGGATGTGAGGGCACTCGCAAAACTGGTAGGTTTGCAGCATATCTGCCTCTTGGCACAAGACACAGAGATTATAGCGAATAACAAAAAAATAATGTGTTGACAATTAATTAAATTTATGGTTGGTTAACAACCATATATCCTTGTTGGCAAAGTGATCTAGAGTTCACCAGATCACATCGGACTGAAGCATATGCACTTTTCTGGCAGTATCAGCTCATAAATTCCGATTAAACTGCAAAGGAAAATTCACAAATATTTAAATGTTCCAACAAGTAGGGAAACGTTAATACGTCGCCAATAAGTATTTAAGCGTTGTTTAAATATTTATTATTTGATGTCCTACAAGGAATTTTCTTTGTTTAAAGAGTGCAAAACAAGTCATTGCAATAAATCGAGTTGAAAGTTACAAATGACTTTTTTCAGTACATATTTTTCTACGCACGGACCAGGACCTATTATAGGGTGGGCCATTTAAAATTTTAAGTTTGAATGGGCTGTAAAAAAAATAACTGAATTTTTTTTTTCCAAATTTCTTGTTAAATTGTTTTTTTTAAGTTTGAACTTTATCACTTAATAATGGAACACCATCGTTCGCCTAATGGGCTGAAGATTGCTTGGCAGGAGATGAAGCCTTTTTGCCGAAAAATCGTGTTTTAAGATGAAGCTCATTTTCATTTCGGCAGCTATGTCAATGTGTAAAATTTCCACATATTTGACGCGCAAAATAGAAAGGGACCTAAGGTTAAAAACCAGTTTTGTTCAGGAGAGCCATTTTAAAGATCCTATTTCTATTTGCGCTTAGAATCGTCGACTTCACTTTCATAAAACGCGCATATCTCTGGGAGGGAACACTTTTGGGGCATGGGATCGGTCTCATTCGATGCTCAGAAGTTGTCCACATCAAAAAAAGAAAAAAAAAAGAAAATTGATTTTTCCCCCTTAGGTCTCTTTCTCTATGCGCTGTCACATATGTGGTTCAGAGAACTCACTCGTGTCTATTGAGAAGCCAATACATCCACAACAAGTCACTGTTTGGAGCCGCTGTTACCGTCCGTCACCGCCGTCAACGGTGCGCTTTGCCGCGCTATGCTCATAACATTTTTGTTTCCATGAATTCTAGTGAATGACATGGACGACATTTGGTTTCATAAAAATGTGGCAACACATCACACAGCCAACGCAACCATCGATATTTTACCTACTGTTTTTGGAAAACGAATAATCAGCCGAAATTGAGATGTCAATTGGCGGCCTTGGAGCTCTAATTTGTACCCTTTCAATTATTTTCTGTGAAGAGCCATTAAGGATATATTTTACGAGTGTTGCTATATATTTATAGCCTAGGTAGTACTAAGTGTTGCCTGGCACCATCTGACATTTCCATTGGAAAGTTTGACATTTTTTAGCATAAACGTACTCAGAACGTTTTGACATACGACCATCATTTGTGTTCTTTACAGTGACTTGAAAAAAGCAATTTGGCATAAAAAAATGAAATTAAATCGTGAACATTTTCGTGCGATCATTTTTCACAACTTTCGACGTGGATTCTCACGACAAGAGTGCATCGATGAACTTTAATTTGTGTATGGCGATAAAGCACCATCCTATATCACTGTGAAAATCTGGTTTAATGAATTCAATCGTGGCCGACGCTCACTCAAGGACGAAGGTCGTCCAAAAACGGCCGTTGTACCAGAGAACACTGATGCCGTGCGTGAACTGTTCATGCAAGATCGTCATGTGACATACCGTGAGATAGAGGCATCCTTGGGCATTTCTTCCACCAGCATACATTCGATATTGCATGAACACCTGCCCGTAAAATAGGTGTGTTCTCGTTGGATGCCGCACAATTTTGCAATCGCTCAAAAAAAGGTTCGTGCCGATTGTTACAAAGAAATTTTTGAAAAAATACGATCGCGGTGCTTTAAAAAGACGTTCACAATATCGTCACAGGTGACGAATCATGGATCTATGCATATGAGCCCGAAACAAAACAGCAATCAACCGTGTGGGTCTTCGAAGACGTGCCAAATCCAACAAATGGTCGCCTGTTTCTTCGGCAAAACTGGTCATGTGGCGACTGTTCCGCTTGAGCAACGTAGGACGGTCAATTCTGAGTATTACACCACAATTTGTTTGCCTGAAGTCTTCGGAGAAATTCGAAAAACGAACAAGAGAAGACGAATTATAGTGCAGCATGGCAGTGCGAGCTCTCACACATCGGCTCAAACCAGCGCCTTTTTGACCAGCCAAAACGTCGAATTGATGGGTCATCTGCCGTACAGCCCTGACTTGGCACCCAATGACTTCTTTTTATTCCCGCACATCAAGAAAAAAATGCGGTGTCAACGATTTTCGTCGCCAGAAGATGCTGTTGAAGCATTCAAAAACCATGTTTTGTAGGTCTTAATCGAAGTGGAAAAAGTGGTTTGACAATTGGTTTGAGCACATGCAAAAGTGTATAAATCATGCTGAAGAATACTTTGAAAAACAATAAAACCATTTTTTATGATAAATATTCACATTTTCATTATTTAGCCCTCGTACAGAGACAATTGAAGCGTTAAAACATGAAATCGAAGTTGCCATTAAAGAGATTCGACCCGAAACGATCGAAAATGTACTGAAAAATTGGTTAGAACGGATGAGGTACTGCCGAGCCAGTTGTGGTAGACATATGAATGATATTGTGTTCCATTATTAAATGACAAAGTTCAACCTTTCCAATAAAACCAGAAATTGGAAAAGATTATCTGTATTTTTTTACAGCCGATTTAAATTAAAAGTTTTAAAACGTTCACACCGAAATGGTAATGCATTTCTATGGAGTGGTAAATTTATTACTCATTGATTTTCAATCTTTTTTGAGTTGGCCCACCTTTTTTATGGTGAAATATATGAAAAACAAGGAACATACTCTAGCTTTTCCAGATATAGAGGAGATTTTCGAGACCTCATACCGGGAGCGATAAAACAGACATTATAAATAGGTTATGTCGACTATGGTCATATCGACTTAATAAATGGGTTATTTAAGGAAAGGCGAACATCATTTACTTTAGGGAACATGATATCTAGCAGAATAGTGGGCGAAGAAGACTTCCAAACACGTAGTATTTCAGATGATCTAGCTGTGGCAGCGCAGAGATAAATCCTATCGATCAGCATAGATGTACTTTATAAGTACTTAGTAGGGACATACTAAGTAGAACTGAACATGCCCCGTTTATGCCATATGGGTTTTGAAATCTTACCTCAATAGCGTTAGTCTGTAACGGGATTTTAAAATTGTTTCAACTTTCATCATGGAGTGGTCAGATAATGAGAACCGTATCGCTGTAATATGGCTTCTCAAGTGTGAAAACGCTCCGGCCACTAGGGATTAGCCGCATGTTCGTCTACCGATGCATAAAACTGTTTAAGGAGACTGGAGATGTAAAAGACCGCCACCGGTCGGGCTCTGTTCGAACACCGCATGTCATCAAAGCCGTTATATCAAGAATTCTCAGAATCCGCTCCGAAAACAGAAAATCATGGCGCGTGAGATGAATACGCAAAAGTCCGTGAGTCGAATCACTAAAAAAGACTTGGGACTTGGGGATTTCAAACGACTTACCGCACATTTATTGACTGCAGCTTTAAACAAAGTAGGATTGAGAAATGCAAACGAGCACGCTGATAACTTGCACAGAAAAATTTTGTTCGCCGATGACAAAATTTTTTCCGTTGAGGAAAAATTTAACAAGCAAAATGATAGAGTGCATGCGCGGTCACCTTTTGGCTGAAATATTTGCAGGAAATTCTTCCTTGCCGGAAAGCAATCAACCACTCCCCGCGATCGAAAACGTATCAAGTTCCATGCCTCAGATATTTTTTCGAACGCGTGCAGTTAAAAGGGTTCTTGCGAACCTCTATGTAAATAAATCCCCAGGCCCGGATGGTATCTCTGCACTTGTCCTATGTAAGTGCTCGTAGACGCTAGCCCGTCCATTACGCAACCTTTTCAACCTTGCTTGCCGTGCGGGAGTTTTCCCAGCGTGTTGGAAGGTTGCGAACGTCCAGCCGATCCCTAAAAAGGGTGAAGCCAATAATCATGCGAATTACCGGCCAATTGCGATTTGCTCTGCGCTCTCCAAGGTAATGGAGAGCATGGCAAACCACCATCTTGTGAGGTATTTAGAGACCAACGACTTGCTGAGTGATCGACAGTATGGCTTCCGTAGAAACCGCTCTACGGGAGACCTGTTGGCGTTCTTGTCGGAGCGTTGGAGTCGGTCTATCCACCAGTTTGGTGAGAGTAAGGTCGTGGCTCTAGATATCTCCATGGCCTTTGATAGAGTCTGGCACGGTGCACTCATGTCAAAGCTGATCGCTTTTGGTGTCGGTAATACGTTTGCTCGGTTTATATCGAGCTTTCTTAGAGATCGCACTATTAGAGTTGTTGTAGATGGGTTCTCATCCAACACGCATAGGCTGACCGCAGGTGTACCACAGGGCTCTGTCCTTTCTCCCTCTTTGTTTCTTATTTTCATTGACGATCTATTGGGTCAGACCGTGAATCCAATCTACTCTTTCGCGGATGACAGCAACCTATGTCATTCATATTTATTCGAACGCAGGCCGAGCCTTCAAGATATTGAAGACAAAAGGCGAATTATGGATGAGACATTTGGCCGTGATCTACTGGCCATTTCCGAATGGGGTCGAGTGAATAGAGTAGATTTTAATGCACGTAAGACACGGTGCTGCTTCTTGTCTCCGAGCGATTCGCTGATCCAACAATATCGTCAATTTTTCTCCATGGTACGGATATTGAACAATCAGAAGCTCTCGATGTTCTGGGCATGAAAATACAATGTGACGCTCGTTGGGCGAGACATGTATTCGAAGTGTCGAAAGAAGCACTCAAGTGCATAGGCTTCTTAAAGCGGTGCAAGAAATATTTCACTCCTTCTGATCTTTTCAATATCTATACAACTTACATCAGGCCAAAGTTGGAATACAACTCCCATATATGGGCAGGTGCTCCAAAATCATCCTTGGAGCTACTTGACCGTGTTCAAAGGAGAGCGATGGTGCTGATAGGTGACAGTAGGGTATCCAACTCTATTTTTTCCCTTGAGCATCGTCGGAATGTGGGTTGCGTGACGCTGTTCTATCGTTACTTTCATGATGTGTGTTCATCAGACATCCGTTGCCTTATCCCTGACGTGAGGATGTACGGCAGGGATACGCTTGTACAGTCCGTATGTGGAATCGACTTCCGGCAAATGTATTTCCCACTAATTGCGACAACCAGAAGTTCAAGGCAAGCGTCAACAAACATTACTCCCTCTTTCCCCCCTCCGATCCATTAATTTCAACTCGCCAATGCAATGCACCGCATGTATAGGGGGCATCCCCTGAGTGTTGGTTATTTAAAAAAAAAAAAAATTAAGGAAGCATCTGAACTGATCCAAAGTTTACCAAGAAACCGTTTTGAAAGCTGTAGTGCAGCCTCTTAACAATTGCGCCGGCCCATAAGGCTAAAACGTCCCAGACCTTCGAAACAATGTGCCAGCGTTCATTTCCTCTGAAGTATGGCCCTCAGGCAGTCCAGATATGAACCCCTTGGATTACAAATTGTATACGGTTTTAGAGGACAAGGTTTGTCACAAAAGATACCCCAACATTGGGTCTCTTATGACTGCTTTGGTTCGAGCTGTGGCCAATTTTCCAACGGACCAGTGCGACTTATGGCGTGTGTAAAGGCAAAAGGCGGACATTTCGAATAAGTAGATTCTTTTTGGATACAATATACATCAATAAATATATTGAAAAATATTTTGTCCAAAAACATTCAGTACTTTTATTTTATCTACTAAGTAGAACATTTATCATGTTCTGATGTATTTCAGAGCATGATAAAAGGCTACACATCAACACCAAATGAAACTAAACTCATATTTTTCACTAGGATTCATTTGATTTCAGAAATTATTCCACTGACACGTGGTGGAATGACAACCGGAAGCGAAATACCATCTGCATCCAGTTTTGTTTTCAATCTGAAAGAACTATATCTGCCTTTAAGTAACTAAAAAACAAACAAAAATTATAATTTAGTCCTCCAAGAAAAATAAAGTAAATTTCAAAATATGTCATTTTTGGTTTTGAAAGTGGGTGCAAATGGCTTAGTAGTTTCTACCAATTTTATTTTAGCCCACCTATACAATAATGTTCTGAATAATACTTTAGTAGAAAGTTTTAAACCAAAAAAGTCCATTTGTAGCCGCATACATAAAATTTCTTTAAGAAGATAACGAAAAGAACATGCTAAAATAAGAGATATCGATTTTTCGCCTTCGTTGACCCCTACTAAAAAATAATAGGCAACAAACAAAACAACCGTTAAAGAATAAGAGTTCTTGAAAAAAGGATGAAGAGGACATGCCAAACTTAAATGTAGTACAGGGTGTCCGTCGGGAAGGTATACTACTTTGTTTTTTGTAATTTTTGATTAAATGGAAGAGAATGGTTGCTTTATTGATAAATGTTTTTTTTTAATGTCGGCAATTATGTATGGAATACAAATGTCCGCCTCTATTAGCCTCACAAATGCGAGCCCTTCTGAGCACATTTTTCATTACATTCTTACACATTTCACGCGTTATCTCATTAATTTCATCACAAAAATTTTGTTTTAGTTGCTCAAGCGTTTATGGTTTGTTTGCGTAAGCCTTGCTTTTCAGGTAGCCCCACAAAAAGAAGTCCGGAGCAGTCAAATCAGGCGACATGGAGACCTATTAACATCACCATTTCTTGAAAAAACTTGTTGTGGAAAGAGGTTTCGCAGTAATTTCATTGTGACCCTGGCTAAATGCGATGTGGCACCGTCTTTGTGGATACCACATGTTAATCAAGCCCAAAGCGTGCAGTTCTGGCGTTAAAAAGTTCTAACGTTCAATCATATCACGATATCGCTCCCCATTAACAGTTACCGCTATGACGTTTTCATTTCTATAGAAGTAAGGTCCAATGATTCCTCCTGACCAAATTGCACACCAGACTGTCACTTTTAATAGATGCAAAGGTGACTGATGATTAATTTGAGGGTTTTCCATTGCCCAGAAACGACTATTCCGTTTATTCACATATTCATTTAAATTAAAATGTGACTGGACACTCATTATGATTTTTTCAAGAAAATCGGTGCTGTAACATCCTGTTGGCATATGTAAGGCGGCGTAAATGGTCTTGTGGAGGAAGCTCTTGTGTCAACTGATTTTTTAATGGAAACAAATGCAAATCCTTGTACATCCCTGAGCACGGCGTCAAATTGAGGTTGATGGATTGTTTTGAACACTTTCTTGAGCAGCAGTAATGTTTTTAGCCGAACTTGCAGTACGTTGTGGCCCATGCTTGGGCCTATCAGCTACAGACACTTTTTCTTCGAAACCATTCTATACACGATAAATAGTGCGTTTTGTTGGCACGTTGTTTCTCCCAAAAATTGCACATAACTTTCTCATCGTCTCAGTAATCGATGATTGATTTTGATAAATTGCTTTAACGATTAAAACACGTTGGTTAGTCAAATATTGTTCCATAATAAATTTGCCACGTCACTTCTTCACGACTGCCAAATATGAACTGTCAAGACTAGTGTTTACCAAAATGCCGGCAGAACAAAATAGTATACATTTCCGGCGGACACCCTGTATAATAAAATGTTCTACGAAAATAGTGAACACACGATTAAACTTAAGACGCTCAATTACTAAGTTCGCTTAAATGAAGATAAATACGCAGGTTGCTATTTATATTTCGGGTCCTGACAATACTAGTGTTCCCTGATGCAATCTGGAACCTTCATTGAAAGTTTTATTTTTTTAACATAACTTCATTTTTTAACATAACTTCACTCAGATCCTTTCTTCATTTGGGGGCGAATTGTTTTGTTTACAGTGTGTTGAAAAATGCATCTCAGTCCAACAATGGAATTATCCCGTGAACATTTTCGTGCAATGATTTATTACGATTTTCGGCGTGGGTTATCGAGACCAGAGTGTTTACATCAGCTTGTTTCGACTTTTGGCGATGAAGCACCATCAAAAACCACTGTTAATCGCTGGTACCAAGACGCCGTTCGCTCCAGGATAAATTTCGTGAAGGACGTCCAACTTCGGTCACTTTGCTAGAAACCATCGATGCCCAATATGTGCGAAAGGCTTGAAGCATTAAATATGTCAACAAACTTGGCGTATGATTGATATTAATTCTGATTGTTTCTTGTACTACGGAGCGTATGATAAATAAAAACTAAATACAAATGCTTAAAAATTCGTTAAAAAACGATCTATGCTACAGCGTTTTATGTATTTTTTTAAAACTTCGCAATAGAACTGAGATTGGACAGTTAGAATTGATTTTTTATTAAGAATGTAACCATAACGCTTCCTTAAGCTCTAACCATTAAGAAGAATGTTGTTTTTTTTAGATAAAAGCTCGATGCAATGGCCGTGTTGTTAGAGGTCGAAAATACATATACACCAACAGCATATTCTAATAATTAAACTGAATACTTATAGAAAAAATGACGCAAATTTTTTTTTGGCAATTTAATTGCCTGTCATGTTGACCCTTTAGCACTAAACACACATAATTATGAATGATGGCCAAACAATGCTCAAAACGGCCTAAATCATACAAAACATGAACCATATTGTTCGCGTTGGAAGTTTTTGGAAACAAATGTTTTCAATACAAATTTTAACAAGTTCTTGTTGTTTTTTGTTTTGTTCTAATTAGTTAAACACAAATTATTCGGTGACACATGAAAATGTGTCTCGTTTGTGGCTGTTTTCCTAGCTGCCGTTTGGACGTATGTAAATTTGGTTTATTGGCCATTAGCCATAAGCGCCATCGTCTGTTTTAATTTATGTTTTTGCAGCTTTGCCACTGACAGGTCGTTGACAGTTTCATGATGTTGTGTTTGCTCTGTTTCGAATGAGATTCATTAATGTGGGCATGGGTTATCAAGAATTTAAGTGAATTTTAGTGTTTTTGGTGTTTTTTTTAATGGTGGCCAAGCGGAAGTGTCCACAAAAAGATTTTGCGTATAACAAGCATATGGTGGGCATTTTCTAGGAACATTTGCTGAGTTGGCTGATAGAAAGAAATAGAGGATAATGTGGAGTAAGAATAAAACACTAACTTCACAAAATTCTATAAAAAATATTTAGCAGTGTATCATTTATGTTGTAGCTTAACGCAACTTCCGTTTCCCGTCAAGTTGATATCAACTTCTCTCACACATTTTTAAATATTTTAATGTTTAAAAATTTTAAGTGTCGTTAAATATCATTATATTGCAATCAATTTCCCGATTGCTTCCAATTTCTTATAAATTATACTCTCTTAATATCCCTTAATCATTTATTGTGCCTGTAATGCTTCGGAAAAGTAACTTATTTAACTTGTCGAACTTAAATTACCCATTGACATTTTGAGGTTTTATATTTTTTTGTTTCGCCATATTTTAATTGCTTTAGCATTTCTTTTTGTGCAACTTTTGCTGGGCACTTTTGCCGGTTAACACATTTAATGAGTTATTTTTTTTGTTCCCTTGTGCAGGCTAGACACCCCAATAAGCTGGTCACAATCCATTTACTTACGGTAGCAATGCATGTTTGGCTGGGTGCTGGGATATACATACGTTTTGTCCTGAGTGGAGCTGGCATGAGAGGATAGCGAGGCCTTTATGTTGGCCTTCTTATACAGGGTGGGCCAAAAGTTACCATGGCGTTAAAAACTAAATAACTTTTTTGTTTTATTATTATTTTTTTTCTTAGATAATAAAGGGCGATCCATCTAGAGGTATTTTTCTCAGAACAAAAAATATAAAAATTCAAATCAAGTGTGTAATCTTTATCGGCAATTTGAAAGGACATTTTATGGCATTTATCTTGTTAATAAAATTTCCTTCAAATGATGGAAGCAACTACGCCTTAAGGGTTTCCAATGTAATGGTCCAATTTTGGATGACTCGTTCGACCATGGCTTTAATGACACGCGTAATGCTGGCTTCCAAAACCTGAATCGTAGCTGGTTTGTCAGCATAGACTTTGGACTATACGTAACCCCAAAAGGTGTGATATCACTCGATCTAGGCAGCCAACTGACCTCTCAATAGATCCTTTGTTTGAGCAGCTGTATGGCAAGTGGCACTGTTCTGTTGAAACCAAGTGTCGTCAGGATTACGGGCTTTAATTTCAGGTATCATGACGCGATAGCGAGCACCACTCACGGTTACGTTCCGGCCATCATCATTTTTGAAAAAATATGCACTGATTGTTCCACCAGCTTATAACATTCACCAATCCGTGGTTTTCTCTGGGTATAATGACACCTCTTGAACATCTTATTGTTGATCTTCAGCCAAAATGCGGCAATTTTGTTTATTTACTTTGTCCATGAGTTAAAAATGGGTGTCATCACTGAACAAAATTTTGGTCAAAAACAGCGTATCTTCCCGCTTCTCACCGAACGGTCATTTCCATAATACAGTTGACAACATTTGACGAAAATTACTACAAGGGCGACCGCAAAAGTAACTGGCCTAACATAAAAAGAACCGTTTTTTTGGAATTATTATTGTTTATTTTTCAACATAATCTCCTTCCAACTCAATACACTTTATCAAACGTTTTTCAAGTTTTTAATTGATTTCTTCACTCAACCGATCCAATAATGCACAATAATATTCACTATTTATAGTTTTTCCTTTCTCAAGATAATCAGTAAACATTATACCCCTTGCATCCCAAAATACTGTAGCCATTCCTTTCCTGCTGACTTAACAGTTTTCGCCTTCTTGGGACCACTTTTACCAGCTTCTATCCATTGTTTTGACTGTTCTTTGTATTCTGGGATTTAGTGATGGATCCATGTTTCATCAAAAGTTATAAATTGGCGCAAGAACTCTATTGGATTACGCTGAAAAATCGCTAAAAGCTCCTCGGAATTGGTCCAACGGACGATTTTTTGGGGCAAAGTCAACAACGCGGCGGATAGCTTTTTCATGTGGAGTTCATCATGTAAAATACTCCAAACTTGTTTTTCGTGTATTTTAACAATATCAGCAAGTTCTCTGAGCTTTATTCGTCTATCTTTAGTCACTTCATTAAATATTTTTCTAATGTTTTCAATAGTAGTATCAGTTTTCGGTCTTCCAGAGCGTTGTTCAACTTCCGTACTTGAACGACCCATTTTAAATTGTTGAACCCAGAATTTCACGGTGGAGTATGATGGTACATTATCACCATATAAAAGTGTTTAATTACCGCACGAAACTCTTTTTTTTCCATTTTTCAAAAAGTACAAAACTTGTTTACTTCAATCACCTGTAACAAAGAAAAATATCATTAAATATTTTGAAGATTGTTTTTAAAAAACAAAAAACAAGTTGCTATTAAAACAGAAAATGTGCCAGGCCAGTTAGTTTTGCGGTCGCCCTCGTAATAAAGATTCCACACTTGATTTGAATTTTTATTTTTTTTTGTTCTGAAAAAATACCTCTAGATGGATCATCCTATATAAATACAAAATGGAAATTTTTTACACTTAGTATGAAAAATATTCTTACTTTAATGACTCCCCTTTTCAGCTTCGCCATGATGGGTTCGTTTTGGAGCATTTTCCATAACATCTTTCAAAATTTGTACTGTATCGTTCGAATTAGTACACCAATGTTGGGCTTGAGTTGAAGGATTGTCTCGGGCTTGTTTACATATACTCGCTACTTCAAATAACCACAAAGGAAAAAGTAGAATGCTAACAGATCTGGCGATTGTGCTGACCAAATAATTTTTGAATCTCTGGAAATTATTCACTTTCTTAAAAGTACCCTTTGTGTTCTCGGGCAGTGTGGGCAGTTGCTCCGTCCTGCCAAAAGCACATCTCAGCTCTGTTTTCAAGAACAGGACGTAAAAAATGTTCTATTATAAACCGATACCGCTCTCCATTTACGGTTACAGCTTTACCATCTTCATTCTCGAAGAAGTAAGGCCCAATGGTATTTGCAGGTGTTATCCCACACCTTACTGTGCACCCAATGGGGTGCAATTGGCGTTGATGAATGGCTCTTGGATGTTCAGAACCCCAGAACCTACAGTTTTGCTTACTAACACAGCAATTCAAATAAAAATGAGCTTCATCATTAATGCGTTTGCTTTAAGATAATTGATCGCTTATTTAAATAATAAAATTCTATTATTCTGGTTCTTTGTTCAGTTGTGAATCTCTCCATTATTTTTTCTCCAAGTGTTATTTATATCATCTGGAAAAAAACAAAAAAATTATATAAACGAAAAAGTTTTTTATTTTTCAACCCCATGGTAACTTTTGGCCCACCCTGTATGAGTTTGCTACGGCCTTATTTACCTTGCTAACCCTTATTTACTGCCAACATTTTTGTTGGAAGGGTCTTTCATAACTTTACTAAATGCTGACGACTGTTAAAATTTCGATTGCAAAGGCGCATGTTCAAGGTTTTCCATTAAGTTTATGCAAATTTTATAAATTAATAACATACAGAACATTTACGATATGGAGTTCAAATTTATTCCAGGTGTAATGCAAATGTTACATTTTAAAAATGAAATTCGATTTTGGTCATATGACGACCACCAGCTGGTGTACAGCAATCTATTCTTTGGACCCAATTTTCCATCTCTCTTGCACACATTTCAACCGGAATGTAAGCAATTTCGCTTTAGGTGTTGTCCCTGAGCTCATCTAAAGTTGTTGGCATAGACCGACAACTTGATGTGGCCACATAAAAAAATATCCAATTGCGTCAAATGGCACGAACGAGGTGGCTATTCGACCGGACGATTTCACAAGATAACACGTTTACTGAACTTGCCTTTCAGTAAATCGATTGCTAGTGGCACCGTCTTATTGAAACCACATATCGGCGATGTCAAACTTATCGAATTCAGGCCAAAAATAATCATGACGATTGTTTACATCGACGAAAGAATACATGCCGGCGCCGGCATGAAATCCTCACCACACAGTATTTTTTGCGAATGCAATTGAAGCACCTGTGGGTTTGTTACTGTCTAATAGCGAATATTTTGTTTATTGACAAAACCACTTAGCCAGAAATGAGCTTCATCGCTGAAGATGATTTCTCTGTGGAATTCTGGATTTTCGTGAAACTTTGCCAGAGCCCTATCGGATAATGTCCAGCTAAATCCCGTACTGCCCCAATCTTGAACGTGTAACTCATTCTCGTGGTGTTGAGTTCTATTCCTATATTTTCCAGCCCGGCTGCTATTTCTTCAATAACGGATTCGCCAATGCCAACCACTCTCTCTTTCTTTTTGCCTGTATATGTGACAGCACATAGAGAAAGGGACTTAAGGGTAAAAAAAAAACAATTTTCATTTTGTTTCTTTTTTTGATGTGGACAACATCTGAGCATCGAATTAGACCGATCCCATGCCCCAAAAGTGTTCCCTCCCAGAGATATGAGCGTTTTATGAAAGTGAAGTCGACGATTCTAAGCGCAAATAGAAATGGACCTAATCTTTAAAATGGCTATCCTGAACAAAACTTGTTTTTAACCTTAGGTCCCTTTCTATTTTGCGCGTCACATATATATAGATAACCACACACATTTATATAGATAACCACTCCTAGAATCGCAACGTTACCACAATTTAAACATCCAGCTTATGAGTTCATTATATTGCGCCATTTAAATTGTACCATATGCTCCTTTATAGACTTGTATTTGCCTTGGCTGAATTTTTTTCCATATGTGACAGCGCATAGAGAAAGGGACCTAAGGGCAAAAAAAATCAATCTTCACTTTTTTTTTGATGTGGACAACATCTGAGCATCGAATGAGAACGATCCCATGCCCCAAAAGTGTTCCCTCTGAGAGATATGCGCGTTTTATGAAAGTGAAGTTACACTAAAGATACACACACGTATTTAAATCTTTAAAATGACTCTCCTGAACAAAACTGGTTTTTACCCTTAGGTCCCTTTCTATTTTGCGCGTCATATATGCTAAATTAAAATGATATTGCTGGTCAAATATTAAAGGCTCGTTCGTATGAGGGGTCGTCTCGGGTTTTGATAATTTGTAAGCTGGAAAGAACAAATTTTAAGCTGGAACAGTACTCAATATTTTTTCATCGTAGACCAGTACAACCTTTTTTCTGGCAATCTGTGGATACTCATTGCAGTATTCATCCCAAATAACTCATTCAACTCTTTTTTACTGTACTGAAGACTTCTAAAACAGTTGGGATCTATCTCTTCATCAGCGCTTTCCTTTGGATTTAAAACCTGTCCGTATATGTGACGCGCAAAATAGAAAGGGACCTAAGGTTAAAAACCAGTTTTGTTCAGTAGAACCATTTTAAAGATTAGGTCCCTTTCTATTTGCGCGTAGAATCGTCGACTTCACTTTCATAAAACGCGCATATCTCTGGGAGGGAACACTTTTGGGGCGTGGGATCGGTCTCATTCGATGCTCAGATGTCGTCCACATCAAAAAAAGAAAAAAAAAATGAAAATTGATTTTTTTATCCTTAGTTCCCTTTCTCTATGCGCTGTCACATATGTAATCTGGGTCGATGTAAGCTGGCAAAGCGTAATTTCGATTGAATTTTAACTAAAAGTTCTTTGGCATCTTTTGATGTGGGAACACCTTTTGCCATTGACGCACCAGTTTAGAGTTTTTGCTTGTTAAAGTTCAGAATTTTTGCTCGTTCTTCTTTCGGTCAGCAGAATAACTTCGATTTTAAATCCGTTCGTTAATCCGTAAAATCACCCAATACACCTACATCCTCTATGTCTAATTTAAACACATATTCTTCATCTTTACTATTCGATGCATTCAAAATGTGTACAACTTCATCCTCAGTTTTATAAAACCGACGTAAGCTGCTCATTTCAAAACTAACTCATATGGTATACAAAAATTAAATGGACAATATGTTTTCAAAACACAACTAAAAATACGAATTTAAACACAAATTGCAGTTTTGTTTGCTTTGCATTCTAAATAAAGCAACACTTTGGTGCATTTGATGTAAATAATTTGTATCCAAATATTTACCTTTGACGACGAAAGGGACACAAATGTCCTATGATATTGGCCAAAGAAGGCGTGACAATTTTTAAATTTTGACAACAGTTTAGACGTGAAATGTTGTGTTTCTGAATCCGAAATAAAATTTTGAAAATTTCCAGTGGAAAATTCTTCGTTGTGAAAAGGGTTAAGGAAAACAATTGTACTATTTACGTTGTTCATATTATTAACGAACTTTTTCGTAAATTTAGTGTATGTTGTGAACAAAATTTTATGAAGATCTGATTCCTAATTTTTTCTTTATATTTTTTTTTTATTTTGTGTGTTTTTTGCAATCGGTTAGTTTAACAAAAAGCAAATTTGATTATATAACATCCTTAATCCCTAATTAAGTACGAAATGGCAAGTCAAGAATGTAGAACCTCTTAAGACTATGCACTTCGTAGCTGGCATCTAAAAGTGATATGGCTAATACATTTTAAAGGTTACTTAGTCTTTCAAGGTATCGGTTGATCTTATGAAATGATTCTTATTTGATATGAACAGTCACCTTAAAAATTTTATTCTTAAATTTTGGAACATTTGTGTAATTTTTGTAACAATTTCAAATTATTTGCTTCATATGTTTTACGAAAAACTGTAGAAGTAAACATTTAATTTAGGGACACTTTCGTAATTCTTGTAGAAATTTCGTATTTTAGTAGAATTTTTCTTTATAGGTTTTACGAAAATATTCTTATTTTGTGTGAAAAGTCATCATAAAACAAACCATTATTCATCATACTTGAATGCTTCAGAACACAATTTTGTCCTAGTGCTTATGTAAAAGGGAATTTCTCATTCATTTGAGGATAACGACACTTGCCACATGGCCAACGACATAATGGCTCATTTGCGCGAAATATTCAATGGTCGTATTTGTTTACATCGTGGCGCTTTTAATTGGCCGCCACAATCGTGGCTTTTCTTTCTTTGGGAATATTTTAAAGAAAAATTGTACGTCAATAAGATAAACACAATTCAAAAGCAAAAGGGTGGAATAATTCGGCATATTAACGACATTGAACCTCCATTATGTCTTAGAGTTATTGAAAATATGGACCATTGGGGTGAGGTATGTCACCGAAGTCGTGGCGAGTTCAAATAACTATATTTTGTTTTACACATATTTGTCATGACACTTTCATCATATATAAAATATTAAGAAAATTATTTGAAAATCTTTGCTTTATTTACAATTTGTTAGAAATAATTGTATAACATTATTTTTAAGAATTGACCAAATTTGTGGCCCTAAAACTGGTCCCCAAAAGTTGGAAAATGGACATATGGGTTTTAGACAGTGAAATTGCCTTACTTTTAAATATGCACTGACATTTATGATTCCAAAATTTTCGGTCCGGATTAAGGCACTCAAAACCAATAAAGATTCCTCACGAATCTGAATTTGACAATTATTTCACAATTGGGCTGAATTAGCAGCCTCGAACAATGGAGCAAAAGTGTGTAGATCTGATTAAACGATATCTTTCTGTTTATCCGTCTGCTGTCTATCTAAAGCTTTTTTTTAAACTACAAGTCGCAATTGTAATAAGATTGGGGTGAAAATTGCCAATAGTAAGTTTCTTGGACAAAGGCTGACGACTTTTTAAAATTTAGATGTAGCTCACATACATATATTCAACCGATTTTATATTCTTAGCTCTAGCAGCCAGATATTACATCCATGGATGAAATTTGGCGCAGTTTATTACGATGGATCAGTAATTAGCTCAAAAAAAATGGGTAATATCGGTTAAAGTTTTGATATGGCCCCAATGCAAATATCTCTCTCAATATTACATACAACCGCTCTAGAACATGCAAATAAGCTCAGATTTTAATCAAATTTGGTGTGGTAGTTAATGATATTGGACCCATTTGAGTCATATAGGCTAATTTTTTGATACAGTCCCCCTACAAATTGCACTCGTATGTGGGCCAAAAAATTGCTTTTCGTATACGTAAACTTATGGCTTTATAAAAACCATAAAATTTTCTCCCCAAGCAAAAACTAACATTCAATTTTTGCAGTTTAGCTCAATTTTCGGAAGGGCCCTATCTCCGAACATCTGACCCGTTTTAACATAGATACGATACATGGGTACGAAAAATATTGAAATTTTCTCACACAATCAAATATTTCAAGAGCACTCTTACTTCACTTCCGATTCGGAAAAAAGCCCGCCAGTCAGTTTTTTTAAACACATTTTTGAGAAAAAAAAACGAAACTCCGGTTTTCTGAACCCTCAAGACGCACCACTAACAACTTTATCAACCAATCTTGCCAATTGAATACAAGGTAGAGAGTATAAAAGCTTCGGCCCAGCTGAACTTAGGAACGCAATATCTGCTACGAATTAATTCGTATCATATGTTTTAGAAAGAATGCAGGAGGTCTATCTCTTACACGATGTGACCAAATTGAAGTGTTATTGGCATTTTTAGAAGGCCTTCACAAAGCTTCGTATCAATTGACAGGGAAGTTGCACCACTGCACTATGGGGCCAACGACAGGTCTTTGAGGCAAAAAGTCAATATTTTAAATCAACTATTTAAAAAAAACTATAACGGAATTTTATATTTAACACTTTGCAACACTTAAATACGAGGGCGACCGCAAAAGTAACTGGCCTAACATAAAAAGAACCGTTTTTTTGGAATTATTATTATTTTTTTTTCAGCATAATCTTCTTCCATCTCAATACACTTCATTAAACGTTTTCAAGTTTTTTAATTCCATCCGAAAAATAAGATTTTTCAAGACCTTCAAAATATGCCTCAGCAATAACCTTGCTATTTTGCCACCGAAAATTTTTTTTTAAATTTGGAAACAAGAAATAATCGGAATGAGCTAAATCTGGACTATATGGTGGATGCGGAGCAATTTCAAATCATAATTCGGCCAGTTTTTGTTGAGTTAAAAATGCAGTGTGTGAAGGAGCATTATCTTGATGAAAAATAACTTTTTTTCTAAATGCGGTTATAGTTTTTCCTATCTCAAGATAATCAATAAATATTATACCCCTTGAATCCCAAAATACTGTGGCCTTTACTTTTCCTGCTGACTTAACAGTTTTCGCCTTCTTGGGACCACTTTTACCAGCTTCTATAAATTGTTTTGACTGTTCTTTGCATTCTGGGATGTAGTGATGGATCCATGTTTCATCAACAGTTATGAATCGGTGCAAGAACTTGATAAATCGCTACAAGCTCCTCGGAATTGGCGCAACGGACGATTTTTTGGGGCAAATCTTTAGTCTATCTTTAGTCACTTCATTAAATATTTTTCTAATGTTTTCAATAGTAGTAGCAGTTTTCGGTCTTCCAGAGCGTTGTTCATCTTCCGTACTTGAACGACCCATTTTAAATTGTTGAATCCAGGATTTCACGGTGGAGTATGATGGTGCATTATCACCATGAACAGAATCCAATTCATCTTTGATTAATTGTGGCGTATAACCTTTCATATAAAAGTGTTTAATTAACGCACGAAACTCTTTATTTTCCATTTTTCAAAAATTATAAAACTTGTTTACTTCAATCACCTGTAACAAAGAAAATAATCATTAAATATTTCGGAAATTTTGACAGGTGGCTTATAAAAGATTGTTTTTAAAAAACAAAAAAAGTTGCTAGTAAAACAAAAAATGTGCCAGGCCAGTTAGTTTTGCGGTCGCCCTCGTATTAAGTATTAAAATCGGGCAACACCTCATGACAAAGTTGTCATATTTTGTTTTGCTTCATTTCGTGACATTCATTCGTAAACAAACAACAAAGGAATTTTGGTCGTCAAACAAAAAATTTGAAGATTATAAAAATTTTGTAAAATGGAAAACACTTTTTAAAGTATGCAAATCAACATGTTATTAACATTTTTTTTTTTTAAATGGATATGTTAAATAATTTTTTGTGTCAACATGTGTTGTCTTTTTTGTGTAGTTTTGGTTGTCGTCCATATGTTCTTTGGAGTAGAACTTTCTTTATCCGAGCGTTTCCGTAAAAAACTTAATGTGTGTAATAATGTGTTCTATTAGTTTTTGAAAAAATTATCTGCTCCAATCTGCTCCATTTTATAAAAATCCATTTTCAGATAACGTAAAACTTAAAAGTTTGGATATATTTAACTTTTGGCTGCAAAATGATAGAAAACCCATTAATGTTACCAACTGGAGATTTCCGCGAAATTCAATAGAAGTGTCTATGAAAACTGTATGACCACATTGAAAAAACAAATTAACCAAAAGTGGGTAAAAAACCGAAGGATCACAAAGCGTTTTCTAGAAAATGAAGAATGAAGAAAATGAATTGTGGTTCTCTCATGAGACTGTATTCACACTACTAGAAAGTGATGTTGCAAAGAAAAAAGGGTTATAGCAAGGGAAGTGAGCGACAAAAAAGAAAAATTGCTTCGGAAGTGTCGTCAGAACAAGGAAATGATACTAAGCTATTGATTCATGCTGCTTCTATTTCAGCTAATTTATCACAAGAAAATGATGTGAATTTTATTTTAAAGAAAACTGCTTCGTCTCCATTTGAACCAACTAAAATGAGAAAATATATAACTTCTAACGAAAAAATGCCATTACCGCTCTTCACTGAAGAAGCATTAAGCTTTTTGAACGAGAATAATTTAGCAAGACAACAATATACTAACATAAGAGAGATCAATAAGTCTAGAAACTGTGATATTTTCACCAGTTACAAACAAATTCAAAAGAGCAAGTTGGAATGACGACACGGATTCTTCAGCATATATTCCTCTCCAAAGTTTGCTTGATCATACAGCAAAACGAATTTTGTCATACCAGGAAGAAGTTCTGATGCGAATGGTTGAGGTCAATGAGGTCAATTTGGTTCTAAGTTACGGTTTCGACGGTTCCACAAGACAAAGTTCATTTAAACAAATATTTAACATCAATGCCCCGGTAAGTTTAGATAACTCGCTCTTTGTAACCTCAGTTATACCATTAAAAATAGTCACGTCAAGTAATGGAATCGTTTGGATTAACCGTACTCCTCAATCCGTCCGTTTTTGCCTACCACTTAAACTTGAATTTATGAACGAAACCAAAGAGCACCTATTGAAAGAAAAAATAAATCTGGATGTGCAGATATCAAATCTTACGCCTTTGGAATATTATATGGTAAATGGTAAAAAGATTACTGTAAAGTATGAGCTTATTATGAGTTTAATTGATGGAAAAGTGTTGAACGTAGTCGTGTCCGCTATGTGGTGGAAATCCGAAACAGTTTTTGTCAATAAAAGATTTAAGCTCATCGGTGTTTCAGCCAAAATGGAATGCATTAAAATATGGTATAAGACCATTACACGCCTGGATTCGATGTTATGAATTTGTCCTTAATCTTTCATATAGACTTAATATTAAAAAATGACAAATTCGGAGTGCTGAGGACAAACTCCTCATGCTAAAGAGAAAGGGTGAATTTCAAAAGCAATTTTGGCAAAAATGGGCCTTCATGTCCATAAGCCGAAAAGTGATGGGAGCGGCAATACGGCACGAAAAGCATTTTCTAATCCGGAATTAATTTCTTCGATAACCAACATTAATATCGAACTTTTGAAACATTTACATATAATTCCTAGCGCAATTAACTCTGAATTTGAAATAAGTGCCGACCACTTGAAAAAATTTTGCTATGAAACTGCAGATATATATTTTTAAAAATTACGAATGGTACCCAATGTCAGCGACTTTGCATAAAATTTTAGCACATTCTTCCCAAATATTGCAAGCGTCAATCGTACCTCTCGGATGTGCTGGTGAAAATGCTTCTGAGGCGAGAAATAAATTTTACAAAAAGGATCGCATTGAGCATGCACGAAAGGCTTCTAGGGAGCATAATATAATGGATGTTTTTTACAGGGCCCTGGATGGATATGCGCACATTGGAGCCAGTGGATAACAAGGTTTTTAAAAAAACCGAAATTAAGGTTTTCTGAAACCCCTGGCAACACCAACAAGTATATGTCCCAACTACGAGTATATGCCAATGCCATACTGGAACGCAATACAATGTGGAAGCTGTAAAAGCTTCGGCCCGGCTGAACTTGGGAACACAATATCCGCCACGAGCGAATTAGTACGAGTATCATATGTTTTAGTAGGAATTCAGGGCTCTTTTTTGTCTAAAAGTTATTGGTTTTTTAAGGGGCTTCATAGGGCCCCATTTTAATTGGCAGGCCAGTTCCACTACTGGATTAATATGCGCACATTCGAGCCAGTGGATATATTTATGCATATGTGTATGTATGTACGTCGCTGTGGATAAAACATATAATTCATAATTTTTATGGCCAATTGTTTGCATGATTGTTTTTATTCATTTTAAACGCTCTCTTGTTTTTTCCCCATTGCCATGAATGTTTGACGTCGCTTCTGAAATTCTTATTTCAATATTTGTATGTATGCATGTAGGCACGTACATTTATCCACTTTTCCATACTCATGTAAATGTGAAAATGTTTCTGGGCATTAAATGTTATTTAAGCTTTTTCTGTTCTGGTGTTTATTTTTTTCCTGTCCTGAAATTCATTTGTGTTTAACTATAAATGTCGACTTTTAATAGTGTTAATCGTAATGAACATGTCAGGACGAATTATTTTGTTGTGTGAAGTGACACATGAACTCTCATGACTTTTGACAGGAATAAAAAAATTTAAAAAAAGATAGGCAGTAAATTGAAAGCAAGTAAAGGGAAATAAAGTGATCCCTTAATGATAGCTCGGGGAACATAACAAACAAGTTTTTTCAAAACGTTTTCAAATAAATACAATTTTAGAAAAATTAAGTATAGAACACCCTGTGCTTGAACTCAGAGGCCAAACTCAAGAAATAAACAAAATAAACGACAAGAATAAAGGTATGTATTTGAAATAGCTAGACGATTGTGGACAGCCATGGTGTAATGGAAGTGCGCACGACTATTACGACAGTTAACCCATGTTCAACCCCGGGTAAGAACAGCTTACAATTTTTCAGCGACGATTTTACGAGTAAGAGATTTATATCTAAGCCATGCTCAAACTTCCCTATAAACATTTATAAGCCGTTTGAATACCAAAGCAGGTCCCAATCAGTGAGTATAAGAACTCACTGGGGACGTAGGTAAGTCAGTAGGGCGATTCCTATGGTCCATTGTTATTGTCCTTAATCTATGATGAATTAAGCAACAAGATCTGTAAGAAGCTGCATTTAAACACAAGGGGTGTTATACGAGCTATATGTGACGCGCAAAATAGAAAGGGACCTAAGGGTAAAAACCAGTTTTGTTCAGGAGAGCCATTTTAAAGATTTAAATACGTGTATCTTTGGTGTACCATCACTTTCATAAAACGCGAATATCACTGGGAGGGGACACTTTTGGGGCATGGGATTTGTCTCATTCGATGCTCAGATGTTGTCCACATCAAAAAAAAGTGAAAATTGATTTTTTATCCTTAGGTCCCTTTCTCTATGCGCTGTCACATACGTCCAACGCTTATCTAGCAATTCTATCCCTTGATTAAAATAGTTTTCCTCAAGGTCTTCAAAATAGTGGTTTACAACTGTAATTGCATCTTCATTTGAGGTAAAACGCTTGCCAGCAAGGATTTTTTTTAGATTTGGGAACAGGTAAAAGTTACTGTGAGCTAAATCAGGAGAATAAGGTGGGTGGTCAAGCAACTCGTACTTTAATTCGTTGATTTTAGCCATTGTTAAAACACTCTTGTGCGCTGGTGCGTTGTCTTGATGAAAAATTATAATTTTTGTGTTGTAAACCAGGACGTTTTTCTCGAATTTGTACATTTAATTGATCTAAAAGGTTGCAATAGTACTCTGAATTTATTGTTTTACCCTTTTGCAGATAGTCAATCAATAAAATACCTTTGAAGTCCCAAAAAACCGTTGCCATAACCTTACCAGCCGATTGAATTGTTTTTGCCTTCTTTGGGGCACTTCCTCCAGCTTCAGTCCATTGGTTGGATTGTTCTTTTGTCTCTGGATTATAGTGGTGGATCCATGTCTCATCAACAGTTATGAAACGACGCTTAAAATCTATTTTATTTTGCTAAAAACGATCCAAACAAGCTTGAGAAATGTTCATTCTTATGCGATTTTGGTCGACTGTTAACAAGTGCGGCACCCATCTTGCAGAAAGCTTTTTCATCTGCAGGTCTTCATGCAAAATTAATTGGACTAGATCATTTGAGATGCCCATGATATAAGCTATTTCACGCACTTTTATTCGTCGATCATTTAATACCATATCATGCACTTTGGCTACAATTTCTGTTGTTGTTGCTGTTTTTGGACGTCCACTACGTGGTTCATCTTCAGGGCTTGTACGACCACGTTTAAATTCAGCAACCCAATTTTTTACTGTTGCATATGAAGGAGCACTTTCGCCTAACACATTCACCATACCATTATGAATTTCTTGTCTCGATAAACCTTTTTTATGTAAATATTTAATGACACCACGCATTTCTAATTTTTCCATTGTAAAAAAATTGCGGATGCGTCTTTTGTGAACACCTGTTTCTAAATGAAGGAGTTGCCAGATCGAAACAAAATTTAACATGTGTTCATAGCAGAGATGTAAGTTTCCATAACACTTAACTTTTTTCTCTTTATACCGCGCTTTTTGTGCTAGGCTAAGAAGTTTCCGAAACGCCCATAATTTATATTTCTGGCCAAGGCAACACTAAGTGGCCTGACGCCATGTGACATTTCCATTTTAAAGTTTGACATTTTTTAGCATAAACGTACTCAGAACGTTTTGACGTACGACAACGTTTTGACGTACGAAAAAATCAATTTGGCAAAAAAAAATGGAATTAACTCGTGACCATTTTGGTGCGATGATTTTTCACAACTTTTGAAGTGGATTATCACGACAAGAGTGCATCGATGAACTTAAGTCTTTGTATGGCACTTAAGTCTATAGCACTGTGAAAAAGTGGTTTAATGAATTCAATCGTGGCCGACGGACGCTCGCTCAAAGACGAAGGTCGTCCAAAAACGGTCGTTGTGGCACAGAACATTGATGCCGTGCTTGAACTGATAATGCAAGATCGTCATGTGACATACCGTGAGATAGAGGCATCATTGGGCATTTCTTCCACCCGCATACATTCGATATTGCATGAAGACCTGGCCGTAAAAAAGGTTTGTTGTCGTTGAAACCCGCACAATTTGACAATTGCTCAAAAAAAGGCTTGTGTCGATTGGTGCAAAGAAATTTTGAAAAAATACGACCGCGGTGCTTCAAAAGACGTTTATAAGATCGTCATAGGTGAAGAATCATGGATCTATGCGTATGAGCCCGAAGCAAAACAGCAATCGACCGTGTGTGTCTTCAAAGACGAGCCAAATCCAACGAAAGTTGTTCGTGGAAGAAGCAGTTCGAAGCAAATGGTCGCCTGTTACTTCGGCAAAACTACTCATGTGGCGACTGTTCCGCTTGAGCAACGTAGGCAGGTCAATTCTGACTGATAGACCACAATATGTTTGCCTGAAGTATTCGGAGAAATTCGAAAAACGAACGAGAGAAGGCGTATCATTGCGCACCATGGCAATGCGAGCTCTCACACAACGCCTCAAACCAGCGCCTTTTTGACCGGCCAAAACCTTGAATTGATGGGTCATTCGCCGTACAGCCCTGACTTGGCACCTAATGACTTTTTTATTCCCGCACATCAAAAAAAAGAAGATGCTGTTGAGGCGTTCACAAACCATGGTTTGGAGGTGTCTCAATCGGAGTGGAAAAAGTGCTTCGACAATTGGTTTGAGCGCATGCAAAAGTGTATAAATCATGCTTGGGAATACTTTAAAAACAATAAAACCATTTTTGATGATAAATATGAGCATTTGAATTATATGGCAAGAACATATTTTTCGTATGTCTTAAAATCTTAAAAGTTTCATTCAAAATTTTTTACTGAAAATAGAACTATCTAATTGCTACGTAAACATTACATTTTTTTTTAAATTTTGAGTTGTTTTTGTGAATTTTGGGTTGTTATTGTGACCGTTCTATTGTCTCGACAGTTCAGTTCCTAATATTTTTAACGCAACAATGTTGCCAAATTGAATTCAAAGTTCTGCTGTTCTTGTCAAAAAAGATAGGACCAGCAAATATTCCTTAATTGCCCCACTGTGTGAGTTTTTTCGATCATTAAAATTCGCCCAACAAGCTCGAAATGCCTAAAACAAATCCCAACAAAATTATTTTTCTATAAACTTTTAAAACTACTGGCCGCAGTGCTTATAAACATTGTTGCCACTCTGTCGATGCATATCACATTGTTGCAAATGTAATTATGCTGAGTTAAGAACATTTCACGAGCTCCCTCTCCGTGTTTATGCTCCAACATGTTGATGTACAAATACGCATGTTGCCCATTGGCCCCCAAACTCCAAATGCAACAATGTTCGGCAACAATTGTTTTTCTGGCTTGTTTCATAGTAATGAACCGAAAAGAGTCAAAACAGACAAAACCGAATGAACAGCCGACCGACCGACCGGCCGACAACAAGCACAACAACATCAGCAACGGCAGCCAAACAAACATTTGTAAGCGAACATTGAAAGTATGCAATGAGTGATGAAAATATTTCAACAATGCGTACTTTCAGTTGAAATTGTGCGTTCAACGTGAACGGTTGTGGGCAAACGGTACCCAATACGACAAATAAAAAAAATAAGAAAAATTCCTTTAAAAAAACAAAATACTACTGCTATTTTTTGTTGTTCGCGGAGCAAAGGAGAGAAAACCCGAAAGGAAACAAACATAAGTCGGGCAAACGAAGGGAAACAAAAACAACTTTAATTTGACAACAATAAAAAAAAAGAAAAAAGAGACAATTGTTCCCAAATTGTTGCATGCGGCATACCAACAAAAAAGTGTACGGCGAAAACAAAAATCTCATTGTGAATATTTTTGTTGTTATTAACAGCACCAACAATAACAGCTACAACATAAATTGAGTGTTGTTTATATGGCCATAAAGGTCGTTTACTTTTCGGCTTTTTTGCAGCAGCCTCAGTCGTTGCTGCAGCGTAATGTTGTTGTCGCTGCCGGCTCTACTGTTACGACTGAGGCCAGTGTGTGTGTGTGCGTGGTGAGGCTCAATTGTTTGGGGCTCCAGAGGAGCTCCTCAGACTCGAGTCGTTATTCGTATCGTGCATTTGTTCGTACGTTCGGCGAGTAATTGATAGGCGGCGTGCGGTGGCCGGGCGTTCTATTCGGGCCATTTTGCTGTTGTATTGGCGGCTTTGACTGAGTGTTTGGTGACACACTAAATTTGTTTTGTATATTTTAGGCTTAGAGAGACAACAATAATAACAGCAACTATGACGATGACTACGTCAATGCTGCCGCCAACATAATCTTGTATGTCGTTTTGTGTTTACGTTTACGTCTACGTTTATGTCGCATGTTCACTTTCAATTTCGTTCATTTTCGATGTGGTTGACAGCGGTACTTGTGACGTATCGGCGAATGCTTTGGCGCTCGGCTTGATGCCGTTTTGGGGCGGCGATTGTACACGTTGTTTTGAGCTGCGTTGCATTGCGTTTGTGTTTGGTATTTCTCAAAGTTGCCAACCAATGTTACGGTTATTGTAACAGGCTGCGGACTCAATACGTCGTCGTTTTATGTTTGTTGCAAATCATACGCAAAATCAATTTTAAGAGTGTGTGAATTTTTCATCCCATCGTTACGGTTTTTATTTGGTTTTTTTCGTTTTAATTAATTCAAATGTCATATTTATGGGGCGATAATGAAAAAAATATTTCAAACAAATTTGTGCAAATAAATTTTTTAATAAAATTGTGTTTAATTGAAGCTAATGAAAATTTGTGCATCATAGCAAAAATAATAATTAAAAAAAAATAAAAATGTGAAAAATAATCTCAAAATAATAACGCATTAATAATAAATAATTTTAAATGTTGTGACGTTCTACAATATCAATGTGGTTGACCTTTAGCAGTGGGCGTCAATTATGATGCTTTTCTCGCGTAATCTTTTTTCTCAATGCATTGAAAAATTCCAGTCAAAATAACCGAGAAAAAACCACAACAAATTATAAATGACAAATAAAAATGAGCCTATTTTGGAAGCAGTGAGAATATAATAAAATCGAGTATAATGAAATACAGGTACAACAAAAAAATTATTCTGTGTTAAAATAACACTTTTAAACCAAAAAAAAATCGCGTAAAAATTAAACAAAAAAAAATAAGTTACACATATGTCCATACAACTAGGATGCTATTTACAGCTAAAACTGGGACCAAGTAGGTTACAACTTTGTTTACTTTATTTTATTTCGTGATTCATGCATGTTTCTTTCTTTAGTGCGATAGATTTAAAATAAGATAAAAAAGACTAGGTCCTTCTTTTACGTGATAATAATGTCGGCATCGTAGAATTAGAAGAAGAATTTTTAAAGATTTTTTGAAACTTCGATGTTTTCAAAAGTGTAAACCGGACCACGATTTAAGTAAGACCCTCAAATCCTATTTATTCTATGTTGTATGTTTACACGCAGAACAGATTAGTGTTTACAACCGAATTTTTGGCCAACTGAATGATTAAGGCTGCATGTTGCTCGAGTATTTCAGTAGTTAGTTAGTTGGTTACCTTTAGTTTTCAGTAATTAAAACTGAAGTATCGGTGAAACAAATTATATATCCGAACCTCAAAAAACATTTTTTAGATCCCTCCACGTGCAGCACTTGTGGATTTTTAGATCCAGAGGCCAAAAACCTGTTTGCTTACACTCTTGAAGTAATTTAAAATATAGGGAGGATCATGTCGGGAAAAAAGTTACTCGTTCCAGCATTTCGACCGGTATGGCTTTAATGACACGCGTAATGTTGGCTACCAAAACCTGAATCGTAGCTGGTTTGTCAGCATAGACTTTTGGACTTTACGTAACCCCAAAGAAAAATGTCTAAAGGTGTGATATCACTCGATCTAGGCGGCCAACTCACCTGTCCAAAACGAGAAATTAGCTGCTTTTCGAAATGACCTCTCAATAGATCCATTGTTTGAGCAGCTGTATCGCAAATGACACCTTCCTGTTGAAACCAAGTGTCGTCAAGATTACGGGCTTCAATTTCAGGCAGCATAAAGATCGATATTATGGTGCGATAGTGAGCCATTAACGGTTACGTTCCGGCCATCATAATTTTTGGAAAAATATGACCGATGATTCCACCAGATTATAAACTGCACCAAACCTTGGTTGTCTCTGGGTATAATGCACCTCTTGAACCTCTTCTTGTTGCTCTTCAGCCCATATGCGGCAATTTTGTTCATTGGCTTTGCCGTTGAGCCAGAAATGGGCCTCATCACTGAACAAAATTTTGATCGAGCCAGAAATGGGCCTCATCACTGAACAAAATTTTGATCGAAAACAGCGCATCTTTCTGTTTCTCACCGAACGCTCATTTCCATAATACAGTTGCCAACATTTAAAGGTATTTTTTAAAAAAAAAATAAATGCCATAAAATGTCCTTTCAAATTACCAATAAATATTCCACAATTGATTTGAATTATTATATATTTGTTTTTGTTCTTAAAAAATACCTCTAGATAGATCACCCTATACTATAAAGTTTCGGTTAGTGCAACCGAAGGCTAGTATATGCAATGAAACGTTAAGAAAATAGAACTGAATATATCGGTGAAAGTGAAAAAGTATAAACCTATGAATAACGAAATTTTACTTAATTTCAGTTTTAAAATAATGTTATGAGGTTTTAAAGCTCCAATTTAAGTCTTCAAAGTCCAACAAAAAGAAAAAATAGGCGAAGCAAGCTACAATTTAGACTGTCCAATTTCATAACACATTGATAAAACTTTTTGGTTCAGATAAACCTTGAAATTTCTTCTTAGAAACTTTATTAATAATTGTTTTTTTAATTAATTTTTACATAAAAATTGTTTCTATAATGCAATCGATTTTGATTATTAGAGCGAAATAATTTGTTGTCGTTACCATTTCATCGATCAGTTCTATACAAAACTATAAGTATTAAACAAACAAAAAAAAAAACATAAATTGTTGTGGTGACTGTCTCTGGCCGAAGAGTTTTTCTTATGGGTAAATTCGGTATATAGAACAGGCAGTAGCGGGTTTCGAAAAAAACTAATACTTGTCACTACAGTCGTTTCTGGCAACCAATTGGTTTGAATTTTATTCGTTTGATATAACCAAACAGTCAGTTGTATGTTCCATAATATTTTCATAATATAGCCAGTACAGTAATCTTATAGTACTTCCAAATAAATTTCCATCGTGATTATTTATTTTGTAGTTCGGGCTGATTTTCAACTGACTTTTTCTCTGAAAGTATTAAATTTTAATTCTGAAGTTCTATGCAAAACTCGAAAAATACCAATTGAAATTCAGAAATTCCATTAACAAGTTCGAGGTTACATTTGATATGTAGAAATTCCATTAACAATTAAGAGAAAATCAACTGAGATTTGGAACGCAAATTACAATTTAAAATTTATCAAATGTAATTCGAAAAAATCCAATTAAAATCAGAAAATCGTATTTAAATTGCAAAGGAGAGCAAATTAAAATTAAAATTACTTCCGTTGAAAATTAAAAGATTTCATTTGATATTTAGAATAATCTATTTGTACTTCAGGAAATGACTTATGATTTCAATTTATGTCATTTAAATATTCCGAGCCTCTTATAGAATCTTTTTGATTTCAATTGGCGCCTTTTAAATATCAGTTGATGTTTTTTGCATTACAAATCAAATATTCTGAATTGGAATATTTTAAACTACATTTGATGTATTTTAAATTTCAATTGATATTTTCAGAAATAAATTTAAAACACTACTAGTGCTCGTCAATATAATTGGAATTTTTTGAATTTTGCGCCAGAAGCAGAATTAGTTTTCAGCACGTAAAAGGGACCCATTAGTTACATTTTGAAAACGAGGTATAAAACAATTATTATATTTATCACTCCTGTAGTCAGGGTGTCTTAGTTCCAATCTTAGCTTAATTTAAAAAAAAACCTACCAATTTTTGGATTAGTAATCAAATTCAATTTAGGTACTTACATCTTCATTCTTTTAATTGCAAAGTAATGGACATAAATCTTGCAATTCACACTGTGTGATACTGCATGTCAAGAATTACTAAAGTACGAGTATATGTGTACGATTTTTTAAAGGGGAGTGAACCTCTTACTTTTTCTCCGAAATTATTTTTTTAAAAAGCGAAAAGTGATTGGTGGTACACCCCTATTTTTAAAGTGTAGCAAGTACCGGAGAAGGCAGATAGTTTTGAAATAAGCACAGTAAGCTATTGTGGTCAAAAAAACTATTCACTAAGTATACACGGATACAATTTTAAAACGTATTTATGTAAGGAACATCAGATTTGACATATATAATATTAGTGTATGAAGAAATAAGTCTGGGGAAAAGTTGGTGCTTCCACGTACCATTTTCTAACCAGTTAATGACTTAAATATTATCATTCAATCTACAACAATAACATTGAACTCTAAAGGAACTTCGAATAAAACTGCTCAAAAATAAAAAAATGCTTGTATTTTACATTCGTACTTTTGATGCATTTGTGTGTTGGTAAACCTCCATATTAGACAGATATAGTACTTCAGTAAAATTTAATTTAGCAGTACACAAATTATATCGAATATATTACTTCTACAGGGTGGGCCAAAAGTTACCATGTATACAAAATGGAAGTTTTCTTGCACCAAGTATGAAAAATAATGTCACTTTCAGCTTCGCAATGATGTACTTAGTTCTCTTTAAAGGCACTGGGTTACAGCTGGTTGCTTATAAAGGCTGTTTTTTTAGACGTGTGCTTTTCGACCCTTTTGACAGCTGTCACTTGATTTATGCTCAGTTTGGTTTGCCATTTCAAAATGAAAAGACGTACTCCGAAACGAGATGCTTTTTACAAGAAACTTTTCTGCAGCGATGAACCTCACTTTTGATTGTATGGGTACGTTAATAACCAAAATTGTCGCATTTGGAGTAATGAAAATCCACAAGCCATTGTTGGAACACCGCTATACCCTCAAAAAGTGACTGTTTGGTGTGTTCTATGGGCAGGGGGAATTATTGGTCCATATTTCTTTAAAATTGAGCCGGCCATAATGTTACAGTCAATGCGGAACGCTAAAAAGCCATAACACTAGTCAACAGTCAAAATGTACTCGGGATGCGATAATTTTTTCTGTGTAGATAACCTTGACATGAGCTCGAAAAACGCAATAAAAAATTTTTTTTTCGTTTGGTTTTTGTTTTATTTTTTTTTTTTTAAATTTTAAAATTTTTTTTTTGGTTAATTTGTTTCGTCCGGCATAACTCGGGAACCACTAGCCCGATTTAATTGAATTAAATTTTAAAAAATTTAAAATTACAATTCCCTTAATCTGTTCATATATTGTTTTCCTATACAAGCAACAGTTTCCAAGTTAAAAATGAATATATAAAGGAAAAAACTTATTTTTTGCATAAAGATTTAATTTTTTTTTTTTTTTTAAAAATCCATAAAAAATCCAAAATGAAAAAAAATGTCAAATCTTATTACTTTTACGTAAAGTCACATAACCTATGAGCAAAATGAGACAAAGATCATGAAAATCGATTAACGCGTTCTGCTTTTATTTACAATTATGTGAAGGTATCCCATTTTCATTTTCATATATTTTTGTCACCCAACAAATTTTAATTTTTTTTGTAATAAAAAAGAAAAAACCTCACCATAGACAAAGTTGTGCATATGTCGAGCAAATTTTTGAAATTCATACCTTTACTCAATTGCGAATAAAAGCGAAACGCGTGCATCGATTTTCATGATCTTTGTCTCATTTTGCTCATAGGTTATGTGACTTTACGTAAAAGTAATAAGATTTGACATTTTTTTCATTTTGGATTTTTTATGAATTTTTTTAAAAAAAAAAATTTAAATCTTTAGGCAAAAAATAAGTTTTTTCCTTTATATATTCATTTTTAACTTGGAAACTGTTGCTTGTATAGGAAAACAATATGTGAACAGATTAAGGGAATTGTAATTTTAATTTTTTTAAAATTTAATTCAATTAAATCGGGCTAGTGGTTCCCGAGTTATGCCGGACGAAACAAATTAACCAAAAAAAAATTTTTAAAATTTAAAAAAAAAAAATAAAACAAAAACCAAACGAAAAAAGGATATTGATGTGGACGACCTTTGGATCCAACAAGACGGTGCTACATGCCATACAGCCTACGAAACAATCAATATATTGAAGAAAACTTTTGGTAAGCGCATCATCTCGCGTCGTGGGCCTGTGGCCTGGCCTCCAAGATCGAGCGAGTAAACGCCGCTGGACTATTTTTTGTAAGGTAAGGTGAAGTTGCTTGTATGCGCACAGAATATTGCTGACAGACGGCCCCAAATGCTGCAAAAAGTGGTCGAAAATTGTTCTCTCGGCTGGAATTTATTTGAGCCAGCCGCGGCGGCCACTTGCCCGAAATCATTTTTAAACACGCAGAAAAAAAGTATGGTTGTGGTAACAATATTTGAAGAGGATAATACTATTGTTGGGTATATGGTTGTGCTACAACAATATTATGATCCTCACAACAATAGTATGATTCAAATACAACCATACTATGATCCTCACAACAATAGTATGATTCACACATAACCATACTATGATCCCCACAACCATAGTATGATTCACACTCAACCATACTATGATCTCCACAACCATATCATGATCCTTACAACCATAGTATGTTTCACATACAACCATAGTATGATCCTCACAACCATAGTATGATTCACACGCAACCATGTTATGATCCCTACAACCATAGTATGATGACACACAAATATACTATGATCTCCAATATAATTTATTAGAATTTGTTTAAGTTGTCGACAAAAGATTTGAATTAGAAAATTATTTAAAAAAACATTAAATTCAAAATAATAGGAGTGATTCACAGTAGAAAAAAATAAGTTTAGATAAACGTAAGCGTTTTTATTAAACAAAAAATCAGTTAAACAAAGCCAAAGCAGCTTATTTAAAAAATTTTAATTTCGATAAAAAAGTACTATTATTGCATTAGATCCGTACCAATAACATTTGTTCTAAAAAGCAAATTTAAATGAAAAAATACAACCATACATTATGATTGCCGTAATCATATTATTGTTAACATAAAACGCAAAACACAATACTTTTGTCGCACCAACCATATTTATATTGCTACTTCAACCATATTTTAATTTTTAAATTTGGCAATAATACTATTGTTACTTTTCAACAATATTAATATTGCAGTAATTATAGTATTGTCAAAAATAAATTCAGTTAACAATGCTATGGTTGCGACGAACATACTTTTATTGCGCAGAACATATTATTATTGCCGTGACCATGTAGTAATCATGTTTTTTCTCTGCGTGAACTTAATGGCATACCCTCTTTTATAACAAAGCTAAATTCCTACCCATAACAATGAATTATATGCGTTTAATTTCTTCTCGAAACCCACACTCCTTGAAATACAACTTTTAAAAGCCAATACATTTAAACTACTGTTTCTACACAAGAAGTAAGTGCTAAGACTGGTGCATTCTATACCTAACCTATTTACAGAATGTATGGACGAAGGGATCTGCAAAACGCTTGGATAAAAACACATCACATCACTTTGTCTTCCGTAAATATAAACTGAGATGCTATTTCCATAATTAAAACTTCTTCATTCAAAATACACGTTTATTGAATACATCCCAACGAATATACGGAACTATATTGTGAGAAATTATTCTCGGTCGTTAAACTTTAGTAATTAATGATCTTCTACTCGTTGTATTTATTCTTCTCAGCAGTTGCATAATTTCTCTAGCATGACCTGGTTTTGTGGTCTCGCTGTGATAAATGATTTCCGAATAAATGTCAGTGACACTAGTCAAAACAACAGAATGATTTGACAATTATTAATGAGAACTTTCAAAATTGTTTTCCAAAATATGCTTTAAAATATTCCTCCTCCAAAATATGTTCATTTTCTTTGGCATAGCTCAACAACAATTAACGGCTACCTACGCAAATCGACAGACGCGTACGCGCAACATATCCTCCCATTTTCATACGACGCGTGAGAATTTCTTTGTTATTTTTGAAAATTTCCAAAAAAAATCAAATCGTATGCAAAATTCTAATGCGAAGAATTCCGTCTCAAAACTATTTCAGTGCTAATGTCAACGAACAGCAGCGGTGGCAGCGGCAAAAAATCTGCTAAATAGTTTTGTTTTGTGCAATAATGTCAAAATACGAGGTGTTGAAAAGTTCAAAGAAAATATTTGAAAAATTTGTTAATGAAATCTTGCTGAGAGAAAAATAAGAAAATATTTTGAGTGCAATAAAATTACAGAAATTAGTGGCAAATTATAAAGAATTTTTCAACAAGGATGTAACTTAGCGTATATACGAAAGAAGAGAACGAGAAGTCCCATAAAGGTAAGCTACTGTAGCATAGAATTAAAATTATACGATACATTAAATATTTTAATCCTTTCCAATGTTTAACTGGGGATTTTATATTTCTTCGTTTGATTGATTTTGCAGTAAAAATGTGATTTTTTTTAGAAAAATTATAGATTCAAATTATATTTGGATTTCGGACTAAAGGTTTTTAGATTTCAGACTATATGCATTATCAAATGAAGACTCTGTTTTTATAAAACGAAACGAAAGAAAAACAATTTAAGTTATAGCCACACATTAAAAATGAAGTTATAACAATTTTTATCTAAAGGTTTAATTAGTGTTACCATATGAATTCATATATGGACGTAAGTGATTTTTACTTCGTGGCTTGAACCTTAAAAATGTTCGAGTTAAAAAATTTGTGGACTTATAAATTGAAAAATATTTTTTTTTTGCTAGAAAAAAGCTAAAGTCCGGCGTTGTCGATTATATTATACCCAGCACTTTTGTATGGTCAAAAAAGCCAACTTAAATAGGGGTTTTGGACAACCTTAGACTTAAATTAAACTTTAAAAGCGTTGTTATTTCCAACGGATTCAGTGAAGATGTTTAAAAATAAAAACGGACGAATATAGTTCTTCTGGGCCGAAGCTTATATAAAACTCATCAGAATGAAGGTGCAAAATAATCATATTTTGAGGGGGCTTGGCACTATCCTCTTTTCCACCATGGCATGTTTCCTTCGATAACAGCATCATTTATGCCAAGTGCTTTCGTCATATCATCGAAAGAAATTCACGAGATATGGCCTTCCACAAATTAAATTTGAAAGAACGAGGCCACACCTGTTTTTTCAAATTTAACATAAGAAATTCTAAATATACTTTCTAGTTAAAATTTTATATAATCTGATCCATTGCTTGAGTCATTCATGCGATTTTTAAAGGAGCCATGGCAACTCACAATTTTTCAACAGTTTGTCTTTCGTTCCATGCCAACATCAAATGATCCAAATATCGTCATGTCATACATTTCATGAGATATGGTATTTCTTAGTTCGGGGTTCAATGGGCGCTGCCACATCTTTTTTCCAATTTGAACATAACAAAGTCCAAATTAATTTTTTAGTTATTGGTTTTATTTTGTTAAAATTGTTTAACGGTTGGTACATTGCTTGAGCCAATAATGCGAATTTTTAAAGGAGCATGGCGTTGCACCTTCTTGTTTTTTCACCAGTCTACTCGTATCTTCGTTCCATACTAATATCAAATGATCCAAATATCATCGCCATATCGCTATGAGTTCAGGGTCTACTCGTATCTTCGTATCTTCACCAGTCTACTCGTATCTTCGTTCCATACTAATATCAAATGATCCAAATATCAGCGCCATATCGCTAAGAGATATCGTCTTTCTGAGTTCAGGGTCGTATGGGCGCTGCCACGGCCCCTTATTCAAAAACGCCCTTGTCCATATCGGGTGTTGACGACTATATTATACCGTGCACTTGTAGATGTTCGGGTTTTAAATTAACTCAGATTTTATAATGAACGGCATATTTGAATTTGTAAAGAAATTTCATTGTTTTTGCTAAAAATCGGTTGGGTTTGTTTTGGGAGCTATATTTTAATTTAAACCAATTTTAACCAATTTCAACAGCGTCCGTCCTTGGAGTAAGGAACTTACTTGTGCCAAGTTTCATCGAGACTGAATGTGATATCTGACTCTAGAGTTTTATTTTTTTCGAACCGAATTTCTTCACAATCAATAATGTCATTCTTTGGCTAAAAAATACTTATGGATATTAGATGTGGTTTCTGTAGCTAAAAACCAAAAAATCGGATCAACATACATGTGAATCTGCACCGACTTTATTCAATTTCAAAAACTTGGCCCTTGGTTCAAGAACCTAACGTATTACCCAATTTCATCCCAATTGGATGTAAGGTGTGGCTTCTAGAGCTAACAACATAAAATCAGATGAACATGCATATACGAGTAGAACATAACATTTAATGAACATACGAGTATGTGTGTGGAACTATATCTTAATCTGATCCGATTTGTTTCAATGTCAATAACGCCCTTCCTTGGCCCGAAAATCGTACTCGTGCTAAATTTCATCAAGATTGGATGTAAAATGAGGATTTTGGATCTGAAAACAGAAAAATCGGTTGATCATAAAACGTGATCCAACTAAAACACGATGTAAATTGGAGATAAAACAAAAAGTTTTGAGAGAATAATATTAATATTTTTTTGTGATAAAAGGATATATGACAATTTTGTGTGAAACAAAATATCGTCCAACTGCTTCGGCGGCATACCTCTATCCGATGGTCCATATTTTCTATGACTCTGAGATATAATGGAGGTTCAATGTCGTTAATGTGTCGAGTTATCTCATCCTTGAGATCTTGAATTATTCTCGTCTTATTGACGTACACTTTTTCTTTTTTATATCTCCAATGACAAAAGTCAACCGGTGTCATATCACATGATCGTGGCGGCCAAAACACATCGCCACGACGTGAGATAGCACGGCTATTTAATTTCTCGCGCAAAATAGCAATTGTTTGGTTGGGTGTGTGGCACAATCCTGTTGAAACCATATATCGTCTAGGTCCATATCCTAAATTTCTGGCCACAAGAAGGCTGCTTTCATCTCGCGATAGCGAACACCACTCATGATTACTGCATAGCCGATTGAACCGCGCCAAGCTTATTCAATTCTGGCCAAAAATAATTTTCTCACATGGCACGATAGCGCTCTCTTTTAACGATATCGTGACGAAATATGGTCCAATCACACCTCCGGTATGAAATCCACATCATACAGTAATTTTTTGTGGATGCAATTGTGTCTCTTGAAGCACATGTTGGGTTGTTGCTGTCCACTAACGCATATTTTGTTTATTGACAAAACCACTCAGCCGGAAATGAGCTTCATCGCTGCAGATGATGGAAATTGGAGCAAGCGCTATTAAAGTTGCTACCACTGACTAAGAATTTCGGAAGGAATTTTTAATGATTTGCAAACGTTGCTCGTTAGTCAACTTTACCATGATGAAAATGTTGACTTCGTATAACTAAAACACTGAAAGATCGTTAATAATGTTTGAGGGTGCTTTGACATTAAGATTGAAATTGTTCTGTCCCTATTGGAAAACACTTTACTAACCACCATTGGATGGAAGTATATATTAAGTTTTCATTATGTTTGTAATACCTCAAAATATTTATTTGCAAACATCAAAAGTATATATCGTATATTATTGATCGTCCTACAACTCTAAGACGATCTAGCCATGTCCGTCTTCCCGTGGGTTGAACGCACGATTCAGTCCAAACAAAAATAGATGTACATACCAGATATACTACTGTAGTCGGTGTTCGGTATGTATTGCGAATAGACCAATTCGGGCGAAAGGGAAAAAGTTCCCACTGAATGAATTAAAAAAAGTCCTGATCATTTTTTTTCAATTTTTCACATTTTTGCTATAAAATTAAAGTGGTAGGCAAAGATTATTTAACCTTTCTATAAGTAGGCGTGGTCGTTAAGCCCTAGGATCCCAAAAATGTCACCTAATATTCGGCGACATATAGGTATCCAGGAACGGTGAAATCTTCTTACAAGTCCAAATATGTGCCTATATTTAAAATCTGGACCATTTTGAAATTCAGACTAAATAAAACCAAAAATCGGCCTCCTTGAACTATGGACATATGGGTATTAAAAAACAATAAAATTTCATCATGAAGCAGAATACCACATTAATTTTTTAATTTAAAAAAATATGAAGCCTTAACCCGTGGGGGTAAGGTCTATAGCGCCGGAAAATTGTTCCCTATGAACATGGACATATGGGTACTGAGGCTTGGAATTAGAATTAATTAAGTATATGAAGAACCTGAGCATGACATTAATATTACGAATCGCCTGAATTGGAGGCCTTAATCTACGGGCGGGCTCTATGGGCCCTGGGCCTAAGAACCGTCTACTATTTCTCGGTATCCAGAAACAGTGAAATTGTTAAATATGTACCTACATATAATATTATTGCCAATTTTGATCACGAGCCGGCCCCTATTGACCCAAGGAAACCCAGAAATCGACATCCTTGATCTATAGATATACGGGTATTAAAAAAACTAAAACTTCGTCACGGATCACAATGTCATTTTAAATTTACATTTCGATTATTCTATTTTCCTTGACCCATCTCTGGAACACGGACTGTGGAATTTTATGAGGAATATGAATATGATATAAATTAACGATCTGGTTGAATTAGAGGCCTTAAACTATGGGCGTGGTCCATGTGGTAAGGTCCCACTGACTTAGCATGCTTTTTCACTGCGAAGAATATGAAAATATCCGCCTCCAAATCATCAGCCACACTATTTACTGCATGGACCGCAGAGGTACGCTGTCACTCAACGTTAAAGTTGATGGCGTCAACATTCCGTCTACCAACTACCGCAAAATCCTTAGGATCAAATTGGACAGCCTTTTTCGATCCTCTGCACATGCTACAGCTATGTGCGATAAGCCTAGAAGTAGGAACAAGGTCCTCAAGTCACTTGCCGGCAGAACTTGGGGAGCCAACAAGGAAACCTTGTTGACCTCTCACAAAGCGATAGGTCGGTCTGTAGCAAACTACGCAGCACCTGTATGGTCGGCGAACGTGAGTAAGATGCGGTGGAAGAAAATTCAGACTTGCCAGAATGCCGCCCTTCAGAACATTAACAGGGTGCCTTCTTATGTCTTCTGAGGACCATCTACATGAGGAGACGAAGGTCATTACCGTGCGCAGACACAATTTTCTGCTGTCTAAGCAATATGTGCTAGGGTGTTTTTGCAGCAGTCATCCTAACCACCATCTCGTGGACAGAATGCCTCTGCCCAGGCAGATCAGGTATAATCATCATGATCTAGATACGAGGTCCAAAGGTATAAGAGAGAACCCTTAGATCATCGAAACTATCAGACAGGTCTGAACAACAATCACGCCGATGAAGTCGCAGCAGCAGTTTCCAGCTACCGTGTGAATGTAGTGCTGGGGGAGCATGCCCCGGAGATTTCACCTGAGGAGAAGGTACTACCTCGACAGACGCGCGTGTTTCTGGCGCAACTGAGATCTGGATGGTGCAGCCGCCTCAATTCCAACAGGGCTCGAATTGATGCTAACGTTCCGGACATCTGTCCCGCCTGCCATCAGGGACCACATGATGTGCTGCACCTCTTCAATTGTCCGGCCAAGCCCAGTCAGCTGACCTCCTGGTCTTTGTGGACGCATCCAGTTCAAATGGTGCGTTTCTTCTACCAGGATATCGAAGCAGATCCCCCATAGACGAACAAGACTTCAAAGTAAGTACGACCGTCCCGTAATGTTCGAAGATATAAGTACCTAGATATGGTATTTTGACCAATTTTGCACAGGGACTTGCCCATAGGGGTCATTTAACTATGGACATATGAGTTTTAAAAAACAGGAAAATATTAATTCTGCTATTGGATTATACTTAGTAGGGACATAAATACTGTTACAACATTTCAATAGTAGAACTGAACATACCCCGTTAATGTCATATGGGTTTTGAAAGCTAACTTCAATAGCTTTAGTCTGTAACGGGATTTTAAAATTGTTTCAACTTTCATCATGGAGTGGTCAGATAATGAGAACCTTATCGCTGTAATAGCGCTTTTCAAGTATGAAATGAAAAAAGCGATATTTTCAAAACGCTCCGGCCACTAGGGATTAGCCGCATGTTCATCTACCGATGCATAAAACTGTTTGAGGAGACTGGAGATGTAAAAGACCGCCACCGGTCGGGCCACACCACACCGCATGTCATCAAAGCCGTTAAATCAAGAATTCACAGAAATCCGCTCCGAAAACAGAAAATCATGGCCCGTGAGATGAATATCACGCAAAAGTCCATGAGTCAATTCATTAAAAAAGACTTGGGATTTGGGGCCTTCAAACGACGTACCGCACATTTATTGACTGCAGCTTTAAAAAAAATAGGATTGAAAAATGCAAACGTTTTTTGGTGAAGCACGCTGATAACTTGCACAAAAAAATTTTGTTTACCGATGAAAAAAATTTTACCGTTCAGGAAAAATTTAACAAGCAAAATGATAGAGTGTATGCGCGGTCATCTAAGGAATCATCTAAACAGATCCCAAGGGTGGAAAAGGGTCATCACCCAGCTTCAGTCATGGTTTGGTGGGGTGTCTCTTACGATGGGGTCACTGATCTGCATTTCTGCGAACAAGTACTCAAAACATCGGCCAAAGTTTACCAAGAAACCGTTTTGGAAGCTTTTAACAATTCCCTGTTCCAAAACCAGACATGGACTTTCCAGCAGGATTCTGCGCCGGCCCATAAGGCTAAATCGTCCCAGTCCTGGCTTCGAAACAATTTGCCAGCGTTAATTTCCTCTGAAAAATGGCCTCAGGCAGTCTAGATTTGAACCCAGTGGATTACAAATTGTGGACGGTTTTAGAGGACAAGGTTTGTCACAAAAGATACCCCAACATTGGATCTCTTAAGACTGCTTTGGTTCGAGCTGTGGCCGATTTCTGGCTCAATGGCAGAGCCAATAAACAAAATTGCCGCATTTAGATTGAAGAGCAACAAGAAGAGGTTCAAGAGATGCCATTATACCCACGGTTTGGTGCGGTTTATAAGCTGGTGGAATCATCAGTGCATATTTTTTCAAAAATGATGTTGGCCGAAACGTAACCATGAATGATGCTCGCTATCGCGCCATGATATCTATCTTTATGCTACCTGAAATTGAAGCCCGTAATCTTGACGACGCTTGGTTTCAACAGGAGGTGCCACTTGCCAGACAGCTGCTCAAACAATGAATCTATTGAGAGGTCATTTCGAAAAGCAGCTAATTTCACGTTTTTAACAGGTGAGTTGGACGCCTAGATCGAGTGATATCACACCTTTCGACATTTTTCTTTGGGGTTGCGTCCAGTCTAAAGTCTATGCTGACAAACCAGCTACAATTCACATTACGCTTGTAATTAAACATTACGCTTGTAATTATAATTAAAGCCCTACCGGAAACAATGCTCAAACGAGTCATCCAAAATTGGACCCTTAGAATGGTCACCCTGAGGCGTAGTTGCGGCCAACATTTAGGAAATTATACTCAAAAAATAAATGACATAAAATGTCCTTTAAAATTAGCAATAAAGATTCCCCTTTTTCTGAAAAAATACCTCTGGCTGGATCACCCATTAGTTACTCAGAAACAGTGGAATTGCCTCACTTATCTCAATATGTTATAACTTTTAAGATTTGTCTAAATTTAAGGCCACAATCTACGAGCTCCCTAGGGTCCCCCAACAAAAGACGTTAGGGTTCTCCAAAACCGTAAAATCCACTAATCTGAACAGGACAATTGTTCAAAGGCCCCAAAAATGTAGCTCTGCTAAACTTAGATCCACCACCGTCAATGCAATTCTACAGCGCAATCCATGTTGGAGTGTATAAAAGCTTCGACCCCTCTGAACTAACGAACTGTCCTCTTGTTTTTTTGTTTATTGTGCTCGTAGGTTCTACAAACTCTTATCGAATACCAGATTTCTTTTAATCCATTGAACATTTTGTTTCACACCAACCACACGGCTGCAATGATTTCCATACTGTTGCATTTCCATAAAGGAGTCTTAAGTATTTTCCCTGCCTCAAAACGTGTAACAATTTCTATAGACTCCCTTTTATTAATTCATCTGCCATAGATTAAACTTTCATAGCGACGTGTTAAGCATCGTTTTCCACAGATATTGCGAACTTTTGCAATTTTTCGCAACTGCAATATGTTAAAGGCACACTAGAGTTCGCAATAACCAACACTAGTTTACAAAGTTTTACTTTAACAAGTTTGTTTGTCGTTTATTTTGGGTTTTGTATGCAGTTGCCACGACCACTAATTATGCCACAAAAAATATGTACGTATAACTGTGTAAAAGTGCTTAAAATTGTGAAAAATAAAATAGTTTTCTTCATTTTCGCCTCCTTTCATTCGTTTCGGCTTTGCAGTGAAATGCAAACAGAACGAAAATAAAGAAAAAATATATCGAGTCAAAGTGGTAATTAGAGAAAAAACTCAAATGGAAAAATAACCGAAAGGGAATAAGGAAAACTTGAGAGAAAATCAAATATATTCTTACTTTGCCACAGTGGCGGCGGAAATGGTTAAAAGTGTGGAAAACTCTGGGAATACGAGTAAGTGGCTGACAGACAGACACAACAACATAAGCATTGTAGAGCGAGGGGGGCAAAGCATAACAAGTCAATTAAGTGGAGAGGAACTAAAAGACAAACAATTTCAAGTATTTTAGTTTTTGTTTCTGTGGCAGTTACACTGGACGTCTTTGAAATGTTGTTGCTTCCGAGAGTACACTATGCTTTTATGGGCAATTTACAATGCCCTTAACAGCATTTAATTACAGGCAACCGTTTCCCGATTGGGGCATAACTTAACGGTCATTGTTGTATGTTGGTGGTATAACGGGTATGGGGTTTAATTTTTTTTGTTGAGTTGATAGGAATATTGAACTTACAGATAAGTGAGATTGTGGCTTCGTTGGACTCTTTTGATATTTTGGCGGCGGAGATTTAGATCCTGCACGCAGAAAAAAATAATGGTTGTGGTGACAATATTCGAAGAGGATACTACTATTGTTATGTATATGGTTGTGGTATAAAAATATTATGATCCTCACAACAATATTATGATTAAAATAAAACCATACTATGATCCTCACAACAATAGTATGATTCACACATTGTGGTATAAAAATATTATGATTCTCACAACAATATTATGATTAAAATAAAATAATACTATGATCCCCACAACCATATTATAATTCAAACTTAACCATACTATGATCTCCACAACCATATAATGATCCTCGCAACCATACTATGTTTCACATACAACCATAGTATGATCCTCACAACTATAGTATGATTCACACGCAACCATGTTATGATTGCTACAGTCATAGTATGATCACACACTATTATACTATGATCACCAATAAATTTATTAGAATTTAGTTATGTTGTCAACAATAGATTTTAGTTATGAAAATTATTAAAAATACATTAAATTCATAGGCGTGATTTATTAACAGTAGAAAAAATAAGTTTAACAAAACGTAAGCGTTTTTATTAAAAATATTTCAGTTAAACAAAGCCAAAGCAGCTTGTTTAAAACATTTTAATTTCCATATAAAAAGTAATTTTATTGCATTAGATCGGTAACAATAACATTGTTCTAAAAAGCATATTCAAAAGAAGAAGAATCATTCTTACATTCATGCAGTTTGATTGCCGTAATATTAACATAAAACGCAAATAACAATACTTTTGTCACACCAACCATATTTATATTGTTGCTATAACCATATTTTCATTTTTGAGTTTGGCAATAATACTATTGTCACATTTCAACAATATTAATATTGCGGCAATCATACTTTTGTCAAAATTCAATTCAGTAAACAATTCTATGGTTGCGACGAGCATACTTTTGTTGCGTAGAACATACTATTATTGCCTTGACCATATAGTAACCATGTTTTTTCTCTGCGTCTGATACGTTTCAGTTTGAGCGGGTGAACTGTCCGTTTCGTGAAGTCCCTTAGAAATCGATAATTTTTTTCCGATAAAATATAAGACAAATTATAGTTATTTTGTTTAAGGTGTTTTTCTTTAAAGAAATAGCTTTGTATTAAAAATGACGCTAAAAAGTTTTCTTTTTGGGAAATTTCACTTTCATGAGTAAACCCATCAGTAAGTGTAACTGGGGCTCTAAAGATCGTGGAATCAAGGAAACTGATTCAAATCGACTTAAACAATAGAAGAAAATATCAAATGAATAGAAGGAAATACCAAGTCCAAGTATGTCATTATGTTTCGGATCATAGTAACGGAGAGGCTGAAGGTTATACTTTTATACCCACCACCGAATGGTACGAGGGTTGCTATATATGTGACTGGCACCATCTGACATTTTCATTGGAAAGTTTGACATTTTTTATCATAAACGTACTCAGAACGTTTTGACGTACGGCCATCATTTGTGTTGTTTACAGTGACTTAAAAAAATAAATTTGGCAACAAAAGGAATTTAACTCGTGAACATTTTCGTGCGATCATTTTTCCCAGCTTTCGACGTGGATTATCACGACAAGAGTGCAAACGATGAACTTAAATCTTTGTATGGCGATGAAGCAATATCCTATAGCACTTTGAAAAACTGGTTTAATAAATTCAATCGTTGCCTACGCTCGCTCAAAGACGAAAATCGTCCAAAACCGGCCGTTGTGCCAGAGAACATTGATGCCGTACGTGAACTGATAATGCAAGATCGTCATGTGACATACCGTGAGATAGAGGCATCCTTGGGCATTTCTTCCACCAACATGCATTTGATACTGCATGAACACCTGGCCGTAAAAAAGGTTTGATCTCGTTGGATCCCGCACAATTTGACAATCGCTCAAAAAAGGCTCGTGTCGATTGGTGCTAAGAAATTTTGAAAAAATACGATCGCAGTGCTTCAAAAGACGTTTGTAAGATCGTCACAGGTGACGAATCATGGATCTATGCGTATGAGCCCGAAACAAAACAGCAATCGACCGTTGGGTCCTCGAAGACGAGCCAAATCCAACGAAAGTTGTTCGTGGAAAAAGCACTTTGAAGCAAATGGTCGCCTGTTTCTTTGACAAAACTGGTCATGTAACGACTGTGGCGATTGAGCGACGTAGGAGGTCAATTCTGAGTAGTACACCACAATTTGTTTCCCTGAAGTCTTTGAATAAATTTGAAAAACGAACAAGAGATAACGAATCATTGACAATGCGAGCTCTCACACATCGGCTCAAACCAGCGCCTTTTTGACCGGCCAAAACTTCGAATTGATAGGTTATCCGCTGTACAACCCTGACTTGGCACCCAATGACTTCTTTTTATTCCCGCACATCAAGAAAAAAATGGGTGGTCAACGATTTTCGTCGGCAGAAGATGCTGTTGAAGCGTTTAAAACCCTTGCTTTGGATGTGTCTCGATCGGAGTGTAAAAAGTGCTTCGACAATTGGTTTTGAGCGCATGCAAAAGTGTATAAATCATGCTGGAGAATACTTTGAAAACCGGTTAACCAATCGCGTTTTCATTATTAGGCATTCGCATTTTCGTTATTAGGCCAGAAAGCAGCCTTCGTATATGAAAAAAATGGTTTCGGAAATTCTTTTGAAATTACATTATTATTTGTTACTTAACTCAAACAATGATAGCTGTCTATTTTGATGTGAAGACAATTCAATTATATTCATTTTATGTCACCAATAAGTCTAATTTTAGCAAGTATATGTGACAGCGCATAGAGAAAGGGACCTAAGGGTAAAAAAAATCAATTTTCACTATTTTTTAATGTAGACAACATCTGAGCATCGAATGAGAACGATTTCATGCTCCAAAAGTGTTCCCTCCCTGAGATATGCACGTTTAATGAAAGTGAAATCGACGATTCTAAGCGCAAATAGAAAGGGACTAATGGTAAACTTTATTTATTTTCATTTTTCCCCCTACTAAATTAACAAAATAACATGATTTTACGAAACTACAAAAAAAATTTATATTTTTCCTTATGAACAATTTAAAAAAATAGAAAAATAATTTTAATCGACGGTTCTTGCTAATTGGTTCCTTAGAACTTGACGGTACCGGTCCTTTATTTTTTTCGATTTCTTCTTAAAGTCTGCTGCTTCCACTTCTTGAGGACTGTCCACTTCCTCCGAATCCTCCTCTTCGTTTCCATTTCCAGAGACCAAAGGAAGAGGAGCAACCAAACCTTTTTTTGAATCGTCAAAACATAAACACCGGATCTCTTTCTACAAGTACCATTGACGCTTCATCGATAACCCTGGTGACGGAATTATAATTGGTTTGTCATCGAAACTGGTATTGTTACTCAGATGTATGTTTTCATTTATGCTTGCTGAATTGGCAAACAGTTTACATTGCACTGGTGACTGAGCAATAAATACAAAGTGATGATCTTGGGACTCCTTATCTAAATTCATGAAAGACGTATGAAAATCCACAGCCATCTTCTCAGGGATCACTTCATTGCATTGATTTGAACAACACGGAGGTTTTTTGAACCATACAGTCGAGCAACTACCTTTTCCTCGTGTAAATCAAGATCACCTTTATCAAGGTACATATTATCGGTATCATTTTCAGAGTTACTATCCGATAACTCTGAGAAGTGATCGTCATCATCTTCGTCATCAGGGAAGCGATAAAGTAAACCTACTTCTTCGAATTCGTCCACCATTTCATCCTAAAACAGTAAGTAAGAATGTTATCAGCTTTAAATTATTTTCGCGAATAACATAATAAGGTTATGTGAAAATTTTTTCGTACTTACAGAGTGATATTCACGATTTAAAGAATTATAAATGAGTATTTATTATAATTCTCAATTAATAGTTTCAGAAAATAAAGCTTGATTCGAAAAAACGCGAGCAAAATTGATATCGAACTCATGGAAACAGCGCGCTAGGTAGAAAAAGTAAAAACCAACTACACAAAACAAGAGGTAGGGACGACCTACGTTTTCAAGGTTGACCAACACGTTCCTGACGTCATGAGATGTGTCGCTTTCAAATGAGACCAATGCCAACACGCTCAGTGATGGTACGCCAAAGATACACGTATTTAAATCTTTAAAATGGCTCTCCTGAACAAAACTGGTTTTGACCCTTAGGTCCCCTTCTATTTTGCGCGTCACATATCCATTTTATGTCATATATGAGTATTGTAATTAAATCAATGTTTTGAGTTGGAATCGGTTGCAATTCAAATTCTTTTCAAGTTTGTTTTTTTCCTTCTTTTCCTTTACAATATTACAAAAGGAATCAGCAATCGTCGAGTCAATTCTCTTCCCTGCGAAGCGATCTTCGAATGTCGTTATAGTTTGTTGAACTCTTTCGCCTGTTTCGTTTGTATCAGTTGACAAGTGAATTTTTAACGACATTTTTAGGTCAAAAGACTGCGCTATCAAAAATTATTAACGTAGACGCGGTAATCTGAAAAGCTATTGCAAAACACATTTTCAATCAACTCATTGAGTTCCATGTGTTCAATGAAGTTTCGTCCAGTATTTCACTGAAATTCGTAGCATTAAGAAGTTTTCGAAAATCAGGACCGTTTTTTTGTTTTGAGGAAATTAAATAAGTTAAAGTCAAATAATTTCATTACACAAAATTACCTTCTTGAATCTTTTCACTTGATACCTTTGAGAATGCGTTGTCCTTCAAGTATGGAAATTCATTTTCGTTAACACGTACCAAACGTTTTATAAAATTCTTTATAACTCCTAGCTTTATATAAAGATCCGGCAGCATTATTTTGTCAAGTTGAATCAATGGGGAACGGACGAACTACATTAACTTCACTGGTAATCGCGGTTGGGGCAACAACGTTTTTCGTTACATTCTGCACAGCCGTCCCATTTACAGAAAATAAACATGTAACGTGAGCCGGATTGCATTCCTACAGTGAAAGAACCTTAAAATTGCAATTTACACGCCAATAGTGTCTGTCATAAAGGATAAGGCTCAAATTAATGTCATAATATCGTATCATTCTTTCATTGCAATAGAATACGACGGCATATCAAAAATTCCGTGACTTTTCCCACTTCCCTCGTAGTTATATGAAATGCAACACTGCTCCCATCAAATACCATCTGATAATAGACTACGTACTGTCAAGCTTTGGGTGGCCGTAACTCGGTAAATATGGGTCGCCACCAAAAAATTGGTTGTTGTTTTGAATAATAGGGTCTATCTATGGCGAAAATTCTGATCAAGTCTGAGTTATGTCGCTAAACTACAGTTTAGCCCGAGAATTTCTTTTTTAATTTAAAGATCGCTTATTTTTATGGCCGTATCGTTTAGGAGCCTTAACCGTCTAACCCAAGAAATTTAAATTGTCCGATCATTTTCTTTTTGTCTTTAGAAATTTTGAAATATGTTTTCGTCGTAAACAAAAATTCTGTTGTGACTAGAACCAATAACATATTATATGTTTATGTTGGAATAACTGATATTATGTTACAACAGTCAGCTATCAGGATTTGGTCACTACAAAAAAATAATCTGTTGTCACCACCAAATATTGGTACTAAAGTAACATATACATCACAATTGGTTGGTTGCCTTAACCGCCAGTTTTCGCAACCAATCATCAAACTAAATTTGGTTGGTATAACTGTGTTATTGGCTGTGAATACCGTGATTTAATTGTAGCAACCATCATATGATATCTCGAACCATGTTACCATCAATACTGTGGAATATTGGTTATTGCAATAGAAAGTCAGTTTATCAACCAGAATGTTTTAGTTCGGACCGAAGTCGACTTCACTTTCATAAAACGCACATATCTCTGGTAGGGAACACTTTTGGGGCATGGGATCGGTCTCATTCGATGCTCAGATGTTGTCCACATCAAAAAAAGAAAACAAAAGAAAATTGATTTTTTTTACCCTTAGGTCCATTTCTCTATGCGCTGTCACATATAGAGTTTAAATTTATTCCAGGTGTAGTGCAAATGTTACATTTTAGGAATGCAAATGACCACCACGAGCTCGTGTACTGCGATCTATTCGTTGGACGCAATTTTCCACCACTCTTGCAAGCATTTCGAACGGAATGTTGGCAATCCAGCTTTGGATGTTGTCTTTGAGCTCGTCTAAAGTTTTTGGCTTGTTGGCATAGACCAATGACTTGATGTGGTCCCATCAAAAGCAATCCAATGGCGTTAAATCGCATGAACGAGGTGGCCATTCGCTGGACCATTTCTCGAGATATCACGTTCAACGAATTGGCCTTTCAGTAAATCGATTGAAATGCATCCTGTGTGGCTAATGGCACTGTCTTCTTAAAACACATATCGGCGTTGACAAGCTCATCCAATTCGGGCCACAAAAAATTTATTACATTGGAAGATACCGGTCTCCATTGACGGTAACATGACGATTGTTTTTATAGACGAAAAAATACGGCCCAATCACACCTCCGGCTTGAAAACCACACCACATAATAATTTTTTTCGGATGCAATTGTGTCTCTTGAAGCAAATGTGGGTTTGTTGCTGTCCAATAACGCATATTTTGTTTATCGCTGAAGATGATTTTTCGATAAAATTCTGGATTTTCGTGAAACTTTGCCAGAGCCTAATCGGAGAAGTTTTGGCGTTTCAAATGATCAAATGTCTTTAGTTCTTCAGTCAGTTTGAAGGCCAAGATCTTTTTACAAAATAAGCCACAGTGTGGTTTGAGAGATGCCCAATTCCTGAGAACGACATGGAACCGACTAATTAAGCTAATTTTAAATGGATACACTTACGGCTGCTATATTTTCGTAGCTTCAAGCAGTACGGCTTCTCTTTGGCGCCGGAACATCCTAAAGTGAAAACTTGGATCCAAATTGATCCGCTGTAGCACGCACAGCCTGTCGGGTGGGACGATTATTACGGCCGAATATTGGAGTTAGCGCTCTTAAAGTTGCGACCACACGCAGAGAAAAAGTATGGTTACTATATGGTCACGGCAATAATATGTTTTCCGCAATAAAACTATGTTTGTCGCAACCATAGTATTGTATTTTGAATTTAATTTTGACAATAGTATGATTGCCGTAATGTTAATATTGCTGAAATGTGACAAACGTATTATTGCCAAATTTAAATAAAAATATTTTTTTTCAATTCAATTCAGTTTATTTAATATCATGTAGATTGGTCTAGTTATTAACATACGTATTAAAGAGTTGAGGTACAAATGAACCTTTTCTTCTTAAGCATTATTTGTGATGTTAGTGTTAACTATAGTATAAGGATACATATAAGTTTAGCTAGAGAAGGAAAAATTTACAAAAACCTTACTGAGAGATTTGAAATCTTAATCTAAGTAGCAAAACCTAGCAATCAACTAATCCTTATCTTAATCTAAATTACATCGAGAGAAGCTCTTTAATATGGTTGAAATCCCAATGTTGACATTTAATCATAAAGCTAATTGAAAGTCGTTCCAACCTGCTCAAAACCAGTTCCACTTCAGCGGAATCGTGGAGTCGTCGTGGCGAATAATGCCATGGAAGGCTATAAATTAGCTTCAGAATTTTGTAGAATTAGTAGCGGCTGCCGTACTTCAAGCAGGTGCCCCGTAGAATAGGACCGATTGAAATATCGCTTTGAATATAAACATCTTATTTGGTATGTTCAGTTGAGATAGAAACAATATAAATATGGTTGGTGCGACAAAAGCCGTAATATGATTACGGCAATCAAACTGTATGATTGTAATTTTTTTTCATTTCAATATGCTTTTAAGAACAATGTTATTGTTACGGATCTAATGCTATAATAGTACATTTTATATGAAAATTAAAATATTTCCAACAAACTGCTTTGGCTTTGTTGAACCGAAATATTTTTAATAAAAACGCTTAAGTTTTTTAAACTGATTTTTTCTTCTGTTAAATCACTTCTATTATTTTGAATTTAATGTGTTTTTAATTAATTTGTCTATTGTTGACTACTTAACCCAATTCTAATAAATAATTTTAGGGATCATGGTAAAATAGTGTGTGATCATACTATGGCTGTAGGTATCCTAACAAGGTTGCGTTTGAATCATACTATGGTTGTGAGGATCATACTATGGTTGTATGTTGAACATACTATGGTTGTAAGGATCATAATATGGCTGTAGAGATCATAGTAAGGTTGAGAACGAATCATACTATGGTTCTGGGGATTATATTATGGTTATGTGTGAATCATACTATTGTTGTGGAATCATAGTATGGTCGTGGGGATCATAGTATGGTTGTGGGGATCATAGTATGGTTGTGGGGATCATAGTTTGTTTGTGGGGATCATAGTATGGTTGTGCGTGAACCATACTACTTTTGTAAGGATCATACTATTGTTGTACTACAACAATATACCCAACAATAGTATAATGCTCTTCAAATATTGTTGTCCCAACCATACTTTTTTTCCACGTGCACCGATTTAGAATTTCTGTAGAAATTTTTAATGATTTCAAACGTTGCACGTAATTGAACTTAACCATGATGAAAATGTTGAGTTCTAGCTAACGTTTTGACACCGAAAGATCATTAAAAATGTTTAAGGGTGCGTTGACATATACTATATATGTGAAAGCGCATAGAGAAAGGGACCTAAGGGTAAAAAAATCAATTTTAATTTTTTTTCTTTTTTTGATGTGGACAACATCTGAGCATCGAATGAGACCGATCCCATTCCCCAAAAGTGATCCCTCCCAGAGATATGCGCCTTTTTTGAAAGTGAAGTAGACGATTCTAAGAGCAAATAAGAAGGGACCTAATCTTTAAAATGGCTCTCCTGAACAAAACTGGTTTTTAACCTTAGGTCCCTTTCTATTTTGCGCGTCTCATTTAAGTAGATACGAAATTGTTTTGTCCCTATTGGAAAACCCGGTATAAAGGATCTCGCAAAATTCGATTACATTTCGAAATTCACGCAATATTCACGCAAGATTGTCAGACAAGAAATTCAAATCTTGCGGGCATATTAATGTACCTAAAATATCGGCAATTCCACGGTGTCGAACGTGACCGTTGTACACATTCAAAGTGCAAAAAAGGTCAGAATAAAACATATTTTAGATTCATCTTATACATATTCGTACAGGTCCATAGTAGTACTATCACCGGTGGTTTAGTTTTTTTCAGGCGAAATAGTGATAACAAAATAAGGACAAAACAGGGAGCGGGTCGAACGCGACAAAAACAGAAGTAGTTTCCGTGAACATCTTTAAAAACATGAGAATCAGCGAAATCAAACAGAATATGTTATCGATGAAAATTGTAAAATGTTAAAAAATGACAAAGCTTTCGTATCCTCTTTATTTCATAGAAATATCATGGATAGTTTTTTTACATTTAATTTTTAGGTTGGTTCGAACGTGACATGTCGAACGTGACATTTTTTCTATGACTATCATATAGACAAATTCTTTGTAACACCATCACGCAAGAACTGTATGTTTATTTGATTTTTAATTATATATTTAAAGAAAAGTCTTAAATCTATGAAAAAATAAAAAAAAATATTACATTAAATTGTTTTTTTTTAAAGAATATGCAGTAGCAGCTGCTTCTACTTGGCGACCATCGCAAGAAAAGCTGTGCAGTCAAAATTTCGGGCACAGCGTACAATGCTCTACATACTTTAATTTTTTTTTTGCGAATTCAATGGGCTGTTTACCGTACGCAATGTCCGATGATGAAATTCGTGAAACCCCGAAATCGCTCTATTTATGCGTACATATCAAAACCAAATTTACACTTAGGTGTCGAACGTGACGAACTTCAAATCGGTACCGAAAATTGTGTATGTAATTTTTCAACCCGATTTTTTCTTATACTGTGATTAACTTCAACTGCTATTTGTACCACTCCTTTGATGCACTTTGTTTGAATATTTCTGGTGTACTGATAACTAATGCTTCTTTACGGTGTCGAACATGACAATAGAATTTGTAGTAGAGATAAACCAAAAAGTACCGTTATTCTTCATTCCTTTTGGTTCGTCTCTTCAATTTAAGATTTCTTATGCTCTTAGAAAGATTATTTATAACAAGCCTCTTTTTACATAAGCCTCTCTTTACAAAGGAAATTTTAAAAAAAAATGTGCATTTAAAAATCTGAAAATGATCCAAAACTACAATTTTCCACTTTGCAATTGTTTTTCGTAAATTTTTGAGTAAATACACGTGAAATTCTTTAATTTCATTAAAATTTGAATATTTTTGTATAGTAATATATTCCATTAATGTGATTTTAATAACTTTTAATTTTTTCATCACGGTAGACTTTTTGGTGGAATTACCCATATAGGGATTTCTGGTTGACATTTTAAATTGCAACAGACATTGCGCCATAAAGTAACTTTATCCGCCAACAAACAAAAAACATATTATCATCTTAAACTTTTACTGCGACGACAACAAACAGAGTAACAAAAATTCCACGAAGACATTCCCATAATGTACATTTTGAGGATTGTAACAAAAATTCAACATTCTTGTTATGAACCCCTTGTAGTTTTACACCACATATGAGTCATTCCATGCCAAACGGTACGCATTTTTTACATCACAAGCTTGGATTGCTCAACTAGTTTGTGTATGCATTCTTCTCTTAAAAATATTATATACGTGTTTCAAGAAAAAAAATTTAAAATTTTTTTTTAAATGTTATGACCAATTGAACTTTGGTGAAATGAAGATTTTATCAAAGAGGTGTGTTCATTCAGTCGCATGTAACTCCGGAAATACTTGACCGATTTTACTCTGCTATACCTTGTTTTGAAGGTAATTTTAAGTACTTCTAAAATAACGAAACGGTATGGCATAACGCCATAGAATTTTTTAAGTTTGTATCATTTTAATCCTTTTATTTCGATTTTGAAAATGATTACATCTTTTTTTATTTTTGAAATTTTGCAGGCGTATTCTTACAGGTCTGTTTTACCGACTGTGTAAGTTTTAAAGTGGTGAAATAATGCGTTCTATTTTTAAAAAAAATTTTTTACCTTATACCTTTTTCACTTCCATGAATATAGAAAATATAATATAGAAAAAAAATATTTTTTAATAGTTTATTGACACAAGATATAACAACAACAAAAAAACAAAGAAAAAAAGAAATAAAAACATGATACAATAGCCGTGCACGTATTCCAGGAGGGGCTTGTAAATTTTTTAAAGAAAACCTTAGGACCTGTAAGTAAAATATTTTACTTTTCTGATGGCGCAAGCGCACAATACAAAAACAAGAAAAACTTTTTAAATCTGACGTTCCACGTAGAAGATTTTGGAATACCAGCGGAATGGCATTTTTTTGCAACGTCTCATGGCAAATGGCCCTGCGATGGTCTGGGAGGAACAGTCAAAAGACTAGCAGCACGTGCAAGCTTGTCCAGCCTCATAAATCCCATTAATAGTGCCGTCAAATTTTATGATTGGGTGAATAAAAACGTGAAGAATATTCATACAGAATTCTTCAATAACTATCAATATCAAGATAGGGCGAAACACCTGAAGGAGCGTTTTGAAAAAGCGAAAACAATTTCTGGAACTCTTGGCTACCATGCATTCATTCCACAACCCGATAAAATAATGAAAGTCCAGACAACATTATCTTCTGAGCAGTACTGTATGAAGATGGTATACAAGGCATAACATTTATTTCATTACTCATTTTTTTATTTCTTTTTTTCTTTGTTTTTTTGTTGTTGTTATATCTTGTGTCAATAAACTATTAAAAAGTATTTTTTTTTCTATATTATATTTTCTATATTCATGGAAGTGAAAAAGGTATAAGGTAAAAAAAAATTTTTAAAAATAGAACGCATTATTTCACCACTTTAAAACTTACACAGTCGGTAAAACAGACCTGTAAGAATACGCCTGCAAAATTTCAAAAATAAAAAAAGATGTAATCATTTTCAAAATCGAAATAAAAGGATTAAAATGATACAAACTTAAAAAATTCTATGGCGTTATGCCATACCGTTTCGTTATTTTAGAAGTGCTTAAAATTACCTTCAAAATAAGGTATAGCAGAGTAAAATCGGTCAAGTATTTCCGGAGTTACATGCGACTGAATGAACACACCTCCTTGATAAAATCTCCATTTTACCAAAGTTCAATTGGTCATAACTTTTGAAAAAAAAAATTATATTTTTTTTTTCTAATCGCGGATTAAATAGAATTGCTAGAGGACCAAATCTGCAAATTTTCATAAAAATCGGAATCATTGCGTTAAATTTTTGCCCAAAATCGTACCGTTTGGCATGGAATGACTCATATACTCGTACACGTTATGACCGAAGAGTAGCTGAGTGTAGAGTAGGTTGCCTTTAAATTTCATGCCTGTGATGTAGCCTATGGAAAAAACGGCTTAAACTGTTATAGTTCAGATATTAAATGTAATTCGTTTTCGACAACAATGGTTTGTTTGTGTTATACGAGTACGGATGAAAATGAGACTCCCCTAAAGTGGCTTTGCAGAGGGTTGACTTTCTGCCGCCACAGCATAGTTTCAACTTTAGTTTTGTATGCCAGGAACGCTAGCCTTTGTTGGCCATGGGCCAAAAAACAGTTTTTGTCGCCTTAAAGTAAATTTCAAGATTTTATATTTTACAGGTTACTAGGTGTGTGAAAGTGTTATGATATAACCTTAGTTGAGATGTTGAATTCCTAAGAAAAACACTTAAGGATTTTGCAGCAAAGTATGAAGTGTCACAACGTAGAGCGTAGATTTTTAAACTATTACAATTGTTGAGGCAAATAAGTTATGCACATTTAAGTTCGAAAGGCTCAGAGGCAATAAAATATAATTTATTTTAGACATACTTTGAAGAGGGCAGTAAGTTTCATACATTGAGTGAGAATGTCAGCTTTAATGCTGGCATTTTAGGTATATGTTTGTTTTATGGTTGATGCTGAAGAACAATGACCCCAATCAGATCTTATCAATATTTCATATAAGTGTGGGTACTACTGATTCATTCCTCACATTCGCCAAGGGAACATCATTTTATAATTTAAAGTATTAAATAATATAGGCTGTTTTTCAAGATAGCAGCAAGGACAAATAAGCTGTTCATAATCGAATGAAAATATAAAAGGTTTTTCTTAATGACAAATTTTAAAATCAAAGAAATTGCCAGATCATTTTATTTATCTTGTCAATTACATCTTCAGAAGGGAGGAAATATAATTTTAAAGAAATAGAGTAATCCACGTCGTACTTACTTAATTCCTTAACGTTCCTTTTAAGTAACAAACAGGTAAGTTAAGTTTTACAAATAAGTGAGTTAATTAGTATGCTCAGGGTGATCAATTAACAGGACATTATCAAAACATCTTATGTACTTCCATATATGGACTATAGACTTAAATAAATAATTAACTAAATAAAACCCGGTTTTCTCTTTAACCGCAACATGGCAATTTTTAACAAACTGGTTAACATTTTCGTAAGAAACCCGGGTTTTCCTAAACTTGTAACACATACATTAAAAGAAAATCAAAATATTATTTTAATGTACTTACATTTTAAATTACACTAGGCCACAAAAAGATAAAAAATTTGTGTGGAAACCAAAAAGTGTTTTTTGACTGCAATGACGTATCCACTTTTCTTAAATCGGAAAAAAATTGTTGACAAAATAATTTATTGACAAATTTTGATTAAAAATTTATTTCTTGAAATTGCCATTTTTTGTCGGCTAGAGGCTTGATCAAACAAAACCAAATTAAAGGTAATTATGCGTATCACAATTGTTGTGAACCGATTTTTTATGTGCAGGGTAATCCATCAAGAGGTGTTTTTTCAGAAGAAAAAAAACTATAAAAATTCAAATCAAGTGTGGAATTTTATTTGGTAATTTGAAAGGACATTTATGGCATTTATTTTTTTAAAATAATTTCCTTCAAATGTTGGCCGCAACTGCGCCTTAGGGTTTCCATTCTGAGTGTCCAATTTTGGATGACTCGTTCGAGCATTTCGATCGGTATGGCTTTAATGACAAGCGTAATGTTGGCTTCCAAAACATGAATCGTAGCTGGTTTGTCAGCATAGACTGTGGACTTATGCAACCACAAAGAAAAATGTCTAAAGGTACGATATCACTCGATCTAGGCGGCCAACATACCTGTCAAAAACTTGAAATTAGCTGTTTTTCGAAATAATCTCTCAATAGATCCATTGTTTGAGCAGTTGTATGGCGAGAGGCACCGTCTTGTTGAAACCAAGTGTCGTCAATATTACGGGCTTCAATTTCAGGTAGCATAAAGATCGATATCATGGCGCGATGGCGAGCACCATTCACGGTTACGTTCCGGCCATCATCATTTTTGAAAATATATGCACCGATGATTCCACCGATGATATTTATCCATATAAACCGCACCAAACAGTGGATTTCTCTGGCACCTCTTGAACCTCTTCTTATTGCTCTTCAGCCCAAATGCAACAAAAATTGCCGCATCTTTTGTTTATTGACTTTGCCGTTGATCCAGAAATAGACCTCATCATGAACAAAATTTTGGTCGAAAACAGTGGATCTTCCCGTTTCTCACCGAACGCTCATTGCCATAATACTTTACAGTTGCCAACATTTTAAGGAAAATATTTTCAAAAAATAATTGCCATAAATTGTCCTTTTAAATTACCAATAAAGATTTCCCACTTGATTTGAATTTTTATATTATTTTTTTGTTCTGAAAAAATACCTCTAGATTGATCAACCTTGAGCAATGCTAGTTACGGAATAGCGGGCAAAAACAGTTTTTTTTTTTAAATTGTGATACATTTACAAAGAGGGCAATAACTTTTACATTTATACTTTAAACACGACTTGTTGTCTTTTTAAGAATGCTAGCTATTCATAAAGAATTTCATAATTATTCATGATTTTATTAAATTTTTTATGAATTTATTTGTTTCAACAAACATCAACAGAAGTTCTGATACGTGTGGTGTGACCCTGGTTTTAAAGAGCTAAGTTTATCTTTCAACAATTGCTGCTAAGCTTTCTGACGTTGGTGGTCACGGAATTGTAATCACGATAATATCAGTGTACAGCCACGAAAATCAATGTCACTTTGTCGTTTTGTAAAAAACTGGTCATTTATTAAAATGAAGATGAACGAGGTCTCGAGGGTCGGCTAATCCCTGTTAAATGCGTTAAAGCAAAAAACCCGAAATAAACAAACGAGCTGAACAAAAATCGATTTAAAAAACACGCTTTTTGTAAACTTTTTGCCCACTGTGCCGTAACTACCGCTTTTTTTTTTATCAAAATGTTGTTAAAACAATTACATATTTAATCTATTACAGGCGTTGATCAGACTACTCGTTCCATCGTTTCTTTTAGTCAAAATTGTTAAGGTACATCCGACAAAAATGGCAATGTAAAAAAACACTTAAAAATATTTATCCATACATATGTTTAAAAGATTTTTTAAAGTTTTGGTCACCATAATACACCAGAAAATATTGTAAACATCCCTTGGACAATATGGCTGATGCCTAGCATTATTATTACAATAGGTTTTCACCATAAACAAAATACAGGGTGTCCACCGGGAAGGTATACTACTTTGTTTTGCCGCCATGTTGGTAAACAATACTTATAGTTTGGACAGTCGTGAAATAGAGACGTGGCAAATTTATTATGGAAAAATATTCGATAAACCAACGTGTTTTAATAGTTCAAACATTTTATCAAAATCAATCATCGATTACTGTAACGATGAGTAAGTAACGTGAAATTTTTGGGAGAAAGAACGTGCCAACAAAGCGTGTAATGAATGATTTCGAAGAAACAAAGTCTATAGCTGATAGGCCGAAGCATGAACCACAGCGTACTGCAAGATCGGCTGAAAACATTACTGCTGCTCAAGAAAACGTTCAAAACAATCCATCAACCTCAATGCGATGCCGTGCTCAAGAACTTTGGCCACAATTTTGCACAACGATTTCCATTTAAGATTCAGTTGACATAAGAGCTTCTTCCACCAGACCATTTACATTTACAGTTCACGCACAGCATCGATGGTTTCTGGCAAAGTGGCCAAAGTTGGACGTCCTTCACGAAATTCATCCAGGAGCGATCGGCGTCCGAGACGAACGCTTTGTACCAGCGATTAACAGTGGTTTTTGATATTGCTTCAATGCCAAAAGTCGAAACAAGTTGATTTAAACACACTTGTCTCCATAAACCACGCCGAAAATCGTTAAAAATCATGGCACGATAATGTTCAAGGGATAATTTTTCAAGACGCTGTAAACAAAACAATTCGCCCTTCAATGACAAAAAAATTTAAGTAAAGTTGTGCTAAAAAATGTCAAAGTTTCTAATTCCAGTTTGCATCTGGGAACACTAGTTTTGTCAGCAACCCTCGTAATAAGAAAACACGCCCAATATATAGATGGTTATTCATGTAAATTTAATTTTCGAAATATTGCATACTATGGTATAGGTTGTTATGACCTAGTGCCGATGTTTGCAATGCATTAGAGGAACAAAGATAGAACCTATGTAATGTATACCGATCGATTTATTTGAACGATGTTCGTCCCTCCAACGTTCCATCTACACGCAGAGAAAAGATATGGTTACACTATGGTCACCGCAACAATAATATGTTCTCTCCAATAAAAGCATGATCGTCGCAACCATAGTATTGTTTTTTGAATTTCATTTTGAGAATAGTATGATTGCGACAATACTGCTATTGTTGAAATGTAACAATAGTATTATTGCCAAATTTAGAAATGAAAATATGGTTGTAGCAACCATATAAACATGGTTAGTGCAACAAAAGTACTGTTGTTTAAAATTTACGTTAACAAAAATATGATTACGGCAATCATACAGTATGGTTGTGACTATGAACATAACAAAACAGGTTTTGTAGAGAATACATGTATGTGTGTGCGTATGTTTTTTGATATACAAAAAAACACATACACACGATACAGTGAATGGTTGCTGTCCATTAAAAAAATAACAATCGGAATGTAGTTCAAGGGATTTTTATTATGTTTACTTTGTTCGGTGAAATACTCTAATACCGACTGGTTCTCGTTTATTTAAAATCTGCCTGCACTTAAGTATATAGCCATTGATCATGGTTTAATCACATTCGTTACTTGGTGTCTACGGATGGTGAAGTAGCATTCACCTCTGCTGGCAACTAAAAGTATTTTTGACCGTTGGAATATATATTTTGGTTTCTTGAATGAAATGTTCAATAACAACGTGGCCTCAGAATTGGCTATGATCTAATATTAATGCAATTTATAATAACATGCTTGATAAAAATCTCTATTTTTGAATAACAACATTACCCAATCCTAATAAATAATTTTGGGGATCATAGTATGGTTGAGTGTGAATCGTACTATGGTTGTGGGGATCATAGTATAGTTGCGTGCGAATCATACTATGATTGTAAGGATCATACTATGGTTGTATGAGAAACATACTATGATTGTGAGGATCATGGTTATGATTGGTTATGGTTATGAAGATAATAGTATGGTTGAGTGTGAATCATACTATTGTTGTGATGATCATAGTATGGTTGTGGAGATCATAGTATGGTTGAGTGTGAATCATACTATGGTTGTGGGGATCATAGTATGGTTATGTGTGAATAATACTATTGTTGTGAGGATCATAATATTGTTGTGGCACTACCATATAGCCAACAATAGTATGATCCTCTTCGAATATTGTCACCACAACCATACTTTTTTTCTGCGTGTATCGTTATAATCAAAGTACAGGTCTCAATTATGAACTGATTTTAATGAAACTTGGTGCATTCTTCATGTTTGGGCCAAGCACGAATCCTATTGGTCCATATCGGTCTATATTTTGATATGCGTACATAAGCCCTTCCCGATTTCAGAACCTACTTCTCTTAATTTCACATTGGTCACTCAAAATGTTCTGTGCGTATTTGTTTTGAAATCGGATGTAATTTCAAAACAAATACGCACAGAACATTTTGAGTGACCAACAATCATCTGTAGTGAAATCTGTCCATGTCGGTACATATTTTCGAATAGCTCCAACACAACAGTCCCCCCTGATTTGAGGTCCTGCAGCTGTAGAAGCTACGAATTACACCTGATCACGCCCAAATTGCAGCACATACAGTTATTACAGCCAGATATTACAACTGATTCCGATCAAATTTTGCAGAAAGCATAACGAGTTTCCAACACATATCTCTAGTGTAGGATCATACCGGTACACGCTTTCGAATAGCTCCCACATAAAGGTCTCTACCGATTACAGGCCCTGCAGTTCTAGAAGCCATAAGGTACGGATATACCCGATCACGTTCGAATTTGGTATGGAGCGTTATGAGCGACAAAAACTTCACTGTAATATATTATGTCCGACCTTGCTTTAGACAGAGGTGCTTCATTCTCCAATTATCACAGTGGTGTAGGGTATCTCAAAGTCGGTTTGGTTTAGAACTGGTTTGGAATCAGTTTGAGTAGCATCCCTGAATCACTCATCTTGGCATTAAACCGTATACGCTTTATTAATTGCGAGATCTACAAAATATATCCAGCTCATAGTTTCCTATAAGTTATTTTAAAATATGATGCTTCAAAGTACCAGTATAATTTCAGTTCATGGATTCACAAAATGTGTTCTTTTCTAGATTCAATCGGGCGTGCATATAATGTAAAACGCATTGGATATATTCAAATAACAGATTCTCAAGGTTTATGAGGATATGCTCCTAGTGCATGCAGTAAAAAAGTATGGTTGGGGTGACAATATTCAAACAGCTTCATACTATAGTTAGAAATATGGTAGCGAAACAATAATGTTATAATCCACACAACCATATAAGAATCCCCACAGCCATAATATTATTACCATTACCATATTCTTGTAACACAAAATATGATGCCCTTTGAATATTGTAGCTCCAACCCTCCTTTTTATTCGTGGAATATAAAAACAAAGTATTGAAATGAGTCGACTTCTGTGTCATTGACAGTGAACGAGGTCAAACCAACAATGGCCACTAGTTTTGTAAGGGAGACTAATAAGGATTGTAATCTGAAACATTAATGTTAATAATTTTCATGACTTGTATAAAATCGCGTGAAATTATGTTACAGTAAAAAGAAAATTAAACTGAAACAGTTCCTTCAATATTTCCCGAGTTTAATGTATCTCTTTCCACTATCCTGCGTTTGTCCACGTCCATTACATTCTTGTAAAGTAAAAAGTAAAATCAAAGATTTTTTGGCTAGATAAAAAAAAAATAGAAATTGCTTCCTTTAATGTCGTCCACTGTTTGGCGATGGCGACTCGCTTGTGGCTCTTCTTTAATAGAAGGCCTTTTGTCAATATGGCTCCTCCGTAGGGACATAGAAACTGACCTAAATATTGTAGCTCAGACGAAAATGTATGAACGTTTGTAGGTATGTGCCTTATTGAAGTGTATTTCGAACACTTTTCGACCATAACTCTTAAATGGGGAAATACAGTTGTTTCCGCTGTAGCCGTTGCTAGGTTCAAAGGTTCAGCCCGTGGTGGTGGTAGTGGACCAAAATGAAATGGACACTGAAAGGTTTACGGTCGCTATTTTTTCTTTTAGTTTTAGGTGGCCAATGAACGCTGTTAACAGAGTAATTTGAAAAAAAGGAAAATTGGTGGCACAGATGGTGGATGGTGATTTTGTTTTGGTGTTTTTTTTCGATTGCAGAAACTGAAATTGTTTAAAGATAAAAAAGGGCACAATTGAACTGTTGAAATAAAGAAGAAGGTAAAATTTTATTTTATTATAAAAAGTTCTAAAAATAAACAAAAAATATTTTTTTTGGCATATTATTGGCACAATCGTAAAAGAATTTTACCACATCCTTATGGAAAACAATTTCATTGAATTGGATGATGGTTCACGATGTATCGTGATGTATCTTAAAACATGATTAGCAAACTTGAAGTGCAAAAGGTCGGCTGTGGCTTGAGCCATGCGGCATGGCACCCAATCCTGCTGATACCAAAGCTAATCCATTTCCATGTCTTAGGACGTCCACTACGTGGTTCATCTTCAATGCTTGTACGACCACGTTTAAATTCAGCAACCCAATTTTTTACTGTTGCACCACCATATCATTATGAATTTCTTGTCCCGATAAACCTTTTTTATGTAAATATTTAATGACACCACGCATTTCTAATTTTACTATTGTAAAAAAATCGCGGATGGGTCTTTTGTGAACACCTGTTTCTATATGAAGGAGTTGCCAGATCGAAACAAAATTTAACATGTGTTCATAGCAGAATGGAAGTTTCCAAAACACTTAACTTTTTTCTGTTTATACCGCGCATTTAATTATACCTCTGCTGCGCTCACCGCTAACCGGAAATGTATTTTCAGCAGCATTTTTAGGGGAAATGAACCAATGTAATCACCACACCCACAAATGTCACTCTTTGAGGATACTTTGGCTTCTCGACGATCACGTGCGGGTTTTCCGATCTCGAAAAGAAGACTTTTTGAATAAAATTTGTTTGTTTGGAGCTACTCTAAGGCCGAACTGAGAAACGATTACTGCACACAAAGAAACAATTAGTTGAAATTCGGTTGGAACTACAATTATTCGCTGGCAAAAGAGCAATTTCGGTTGCAATTACCCAATGTTTATTATCGCAATGGATATTCGGTTCGAAATACCACAAGATGATAAATATTATCCTTGAACTGTACTCACATCTTATTGATCGGTCATTCCAATGAAACGCGAAAAAGGTATTTAGCTGTCACAACTGGCGGTTGTCCCAACCTTTGTTGTTGTAACCAATTATATAAATGTATCATTTTAAATTAAAAATGTTCGATTATTACTGACTTTAAGCCAATCGACTAACCATATCTGTAAAAATCATCTATAATCTTTTCTACTTTTTCCTCTTTATGACCCTCAACTGGTTTTGCCTCTGACAAAAATTTTAACAATTTCGGTTAATCGAAAATTCCCCTCTGAAGGTTCAGATGCTTAGTATGTTGCACCGATACTACAGTTTCAAGAATTCGGTTGGCAAAACAATTCGTTTCGAATCTGTTCTCTGTGTGCACAAGGATGGTAAATTTAAATCTAATATTGCAAAGGTTTTGTGCAAAATTATCATCAGGTGCCTGATTGATTTGTTGCGATCGATATTCCCATGTGGCGGGAAGAGATTCATGACAAAATGGTTTTTTACTACGCTTAGGGGCAGAACCATCACCGCAAGCTTGGATGTTTGTCTGAAGACACAGTTTGTAAGCAGAGATACTCCTCAGGACGGAGTCATGTCTCCTCTACTTTGGCTGCTGACTATTAATTAAATCCTCCTAGGTTTATTCCGATCCGTGATCAGTGAATCATGAACTATGTATTTTAGCCACTGCACCTATGGGTCATCAGCTAAGACTATGGCGTTAACTAAAGTTTTTTAAAAAAAAACCGGGGTTTTCCAAAAATGGCCACTTCGGTTTTTTTTTTAAAACCATGTTTAAAAAAACCGATTGTCTGCATTAACCAACATTCCGTTTTAAGCCTTTTGTCAAGAAATAGAATATATTTCTCCGATCCAAAATGAAGAAGTTGTCTTTATTTTTAGACCCTAGAATAAAATCACTTGCTGCGAATAGAGGTTTTTTTTTTTAAATCAACTTGTAAAATAGCTTAAGTCTGGCATGGCCGACTTTATAACATTCTCGCTTCCGGATGTGCAGAAAAACCAATAAAAACAGGCATTTGAACCCAGGTTTAAAAACTAAGTTTATATTTGTCTTTGTCAGAGATTTTAATTGCTTTTGGTACCTATATCTCCAATTGAAAGCTTAAGGGCTTATAGTCAGTCACCCAAATGTAATTAAACTGCAAATACGAGCGTTGCTATATATATTTCTGGCTGAAATTTCCATTGGAAAGTTTGACGTTTTTTAGCATGAACGTACTCAGAACGTTTTGACGTATGACGATCATTTGTGTTGTTTACAGTGACTTGAAAAAATAAATTTGGCAAAAAAAATGAAATTAACTCGTGAAGATTTTCGTTCGATCGTTATTTACAACTTTCGACGTGGATTATTACGACAAGAGTGCATCGATAAACTTAAATCGTTGTGTGGCGATGATTTAATGAATTCGATCGTGGCCGATGCTCTCTCAAAGACGAAGGTCGTTCAAAAAGGGCCATTGTGCCACTATAATTTCGGACTTTACCAAATTTGGTAATTTTGCGGTTTGAAGAATTTAACGCAATCCTACATCGAACATCTTTGCCGCCAATTTTTGCATCGAAAGCTAACGAAGGAATATTTGCAGCGTGGCTCACATACAAGAATATCAGAATTTCGAGATGGATGCATTATATGTGGTCGAGTTCAAGCTAATACGTTCGAGGACTGATTTGGAAAAGGACGAATTGGCCTTTCACCCGATGATGGCACATCAAATATTCGGTGAGGCTGAGAGCATATTTGGTTATCAGGGCTTAAAAGTACACATTTTATATACGGCCGGCCCGTTACATATTTACTTGGGCGTGGAGAATGAGAAGAGAGTTAATGAATTGTCAAAGGGCGATATTAAAGCCGACGATGTTGTCGCCACCATAGCCGAAAAGTTACCTGATGGTTGTTATTTCGTTAATATGGATGAATTCTTAAATACCCTTGATAAGGCTGATAAATTTCAACCTTATGGAGAGAAGCTGACCGAAAGCAAACACACGGACGATGATGAAAATGAAAGACATTTCGAAATGTATTTCTGTAACTAAAAATACCCTTCGTTCCTGAAGTTCTTCTCACGTTTGCAGACTTTTATCTTATGGTTTGTCGATGCGGCATCCTATATTGATGTTGATGATCCCCAATGGTCATATTTTGTATGTTACGAAAAGTATAAAAACAAAAGCGGCGAAGAGTTGTTTGCTACCGTGGGCTACACAACAATTTACGAGCATAAGTCAAATGTTGATCTTACCTCCTTTTCAAAAGCTGGGTGTTGGCACCATAATAGTGGAAAATATTTACAAGTATTATCACGCCCAAAAGAATGTTATTGATATTACGGTGGAAGATCCTTCAGACGACTTTCAACGCACGCAAAATTTTGTAGACTCGCGGTTGTGTATGAAATTAAAAACATTTCAGAGGGAGGAAATACGAAAAGGTTTCAACAAAGAAATGATTAAAGAGGCCAGACGTACAATTTAAATCCCCGACAATGTCGGAAAGTCTATGAAATATTGAGACTTTTTCACACTAATATCTGCGATAAGGATGATTATACCGTCTACCGTTTGGACGTTAAGAAACATCTAAATGCTGTTTATCACAAGCAATTGAGCGATATTAGGAAAATGGAAAAGGCTAAAATGGACACTGAATGGTTGCGCGCCCGTTTACCAAATCTGAAGCAGCGCATTGAACAGCTGCAGGAAGAATACGAGCAAGTTGAAAAGGATTACCAACAGATTATTGAAAAATTGCGTGCAGCTTAAATGCTTTACCAACTTATTGTCTATTTTGTAATTGTAACATTAAATCTTTTCATTTGTTTCTAAATTATTTGTAATAAAATAGCGATTACCCTAAAAAAAACATTGATGCTGTGCGTGAACTGATAATGCAAGATGGTCATGTGACATACCATGAGATAGAGGCATCCTTGGGCATTTCTTACACCAGCATGCATTCGATATTGCATGAGCAGCTGGCCGTAAATCAGGTTTGTTCTCGTTGGATCCCGAAAAATTTGACAATCGCTCAAAAAAAGGCTCGGGTAGATTAGTGCAAAGAAATTTTGAAAAAAATACGATCGCGGTGATTCAAAAGACGTTTATAGGATCGTCACAGGTGACGAATCAGGGATCTATGCGTATGAGCCCGAAACAAAACGGCAATCGACCGTGTGGGTCTTCGAAAGCGAGCCAAATCCAACGAAAGTTGTTCGTGGAAGAAGCACTCCGAAGCAAATGGTCGGCTGTTTATTCGGCAAAACTGGTCATGTGGCGACTGTTCCGCTTGGGCAACGTAGGACGGTCAATTTTGATTGGTACTGCACAATTTGTTTGCCTGAAGTCTTCGGAGAAATTCGAAAAACGAACAATAGAAGGCGAATCATTGTGCACCATGACAATGCAAGCTTTCACACATCGGCTGAAACCAGCGCCTTTTTGACCGGCCAAAATGTCAAATTGATTGGTCATCCGCCGTACAGCCCTGATTTGGCACCCGCACATCAAGAGAAAAATGCGTGGTAACCGATTTTCGTCGCCAGAAGATGCTGTTGAAGCGTTAAAAAACTATGTTTTGGAGGTGTCTCAATCAGTGTTACCAGGTTAGGAGTTTTCCCGCTAGATCTAGGGGTTTTTGTTTGGGTCTAGGAGGTTTCTGGGGGGAAGAATTTGTTAGGGTTTTTTTTGGGGGGGATGCATTTCTTGCCACTTTGGTAAGAATGAAAAAAGATGCAGGCGATCAACCAAAATTTCCAAGAATCAGCAAATTGGCACTAATATTATTGGCGCTTCCATTTTCAAATACCTACTTGGAACGGGCTTTCTGAATGTTCAATGTTGTAAACAACAAGTTGAGGAATAAAATGAACATGTCTTCAGTTGAGGCTATATTGAGGATGAGATATTCCTTAAATAACGGGTGTCATAAATTTATTCCATCTGCTCAAATGGTCAACTTAAAAACTTATAAAGTGCCAACGAAGCTGATGTAGAGAGCTTAGTGGCCTTTGATGAAGAGTTAGAGATTTCATAATATATTGCAAGTAATTTTTTGGGTACGCAGACAATGTACAGGGACTATAAAAATTAGCTTTTATGATCCAAATCGGTCCAAGATTGGTTGTTTGTCCATCGTTATACTCGTATACCTATACCAAATTTGATAGAAATTATTATGGTTGTTTTAGAGTGGTTGTAAGTATCTTTGGGATCTTTGTACTGGGACTATATCAAAACGTAGATCTATATGAAACGTTTTGATGATGATGAATGTAATATGTGGCTTCTAAAAGCATAAAATCAGTTAAACATAGGCGTGGAAGCTATATCTAAATTTTAACCGATTTTCGTAAGACAACAGCCAGTGTCCCTTGTCCAGAAAAATTACTTCTGCCAAATTTTATAAAGATAAGATATAATATGCGGCTTCTAGATAACATCGGATGAACATATATATGGAAGGCATATCTAAATCTTATAAAAAAATTTAATATCAATACTAGCACTCGACTCTTAAAGTTACTATTGAACAATTATAGTCGCTGCTGTGATAGGGCCGTTTGTAGAGTGTCCAAAGCCGAAAACCGACATTCCGGGTTTTATATCCAAACCCGACAGTCAGTTTCTCAAGAACAGCTAAAACCAGACTATAGGTTTACCCAGATTTTGCTGTCGGGTTTTTGGTTATTGAATATAAAATCAAAGAAAATGTGTAAATATACGTACGTACATTTATAATAGACGCAAAAGACTTTATAGTATTCGCAATTGTACCTGATGGATTGGAAAAATTTAAAAGAACTATAGGCGATTGGTATTCTAGGCGATGTGGCACTTCTTAAAACAATCTGCGTAAAACTAATTAACGCTCCCTACAGCGGCCACATTGACCCATGCACACTCTCTATAACTTTGCTTGATTTTCATCAAATTCCAAAATTTTCAAGAGGCTGATTTGTTTTTAATTTCTTTTCAGTTCAACAAACCACTTAAAAAAGAATTGGGTGTCGTAATTCTCATATAACGATCCCTAAAAAAACAACAACTGACATTTAAAACGTATTGGCCCAATTGAGCTCCACTATCATTTTCAAAATATTTGAACCACATTTTTTTTCTTAGTAATTTTGCCGCGACACCCGGAGTTATGTTTCGCTTTATTTTTCATTTTTTGCTGGCTAATTTTCATATAAATTTTGCAATCTATTTAATCGGTATTTTTTTGTCTGTATGCCGCCACCAATCTAACCCCTGACATTGCGCCTCCAGCCGTGCTGCTGTCGTCTCAATGGAGTTCTTCGATTCGAAAACGCATTTGTTGTCCATGCCTGCCTGCCTGCCCCGCTGTTATTAGTGTGTGAATGTGCAACTTTTGCTGTTTTGTAATTTGTGTCTACATGAATACGTTTTTTAGAACTCATTTTTTATTTTCGTATTTAAAATTCTCGTTTTCCTTGAAAAGTCTTTAGGCTTAAAAATATTTTTCATTTGTGTTTCTAAAGTGTTTTCGTTTTTTTTTTCTTTTTTAATAATCTGAGACTATTTTTTTTGTTAGCTAAACTCAAAATATTTGTAATTGACAATTTTGAAATTTGTGACGGGGGGGAAATATTAAAACGAAGGTGGAGAACTTTTAAATTTAGTAAGCAGAAGGTGTGATTGGAATGTACACACAGAGTTTGGTATTATTTTTAAGTTATTTTGAGAACGCAGTTTATTTTGTCTTACAATGGTTATTTAGAGCATGGGCTAACTGCATTCCAAATAAATTTTGTAAATCAAGATTAATACCGAAAAATGTGCTGCAACCATGATCAGATGCTGTTCACGTAAAAGAAGGCAGCTACGCATGTTTAATTGATACTAGGTCGTCTATCAGTACACATATGTGACCTTCTCCGAGAAAAGGGACCTAGTGTGTGAAAATGAAGTTCTGAGAAAAACGCATTTAAAGTTTCATAAAGCATTATCACCTGTAAACACACTTTAGTTGGGAGATGTGATTTGGTATGGTTAGTTATGATTGGGTGCCGACTTTGGTGACGTCAAAGTGTTTTGACGTAGTTTTTTCGATTTTAGTGTGACAATACACGCAGAGAAAAAACATGGTTACTACATGGTCACGGTAATAATAATATGTTCTACACAATAAAAGTATGTTCTTCGCAACCATAGCATTGTTAACTGAATTTATTTTTGACAATAGCATAATTGCTGCAATATTAATATTGTTGAAATGTAACAATAGTATTATTGCCAAATTTAAAAATGAAAATATGGTTATAGCAACAATATAAGCATGGTAGGTGCGACAAAAGTATTCTGTTTTGCAATTTATGTTAACAATAATATGATTACGGCAATCATACTGTATGATTGTAATTTTTCTTCATTTAAATATGATTTTAATAACAAATGTTATTGGCACGGATCTAATGCAATAATAGTACTTTTTTTTTATCGAAATTAAAATTTTTTTAAACAAGCTGCTTTGGCTTTGTTTAACTGAAATATTTTTAATAAAAACGCTTACGTTTATTTCAACTTATTTTTTCTACTGTAAAATGAATCACTCCTATTATTTTGAATTTAATGTATTTTTGAATAATTTTCATTATTCAAATCTATTGTTGACAAATAAACCCAATTCTAATAAATAATATTGGGGATCAAATCTACTGTCGACAACTTAAACAAATTATAAAAAATTTTAATGGGGATCATAATATAATTGTGTTTGATCATACTATGGTTGTAGGGATCATAACATGGTTGCGTGTGAATCATACTATGGTTGTGAGGATCATACTATGATTGTATATGAAACATACTATGGTTGTGAGGATCATACTATGATTGTATATGAAACATACTATGGTTGTGAGGATCATACTATGGTTGTGGAGATCATAGTATGGTTGAGTGTGAATCATATTATGGTTGTGGGGATCATTGTATGGTTATGTGAGAAGCATACTATTGTTGTGAGGACCATAGTATGGTTGTATTTGAATCATACTATTGTTGTGGGGATAATAATATTGTAGTACCACAACCATATACCCAACAATAGTATTATCCTCTTCGAATATTGTCACCACAACCATACTCTTTTTCTGCGTGTACCTTTGCTATTGTTGCTACCAAACGAATTACCTCCGCTCATTGCAACAAGCGGTTTATCGTTAGATCGCAAATGGGTTTTGTATGAGAATGTCAGGGTCTTAAGTACTGATTCACAGAAACAGGATTTTGTAGCTCCTCAACCGAGTGAACCCAAAGCGAAAAAAAAAATCTTAAGATAAATCTGAACCTCACGAGAAAAAGAAAGCTGAAGTCAAAGCGCCGAAAAAAGACAAAACTGTAAGAACGATTTTCTTCCGTTTTCAAACGGAAGAAAATCGAAGAACCAGATCACGAAACACCGAAAAAATAGTCCAAACTCAAAAAAAATCGTAGACAGACGAAAAAAACAATTTAAAACCAAAAAATCAAAAAAGTAAAGCTTTAATGTTTTTCTCATTGTTATAGATTTTTCAAAGTTCGTTTTGTACGTTTTTATGGGGTAAATAATTTTTTATCAAAAATCTTACTCATTTCATCTTATTCTACACCCCTTTAGGTACCAGAATCCACTCTTAAGTCCAAACCCAAACCCACTACGTCCCTTTTCTCGGAGAAGCTCACACACATATGTGACGCGCAAAATAGAAAGGAACCTAAGGTTAAAAACCAGTTTGATTCAGGAGAGCTATTTTAAAGATTAGGTCCCTTTCTATTAGCACTTAGAATCGTCGACTTCACTTTCATAAAACGCGCATATTTCTGGGGGGGAACACTTTTGGGGCATGGGATCGGTCTCATTCGATGCTCAGATGTTGTCCACATCAAAAAAGAAAAAAAATGAAAATTGCCATGAAAATCAATGCCACTTTGCCATTTTGTTAAAAACTTGTATTCTATTTAAATATAGAAGCAAGAGGTCTTGAGCCGGTATAATCCCTGTTCAATGTGAAAATTGATTTGTTTTTACCCTTAGGTCCCTTTCTCTATGCGCTGTCACATATGTTCATACTGACAATAATTCACGCGGTAAGTTTTTTGTGTTACAAGTCCCTTAAAAGGAAACATTTTTTCCCCTCTGAGCTGATTTCGGTCATTTGCTTCGTTTGACTGCTATCCAGCTTCCAACAGACAGACGGACGGATGGGCGTGGCTAGACCGTCTTAGAGTTTAACGACTATCAATAAGTAGGGTAATACATCAAGAGTCAAGTTCAAATCAAATGTAGAATCTTTATTGGTAATTTGTAAGGACATTTTATGACATTTATTTTTTTAATATAATTTCCTTCAAATGTTGGCAACCGTATTATGGAAATGAGCATTCGGTGAAAAACGGGAAGATACGCTGTTTTTGACCAAAATTTTTTTCTCTTCACTTCTATTATTAAGAGTTTAATGTATTTTTACATAATTTACTTAATCAAAATCGCTATAGTGAAACGTAACTTAACCCAACCCTTACAAAAAAAAACTTGGGGATCTTAGTACGGCTGTGTTTGAATCATACTATGATTGTGAGGATCACACTATGGTTGTATGTAAACCTACTATGGTTATGGGAATCATAATATGGTTGTGGGGATCATATTATGGTTGAGTGTGCATAATAATATGGTTGTGGGGATCATAGTTTGGTTGTGTCTGAACCATACTATTGTTGTGATGATCATAATATTGCTGCGCCACAACCATATACCCAACAATATATTAACCTCTTCGAATATTGCCACCCCAATCATACTTTTTTTCGACGTGTACGATTTCTAAACTACTTGTATTTACTAATTTTTGTTTCCCAAAATTAAAATTGGGATTTCAGGTAGATACGGTTTATATTGATCTCTGCAAGGCTTTGGATAAAGTCCCGCATAACATTCTATTAATAAAACATGCTAAAATGTACTTCCTGCCTTCACTTCTGAGCTAGTTGGGCTCATACCTATATCATAGGCATTGCTTTGTATCTATTATTTCTACTTAATCTGATCCTTCTTTAGCTACGTCTGGCATTTCGCAGGGTAGTATATTAGGTCCACTTAATCTTTAAAATGGATCTCCTGAACAAAACTGGTTTTTAACCTTAGGTCCCTTTCTATTTTGCGCGTCACATATACTCATATTATTTATTAATGGCATTTCTTTATGCTTTCTGTGTTCATAATTCTTAATTAATGCTGATGACATGAAGATCTTCTCTAATATACTTAGTACTAATGATACAAATCTACTGCAGCAAGATATTAATCTATTGTTCAATTGGTTTGAGTTAAATCGCTTGCCATTGAATACTCGTGCATATTTCAAAATATTTCATATGGAAGGCGTACTATTTAAACTAATTCAGTTTACTGCATTAATAATTATTAATGAACAGCTGCAAACAGTTAGTAGCATTCTGGATTAAGGTGTTGTTTTCGATGCTGAACTAAATTTTAATTTGCACGTTGATTATATTATTATAGTCTAGCTTTTATAAGAAGAAATAGTAAAGGGTTTACTACGAGGGCGACCGCAAAGTAACTGGCTTAACATAAAAAGAACCGTTTTTTTTTGGAATTATTGCTATTTATTTATCAACATAATCTCCTTCCAACTCAATACACTTCATCAAACGTTTTTCAAGTTTTTTAAGTCCATCCGAAAAATAAGATTTTTCAAGACCTTCAAAATATGCCTCAGTTTCAGCAATAACCTCGCTATTGGACGAAAATTTTTTGCCACCGAGAATTTTTTTTTTAAAATTTAGAAACAAGAAATAATCAGAAGGATCTAAATGTGGACTATATGGTGGATGCGGAGCAATTTCAAATCGTAATTCGGCCAGTTTTTGTTGAGTTAAAAATGCAGTGTGTGAAGAAGCATTATCTTGATGAAAAAGAACTTTTTTTTTCTAAATGCGGTCGTTTTATCTTGATTTCTTCACTCAACCGATCCAATAATGCACAATAATATTCACTATTTATAGTTTTTCCTTTCTCAAGATAATCAATAAATATTATACCCCTTGCATCCCAAAATACTGTGGCCATTACTTTTCCTGCTGACTTAACAGTTTTCGCCTTCTTGGGACCACTTTTACCAGCTTCTATCCATTGTTTTGACCGTTCTTTGCATTCTGGGATGTAGTGATGGATCCATGTTTCATCAACAGTTATGAATCGCTAAAAGCTCCTCGGAATTGCTCCAACGGACGATTTTTTGGGGCAAAGTCAACAAACGCGGCACCCATCTTGCGTATGGCATTTTCATGTGGAGTTCATCATGTAAAATACTCCAAACTTGTTTTTCGTGTATTTTAACAATATCAGCAAGTTCTCGTAGCTTTATTCGTCTATCTTTAGTCAGTTCATTAAATATTTTTTTAATGTTTTCAATAGTAGTAGCAGTTTTCGGTCTTCCAGAGCGTTGTTCATCTTCCGTACTTGAACGACCCATTTTAAATTGTTGAATCCAGGATTTCACGGTGGAGTATGATGGTGCGTTATCACCATGAACAGAATCCAATTCATCTTTGATTAATTGTGGCGTATAACCTTTCATATAAAAGTGTTTAATTACCGCACGAAACTCTTTATTTTCCATTTTTCAAAAATTATAAAACTTGTTTACTTCAATCACCTGTAATTAAGAAAATAATCATTAAATATTTCGGAAATTTTGACAGATGGCTTATAAAAGAATGCTTTAAAAAAAAATTGTTAGTAAACAGAAAATGTGCCAGGCCAGTTAGTTTTGCGGTCGCCCTCGTATAGATACAAATTGTTACTCATATATTTTTAACAGCAATTCCAAGGTAGAGGAGAAAATCCGCCAGGCTGGAACTAGTGACGATTTTACTAGTTAGTTATTATTTTGCCACACATTGGTTAGGACTGTGTTACATTAAGTTGATCAATTTGAGAAATGTTTGTTTTATTGAACTTCCTAAATCAAAATTTGATTATGAAGGAACTTGCTTTATTTTTTATGTCCCTTAGCTCTGTGTATGGCACTACATTTTATAGATTTTTAATGTATATTACAGAAAAAATGCATAGAAAATGCTTTACGCCAGCATTTAAAAGGTGAAAACCCGCCCCGAAACCCATACCTAGACATAATCTTGGGTTTACTTGAATGATAGTCGTGCACTAACCATCAAACAACGACTAAAGCATAAAATAACTGTTATGATATGTAATTTGCAATATAAATGGGTTTTCAATAGAACAATTTCGTATCTCATCTACCCTCAAACATTTTTAATAATCTTTCAGTATCAAAACGTTAGTCGAAGTCAAAATTGTCATCCTGGTAAATAAAGTTCACCTACGAGCAACGTTCGGAAATCATTAAAAATTACTACCGAAATTCTGAGTCGGTGGCTCTGACAAAGTTGCACGAAAATCCAGGATTTTATCGAAAAATCATCTTTAGCGATGAAGTTCATTTCTGGCTGATTGGTTTTGTCAATAAACAAAACATGAGTTATTGGACAGTAACAAAAATACTGTGTAGTGTGGCTTTCATGCCGGCGGTGTGATTGGGCCGTATTTTTTCCTCGATGTAAACAACCGTCAGGTTAACGTCATTGGAGAGCGCTATCGTGCCATGTTACAAAATTATTTTTGGCCAGAATTGGATCAGCTTGACGTCGCCGTTATGTGGTTTCAAGAAGACGGTGCCACTAGCCACACTGCACGCGTTACAATATGATTACTGAAAGGCAAATTCGGTGCATGTGTTATCTCGAGAAATGGTCCGGTCGAATGGCCACCTCGTTCATGCGATTTAACGCCATTGGATTTCTTTTTATGTGACCACATCAAGTATTGGTCTATGTCAACAACTTTAGACGAGCTCAGATACAACATACAACGCGAAATTGCGAACGTTTCGGTCGAAATATGTGCAGGAGTGGTGGAAAATTGGGTCCAAGGAATAGATTGCTGTACACATGCTCGTGGTGGTCATATGACCAAAATCGAATTTTATTCTTAAAATGTAACATCTGCACTACACCTCGAATAAATTTGAACTCTTTATCTTAAATATTTTATTAATACAGGGTTTCAGCCGGGAAGGTATACTACTTTGTTTTTCCGACATTTTGGTAAACATTAGTCTTGACAGTTCATATTTGACAGTTGTGAATTAGAGACGTGGCAAATTTATTATGGAAAATTATTCGGTAAATTGTTAAACATTTTATCAAAATCAATCATCGATTACTGTGACGATGAGAAAGTTTCGCGAATTTTTTGGGAGAAACAGCAACCCAACAAAACGCACTATTTATCGCGTAGTGAATTCCCGAAGGACACCCTGTAGTATACTTTCCCGGCGGACACCCTGTAAAATATATATAATGTCCTTAATGATAAAACCTGTACGAGGGCGACCGCAAAACTAACTGGCCTGGCACATTTTCTGTTTTACTAGCAACTTTTTTTTGTTTTTTAAAAGCAATCTTTTATAAGCCATCTGTCAAAATTTCCGAAATATTTAATTATTATTTTCTTTGTTACAGGTTTTTGTAAACAAGTTTTATAATTTTTGAAAAATGGAAAAAAAAGAGTTTCGTGCGGTAATTAAACACTTTTATATGAAAGGCTATACGCCACAATTAATTAAAGGTGAATTGGATTCTGTTCATGGTGATAATGCACCATCATACTCCACCGTGAATCAATTTAAAATGGGTCGTTCAAGTACGGAAAATGAACAACGCTCTGGAAGACCGAAAACTGCTACTACTATTGAAAACATTAGAAAAATATTTAATGAAGTGACTGAAGATAGACGAATAAAGCTCAGAGAACTTGCTGATATTGTTAAAATACACGAAAAACTAGTTTGGAGTATTTTACATGATAAACTCCACATGAAAAAGCTATCCGCGAAAAAAGTGCCGCGTTTGTTGACTTTGCCTCAAAAAATCGTCCGTTGGACCAATTCCGAGGAGCTTTTGGCGATTTATCAGCGTAATCCAATAGAGTTCTTGCGCCGATTCATAACTGTTGATGAAACATGGATCCATCACTACATCCCAGAAATGCTGGTAAATGTGGTCCCAAGAAGGCGAAAACTGTTAAGTCAGCACGAAAAGTATGGCCACAGTATTTTGGGATGCAAGGGGTATAATATTTATTGATTATCTTGAGAAAGTAATAACTATAAATAGTGAATATTATTGTGCATTATTGGATCGGTTGAGTGAAGAAATCAAGATAAAACGACCGCATTTAGAAAAAAAAGTTCTTTTTCATCAAGATAATGCTCCTTCACACACTGCATTTTTAACTCAACAAAAACTGGCCGAATTACGATTTGAAATTGCTCCACATCCACCATATAGTCCAGATTTAGCTCCTTATGATTATTTTTCTTGTTTCCAAATTTAAAAAAAATTCTCGGTGGCAAAAAATTTTCGTCCAATAGCGAGGTTATTGCTGAAACTGAGGCATACTTTGAAGGTCTTGAAAAATCTTATTTTTCGGATGGAATTAAAAAACTTGAAAAGGTTTGATGAAGTGTATTGAGTTGGAAGGCGATTATGTTGAAAAAGAAATAATAATAATTCCAAAAAAAAACGGTTCTTTTTATGTTAGGCCAGTTACTTTTGCGGTCGCCCTCGTATATTGTAGTATAAAAATAAAAATCTAGTTTTGGTGAATCTGGTAATGAACAATAACAGTTCAAAACCATTTTTTTTGTAAAACATTTCCGTATTTAAATATTTCAATTTTGTAAACATAAAAAACTGTATCGGTAAAATTGTATCAGTAAAAAAATATACTAATCCTGGCAATTTTTATTTTTCGTACACCGCACTGTGGTCCAGCGTATTGAATATTTTTGCTGAAGTTTACCACACCTTAAAAGCCCCCAATGTTAAATATACCGGTGGCTATCTGTCGCTATCTGATTCTTGTGAGCGAAGTGCGTCCTGCAGTTCTAGAATCCACAAATTACATCCGAGCATGCCCAATTTGTGTAAGGTACGTTACGAGCGTTATGACCACTAATAACACGCAGAGAAAAGATATGGTTACTGTATGGTCACGGCAACAATAGTATGTTCGCTGCAGTAAAAGTATGGTCGTCGCAACCATAGTATTGTTTTTTGAATTTCATTTTGACCATAGTATGATTGCGGCAATATTAATATTGTTAAAACGTTGCAATAGCATTGTTGCCAAATTCAAAAATGAAAATATGGTTGTAGCAACAATATAAATATGGTTGGTGGGACAAAAGTATTGTTTTCATGGGTTTTATGCTAACAATAACATGATTACGGCAATCATATTTATTTTTTTTTAATTTAATAATGTTATTTTTAAGAATCTCACCCAATAATACTTATAATAATTAATTTTTTTTTCAAAAAAACTACGGATTAGTATAACGAAAATATTATTACTCCTATTATTACATACTTATTTAATAAAATTCTTTATTGTTGAATTACAACGTAATCCAGTCTTTACAAAAAATTTTGGGGATCAGAGTATGGTTGTGCGTAAGTCATACTATGGTTGTGAGGATCATATCATGGTTGTACGTTAAACATACTATGTTTATCAGGATCATAATATGATTGTGGGGATCATTGTATGGTTGAATGTGAATAATAATATGGTTGTGGGGATCATAGTATGGTTGTGTGTGAATAATTCTATTGTTGTGAGGACCATAATATTGTTATGGGGATCATAGAATGGCTGTGTGTGAACCATACTATTGTTGTGATGATCATAATATTGTTGTACCACAACCATACAACCAACAATAGTATGGTGCTCTTCGAATATTGTAACCCCAGCCATACTTTTTATCTGCGTGAATCCGTCGTAAAACTGGACCAAATAGATAGGTTCGTATTGCCCCCACACAAAGGTCCGTTTCGATTTCGAAGTCTGTAGCTTCATACGTATTCTGCTTTTTTTTGTTTATTCATTTACGACTTTATAACAGTAGTATTTAAAATAAATAAATTACATAATTAAGTTGTCTGATTCTTAACACATTTCGCAAGCAACGTTATGAGCGACCAACACCCATGTCCTGTAATATTAAACAATATCGGTCCATGTTTTCGAATAGCCTTCGAAAACCTACTTTAGCGAGATTTTTTTACACGCATTTAAAGTTGGTGATTTTGGAACGCTTTCTAACAAGAAAAGATCATTTGTATGTATGGCAGCGCCATCTAGGTAAAAATAAATATCAAAAATAAATTCCACGACCCCAAAAATAGTAAGATACCACAACTTTCTAGGATAATAAAAATAAATAAGCATTATTTCATAAAATTTTTTAATGTTCTTTTCTAATTATACAGCTTTCCAAAATCACCAACTTCAAATGCGTATAAAAAAATATCTCGCACTGAACTAAAGAAAACCATTGAGAGTTTTGCTATGGATAATGTCAAATTTCATTTGCAATTGTTCTCATCCCATTCGCATTAAAAAAAAGGTCGGTTTTGTATCACTGTGTAATTTGAAATATTTGAGTGCTAGAGAATTTTTTAGGCAAAATTATTTGCAATTGGCTAAGACATATTAAAAATAATCACTGATTACGAACAAAAAATACGAGTATTATTAGAACTTTTAAGTTTAAGTAAGTAAAGAAATATTTTCGATGAAATGCCAATTTTTATTTCACACTAAGAAAAATTGCGAATGATCTGCCGTCAGTCGTTGGTAAAGACCAATATGTAACCTCCATCACCAGATACTCAAGCCAATACTGGTCAGTTGCGAAGAACGTATTTTACAGTATTCATTAAAGACAGTTTTTTCTTGAAGTCCTTTAATTGTCCTTTAAAAGATCGCCATAAAATCCCTTTTTCTGCAACATATCATGGATTCGGTTTATTTTATCAATGCTTTTTCAAAATTCCTCTTGACTATATACCAACTTAAAAATCTGTAAGGAATATGGACTCTGAAGATATCGCTTAAATTTACTGACCGACTCAAAATCCACAGCTGATTAAATTTTATGATTTCTGTCTCCCGTCTGTCTGCTGCCCTTCTTAACCCGCCGGCGGGTGAGAAAATCTCTGGGGACTGAAATTACTCATTGATAGTTCATGGGAAGTATAAACGACTCCCACATGTATTCCAAGGAAATTTTATCTAGAATCGTTTTAAAAAATCAAAGCGATCCGACCAATAGTTTAGTTTCTATTGAGATTTAAATGTGTTTAGTACGGGATCGTGTGAAAAGGTCCGCTTGTACTGAAATTTCAAGAAATCGTTAATTACTGCACTGTCTTTTAGCTTGTTTTATTGTTTGAACACATCACAAACGTGTTTCTTGAATTTTAGTTACTTTTTGGATTATTTTATCATTAAAGACAGTTTTTTCTTGAAGTCCTTTAAACGATCACCATTAAATCCCTTTTTCTGCAACATATCATGGATTCGGTTTATTTTATCAATGTTTTTTCAAAATTCCTCTTGACTGCATACCAACTTAAAAATCTGTAAGGAATATGGACATTAGAGTGTAGTGAAAACATGCGTAAACAATGAAATAAGGGCATGAAAAAATTTAAAAAAATTTTTCTCATTGTTCAAAAATTTCAAAAAGTAAAATAAGTCAAATCGTCCCTTCTTCAGAAAATTGACTGAACAATGAAATCCCCACCAAAGCTACAAATATAAGTCGATTATCTTCATATTTGCCTCAAATACTTTTGTTTGGGCACTGAACAAGCTCAAACTTTTAAATTTCGAATAAGTTAAGTCGTTAATTTTTAGGATTTTTCTAAAATCAACGCCAAAATAGCGATAATTTCCAAATTTCTAGGGAGTGGCGCGATCCCTAAAATTTTTTTTAAATTTTTTTCTTTATTTTTCCCCTCTTTAGGACCCCAGACTACATCTCTTTCCGAGGTTAACTTTTTTTTTTGAATTTCACTCCACCCTAATGGACATTCATGGATTTTGAAGATATCACCTTAATTTACTGAAGCAGAATGGAGATTTCGAAAAAAATCTCATTTGATTATTTAATGGGATACTGTGGCAAAGAGGATCATAAGTCATATCCAACTATTAATACTAAACCGCTATTATGTGGTTTCTTGTCTCCAAAAGTAAAATACTTTCCATTTCGTTAAGTCTCGCCAGCAGAGCATAAAAAACCTTAATTGATTAACCTTATTTTATTTGAAAAGTTCATTGATTTTTTATGTTAATTTATTGGTTTGTTTCGATTTTTTCCTTCTAAAAACCCCTGGTCACTTTGTCCGCTCATTCATTGTCGAAATGACGAATAAATCTTTATTTGTGCATGTGTCCCAATGGCTGGCGGTGTATGCATGCCTGATGTACATATGTGTGTATGGATGTGTCTATGTTGTGTTAACGCTCATTTCAAAGTGCGTGTCGCCCATACATAATCAGATCGGATCTGACGTTACAGCTCTGCCTCGTGGTGGCGGTGTACACTTCATTTCCAATCGAATCCACATGGATGTCGTTTGCGATTATGTGCGTTTTTTGGGTATTGAACGCAAACACGTTGTGCGATTTCTGCTTTGCTCTCGCAAACTAATTTGTAATCAATCAACAGCGATAAAACATTTTTTGTTTTTATTTCTGTGGGAATAAATTGTGTGTTTGTGTTTTCGACACCAAATCGTTGTTGATAAAATGAAATATGTTTTAGCTTTTGTTTTTCGAAACTTGCAGTTGAAGGATGCAGTGACTAAGATGTTGATAGTGTTATGGTCTTTTTTTTGACAGAATACAAGCAGACTGTTTTGCATTTTAATTTTTAAGGGTTTAAAAACCTTTTTTTGGAAAAACATGGTTAACTAGGTTCAGGGTTTAGTTCAAAACAAATTGATTGTAGAACAGCAATAAATAACTAGTTTAGTTCCGGACAAATATTTAATTGCCAGAAATTTAAGTGTTCCAAATGAATAAGTATTGCACCTCGTTTTTATAAGTTAGTTACAAGGCAAATGTTTGTAACTAACAAAAATATTTGAGCTAGACTTTAACTGACGATTGACTTAGAACCACTAGCTGATTCGATAAGAATATCTGTCCGACCCTCCGTCAGTCCGTCCATCTTCACGCAGAAAAAAAGTATGGTTGGGGTGACAATATTCGAAGAGGATCATACTATTGTTGGGTATATGGTTGTGACACAACAATATTATGATCCTCACAACAATAGTATGATTCACATATAACCATACTATGATACCCACAACCATAGTATGATTCACACATAACAATACTATGATCCCCACAACCATATTATGGTTCACACTCAACCATACTAAGATCTCCACAACAATACTATGATCCTCACAACAATAGTATGATTCACACTCAACCATACTATTATCTTCACAACCATTTTATGATCCTCACAATCATAGTATGTTTCTTACATCCATAGTATGATCCTTACAACTATAGTATGATTCACACGCAACCATACTATGATCCACACAACCATAGTGTGATTCACACTCAACCATACTATTATATCCACAACCATATTATGACCCTCACAACCATAGTATGTTTCTCATACAACCATAGTATGATCCTCACAACCATAGTATGATTCACACGCAACCATACTATGATCCCAACAACCATAGTATGATTCACACTCAACCATACTATGATCCCCAAAATTTTTTATTCGGATTGATTATTGTTGTTATTGAAAAATAGAGATTTTTATTAAGTATGTTATTTTAAATTGCATTACTATTAGTTCGTAGCCAGATTTGAGGCATTTCATTCATTATTAAATATTTCATTCATTCAATATATATTCCAACTGTCAAAAATACTTTTAGTTGCCAGCAGGGGTGAATGCTACTTTACCATCCGTAGACACCAAGTAACGAATGTGATTAAACCATGATCAATAGCTATATACTTGAGTGCAGGCAGATTTTTTATAAACGAGAACCAGTCGGTAGTAGAGTATTTCACTGAACAAAGCAAACACAATAAAAATCCCTCGAACTACCTTCCGATTGTTGTTTTAATGGACAGCAACCATTCACTGTATCGCGTGTATGAGTTTTTTTTGTTTATCAAAAAAAACATACGCACACACATACATGTATGCTCTATAAAACCTGTTATGTTCAAAGTCGCAACCATACTGTATGATTGCCGTAATCAAATTATTGTTAACGTAAATTTTTAACAACAATACTTTTGTTGCACCAACCATGTTTATATGGTTGCTACAACCATATTTTCATTTCTAAATTTGGTAATAATACTATTGTTACATTTTAACAACAGCAATATTGTCGCAATCATATTATTGTCAAAATGAAATTCAAAAAAGAATACTATGGTTGCGACAAACATGCTTTTATTGTAGAGAACATATTATTGTTGCGGTGACCATAGTGTAACAATATCTTCTCTCTGTGTGTAAAGCTTGTCGGACAACAATTTCGGCCTGTAGTAGATTACAGGTCGAAATTGTTGTACAATTTTGCAGAAGTAAGTTTAACAGACCAAGGAAGGATGCTATTGCAATCAGTGCTGCCACTGGCAAAATTATTTTCCAACCTAAGTTCTTTAAAAATCCTACCAAATTGAGTCACAATCTACCAAAATTTAACAAATCGTTTACCCTGCACCGTAGTGTATTAGAAGTAAGTTTCGTGGCAAATATTTGTATTCCAGACATATTTTAATTCGATCATCCTTAAAGTATACTGACCGACTTAAAATCCACAGCTGATTAAATTTTATGATTTCTGTCTCTCCGTCTGTCTGCTGCGCTTCTTAACCCGCCGGCTGGTGAGAAAATCCCTGGGGACTTAAATTACTCCTTGATGGTCCATGGGAAGTGTACCCGACTCCCACATGTATTCCAAGGAAATTTTATCTAGAATCGTTTTAAAAAATCAAAGCGATCCGACCAATAGTTTAGTTTCTATTGAGATTTAAATGTGTTTAGTACGGGAACGTGTAAAAAGGTCCGCTTGTACTGAAATTTCAAGAAATCGTTAATAACTGCACTGTCTTATAGCTTGTTTTATTGTTTGAACACATCACAAACGTGTTTCTTGAATTTTAGTTACTTTTTGGATTATTTTATTGTGCCTTTCCTTGAAACATAATAAACTTTCCGTCCCTTTTTGAATTTTTGTTAACGTCCCTTTTGAGTTGTTTGAATTTACCATTATTTGTACGCATACTCTTACCTACAGATGTACAAGCTAGAAGCCAGGTAGACGTAGAAAAGGGTATAAAAGCGGCTGTAGTTTCGTAAACCAAATCAGTGAAAGTTGAGACAGTGAACATCGAGTGCGAAATTTTATCTTGAATTTTATAAAGAGAAATAAAAGTTCAATACAATGGCAGAGGAAAATTTAGACATTGCTGATATTGTGGTACGTCGTAGTACACGCTATCAGAAAATGAGTGAGGATAAAAGACGTGCAGTGGATGATAGTTTTGCAGACTTCATGAGTGCGGAGATGAGTGATGACGATGAAGGTGCTATTCCTGCATTTAGTCTTGAAGGTGCGGATTGCACATATCAAGCAAATTTTCATGTTGATGACCATATATATACATCAATGAAGATATTAGTGATGACGACGATGATGAAGAGGAAGAATCTGATGCTCAGCAAACAAGTGACAATTACTTCATTTCCAAAGATGGCACCAAATGGTCTAAAAATGCACCATTGACTTCCCGTACTCGTGCTCATAACGTGGTCGACTACACAAGGAGGAATCCGGGACCAGTAGGAACCACATATGATCCCTTTACCATATTCCGCTCGCTCATCGCCGAAGACATGGCGTACATCATAATACGCGAATCAAATCGCAAAGGCAGGGAAGTGAACGCTGCATGGAATTTGGCAAATCCAACTAACACAAAGGAATGGAAACCAATCACTTTAAAAGAGTTCGATGCTTTTTTGGCTATTATTTTGAATGCTGGGCTCACTAAATCGAATAGTGAACCTCTTGAAGAGTTATGGGGCACAACGCGCTGTCCAATATATAAAGCTGTATTATCATTAGATCGTATGAAGTGCATAAAATAATGCCTTAGATTCGACAATGGAAATACGCTACAGCAGCGACTAATCAACAGCAAAACTGCGGCTATTGATGATATTTGGCAAATTTTGCAGTCTAACTTGGCAGCAGCTTACACTCCGCATGATGCAGTGACCGTTGATGAGCAGTGGACAGAGGTCGCACCGCTTCACACAATACATTCCATCGAAGCCTGCTAAGTACGGTATAAAGATATGGTGGTTGTGCGACTTAAAATCATTTTATCTTGTCAAAGGAATGATTTACTCTGGGAAATTGCCTGACCAGGCACGAGAGGTGTATCAAGGGCAGAATGTTGTACTTCAACTTTCGGAGAGATATTTGAATACAGGCCGCACAATTTATGCGGACAATTTTTTCACAACTTTGGATTTGGCGCATACTTTGATCAGAAAGAAAACCGCATATGTTGGAACAGTGCGCTCGAATATGACATGGATGCCTCGAAAATTCCAGAAAAATCATACGCGTCCTGTCAACAGCACATTGTTCAGGTTCAACGAAGGTGATATAGCACTATGTTCATATGTGGCCAAGAAGAACAAAGCGGTAATTTTGCTGTCGACACAACATTATACTTGCGGTGTGGACATGCAAACTGAGAAGAAGAGGCCGGTTGCTATACATGCAAGCGCTCAACAAACCGCTGGCCATTGGCCATGTTTTTAAATATGGTGGACATTGCTGCATTAGCTGCAATTATTTCATACAACGAGATGAAGCCAATAAAAAGAAGTGACAAACGACAGTCATTCCTACTGATGCTGACAAAACAATTGGCACTACCAAACATAAAGGAACGAGCGCTGAACAACCGCATATCCAAGGATACGGAATGGAAGCATTTAATGTAAAGGTAAGAAAAAACAATTATAATGTTCAAAAGCAGAATAACTACATAATTTTGTTCTTTTTAGATATAATCAAGACCGGCAGCGGAAAACAAGGGCCTATTGCCATTCCTGTAACAATCCAGTTTGTGCAGCATTCAACACTTATGCATCGATGCTACACCTGCACAGAAAATATGTTGGACGAGGGACAATCTACACAACAATAGTTTTTTTAGGCTTTTTTCATATAAAACTCATAAAAAATTAATAATGTTATATATAAAAAAAAATTTCTAACATTCATTATACATGTATAATTAGTAAATAATAATAAACCTAAACAAAAAAAATGTAAAAAAATGCGTTTTCATATAAAATTCCATACAAATAGAAATAGGTCCCTGTGGACCTTGTACTTCGTATAAGGGCAACGGATGACTCAACCGTCGGAGGGTAAAGTTTGTAATCAAAATAAAGATTAAAATTGTGGCCAGACCTTTATAAAATAGGGCAGAAGTTATAATTTGGAACAGAGGCGGAATCTATTGTCATTGAAAAAACGGTTTACGGGTATGTTCAACCGATTTTATAGCTTTAAATTAACATCCAATATCTATTAAGTTTTAAACAATTCAATATGATCGACAAGTTCGTTGTAGACTCTACAGCGTCACATACTCGTACATACACAAATTCCTTGGTTCATCTGGACGGAACGACACTGTTAGTAGCTGTCTTACTTATAAAAAGGCTAATGTCTTGAATCAAATGGTATTGCGCAGCTCTTAAGTACTAATGGTACCAAACATAATTTGTTTACTATTTTAAGGACTCGGAGAATCGAAACCCTAGCTGCTTCAAGCAAGGGCGTATGAATAACAAAAACCAAAAATAATTGCTTTAAGAATATCACAAAAATGTTTTTATCTATTCAAGATTGAACTAATTTGTAAATTTGGTCTGGACCCCGAAATCCTATGGCCTAACCATATTGTTTATGTTGTATATTCCGCTAAACCTACCAAAATATAAATTAAGATACCATCCTACCATACTGGAAAAACCATACCAAATTTAGTATGAAAAGTAGAAAAAAAGTTCTTTTAGCTCCAGTTACCGCATATTTCATCCAATCTAAATGAAATTTGGCATACGTTAGTTTTTAGAACCAAGGACGGACGCTTTTGAAATTGGAAAAAAAATCGGTTCAGATTTAGATATATAAGTAGCTCACACATATATGTATGTTCATTCGATTTTGTGTCTTTACCTGTAGAAGCTACATATTGCGTCCTAACTTTATCAAATTTAACACGAGTTAGATGTTTAGGCCAAAGAAGAACGTTATTGCATCTAAAGAAAATCTGTTCAGATTTAGATATAGCTATCACACACATAGATTCATCCGATTTTGTGTCTTTAGCGCTAGATGCTACTTACTGCATCCAATCTTGATGAAATTTGTTACACGTTAGTTAAAAATTAAAAATATAAAGATAATTCTCTGAAAACTTTTTGTTTTATTTACAACTAACATCGTGGGTTTTAGTTGGTTTTGTGGTCTATACGAGGGCTGCTATACATAATTCTGGCCTAATAATGATAATGCGAATATTTCTCATCAAAAATGGTTGTATTGTTTTTCAAAGTATTCTTCAGCAATTGGTTTGAGCGCATGCAAAAGTGTATAAATCACACTTTTGCATGCGCTCAAACCAATTGTCGAAGCACTTTTTCCACTCCGATTGAGACCCCTCCAAAACATTTTTTTGTTGAACGCTTCAACAGCATCTTCTGGCGACAAAAATCGTCTTCGAAAACCCACACGGTCGATTGCTGTTTTGTTTCGGGATTATACGTATAGATTCATGATTCGTCACCTGTGACGAACTTATAAACGTCTTTTAAAGCACCGCAATCGTATTTTTTTCAAAATTTCTTTGCACCAATCGACACGAGCCTTTTTTTTTAGAGCGATTGTCAAATTGTGCGGGATCCAACGAGCACAAACCTTTTTTAAGGCCAGGTGACTGTATGCTGGTGGAAAAAATGCCCAAGGATGCCTCTAGCTCACGGTATGTCACATGACAATCTTGCAGTATCAGTTCACGCACAGCATCAATGTTATCTGGCACAACGGCCGTTTTTGGACGACCTTCATAATTTTCGTCTTTGAGCGAGCGTCGGCTACGATTAAATTCATTAAACCATTTTTTCACAGTGATATAGGATGGTGATAATCCACGTCGAAAGTTGAGAAAAATGATCGCACGAAAATGTTCACTACTTAATTCCATTTTGTTGCCAAATTGATTTTTTCAAGTCACTGTAAACAACACAAATGATGGTCGTACGTCAAAACGTTCTGAGTACGTTGAAAGGTACGGCCAACTCACACGATTTAGGCGGCCAACTCACCGGTCAAAAACGTAAAATTAGCTGCTCTTCGAAAATACCTCTCAATAGATCCTTAGTTTGAGCAACTGTATGGCAAGTGGCATCGTCCTGTTGAAACTACATGTCCTCAATATAACGGGCTTAATTTAAAGGTAGCAAAAAGTGCGATACCATTGCGCGATTCACGGTTACGTTCCTGCCATCATTATTTTTATGACCAATAATTCTACCAATCCATAAACCGCACCAAACCGTTGGTTGCTTTTCCGCGGTGTAAGTTTTTTAATGATGAAATGGCAAACAATACTGAAAAAAATAAAAAATAAAGTTTAACACAAATCACACATAATCTGTAAAAAAAGAACTTTTAAAAAAAAATTCCTCCAGATTGATCACCCGTTATATGTACTTAGTAGGGACATAAATGCTGTAAAATAAAAAATAACTGAATGTTTTTGGACCTAATATTTTATTATCAGCGTGCTTCACCAAAAGACGTTTGCATCAGATTTGCAATCCTATTTTTTTTAAAGCTGCAGTCAATAAATTTCCGGCACCTCGTATGAAAGCCCCAAGTCCCAAGTCTTTTTTAATGATTCGAATCATGGACTTTTGCGTGATATTCATCTCACGGGCCACGATTTTCTGTTTTCGGAGCGGATTTCTGTGAATTCTTGATTTAACGGCATTGATGACATGCGGTGTTCAAACAGAGCGTGGCCGGCCCTACCGGTGGCGGTCTTTTACATCTCCAGTCTCCCCAAACAGTTTTATGCATCGGTAGACGAACAGGCGGCTAATCCCTAGTGGCCGAAGCATTTTGAAAATATCGTGTTTTTCCTTTCACACTTGAAAAGCGCTATTACAGCGATACGGTTCTCGTTATCTGACCACTCCATGATGAAAGTTGAAACAATATTAAAATCCCTTTACAGACTAACGCTATTGAGGATAGCCCATATGACATTAACGGGGTATGTTCAGTTCTACTATTGAAATGGGTGTGTTCAATGTTGTAACAGTATTTATGTCCCAACTAAGTATTGGATATGCTTCTGTCAATCTTTGTGAAAATAACTTAACCAACTGAAAATTTCTTGTTTGTTTTGTCAATCCATGTCCCTAAGCAGTTTCAAAATTAGCTCATTTTTTACTGCTTTTAAGGGTTTTCGTATGTAAGTTTTTCTATACCAAACTTTTGACTAACCGAGGCACTTTAAAATGAAACCCAAAAATTCATAATCTCATGCCGTAAAGCAAACAAAAACTCTACACCCAGCGAAAACTGATTATGAATGTCTTCCAGACGTGTAAAATTTCCATAAGAACAAGTGAAAATCTCTGAAAAGGAAACTTTTCATGTGAGTGCAGTAACTTGGTTTTGGGTTTTGCTAAACATAAAATCTGGAAGGAAGAGCAACAAGGATAATAGCAATGTTAGATGTGGTTTTTACACTTTACACATCATAATTTGCATATTTGTGGGAAGGGATCCAAAGGAGTTTAGAGTTTTCCTTTTTTTTAATAATATAATTTTTCTTTGTCTGAGCTTGGAAAGATTTCGCTTGAGAAGATTTTGTTTAATGTGATGAGTTTTAAAGAGACGCCACTAGCAGATAAGCGACAGACAATTCGAATTAAACAACGTTGCTCTATCATTCAAATTTTTAAAACTCTCATATGTATCTTTAGATTTTTTTTTACTCTAAGTGGTGAGGGGGCAATTATAACCTCAGGCGTTTATATGAGTTCATGCAATTGATTCACGTTTTTCGCAAAGACAAAACGTTAGAAAACTGAAAAAGGGGAATAGCAAACAACAAAAAAGTCTAAAAAAAATCCAATAACGCTACATACGTACATAGAAAACGTATTTGTTTTTATGAAGATTAAAACTCTTAAACAGTCATTGACACGACCAACCAACACGACCGTACCAAACCGTCCCCTTGCGACCCGCCCGCCAGTCATAGTCGGCCTGACACAGATAGCACAAAGTACCAAAATTGAAATAGACACTGCTGATACAGATTCAGAGATACTCAAGTGGATACCACACCAAGCAGCCGCACTAAATATGCGATACAGAGACAGCCAGCCAGCGATGCGGATACGCAGTTACAGTTGCCGACAATTACCAATGGCAACGGCACACTTAACACTGCCACCATCAGTGCCTAGACACAGTCAAAGCCAAAACCAACGCCACAAGTCATTCATTCGTTTATGCCATACCATGCCCGTTCAATTCATTGATGTCAGCCAAGAAAACCAAAACAAAAAAATACTTTTACCCGCATTTGACTACAGGTTAACCCATCACTCTGTACCATTTGCTCGCTCTTACGGTTGGCATCACACAGTGACCTGACATGCCTGGCGGTATTGTCCGCTGCACTCAATTGACGCTCTTAATCTAGCCGGGATTTGTGCTGGTTTTCAGTTTTTGCAGCTTTATTGAATTGACAGCACGTTCATAAATTAATCGATCGATGGCAAGAGTCAGTGAGGCAAATAAACTGCGGGCAAAAGATACTTTCGGTTATAAATGAATTTAGTGTCAGCAAAGTTTAAGTGTTTCTTGAAAGAAATAAAATGAAACTTGTATTGTTAACTTTTTTGAACTCGTACATAAAAAAGTCGATGCTCTAATTGTTTATAAGTATGAGTTGCGATATTGTACTTTTACATCAAAATGAGATCACTGATCTGCCATATATGACTCACTTGCGAAAAATCACTTAATTTTATTTCGTCATATTTGGCTAGAATGCTGTTAATCCCATTTTCGGATTTGGTTTTAATTGGATAATCATATTTTTATACCCTGCACCACTTTGTGGAACAGGGTATTATCAGTTTGTTTTTTGGCAAATGATTGTAACTACCAAAAAAAAATGATCTAGACCCATCTTTAAGTATACCGATCGAAGCATAATCACCTACTGATTTCATAAACCCATGTCTGTCTGTCCGTCCATCTATAGCTGTAATTGTAATTAAATTGTCAAACTACTGGTCGCAATTGTTGTCCGATTTTCCTTAATTCCTGCAAAAGTACGTTTTTTAGACCAGGGACGAACGGTATTGAAAATGAAGACAATCAGTTCAGATTTACATATGTGACAGCGCATAGAGAAATGGACCTAAGGGTAAAAAAAAATCAATTTTCATTTTTTTAATGTGGACAACATCTGAGCATCGAATGAGACCGATCCCATGCCCCAAAAGTGTTCCCTCCCAGAGATATGCGCGTTTTATGAAAGTGAAGTCGACGATTCTAAGCGCAAATAGAAAAGGACCTAATCTTTAAAATGGCACTCCTGAACAAAACTTTTCATCAACTTTTCACTTTTTTTTTGTTGTGGACAACATCTGAGCATCGAAAAAGACCGATCCCATGCCCCAAAAGTGTTCCCTCCCAGGGATATGCGCGTTTTATGAAAGTGAAGTCGACGATTCTAAGCTCAAATAGAAAGGGACCTAATCTTTAAAATGGCTCTCCTGCACAAAAGTGGTTTTTAACCTTAGGTCCCTTTTTATTTTATGTCCTTAGCTCTAGACGCCACATATTACAGCCAATCTTACTGAAATTTTCCACTTGTTTTTTTTTGGATCATGGAAGGACGCCGTTAAAATTGAAGAAAATCAATTAACATTTAGATATAGCACCCATACGTTTATGTATATATGTTCATCCGATTTCATGTCTTTAGCTATAGAAGCCACATATTACTTTACATCCAATATTAATGAAATTTGGCACATGTTAGTTCTTTCAACCAGGGAAGAACGTTATTAAAATTGAAAACAAACGGATCAGATTTAAATGTACACGCAGAGAAAAAACATGGTTACTACCTGGTCACGGCAATAAAATTATGTTCTCCGCAACAAAAGTATGTTCGTCGCAACCATAGTATTGTTAACTGAATTTAGTTTTGACAATGGTATAATTGCTGCAACATTCATATTATAGAAATGTAACAATAGTATTATTGCCAAATTTAAAAATTAAAATATGGTTATAGCAGCAATATAAATATGGTTGGTGCGACAAAAGTATTGTGTTTAGCGTTTTATGTTAACAATAATATGATTACGGAAATCATACTGTATGATTGTAACTTTTCTTCATTTAAATAAGCGTTTAAGAACAAATGTTATTGGTACGGATCTAATGCAGTAATATTACTTTTTTTATCGAAATTAAAATTTTTTAAACATGCTACTTTGGCTTTGTTTAACTGATTTTTTTTTAATAAAAACGTTTACGTTGAGGATTTAAACTTATTTTTTCTACTGTGAAATAAATCACTCCTATTATTTTGAATTTAATGTTTTTTTTTTTAAATAATTTTCTAATTCAAATCTATTGTCGACAACTTAAACAAATTATAATAAATTATAGTGGAGATCATAGTATAATTGTGTGTGATCATACTATGGTTGTAGGGATCATAACATAGTTGCGTGTGAATCATACTATGGTTGTGAGGATCATACTATGGTTGTGGATATCATAGTATGGTTGAGTGTGAGTCATACTATGGTTGTGGGGATCATAGTATGGTTATTTGTGAATCATACTATTGTTGAGAGGATCATAGTATGGTTGTATTTGAATCATAATATTGTTGTGAGGATCATAATATTGTTGTACCACAACCATATACCCAACAATAGTATTATCCTCTTGGAATATTGTCACCACAACCATACTTTTTTTCTACGTGTAGCTTCCACATATATGTTTTTCAGACTTTTCTCCTTTTTTTAATTTTAATAAAAATTTACCACAAGTTTAGACATAGGGAGGACGTTATGGAAATTAAAGAAAATCGGTTTAGGTTTAGAAATAGCTCCCACATATAAAGTATGTTCATCCGATTTATCAGTTTTGCCTTTAGAAGCCACATCTTACATTCAAATAATTAAGCACGAGGACGTTTTTTGTGCCAAGGAAAATGCTACTGAAATTGAAGAATTTGGATATTTCTCCATATACTCGTATAATAGACTTCGAGTCTTTTGCAATCCAAAACAAAAACTTTTCTTGACACCTGTCTCTGTTCAATTTTTAATAATCAGCTTCAAAAATTGTTTGGTTAAAGTTCTACGAGTAAAAAAGATTTGAATTCAAGGATAGAAATATGATGAAATTAAATTTTTTCCTGCGCTGTCTAATTCATTCGATTTTATGTTTTTAGCTCTAGAAGCCTCATATTATATCCCATCTTGATGAAATTTGGCACAAATAAGTTCCCATCCAAGGATGGACGATGTTGAATATGTGACAGCGCATAGAGAAATGGACCTAAGGGTAAACAAACCAATTTTCACTTTTTTTGATGTGGACAACATCTGAGAATCGAATGAGACCGATCCCATGCCCCAAAAGTGTTCCCTCCCAGAGATATGCGCGTTTTATGAAAGTGATGGTACACCAAAGATACACGTATTTAAATCTTTAAAATGGCTCTCCTGAACAAAACTGGTTTTTACCCTTAGGTCCCTTTCTATTTTGCGCGTCACATATGTTTATCCGATTTAATGTTTTTAGCTTTAGAAGCCAAAAATTACAATGCTCATAGGCTCCATCTTGCTGAAACCATATGTTAAGATTATTCTCAACTTGCGAAGGACAACAAATTTGCAATCATAGTATAAGTATATAAATAGTAAACAATACAGGGTGTCCGTCGGTAAGGTATGCTACTTTATTTGTTTTTTTTTTTATTTTTGATTAAATGAAAGAGCATGAAATGTTTTATTTAATGTCGGCAATTATATATGGAATACAATAAATGTTCGCCTCTGTTAGGCACATAAATGCGAGCCCTTTTGAGCAAATTTTTTTAGTTCATTCTCACACATTTCATGCGGTATTTCATTAATTTCTGTAGAAAATGAACCTGTTATAATTCTACTTGTTTATTTTAATCACTAACGTTTTGGTTTAATGTGTCAAACAGAAAATATGTACATAATTTTCAATAAAATATTTTCTGTACTTCCTAAAGTAACTTGAAATAGACTAGTCGTTTTATTCTACCACTTCCACCTTTTTCATCAGGTTATGGGCCTTTTGTCCTGTTTTTGGTAGAATTTGTAAAATTTCGTGGTCTAAGTGAAATAAATTAAGAATTTTCAAGAAGTTTTTTTTTTGCAATATTGTGCTGAAAAAATTTTGATGTATGGCGACGACGTGCAAAATCCTGTTGGATAATAAAGACATGTTGGAAGGTTGTGGAAAACGGTGTATCTGGCGTAGGAGACAATGGCGCAAACGAACTTGCTCTGGCCGAGATCACGATGAGGTTTGAACCGAACAATTTCGCACATATTGCTACAGCAACAACTGCAAAGGAAGCCTGGGGTTCGTTAATACATGCATATGAAGATACAGGATTAACAGGAAAAGTGGAGTTGTTAAAACAACTTGTGCAGCCGATGCTTGGTGATTTCGATGCAAAAATACTTGAATACAATGGTTTTGACGGCCATTAAGGTAAAAAACTCAGGTCTCAACATTGATGATGAGCTCACTGCTTCGCTTATGTTAGCCGGTCTTTCGGATGAATTTCAAGCGTTGGTAATGGCGGTGGAAAACTCAAAAACAAAACTAACGGTCGACGCTGTTAAGAATTTGCTGCTGCAAGATGCAAAGTTTGATGGGAAAATATTAAAAATGCGCTGGTATCAAAAAAGAAATATAAAACAGTAAATTCAAGTGTCATTCGTGTCATGAAATTGGCCATTTCAGTAAAAATTGTCCCAAGAGAAATAGCAAGCCTAACTTTAATTCTAAAAAGGTATCAAGAGACAATGGCGATGTTTTGTATGCTTCTTTAATGACAAGTTAAATCAATTCGGTCGATTGGTACGTGGATTCGGGCGCGACGTCTCATATGACTAATAATGAGAACTTCCTTTATAACAAATATGACAAGGAAATTGTAGTGGATTATAAAAATAAACTGTGATAATTAACAGAAGTGAACACAGCGTGGTTGTTAAAAATGTGGAATACGTCCCAAATTTGAGTTCTAATTTAATTTCGGTTCGACAGTTGACACGAAATGGCAACCAAGTAATTTTTGAAGAAAACGAATGTAAAATTTACAACAATAAAGAAAAATTGATTGGAAAGCATTTGCCAAAAATAACTTATATAGTTTAAATTGTAAAATAGCAATTCCAAAAGAATCTGTGTTTCTTGTGAAAGAAAATTCGAGTTTGTGGCATCGTAGACTAGGACACATCAGTGATGACAATTTAAAAAATGTAAAAAGTTCTTGCTACGGTATAAACTGTGAAGTGAAGTGCAATGAACAATGTAAAATTTTCATCGAAGGTAAACAAACGAGAAAGTCCTTTAAAGACTTTGGCAATAGAGCATCAAGTTAACTAGAGTTAATACATTCGGATGTAGTTGGACCTTTCAAAGTACAATCGTTTTCGGGAAATTGTTATATATTAACTTTTGTTGATGATTACTCAAGAAAAATATTTGTTATTCCCATTAAGCGCAAGTCGGACGTTCATACAAAATCTGCAGAACTCAAAAACAAAGTTAAAAATAAGTGTTCGCGAAGAATTAAAATATTACGCACCGACAATGGTACCGAATATGTGAACAATCGTTTTTCGGATTTTTTTAAGAGACATGGCATATCTCATCAAAGAACTTGTCCATATACCCCCCGAACAAAATGGGGTTTACAGAACGTATACATAGGACTGTCGTGGAAAGAATTATATAACGTTGGATTTTTCAAGAGAGAGGCAGAAAAATGTGCGACATAAACACAATTTAAATATCATTCGGCTCTGTTGTATCGAAGTTTTTGATCTCTTTGTGTTACACGACGTTCAAAATTAAGTTACTGGAAGTTGCAACGATTGCGACTGTCTTATCCCTTCTACTCCTTTTCCTTTCTTCCTCCGCTCTGAACGTTTGTAATTGTGAGAAAGATCATAAGACAATTTATTTCGCTCTTTTAAAAAACCACCACCAAAAGCAAATGCTAGCTGTACAATCTTCATAGCGCAATACGAGTATCATCCCGTATAAGTAATTTGATTTGTAGCCGATGTAATCGTTGCCAAAGACTGCTGAAGAAAAACCATGGCGGGTTTAGAAACAGCTGTACAGTCTCTGCCGGGCAACCGTAGCCAATACATTTCACCAATTTTTTAGTTGATTCCAAAAAAGAAAGAACAAAAAGGTCTCAAACCAGAAAAAAATTGTTCAAGTCATAATAATGAAAAAAGACCGAATGAATGTATACAAAACAGAAACATAATTAGTAGATTAATCTAATATTGAAAATTGCAGCAGCAACTATATTTCTGGTTAAAAGAGGTAACCAATAATTAGTCAACTTAACAATAAAAATGATTTCTATAACGATCTTCATAGTTAATAATATTAACAATTTCATTGTTAAATTGAACATAAATTAACTATGAAATTTTATTATTAAAAATTTTCATGGTCAAAAGCAATGCATTGTTAAACAACAATAATTATTTTAATATTAACAAATTTAACGGTTAAATAGAATTGTAACAGTAACTATTTTTCTGGCTAAAAGAGGTAACCAATAGTTAGTTAACTTAACAATAAAAAAGATTTCTATAACGATTTTCGTAGTTAATAATATTAAGAATTTCATTTTTAAATTGAACATAAATTAACTATGAAATTTTAATATTAAAAATTTTCATGGTCAAAAGCAATGTATTGTTAAAAACTAATAATTATTTTAATAATAACAATTTTAATGGTTCAAAAACAATGCATTGTTATAACAAGAATAATTATTTTAAAATTAACAATTTTCATGGTTAAAAAATAGAATAGGTAAATTAACTATTATTATGGTGAAATACCATTCAACAACAATATGTTCAAATTACCCTACATATAACATAGACTCCAAATCATGTTTATTTATGGTTAAGGTAACCTTTTATAAGGTTATTTTTCCTCTCATTGCAGACTTTGTACACTGCAGATCAAATTTGTTTTTTGCCTAAACAGTCCGTATGTAAAATGGACTTCCGGCAAATGTTTTTCCCACTGTTTACTACATCTAGGGATCCAAGGCAAGTGTCTCGCCCCATGCAATATATATACATAGTAGGGACATAAATACTGTTACAACATTGAACATACCCATTTCAATAGTAGAACCGAACATACCCCGTTAATGTCATATGGGTTTTGAAAGCCAACCTCAATAGCGTTAGTCTGTAAAGGGATTTTAAAATTGTTTTAACTTTCATCATGTAGTAGTCAGATAATGAGAACCGTATCGCTGTAATAGCGCTTTTCAAGTGTGAAATGAAAAACACGATATTTTCAAAACGCTCTGGCCACTAGGGATTAGCCGCATGTTCGTCTACCGGTGCATAAAACTGCTTGAGGAGACTGGAGATGTACAAGAAAGCCACCGGTCGGGCCGCCCACGCTCTGTTCGAACACCGCATGTCATCAAAGCCGTTTAATCAGGAATTCACAGAAATCCGCTCCAAAAACAGAAAATCATGGCCCGTGAGATGAATAACAAGCAAAAGTCCATGAGTTGGGACTTGGGGCTTTTAAACGACGTACGGGACATTTATTGACTGCAGCTTTAAAAAAATAGGATTGAAAAATGCAAACGGAAAAATTTTGTTCACCGATGAAAAAATGTTTACCGTTCTGGAAATATTTAACAAGCAAAATGATAGAGTGTATGCGGGGTCATCTAAGGAAGCATCTGAACTGATCCCAAGGTTGGAAAAGGGTCATCACCCAGCTTCAGTCATGGTTTGGTGGGTTGTCTCTTACAATGGGGTCACTGACCTGCATTTCTGCGAACAAGGAGTCAAACATCGGCCAAAGTTTGCCAAGAAACCGTTTTGGAAGCTGTTGTGAAGCCTTTTAACAATTCCCTGTTCCAAAACCAGCCATGGACTTTCCAGCAGGATTCTGCGCCGGTCCATGAGGCTAAAACGTCCCAGGCCTGGCTTCGAAACAATTTGCCAGCGTTCATTTCCTCTGAAGAATGGCTCTCAGGCAGTACAGATTTGAACCCTTTGGATTACAAATTGTGGACGGTTGTAGAGGACAAGGTTTGTCATAAAAGATACCCCAATATTGGATCTCGCAAGATTGCTTTGGTTCGAGCTGTGGCAAATTTTCCAATGGACGAGGTTCGTGCAGCTATTGACGATTGCTCGGTGCGACTTAAGACGTGTGTAAAGGCAAAAGGACATTTCGAATAAGTAGATTCTTTTGAGATACAATATACATCAATTAATATATATTAAAAAATATTTGGTCCAAAAACATCAGTACATTTTACTTTACAGCATAAAACGTGTATAACAGCAATTATGTCCCTACTAAGTATAACGTAGACGCCAAATCATGTTTATTTATGGTTAAGTTAACCTTATATAAGATTATTTTTTCTCAGTGCAGACTTTGTACACTGCAGATCAAATTCGTCCGTATGTGAAATCGACTTCCGGCAAATGTTTTTCCCACTGTTTACTACATTTAGGGTCACAAGACAAGTGTCAATAAACATTACTCCCCTTTTTCCCCTTCGCACCCTCACGTCCTACCCACCAATGCAATATATATACAGGCATCCCCTGAGTGTTAGTAATAAAAAAAATGTCTGCTCGTCACTGGTTTCGTAATTGTAAGTTTTTATTAAATTCTTCTATTCGACTTTGCAATCATTCGAATACCTACATGCCTACGCCTTAAGTATTCAAATCTAGGTTAAGCCATCGTCATCAACGATTACTAAACCCATGTTTTAAGATGTGGTTCATTATGACATTCTTTCATGACTGAACACACCCCATTATCACTGTGTTAATGAGTTCTAAATTGCTTTTCAATATTACTTCTCACGCACTTGAATCTGTTCATGTTACCAATATTTTTTTTATTTTTGTTTTTAATACTAAAGTATTTCTTTGTTAATTACTGCCATTAACATTTATCCGTCAGTTATAAATTTTGACTGCCTTTTTTGTTAATCACTTGACAGAGCAGCAACATTACTAACGTGATATACTTATAATTAAAATGAATATAAAAAATTAAAAAAACGACAATAATGACGTGAAAATTACCATATTCGTAGGCGGTCATTAACATATTAACAGATATTTTTTGTAATGTCTACGATACATATTGTGTAATTATAAATGTAGTTATTGTGGAGTATGGGAAGGATAAAATATGTAGCTGGAACATCATTTAGCTTAAGTACATATATTGGAAATTACAGGGTGAAGTGCGGTATTTTGATTTTATGCACTGCAGGCTGTGGCTGCACTATTGGTCGAAGAGAGTGGGAAGTGTGCGTGGCTTATAGTGGCTGACCGGAGACGTGTCATTTTGTGTTGAAGCGTATTTTTGAAATGCGCACTCTATCATTGCAGTGCAGCATGCTTTGAGTTTACGATTCGCGTTTCCCACACGTGGGTGTGTAAAAAACAAACTATACGACTGCAGTGAAACAAACCTCAGAGAACTTCACCAGAGACCTCTGCAATCGGACCACGTCACTGTGTGGTGCGCCATATCACGAGTAGGCATCATTGGCCCTTACTTTTCCCCGGATAACCGTCTTGCCGTAACTATGAACTCCGAATGGTACTCGACTATGACACAGGATTTTTTCAGCCGGCTTTTGAGGCAAGGCTATTAGAGCATACATGGTTCCAACAGGATGGTGGCACTGTACACACAGCGAGGGTTACCATGAATTGTTTGAAGCAAAAGTTTCCTGGACGGCTTATATCTTTGAGGGGTGATGTAAAGTGGCCCGCACGCTCACCAGACTTAGCCTAATGCGATTTTTTCCTTTGGCGTTACCTGAAGTCGAAGGTGTATATCAACCGTCCCAACACCTTGGAAGACCTAATGAACAATATGAAATTGTCTGAATACCAGTCGACATGCTTGTTAGAGTTCATGAAAACTTCAGAAAATGTATGCAGCAGTGTGTGGTTAGCGAAGGTCTACATTTGCCAGATACACTAGTTAAAACTATGTACTTTAAAAATTCCCTTGCTGTTCAATATAATTAAAATATAAAACGTATTTTTCTAAGGTTCATAATTTTTTTATTTCATTCCCAAATAAGCAAAATTTTGCGCTCCACCCTGTATAACAATAGATATTTGAAAGCAGTAAGCAAGTTCAATCGGTTCATCCAATTTACATATCACTCGTATATGGATTTAAATTTTTTTGTTATTTCGTCCTCCCTTGCCTGTGGGGCTCAGATTTGGTTGAAATATACTAAAGGGTCGTTTGTGTGAATGGTACTAGAAGGGGCGTGGCGTCCACTTTCTCTTATGCTTTTACAAAGATGAAATACGCATATAACAGAAAACAAAATTTAAGCGAAACTCATGGATTAGGAATTAATTTATGTGGGTTTCAGGTTATGCTCGGATACTGTACCTTGCGTGAAAGGTACTCGTACAAGTAGGGACGTGGGTAAGGCTTACAATTTTAACTTATAACTAACTAACTTATAATCGATTACACCTCAAGAAGCTTTCAGCCCATGCGTATACGTATTTGGTAAACTTGTATAACTTTTGCATAGAAAACTCATATTTTCCAAAGGCGTTTAAAAAAGCTAAGGTAATACCAATTTGTAAAAACGGTAAGGACCCACAACAACCTTCAAGCTATCGCCCAATTAGTTGTTGAATTCCATAGACAAAGTCTTTGAGAAATTAATTTTAAATATACTAAAAACAAATGCGACGCGCAATATAGAAAGGGACCTAAGGGCAAAAACCAGTTTTGTTCAGGAGAGCCATTTTAAAGATTTAGGTACGTGTATCTTTGGTGTACCATCACTTTCATAAAACGCGCATATCTCTGGGAGGGAACACTTTTGGGGCATGGGATCGGTCTCATTCGAAGCTCAGATGTTGTCCACATCAAAAAAAAAAGTGAAAATTGATTATTTTTACCCTTAGGTCCCTTTCTCTATGCGCTGTCACATATGTAGGTGGAAATGACCTTATACACAGTTGACAATATAGTTTTAGAGCCCAACATTCAACCACACATCAATTACAAAGAGTTGTAAACATAATAAAGTCGAATAAAAATCGACGGTACTCTACCGGACTACTTCTTCTGGATATTGTGAAAGCTTTTGACTCCATCTGGCATAATGGACTTTTATACAAGCTTCATAAAATGAAATGTCCATCATAGTTAATAAATGCTTCCTCACAGACAGACTATTTACTGTTGACGTCAATGGAGTGCAATCTTCAACAATGGGTATTCCTGCTGGAGTTCGCTAAGGATCAGTTCTAAGAGGGATGCTATATATATTTTTCTGACATAATAATGAAAATGCGAATATTTATCATCAAAAATGGTTTTATTGTTTTTCAAAGTATTCTCCAGCATGATTTATACACTTTTGCATGCACTCAAACCAATTTTCGAAGCACTTTTTCCACTCCGATTGAGACACCTGCAAAAGATGGGGTTTGAACGCTTCAACAGCATCTTTGGGACTGATAATGCAAGATCGTCATGTGACATACCGTGAGATAGAGGCATCCTTGGGCAATTATACCACCAGTATACATTCGATTTTGCATGAACACCTGGCCGTTTGTTCTCGTTGCATCCCGCACAAATTGACAATCGCTCAAAAAAGGATCGTGTCGATTGGTGCAAAGAAATTTTGAAAAAATACAATCGCGGTGCTTCAAACGACTTTTATAAGATCGTCACAGGTAACGAATCATGGATCTATGCGTATGAGCCCGAAACAAAACAGCCGATCCCTAAAAAGGGTGAAGCCAATAATCCTGCGAATTACCGGCCAATTGCGATTTGCTCTGCGCTCTCCAAGGTAATGGAGAGCATGGTAAACCACCATCTTGTGAGGTATTTAGAGACCAACGACTTGCTGAGTGATCGACAGTATGGCTTCCGTAGAAACCGCTCTACGGGAGACCTGTTGGCGTTCTTGTCGGAGCGTTGGAGTCGGTCTATCCACCAGTTTGGTGAGAGTAAGGTCGTGGCTCTAGATATCTCCAAGGCCTTTTATAGAGTCTGGCACGTTGCACTCATATCAAAGCTATTCGCTTTTGGTGCCGGTAATACGTTTGCTCGATTTATATTGAGCTTTCTTAGAGATCGCACTATTAGAGTTGTTGTAGATGGGTTCTCATCCAACACACATATGCTGACCGCAGGTGTACCACAGGGCTCTGCCCTTTCTCCCTCTTTATTTCTTATTTTCATTGACGATCTATTGGGTCAGACCGTGAATCCAATCTACTCTTTCGCAGATGATAGTAACCTCTGTCATTCATATTCATTCGACCGTAGGCCGAGCCTTCAAGATATTGAAGACAAAAGGCGAATTATGGATGAGACACATGGCCGTGATCTACTGGCCATTTCCGAATGGAGTCGAGTGAATAGAGTAGATTTTAATGCACGTAAGACACAGTGCTGCTTGTTGTCTCACAAGCGATTCGCTGACCCAACAATGTCGTCAATTTCTCTCGATGGTACGGATATTGAACAATCAAAAGCTCTCGATGTTCTGGGCATGAAAATACAAGGTGACGCTCGTTGGGCGAGACATATATTCGAAGTGTCGAAAGAAGCACTCAAGTGCATAGGCTTTTCAAAGCGGTGCAAGAAATATTTCACTCCTTCTGATCTTTTCAATATCTATACAACTTACATCAGGCCAAAGATGGAATACAACTCCCATATATGGGCAGGTGCTCCAAAATCATACTTGGAGCTACTTGACCGTGTTCAAAGGAGAGCGATGGTGCTGATAGGTGACAGTAGGGTATCCAACTCTATTGTTTCCCTTGAGCATCGTCGGAATGTGGGTTGCGTGACGCTGTTCTATCGTTACTTTCATGGTGTGTGTTCATCAGACATCCGTCGCCTTATTCCTGACGTGAGGATGTTCGGCAGGGATACGCGACTTTCTAGGAATTCACACCCGTTTGTTATCGATTGGCCAGTTGACCGCACTATACACTACAGATCAAATTCGTTTTTCGCTCGTACAGTCCGTATGTGGAATCGACTTCCGGCAAATGTATTTCCCACTAATTGCGACATCCAGAAGTTCAAGGCAAGCGTCAACAAACATTACTCCCTCTTTCCCCCCTCCGATCCATTAATTTCCACTCACCAACGCAATGCACCGCATGTATAGGGGGCATCCCTTGAGTGTTGGTTATTTAAAAAAAAAAAAACTGGTCATGTGGAGACTGTTCCGCTTGAGCAACGTAAGACGGAGTGGTACACCACAATTTATTTGCCTGAATTCTTGGGAGAAATTCGAAAAACGAACAAGAGAAGACGAATCGTTGTGCGAGCTCTCACACATCTGCTCAAACTAGCGCCTTTTTGACCGGCCAAAACATCGAATTGATGGGTTATCTGCCGTGCAGCCCTGACTTGGCACCCAATGACTTCTTTTTATTCCCGCACATCAAGAAAAAAATGCGTGGCCAATGATTTTCGTCGCCAGAAGATGATGTTGAAGCGTTTGAAGGGGTCTCAATCGGAGTGTAAAAAGTGCACCGGCAATTGGTTTGAGTGTATGCAAAAGTGTAAACATCATGCTGGAGAATACTTTGAAAAACAGCAAAACCATTTTTGATGATAATTATTCGCATTTTCATTATTAGGCCAGATTTAAATTACTAAAACCTCTTACGTTATTTGAATTGATCACAATAAAATAGTTTTGGTGGTCATTTTTTTATTTTAGTTTTTCAATTTTGTGCGCCTATTTCTATTCTTTACTGCATATTTTAAAAATTTTTAATGATTTTTTTGATATAATTCCGATCTATATTCAATAGATTCGTAATTTAAACTTCTAAAATCCCTTTTAAACAAATTAGTTTTTGTGAATTTTTTTTTATTCTAGTCCAAATTTTTCGTTTTTCTGTACGTATTTTATTATTTATATGGATATAATTCGGATTCCTAGTAATGATATTGGGAAAATCTGATGTTAGTACGAATAGACAAAGCGGATGGTGCCACGCCCATTAGTAAACAATTTTAAAAGTAGTATGCTTTCCTTCCGAAAACAGAGTCTGACCGCTCTACCGGAGACCTGTTGCCGTTCTTGTCGGAGCGTTGGAGTCGGTCTATCCACTAGTTTGGCGAGAGTAAGGTCGTGGCTCTAGATATCTCCAAGGCCTTTTATAGAGTCTGGCACGGTGCACTCATATCAAAGCTAATCGCTTTTGGCGTCGGTAATACGTTTGCTCGATTTATATCGAGATTTCTTAGAGATCGCACTATTAGAGTTGTTGTAGATGGGTTCTCATCCAACACACATAGGCTGACCGCAGGTGTACCACAGGGCTCTGTCCTTTCTCCCTCTTTATTTCTTATTTTCATTGACGATCTATTGGGTCAGACCGTGAATCCAATCTACTCTTTTGCGGCTGACAGCAACCTCTGTCTTTCATATTCGTTCGACCGTAGACTGAGTTTTCAACATATTGAAGACAAAATGCGAATTATGGATGAGGCACTTGGCCGGGATCTACTGGCCATTTCCGAATGGGGTCGAGTGAATAGAGTAGATTTTAATGCACGTAAGACACAGTGCTGCTTGTTGTCTCACAAGCGATTCGCTGACCCAACAATGTCGTCAATTTCTCTCGATGGTACGGATATTGAACAATCAAAAGCTCTCGATGTTCTGGGCATGAAAATACAAGGTGACGCTCGTTGGGCGAGACATGTATTCGAAGTGTCGAAAGAAGCACTCAAGTGCATAGGCTTCTTAAAGCGGTGCAAGAAATAGTTCACTCCTTCTGATCTTTTCAATATCTATACAACTTACATCAGGCCAAAGATGAAATACAACTCCCATATATGGGCAGGTGCACCAAAATCATCCTTGGAGCTACTTGACCGTGTTCAAAGGAGAGCGATGGTGCTGATAGGTGACAGTAGGGTATCCAACTCTATTGTTTCCCTTGAGCATCGTCGGAATGTGGGTTGCGTGACGCTGTTCTATCGTTACTTTCATGGTGTGTGTTCATCAGACATCCGTTGCCTTATCCCTGACGTGAGGATGTTCGGCAGGGATATGCGACTTTCTAGGAATTCACACCCGTTGGTTATCGATTGGCCAGTTGACCGCACTATACACAACAGATCAAATTCGTTTTTCGCTCGTACTGTCCGTATGTGGAATCGACTTCCACGACGACAAATGTATTTCTCACTAATTGCGACATCCAGAAGTTCAAGGCAAGCGCCAATAATCATTACTCCTTCTTTCCCCGCTCCGATCCTTTACTTTCCACTCGCCAACACAATGCACCGCATGTATAGGGGGCATCCCCTGAGTGTTGGTTATTTAAAAAAAAAAAAGTCAAGGTTAGTCATTAGTCACATTTTACTTAGGAAAAATACGGACTACGGTCATTATGAGAATGTATAAGTTTCGACCCGGCTATACTTAATTTATTCAATTGTTTTACATGGGTGATTTGATATCAAGCCCTTACCGCAAAAAAGGCGCAAGGGCAGAGACAAAATTAGTGCGAAATCGGTCCGAGTTACAAAACTTCGGTTGGATAAACAAAATTTCTGTTGCAATAACCAACATTCCATTGTATTGATGGTATCATGGTTCGAGATATCATATGTTAGTTGCTACAACCATATCACGGTATAACCAGCCAATAACACAGTTAAACAAAAAAATTCAGTTAAACTATTGGTTGCAATAACTGGCGCAACTAGGATAGCCCCATCTTGTTGTTCAAAACAATAACCAAATTTTTGGTTTTTCCCCAGTTACGGCCACCCAAAGTTTGACAATAAATATTGTAATATGTGACCCGGCCTATGAAAAGGTGGCAGCGTTCAATCCTGTTTTTAAATTTTTCAATTTCATTTATTATCTTGGTTCTGGATTTTCAATAAAATTCTGTTTTTCTTTCAACTTTCTCTACAGTTTTAGTACATTTCTAAGCAAGTTAGGACTTTCTAGTTTTCACCACGTGAAAGAGCGTCTCAAAAACTATCGAAACCAAAAAAAAAGTGGACATTTTTTTTTTGGGTCATAAGCCACCTTTTCATAGCCCGGGTCACACATATCTTTATTATTTCTTTTTCAATTATGGCATCACTGCAATGTTTATCAAAACATCTATCCAAAGACGTATTTATTTTACTGATCAGTTGACCCATTGCAAGGCGGTAAAATATTATATTTTTCCAAAAAGTACGAGTACTTATAACCAACAATCTATAACAACAACTAATACATGTACACATTCGGTTCCAATGATCATCATAGTCTGTTAGGATTACCGATTATTGTTTTCTGCAACCGAAAGTGTCGGTTCTCTCTACTGAAAATTTCTGTCTTCCCGATCAACATTAGGTTGTAAGGATGGAATACATGGATAGTACGTACAACCACCAACATTGGGTCGGCAAAAAATTCGGTTGTGGCAACAAATATGTTCTCTGTGTGATAAAATTTGTTAGAAAGTTGTGCAACGCTCTTAAGCGTTGAACAATAAAAAAAATATATGTAACGCGCATAATAGAAAGGGACCTAAGGTTTTTAACCAGTTTTGTTCAGGAGAGCCATTTTAAAGATTTGGTCCCTTTCTATTTGCGCTTAGAATCGTCGACATCACTTTCATAAAACGCGCATATCTCTGGGAGGGAACACTTTTGGGGCATGGGATCGGTTTCATTCGGTGCTCAGATGTTGTCCACATCAAAAAAAGAAAAAAAATGAAAATTGATTTTTTTTACCCTTAGGTCCCTTTCTTTATGCGCTGTCACATATACTCGTATATATTATATTTACAAACATATGGCAAATTCAATTAAACCGAAGTCCTCCAGATGAATTAGACAAAAAACCAAAAGAGACCATCTTGTGTAAGATTTTCTTTTTGGCGTTTACGTCTTTTGTGCTGGTAGGTCTCGATTTTGTTGTTGCTATTGCGATTTAAATTGCTATAGCTATTTATATTGCTATTGCTCCTATGGCTATTGCTCCTATGGCTTTTCAATTGTTCTCAACATGCTCAACATTTAAACTTTGTTCAATTTCTCACATACAATCACATCAATTAAGTCTCCATAAAGTTGTGAAAATCCTTAAAGTCTTTGCGAACAAACAATTTGTAATGGAAGACTTAAAAAACTCTCGTTGTTTTCCACTCTACCACAAGAAATAAAATCTGAACAACTTTTTTTATGATAATTTCTGACGAATAAAATCCCCTCCCAAAGCCAGAAGCAAGCAATTCATAGACATGTCATGAAAAAGTTTTCTGCATTAAAATTCAATGTAAACAATAAAGTCACGAATTGAAAAGTTTTCAATTCCACAATTGTTTGTTTGCGTGTGTAATTTTTGGGTTATTTTTGGCACTAAATCAACAGGAAATTCGAGTATGAACTGTTTGATTTGTTGGTTCGAAGTTGGTATCGAACAAACGAAGCAACGAACCAGCGCATTCATATTCTGAAGCAATTCAAAAATCTATAAATAATAAAATATTATTTATGTTACAAGAATGTGTAGTACCCACAAATATTTAACTGCAATTTAGCAATAAATGCCGAAATATCAATAAACACACTAGCCAGACGACGGAGACAAATGCTGCCCGTTATGGTCACTGGGGTGGGGACCCTTTTGTGTCATGTTTGTTTCTTTTGGTTTAGTCGGTCGGTCGACGGTGTTGGTTGTGAGTGAGTGCAACATTATGTTGCTTAACAGGTTTCTGGTCATTACTCACAAAATTACCAAAAAAAAAAAAAATAAAGAGAAAAAATTGGTGAATTTTTTTTTTGTTCAATTTCAGTTGGGATTTTTAGGCCATTCATTCATTAAGCCAAAATTGATACGGGCCTTAAATCATTGGCTTGTCTAGACAATGTTGCTGCTGTTGAGCGTATGCAGTCGTTTTCCACATTTTTGTGTGTGCAAATAATTGCATTGTTTGAATGAATTCAATTGGCAACGACAAAAGTAGCAAGAAAGCTAAAACTAGTCTCACCACAGTGTGTTTTGCACACCCTACAGTCAGTGGTAGATGGTGTTGCACATATCAGGTAAAGGCTCAAAAAATTATCATTCTTGTAATGTTTTTGTTACACCCTCTGAAGTATATAGAAAATTTAACATTATGTTGTTTACTATTATGTTGTCTCCGTAAACTACTATGTACAGGGTGGGCGATTTAACATTTTAAATTTGAATTGGCTGTAAAAAAGTACTAATAATATTTTTTTTTAAAATTTCTGGTTTAATTGGAATGGTTGAACTTTGTAATGGAACAAAACAAAGTAATAATGGAACAAAAAAATAATATCCCAGAGGAAGTTGGAAAAAGGCCCACTAAACGTCGGAGGAAAATAAATGAAGTAAAAATATACTTGCATTTTAATTACAAACTGAGTAATTCAAAATAAAAAATAGGAACACAATATCATTTGTATGGCTACCACAACTGGCACGGCAGCAGCTTATTCAATCAACCCAATATTTCAGTACATATTCGATTGTTTCGGGTCGAATCTTTTCAATGCTAACTTCGATTTCATGTTTCAACTCCTAAATTGTCTCTGTATGCTTTGTGTAACATTTATCCTTAATGGCTACCTACAGAAAATAATCTAAAGGGTTAAATCACAGCTGCGAGGCGGCCCATTGACATCGCAATTTCGGCTGTTTAATCGATTTTCAAAAACAATGCGTAAAATATCGATGCTGTGACATATAGCCCCATTTTGTTGAAATCAAATGTTATACTTCTCTTGAATTTTTGAAAACAAAAATTCATTGCGCATGGATCGTTAACGCTCACCGTTGACGGTAACGGCGGCTCCTTGCTCATTTTCGAAGAACAATGGCCCAATCCACACCAAACAGTGACTCGTTGTGCATTCATTGGCTTCTCAATAGTCGCGTGTGGGTTCTCTGAACCCCTTACGTGGCAATTTTGCCTTTTGATATAGCCACCGAGATGAAAATGAGCTTCAACTGAAAGAACGATTTTTCGGTAGTACGAGGGCTGCTATATATATTTCTGACCTAATAATGAAAATGCGAATATTTACCATCAAAATAGTTTTATTGTTTTTCAAAGTATTCTCCCATCATGATTTATTACTTTTGCATGCGCTTAAACAAATTGTCGAAGCACTTTTTCCACTCCGATTGAGACATCTCCAAAACATGGTTTTTGTACGCTTCAACAGCAACTTCTGGCGACGAAAATCGTTGACCACGCATTTTTTTCTTGATGTGCGGGAATAAAAAGAAGACATTGGGTTCCAAGTCAGGGCTGTACCGCGGATGACCCATCAATTCGATGTTTTGGCCGGTCAAAAAGGCGCTGGTTTGAGCCAATGTGTGAGAGCTCGCATTGTCATGGTGCACAATGATTCGTCTTCTCTTGTTCGTTTTTCGCATTTCTCCGAAAACTTCAGACAAGCAAATTGTGGTGTACCACTCAGAATTGACCGTCTTACGTTGCTTAAGCGGAACAGTCGCCACATCACCAGTTTTGATAATGAAACAGGCGACCATTTGCTTTGAAGTGCTTCTTCTACGAACTACTTCCGTTGAATTTGGCTCGTCTTCGAAGACCCACACGATCGATTGCTGTTTTGTTTCGGGCTCATATGCATAGATTTATGATTCGTCACCTGTGACTGTGATCTTATAAACGTCTTTGGAAGCAATGCGATCGTGTTTTTTTTAAATTTCTTTTCACCAATCGACACGAGCCTTTTTTCGAGCGATTGTCAAATTGTGCGGTTTCCAATGAGCACAAACCTTTTTTACAGCCAGATGTTCATGCAATATCGAATGTTAGCTGGTGGAAGAAATGCCTAAGGATACCTCTATCTCACGGTATGTCGCATGACGATCTTGCATTATCAGTTCAGGCACGGCATCAATGTTCTCTGGCGCAACGGCCTTTTTGGAAGACCTTCGTTTTGAGCGAGCGTCGATTGAATTCTTTAAACCAGTTTTTCACAGTTCTTTAGTATGGTGCTTCATCGCCATACAAAGATTTAAGTTTATCTATGCACTCTTGTCGTGATAATCCACATCGAAAGTTGTGAAAAATAATCGCACGAAAATGTTCACGAGTTAGTTCCAGTTTTTTTGCCAAATGGATTTTTTCAAGTCGCGGTTAACAACACAAATGATGGTCGTTCTTCAAAACGTTCTGAGTAGGTTTTTGCTAAAAAATGCCAAACTTTCCAATAGAAATGTTAGATGGCACCAGGCAACACATGGTGTGGCCTAGGCCAGAAATATATATAGAGCAACCCGTATTCTCCAAGTGTTATTTATGTAATGTGAAAAATAATATATAAAAAAAGATGATTAAATTTTTAAACCCCCATGGTAACTTTTCGCCCATCCTTTACTAATTGCCTGTTGCGGCAACCACCAGTTTTGTATACAATTGATCTCTTGTACAACAACTGGTAATGACAACCATAATACAGGTTAGTTTCTCTTCGCATCTTTACATTTTTCATTATAAATGATAAAAAAAATATAAAGAAATTAATAAAATATATAAGGCGGAACTTTAAGTTTGAATGAAATGAAATCCATATCATCGATACACACACGCAGAAAAAAAGTATGGTTGGGGTGGCAATATTCGAAGAGGATTATACTATTATTGGGTATATGGTTGTGGCACAACAATATTGTGATCCTCACAACAATATTATGATTCACACACAACCATACTATGATCTTCACAACAATAGTATGATACACACTCAACCATACTATTATCTGCACAAACATATAATGATCCTCACAACCATAGTATGATTCACACGCAACCATACTATGATCCCCACAACCATAGTATGATTCACAATCAACCATAATATTATCTTCACAACCATATTATGATCCTCACAACCATAGTATTTTTCTAATAAGACAATAGTATGATTCTCCCAACTATAGTATTATTCAAAAATAGAGATTTTTATTAAGCAAGTTATTTTAAATTGCATTACAATTAGTTCATAGCCAATTCATTCAAGAACAATTCATTCAAGAAACAAAAATATAAATTCCAACGGCAGTCGAAAATACTTTTAGTTGCCAGCAGGTGTGAATGCTACTTCACCATCCGTAGACCCCAAGTAACGAATTTGATTACACCATGATCAATGGCTATATAGTAGTTAAGTGCAGGCAGATATTAAATAAACGAGAACCAGTCGGTAGTCGAGTATTTCACTAAACAAAGTAAACACAATAAAAATCCCTCGAACTACCTTTCAATTGTTGTTGTTTTTTATAATAGACAACAGCCATGCACTGTAACGTGTGTATGTTTTTTTGTTGGCATATCAAAAAAATCATACACACTCACACACATGGATGCTCTATAAAACCTGTTTTGTTATGGTTATAGTCGCAACCATACTGTGTGATTGCCGTAATCATATTATTGTAAACGTTAATTTTAAACAACAATACTTTTGTTACACAAACCATGCTTATATGGTCTACAAACATAATTTCATTTCTAAACTTGGCAATAATACCATTGTTAAAATTGTATCAAATATGAATTTAACGAAAAAAAGACCCTGGTTATGACTTAATAACTGGAAAAATTATTAAAGAAGTGCCAGAAATAGCTATCAGAAAATTTATGTACCTAATTAATGCTCCCTTTCGCCTACAGTATGTTCCGAGCCAATGGAAAGTAGCTGAAGTAACAATGATTCCAAAACCTGGAAAAGAGCCAAATTTGAAAAATTCGTACCGACCTATTTCATTATTGCCAACTATGTCAAAAGTGTTCGAAAAACTTTTGCTAAAGAGACTTAATTTAATAATAGAAGAACGGAAATTAATACCAACCCACCAATTTGGTTTTAGACCAAACCATTCAACTATTGAGCAAGTCCACAGAGTAACTAGTGTTGTAGAACAAGCACTAAATGATTACAAGATATGCTCTGGAATCTTTATAGACGTGGCGCAAGCATTTGACAAAGTCTGGTATGAGGGCCTTAATTTCAAGCTATCTAGAGATTTGCCAACGCAATTTAGTGCAATTTTAAAATCATACATAACTGATAGATTCTTTAGAATAAAACATGAAGATGAATATTCCGGACTAAGACAAATTCGAGCGGGTGTCCCGCAAGGAAGTGTTCTTGGGCCGACACTTTACATACTGTACACAAGAGACATTCAAAACCTCCTAACACGAATATTGCTACGTTTGCAGACGACACAGCGATTCTTGTGACTGGTGAAACAGTAACATATACTACGGAAAAACTACAAACAGCAGCTGATGAAATTATGCACTGGACAAAAAAATGGAGAATAAAATTGAACGAAGCAAAGTCTGTTCATATTAACTTCACAAATAAAAGAATTACCAATGTACCACTTTACATGAACAACAACATAGTACCGCATGCAAACACTGCAAAATATTTAGGATTTACCTTGGATGCAAAGTTAAGATGGAAGGAACATATCAAGAAAAAACTATGTGAACTGAAAATAACTCTGCGAAAAATGAACTTCCTATTCTCAAGACACTCAAAAATAAGCTTGAATAATAAACTTTTACTTTACCAGCAGATTTTGAAACCAAAATGGACTTATGGACTCCAAATATGGGGATGCGCGTCAAAATCAAACTTACAACCAATTCAAACCTTTCAAAACAAGATTCTAAGAATGATAACTAACTGTCCGTGGTATATTAGAAACGATGACATTCACAGGGATCTTAACATTCCGACAGTAACTGATGAAATAAAACGTCTTGCAACCAAACACGCGCAAAGACTATTGTTGCATAAAAATCCAGAAGTGCAACATATGATCAGAAACCCTATACAGAACAGAAGGCTGAGAAGAACACTACCCGAAGACTTGGTCCGAGCTGAATAAAATAAATTACTAGATGAGTGTTTATTGTACTCAGTTGTAATAATAAAGAATTAAAAAAAACAACCATATTTTCATTTCTAAATTTGGCAATAATACCATTTGGCAATAATACCATTTCAACAATATTAATGTTGCCGCATTCATACTGTTGTCAAAATGAAATTCAAAAAACAATACTAAGTTTGCGACGAACATGCTTTTATTGTAGAGAACATATTATTGTTGCGGTGACCATATAGTAACCATATTTTTTCTCAGCGTGCAATTACAATATTCTATCTAGCGAATATGACAACAAAATTATGACTTCACTTTGTTGATGTTAATCGAAGTCAAAGCATATTAAAGACAATTTTATTTATTATCGACGCCGCACCTATCAAAAATTTAAGTGCGCGAACTAAGATTCGGTAATTTTAATGGAACACTTATAGTAGAATCAACTGCAACCTTCCGTTGGCAAAAAGATTCGGTTGTGACAACATATCTGTTCTCTGTGTATATAAAAGCCCACAAAATCTTATTATGATGGTAATATCACATAATTGTTATGGTAGTCAATCATAATATGATTGTGTGAAATCACAGCAATCACATTATTATTATTACATACTAGGATCCCAATACATCAAATTATTATTCCGGCATATTAATAAATGTACACCTCTCAACTTTGTTTTAATACTTTATGATGAAGTTGAGATCATAGTAAAATTAAAAAATTTTAATATGAGTATGTGTAGTCATATACAAATAAATTGGCTTTTTACCATATTTCTCTGTGTGTAAGGACCGACACATCCTTACGAGATTATCGAGATGCCAATGAAAACACATCACCCTCTGTCATTACAATACTCGTATGTAGGGTACCCCACATATTGATTCGTTGCGGTGTGCCATTAAATCTCTTATCAGTTTCGGTCTGCTTTGCATCAACTTCTACTGCACGAGCTTTCAAGATTTGTTTACACTTCTGAAGATATTTCTCGGATTTTTTGTTTTGTTTTCATTTCACATGTATTTAATTTATGTACGTTGAATTGATTTTTTAGCTGAGATACGAGTACTAGCACAAGCAGGTATCGTATTTTTTTGTAAAAAACGTAATATTTACCAAAAAAAAAAAACCATTATGTTTTAAGTTGTTTTTTAAAAAAAGGAAAAAAATAACATAAAATTGCATTAAATTGACCCTGAAAACCGGTACAAAATTAGGTCTGGCTGCGTAATGTTTTCGGTATGACTAGTATAGGCAAATAATTGTAATGTCTGTCGGCGGAAAATATTAAAGAGGAGTCAGTATGTCTGGCGGTAAAATTAATTAATGAACGAAACGAAAAGAAGCAAAAAGGAACATGAGAAATATGAATGACAAGTGCAAATAAACCTTAGGGCCTTTTCACTTTATTTAAATTTATAAAATGTACATGTTGAATGAGGCTTAAAGAAAAATAAGAGATAAACTGATGATGATGATTCAAATAAATTCGAATAAGGATTTTATAAAGATACATATATAAATCTCCAGTTGAAGTGCTGATTGACTTCGGAATAAGTCCTTAAAATGAAAACATGAGTTAGAAAATCAAGGATGAACACGATTCGGTTACTTAAAGATTTTAATCTGGAGCAAGTATTGCCGTTTATTGTGAATCAGAAATTGTATCTCTGCACGCAGAGAAAAGATATGGTTACACTTTGGTCACCGCAACAATAACATGGTCCCTACAATAAAAGCATGTTCGTCGCAACCATAGTATTGTGTTTTGAATTTCGTTTTGACAATAGTATGATTGCGACAATATTGGTATTGTTGAAATGTAACAATAGTATTATTGCCAAATTTAGAAGTGAACATATGGTTGTAGCAACCATATCAACATGGTTTGTGCAACACAAGTATTGTTGTTTAAAATTTACGTTAACAATAATTTGATTACGGCAATCATACAGTATGGTTGCGATTACAACCATAACAAAACAGGTTTTATAGAGCATACATGTATGTGTGTGCGTATGTTTTTTTTTACAGTAAATGGTTGCTGTCCATTAAAAAAACAACAACAATCGGAAGGTAGTTGAGGGATTTTTATTGTGTTTACTTTGTTCGGTGAAATACTCTAACACCGACTGGTTCTCGTTTTGCCTGTACTTAAGTATATAGCCATTGATCATGGTTTAATCACAGTTGTTACTTGGTGTCTACGGATGGTGAAGTAGTATTCACCCCTGCTGGCAACTAAAAGTATTTTTGACCGTTGGAATATATATTTTTGTTTCTTGAATGAAATGTTCAATAAAAACATGGCCTCAAATCTGGCTATGAACTAATAGTAAAGCAACAATAACCAATCCTAATAAATAATTTTGGGGATCATAATAGTATGGTTGAGTGTGAATCATACTATGGTTGCGGGGATCATAGTATGGTTGCGTGTGAATCATACTGTGGTTGTGAGGATCATAATATGGTTGGGGAGATAATAGTATGGTTGAGTGTGAATCATACTATGGTTGTGTGGATCATAGTATGGTTGTGGAGATCATAGTATGGTTGAGTGTGAATCATACTATGGTTGTGGGGATCATATTATGGTTATGTGTGAATCATACTATGGTTGTGGGGATCATAGTATGGTTATGTGTGAAACATACTATTGTTGTGAGGATCATAATATTGTTGTGTCACAACCATATATCCAACAATAGTATGATCATAATATTGTTGTGTCACAACCATATACCCAACAATAGTATGATCCTCTTCGAATATTGTCATCCCAACCATACTTTTTTTCTGTGTGTGGAACAGTTAAAAACAAACGTAAACATTAGGGAACATTTGTATTCAGTATTGTTTTTTGCTGCAACTTTGTGATTAAGCAAAACAAGAATGAGGCAGATAATCCCTTAAAGAAACATTTTTTAAGTGTAAATTTTGGTAATGCAGCGCCATGGACCCATACGATGACTATCAAAAACGAAAGACTTGAACCATGATGAGTTTTCATAGGCAGATTTTGTAATCGACTTTTTGTAAGGGACTTATATTTTAGACATGAAATGATTTCACCTTTGGAGTCGGCTTTTACAAACACGTCCCGGTCATTGAGCTATTTATATCGTGCACATCTCACTAATTGTAGAGAAAACTGCATCAAAATAGCTAAAACATTGGGCAAGAGTAGAATAAATTTATACTTAGTAGGGGCATAAATACTGTTACACACGTTTTATGCTGTAAAATGTTTTTGGAGCAAATATTTTTTAATATATTTATTGATGTATATTGCATCCAAAAATAATCTACTTATTCGAAATGTCCGCCTTTTGCCTTACACATGCCTTAAGTCGCACTGGCCAACCGTCAATAGCTGCACGAACCTCGTCCATTGGAAAAATGACCACAACTCGAACCAAAGCAGTCTTAAGGGATCCAATGTTGGGGTATCTTTTGTGACAAACCTTGTTCTCTAAAACCGACCACAAGTTGTGATCCAATGGGTTCAAATCTTGACTGTCTGAGAACCATTCTTCAGAGGAAATGAACGCTGACAAATTGTTTCGAAGCTGCAATAGCTGCACGAAGCTCGTCCATTGGGAAAATGACCACAACTCGAACCAAAGCAGTCTTAAGGGATCCAATGTTGGGGTATCTTTTGTGACAAACCTTGTTCTCTAAAACCGTCCACAAGTTATGATCCAATGGGTTCAAATCTTGACTGTCTGAGAACCATTCTTCAGAGGAAATGAACGCTGACAAATTGTTTCGAAGCTGCAATAGCTGCACGAACCTCGTCCATTGGGAAAATGACCACAACTCGAACCAAAGCAGTCTTAAGGGATCCAATGTTGGGGTATCTTTTGTGACAAACCTTGTTCTCTAAAACCGTCCACAAGTTGTGATCCAATGGGTTCAAATCTTGACTGTCTGAGAACTATTCTTCAGAGAAAATGAACGCTGACAAATTGTTTCGAAGCCAGGCCTGGGAAGTTTTAGCCTTATGGGTCGGCGCAGAATCCTACTGAAAAGTCCTTGGCTGGTTTTAGAACAGGAAATTGTTAGAAGGCTTTACAACAGCTTTCAAAACGGTTTCTTGGTAAACTTTGGCCGATGTTTTGACTCCTTGTTCGCAGAAATGCAGGTCAGTGACCCCATCATAAGAGACACCCCACCAAACCATGACTGAAGCTGGGTAATGACCCTTTTCCACTCTTGGGATCAGTTCAGATGCTTCCTTAGATGACCATAGATGACACTCTATCATTTTGCTTGTTAAATTTTTCCTGAACGCTAAAAATTTTTTCATCGGTGAACAAAATTTTTCTGTGCAAGTTATCAGCGTGCTTCACCAAAAGACCTTTGCATTTTTCAATCCTATTTATTTTTTAAAGCTGCAGTCAATAAATGTCCGGTACGTCGTTTGAAAGCAAGTCACAAGTCTTTTTTAGTGATTCGACTCATGGACTTTTGCGTGATATTTATCTCACGGGCCTTGATTTTCTATTTTCGGAGCGGATTTCTGTGAATTCTTGATTTAACGGCTTTAATGACATGTGGTGTTCGAACAGAGGGTGGGCGGCCCGACCGGTGGCCGTCTTTTACATCTCCAGTCTTCTCAAACAGTTTTATGCATCGGTAGACGAACGTGCGGCTAATCAATAGTGGCCGGAGCGTTTTGAAAATATCCCTTTTTTTCATTTCACACTTGAAAAGCGCTATTACAGCTCTACGGTTCTCATTATCTGACCTCTGTTTCAACATTCATCATGGATGAAAGTTGAAACAATTTTAAAATTGGTTACAGACTAACGCTATTGAGGTTCGCTTTCAAAATATGACAATAACGGGGTATGTTCAGTTCCTCGTACTAATGTAATGGGTGTGTTCAATGTTCTAACAGTATTTATGTCCCTACTAAGTAAAACCTTCAGGCTGCAAGCCAGTTGGTCCAGTTGGCGGATAAAGTACTTTTAATAAAGCTGATGTTGCTTGAAATTTTAAATATATCCGCCTTATTAGAACTTTTTCAATTTGAGACATATTCGCTGAACTATGTCGTCCCACTGTGGTCAAATGGGTTAATACAATTTTTAGCAGGCCTTTTTCACCTTACACCCTATGACTAAGTGTTGACGTTCGGCCGATAGCCGTCGATACTAGTCCTTTAACTTTTATATTTATTATAATTTTAATTGTTATAAATATGTGAATAAAAAAATAATAAAAAGTGTTGTTGTTGTGTGAGGTATATCAAGGGGCATACTTTTATTATTCCGATTAATTAATAACCAATTTCCCTTATGCAGGGTGTCCATCGGGAAGGTATACTCGTTTGCATGTTTATAATTTTTGATTAAATAAAAGAGAATGGATCTTATTTTGATAAATGTTTTATTTAATGTCGGCAATTATGTATGGAATACAATATCAGATAAATGTGCGCCTCTGTTAGCCTCAGAAATGCGAGCCCTTTTGAGCACAATTTTCTTTACATTCTCACACATTTCATGCGGTATTACATTAATTTCATGACGAATATTTTGTTTGAATTGCTCAAGCATTTCTGGTTTGTTTGCATAAACCTTGTTTTTCAGATATCCCCACGTACAGAGAACAGTTTAGTTGTCACAACCGAAGTTTTTTCCAACTGCATGATTGATGTTGCATGCACCTCGATTATGCCATCAGTACAACCAAATGTTAGTTGGCGTTCTGTAACGTTCAGCAATTGTATCTGAATTTTCAGTAGAAAATACGAAAAATTCGAACCCCCAGAAAAGAAATTTTAGATCTAAAAGTCCACACGACGCACTTGTTTAACGAAAAAATTTTAAATTTTCAATAGAGACAAAAAACTGTTTCCTTTTAAGTCTCTTAAATTACTTTTAAGCATATGGAGGGTCATGTCAATGGAAAAGATGATGGACGATGTTTGCGGAATAAATAAGACTTAACGATTTGCTTTAAGCAATAATAGAATTATTTCCGCTTTTGGTTATGAAAAAAGTTTAGATACCATCACCAATATTCGGTAACAACATCGAAATGTTGGCTAAACTATTGACTACCACAACCACTAGTTATGGCAACAAAATGCGTTTCATTGGTAAGACCGATCAATTAGTTGCGTCTACAATACGGTGATCATAGTTATCATCTTTTGATATGTCGAACCGAATATATTAAGATAACAAACATTTGGTGATTGCAACCGAAATTACATTTTTGCAACAGCATTTAATTTTTGTTCTCAGTGTGCACAAAAAGAAGTCCAGATCAGTCAAATCAGGCGAAACTGGAGGCCAATCAACATCACCATTTCTTGAAATAACTTGCTGTGGAAAGAGGTCTTGCAGTAATTCCATTGTAACCCTGACTGTGTGCGATGTGGCACCGTCTTGTCCTAACCAAATTGCACATCAGACTGTCACTTTTAATGGATGCAAAGGTGACTGATGAATAATTTGAGCGTTTTCCATTGCCCAGAACCGACTATTCTGTTTATTCACATACGAGGGCTGCTATATATATTTCTGGCCCAATAATGAAAATGCGAATATTTAACATTAAAAATGGTTTTATTGTTTTTCAAAGTATTCTTCAGCATGATTTGTACACTTTTGCATGCGCTCAAACCAATTGTGGAAGCCCTTTTTCCACTCCAAAACATGGTTTTTGAACGCTTCAACAGCATCTTCTGGCCACAAAAATTGTTGACCACGCATTTTTTTCTTGATGTGCGGAAATAAAAAGAAGTCATTGGGTGCCAAGTCAGGGCTGTACGGCGGATGACCCATCAATTCGAAAAGACGCTGGTTTGAGCCGATGTGTGAGAACTCGCATTGTCATGGTGCACAATGATTCGTCTTCTCTTGGTTATTTTCGAATTTCTCCGAAGACTTAAGGCAAACCAATTGTGGTGTTCCACTCAGAATTGACCTCCTACGTTGCTCAAGCGGAACAGTCGAATGTATGCAGGTGCTATCTCACAGTACTACACATGGCGATCTTACATTATCAGGTCACGCACGGCATCAATGTTCTCTTGCACGACCTTCGTCTTTGAGCGAGCGTCGGCCACGATTGAATTCATTGAACCAATTTTTCTCAGTGCTATGGATGGTGCTTCATCGCCGTACGAAGATTTAACACTTAGTGTTGTTTAGGCCAGAAATATATAAAGCAACCCTTGTATCCATTCAAATGAAAATGTGCCTCGTCACTCATTATGATTTTTTCATGAAAATCGGGGTTGTCATGGGCGAGCTGTAACGTCCTATTGGCATATGTACGGCGGCGTAAATGGGTATTGGAAACAAATGCAAATCCTTGTACAAATTGTGGCCAAAGTTGTTCTTTGAAGACCAAGCTCCTGAGCACGACGTCGAATTGAGGTTGATGGATTGTTTTGAACACTTTCTTGAGCAGCAGTAATGTTTTCTGCCGATCTTGCAATACGTTGTGGTCCATGCATGGGCCTAGCAGCTACATCCCCTATTCTGGTCTCTCCAGTGCAAATGCACCATTCCTCCCACTTTTAGTATTTGCAGAAATACTTATAATAACTAATAAGCTTTATAATACAGATTCGAAATTATTACGAGGGCATATCTTTAATTCCATGACTTTTCTAACTTTCCTCGCAGTTATATGAAATGCAACACTGCTCCCATTAAGTACCATCTGTTAGTAGACTACTGTCAAATTTTGAGAGAGTTTTGTCATTTAGTTTGTGTTTAACAGCTGTTCAAAACATACAACCTCGTGAATTTTGTTAAAAATGGAAAAAAGTGAATTTCAAGTGCTCATCGTTTCAATAGTAAAAAAGTCGTTTACTTATACTGACTTTCGTTGCGGTCGCACAAGTACAATTGAAAATTTCGAAAAAATCGACAATATGGTGGTGACCAATTGAAGTGTAAAAGTGCGTGAGATTGTTGGTGCCATACGCATTTTATATGATATGGCGTGGTTTTGATTTTGCATGATCAGTTGGGTTTAAGAAAGCTGTCTGCAAGATGTCTGCCGCGTTTGCTCTTAATTGACCATAAATGTAATCGTGTGAAAACTTAAAAGGATTTTTTGGAGTTTTTAACCACAATTCGAATGAGTTTTTGCATCGTTTTGTAACTGTGGATGAAACATGGATCCATTACAACACTCCGGAGACCAAGCAGGAGTCTAAACAATAGGTTTCTCCGGTAGAACCAGCTCCGAAGAAGGCCAAGGTGACTTTGTCGGGCAATAAGGTGATGGCAATCGTTTTTTGGTATACACGTGTGATAATCCACATCGATTACCTTCAAAAGGAAAAACAATAAACGGCGAATATTATCCCAACTTATTGGATCGATTTAACGAGGAATAAAAAAAATTACCCCATATGAAAAAAGTTATGTTTTATCAAGATAATAGTTCACTCGTGTGCAGTCTCAATGGCAAAATTGAATGAATTGGTACCTCATCCGCCTTATATTCCGGATTAAGTGCCCAGTGACTATTTCCTAATTTCAAACCTAAAGAAAAAGCTCGGTGGAAGTGCTTCCAGCTCCAACAATGAAATTATTGATCAAACTAATGCCTATTTTATGAACCCCGAAAAAGCCTATTTTTTGGAAGGGGTTCACAAATTGGAGAAACTTTGGACTTAGTGTATTCAGCTGATAGGAGTTTATGTCGAATAATACATTTTTGTTGGCAAGAAGAACTGTGTTTTATTCAAAAAGTCACGGAATTATAGATATGTCCCCATAGATTAATAAGATATAGATAAATGGAGTCATTATATTAATTCATGGAGCCACTGCCACCCACGTCTCTTATTTACCTTCCACCCAAATTACGCTTCAAATGTTTCTCTAGTGCATAAATTTCGCTTAAATTGTGTATTCTTTAATATAATTATACAATCTTTGTATGCGCATAAGTAAAAAGTGGAGGCCACGCCCTATTGTATTACCTCCCACACAAAAAACGGTTAAAGAGATTTCAATAAAGTTGGTAGGCTTTAGGCAATGAAGGACGGAACGCAGGAAATATAAAATCTTTATGTCGTATGGCTGTGGGTATACTCGTATGTACGACATAAAAAGAACCGTTTTTTTGGAATTATTATTATTTATTTTTCAACAAAATCTCCTTCCAACTCAATACACTTCATCAAACGTTTTTCAAGTTTTTTAATTCCATCCGAAAAATAAGATTTTTCAAGACCTTCAAACTTGTTTTTCGTGTATTTTAACAATATCAGCAAGTTCTCTGAGCTTTATTCGTCTATCTTTAGTCACTTTTTCTAATGTTTTTAATAATAGTAGCAGATTTCGGTCTTCCAGAGCGTTGTTTATCTTCCGTAATTGAACGACCCATTTTAGATTGTTGAACCCAGGATTTCACAGTGGAGTATGATGGTGCATTATCACCATGAACAGAATCCAATTCATCGTCGATTAATTTGATATAAAAGTGTTTAATTACCGCACGAAACTCTTTATTTTCCATTTTTCAAAAATTATAAAACTTGTTTACTTCAATCACCTGTAACAAAGAAAATAATCATTAAATATTTCGTAAATTTTGACAGATGGCTTATAAAAGATTGCTTTTAAAAAACAAAAAAAAGTTGCTAGTAAAACAGAAAATGTTAGTTTTGCGGTCGCCCTCGTAAGTCAGATCATCTGACTGGAGTTTTTTTTTATTCTTCAAATTTGCCATATTTTCTACTTCAAATATATTCGAAATACAATTGTTTTTATTTAAATATTAAAGTTTTAATTTACCCACATAACTGAACAATCTCTTTGTAAAACATTTTGACTAATTCTTTATTCCATTTGTCCTCTCTTTATCTTTGCAGTTGTGACAGTTGAGTAGCGAACGACAGCATTTGATAAAACGCAGACAATATTTCACGCAGAAAAAAGTGAATAATAACACACGAAACGGAAAAACCCCCCTAATAAAGAACTTCGAGAAAGAAAATTCAAATAAAAAAACAGAGATAAAAACAAACAGAATCACAACAGAAATAAGAAAAAACAAACACAGAAAAAAACTAAAATCATGAACACGAAACGTGTTGCACATATAACTGTCATCAAATGACAAATGCTTGACAGCATCAATCAGCAACTATTACAACCGCCACTGCCACAACAAGCGCGACAGCAGCAACTACTACTACTACTGCGACAACAAAACTATTGTCAACAACAGCAACCACTGCGACGACGGGCATTTGTTAAGCACAACAACAACGTCGACGACGACGACGACAAAAACAGCCAGAGAAACAGTGTAAACAGTTTGCAAATTATGGCCGGTTTTCGCAAACGTGGCTGTCGAACACGTTCTTGGTTTCTGCTCAAGGATTCGGTGATCTTTGTCATTATCATGTGTGTTCTACAATTAATCTGCCAAGTGCCAATCCAGGGCATAAAGGGCGAACTGGCCCCCGAAGAGGGGCCGCCCAAAACCAGCGACGAAAGCCTCGAAAGTCTGGTCAAACTTGAAGAGACTCTAATGAACGGCAGACAGACGCTGGAGGCGGCAGAAAATCAAACCAAAGAATTTAGTGTAATCGATGTAAATAAGATACAGATAGAGGAGAAAATTATATTTAAAACAAAGGATTTTAGTAAAAATGTATTAAAACTAAAAACGAATAAAATCAACAAAAGTGAAAGCATAATAAACAACAGCAATGACATGGTCATAAAACACCAGCAGCAACAGGAGCCACTAAAGCTGGAGCAGAACGAGCAACAGCAACACCAACAGCAGAGTGTTGCCGACACAGATAAACATAAAGAGGAGAACGAAACCACATTTACCAAGACTGAGGACGATAGGGAAATGCAGGACACACTCATGGAAAACCTTAAAAATACCACGGAGAATATAACGAACGGCAACACAACGGCTACAAAATCTCGAACAACAGCAATAGACGGTAGAATCAGCAGCAACACAACAGTCATTTCGTCGTCGTCCTCTACCTCTACCACCACAAAAACACAGAAACCCCTACACGCTGGCAATAAGTCAGGGGATAATGCCCGTGGTCGTGGTGCTTCTAATCTTTTTGGCATACGTGAAAATGTTATGCTACCCTCCGAGGATCCAGAACGAGAGGCGCAGATTTTATATGAGAAAACCTTAAAGGAATATCATGTTAACAACAACAACTTCAATCATCATGACGATGAGGATGATAGCACAGCAACCTCACACTCCTCATCATCGTCGTCCTCTTCCTCCTCGTCATCTTCCTCAGATGCTAATAATACAGATTTTCCCCTACAACGTACTTTACATGCGGTCTGTGAGGTATGGACGCAAAAGCACTGCCACTGTACGGGCACTTTGGGACGTTTGTCGCTGAGTTGCCGCAACATTGGAATATTGGCTGTGCCCGTGGACTTACCAAGTGATTCGGTTATTTTGTAAGTACAAACATCGCCTACCCGTTTATATTTTTGCTTTGGTAATCATAAAAGTGTGTAGATGTTTCCATGTCACAGAGATTCCCTGAAGTCTGTGGCGTATTTCTTGTTTAAAGAGATTCGAGAATTTAATAAATTTGAGTTGACATAAGCTAGGATATTTTTCTTAACGGGTTTAGACTTGGAGAGGACATACATTTTCGTTTAATATAGTTATACAGAAAGAACCTTAAATTACAATAACAAAAAAAGTGTTATGGGTCAACTGAACTGTCTCAAGATACTATTCACTGTGTCAAAATACTATTCTCATTTTGTGACAAAATGCTATTCACACTTGATCTGGAACATAAAACAAGGGATCGTTCAATCTTTTGCACACAATGTACGGAAATTCAGAACTTAAAACATAAGAATTAAAAAAAATAGTAAAATAGGGTTTTGCACCCCCCATGGACGGGCTCTAAAATTACCCAGATTTTAAAACAAATATCCGATTTGAAACAATATGTGACGCGCAAAATAGAAAGGGACCTAAGGTTGAAAACCAGATTTGTTCAGGAGAGCTATTTTAAAGATTAGGTGGCTTTCTATTTGCGCTTAGAATCGTCGACTTCACTTTCATAAAACGAGCATATCTCTGGGAGGGTACACTTTTGAGGCATGGGATCGGTCTCATTCGATGCTCAGAAAAGAAAATTGATTTTTTAACCTTAGGTCCCTTTCTCTATGCGGTGTCACATATGTATAAATATAGACACTATGTATTTAAAAATATAGCCTATTTGGCACATATTGGTATAAGTTTGGCTATCTTTGCATTATCATATACACACTCAGAGGAAAAATCCGATGGAAATCGGTTCGAACTTCAAAAATTCGGTTGAATAAAACAAATTTCGGTTGCTGTAACCAACATACCAAAGTAATGATGGTAACACGATTCGAGATATCATATGAGGGTTGCAACAACCATATCACGGCATTTACAGCCAACAACACAGTTATACAAACTGAATTCAGTTTAACTATTGGTTGCGACAACTGGCGGTTATGGCAACCAACCAATTGTGATGTTCATGTCACTTTAGTGCCAATAATTGGTGGTGACAACAGATTAGATCTTTGTAGTGATCAAATCCTGTTTTGTTTGCTGTCGTAACAATATATTGGCAATACCAACATAAAAAACCCCATAATATTTTGTCGGTTCTAGTCACAACAAAACCTTTGTTTACGACCAAAACATATTTCGAAATCGCTTAAAAATGTAAAAAAAAAAACAAATAAATGGTCAGACAGTTTAAGTTTCTTGGTTTAGAAGGTGAATGCTTCCAAATGGCAGTATCGCCATAGAAATAAACGAATTACTTTTACAAATAAAAGGCTTAACGGTAGTTTAGCAACATTACACAGACTTGATCAGAATTTTCGCCATAGATACCCCCACATATTATTTAAAACAGCAACCAAGTTTTTTCTTGGTGACGACCCATTTTTCCCGACTTACGGCCTCCCAAAGCTTGACAATTACTGTTGTTATACTGGTTTACCTTAAGTAATTCTATTCAGATTGAGGCTGCAAGGCAGTAAAATATTACGTTTTCGCCAAAAGTACTTACAACAAACAATGTATACTAGGGCTGCTACTTATATATATTTCTGACCTAACAACGAAAATGCGAATATTTATCATCAAAAATGGTTTTTTTTTCTCCAGCATGATTTATACACTTTTGCATGCGCTCAAACCAATTGCCGAAGCACTTTTTCCACTCCGATTGAAACAACTCCAAAATATGGTTTTTGAACGCTTCAACAACATCTTCTGGCGACAAAAATCGTTGACGTGTGCGGGAATAAAAAGAAGCCATTGTGTGCAAAGTAAGAGCTGTACGGTGGATGACCATCAATTTGACGTTTTGGCCGGTCAATAGGCGCTGCTTTGAGCCGATGTGTGAGAGCTCGCATTGTCATGGTGCACAATGATTTGTCTTCTCTTGTTCGTTTTGCGAATTTCTCCGAAGACTTCAGGCAAACAAATTGTAGAGTACCACTCCTACGTTGCTCATGCAGAACAGTCGCCACATGGCCAGTTTTGCCGAAGAAACAGGCGACCATTTGCTTCGAAGTGCTTCTTCCACGAACAACTTTCGTTGGATTTTGGCTCGTCTTCAAATACCCACATGATCGATTGCTGTTTTATTTCGAGCTCATACGCATAGATCCATGATTCGTCACCTGCGACGATCTTATTAACGTCTTTTGAAGCACCGTGATCGTATTTCCTCAAAATTTCTTTGCAGCAATGACACGACCCTTTATTTGAGCGATTGTCAAATTGTGCTTTTTTACGGCCAGGTGTTCATGCAATATCGAATGTGTGTGAAAGAAATGCCCAATGATGCATTGGGAAAAAATGCCAAGGATGCCTCTATCTCACGGTATGTCACATGACGATCTTGTATTATCAGTTTACGCAAGGTATCAATGTTCTCTGGCACAACGGCCGTTTACCTTCGTCTTTAAGCGAGCGTCGGCCACGATTGAATTCATCAAACCAGTTTTTCACAGGGATATAGGATGGTGCTTCATCGCCATACAAAGATTTAAGTTCTTCGATGCACTCTTGTCTTGACAATCCAAGTCGAAAGTTGTGAAAAATGATAGCACGAAATTGTTTACGAGTTAAAAAAACACAAACGAAGGCCGTCCGTCAAAACGATCTGAGTACGTTTGTGCTAAAAAATTTCAAACTTTCCAATAGAAATGTCAGATGGCGCCAGGCGACACTTAGGTGGCCTAGCAACCCCAGAAATAGATATAGCAACCCTCGTACTTTACATTCAGAAAATCCAACTGAAAAAAGTTTTTTTGACCCCCAAGGACGGGACCTAAAACTACGCAGATTTTTAACAAAAAATTTCACAATTGAATTTTCGAGAAATTTCAATTTTTTCTGGTACTTTGTTTATGGGAACAAGGAGTATATCAAAAAAGAGCCCATATGGTCCAAATTGGTTTAAGATTGCTTGTTTGTTCATCATCATATACTCATATATATATACAGGGTGGGCCAAAAGTTACCATGGGCTTTAAAAATATAATAACTTTTTCGTTTATATTTTTTTTCAGATTATATAAATAACACTTGGAGATTAAACAATGGAGAGATTCACAACTGAACCTTTGTTCATTAGAATTTTATTATTTAAATCAGCGATCAATTATTTTAACTCAAACGCATGAGTGATGAATCTCATTTTCATTTAATTGGCTCTGTTCTTAAGCAGAAGTGTTAGTTCTGGGGTTCTTAAAATCCAAGAGCAATCCATCTACACCAATTGCACCCCTTTACGTGTTCAGTATGGTGTGGAATCACATCTGTTAATATCATTGGGCCTTACTTCTTCGAGAATGAAGATGGATGAGCTGTAATCTTAGAGAGAAAGCGGTATCGGTTTATGATAGACAATTTTTTATGTCCTTTTTACAGACCTGAAAAACAATTTTCAGCCCATTGGGCGAAGCGAAAACTCATTGGATGAACATCAGGCTTCAGTTCTTGGATCAATTGAAATTTGTTAGCCTTCATACTGAGGTCTATATGCAAAATTCTTCACAAATAAGTGCGACAAATGTTCACTACCTGAGTACATTGACGAGTTTATGTTGATGCATGTTCTTGGACCATCTCAGCCAATGTTTTCAATTAAACGCGCAGGACGAGAACGTACTCGGGTTGGTTTGTCCCAAAACGATTGACTTTCTTAAACTTGGTTCACAAATTGACGCACAAAGTGAACTTCTCTTCTTCTTCTCAACGTAAATTTCTTATTTGCCAAAAACTTACTTTGAATATACGTTTTTAATACAGGGTGGAGCGCGTATTTTGCTTATTTGGAAATGAAATAAAAAAATTATTATTGAACAGTAAGGGAATTTATAAATTACATTGTTCCTTTTTACAGACCTGAGATGTGGTTTTAGCGGGACACGATGACACTTTTAAGTCACATTTTTGAGAGCGAATAATTTCCAGAAATTCGGAAATTATTTTGCCACCTCGATCGCCAGATTTGTCAGCACCCTACTATTTGCTTTGGGGTTATTTAAGGAGCGAGTATATGTGAACAAGCCCGAGACAATCCTTCAACTAAAGACCAACATTGCTGCAGAATTTCGAATGCTACAGCCACAAATTTTGAAAGATGTTATGGAAAATGCTTTAAAACGAGCCCATCATTGCGAAACTGAAAACAGGGGTCTTTTAAGTGACTTTATTTTTCATACTTAGTGTAAAAAAAATTCCATTCCATTTTGTATATTATATAATCTGAAAAAAATCCTGTATCATACATAGTCAAGTACTGTTCGGAGTTCACAGTTACGGCAAGACGGTTATCCTGAAAAAGTAACGGCCAAAGATGCCTATTCGTGATATGGCGCACCACACAGTGACGCGTTCCGAATGCAGAGGTCACTGGTGAAGTTCTCTGGGGTTTATTTCACTCCAGATTCGCATATTTTGTTTTTTTTACATACCCATTGAGAAAAAGCACGATGCACTGCAATAATCGAGTGCGCATTTGAACATACAAAATTACCTCTCCTCACTTGTCCAACGCATGACGGCAACTAAAGTGCGGACGAGTACAAATCTTCCGCCAGCCGCTATTATCCACAGCCACAAATTTTGAAAGATGTTAAGTAAAATGCTTTAAAACGAGTCCATCATTGCGAAACTGAAAACAGGGGTCATTTAAGTGACTTTATTTTTCATACTTAGTGTAAAAAAATTCCATTCCATTTTGTATATTATATAATCTGAGAAAAAAAATTAATAAACGAAAAAGTCATTAAAGTTTTTAACCTCATGTTAACTTTTGGCCCACCCTGTACATCATCATGTACAAAATTAGATCGAATTCAAAATTCAAATCGCATTATGTGGCTATATTTTACTGTGGACCAATATCACCCATTTTTCTCAGGTATAAGGCTGGTTACACAGTGTGACAGAGAAAAAATTCCTGGGAAATGATATAATTTTCCTTGGGTACAACAAGATCTTGCTGGGTACAACAAGAAACTGGTTTTAAAATTTCCTAAACACCTGCAAAGTCTGGAGTTAAAGGTAAAAAACCGGGTTTTCGAATCTTACGCACTTATTTGCCAGTATTTTGGTTGAATATCAACCGATTTTAAGTTTTTCGTCTGATTGCGGCCTTTCGAATAGTGTATACACTTTTAAAATAACACTGAAAATATGTATTTTTCCTGTAAACTAATTTTTTTTTAAAATTCGTTTTACTTTGGATACGTTTTTACACAGAATTTTTTAAAAAGAAGTGAAAAATTTTTGAACTGAATAATAAAAAGAATGCTCCTACGAATACAGTTCGGTGTCACTTTTAAAAATCCGTTAGAAACTGTTTGAGTTATTTAACTTTTATTAAAACAAAATTTTTTGAAAAAAATACATTTTTTGGCCAAACTACTCAGAAATATTTGTTTGGCCGTTTTTTTTATTGAACTTAGCTTAAAATCGGTTGATATTCAACCAAGTTACTGACATATAAGTGCGTATGATCCGAAAACCCGGTTTTTTACCCGTAACTCCAAATTTTGGAGGTGTTTGGGAAATTTAAACACCGGTTTCTAGTTGTATTCAGCAAGATCTACATGAAAAATAATATCACTTCCCAGGTATTTTGACTTCATTCTTTTTTGTTACACTGTGTTATTCTTCAATTGGTACGCTGTGCTAAATTTCATCAAGATTGGATGTTCTAAAACTTGTAAAATTAATGGAAATTTGTGAGGGAGCTATATCTAAATCTGAATCGGTTCCTCCAAATTCAATAGCGTCTGCCATGTGTACAAAAACGTACTTGTAACAAATTTTATCAAAATTGTATGTAATACAGGGTGGGCGATTTAACATTTTAAATTTGAATCGGCTGTAAACAAAATAACTGATATTTTTTCAAATTTCTGGTTTTATTGGCAAGGTTAGAGTTTTTCATTTATTGATGGCACATAATATCATTCATATGACTACCACGACTGGCTCGGCAGTACCTTATCCGATCAAACCAATTTTTCAGTACATTTTCGATTGTTTCAGGTCGAATCTCTTCAATGGCAACATCCAGTTCATGTTTTAATGCTTCAATAGTCGCCGGATGCTTTGCGTTACATTTATCCTTAATAGCTCCCCATAGAAAGTAATCCAAAGGGCTGAAATCACAGCTCCGAGGCGGTCAGCTGACATAGTAATTTTTTCTGATTTTTCGCTTTCCAAAAACAGTGCATAAAATATAGATAGTTGCATTGGCTGTGGACTTTCTTTTGAATTTTTTGAAGCACAAATTCGTAGAACATAACGTGGTAACGCTCATCGTTGGTGGTAAAGCCGGCCATGTTTAAAGAAACATGGCCAATGGTACCGCTACACCAAATACTTATAGTGACTCGTTGTGGATGCATTGGCTTCTCAATAGTCACGTGTCGGTTCTCTGCTTTTGCTTAGTGATAGACACCGAGATGAAAATGAGCTTATTTTTTTTGGTCAAATTATTCATCTTCTGCCAAACTGTTTTCAGCCGAAGCGAAAACTCATCGGATGATCATGAGGCTTCAGTTCTTGAATCAATTGAACTTTGTTAGCCTTCATACCGAGGTCTATATGCGAAATTCTTCGCAAAGAAGTGCGAAAAATGTTCACTACCTGAGAACACTGCCGAGTGTATGTTGATGCATGTTCTCGGACCATCTCAGCGAATGTTTTCGATTAAACGCACAGAACGAAACGTACAAGGGTTGGTTTGTCCCAAAACGATCCACTTTATTAAACTTGCTTCAGAAATTGACGCACAAAGTAAACTAAAGGCCGATCTCTTCTAGAAAATTTTCAACGTTAATTTCTTATTTGCTAAAGACTTGGAAGTACGTTTTTAATACAGTATGGAGCCCGGAATTTGCTTATTTGTGAATGAAATAAAAAAATTATGAACCTTAGACAAATTTATTTTGTATTTTAATTATATTGAACAGTAAGGAAATTTTCTAATTACATGGTTTTGCATAGTATATCTGGCAAATGTCGACCTTCGCTATCTTTTCTGAAGTTTTTATGAACTCTTCCAAGCATGTCGATTGGTATTCTGCCACTTTCAGCCTCAATATTGTTAATTGCGTCTTCCAAGGTGTTGGGACGGTTGATATACACCTTCGACTTCAGGTAACACCAAAGGCAAAAATAGCATGGGGCTAAGTCTGGTGAGCGCACCGGCCAGTTGACATCACCCCTCAAAGAGATATGCCGTCCAGGAAACATTTGTCACAAATAATTTATGGTAACCCTCGCTGTGTGAGCAGTGGCACCATCCTGTTGAATCCGCTAATTGCATTGCCTCAAGAGCCGGCAGAAAAAAGGCTGGAAATGCCAAGAGCAAGTGATTGCTTCCGAGCAGAACGTTTCGGAGATTACAGCACTGCTGCTCTACCTATCTCCATGTTTTGTGGTGTTGTGATCCTTCTCTCAGGTCCCTTTGGTAAACATGACACATTCCCTGATGTTCTCAATAAAGTTACCCAATTTACAATTGATTTCCGTCCAGGAACACGTCCATGTGGGGGAACAGCGAATCGTAAACGAAAAGCACGCTGCACTGCAATGATGAATGAAAAATGCAAACGTCTTTTGGTGAAGCACGCTGATAACTTGCACAGAAAAATTTCGTTCACCGATGAAAAATTGTTTACCTTCAGGAAAAATTTAACAAGCAAAATAATAGAGTGTATGCACGGTCATCTAAGGAAGCATCGGAACTGATTCCAAGGGTGGAAAAGGGTCATCACCTAGCTTTAGTCATGGTTTGGTGGTGTGTCTCTTACGATGGGGTCACTGACCTGCATTTCTGCGAACAAGGAGTCAAAACATCGGCCAAAGTTTGCCAAGAAACCGTGTTGAAAGCTGTTGTGAAGCCTCTTAACAATTGCCTGTTCCAAAACCAGCCATGGACTTTCCACCAGTATTCTGCGCCGTCCCATAAGGCTAAAACGTCCCAGGCCTGGCTTCGAAGCAATTTGCCAGCGTTCATTTCCTCTGAGGATTTGGACGCATTGGATTACAAATTGTAGACAGTTTTAGAGGACAAGGTTTGTCACAAAAGATACCCCAACATTGGATCTCTTATGACTGCTTTGGTTCGAGCTGTGGCCAATTTCCCAATGGACGAGGTTCGTGCAACTATTGACGATTGGCCAGTGCGACTTGAGGCGTGTGTAAAGGCAAAAGGCGGACATTTCGAATAAGTAGATTCTTTTTGGATACAATATACATCAATAAATATATTAAAAAATATTTGGTCCAAAAATATTTAGTTATTTATGTCCCTACTAAGTCAACAATGCCATTCAAATGGAAATGAGCTTAATCACTCATCACTTTGCGTTAAAATAATTGATCGCTGATTTAAATAATCAAATTCTATTATTCTGGTTCTTTGTTCAGTTGTGAATCTCTTCATTATTTATTCTGAAAGTGTTTTTTATACTTATATAATCTGAAAAAATAAATAAAAAAGAGCGAAATTGAAAAAAATATTAAATTGTTAAACCCCATGGTAACTTTTGGCCTACCCTGTACATTGAGGATTTACTATACTTGTTGCGGGTAAAACAAGTGTAAAAGGTTTCTTTATAAACACGATTGCTATGATTAAAACACAAATTTTATGTTTGATTACTTAATTAGAATTGATTAATACAGTTGCTGTAATTTTAACTACAAACCACTAACAATATTCCCACAATATAACCTTTCTACAAAAAAAAGCGATAAAAAAGCGCCAAAAAAACACAGAACACTTTAAGCCATAATCACTCACGATTTCTATGTATTCGTCGTTGTCGTCGAACTCGGACGAGTGTAATATAATTATAAACATATTTAGAACTGTTAATTGTATGAGCTACAACAACATCTAGCAAAACGACCGACGGACCGAACGAGCCGGCCGACAGCAACATCGACACCAACATCAACGGCAACATACTAAACTAAAACCTACAACAAACTAATTGCCAACATACGAGTACATAACGTAGAGTAACAGCAGCAGCAGCAACGGCAACAACATAACAAAACATACTCATAATGACAAACTATTAATTTAAAACCGAAAAAACCGAAACATTCGAGAGCGGGGGGCGACAAAAACGCTCACATCAAACACTCACTTACTTATCATGTTGCATATCACGTCTTTCAAGACGCAAACGAACGGCCACAATGACAGCGAGCGGCGGCGGCGGCAAACACATGACAATACGCAAAAGTGTACTATCTACCGATGAAACGCTTTAGGTGAACGGACACGGGTCGGGCGGGCGGACGGACGATGTATCGCGTTGCGTTATGCGTTACTTTGCGCTACGTTTCGCCTTGAAACATTGATTAACGTGTGTCACGTTGCCATAAATTATTAATTAAATTTGCCACTGTGTGTGCCTTTTTTTTGTGGCTCGTCGACAAGAATGGCAACCGAAAAGACAACCGGGACAGCTAGACGTGCGGACGGACGTCAGCGAACAGAGACAGCCTCATGTGCGTTGATGGGAATGGACGGACAAACGGACGCATGGCTGGATGGTTAGACATCCATCCACTGGTTAAAAGCTCGTAGAGATCCGAATAGTCAGTCGAGCGGAGAATGAGTCATTTGGTGCAATTGACAATCGGCACTTTCAGGCCTCAAGATTGTTTGGTCGTTTGTTTTGTTTGCTGTTTTAATTTTTTTGTTTTTATTTGTTTTATTTGTTGAAAATATTAACAAATGATATGAGTGGAATTTGTTTTATGACTAGGAGGGTGTCGGGTGCACTTTTAGAATGATGGAATAATTAATGGAGACCTGAAATTAACTAACAGAGCAATAGTTTCTTGTGAGCAGGTCTGTGTAGGGTTGCATTGACTATTGGCTGAACAAGTGTTAAAGGTTTGGACCTCGTAGTCACGCCAGAGAACAGTCGAGTGGTGCATTACAGATATTCAATTAGTTAGATTTAGTCCCGATTGGATGCGAAAATCTCTTAGCTGTGGAATTTGTACTTAAAAGTTTTCGTCAGAGAAGGATAGTCTAAAACGATGCAATACGAGTATTGATCCTAAAACAAAAGTCAGCAAGTATATACAAAGGAAAGATATGGTTACTATATGGTCACGGCAATAATTTCTTCTGTGCAATAATATTATGTTTGTCGCAACCATAGTGTTGTTTTTTGGATTTTGTTAAATTTAAAAATGAAAAATTGGTTGTAGCAACAGTATTTCTATGGTTTGTGCGACAAAATTTGTGTTATTTAGGTTTTAGGTCTCGGCAATAATATGTTTACGGCAATGTAATAATATGTTTACGGCACCGTATGTAATTTTTAAAAATTTGATTATGGTTGTTAAAACAATTTAATTGTTACGAATCTCATTGTCATGGCAAAAGTATGATAAGTATGCTATAAGTATAATACTACGTTTACGCCAATCATTGAATGGTAACGACAAACATCGCGTAACAATTTTATATTTTTGTTTGAGTTGTGTCTTTTCTTTAATTTATTTTTATATAATCCGTGACTTTTCCAATTTCCCTCGTAGTTATATAAAATGCAACACTACTGCTCCCATCAAGTACCATCTGTTAATAGACTACTGTCAAATTTTGAAAGAGTTCCGTCATTAAGTTTGTGTTTAACAGTTGTTTAAAACAAGCAACCTCGTGGATTTTGTTAAGAATGGAAAAAAGTGAATTTCGAGTGATCATTAAACATTATTTTTTTGCCGAAAAAATGTCAATCAAATTAAGGTAAATCTTTATAAATACTATGGGGACTCTGCACCATCGATTTCAATAGTACAAAAGTGGTTTACTAAAAAGTGGTTTACTGAAAAGTCGTTAATGACGTTCTGAGCGGCCAATTGAGGTCAATACACCCGAAGCTGTCGAAAAAAATCCACGATATGCTGTTGGCCTATCGAAGAGTAAAAGTGCGTGAGATTGTTGATGCCATACGCATTTCATATGGCAGTGTGGTTTCGATTTTGCATGATCAGTTTGGTTTCAGAAAACTGCCAGCAAGATGCGTGCCGCGATTACCATTTCATCAGGATAATTCACTGGAGCACACGTGTGCAGTCTTAATGACTAAATTGCATGAATTAGGTTACGAATTAGTACCTTATCCGCCATATCTTCCGGATTTAGTCCCCAGTGGCTATTTCCTATTCCCAAACCCAAAGAAATGACTCAGTGGAGAGAGATTTAGCTCCAACGATGAAATTATATATGAAACAAATGCGTTTTTTGTACCTCGAAAAGTCCTATTTTTTGGCGATTGGAGAAACGTTGAACTGAGCTAAAAGAAGATTATGTTTTTTTTGCAAAAATATTTGTTTTTTATTCCAAAAGTCTCGGAAATATTAATTTGCTCTCATAGTATGGTTAAGTGGGATCTTACTATGGTTTTGAGGACCATAATGTGGTTGTGGGGATCATACTATGATTGTATGCGAAACAAACTATGGTTATGCGGATCTTAAATATGTTGTGGGGATCTCACTATGGTTGAGTGTTGTACGTTACATGATAGCAAGAGCCGGCTGAAAGAAATCCAGGAAATACCAAGAGCAAGTGATTGCTTCCAAGCAGAGAGTTTCGGCGATTGTAGTACTGCTGCTATAACTCTCTCGATGTTTTGTGGTGTTGTAATCCTTCTCTCAGGTCCTCTTCGTACAGATGACACATTCCCTGCTGTTCTCAATGAAGTTACCCAATTTAGAATTGATTGACGTCCAGGAACATGTCCGCGTGGGGGGAGCAGCGAATCGTAAACGAAAAGCACGCTGCACTGCATTGATCGAGAGCGCAGTTGAAAAATACGTTTCAACACAAAATGACCTCTTCTCACGTGTCCAATGCATGATGGCAACTGAAAGTCAGACAAATACAAATCTCCCGTCAGCTACTACTTATATAAGCCACGCACACTCTCCACTCTTTTCGAGCAACAGTGCCGCCACAGTGTAAAAAGCAAATTATCGCGCTCCACCCTGTACAATACTATACACGTATATTGTTGTTACAACAATTATAATTTATAAGACGATCAATAATATATATATACTTTATGGGTTTTGCAGATAAATATTTGAGGTGTTACAAAAATAATGACAAGCTTACATACATTTACACTCCATCTTATGGTGGAAAGTATGAAAAAAGCAGGAAAAAGTAAACATTGCAACCAGCTGTATATGCCCTCCACTGTTGGTAGGAGATTATACTAAATTTGCTTATTCATTTGCAACACCTAGAACTTTTGTTTACAAATCCTATAAAAAATATATATTATTTATCTTCGTAAAATTTCAGACGATTAAGCTGCGTTCGCTCTTCATTCCGTCCGCGTGTCTGCTGAAAGGACGATATCGGGGAAAATAATTAAGAGAAGACCCTGAATGTTTCAAACGCTAGGATCCTGAATGCTTTGAAATTGGTCCTGGATTCCCTTAGGACCCTAAATTAACCTTTGAGAAAAGTATACGTTTTGGAGAATTTTCTAAATATGTAGCAATTTTTCGTCGACGAGCCGTGGCCCAGTTAAAACGCATTTAATATCTCTAAAGAAGACTTGGATGCAGGATCTATCAGCTATTGTGGTCAAAAACGGTCCCTTCAGCTGTATACGCGTTTGCTTATAAACTTGTAAATGATTTAAAGAAAACTAAATTTTATTTTGATTAAAAATATACAGGTATTTCCAAAATCTACCTAAAATTTGGGTTCAGATGTGTGTAATTTCAAATGTGGATTTATTCAGAAGAAATAGCTTTGATTGGAGTTCGACTTGCGGACCCAAGGAGCCCAAAAAAGTCAAAAGAAGCCAACAGTGGTTAATATTTAAGATTTAACATTTTAAATTTAAATTGGTGGTAAAAAAATACTGATACTTTTTTCAAATGGGGAGAATTAGTTAAAACGCACTTAATATCTCAAAAGAATGCATTTTTGCTGGATCTAACAGCTATTGTGTTCAAAAACGGTCTCTTTAGCCGTTAGACACGTTGCTTATAAACATGGTATATAATACAAAGAAAATCCAATTTCATTTTAATTCGAAATATGCAGGTATTTCCAAAATCTACCTAAAATTTGGGTTAAGATGTATGGTCATTTGGATCCAAAAAACGATAAAAAAAATATCGTAGTCCATGATAGATGATTTTGTCTACTTATTTCATTCATTTCAATATGTAATCCAAGGTGGAGGAAGTATAAGATTCGGCTGGACGCTGTGGGCCTTCTTAGTAAATAAGTAAACTCAGGTTCACATAAGGGTAAGAACTTTCTAAATTATTATTAGCGGGACTTTCCTTTAAAAACCGGAGACTTTACGATTAATAAATATACGTCCGGATCAGCGAGTATTAGAATTGCAAGGCACACTGTTTTCAGAGAAGTGTCGTTTTTAATCAATGGAATAATAAGGAAATTATAATTGCACAGGGTGGGCCATTTAAAATTCTTAATTTGAATGGGCTGTAAAAAATACTGATATTTTTTCAAATTTCTGGTTTTATTGGAAAGGTTGAACTTTTTCACTTAATAGAACACAATATCATTCATATGACTACCACAACTGTCACGACAGTACCTTATCCGATCAACCCAATTTGTCGGTACATTTTCGATCGTTTCGGGTCGAACATCTTCAGAGGCTACTTCGAGTTCATGTTTCAACGCTTCTATTGTCTCTGGATGCTTTGCGTAACATTTTTCCTTTAAGGCTCCTCACAGAAAATAATCCAAAGGGCTTAAAACACAGCTCCTAGACGGCCAATTGACAAAACAATTTCGGCTCATCATTCGATTTTCAAAAACAGTGCGTAAAATATTGAAAGTTGCGTTGGCTAAGTGACATGTGGTTCCGTCTTGTTGAAACCAAATGTTGTCCATGTCTTTCTCTTGAATTTTCGAAAACAAAAATTCGTTTCAATGGCCACAACCATTGACACTCACCATTGACGGAACGGCAGCGCCTTTTTCATTTTCCAAGAAAAATGGTCCAATGATGCTGCCAGCCCAAAATCTACACCGAAGATTACCACCGAGATGAAGATGAAGAATTCAATAAATTTCTTCATCTACTGCCAAACAATCTTCAGCTCATTGGGCGAAGCGAAAACGCACCGAATTTTTATGAGGTTAAGTTCTAGCTAGAACCAATTGAACTTTGTGAGCCTTCCCTCGGTATGAAAAATTCTTCTCAAAGAAGTGCGAAAATTTGTCTCTTTCTGAGAACGATGAAGAGTTGATGGATGCTCTTGGACATTATCAGCCCCAGCAGCGATCTTTTCGATTTATCCATGGACCACCCTTTATGTACATTTCAAATATTCTAACTATCATCATCATATATCATGAACTGTTAGTTCATGAAAGCCGAACATTGTAAGTTCAGCGTTGTATGGGCGGTGCCACGCTCCTTTGTCCATTCATTACGTCATGTGCCCTGCAACTATTTTCTGTCCGAACGTAACAGAATGTGAACATTTTGTAACGATTGGAGTTGATAATGGTGATATACATAAAGGCAAAAATACCTAAACTACTACAAATATAGTGAGTTTTCTAGAGGTCAACTCAAGACTTGTATGAGTCATTGGTATTTCAAAACGGTCAAACAAACATTTCTAATTAGTATTGCCAATAACTGTATTTTTTCAAAATATGTTACGGATTTTAAAAAATGACACCGTATTGTATTCTGTGTAAAAACACACTCAAAGTTCAAAAATTAATAAAAATAAAAAAAATACACAGATTTTTTCAGTGTGATTTTAAAAGTGTATACGCAGCATCTTATTTCCAAATCAGCCGAAAATCTTAAAATCGGTTGATATTCAACCAAGTTACTGGCATATAAGTACGTAAGATCCGAAAAACCGTTTTTTTTTTACCCGTAACTCCAGATTTTGGAGGTGTTTGGGAAATTTCAAAACCGGTTTCTTGTTGTACTCAGCAAGATCTACAAGACAAATAATATCACTTCCCAGGTATTTTGACTTCATTCTTTTTTGTAACACTGTGTTAATTGCCGCTTCTGAATCCTGATCAAATTTCCTACAGTGCATTTTGTGTGACTATCTGATTAAATATATCGTTTTAGTGTTCTTATAGTGTTTAGAGGCCCCAAAGCTTCAGACATTATATACTTAGTAGGGTCATAAATACTGTTACACGCGTTTTATGCTGTAAAATAAAAAGTACTGAATGTTTTTGGACCAAATATTTTTTAATCTATTTATTGATGAATATTGTATTCAAAAAGAATCTACTTATTCGAAATGTCCGTCTTTTGCCTTTACACACGCACTGGCCAATCGTCAATAGCTGCACGAACCTTGTCCATTGGAAAATTGGCCACACCTCGAACCAAAGCAGTCTTAAGAGATCCAATGTTGGGGTATCTTTTGTGACAAACCTTGTCCTCTGAAACCGTCTACAATTTGTAATCCAATGGGTTCAAATCTGAACTGCCTGAGGGCCATTCTTCAGAGGAAATGAACGCTGGAAAATTGTTTCGAAGCCAGGCCTCGGACGTTTTAGCCTTATGGGCCGGCGCAGAATCCTGCTGGAAAGTCCATGGCTGGTTTAGGAACAGGGAGTTGTTAAGAGGCTGCACAACAGCTTCTTAAACGGTTTCTTGGTAAACTTTGGCCGATGTTTTGACTCCTGGTCAAAACCTTTTTATCGTAAGAGACACCCCACCAAACCATGACTGAAGCTGGGTGATGACCCTTTTCCACCCTTGGGATCAGTTCAGATGCTTCCTTAGGTGACTGCGCATACACTCTATTATTTAGCTTGTTAAATTTTTCCTGAACAGTAAAAACTTTTTCATCGGTGAACAAAATTTTTCTGTACAGGTTATCAGCGTGCTTCACCAAAAGACGTTTGCAATCCTATTTTTTTTTTAAGCTGCAGATGTCCGGTACGTCGTTTGAAAGCCCCAAGTCCCAAGTACTTTTTATGATTTGACTCATGGACTTTTGCGTGATATTCATCTCACGGGCCATGATTTTCTGTTTTCGGAGCGGATTTCTGTGAATTCTTGATTTAACTTTGATGACATGCTTTGATGACATGCGGTGTTCGAACAGAGCGTGTTCGGCCCGACCGGTGGCTGTCTTTTACATCTGCATCGGTAGACGAACATGCGGCTAATCCCTAGTAGCCGGAGCGGTTTTGAAAATATCGTTTTTTTTTTCGTTTCACACTTGAAAAGCGCTATTACAGCGATACGGTTCTCATTATCTGACCACTTTATGATGAAAGTTGAAACAATTTTAAAATCCCGTTATAGACTAACGCTATTGAGGTTAGCTTTCAAAACCCATATGACATTAACGGGGTATGTTCAGTTCTACTACTGAAATGGGTTTTCGATTTATCCATGGACCACCCTTTATGTACATTTCAAATATTCTAACTATCATCATCATATATCATGAACTGTTAGTTCATGAAAGCCGAACATTGTAAGTTCAGCGTTGTATGGGCGGTGCCACGCTCCTTTGTCCATTCATTACGTCATGTGCCCTGCAACTATTTTCTGTCCGAACGTAGCAGAATGTGAACATTTTGTAACGATTGGAGTTGATAATGGTGATATACATAAAGGCAAAAATACCTAAACTACTACAAATATAGTGAGTTTTCTAGAGGTCAACTTTATGATGAAAGTTGAAACAATTTTAAAATCCCGTTATAGACTAACGCTATTGAGGTTAGCTTTCAAAACCCATATGACATTAACGGGGTATGTTCAGTTCTACTACTGAAATGGGTGTGTTCAATGTTGTAACAGTATTTATGCCCCTACTAAGTATATTCACATTTTCGAAATGAAATATATTTTTGCCATTTTGGTGCTGAGTTTAACCAACATTCAGGGTAATAAGCAATTTTTCTCTCTATACGTATAGCTGATCACAACTGATAAGCAATTTGTTAACTAAATGTTGTATTGGTTATTTTTGCCATTTTACTACATGTACTTCGACACCCATAGCCATAAAGTCCACCTGATCTGCTTTACAATTGCGTTTAATGTGAATTAAGTGAGTTGGCGTTGATCATGCTACGCATGCGCAATGTGGTCGCCTGCTGAAAACGACAATTTAAATTGTGTACGCTAGAGATTTTGTTTGGTAAAGTCGACTTTGGTGTAACTTTTATTTTTCGCTTACAGTGAGTGACCTTTACTATAATTTTCATTAATTAGGCATATTTAGCATGAGACGTGCTGTGCGGTGTGCTGCAATTCGCCTAACGACACATCAGCGTCTGACTATTTAAGGTGTCGTCTTTTTGTAATTCGTGTCCGCATTACTTGGGCAAATTAATGCAGAACGTGTTAGGAATGAGCAAAAAACTTGAATGTCAACCGAAATGGGTGGGTGTCAAAGAACTTTGGCAAACAAACTCGGCTTGAACTTAGCTGTCAATCACACATAACTGAGGCTTAGTAAGCAACGGTTTAGCAGGGTTTATTTTTAATTAAATATACTTACAAATAATTATGTTTATTACCACCAAAAAATGCTATCATGCCAATGTGCTAAACCCTTTATTATGAATAGTTGTCTGCTCATTCAGAGACAAATACTCCATACATAAGTGGCAATTACTTTGGAAATGATAAATGTCTTGAAATTTAAATGTTTCTTCATGTAACGCGACTACGCGCACATACACCAGAATGCTGTTGCTGCATTTTAAGGTGAAACCTAATGTAATCTTAGTAAAATTTATGATTCCAACTTGCAATGAAAAAAATATCTGTATAATGCCAGCGATCGATCGATTATTTGCTAAAGCATTTTTTCATCTCGAACTACAAAAAAAACGTTTTACGAAAAATTCTCATAAATAAAAGTTTGCTGTTTTATTTTTTAGTATTTTTTGGTGTACGAATGACCTCTTTTTTCCAAGTGATTTGTTATTATAGTACTGAATAGTTTCAATAATTTTTGTGTTGTTGTTGTTGCCGTTCGCCTGAAATTTTTCTATACGCACCTCATAAATTTTTTGCTAGCAACTCGAGTGTATTTACAACTTTGGACCATCATCGTAAAATGCGGAGAAGAAAAAGCCAGCACCCATTTAACCCATTTACTAAAATGTGAATCCGTTTTATGTTCTATTATGCGATTGTGCTGGTCTTCCCACTTTTGAATTTTGCGGGTGCTGGTGCAAGCACTTTTTCTGCAGTGGCTCAGCATTTGTGGCGGTGCCACAAATGTATTTGCAACACATAATAACTCTTGCTGACTGCACTGACTCCCCCTAGTGGGTTTCTTACGACGAGTACATAGTGTGGGTGGGCATGGGTGCCCTATAAAGAGCATTAAACAGAATAAATATTTTGGTGTAAGCATCCCTAGTTTTAGGGGGTTATTGTAGCCCTCAACAAATGTTGAGGATATAACTATACCCATGGGTGCAATTGAGGCCCAACATCTTGTTTCTGGTTTCTAGAAGAGAAGATTTCCTTGAAGTAGCTAATTTTTCTCTTCATGCGATGCTTCCACATTTGGCAGACATGTTTTCCAGCCTCATAATGGTTTACCTTCTCGGGGGAGTTTCGCCAAACTACTGCCTAAATTCCCAGAATAAATGAATGAGTGCAAAGCATGGTTTCGCTGCTGTAGCCAAATACTCTTCTCGGTATCCCAAGCATTAATTTTAATAAATCTCAGAAGTTTGCTTATTTGGGAATGAAATAAAAAAATTATGAACCTAAGAAAAATGTATTTTATAGTTTAATTATATTGAACTGTAAGGGAATTTTTACATGGTTTTAAATAGCGTATCTGGCAAATATCGACCTTCGCTATCCACACACTGCTGCATACGTTTTCTAATGTTTTCATGAACTCTAACAAGCATATCGACTGGTATTCTGCCAAATTCAGTCTCAATATCGTTAATTAGGTCTTCCAAGGTGTTGGAACGGTTGATACGAGGGTTGCTGTATATATTTCTGACATTTCCATTGGAAACAGTGGCTGCTAAAGTTAATGCAGCAGTCAATCAATATACGAACCGCTATCCTGCTCAATTCTGTGGACACGCAAATACTTTTCCACCATGTATGCAGCTCCACACAAAAATTTTAGACCACAAATCCTCTAGCTTTATAGTTTGCTAGATCCACCGTAACATTTATATTGAATTTGGTACCCATGTCATAAAAAACTGCATTGCAATTAGATAATCGGATGAAGTAAAGTCGTGACCTAGATTGGGGTCAGGGAAAGTGACAACCAAATGTATTGGTTTAACAGACATTTCCATCATTTTATCAAAGGAAGACAATATTTTTTTGTCATTATCATCAATTTCAGTTATTGCTGTAAATGCATCTGGTAGCTTATTTCGAATGTCTTTAAAAGCAAAGTGTACACGATGAATACTTTATTGGTTGGATTCTAAAATAGTTATCTATTTTGCTGCATTTCTAATGCTCTTTATAAATACCCAATAACGCTGCTCTGCAATGATTGAGTGCGTATTTGAAAAATACGCTTCAACAGAAAATTACCTCTCCTCACGTGTCCAATGCATGATGACAACTGACGAATACAAATCTCCTGTTAGCCACTATAAGCGACGCACACTCTCCACTCTCTTCGACCAATTGTGGCGCCACAGTCTGCAGTGCAAAAAAGCAAATTTTCGCGCGCCACCCTGTATTTACCCTGCAAAAATATATAGAATAAGCCGATTGCTCACACAGAAAAAAGTAATACGTTTTGTTTTTGTACCACGATTCGTGCGCAACCCTGTATATATCATATGGGCCAGTTCACATCACCCCTTAAAGAAATAAGCCGTCTAGGAAACATTTGCCTCAAACAATTCATGGTAACCCTCGTTGTGTGTGCATTGCCTCAAGAGCCGGCTGAAAAAAACCAGGGAATGCCAAGAGCAAGTGATTACTTCCGAGCAGAGCGTTTCGGAGATTGCAGGACTGCTGCCCTTACTCTTTCGATGTTTTGTAGTGTTGTAATCCTTCTCTCGGGTCGCTTTCGTACGCATGACACATTCCCTGCTGTTCTCAATGAAGTTACCCAATTTAAAATTTATTGCCCTCCAGGAACATGTCCGCGTGGGGGAACAGTGAATCGTCAAGGAAAAGCACGCTGCACTGCAATGATCAAGTGCGAATTTGAAAAATACGCTTCAACACAAAATGACCTCTTCTCACGTGTCCAATGCATAATGACAACTGAAAGGCACACGAATACAAATCTCCCGTCAGCCACTATAAGCCACGCACACTCTACACTCTCTTCGACCAACAGCCGCCACAGCCTGCAGTGCAAAAAAACAAATTATCGCGCTTCACCCTCTTCTGATTCTGCAAATAAAATATAGAATAAGCCGGTTGTTTACACTGAAAAAAAGTTTTTACGTTTTGTTTTTGTATGACGATTCGTGCTATGCCCTGTATATACCATATGGGCCAGTTCGCATCGCACCTCAAAGAGATAAGCCGTCCAGGAAACATTTGCTGTAAACAATTCATGGTAACCCTCGCTGTGTGTGTTGTGGGGATCTTACTATGGTTGAGTGTTGTACTTAACATGATTGCAAGAGCCGGCTGAAAGAAATCCAGGAAATGCCAAGAGCAAGTTATTGCTTCCGAGCAGAGCGTTTCGGAGATTGCAGTTCCGCTGCTATAACTCTCTCGAAATTCTCGCGCTCCACCCTGTGCTAACCCTGCAAAAAAAATTAAGAATAAGCCGATTGCTCGCACAGAAAAAAAGTAATTAGGTTTTGTTTTTGTAACACGATTCGTGCGCCACCCTGTATAAGTATATACCATATAGTGATTTGTAGATATACTTTAGCATCTCGATCCACTTGAAACACTTTGAACATTACACCATCTACTGGTAATGGCAACAGCACAGGCTATTATTGAAACACCAATCGTGGCCTAAAGAATATGTAACGTAGCATTCCGTAAAGTCTCTGCAAGCCAGCCCTCAATAGTCGCTGGCCATTTTTGTCCTCCGAAAAGCGATAAAAGCATTTTAGTTTTCATCAAGATCATTAAATATGCCACCTCGTGCATTGTGTGAGCTTACAATTCCTGTCCCACTTGACTTCATAATTTAACTTTTCAACACTTACTGAAGAAGAACGCACTGGTAGGCAGGCAGTCATTCCTGCAATGCCACAGATGAGATTCGATTTTTTTTGTGTTATTGGACATCATGTCTAACTTTCCCTTCCGTTCGTCCGTTCTTTGTCTTGTTGGTCTTCTTCTTTCGCGTGTCTGTTGGCACGCACTAAAATTTCATAGAAACTCTTGTGGAAATGATTCTGTGTTGTTTATGCCTTAAACTGGCTGGTCTTATTTTCATGTAGGAGGCTGTCAACGGAGTTGCTTCTGCCTTTTCTCCATGCTATGATTCTTCGACGACAACTCCCTAGAATTAGCCCACATAAGCAAGGAAGTACGTTTTGGCTGCTACAACGATCTGTCCACCTTCGCCTCATGCCATTCGGTTGGGACAAGTGTAGTAAACAATATTTTGGTTCATTCATCTTATTCTGTTGCGTTGTGGCACAAAACAGCACACACTGCCATGGAGGAGTGAGTGGTGGCGCTGGTCTAGAGGCCAAGAAAGAGTTGTTTACCCATTTTCTTGGGCAGATGGGCAACATTTTGCAGACTACAAAAGGACGAATATTTCCTGGTGTTTCGTAGTTGTTGTTGCTGTTGTAACATGCTATCGATTCTGATTGATTGCATTAAAAGAAGCTTTGTTTTTCATTTTCATTCAGTGAAGACGTTTTTTTTTTGTTTGCTAGATTTGTTAGGGCTTTGTTTATTTCATGTGAACTTTTATTACGGGTACAAGGACTCTTGAGTGTTGTCTATGTGCGTATATTTGGAGATTCGTGCTGCTGCAATGATGTCAGGGTTTAAATGAAGTGATTTGGAAATGTTAAGCATAGAAAATCCTTCTAAGTACTTTAAAAGTTTCTAAGTAAAATAAGCTGTATGCCATTTGCCTTTAAACTTTATAGGCTTATATATCAAGGAAATGTTTGTTTTAAGTTTAATGTGACTTTTTAAGTGACAATTTGCAAAATACTCAAATTCCTTTGTGACCTACATCAAATACTGTGACAAATGTCAACATCACCAAACATGAATTCCATGTGAAACCGATCAATTTTCACAAGCAGGTCTTCAATTTTGACGAAATATTGTACATTGGTTCACTTTGGTGATCTAAAAAAATTCAGAATTCTTTAAATTGCAGCATTGGCAACATTTTCAATACGTTTTTTGAAAAACTCATAACTTTAGTTTTAGTTATGATATTTGATTAATTATTAATTTAAACTAAAGGGTGGTTAAATTTTAAGGGCCGATGTATTTTTGCATTTCATTTGATATTTCTCAATTTCAGATTAACTCAATTCGAACCATGGAAAGCCACAAAAGCGAGCAACGTGTTAAAGTTATTTAGGCTTATTATGAAAATGGGCAACAGTGGATGGTCAATTTTTAAAGAAAACCATCTTTAGTTATAAGGCACATTTTCACCTCAGTGGATTCATCAATAAGCAGGGTTGCCGCATTTGGGCGAATGATAATCCAAGAGTGATTGTCAAAAAAAAAACAATGCACCCTCAAAGAGTGGCTGTTGGGTGCGGTTTATGAGCTGGCGGCATCATCGGGCCGTATTTTTTCAAAAATGATGCCGGTCAGGTAGTAACTGGGAATGGTGTTCGCTATCGTGAGATGATAACGAACTTTTTATGGCCCGAATTGAAAGATATTGATGTGGAAGATATGTCGTTTCAACAGGACGGTACCATCTGCAACACAACGAAATAATTGCTCTTTTGCGCAACAAATTCAATGGCCGTGTTATCTACGTCATGGCGTTGTAAATTGGCCACCAAGATCATGTAATTTGACAGCGTTGGAATTCTTTCTTTGGAGTTATTTGAAAGAAAAGGTGTACGTCGATAAACTAGCAACAATTCAAGAGCTAAAGGATGATATTATTCGGCACATTAACGGCATAGAACCTCAATTAGCCTCAGCGTCATCGAAAATTTGATCCATCGGAAGGAGGTGTGCCGACGAGGTCGCGGCGGCCATTTGGCCGATTTTTTGTTCCATACATAATTGAATCATACCAGTATTATCATAATAAAAATAAATGACAATAATTTCCTAAATAATTAGTGTTGTATCCAAAATCAACATCGGCCCTTAATATTTAACCACCCGTTATATTCATGATTCCCATTTTATTTAAATTTACGAGGGCGGTTCGGAAATTTCTTAGCCTAGCACAAAAAACGCGGTATAAACAGAAAAATGTTAAGTGTTTTGGAAACTTCCATCTCTGCTATGAACACATGTTAAATGACGCATCCGCGATTTTTTTACAATGGAAAAATTAGAAATGCGTGGTGTCATTAAATATTTACATAAAAAAGGTTTATCGGGACAAGAAATTCATAATGAAATGGTGAATGTGTTAGGTGAAAGTGCTCCTTCATATGCAACAGTAAAAAATTGGGTTGCTGAATTTAAACGTGGTCGTACATGCATTAAAGATGAACGTCCAAAACGACGTCCAAAAACAGCAACAACAACAGAAATTGTAGCCAAAGTGCATGATGTGGTATTAAATGAGCGACGAATAAAAGTGCGTGAAATAGCTAATATCATGGGCATTTCAAATGATCGAGTCCATTTAATTTTGCATGAAGAACTACAGATGAAAAAGCTTTTTGCAAGATGGGTGCCGCACTTGTTAACAGTCGACCAAAAACTCATAAGAATGAACATTTCTCAAGCTTGTTTGGATCGTTTTCAGCGAAATAAAATGGATTTTAAGCGTCGTTTCATAACTGTTGATGAGACATGGATCGATCCACCACTATACCCTAGAGACAAAAGAACAATCCAAACAATGGACTGAAGCTGGAGGAAGTGCCCCAAAGAAGGCAAAAACAATTCAATCGGCTGGTAAGGTTATGGCAACGGTTTTTTGGGACTTCAAAGGTATTTTATTGATTGGCTATCTGCAACAGGGTAAAACAATAAATTCAGAGTACTATTGCAACCTTTTAGATCAATTAAATGTACAAATTCGAGAAAAACGTCCTGGCTTACAACACAAAAAAATAATTTTTCATCAAGACAACGCACCAGCGCACAAGAGTGTTTTAACAATGGCTAAAATCAACGAATTAAAGTACGAGTTGCTTGACCACCCACCTTATTCTCCTGATTTAGCTCACAGTGACTTTTACCTGTTCCCAAATCTAAAAAAAACTCTTTTTTCTAAATGCGGTCGTTTTATCTTGATTTCTTCACTCAACCGATCCAATAATGCACAATAATATTCACTATTTGTAGTTTTTCCTTTCTCAAGATAATCAATAAACATCACTAGCCAACAGTCGTTTTGTTATTTGGTTCTAGCATAATTTTTCTCATTGATTTTGACCTACTAAACACGAAAATGAGTTTTAAAAATTTTTCTGTCGATTGGTTTTTTTTAACTTTTTTTTTAAATTTTTGGAGGTACACTTACAATTTTGAGCATATCTTCTTTGACCTATTTGATCCTACTTCTACTCAAATTAAAGAAAATTGAGCCGTCTACAACTCATTCTCAGAAAATTTTCAAATCGGGTAAGTAGTTTTGATGTTGGCGGCTTAAAAAGGTTAAAAAACGGCGTTTTTTTAGTAAAAATGTGGCAGAAAAAACCATATAAAAATTCATATAAAATATAAAACACGATGCTAACAGCAATTTTGGTTTTTTACGTATAGCTGGCATTTTTACAAAGAAAATAAGCCCTTACTTAACAAAATCTGACAACAAATGGCGGACTTATAATTTTTTTGGTAAAAGACCGAAATTCCGCTATTTCACGATATTTTGATTTTCATTATTTGCACAGCTTACACAGAGAAAACAAAATTCGTTACACGGCGCGTGTAGAAACGGCAATCCTAAGCGATTCGTATCGTCGGTCTTTTACCAAAAAAATTATAAGTCCGCAAAGTGTACCTCCAAAAATTTAAAAAAAAAAGTTCAAAAATTTGTATCTCGCAAACCAATCGACAGAAAAATTTTTAAAACTCATTTTTGTGTTTGGTAGAAAATTTTGTTATTTGTGACCTAGTGTATTATACCCCTTGCATCCCAAAATACTGTGGACATTACTTTTCCTGCTGACTTAACAGTTTTCGCCTTCTTGGGACCACTTTTACCAGCTTCTTTCTGTCCATAGTTTTGGCTGTTCTTTGCATTCTAGGATGTAGTGATGGATCCATATTTCATCAACAGTTATAAATCGGCGCAAGAACTCTATTGGATTACGTTGATAAATCGCTAAAAGCTCCTCGGAATTGGTCCAACGGACGATTTTTTGGGGCAAAGTCAACAAACGTGTCACTCATCTTGCGGATAGCTTTTTCATGTGGAGTTCATCATGTAAAATACTCCAAACTTGTTTTTCAAGTATTTTAACAATATCAGCAAGTTCTCTGAGCTTTATTCGTCTTTCTTTAGTCACTTCATTAAATAATTTTCTAATGTTTTCAATAGTAGTAGCAGTTTTCGGTCTTCCAGAGCGTTGTTCATCTTCCGTACTTGAACGACCCATTTTAAATTGTTTCACGTTGGAGCATGATGGTGCATTATCACCATGAACAGAATCCAATTCATCTTTGATTAATTGTGGCGTATAACCTTTCATATAAAAGTGTTTAATTACCGCACGAAACTCTTTATTTTCCATTTTTCAAAAATTATAAAGAAAATAATCATTAAATATTTCGGAAATTTTGACAGATGGCTTATAAAAGATTGCTTTTAAAAAACAAAAAAAAAAACAAAAGTTGCCAGGCCAGTTAGTTTTGCGGTCGCCCTCGTAATATATGTCATTCAAAAAGTATGACATATGACAGCTCTTGGTTTTGGGTATAATAGTTTGAAACTTCTTCCCAATCATACAATGTTAGCAAGCAAACATATTATCATCCTTTACTATTTATTCTCCATGAACACTTAACATATGTGACGCGCAAAAAAGAAAGGGACCTAAGGTTAAAAACCAGTTTTGTTCAGGAGGGCCATTTTAAAGATTAGGTCCCTTTCTATTTGCGCTTAGAATCGTCGACTTGACTTTCACAAAACGCGCATATCTCCGGGAGGGAACACTTTTGGGGCATGGGATCAGTCTCATTCGTTGCTCAGATGTTGTCCACATCAAAAAAAAGTGAAAAGTTAATGAAAAGTTTTGTTCAGGAGAGCCATTTTAAAGATTAGGCCCTTCCTATTTGTGCTTAGAATCGCCGACTTCACTTTCATAAAACGCGCATATCTCTGGGAGGGAACATTTTTTGGACATGGGATCGGTCTCATTCGATGCTCAGATGTTGTCCACAGCAAAAAATGAAAATTGATTTTGTTACCCTTAGGTCCCTTTCTCTATGCGCTGTCACATATTAAGTTATTAGACACGTTTCTTACAACAAAATATTAAATTTACTTTATCGATACCTTCCCCCTCCTACGCCTGCCAGTATTATCGTTTTTATTAATGACTATTTTTGTCTTAATGAGCTTTAAGCTAGAAAAATTACCTCCTTCGCCAGGGAGAAAATTGTACATTAAGAGTATGAATCTGCAAACTCGACTCTTTGAAAACAAATCCCTTTAAAATAACTTGCTTACAATTTAAATGCTTATAATCGCCCCATTAATCTTTTACTTTTTACTTTCAGAGATTTGGGTAATAACAACATAACCAAACTGGAGGCAAATTCATTCTTTATGGCCAACAATTTGGAGGAATTGTAAGTATTTCCCAGTCAGAACAGGAAAGTCAAACATTGAAAAACAAAATACGTATGCGGCACGTTTAGTAAATGTGTGGGCTGACACAGAAAACTCAAATGATGACAAATGTACGACAAAAAAATAGTCTTCAATCTTCAGGAAATAAATTCCTTCTAACACCATAAATTATATCCTTCACACATCATTAACATAACAACAACAACAGCAGCAAACATAAAAAACTCTCTCAATTTGTAACAAAGTTCGCACTTACAAAAGGCACGATTTGTGTGTGTGTGTGTGAGTCTGCAACATCCCCTACAAAGCAGAGTGCAAAATGAGTGAAAAGTACCCAGCAACATCAGCAGCTACAGCAACACAATGCGGGCAACACCAGCAGTCAGTCAGCAGCATCATTAATATGAGCAGTAGCGGGTTGGCAACATTGCCAAACAGCCACTCTGCATGACATCGCATTCATTGTCAACAACTTTTTTTTGGGGGGCAACGAAAAGCCAGTGCGTCACTCAAGGCGTCAGAATGAGTTGAAGTGAAATCAACGCCCTGCCCGGGGAGGGAACAAAATCTCCTACCCCCCTGAAAGCGAAAAAGATTAAGTCATTACTCATTGAAAGGGAGGCTGCTAGGAGTGCTTGGAGGGTGGGACGTTATAACAGCATCAACGACTGCGAAAAGTTTACTAATTTTTGTTGCTGTTATGCGTTTGTGGCACAGAATTTAATTGAAATTTCAGTTTCATAAAGAACTTTATTATGCTTTTGTTTGTTGCAATCATTAATTTTAGGAGATGCTAAATATTATAGAATGCAAAGTAATTTGTGGTTTTTGTTTTTCTTTAAATTGTTTTGTTCTCTTCTGTTTTTTTTTCTTTTCATAGGACCTTGGCGGACAATAGTTTGGAAGTGTTGGATCCTTTGGCATTCTATGGTTTGACGAAATTAAAACGTTTAAGTTTACAAAACTGTGGCCTTAAAACATTGCCCGCGTATGCTTTTCAGGGTTTAATTAGTTTGGTGTCAATGTAAGTATGAATTCAAAAAAATACAAATTTACTTCTAATTAAATAAATACCAGAAGATATTTGGAAATTATTAAAAAATTTTCCTTAATAGAATTTTTAAGGACCACCTATGGTTTCTTTCAAATTGAGCTGTAGAGAGGCCAGACTTAATATTAAGGTTTTTAAAAGTTTTCAGTGACAAAAACAGCTCAGTATATTGCTTAATACCCAGTTTCGGGTTTTTATTTCGTTTTATTACATTACAATAGTGGTTTTTTTTCCAGTGTATGGTTAAATAAGAAACTAGTCTTAAATAGGATTTTTGAAAAATTTACCACTTTTACTTAAACAATTTGGTTTAGAAAAAAAAACACTTTGTTAAAGAATATCAAAGCAACATATACAAGGTGGGGCAAAAGTAATCACCCAAAATTCTTTTGCTGCATTTTTTTAAAGGAAAAACTTTGGTTCTGCCTGTGAAATGAAATGAACTAGAACTTATTACATCAAGTGGCCGCAGCCATAGTTGATAAGTATATGGTTTAAAACAAACATTAGAGCTCCAGAATTGGGGTACAATTGACAGTTGTAAACAAAAATTTTCAACATAAAAAACCAAATTTTGATTTCTTTTGGCTGTAACTTCCACAGTTTTTATTCGATTTTTAAAAAATATAATTTATATGATAAGTATATGGGCTAAAACAAACATAAGAGCTTCAGAATTGGGGTACAATTGGCAGTCGATTTTTAAAAATTATAATTTATATGAAAGAAGCATTTCTAACGAATTAATATTACTCATAAAGCGAATCGGATAAGAATTGTTGAAGTTTTAGGCAGTTTAAAGAAAAAAGTCAGAAAACTATACGTGGTGGGGAAAAACGGACATTCAATTCGGATTCAGAAGATCATTTTACATAGGGATAAGTTGGTTTTGTTCAAAGAATAACCCTAAAGTTAATTTTTGCGGAATACGTCAATTCCATGCGAAACCGATCACTTTTACAAGTAGGTCTTCAATTTTGACGAAAATTTGTACATTGGTTCAGTTTGGTGTTCAAAAAAGTACAGTTTGGGTTTTTAAAAAAATTCACAATTCTAGCAATTACAGCAGTGGCAAAATTTTCAATACGTGATTTTAAAAAACTCATAACTTTTGTTTTATAAGTAGTTTTGAAAAATTTTTATTTTAAACTATCAGGATTTTATTGATGTTTACAAAATATATTTTGTAAAAAAAATTTTCTTTAAATTTTTTTATTATATTTTTCAAAAAAAATTTTTTTTTGCGATTTTGCAAAAAATGTAAAAACTCATAACTTTTGTTTTATAAGTAGTATTGAAAATTTTTTATTTTAAACTATCAGAATTATATTGATGTTTCCAAAATATATTTTTATAAAAAAAAAATTTATTTAAATTTTTTTATTATATTTTTCAAAAAAAAAAATTTTTCGCTATTTTGCAAAAAATGATTTTTTTAAAAAAAATTTTGGTACATGTTTTTTATGCTAGCTTATGGCACAAAAAAAGTTTTGCTTCTACTTTTCGAGTTAAAGATTGAAATGTATGTTGCTGTTGCTCTCCACATTATTTTCTGTTTGTCATGTACGGGTTGCTATTTATGTTTCGGGTCCTGGGTTGTTTACAGTGTGTTGAAAAATGCATCTCAGTCAAAAAATGGAACTATCCCGTGAACATTTTCGTGCGATGATTTTTTACGATTTTCAGCGTGGGTTATCGAGACAAGAGTGTTTAAATCAACTTGTTTCGACTTTTGGCGATGAAGCACCATCAAAAACCAATGGTTATCGCTGGTACCAAGAGTTCAATCTCTGACGCCTTTCGCTCCGGGATGAATTGCCAGAAACCATCGATGCTATGCGTGAACTGATTAAGCAAGACCGACATGTAACATACCGTGAGATTGAGGCATCCTTGGACATTAGTATGCCATCAATAAGATATTGCATGTTCATTTGGCCGTGAAAAAAATTTTTTTCGTTGGATCCCACATAATTTGACGAATGCTCAAAGAGATGTTAAAAAAGTATAACTGCGGTAGCTCAAAGGCATTGTATAATATTGTCATAGGTGACGAATCATGGATCTATGCATATGAACCCGAAACAAAGAAGCAATCGACCGTATGGGTCTTTCAAGACGAGCCAAATCCAACAAAAGTTGTTCGTGGACGAAGTACATCGAAACAAATGATTGCGTGCCTTTAGTGCCTTTATTGGAACGAAGGACGGTCAATTATGAGCAGTATACAACCATCTGTTAGCCAACAGTGTTCAAAGAAATGAGGAAAGATAATAAGAGAAGGCGGATCATTTTGCATCACGACAATGCGAGCTCTCATACATCAGCTGAAACGATGAGCTATTCGAACACTCAAGATGTCGAATTGATGGGCCATCCACCATACAGCCCTGGTTTGCCACCCAATGACTTCGTTTTATTCCCTAGCATCAAGAAAAAAATGCGTGGTCAACGTTTTTCATCGCCCGAAGCAGCAGTTGAAGCGTTCAAAAATTATGTTTTGGAAATGTCTCAATCGGTGTTCAAAAAGTGCTTCGAAAATTGGTTTGTGCGCATGCAAAAGTGTATTGATCTTGAAGGAGAATATTTTGAAAAACAATAAATCCATTTTCAATGATAAATTATTGTGTTTTTATTGCCGCACCCGAAATATAAATAGCAACCCTCGTGTGATGATTTTCCATTACAAATTGCGTCATTGGGTCATATATCGGGTGATCAATCTAAAGGTATTCTTTAATAATAAAAAAAAATAAAAAATCAAATAAAATGTGAAATATTTGTGGTTCCTTCGAAATGACATTTTATGCCATTTATTTTTGAATATAATTTCCTTTAAATGTTGGCCGCAACTACATTTCAGGAAGTCCATTTGGGGGTCCAATTTTGGATGAATTGTTCGAGCATTTCGACCGGCATGGCTTTAATAACACGCGTAATGTTGGCTTCAAAAACCTGAATCGTAGCTGGTTTGTCAGCATAGAATTTGGACTTTGCGTAGCCCCAAAGAAAAAAGTCTATAGCTGTGATATTACACGATCTAGGCGGCCAACTCACCGGTCCAAAACGTGAAATTGGTTGCTCTTCGAAATGGCCTCTTAATAGATCCATTGCTTGAGCAGCTGTACGCCAAGTGGAGCCGTCCTGTTAAATCGAAATGTCGTCAAGATTACGGGCATCAATTTCAGGAAGCAAAAAGTCTGATATCAAGGACAGCGACAGCGAGCTCCATTCACGGTTACGTTCCGGCCATCATCATTTTGAAAAAAATGGAACAATTATTCCACCAGTCCGTAAACCGCATCAGACCGTGGTTTTCTCTAGGAATAATGGCACCTCTTAAACTTCTTATGGTTGCTCTTCAGCCAAAATGTGGCAATTATGTTTATTGACGTTGTCGTTGAGCCAGAAATGGGTCTCATCACTGAACACAATTTTAGTCGAAAGCAGCGGATCTACTTGTTTTTTACCGAACGCTCATTTCCATGTTACAGTTAACATCATTAAAAGGAAATTGTATTCAAAAATAAATGGCATAAAATGTCCTTTCGTATATATATATATTTTTTTTATTTTGAAAAAATACCTCTGGATGGATCACCTATAGGGTGAAAAGGCATGAAAAAAGCAAAAAGTTGAAGTAAGGTGAACCGACTTTGCCCCACCCACAGAAGGGTACGTTGTAAGGGTTGCATTGGTCCTAACCGTATAGAAGACACGGCTTATTAAAAGAAAAAATCCTCGATTTTGATAAGACGCATCTTCGTTGTTTTTCAACTTTTTTTGGTAAATGGTTATTATGTTAGCTAATGACACAATAAAAGTTTTTGTGACCACGCTTCTATTTTTCAAGCTATAAATTAAAATATGCAACGGTCTTTAAATTATTTTTAAACACTTAAAAATTAGAAAACTATAAAAATTGATCGGTTTCACATGGAATTGAAAAAACGGTGGTATTAGTAACCCTTTTTTTGTCCGTGACTGCATACGAGTGTAACTAAAATATTTTTAGTAATAAAACAACATGTAGGTTATTTGATAAAAAAAAGGATTTTTTGTTGTATAATAGAATACTCCAAATGAGATTTTATTTTTATTTGACAACGATATGAAATACACAAAATTATTATGACATTTTTTTATGAAATCAACGAACTTAATTAAAACCTCATTGGATGAATAATGTTAAATTTATAAAAACTTTATTGGATTTGTAAAACACTTCAAAGGATTAATGAATAATTTTTCTTAAAGAATTTTTTGTTTTAAATTTAAGTAAAGTATTTCTTTCAGTTAAGAAATAGAGTACTAGTTTTTAAAATCGTTATTGTCTCAGTTGTAATGCTAAGACCTAATTTGAGCGAACCTACAAAGTACATCTAAACCATAGAAGAATTTTATATAAACAAAATTTGACTAAATTTAATTCCCTTTATAGTTGTAAACGAAATACTTTAATATCCTGCCAGCTTTGTTTTGTTATAACCAATTAACATTTGTACTCGAAGTTGTCTCGATTTAATGGAGTTCGTATTGTGACAGCCAAAAAAAATGTAAAATATACTGCGCACTACTTTCATAAACTAAAAGCCTGAAAATATGCAGCACTTTGTCTGTTTGTTGCAATAAGTCTGTTCCTCTTTTTTTTTGTTTATATATCAACGAACAGAACACAGATATAATTTGTATGTGTATTACTTGTATCTTAATATAACGTATATATATCGTATAATATTTTTTTTACTATAATGTATTTTTCTTTCTTTTATTTTATTTTTGTTTTTTTGCTGGTCTCTCTGGCATATGAATGAAACTCCCAATTGTTTGCGTGCATTGTTTGCCAACATTTATATTGCCTTTCTCTATATACGCAATATATTCGTGACAACAACAACAAAAATCATCCTCATCATCAACAACATGATCGCCGGCACAAACAACAACGGCGATAAAATATAAATAAATGGGAATAAACAAAAATAAAATGAAATAAATGATATTCATTTATTTTGTTCTGGTCTCACAAAAAAAAACCCAAAAAATACAATCACCGAAACGAAATACACATGTCTCCTGTCACACACTCGCATATGCCTCACTCACCCATACATGTTTATTTGCCCATATCCCTTTCCGCCAAAAACCAAAAAACAAAATATTTACCCCCGAAAGGCAATTAAATGGCAACGCCTTAGCGAGCATGGACAGCAACAGCCTGCAACATTTGCCAAAATTACGCACTCTACGTCTTGAGGGCAATTTGTTCTATCGGATACCCACCGATGCTTTGGTTGGACTAAAGACACTCGAAGCACTGTGAGCCAAATAAAAATTCCTAAAATAAAACACACATAAAAATAAATAAAACAAAAAAATTACTATTAATAATATTACCATAAATATTGTGAAATGCTAAAATGTGTGTGCGTTTGTTATTTTTCTTTACTAATTAAATTTGTTTAACCACCATAGTTCGAACGACTGGTGTACCAACTCTCCTTTTTTATGTTGCATGCTCTGTTTTTTAACCAACAACCATTCGAACGAAATTTTTAACAACAAAAAAAATCTGTAAATTGGCTCCACTTAAATTTGATAACAAACTTGTTAAATTATACAATTTGCCTTGTAAACAATACTCGAAATATTTATGTATGTATGATATTTACTCGTATGGTTTTTTCCCACAGTCTCTCATAACAATAAAGTTTAATTTGCATATATTTCTACTAATTGCTATGGCTTTATTTGTTTACCAAACACTGCAAGAAAAAATACAATAACAAATATATAAATGCAATGAAATGTAAATGCATCCCCCACCCACTCTTCGAAGAAAATTATTAATATTTTTGTGTCATTTTCCATGTAATATACATAACAGAACGGAAGAGTGTATTAACAGTAATGTACAACTATTGGCACATATTTATAAAACAAAAGAACGAAATTTAAAAAGCAGATTTTAAAGAAGTTTGGGATCAGTATCATAAGAAAATAACATATTACACTTTTTTAAGAAAAGGATATTAATTAAAAATTGTCATATCTTCTGCAAGGGCAATCAACTTGTTAATGAAACAGTTTAAGTTCTTTAAAACAGAAAGAACCATTATTTTTTTGATTAAAGACTGATGTAAGCGACGGAACGATCGAAGATTTTTTAGAGTGTAGAGACGAGCGCCAACGTAGACGCCAAATAATTTCGAAAAAATAAGTTTCGTAAAAAGAATCCGAAAAACGGGTGGCAGGAAACAAAAAGAGTCGTGCTTTAAAAATAAATTTTATTTTAAAAATATATTGAAAAGAGGTGCAAAGTAAATCATTTTTCTAAAGGGAGACTAAGTACTAAGCAGGGACATAAATACTGTTACAACATTGAACACACCCATTTCATTAGTAGAACTGAACATACCCCGTTAATGTCTTATGGATTTTGAAAGCTAACCTCAATAGCGTTGGTCTGTAACGGGATTTTAAAATTGTTTCAACTTTGATCATGGAGTGGTCAGATAATGAGAACCGTAAGTGTGAAATGAAAAACTGCGATATTTTCAAAACGCTTCGGCCATAGGGATTAGCTGCATGTTCGTCTACCTGTTTGAGGAGACTGGAGATGTAAAAGACCGCCACCGGTCGGGCCGCCCACGCTCTGTTCGAACACCGCATGTCATCAAAGCCGTTAAATCAAGAATTCACAGAAATCCGCTCCGAAAACAGAAAACCATGGCCCGTGAGATGAATATCACGCAAAAGTCCAGGAGTCGAATTATTAAAAATGATTTGGGACTTGGGGCTTTCAAACGACGTACCAGACATTTATTGACTGCAGCTTAAAAAAAAAATAGGATTGAAAAATGCAAACGTCTTTTGGTGAAGCACGCTGATAACTTGCACACAAAAATTTTGTTCACCGATGAAAACATTTTTACCGTTCAGGAAAAATTTTACAAGCAAAATAACAGAGTCTAAGAGATCTAAGGTCATCTAAGGAAGCATCTGAACTGATCCCAAGGGTGGAAAAGGGCCATCACACAGCTTCAGTCATAGTTAGGTGGGGTGTCTCTTACGATCGGGTCACTGACCTGCTTTGAACAAGGAGTCAAAACATCGGCCAAAGTTTACCAAGAAACCATTTTAGAAGCTGTTTTGAAGCCTCTTTAAAATTCCTTGTTCCAAAACCAGCCATGGACTTTCCAGCAGTATTCTGCTCCGGCTCATAAGGCTAAAACGTTCATTTCCTCTGAAGAATCGCCCTGAGGTAGTTCAGAAGTGAACCCATTGGATTACAAATTGTGGACGGGTTTAAAAGACAAGGTTTGTCACAAAAGATACCCCAAAATTAGATCTCTTAAGACAGCTTTGGTTTGAGCTGTGGCCAATTTTCCAATGGACAAGGTTCGTAAAGCTATTGACTTGATTGGTCAGTGCGACTTAAGGCGTGTGTAAAGGCAAAAGGAGGACATTTTGAATAAGAAGATTCTTTTTAAATACAATATACATCAATAAATGTATAAAAAAATATTTGGTCCAAAAACATTCAGTACTTTTTCTTTTACAATATAAAACGTATGGAACAGTATTTATGTCCCTACTAAGTATATATTTCTGGCCTAGGCAACACTATCTGTTGCCTAGCTCAATTTTCATTGGAGCTTCCATTGGAAAGTTTGACATTTTTTAGCTTAAACGTACTCAGAACGTTTTGACGTACGAACATCATTTGTGTTGTTTACAGTGACTTGAAAAAATCAATTTGGCAAAAAAATGGAATTAACTCGTGCGATCATTTTTCACAACTTTCGACTTGGATTATCACGACAAGAGTCCATCGATGAACTTAAATCTTTGTGTGGCGCTGAAGCACCATCCTATAGCACTGTGAAAAACTGGTTTAATAAATTCAATCGTGGCCGACGCTCGCTCAAAGACGAAGGTCATCCAAAGACGGTCATTGTGCCAGAGAACATTGATGCCGTGCGTGAACTGATAGTGCAAGATCGTCATGTGACTTACCGTGAGGTAGAGGCAACCTTGAGCATTTCTTTCACCAGCATACATTTGATATTGCATGAACACGTAGCCATAAAAAAGGTTTCTTCTCGTTGGATCCCGCACAATTTGACAATCGCTCAAAAAAAGGCTCGTGTCGATTGGTGCAAAATTTTTTTTGAAAAAATACGATCGCTTTGCTTCATATAACGTTTTTAAGATCATCACAGGTGAAGAATACGGGATATATGCGTATGAGCCCGAAACAAACCAGCAAGCGACCTTGTGGGTCTTCGAAGACGAACCAAATCCAACGAAAGTTGTTCGTGGAAGAAGCACTTCGAAGCAAATGGTCGCATATTTCTTCGGCAAAACTGGTCATGTGGCGACGTTTCCGGTCAGTTCTGAGTGGTACACCACAATTTGTTTGCCTGAAGTCTTCGGAGAAATTCGAAAAACGAACAAGGGAAGACGAATCATTGTGCACTATGACAATGCGAGCTCTCACACATCGGCTCAAACCAGCGCCTTTTTGACCGGCCAAAACTTCGAATTAATGGTACATTCCTGACTTGGCGGCACCCACTGACTTCTTTTTATTCCCGCACATCATCAAGAAAAAAATGCATGGTCAACAATTTTCGTCGCCAGAAGATACTGTTGATGCGTTCAAAAACCATTCTGAGTACGTTTATGCTAAAAAATGTCAAAGTTTCCAATGGAAATGCAACCCTCGTACCAAACATAAATAACATTCTAATATATATTTTTTTCAAAAGTTTGAATTGGGTTATTTTTTTTAATTTTTCGAATTCGATTTAAATTTTAAACAACTCAGCAAAAACAGTGTTTGACTGGTATTAGATTAATATTTCAGTGTTTGTAATTCGGAACAGTTTCAAATTACCTTTTCATAATGAGAAAAGTATGACAGTTATTATAGATATACTCATGCATTCAAAATTTGTTAAAATAAATACTTAACTGCAAGCATACATGATTCATAACAATAATTCAGCTACCGTACTTTTTGGCAGTAAATGTTATTAAGGAATGTTTTAACGAAAGTTTTCTCAGAAAATAAGCTTTTAATGGGACCTCTCTATAATATAAGTATATGTTTTCTGGTAAATCCAAACCAGTTTGCTACGAGAAGAATACAACGTTTGTTTCGAACGCCACGTCATAACCAGTGTTGCCAAATATTTTCCTAAAATTCTAGTTGAAATTTGTGTATAAAGGCGCTTGAACCTGCTATTTTTTTATTTAGCCTTTAAATCATTTGGAAAGAGCAATATACTTTTAAATGTTCATATCTTATATACCAAATTACAAAATATTTGCTGAAAATTAGTTATGAAAAAAAATCGTTTTTCGAAATAATTAAGGATTAAGGATATATTCTTAATTTTGAGTGTTATGTTCTGCAAGGACAAAATATTTGTGTACACTATCTCAGAGAGAACGCCAATACATTTCAGGAGACCCCTCGCATGTAAATTTCGGATGTGGCATTCAAAGTATATTTGACATCTAACTCAGCTATTATTTCCGAAAAATGCTCGTCCAGGCCCATTTTAAGATGCTGTAATATTTGCACCAAGTCGAACACAAATTAGGTGTCAAATGACAGAGAGAAACAAGGGGAATATTTGTGCCAAGTTTCATCAAAATCGGAGAGGTCATTTGTCAAAAGGGCAGTTTGTGGTTCGATTTTATTTGCAACTACCCACATACGGGGGCGGTTCGGAAAGTTCTTAGCCTATCAATGAAAGAGAATAGTCAGTTTTTCAAAAATATTTTTATTTTTCAATATAATCTCCTGAAACTTCAATACACTTAGTTCAACGCTTTCTAGCAATTCTATCCCTTGATTAAAATAGTTTTCCTCAAGGTCTTCAAAATAAAGGTTTACAACTGTAATTGCATCTTCTTTTGTGGTAAAACGCTTGCCACCAAGGATTTTTTTAGATTTGGGAACAGGTAAAAGCCACTAGGAGCTAAATCAGGAGAATAAGGTGGGTGGTCAAGCAACTTGTACTTTAATTCGTTGATTTTAGCCATTGTTAAAACACTCTTGTGCGCTGGTGCGTTGTCTCTATGAAAAATTATTTTTTTGTGTTGTAAGCCAGGACGCTTTGTACATTTAATTGATCTACAAGGTTGCAATAGTACTCTGAATTTATTGTTTTACCCTCTTGCAGATAGTCAATCAATAAAATACCTTTGAAGTCCCAAAAAACCGTTGCCATAACCTTACCAGCCGATTGAATGGTTTTTGCCTTCTTTGGGGCACTTCCTCCAGCTTCAGTCCATTGTTTGGATTGTTCTTTTGTCTCTGGAGTATAGTGGTGGATCGATCCATGTCTCATCAACAGTTATGAAACGACGCTTAAAATCCATTTTATTTCGCTGAAAACGATCCAAACAAGCTTGAGAAATGTTCATTCATATGCGTTTTTGGTCGACTGTTAACAAGTGCGGCACCCATCTTGCAGAAAGCTTTTTCATCTGTAGTTCTTCATGCAAAATTAAATGCACTCGATCATTTGAGATGCCCATGATATTAGCTATTTCACGCACTTTTATTCGTCGATCATTTTATACCATATCATGCACTTTGGCTACAATTTCTGTTGTTGTTGCTGTTTTTGGACGTCCACTACGTGGTTCATCTTCAATGCTTGTACGACCACGTTTAAATTCAGCAACCCAATTTTTTACTGTTGCATATGAAGGAGAACTTTCACCTAACACATTCACCATATCATTATGAATTTCTAGTCCCGATAAACCTTTTTTATGTAAATATTTAATGACACCACGCATTTCTTATTTTTCCATTGTAATAAAATCGCGGATGCGTCTTTTGTGAACACCTGTTTCTATATAAAGAAGTTGCCAGATCGAAACAAAATTTAACATGTGTTCATAGCAGAGATGGAAGTTTCCAAAACACTTAACTTTTTTCTGTTATACCGCGTTTTTTGTGCTAGGCTAAGAAGTTTCCGAACCGCCCTCGTACAGTGGTGTTGTCGCATACTAGATTTTAGCTGACCTTTATTCTCCATGTGACAAATCACAAAATCTGAATTAATACGTTGGCGAGATTTTGAAAAATGTATCGTCTACAAGAATAATCTGCTAATTGTATTGGCAAACGTACATAAAATGTGGTCCGCCGTGGTGTGATGGTTAGTGTGCGTAACGATCAAATATGTAAATCTAGGTTCAAATCTGCGTAAGGACGCCTTAACATTTATTTTCACCTCTTAAATGCCGGAGATTTGACGAGTAAGAGATTTATCTCAAAGCCACGTAACAATTGTTCCATAAAATTCACTCGCCGTTAGGAGCCGGCGCAAGCACAGTGGTCCTGGATCGATTTCCATCAGCCAAAATTCTATAACTTTTGATCTAGTAAATATTTTTGAGTACTGTAAAAAGGACAATTGCAGCCAAGGACTCAAGGATTATTTTAAGCTAAGAACATTTAAAATCTGTTCACAAATACACATTGATACACAAGAAACCACACTTGATAATTAAAAAACAAGTAAAAAATGTTAAGTTTGGCTGTGCCGAACTTTGGATACCCTCCACCAGATTCCCAAATAAAACCAAATTTGGTGCGGAAGTGTGTTCTATATAGAAATCTAGATGTGTAAAATTTCATTTCGATAGGTCAAGTTTGTGGTGAGTTATTGTCATATTATTTTTCAAGGCCCATGAGGCCGTTTGTGTGGCAGGTACCAGTAGGACTTTTCCGATCTCAACAGAATTTGGAGCAGAAGTGTGTTCTATATAAAAATCTTTATGTAGAAAATTTCATCGATAGGTCAAGTTTGTAGTGAGTTATTGTCATATTATTTTTCAAGGCCCATGAGACCGATTGTCTGGGAGGTACCAGTAGGGCCTTTCCGATCTTAGCCATATTTAGCGCAAAAGTCTGTTCTTTATATTAATCTTTATGCCGAAGATTTCGTCTCGATAGGTCAAGTGTTTGGTGAGTTATTGTCATATTATTCTTCAAGGCCCATGAGACCGTTTGTATGGGACGTACAAGAAATGGTGGCCCAATCTAAACCATTTTTACATAGATGATTGAGCCTATATAGAGATTATTATTTGCAAAATTTCAGTGAGTTTGCTAAAGAAACTGGACGGATATTTCCAAATAAAATACTTATTTTTAACTACACATGTTTGTGCTAAACTTCAGCTCTCTAGCTGTTTTCGTGCAGGCTCTGTCTTGTTTTCAACAGACGGACAGCCGGAAAACATGGCTAGATCATCTTAGAATTTTACGAGGATCAAGAATATACGGCGGTTCGGAAAGTTCTTAGCCTATCAACGAAAGAGAATAGTTAGTTTTTCAAAAATATTTTTATTTTTCAATATAATCTCCTGAAACTTCAATACACTTAGTCCAACGCTTATCTAGCAATTCTATCCCTTGATTAAAATAGTTTTCCTCAAGGTCTTCAAAATAGTGGTTAACAACTGTAATTGCATCTTCATTTGAGGTAAAACGCTTGCCAGCAAGGAATTTTTTTAGATTTGTGAACAGGTAAAAGTCACTGTGAGCTAAATCAGGAGAATAAGGTGGGTGGTCAAGCAACTCGTACTTTAATTCGTTGATTTTAGCCATTGTTAAAACACACTTGTGCGCTGGTGCGTTGTCTTGATGAAAAATTATTTTTTTGTGTTGTAAGCCAGGACGTTTTTCTCGAATTTGTACATTTAATTGATCTAAAAGGTTGCAATAGTACTCTGAATTTATTGTTTTACCCTTTTGCAGATAGTCCATCAATAAATTACCTTTGAAGTCCCAAAAAACCGTTGCCATTAACAGTCGATTGAATTGTTTTTGCTTTCTTTGGGGCACTTCATCCAGCTTCACTCCATTGTTTGGATTGTTCTTTTGTCTCTGGAGTATAGTAGTGGATCCATGTCTCATCAACAGCTATGAAACGACGCTTAATATCCATTTTATTTCGCTGAAAACGATCCAAACAAGCTTGAGAAATGTTCATTCTTATGCGTTTTTGGTCGACTGTTAACAAGTGCGGCACCCATCTTTCAGAAAGCTTTTTCATCTGTAGTTCTTCATGCAAAATTAAATGGACTCGATCATTTGAGATGCCCATGATATCAGCTATTTCACGCACTTTTATTCGTCGATCATTTAATACCATATCATGCACTTTGGCTACAATTTCTGTTGTTGTTGCTGTTTTTGGACGTCCACTACGTGGTTCATCTTCAATGCTTGTACGACCACGTTTAAATTCAGCAACCCAATTTTTTACTGTTGCATATGAAGGAGCACTTTCACCTAACACATTCACCATACCATTATGAATTTCTTGTCCCGATAAACCTTTTTTATGTACATATTTAATGACACCACGCATTTCTCATTTTCCCATTGTAAAAAAATCGCGGATGCGTCTTTAGTGAACACCTGTTTCTATATGAAGGAGTTGCCAGATCGAACAAAATTTAACATGTGTTTATAGCAGAGATGGAAGTTTCCAAAACACTTAACTTTTTTCTGTTTATACCGCGCTTTTTGTGCAAGGCTAACAAGTTTCCGAACCGATCCCTCGTATATACTTTGTTGGGTCTCCGATGATTATTTAAGGTGTTACAGACAGAATAACAAAACTAATATACCCTCCATTGTATGGTGGAGGGTATAAAAATAGTGCAACAGTTCTTAAAATGCATGAAATACAGTTCGACAAAGTCGAAGAGTTAAATCTTATATTTTAAATTTTCAAAACCTGAAAAAAGTGAAAATCGGCCAAACATTTTTTTGCCCATTTTATGAACAATTGCTTGCAAACAAGTAAAAAAATTAAAAACTGAAAAAAATTTAATTTTCTTTAAAATCGGAAATACGAAATTTGGTCAATTTCAGTAAAATTTCTAAAATAAATTCAATAGCCCGATTTTAAATGTTAATAGCTTAAAATAATCCTTGAGTCCTTGGCTACAGAACTTTTTACAGAACTCAAAAATTATCTTATAAAATTATTTTTCGGCTTGAGGTCATTTAATTAAACTTGTTGATCTATGTATTGTTTAATTTTTATTTATCCCAATATTTCGATTGACTTCGTCAATTATCTTCAGGGGTTGTCAATTAAGAAAACAATGTCGCCCGTCTAATTATCGCTGTCAACTGCTAGATAAAAAGTTGTAGAATTTTGGCACTGTACTGCATTAAACAATAGGCCCCGGTCAGTGAGTATACGAATTATATAGTGCACAGCTCACTAATTTGAGGAAAGTGCCTCCTTGTTCCTTATTTAAGTAAGTAAGTACACAAAATTGCAGGTTCAGTGTGATATGCTGGAAATAATTAATAAAAATTCACCAGGTTTGCAATGAAGATGATCGATAAGCGATACTTCGCAATCACAAGGAATTTTCGTTCTACTTGGAATAGGTTCTAGGTATATACTACAAAATTCAAAAAAATTGAAATTCTAAAGTTGTACATCACTGTCCATGAAGTCAATATTTATACCACATTTAATATCATTTAATGTATTTTTACCTTACAAGTTTTTAACAACCCCAGCTATATTTTTAAAAAATATTTTCGTTGATATTTATATTAATATTTTTGGTTGATGGACATAATTTAAAAATATCTTTCCCTTTGAATATACAGAAATCTGGGCAGCAATTTACTGACAATAATCAATGATGAGGATTTTCCAAAAATGCCAAACTTGGTGGTGCTGTAAGTAAAAGTCTACACAATATTTACACAATTTTACAATACGAAGACACTAAAAGTTGAAGAAAGGAAAAAGTAAAATAAACGTTTTGTAAAATGAGATGTATTCTATCAACCAACTAACAAATACATAATATCTTGAGCCTTTATAACAATTTCAAATTGTTTTAATGCCTTAAGGTTAAAAAAAGGTTATAGAAATTATCAATATTTAAACCCTATTAGCACGAGTCTTAATTCAACCTTGACAAAACCTTAATCTCTTCCCTTTCTCCAAGTCATTTTTTATAAATATTACTACTATCCAAGACCTATTTTAAGGTCCTGAGACTTTATTTAAATATATTCCGTATTTTTTTTCTTTTTTTCTCTCTCATTCTTTTCGTTCCAGTCTCTTAAAACGTAATCAAATCATGAAAATCTCCTCCGGCGCGTTTACAAATTTAACAGCTTTAAAAATTCTGTAAGTCATTTGTGTGAACTTCTAAATTTTTTTCCATATTTGTATCTCAACTTACTGTGTGTTTGTTCCCTAAAGGTGTAAAAGTATTTAGCTGCAAAACAAGTTTCTTTACATAGCCCAAACTTAAGGGAGAACGAAGAATAAAAAAATAAGAAACTTAAAAACACATAAAAATATGGTGTAGACCAAGAAAGTTATTCACTTTTTCCTTATCCTTTGGTGGCCTTTTAACAAGTGAAACTGAAATTTATGGTCGGCAGAAATAAACGAACAAAAAAGGAACGAATCAAGAGAATTGCAAAAAGTAAGAGAGTGGTATAATAAGTTGAGGCAGATCTTCATGTGGACAAGGTTAAGATGTAGATGGTGTTGTAGAAACAGATGTAGGCGTACATAAGATGTAGACCCCACTGGAAAAATTTCAAGACCTACTAGTTACAGACCTTCTAGAAGCCCTTCTAATTAGATCAAAGACACATTCGTTAATGCCTTCTCAAATTAGGCATTACAGAAGAATGAAATTAAAAATGATCACCCGCACATTCTCATGACGTTGCTCTAAGAAGGCCTGCTAGTAGGCTTTTTAATAAATTCTGCATTCATTCGAATAATAGGGTTATATACTTAAGACTAAAAGTCGACTTTTGAACGTCGAAAGTCGGCTTTTAGACTTTCCGACTTTTAAGTATAAAAAGTCGATTATAGTCGACATTTTTTTCTTTTGCAATATTTTGCAATAGAAACAAGTTTTCTTTGTATAAAAAACTTTTATGTAATAACGTAAGAGCGATTAAAAAACTAATTAACATAAGGTCATTCTAGTAGTTTGTAAATTATGGGCCAAAGTTACCATGTGGCTTAAAACTTAAATAAGATTTTCGTTTATATATTTTTTCAGATTATATAAATAACACTTATATAATTTTATTATTAAAATCAGCGATCAGTTAGTTTAACGCAAAGTGTTGAAGCTCATTTTACTCAGTAGGGCATAAATACTGATACAACATTGAACACACCCATTTCAATAGTAGAACTGAACATACCCCGTTAATATCATATGGTTTTTGAAATCTAACCTCAATAGCGTTAGCCTGTAACGAGATTTTAAAATTGTTTCAACTTGCATCATGGAGTGGCCTGATAATGAGAACCGTATCGCTGTAATAGCGCTTTTCAAGTGTGAACTGAAACAAGCGATATTTTCAAAACGCTCCGGCCACTAGGGACTAGCCGCATGTTCGTCTACCGATGCATAAACCTGTTTAAGGACACTGGAGATGTAAAAGACCGCCACCGGTCGGGCCGCCCACGCTCTGTTCGAACACCGCATGTAATCAAAGCCATTAAATCAAGATTTCACAGAAATCCGCTCCGAAAACAGAAAATCATATCCCGTGAGATGAATATTACGAAAAAGTCCATAAGTCGAATCATTAAAAATGACTTGGGACTTGGGGCTTTCAAACGGTGTACCAAACATATATTGACTGCAGCTTTAAAAAAAATAGGATTGAAAAATGCAAACGTCTTTTGGTGACGCACGCTGATAACTTGCACAGAAAAATTTTGTTCACCGATTAAAACATTTTTACGGTTCGGGAAAAATTTAACAAGCAAAATGATAGAGTGTATGCGCGGTCACCTAAGGAAGCATCTGAAATGATCCCAAGGGTGGAAAAGGGTCATCACCCAGCTTCAGTCATGGTTTGGTGGGGTGTCTCTTACGATGGGGTCACTGACCTACATTTCTGCGAACAAGGAATCAAAACATCGGCCAAAGTTTACCAAGAAACTGTTTTGGAAGCTGTTGTGAAGCCTCTTAACAATCCCCTGTTCCAAAACCAGCCATGGACTTTCCAGCAGGATTCTGCGCCGGCCTATAAGGCTAAAACGTCCCAGCCCAGGCTTCGAAACAATTTGCCAGCGTTCATTTCCTCTGAAGAATGGCCCTCAGGCAGTACAGATTTAAACCCATTGGATTACAAATTGTGGACGGTTTTAGAGGACAAGTTTTCTCTAAAAGATACCTCACATTGGATCTCTTAAGACTGCTTTGGTTCAAGCTGTGGCCAATTTCCCAATAGACGAGGTTCGTGCTGCTATTGACGATTGGCCAGTGCGACTTAAGGCGTGTTTAAAGGCAAAAGGCGGACATTTCGAATAAGAAGATTATTTTTGGATACAATATACATCAATAAGTACGAGGGCGACCGCAAAACTAACTGACCTGGCACATTTTCTCTTTTACTAGCAACTTTTTTTTGTTCTTTAAAAGCAATCTTGTATAAGCCATCTCTCAAAATTTCCGAAATATTTAATGATTATTTTCTTTGTTACAGGTGATTGAAGTAAACAAGTTTTATAATTTTTAAAAAAATGGAAAATAAAGAGTTTCGTGCGGTAATTAAACACTTTTATATGAAAGGTTATACGCCACAATTAATCAAAGACGAATTGGATTCTGTTCATGGTGGTAATGCACTATCATACTCCACCGTGAAATCCTGGGTTCAACAATTTAAAATGGGTCGTTCAAGTACGGAAGATGAACAACGCTCTGGAAGACCGAAAACTGCTACTACTATTGAAAACATTAGAAAAACTTTTAATGAAGTGACTAAAGATAGACGAATAAAGCTCAGAGAACTTGCTGATATTGTTAAAATACACGAAAAACAAGTTTGGAGTATTTTACATGATGAACTCCACATGATAAAGCTATCCGCAAGATGGGTGCCGCGTTTGTTGACTTTGCCCCAAAAAATCGTCCGTTGCACCAATTCCGAGGAGCTTTTAGCGATTTATCAGCGTAATCCAATAGAGTTCTTGCGCCGATTCATAACTGTTGATGAATCATGGATCCATCACTACATCCCCGAATGCAAAGAACAGTCAAAACAATGGATAGAAGCTGGTAAAAGTGGTCCCAAGAAGGCGAAAACTGTTAAGTCAGCAGGAAAAGTAATGGCCACAGTATTTTGGGAAGCAAGGGGTATAATATTTATTGATTATCTTGAGAATGGAAAAACTATAAATAGGGAATATTATTGTGCATTATTGGATCGATTGAGTGAAAAAATCAAGATAAAACGACCGCATTTAGAAAAAAATTCTTTTTTATCAAGATAATGCTCCTTTACACACTGCATTTTTAACTCAACAAAAACTGGCCGAATTACGATTTGAAATTGCTCCGCATCCACTATATAGTCCAGATTTAGCTCCTTCTGATTATTTCTTGTTTCCAAATTTAAAAAAAATTCTCGGTGGCAAAAAATTTTCGTCCAATAGCGAGGTATTTCTGAAACTGAGGCATATTTTGAAGGTCTTGAAATATCTTATTTTTCGGATGGAATTAAAAAACTTGAAAAACGTTTGATGAAGTGTATTGAGTTGAAAGAAGAAGATTACGTTGAAAAATAAATAATAATAATTCCAAAAAAAACGGTTCTTTTTATGTTAGGCCAGTTACTTTTGCGGTCGCCCTCGTATATTAAAAAATATTTTGTCCAAAAACATTCAGTAATTTTTTTTTTGCAGCATAAAACGTGTGTAACAGTATTTATGTGCCTACTAAGTAGATCCAATACTCGTACACATTTGTTAATGCCTTCTAAAATTAGGCATTACAGAAGGCCTTTGACGCTCATGAAAAATGATCACCCGCACATTATCATGTCGTTGCTCTACGAAGGCCTGCTAGTAGGATTTTTAATTAATTCTGTACTCATTCCTTGGTGCTTTTGTTAAGAAGGTCTTTAAATATTCAATAAGACGTAGCCAATAAATAATTTAGTTTCCTTTTTGTGGAACGATGCGGCCATGCCTGTTGATTATAGGCAACATGGAAGCTGTTTGTCGCAGCGCTGGACAGTGCTGATAAAGGGTTGTCCAACCATAATGCACGATGTTAATACTGAGTCTCACCTTAGGGTCACGTTTTTTCCTTACTTAATTTGACATTTGTTTGTTTCAGTGTTTGGCAAATTCAATTATGGAGAGGCACTGAGCGTTCAAATCAATATGTGACAGCGCATAGAAAAAGGAACCTAAGGGTAAAAAAAAAATTCATTTTTTTATTTTTTTGGTGTGGACAACATCTGAGCATCGAATGAGACCGATCCCATGCCCCAAAAGTGTTCCCTCCCAGAGATATGCACGTTTTATGAAAGTGAAGTGGACGATTCTAAGCGCAAATAGAAAGGGTCCTACTCTTTAAAATGGCTCTCCTGAACAAAACTTTTCATCAACTTTTCACTTTTTTTTGATGTGGACAACATCTGAGCATCGAATGAGACCGATCTCATGCCCCAAAAGTGTTCCCTCCCAGAGATATGCGCGTTTTATGAAAGTGAAGTCGACGGCTCTAAGCGCAAATAGAAATGGACCTAATCCTTTAAATGGCTCTCCAGAACAAAACTGGTTTTTAAACTTAGGTCCCTTTCTAGTTTGCGCGTCACATATGCATTTTGTTGTTGTTGTAACAACAATATATTTTGTTTTAAAGTCCTCCTTCGTCTATCTGCTTCGGGGGGGATCTGCTTCGATGTACAGATGGAGGAAACGCGCCATTTGAACTGGATGCGTCCACAGGGACCTGGGAGTTAGCTAAGTGGACGTGGCCGGACAATTAAAGAGGTACAGCACGCCATGTGAACTCTGATAGCAGGCGGGGAACGTTAGCATCAATTCGTACCCAATACGAACGAAAACCACGTGCCACGGTAAATTGTGATGGTGCCTCTTCGACACGGAGAGCGTGGATATGACGCAATACTCTTCTTTTCGCTTTATCACTCTCTGGGTGCTCAATAAAAAGGCGGCTTAAATAATTGGGCACCGTTTCGGATCTGTCACTGTTCTGTCACCGAACGCGACGGCTGTCCGAACAACTTTTTTTCAAGGGCTTGAGAGAGTCAGTACCGCGAATGGTTGGTTTACCAGACAGAAGTGAATACTGACTTTACAAAGAAAATCATCTTCAGCGACGAGGCACCATTACAGCTCAGTGGATTCGTTAACATGCAGAATTGCCGCATTTGTGCTAATGAGAGTCCACGAGTGATTGTTGAAAAGTCCATACATCCACAAAGAGTTTGGTGTAGTTTATGGGCTGGTGGCGTCGTCAGGCTGTACTTTTTCGAAAATGAGGTCGGCCAAGCAGTTACCGTGAATGGTGTTCGCTATCGCGAGATGATAACGGAGTTTGTGTGGCCAGAAATTGAGAATATGGACCTGGACGATATGTAGTTGCAACAGGATGGTGCCACTTTCCACATTGTCAACAAAACACTTGTGCTATCTCACGTCGTAGCGTTGTTAATTGAATATGATAATGGACTTTTTGTGTCCAGAAATTGAATATATGCCCCTGGACGATGTAAGCCAAGAAATATTCAAGATCTAAAGGATGTGATAATTCGGCACATTAACGACATTGAACCCCCATTATGTCTTAGAGTTATTGAAAATATGGACCATCGGATAGATGTATGCCAATAAAGACGATATTTTATTTTACACATTATTGCCATAGATCCTTCTATCGTAATAAAACTATTAAGATAGTTACCTGAAAACTTTTAGTTTTATTTACAATTAACATCGTGCTGAGCCACCTTAAAGTAAGTAAATAAAATGTGTATGGCGCCATAAATCATTTGAATGATACAGGCAGCATTGCGAAACGCTATGGTGGTGGCTCGAATTAACGGAACCTACGTCATAGCGATAATCAATTTGCCAAAGAAAATATCCATCCCAGCAAAGCATCCGAGGCATATTCCAAAATGAGCTCAAGGCAAAACCTTACAAGTTCCAAAAGACACTCGATCTATAAAAAAAGGAGTTGTAACGCTTTCACAAACGAGGTAAATTTCCATTGTGTTCTTTGATAAAAAATCCTATAGATCAGTTCATAAACTCTCGAAATATCGTGTTTACGCACTGAGGAAAATTGTAGCCTAGTTTTCCATCATAAGTAATGGTAAAGGCAGACCACCGATGGACCCTGTCCAATAATTTTCATCGAGCTCGGTGTCAAAGTCAATGCGACTTATTTCTCGTGTTTGATTGGCAACTCGCTTAGGAGGTCGCTAACGCGATAACTGTACACCATTGTGCAAGAATACAAAAATGATTTGGGAAACAGAAAATTATCGACAATTTTTTTCCAACTTTGTTTGTTTTGTATAATTAGTTTTTCGGAATAAATTTATTTTTACGAATAACATTTATCGAGTGCTATAGCTCGCTTATAGTATTTTTTTACAAATTAAAATTTTTTACATCCAACTGTTGAAAGCCAATCAGTTCTTGTAAACAAAAAAAAATTCAAATTTCTCGTAAAGTTTTGAAGTTATCGCCTTAGCGACCACTTACTCATTTAAGAAGCGAGCACCAATCTAACATGCCTATTATCATGAAAATGCTTTGAAGGCAGCTTTACAGCCTTTGGGCATTCAAACATTGCGGTCGTAGACCATGGACGATTCAACAGGACTCAGCACCGTTTCATAAAGCTCGTCTGAACCAAGAATGTTTAACAATACAATCAATATCCAAACAATAGCTTTCCAATTCACAAGATGCAAATCCAAAGTGTTATTCTATCTGGGCCATTTTAACGAGCAAGGCGAGCACTATAAAATGTCCCAATACGAATGTGCTGAAGAAAGCCAGTAGATATGGGCCTAATACAGGTCATACACGCAGAGTAAAGATATGATTACTATATGATCACGGCAACAATAATATGATCTCTACAATAAAAGCATGTTCGTCGCAACATAGTATTGTTTTCTGAATTTTATTTTGACAACAGTATGATTACGGCAATATTGATATTGTTGAAATGTAACAATACTATTATTGCTAAATTTAGAAATGAAAATATGGTTGTAGCAACCATGTAAATATTTTTGGTGCGAAAAAAGTATTGTTGTTAAAGATTTACGTTAACAAAAGTATGATTACGGCAATCATACTGTATGGTTAAGACTATGAACAAAGCATAATAACATGTTTAAGGGACTATGTGTGTGTGTGTTTTTTTTGGTATACCAAAAAACTATCTTACCATACACGATACAGTGCATGGTTGTTGTCCATCATAAAAAACAACAACAATCGGAAGGTAGTTCGAGGGATTTTTATTGTGTTTACTTTGTTCGGTGGAATACTCTAATGCCGACTGCTTCTCGTTTATTTAAAATCTTCCTGCACTTAAGTATATAGCCACTCATCACGGTTTAACCACGTTCATTAGTTGGGGTCTACGGATCGTAAAGAAACATTCATCCCCTGTATTCACCTGCATCTAAAAGTCTTTTCCACTGCCGTTTGAATATATTTTTGTTTCTTAAATAAAATGTTTAATAGAAACATTTTCTCTTAAATCTGGCTATGAACTAGTTTAAAAAAATGCTTAATAAGAATCTCAAATCTTGAATAATAACATAACCCAACCCTAAAAAATAAATATGGGATCATAGTATGGTTGAGTGGACTCATATTATGGTTGTAGAAATCATAATATGGTTGCGTGTGAATCAAATTATGGTTGTTAGGATCATACTATGGTTGTATGTAAAAGAAAGTATGGTTGTGAGGATCATAATATGGTTGTGAGTATCATAATATGGTTTTGGGAAGAATAGTATGGTTGAGTGTGACTCATGATATGGTTGTGGGGATCATAGTATGGTTGTGTGTGAATCATACTTTTGTTGTGAGGATCATATTATTGTTGTGCCACACCAATATACCCAACAATAGTATGATCCTCTTCGAATATTGTCACCACAGCCATACTTTCTCTCTGCGTGTACTTGTACTTTACATCACGCAACATATTTTTTAACAATTTGAAGGCTATGGCCAAGGCAAAAGGTGGCAACATCGAGACAGGGTAAAATAATTCTGTAACTTTGATTATTTCCAAACAGAAAATATGGTTGTTTAAATAGGCAACAATAAAATTGTCTAACCCTTTATATGCAGTTAAAACTACAACTGGTATACCCTTAACACCATGCCCAAATTCGTTCAAAGGACAGACTATGAAAACAAACTGAAAGACATACATTACCCCTATTTAAAAGTACTGCTTTATTATTTAAAGATTAAAATGTTAGTGAGCATATTTTAAAAATCATATAAATAAATACAAGTCAAAACAATGTTTGACGATTTAAGATCGGTCTAAGCTACAGCAGTCTTCATTAAAATTACAGACTTGTTTACCAAACCTTTTACACATCCCTCGTTCGAATCTCTTCAATAGCTACCTGTTCATATTTGCATATCGGTGCATGCGAACTGTAGATGATAAATCGTACAGGGCGCCAAAGGTTGTCGAAAAGTGATATAAATTTCGTTTGCTCCTAAACACCGAGTTTCGCTAAGTTACGGATATCTTCGAAAGCGACGTAATGTTTTTAATGCATGTTTGGCAATCCTTCCATAGGTGGTAACCGGTGTTGGGTACGTGCCCTGCGTCTATATGGTTTCTAAAGTTTTTACTTTTCAGTGTAAAGTATGTACTTTATTGATGGTGGGTAGGGGGGATTAAGTAAGCAAAGATTCTTCGATAAGAGTTAGCATTTAAACAATGGGGTGTGAATATGTTAACCAAAAAAAAAAAAAATACAGGAAGCAATGCAGACAAGTTGATTTAACATCGCTATCAGTTGAGAGCAGGAAATCAGATTTCTGAGAATGTTCAGTGATTCAAGTGTACAATCATTGGTTGGATTAGGGATAGGTTAGTTATGGAATAGTAAAGTTGTGAGTGTGGTTGATGAAACTGACAGCTAGATAAAGTTGTTGGAATACATAGCAGTGGTAGTTTTGTAAAGGGTAGCGTTGGGGCATAGCTGAATGTTTTAGGCATAAAACTGAAAATTAACTATTTTATCATTACTAAGGAAAAGTGGAAAACGTGGTTCTTGCTTAAAATGGAACATGATCAAATTCCTGCTTTCATAAATTTGTAAATCCCAAATAGAAATAGCTACAAAAAGCGCATATCCCAAATCTTTGTTTTCGAGAAACAATTAGACACAACTTTTAGTAGTAATTGAATGAAAATATGTTTCTGGGCCTAGATTATAAAACTAATGTAATATTTGAATATGTGTGAAAATTTCATTGTTTTTGTAAAATAGGTTTAACATACACTGCCGCTCACCTGAATAGGTTTGGAGTTTTTGAAACATTAAATGTTGGATTTCTCAATTTGAGTTATATGTACATCAAATTTTTTTCTGTCCATTGCGAGATTATATATGTGCACTCAACTGGGAGAAAAATGTAACGGTAAAAATCAACCGTTATTTTCTTGCATTGTTTTTAGGGCGGTTCGGAAAGTTCTTAGCCTATCGATGAAAGAGAATAGTTAGTTTTTCAAAAATATTTTTATTTTTCAATAAAATCTCCTGAAACTTCAATACACTTAGTCCAACGCTTATCTAGCAATTCTATCCCTTGATTAAAATAGTTTTCCTCAAGGTCTTCAAAATAGTGGTTTACAACTGCAATTGCATCTTCATTTGAGGTAAAACGCTTGCCAGCAAGGAATTTTTTTAGATATGGGAACAGGTAAAAGTCACTGGGAGCTAAATCAGGAGAATAAGGTGGGTGGTCAAGCAACTTGTACTTTAATTCGTTGATTTTAGCCATTGTTAAAACACTCTTGTGCCCTGGTGCGATGTCTCTATGAAAAATTATTTTTTTGTGTTGTAAGCCAGGACGTTTTTCTCGAATTTGTACATTTAATTGAGCTAAAAGGTTGCAATAGTACTCTGAATTTATTGTTTTACTCTTTTGCAGATAGTCAATCAATAAAATACCTTTGAAGTCCCAAAAAACCGTTGCCATAACCTTACCAGCCGATTGAATTGTTTTTGCCTTCTTTGGGGCACTTCCTCCAGCTTCAGTCCATTGTTTGGATTGTTCTTTTGTCTCTGGAGTATAGTGGTGGATCCATGTCTCATCAACAGTTATGAAACGACGCTTAAAATCCATTTTATTTCGCTGAAAACAATCCAAACAATCTTGAGAAATGTTCATTCTTATGCGTTTTTGGTCGACTGTTAACAAGTGCGGCACCCATCTTGCAGAAAGCTTTTTCATCTGTAGTTCTTCATGCAAAATTATATGGACTCGATCATTTGAGATGCCCATGATATTAGCTATTTCACGCACTTTTATTCGTCGATCATTTAATACCATATCATGTACTTTGGCTACAGTTTCTGTTGTTGTTGCTGTTTTTGGACGTCCACTACGTGGTTCATCTTCAATGCTTGTACGACCACGTTTAAATTCAGCAACCCAATTTTTTACTGTTGCATATGAAGGAGCACTTTCACCTTACACATTCACCATATAATTATGAATTTCTTGTCCCGATAAACATTTTTTATGTAAATATTTAATGACACCACGCATTTCTAGTTTTTCCATTGTAAAAAAATCGCAGATGCGCCTTTGGTACACAGCTGTTTCTATATGAAGGAGTTGCCAGATCGAAACAAAATTTAACATGTGTTCATAGCAGAGATGGAAATTTCCAAAACACTTAACATTTTTCTGTTTATACCGCGCTTTTTGTGCTAGGCTAAGAAGTTTCCGAACCGCCCTCGTAGCTTATTCTTCGGTAGAATCATAGCAATTTTTTTGCACATAACAATAGGTTCGAAATCAAAACCATTAATTTGTTGAATTATTATTTTTTGAAGTATTTGGCATAATTTAATTTCAAAATGGGTCGAGGTAAATCATTAACGGACGAAGAAAAGGGCAAAATTAAAGGCTTTAGTGAATGTGGCCTAAATCATCGGTATATTGCAACAAAAATTGGACGAAGCCAAAATGTTGTCAGAAATTATTTACGGAATGAATCAGAATATGGAAAAAATATGCAAGGAGGTATTTACAGAGCCGCTACGAGTGCTGATGGGAGAGCCTTCAACAGATCTGCTACTAACTCGCATGGTTCTGGTTCAAAATAAAGGAAAAAACTGGTGTAAGTGCTAGTCTGGCTACAGTAACACGTGTTATTCGCAGTGCCAGTCACTTAAAACGACTAAAACTAATTAAAAAGCCACCGCTTAACAGCACCCGCAAGGAAGCACTTTTGTCGTCAGCATATGACCTGGCATAAAGAATGGCAACGTGTTGTCTTTTCTGATGAAAAAAAAATTAAGTTAGATGGTCCGGATGGATATAACTGCTACTTTTATGATTTGCGAAAGGAAGAACATCATTTGGCTCGTCATCATAGTTGTGAAGGCGGTGTGATGGTGTGGGGAGCCATTTCCTATTATGGAACTTGTGAGCTGCAGTTTCTGACATCTAGAATGAATGCGAATAACTACAAAGCCGTTATTGAGGAGGCTTTCCCGTACTTCTCTAACATTTTTAGACCCATAACGTGGACTTATCAGCATGATAATGCTCCCATTCACACTGCGCGGGTCGTAAAACGGTGGATTAGGAGCCAAAATGTGCCATTATTGGAGTGGCCGCCATATTCTCCAGACCAGAATATTATTGAAAACATGTGGGGAATGCTGTCACGACAAGTATACGAGTCCCTTAGACAATGCGATAATAGGGAGTGCTGAATACGTGGTATAAAACAGCTTGGGCTGAAATTTCTCTTCAATATATCCAAAAATTATATGATTCAATTTCAAATCGAATTTATGAAGTAATTTCAAACCAGGGCGGGAGTACCCATTATTAATTAAGTTCAAAATATTCCTAGTTATTATGTTTGTAAGTGAAAATATGAATAAACATTTTATTTTTATGTTTTTATTATTTTTTTTCTCCTGAACCTACTCTGATGACCCCAAAAAAATTCATCATTTTTCAGCGAGTAACCAAATCTGTGTTTTTTTTCGAGTAATCCTAAAATTTAATATAAAATTTTTTATATATAAAATGATTCCCAAGAGGCTAGTCTAAAAACGACATAATTTTAAAAAAAATTCATTTCACAACTTCTTGAAATAATATCATTTTAACACAAAACGATTACTGAACCTATTCAGATGAGCGGGAGTGTATATGTGGAACCTTTATTTTTATCTGAACCGATTTCCCTTAATTTTCATAGTTGCTCTTTGTCCAAAACATTTCATCATGATTGGATACAATATGTGTTTTCTAGAACTAAACACTTTAAATCAGATGATCTGAATATGTGTCTGAGCCGATTTTCTTAAATTTTGATTACGTCCTTCTTTGCTTCAAAAAACTATGTAGCTCTAAGAGCTAAAGATATATAGCCGAAAACACGAATATATATGAGAGCTATATCTAAATTTTAACTGATTTCATGCCCCGGGCCCAAAAAAACATACTCAGGCTATGTTTAATCAAGATTAGATGTAAGATATGTCTTCTAGAGCTAAACACATAAAAGTCGGATAAACATATATGTCAAAGCTATATCTTAATCTAAACCGTTTGTTTTTGATTTTGACAAAATCCTTTCTTGGTCCAAAATCTAAAGTGTGCTAAATTTCATCAAGATTAGATTCTAGATTTAAATACATAAAATCGGATGAACGAATGTATGTGGGAGCTATATCTAAATCTAAACCAATTGGCTTCAATTTCAATAGCGTTCTTTCTTGGTCCAAAAAACTAAATTTCATTATGTTTAGTTTTAATATGTGGTTTCTAGAGCTAAAATCACAAAAATCGAATGTCCATTTAGGGATATCCATCTAGAGGTATTTTTTCAGAACAAAAAAATATAAAAATTCAAACCAATTATGGAATCATTATTGGTAATTTGAAAGGAGATTTTATGGCATTTATTTTTTGAATATCATTTCCTTCAAATGTTGGCCGCAACTACGCCTCAGGGTTTCCATTCTGAGGGTCCAATTTTGGATGACTCGTTCGAGTACTTCGACCGGTATGGCTTTAATGACACGAGTAATGTTGGCTTCCAAAACCTGAATCGTATCTGGTTTGCCAGCAAAGACTTTGGACTTTACGTAACCCCAAAGACTAATGTATAAAGGAGTGATATCACTCGATCAAGGCGGCCAACTCACCTGTCCAAAACGTGAAATTAGCTGCTTTTCGAATGACCTCTCAATAGATTCATTGTTTCATGCTGTATGGCAAGTGACACCGTCCTGTTGAAACCAAGTGTCGTAAGATTACGGGCTTCAATTTCAGGTAGCATAAAGAACGATTTCATGGCACGAGAGCGAGCAGCATTCACGGTTACGTTCCGGCCTTAATCATTTGTCAAAAAATATGGATCGATGATTTTACCAGCCTATAAATCGCACCAAACCGTGGTTTTCTCTGGGTATAATGAGACCTCTTGAACCTCTTCTTGTTTCTCTTTAGCCCAAATGCTGCAATTTTGTTTATTGACTTTGCCGTTGAGCCAGAAACGGCCGCTATCACTGAACAAAACTTTGGTCGAAAACAGCGGATCTTCCCGTTTCTTACCGAACGGTCATTTCTATAATACAGCTGCCAACATTTGAAGGAAATTATTTTCAAAAAATAAATGCCATAAAATGTCTTTTCAAATTACCAATAAAGATTCCACACTTGATTTTAATTTTTATATTTTTTTGTTCTGAATAAATACCTCTAAATGGATCACCTTATATATACGGGAGCTATACCCAAATCTTTACCGATTTTCTTTAATTTCAATAACGTTCTTCCTTAAACAAAAAAAATTCTCGTTCCAAATTTCAATTATAATTGGTTGTTATATGTGGTTTCTAGAGCTAAAAACAATACATCCGATGACCATATAAGTATGTGGAAGCAATACTTAAATCTGAACCGATTTCTTCAGTGTCCAAGATACGTCCTTTTGCAAATTTTCTGGGATATCGGACAACAATTGTAGTTTGATTACAAGCTTTAGGTGAACGGACGGAGAGACAGATCTATTTGAATCGAAGCAGCTAGTAATTCTGAGTAGATCGGTACTCTGATAAGAAGGTCAAGATCAAATATTTTTGGCAGTTAAAAAAATTTGCAATAAACTATAATACCCTGTTCCACAGAGTGGTGGAGGGTAATCTTATGTAGATGTATAGGGTGATCCATCTAGAGGTATTTTTTCAGAACAAAAAAAAATATAAAAATTCAAATCAAGTGTGCAATCTTTATTGGTAATTTCAAAGGACATTTTATGGCATTTATTTTTTAAAAAAAATTATTATCTTGAAATGTTGGCCGCAACTACGTCTCAGGGTTTCCATTCTGAGGGTCCTATTTTGGATGACTCGTTCGAGCTTTAATGACACTCGTTATGTTGGTGGATAATGTAGAAAAGGCGTACCTAACTTCCTCGTTACTTGACAAAAGAATTGTTAAAGTTACGTAAAGAATTTATGCCCTTTCTATATAACGCCATCAAACTGCAGAGGTAGAGACCCTTGCTGTATGCATAATGGTGAGTCCTACCTTCGTTGTAAGAAGCTGGATGACACGATTTCAATCGTAGGATTTGCAGATGATATTGCTATCATTGCCTAAGCTAGGCAAAAAGAACAAGTGGAACTCTCGGAAAACAAGGCCATCTAAAATATTTAAAGATGTCTGTATAAATGAATTTGGAGTTCATAGATCAAAAGACTTAAGAGGAAAAAGACAGAGACCAATAATATTCGAGAGAATTCCTCACAATATAGTTATACGTTAAAACGCACGATGTTAATTGTTAATAACACGCAGAAAAAAAGTATGCTTGGGTTGACAATATTCGAAGAAGATCATACTATTGTTAGGTTTATGGTTGTGGCACAATAATATTATGATCCTCTCAACAATAATATGATTCACACATAGCCATACTATGATCCCCACAGCCATAATATGATTCACACTTAACAATACTATGATCTCTACAACCATACTATGATCCTCACAACAAGATTTTTATTAAGCAAATTATAAAAATCTCATTACATTTAGTTCATAGCCAGATTTGAGGCAATGCTTTTATTGAGCATTTCATTCAAGAAACAAAAATATATATTTCAACGGCAGTTGAAAATACTTTTAGTTGCCAGCAGGGGTGAATGCTACTTCACCATCCGTAGACCCCAAGTAGACAACAACCATGCACTGTATCGTGTGTGTGTTTTTTTTAGTATATCAAAAATAACATACGCACACACATATATATATGCTCTATAAACCCTGTTTTGTTATGTTCATAGTCGTAACCATACGGTATGATTGCCATAATCATAATATGGTTAACGTAAATTTTTAGCAACAATACCTTAAACAACAATTGTTAACTTAAATTTTTAACAACAATACTTTTGTTGCACCAACCATGTTTATATGGTTTATACAACCATACTTTCATTTCTAAATTTGGCAATAATACTTTTGTTACATTTCAACAATATTAATATTGCCGCAATCACACTGTTGTCAAAATGAAATTTAAAAAACAATACTATGGTTGCGACGAACATGCTTTTATTGTCAAGAACATATTATTGTTGCGGTGACCACATAGTAACCATGTTTTTTCTATGCGTGAAAACTAAAAGTTTTTTAGCAAATTATCTTAATACTCTTTATAATGATAGAAGGAACAATGACAATTATATGCTCGCCTATCCTTTACCAATGGTCCTTATTGTCAATGAATCGGAGACGTAATGGAGGTACAATGTCCAAAATTTGCCGAATTATCTCATCCTTTTGCTCTTGAATTTTTCTTTGACGTACACTTTTTCTTTAAAATGTCCCCAAGAAAGATATCAAACTGTGTCAAATCACATGCTCGTGGCGGCCAATTAACATTGCCACGATTTGAGATAAAACGGCCATTGAATTTCTCGCTCAAAAGAGCCATTGTTTCGGTAGCTGTGTTGCAAGTGACACAATACTGTGGGAACCATATATCGTACTGGTCCATATCCTCAATTTGTGGCCTAAAAGAGTCCGTTATCATTTTGCGATAGCGAACCCATTCACGGTAACTGCTTGGCCAACCTCAAACGTAAAAAAGAAGTATGGTTTTTGTAAAAGTATAAGAAAACATCATACTTTTGACGTTTATATAGTTGTGGCACAACAATATTATGATCCTCACAACAAAAGCACTCCCAACTATACCTACAACAATAGTATGTTTCACATACAACCATTGTATAATCCCCACAACCATATTATGATTCTCAAATCCATAGTATGTTTCACAACACCATAGCATGATCCACACAATCATAGTATAATTCGAACGCGACCATGTTATGATTCATGCAACCATACCATGATCCCGAAAATTATTTATTGGAATTGGGTTATGTTGTTATACAGCGAAAGAGATTTTTATGAAGTAAATGATTAAAATACAATAAATTCAAAACAGTAGCAGTGGCATATTTACACAATAGCAAAAAGCTGTTTAACAAAACTTACGTTATTCATTTATTAAATATATTTCATTTGAGCAAATCCGAAGCATTTTTTTGAAAAATGTTAATTTACGAAAAAAATACTTTTAAAAATAATAACCTTCAAATCTTGGCAACTGTATTACGGAAATGAGCGTTCGGTAAGAAACGGGAAAATCCGCTGTTTTCGACTAAAATTTTGTTCAGTGATAGCGCCCGTTTCTGGCTCAACGGCAAAGTCTATAAACAATATTGCCGCATCTAGCCTGAAGAGCAACAAGAAGAGGTTCAAGAGGTGCCATTATACCCAGAGAAAACCACGGTCTGGTGCGGCTTATAAGCTGGTGGAATCATCGGTGCATGTTTTTTTCAAAAATGATGTTGGTCGGAACGTAACCATGAATGGTGCTCGCTATCGCGCGATATCAATCTTTATGCTTCCTGAAATTGAAGCCCGTAATCTTGACGACACTTGGTTACAACAGGACGGTGCCACTTGTCATACAGCTGCTCAAACAATGGATCTAGTGAGAGGTAATTTCGAAGAGCAGCTAATGTCACCTTTTGGGACCCTGAGGCGTAGTTGCGGCCAACATATGAAGATAATAATTTTTTTCAAAAAATAAATGCCATGAAATGTCCTTTTAAATTACCAATAAAGAATCCACACTTGATTTGATTTTTTATATTTTTTTTGTTCTGAAAAAACACCTCTAGATGGATCACCTTTTATAAACGAAGGATTGCCTAATTAACTACCCTGTGGTATGCCAGATGTAGCTATGAAGGGATCAGATTTAGTGGAATAAATAGAGACAGAACAACTACTATGAGATAGGTATGAGCTTAACCAACTCAAAAGAGAAGAATGGAAGCCAACTTTAGAGTTTAGTAGTTTTAACAAGAGTATGCTAAGGGAAACTGTATCAAAAGCCTTGCAGAAATCTAAATAAACCGTATCCACCTGAAATCCTAATTCAAAATTGCTTAAACAAAAATTAGTGTATACAAGTAGATTAGAAATTGAAGAACGGGTTTTAATGAAATCATGTTGGTGCCCCGAAACAATAGGATTCACGACTACAGACAATTTATTATATACTAAATGTTCAAAGAGTTTAGAAACATTAGATAATTTTGAAATTGGCCGATAATTGCGAATGTCACCCTTTGGCCCTGACTTATGAATTGCAGTAATTGATGAGATTACAACCACATTTTCATAATTAATCATTAATTGGCACAAATGCTATTGTTAAATTTTAACAAAAATAATATTGCCGCAATCATAATATAAGCAAAATAAAATTCAGACAATAATACTATTTATTTTTATTTATTTTTATTTATTTTGTTTAACCACGCACTACAGGATGTAACATCCTATATATTCCAGTGCGGGCTTAGTGGATTGTAAGATTAACATTTTGGGAAGAGGTCTTGAGCCGGTTTAATCCCTGTTCAATGCATTTTGGGAAATTTTAACAATATTACAATCAAATTACAATTACATAGTTTAAATTAGGTTGTACTAAAACTAATAATATACAAATTTACTATTTATTGAAATTAAGTAGCTCCTTTTAAAAAGTTGTTACATTGCTTATGACTTGAAGGCTTGACGGGAGATTGTTCCAGAGCCGTGTACTATACACAAAGAATTGTCGTTCAGATGTTAGACTCTTAATTCTCGGATATAAAAGTTTCATTCCCCGATTGGATCGAGCGAATTTTAAGCGGTTAAAAAGATACTCAGGCTCTTTGTTATTAATGATTTTATGGAGTAGTAAAAGACATTTGACTTTGAGTAAATTCTCAAAACATATGTTAAATATTTGATATGAAAACTCAGAAATTCGGTCGTATCGCTTTCTGTTAAAAATATATCTTGCAATATCATTGTAAGCCACATTTTGTTTCCGACTGTCTTCTGAGTCGCAGTTGGCGAATATTTCTGACCCATAGAGAAGTGTTGGGATTAGATATGATTTTGCTTACAACAACTATGGTTGCGCAGAATATATTTTTATTCCAGAGAACCTGCTTTAGTTGCCGTGACCATATAGTAATCATATATTTTGTCTGATTTTGGACACATGCCTTACGACATTAAGAGCGAGACTTTCCAATTTTTTGACAGAACAATTATGTTTTATAGACTTGTCGCTGTTAACCCTTTAAATTTTTAAGGGTTTTATTTATTTTTTATTTCTAAGAAATTGTCCACTTAAGGAGCCTTAAATCGAAGTTCCTGCAATACTTATGTAGTTTTAAAATATATATTCCTTGCAAGTGGTAACATATTGCAGGATACACGATTACACTCACTACTGCCGTTGCCAATACTACAGAACTCGTTGTTGCTATTCCCATCACCGAGAACGGACTAAACACTAAACAACAATTGCCAACAGCTGACAAAAAACTTATAGCATTTGTCGCCAACAACAAGAAGGAGATGACAACATGTCGGCATAACAGCAACAGCAAAAATCGCTATGGCAATAGCAACAAAATTTAATAATAAAAATTGCATTGTATGCTTAGAATTTTTATTTACAAGCAGTACCAAAAAACAAAAGATACAAAAACTAAAAACTGAAACAAAGCCAAAACAAAAGACTCGTGACTCGAAATCGAAACGGGGTTCAGGGAAAATGAACACACAAGTCTGAGATACAAAATGCGCAATACAATTTTAAATCGAAATAATTGTCTTATTAAAGTTATTGGCCAAAAGCTTGTCTGCTTCTTTGTTGTTAACTGCTGGATATTTTTTCTGTTTGTTTTATTTCCAGAGAATTGGATGATAATTTGATAAGTTCGCTGCCCGAGGGTCTGAATAAATTAAGCCATTTGCAAGAATTGTAAGTACAATAATTGGGCAAAGCTCCCGAAACTGAATTTTATTTGTTACAAAGTGGCAATGTTTTTTTATGCTTAGCAAAAGTTGTACATTCTCCGTTGCAGTAGTAAAAATATTATTTATATTATAAAATTGTTCATTGGAAATCCGATAGTGTTATCGTCTATCAATACATATTTGGGTTAAGCTTGTCTAAAAAGGCACGCAACGCCACATTTAACAAAGTTTGCCAGTACGACGTCACGGAAATTTAAACGGATGCAAAAGCATCATTATCCAAATCTTCATCGTTATCATCATCATCATCACCTTGTTGGTCGTCGTCGTTATCTGTGCCGCCATCATTGCCCCCCGCCACCCTTTATCTTTCGGCCACATCATCATCTCCACCATCATAATCTTGTTGTCATCATAAAGTTTGTTTTCTTCCACACATAACATCCATAGAGCTGGTGTGCAAAGTCTTTCCGGCTCTACGCATCCTTCATGGCATATCCCTACAGTCTCATCCTTCCGTCCCGTATACAAATATTGGAGCAGTGACAATTTTACCACTATTCCTAAAGCTTGCGTTTGTGGTTGCCGGGATAATGGCGGCGCACAGTGGTCTAGAATCTAGCTCCATCGACCGAAAGTCTACAAGTTTGGATCTGGTCAACATTTTTGAATTCTGTAATAAGGACGATTTTTGACTTTTAATACAAAAAAACACGCCAAAATAAAAATTGTACTTTTCTTTAAGTTTCAAAATAGAGAATATCTTCAACTTTGGTGTGATTAAAAATTTAAAATATACTCGAATTGTTTGGCTCGTTTGTTATTTAATCCCTGTTCAATATACTCGATTTTGTAAAATAGTACCTCTACCTAATCGATGAGTCCTTAGACAATTTTGTCCCTTTTACACAATACAAAAATGTCAGCTTGATCAAAAGTTAAAGACGTTTGACCTTTGTAAACTGAATCTAGACCACTGTGCGCCGCTTTGTTAGCTGCGACTTCTGCTTGCCAGTTGTATTGCCGCACCAGTCGGTCTGTTCTTTGCGCTCTAATGTTATTTAAACAGGTCAACATTATTGTCGTTACGTTGCCGCTGTTTATCATCACTTCTTCACCCACACATACCTTTCAACATTTATTTACTGGGAACGGCAGACATCGTCTCTACTACATATGGACCGCATTCCTTAAAGGATGCATGGTGCTAAAAGAAAGACAGTTGACTTCGGAATGTTAAAGAAATTTAAAGAGGTTAAGATGCAAATGAAAGTTTTATCGAAGGGTCGGTGGAACTTGCATGTTCACAGAATGCCAACATTTCTACAAGAGGTTAAAATGAAAGAGATTAAGCAGCTTTTAGAGGATTTTAAAGACATTAAGTAGGATTACGATGATAGTTCTTGATTTTAATACTGACTGTTAATCCGCTGGGAGGGAAAGGTTTCAATTGCAAATATTTAAATATGAAATTTAAGATAGGAGCCTGAAAATTCAAAACTATTATGTGAATATTTTACATTAAGATTAAGAAGAACACATTTTACCAGCTTAAGGACCTTACACACACACTGAAAAATTACTTGGAAATCGGTTGGAACTACAATGATGCGTTTGCAAAAGAGGAAAATCGATTGCAATCACCAAATGTTTATATCCGTAATGGATATTCGGTCCGAAATAGCACAACAAAATTAATATGATTAGATTTGGATCTGGAATTTAAAAAAATCTTAAAAGTCTGTACGGAAATTCCACTGTCTCTGAGTAACCATATGTCGTCCTTAGTTGAAGGATGCCGATTTTTGGCCCTAATGGCCCTGTCCGAGTCCAAACTGTAATGAAACTTAAATATCGGTACATATTTAGATTTAGCGGTAAAGTTCATTTTTGATACCCACTCATATGGGTCAAGGCCCCCATTTCAGCTTAATCGTAAATTAATGTCATATTTAGGTTCGTGGAGATCGTTTCATTGTTCTGAATAACCCACCAGTCCATTGTTAAAGGGGTAGATTTTTGGGTAACTAGAACCCGTTGACCTGAAAATTAGGTAAGTCTTAAAAGCGAGTGATGAATTGTGCACAGTGGGCCAATTTTTGTAAACAGAACTGGCACTGAGAGATGAACTAAACGTTATCTTACGGAACCTAAATTACCCTTTTTTTCTGTGTTCTAGAGACCTTAGACTCAAGGTTGAAGGACTTGCATTATAAATTAATATTGTATTCAGATTCGTTATGAAATTTTATTGTTTTTTAATACCCATATGTAAATAGTTCAGGAAGGCCGATTTTCGGACATCAGAGCCCTTATGACCCCTTCCGGGTTTAAAGTTAGCACAAATCATCAATGTAGGATCCAAATATTTATATTTGTGAACAAATTTCTAAATTCCCATATGTTTTAGGACATTAGGAAATGTTTTTCGGCCGCCGGGCCAAACGACCACGCCCATTTTTGATATATATTCGAAAAAGCAACGTGTTTTAATCGTTAAAACATTTTATCAAAATAAATCCTCGATTACTGTGACGATGAGAGAAAGTTACGTGAAATTGTTGGGAGAAACAACGTGCCAACACAACGCACTATTTATCGTGTAGTGTATGATTTCAAAGAAAGAGGGTCTGCAGCTGATAGGCCCAAGCATGGACCACAACGTTCTGCAAGATCGGCTGGAAACATTACTGCTGCTCAAGAAAGTGTTAAAAACAATCCATCAACCTTAATTCGACGCCGTGCTCAAGAGCTTGGTCTTCAAAAAACAACTTTGGCCATAATTTTGCACAAGGATTTGCATTTGTTTCCATTTAAGATTCAGTTAACACAAGAGCTTCTTACCATTTACGCCGCCGTACATAAGCCAATAGGATGTTACAGTTGACGACATTTACATAATAAAACATTTATCAATGTTAGATTCATTCTCTCTCATATAATCAAAAATTATAAACAAACAAAGTTGTATATATTTTCGACGGACACGCTGTATACTTACTTATATATATATATATATATATATATATATATATATATATATATATATATATATATATATATATATATATATATATATATATATATATATATATATATATATATATATATATATATATATATATATATATATATATATATATATATATATATATATATATATATATATATATATATATATATATATATATATATATATATATATATATATATATATATATATCCCAAGACACCATCCAAAGAGGTGGAAAAGATACGAAAGTAGTGATCCATAATTACTTTTGAATTAAATCGGATGCTATGACTTTTACGCAGGTATCTCATTTTTTAACAACTTTAACATCGCTTCGAAGAAGAGATTTAAATTCTATTTTCGAAATTTTTCCATACTTCAAAGAAAGAAAAAACCATACGGCCCCAGCAGGAGACGAACCCCGACCACCAGTTTCGTGTACCATCGTCATTGCTTATTTGTGCTACTCCCTGCTGTGAGTTATGATCAGCTTAATCGCATAACGAGTTTTGATATGACAACACAGCTCAACACACAACTCAGACGCATTCAAAGACTCAACTTAAGTTTTATTTTTTTCAAATAGTGTAGGAAACATTTTTTTTTATTTTTTTATTAGTTTTTATAAAAAATATAACATCATATCGAATAATATATATATATATATATATATATATATATATATATATATATATATATATATATATATATATATATATATATATATATATATATATATAAATATTTTACAAAAAAATATACGAATATCCGTAATTAGGCTCGAACCCGAGGACTTCTGAATTATATGCGCGAATGTTTCCATCAAACCTTCCTTCACCAGTCAAAAGAGCTTTTTACGAAGTGGATAAAAAGTGCTCAATGACGTCAAGACTTAGAAAGTCACACATCTGATGCTTAACTGATTTTCTAGTTTCATTCAGATCAGCCATTTATTCTATCCCATAATGTCTTCGGTCTTCGTTTGCCAAAACCCATTAGTGTTTTAGTTGCCAATATGAAATTAAACTTATCAACTTTGCAAAGGCAGAACCAGAAAAGAAGAAAAGACAGACCAGACGATAATAAGACACATTAAACCCTTAAATTAGGAAAGAGTCCATGCAAGGAGAAACAAAGTCTCGGACGAGATAATGATGATTCCTGAGATCGGTTTATAACATAAACGACACTAAAATGAAGAAAGACAGTACAAAAATATTCAAGCAAACCGTGCTTATCGCACAGAGATTGTCATCATCAGAGTAGTGACTAAGGACTAAACAAAAGTTTCACAATTTTTTCCCAAAGAAACTGCCGCCGAAAAATTATAAGATGTGTCTCCTAAATACGGAAGCGGCTCAAGTGGCATTAAATACAGTACGACCCTCTAAGTTGTACAACATATTATTTGTTCACAGCTCAAAGACTTAGGACAAGTTCCTTGTGTGTTCGTTGATCGAATGTTGGTTCCGACAAGAAAGTCCCGGTCAATCTATAAAAAGCGTTAATGGGCTAGGATACATATAATTTGGTTCATTTCACTGACTTTTTTTATTTCGTTATTAAAATTCATTTTTATAAAGAATGTGTATTGCCGGCAAGTTTCTTCTTTGATAAGATTTAATAAAATTTAATCCATTCCATTTAAATCTTCGGTCTAGTCTTTAAGCTGTACAATTTAAGAGTTGGCCGGGTGATTTCTTTTAAATCGTTTTCATTTCATGTTTACTTTTCCCATTTGGAAAATGTGTGCTACTGGATCATCACTTAACATGTTCATAATTATCCTGTTTACATTGGAAAATTGTGCTTCATTTTGTGTATATCCTGTTGGCACTATTGCCATACATTCGTACAGGACGTTCTCATACCCGCACATCTTTTTCCAACCGGAAACGGAAAATAATTTCTATGGTACCACACAAGCACACTTCCAAACGTCTTTTCTTGCCTCCACGCCCTTCCTTAAATGTGTCTGTCTGCGTACATTTGGAAAATGAACATTGAGAAGGATAAGACATGAAAAAATTTGCTTTAAGTTCTCCCAGCACAATGACACTGGCAGACGGCAAAAGCCAGCGACAGCAGCAACAAACGACGACGGCATTTGTAGCAACATCACTTTCCAGCAGCTATCACTGACTGATGTTGTTGCATTAACATTTGCATGCGACGTTGTTGTTGCGTTGCAACAACGTTTGCAGTTGTTGCCGCCGCACTGTGCTACTGCTCGACTGCTGCCGTATCTCGCATGCATGACTGAATTGAAGGAGGAAAAATATTGTCACAAAAAGACAAACACCAGAAGTGGGATGGAGTGTTTTTGAGACTGGGAGTACTTTCTGTTGCAGTATTTGAAATAGAAACGAAAATGATTTGCGTTCTGGCATTAGAGTGTAAATAAATAAGTTAAGAAAATGGGGTTGCCAGCAATTCTATATTCTTTAATGGAATTGGACGTGACAATGTATTGACATGAAATTTTGTCTGGGGCTCTCAGAATTTACATATCATTCGCAATATCACTGCCTGGTGCGCATTTAACACCGGACACTTAAATGGGCCTTAACATTCATGAATTTCTTGACACAAAATATGCGTCAAAATCTGTACAAATATCCAGAAATGAAAGAAAAAATTAGTAAAATAACGAAAAATATAATAAACTAAATATAAAAAATTTTGAAAAATTGTTTTAGTTTTATTTTTAATTAATAACAAAACGTAGAGGGGCTTTATTAATTTAAACAAAAAAAACTATAAATTGTTATATAGTTCAAGCTGAATTTAAAGTTAAAAGATTTCTGGGTCGATTTCGCCTGTTTGCAAGTCCACGCATCAATTCTACCTGCCCGACTGCGTCCGCTTTTTCCTAGCCTAAAGTAACGTCTAATAATGGCCTCTTTTAAATTTCCTTCTTATAAAGGCAAATCAGAGATAAATTCGACAACTACGAGGGCGGTTCGGAAACTTCTTAGCCTAGCGCAAAAAGCGAGGTATAAACAGAAAAAAGTTAAGTGTTTTGGAAGCTTCCATCTCTGCTATGAACACATGCTATGAACACATGTTTCGATCTGGCAACTCCTTCATATAGAAACAGGTGTTCACAAAAGACGCATCGACGATTTTTTTACAGTGGAAAATTAGAAATGCGTGGTGTCATTAAATATTTACATAAAAAAGGTTTATCGGGACAAGAAATTCATAATGATATGGTGAATGTGTTAGGTGAAAGTGCTCCTTCATATGCAACAGTAAAAAATTGGGTTGCTGAATTTAAACGTGGTCGTACAAGCATTGAAGATGAACCACGTAGTGGAGGTCCAAAAACAGCAACAACAACAGAAATTGTAGCCAAAGTGCATGATATGGTATTAAATGATCGACGAATAAAAGTGCGTGAAATAGCTAATATCATGGGCGATGCATCTAGAGGTATTTTTTCAGAACAAAAAAATATATATAAAAATTCAAATCAAGTGTGGAATCTTTATTGGTAATTTAAAGGACATTTTATGGCATTTATTTTTTGAAAATATTTACCTTCAAATGTTGGCAAGTGTATTAAGGAAATGAGCGTTTGGTGAGAAACGGGAAGATCCGCTGTTTTCGATCAAAATTTTGTTCAGCGATGAGGCCCATTTCTGGCACAACGGCAAAGTCAATAAACAAATTGCCGCATTTGGGCTAAAGAGCAACAAGAAGAGGTTTAAGAGGTGCCATTATACCCAGAGAAAACCACGGTTTATTGTGATTTATAAGCTGGTGGAATCATCGTTGCATATTTTTTTAAAAATGATGATGGCCGGAACGTAACCGTGAATGGTGCTCGCTATCGCGCTATGATGTCGGACTTTATGCTACCTGAAATTGAAGCCTGTAATGATATCGATCTTTATGCTACCTGTAATTGATGCTTGTAATCGTGACGATACTTGGTTCCAACAGGACGGTGCCACTTGTCATACAGCTGCTCAAACAATGGATATATTGAGAGGTCATTTCGAAAATCAGCTAATTTCACCTTTTTGACATGTAAGTTGGCCGCCTAGATCGAGTGATATCACACCTATAGACATTTTTCTTTGGGGTTGCGTCTAGTCTAAAATCTATGCTGATAAACCAGCTACGATTCTGGTTTTGGAAGCCCAATTACGCGTGTCATTAAAGCCATACCGGTCGAAATGCTCGATCGAGTCATCCAAAATTGGACCGTCAGATGGGAAACACTGAGGCATAGTCGCGGCCAACATTTTAAGGAAAATATATTCAAAAAATAAATACCATAAAATGTTCATTAAAATCTCCAATAAAGATTCCACACTTGATTTTAATTGTTATATTTTTTTTGTTTGTTTTTTTTTTGTTCTACCAACACGAAGAAAGAAATTATTGTAGGGATAACCATATTCAAAGAGCATCATACTGTTGTTGGGTATATGGCTGTGACATAACAATACTATGATCCTCGCAACAATAGTATGATTCACATACAACCATACTATGATCACCACAATCGTATTATGATCATAACAACAATAGTATAAAGCGCATACAACCATAATATGATCCTCACAGCCATAGTATGATTCACACACAACCATACTATGATCCCCACAACCATGCTATGATCCCCAAAAACATAGTATGTTTCACATACAATACTATGATCCTCACAACTATAGTATGATTCACACGCAACCATGTTATGATCCCTACAACCATAGTATGATCAAACTGAACCATACTTTGATCTCCAAAATTATTTCTTAGGATTGGGTTATGTTGTCAACAATAGAGATTTTTACTAAGTACATTATTTAAAAATACATCAGTTTCAGTATAAAAGGAGAGATTTTTTTAACAGAAGAAAAATCCGTTTATGAAAGTAGACGTAAAATATTTCAGTTAACGAAACCCAAAACAGGCTGTTGGAAGAATTTTAATTTACGTACAAAAAATGGTATTATTGCATAATTGTTCCAACATACCATATTTCAATTAATATTAATTACAAGCATTGCCGTTATGGTATTATTGTAAACACAAAACCCAAAGAAACTATACTTTGCTCGCACCAACAATATTTATATAGTTGCTACAACCATATTTTCATTTTTTAAATTTGGCAATATTACTATTATTATATTTCAACAACATTTATGCTGCCGCGATCATACAATTGTCGAAATGATATTTAGAAAGCAGTACTATGGTTACTTTTATTGCAGAAAATATATTATTGTTGCCGTGACCATGTAGTTACCATATTTTTCTCTGAGTGTACGACCTCCATAGTATAACCAATTAAAAGCAATCATCTGGTCTTTTTATTATTCATGGAATAAAATAATAATAATAAAAGTAATTTAGCAAAAAATTTATCACAAAAACGACAGTTTTTAAAAAACATTTATAGAATTTCACTAAAACAAGGACACAACTGAAATTAATTGGACAACGTTTTTGTAGGACATAAAAATGCTAAAACAGGGCAAAAAGGAAATTACAATCTTAGCAATAGGATGTTAAAATGTTCTCCAAAAAAATAACTTCACACGATTATAGCGCGTGATCCATTTCGATGTTCCCTACTTTTTTAAAGAAAAAAACATAGAAAGTTCAAATTAAATGGGGTTTGTTTATTATCATTTGAAAGAACATTCTTTGGCATTTATTTTGAAGATTATGTCTACCATATGTTGGCGCGGCTACGTCTCAGATGGTCCATCCGTTGAGTTCAATTTTCGATGACTCGTTCGAGCATTTCGACTGGTAACTGGCAATGGAACGCGTGATGTTTTGCTCCAAGGTCTGAATCGAAGCGGGTTTGTCCGCATAAACTTTAGACTTTACATATCCCCACAGGAAAAAGTCTGACGGTGTGATATCACACGATCTTCTCTCAATAAATCCATTGATTGATGCGATGTGTGGGAAGCGGCGACGTCTTGTTGAAACCGAGATCACGAGCTCCAATTTCACGCATCAAATAGTCGGTTTTCATGGCACGATAACGGCCGCCATTGACGGTTACGTTCTCACCGGCATCATTTCTGAAGAAATATGAACCGATGATTCCTCCGGCCAACAAAACACACCAAACCGTTGTTTTTTCCGGATGAAGTGGCAGCTCTTGAACCTTTTCTGGTTGCTCTTCGTCCCAAATGCGGCAATTTTGCTCGTTTACATACCCCTTGAGCCAGAAATAGGCCTCATCCCTGAACCAAACTTGGCTCGAAAACGTCGGATTTCTTGGAACTTTTCAAGAGCCCATAGAGCGAAGCGATGACGCTTGAAAACGTCGGGCGGCTTTTTTTTGTTTTTATAATTTTTTTGGGGATTTCGAAATATGTATTCGTCGTAAACAAAGGGGCTTATATGTTTATGTTGGAATAAATAATATTATGTAACAATAGACAACTAAACAGGGTTTGGCCACTACAAAGATCTAATCCGTTGTCACCACCAATTATTGGTACCAAAGTAACATATACATCACAATTGGTTGGTTTCCTTGCGGTGGTTATGCCAGTTATCGCAGCCAATAGTTAAGCTGAATTCGGTTTATATAGCTGTGTCATTGGCTGTGCATTCCGTGATATGGTTGTATCAACCATTGTATGATATCTCGAACCATGATACCTTCTATACTATGGAATGTTAATTATTGCAACAGAAAGTGGGTTTAGCCAATCAAATTTTTGTAGTTCTAACCGATTTCCAACAGATTCTTTCTCTGTGTGTGTTTCTAAATTCTGGAACATATTTATTCATTTACTCGTATAGTTGGTTAAACAATTTGTTATCTGACCAAAAACCTTAGACTGTCTGAGTCAAGAATTTTTTGTTTTTATGAGTTATTTGGGATTTTTAAAATAATTTTCGTATTTAACAAAGATTTTGTAGTGACTAGAACCAATATATTTTTAAAAGTATAAGTATTATATTCCGATGTTTGGATGTTCTGATACACTTTCCACTGGTACCCATTTTCAATAATATAGCTTAATTCATTTATAGTTAGTTTTTCAATTTGATATCTGGCCAAAAAACTGTAAACTTTCCAAACCAAGAATTGTTTATTTCTATTAGTATTTTAGGATTTTTAAATAAATTTTCGTTTTTAACAAAGATTTTGTAGTGACTAGAACCAATGTATTTCTATAGGGAATATATTCCGATGCTTTGAGATATTGAACCCTGTAACCATCAATACTAGGGAATGTTGGTGATTGTAACATTACGAGTGTTTATCTAACCGAGTTTTTGTAGTTTTTGGCCAACTTCCAACTGCTTTTTTCTCAGTGTGTATGACAATAGTAGTAAATGTTGGTGGTATAAAAGCAAATTGGTAGCTCTACGTTCTGCACAGTGAATGGGGACGCCCCACGCGGATTATGGGCGATTGCCATAGCTCGCCAGACATCACTATGGCATCGCCTGGCCTGATCAACAACATCACCTGGCAACCCGTCATCTCACTAGGATCGGACCACCATTCCATAATTCTCTTCATAAATAGACCACCCGATTTCATAACCACTGAACGCTGTACGTTTCTCAATCAAAAAAAGGCTGATTGGGAGGCCTTTAGAGAAGCCACCAACCGCAGCTTTAATAACCTAGCTATTCCGTCGGATGTTCAAGTAGCCGAGATGAAGTTCCGAGCCATCATTAACGCAGCAGCCTCTCGCCATATCCCTGCTGGTCGAATACCCGAAGTACGACCAAACTTCCCAGCAGAGGCAGCGGGACTCGCAGACGAGCGTGATGACACTCGTCGCTCCAACCCTACTGACCTAGAATTAGGGAACTCAACTCCGAGATCAGTAGGTTGGTCAACGAATATAAGCGGAATAAATGGCTAGACCACTTAAAGCAGTGCAACTTGAATTCCGGAATTAGTAAGTTGTGGACAACGGTCAAATCGCTCTCTAACCCTGTCAGGAAGGATGATCGGACAGCTGTCACGTTCGGTGATAGAACAGTGACAGATCCGAAGCGGTGCGCGTGTTATTTTAACCGGTTTTTTATTGAGCACCCAGAGAGTGATAAGGCGAAAAGGAGAGTATTGCGTCGTATCCGCGCTCTCCGAGCCGAAGAGGCACCACCACAATTTACCGTTGGCGAAGTTGCCCATGTCATCCGCAGCGCAAAGTCATCAAAGGCGCTGGGTCCGGACGGAATCTCAATGCTCTTGGAGCACTTGGATACCGCGGGAGTAGAGTACATGACCAAAGTGCTCAATCTGTCGCTAGCCACTCACGTAGCTCCCAATGCCTGGAAAATGGGCAGAGTGGTCCCGCTACTGAAGCCAGGCAAAGACGCAAGTAAAGGAGATTCGTACAAGCCGATCTCCTTGCTTTCTCCAGTAGCAAAGACGCTTGAAGCACTGCTCCTCCCCAGACTGATCGAACACTTTCCTAGTGCTGATCATCAGCATGAATTCCGCAAGCAGCACAGCACAACAACTGCTTTACACGCCATCGCCACACGTATAAGTCACGGCCTTAACCAGAACAAGCCTAACGACAGGACGGTCCTCGTGGCTCTTGACCTTACAAAATCCTTCGACACGGTCAATCATGCCACTCTGTTCGAGGACATTGAAGAAACGTCCCTTCCGCCCAGTTTGAAACGTTGGGTCGTAAACTATATGTGTGGGCGCCAGTCATATGTAGAATTTAGAGACAGAAAGTCGAAGCCCCGTAGAGTTAAACATAGATGTGCCAATAGGATGTTACAGCTCGCCCATGTCAACCCCGAAAAAATCATAATGAGTGACGAGGCACATTTTCATTAGAGTGGATATGTGAATAAATAGAATAGTCGGCTCTGGGCAATGGAAAACCCTCAAAGTATTCATCAGTCAACTTTTCATCCATTAAAAGTGATAGTCTGGTATGTAATTTGGTCAGGAGGAACTATTGGACCTAATTTCTATGAAAATAAAAACGGCGTAACGGTAACTAACAATGGGGAGTGATATCGTGATATGATTGAAAACTTTTTAACAACAGAACTGCATGCTTTGGGCTTGATTAAGATGTGGTATCAATAAGACGGCGCCACACCGCATACAGCCAGGATTACAATGGCTTTACTGCGAGACCTCTTTCCACAACAAGTTGTTTCGAGAAATGGTGATATTGATTGGCCTCCACGGTCGCCTGACTTGACTGCTCCGGACTTCTTTTTGTGGGGATATCCGAAAAAAAAGGTTTATGCAAACGAACTAGAAACGCTTAAACAACTCAAACAAAATATTCGTGACGAAATAAATGAAATACCGCGTGAAATGTGTGAGAATGTAATGAAAAATGTGCTCAAAAGGGCTCGCATTTGTGAGGCTAACAGAGGCGGACATTTATCTGATATTGTATTCGATACATAATTGCCCACATTAAACACAACATTTATCAATATAAGAACCGTTCTCTTTCATTTAATCAAAAATTTTAAACAAATAAAGTAGTATACCTTTCCGACGGACAGCCTGTATATCCGACGAATCAATGAAGCCAGCAAATGCGTCGCGTTTCTGATGTTTCAAAAACACAAGTATTTTCTCCAGAATGTTGAATTAATGGCTGCACTCCCTTGTGGTGGCGACTGGTTCGCTGAGATTGTTTCCTATTTTAACCACGGACCCTGTATCAAGGTTATTAACGCTATCTTAATAGTATTTATTTTAATCCTAACTTTCACGAATGACCCTTAGCGAAATACGCAGTGTCATAGGTAATTTACCCATCTTTTGAGTACTATTTGTTGAAATTGGAATTTTTTTTGCAAAAAAAAAAATATTATGAGCACATGAATTTTGGCCATAGTTTCGGCTTGTAATAAGTAAGTCATACACATTTGCTTTTACTGCCTAAAAAACTCTGCAAAAGATTAAAAGAGTGTGTGTTTTTCCCAGGTAGTTACTTTTATTTTCTTCTCCTGAAATAAAAGTTCTATAAGGTCAAAAGTAAGATGGCAACCCTTTCTTGAACACAAAGCATTTGAGAGTTAAACAATTGTTTCCGTTATGCTCCATTTAACATTTGCTGACTTGTTAAGAAAAAATTAAATTAGAAAATATTGAGAAATATCTCTAGACAGCATTTCAAAATAAAATGTAAAATTGGTTTCATCTTTTAAAATAAACTTAAATAAAAACTCTAAGTGAAAGGGCATATTTGTTTCGTCTTTATAAAGACGTCTTGTATGGGATTTGGAAAAATGGCTAACTTATGCAATAGTCTAACAAAAGGAATTTTTATAAACGTTTGAATTTTAGTTTGTCTTACATATATTTATAACAATATCTCTTTTAAATTCCTTTAACTTTTAAGCAATATAGAAACAAACCAATTGCACACAACCATTTGCAATACTTGCCCTCTCCATCTAACGAAAAATTTCTTGGCATGTATTTGCAAAACGCTTGTCTAGTAAAAATGTGTTTTTAGTACTACGAACTTTGTTGGACTTTTGGTCGACATTGCATAAACTCGAGAACAAAACCAACAAAACACTTAAAACTATGTACAAAAAGTAACCAAACTTTGAAAAAAGTTTAAGAGCAAAAGTAAAAATACTTCAATATAAACTTAATTGATAAAAATTGCCACAGCAGCCGGCATTATGTACACATATGAGCGGAAATAAATGACTATTGCGCTTGGTTTGCCTTTGCCCAAAACCCCTTTTTTGGGGGTAGTGAAAACAGTTTTGTGTCTCATCTCAAGAAAGTAAAACACTCAAGAAAGTACAAAGTTTAAAGGGTTTACCAAAAGTTACGCGAAGGTCACTAATATACTAGGGATGAAGTTAAAGGCTAAGTGTCAAAATATGTTGTTCTTGTGGGAAGTGTTGTAACTCTGGAACAACGCTTGTACAGGGGCTTTCATTAAGGACATGACAATTTAAAATATTATATATAATGAAACAGAGAAAGTTTAAATTATTCCAGGTGTAGTGCAAATGTTACATGCATGAAATTAGATTCCGGTCATATGACCACCACAAGCCCGTGTACAACAATCTATTCTTTCGACCTAATTTTCCACCACTCTTGCACACCTTTCGACCGAACCGTTGGCAATTTCGCGTTGGATGTTGTCTCTGAGCTCGTCTAAAGTAGTTGGCATTGGCCAATGACTTTAGGCAGCCCCATAAAAAGAAATCCAATGTCGTTAAATCGCATGCACGATGTGGCCATTCGACTGGACCATTTTTCCAGATAACACGTTCGCCGAATTCGCCCTCCAGCGCTCTTCAAGTTGCGACCACCGACTCGGTAGTAATATTTTATGATTTCCAAACGTTGCTCGTAAGTGAAATCTACCATGATGAAAATGTTGACTTCGACTAACGTCTTGACACTGAAAAATTATTTAAAATGTTTGAGGGTGCGTTGACATGAAGATACGAAATTTGTATGTCCCTATTTGAAAACCCTATTTTACGTCTTGCATTTTCATCTAAATTGTAACACAAATAATGTACAACGGATACTTTACTTAAATTACTGACAAGCAGCGAATAAAAACAATGAGAACAATTGGAAACAAATGACTTTTCGGCCCATTTTGTCCATTAGACCGTTTCTAGTCTTTTCCAAAACTTATATATCCACGGCGTATTGAAATGTTCATTAATTTGAGAACCCATATCAAAATTTACTAGGGACCATACGAACAGTTTTTTGGGACCGTTTATTAGGACCCAAATTTGGGTCCGCCGTGGTATAATGGAGAAGTACACGACTACCATGCCAGTTAACCCACGCTGAGCCCCGGGTAAGAACATCTAAAAAGTTTTCAGTGGCGGGTTACCACCACGTTAATGCCGGCGACTTTATGAGAAGGAGATTTGCCTCTTAGCCATGTAAAAACTTCTGAATAAAAATACATTTGACCTTCGGAGCCTACGTTAAACAGTAAGTCCCAGTCAGTGAGTATAAGCATTGCATCGTGCACAGCTCACTGATTTGAAATAAGTTCCCCCTTGTTCCTAAATGGGATGTTGTGGGACTTAAGTAAGAAAATACTTTGGGTCACAACTGTTGAAAAGTCCAGCAACCATGCCGCTTTTTGAGGTCTTAAGAGCATCTCAACTATCAGGCCCCATTTAAGCCATAGTTTATCCACAAACAAAAATTCATTTTTTTCTTAGCACCTTTAGTCCCTTTAAAGAGAATTTTATTTACCCATAAGCCGATTTCGCCCATTTTCAATCCCAAACAGGACATGACAATAAGCCATTATCATGCACTATTTCAGGATACTACACGTAAAAAAAATTTAGTTGGGATAACAATATTTAAAGAGCATTGGGTTGTGGCACAGCAATACAATTATGCTCTTCGAATATTGTTATCCCAACCATATTTTTTTCTACTATCGATCAGTAATCAGCTCAGAGAAAAATGATTCATACTGGTTGTCGTATGAATGTAGCACCAGTGCAATGATCGCTCCCGATATATATACAACCGCTCTAGAACAGTCCTTTTAATTCCGATTTCAATCTAGTTTGGTATGGTATTTTTCGATTGCCAAACAACAAATTTTCATTTTGGCTTGTTTTAGGCATGATATAGTATAAGTAGTTTGGCTTCCCATAGACATTTGGCTTTAAAATTACTTTAAAATCACTATATAAAATTATAAAGGATGTTTTTTTTAGACGTGCGGTTTCCAATTTGGACACACTTTTTTCGGAGTTGGTCTTTTTGACAGCTGTCACTTGATTTATCATCAGTTTTGTTTGCCATTTCATAATGAATAGACTAAATCCGTAGCAACGTTTGCAAACCATGGTGAATGGAGATGGCCACCGATCCTTATTTTTACAAGAAAACTTTGTTCAGCGATGAAGCTCAGGTTTGGTTAAATGGGTACGTTAATAGCCAAAATTGTCGCATTTGGAGTAATGAAAATCCACCAGCCATTGTTAAGACGCTGTTACATCCTCAAAAAGTCACTGTTTCGCGTGCTTTTTGGGCAGAGGAATCATTGGTCCATAATTCTTCAACAATACTTTAAAGCCGACCATAATGTTACAGTCAATAGGGAACGCTACAGAGCTACACGTAGAGAAAAGATATGGTTACTACATGGTCTTGTTGCCGTGACCATATAGTAACCATATCTTTTCTAGTATGTTTTCTGCAATAAAAGTATGGTCGTCGCAACCATAGTATTGTTTTTTTTTGTATTAAATTTTGATAATAGTATGATTGCGGCAATATTAATATTGTTGAAATGTAACAATAGTATGGTTGCCAAATTTTAAAATGAAAATATGGTTGTAGCAACAATATAAATATGGTTGGTGCGACAAAACTCTTGTTTTTTTGAGTTTTATGTTAACAATAATATTATTACGGTAATCATACCAACAAAATTTATTTTTGTCGGTATGATTTAATTTTTCTTAATTTAACAATGCTATTGTTACGAATCTTACGCAATAATAGTACTTTATATATGAAAAATAATTTTTTTAAAACAAACTATTTTAAATTAGTATAACTGAAATATTTTTAATAAATAATTTTTTTCTACTGCTAAATAAATTACTCCTGTTAATACTTAATACAAATCGATTGTTAAATAACAACTTTACCCAATCCTTATAAATATTTTGGGAACCATAGTATAGTTACGTGTAAGTCAAACTATGGTTGTGAGGATCATACTATGGTTGCATGAGAAATATTCTCTGGTTGTGAGGATAATAATATGGTTGTGGGGATCATAGTATGATTGAGTGAGAATAATAATATGATTGTAGGGATCATAGTATGGTAGTGTGTGAATAATTATATTGCTGTGAGGACCATAATATTGTTGTGGGGATCATAGTATGGTTGTGTGTGAACCATACTATTGTTGTGATTAGCAAAATATTGTTGCGCCACAACCATAGTATGATGCTCTTCGAATATTGTTATCCCAACCATACTTTTTTTCTGCGTGTATGATTAATAACTTTTTTCTGCCTGAATTGGAGGATGTTGATGACCTCTGTTTCCAACGAGACGGCGCTACATGCCATACGGCCAACGAGCCAACTATCAATTTATTGAAGGAAACTTTTGGTGACCGCATTATCTCGCGTCGTGGGCCTGTGGCTTGGCCTCCAAGATCGTCCAAGATTTAACACCGCTGGACTATTTTTTGTGAAGTTATGTTAAGTCGATTGTCTATGCAGATTAGCCTGACACGATTGAAGCCTTCGAAGAAAATATTCGGCGCGTAATTCCTGTCATACGCCACAAATGCTGCAAAAAGTGATCGAAAATTGGGCCTCTCGGCTGAAATTTATTTGAACCAGCCTCGACGGCCACTTGCCCGATATCAAACCCGTATCTTTATAATAAAGCTAAATTTTTGGCCATATCATTAAATTATATGTGTTTTATTTCTTTTTGAAAACCACACGTCTGAAAAAACACCCTTTGAATATGGGATTATATCCTTTCCTTTTAAGGAGTTGCAAACATAAGAAGTCATATAAATCTGTATACTGTAGGATAAAAAACATCCTTCGCAATTGTGCTATTGTATTTTGCTGTTGTAATAAAATAAAACAACTTTTCCTTCCACTCTGGAACTTTTTCCAAGCATCCCGGCAAACGGTATTGCCGGTTTATCTGTAAGTGTTGCACTCAAAAAAAAAGTGTTTTACTAATTCTCACCAAGGAAGTACTCTTATTAATATGTGAAGTAATTCAAACATAAAAATGAGGAAATATTTATATGGAATGGACGTTATGACATTAGGCCCCACGAAAATACACTCCTAACCAACTAGAAAATTAGGGCCCAAAATTGGGATCTAAATGTAGTATGAAAATAGATCCCACGAAATTATACCCCAAATATAAGATGAAAATAGGTCACACAATTTTTATTGGGGCCTAATTTTGTAGTGTTTATTTGAAGGTATGCAAATACACCCAAAAAAGGCAAATAAAATGGGGGTCTATTTTCATTTTTAGGTTTGGGATGTAATTTCCATTTATGTGTTACAAAGTGAATGTAACAACAAAAAACGAAAATAGGCCCCAAAACGTGTAAAAAATATTCTGCGTGCAGTTTCGGTTGTGTGTAAACATTAATATTTGAAATATTATCTTTTTGCACTTAATCATTAGTTATTATTAATAGTTTCTACGTGAATTTTAAATGCAAAGCCATAAACCAGATTTACTGTTTTACGGTACTGTCCTTGCTGTCGTGCCTCCGTACAAGAGATTATACAAGTTTATAATAAGATTCAGAGGTAATAACCTATATAACTTTCAATTAAAAACCAACGCTTTCTTTTCTTCGCCGAAGGAAAGTAGACCCCAAAAATATTTAGTGTGGCCCTAAACTATATCGAAATGAAATTGGACCCCAAAACGCCCCGAAGGTTCCAAAATGTTTATGAAATTATGCCCCAAAATTTTTTTTGGGATCTATTATCGAACAAACATTTGGGATCAATTTGCATTATAAAAATATACCCCAATAAAAATACGAAAGTAGGACCCAAAAAACCATAAAATTACGTGTTGTTGTTTTCCATATATTTTATTGGGGCCTAATTTCATTTTCACTTTGGGATGTATTTTCGTGGGGCCTAATGGCACACCGCTAATGAAATGTGTCATAAGTCTTGCAAAAGATTTTTTTTTTGGTTGTAATTAACTGACATATTTCGAGGATATTATGCACACAATTTTTGTTCTCAGTGTAGTCATCCCTTAAACAAGTGTTGATAATTATCCATTTTGTGGTCGGGTTGCTGGAGTTAACCACACATTCAGTTGAATCCGAGCATATACTCACTCCGTCAGCATTAAGTAACTGCCGCGGTTATTCTCGTTTCCCATATGGTGCACCGTCTTTGGTGGTTGTGGGTGTGTGTGACTCAAAGCAATTCAGAAGATAAATGAGTGGAAATGTTTAAGCAAATCTGATGGTGTGATCAGTTGGTTAAAGAACAAGTGAAAATGTCGTTAAGTTCTGCCAGGCCAGGACTTTATACGAGTTTGTTCTTTAGTGTTAATGAATGTTTTCTGTCTTTATCGGGATCCTTGGGATCATGAGCTCAACCCCAGTCTCAGCCAAATCTTCAAACTATTTTTAAATCCGTAACTAAAGCCGGTTTTAATTTAATTACCCAAATGCCCTTATTGGCCGGTAGCCGCTTATTTTGTCCTTAGGACCGTTTTTTGGAACTGCTAAAGTCATTTTTGGATATGGATTTTGAAGTTTGGATTCGCGGTAAAATCGGATTAACTATGAGTACCCATATATCCCTATTGATGTTCGATCGTTCATTTGCACCTATTGGGCCGTTTTTGGGTCACATGAGACGAAACGTGAAGCAACTAACTCCTTATTTGAAGTATAAAGTGCCTTCCAACTAACAATACCCAGTTTAACTACAGTTTGCTGAAGACAAAATTATAAACAAAAACTCACGATAGTTGACTTTTCTCCGAGTCCCTTAAATGAAAACTTTTTCCTCCTAGGTCGATTTCGGCCCATTACTATCCGAAATGGCTTTTTGGCCATAATAAATAATTATTTAGGGTCCTAGCTTTTTTCGATTGACACCTACCGTTTCAACACACACACCATAACACATCTTTTATTCAAGACTGTATACGTTGCATACCAATATACAGGGTTTCCGCCGGGAAGGTACACTATTTTGTTTTGCCGCCATTTTGGTAAACATTAGTTTTGACAGTTCATATTTATCAGTCGTGAAGTAGAGACGTGGCAAATTTATTATGGAAAAATAATCGATAAATCGTTAAAAAAAATTGATTAAAATCAATCATCGATTACTGTGCCGACGAGAAATTTACGTGAAATTTTGGGAAAAACAACGTGCCAACAAAACACACTATTTATCGTGTAGTGAATGATTTTAAAGAAAGAGGGTCTGTTGCTGATAGGCCCAAGTATGGACCACAACCTACTGCAAGATCGGCGGAAAACATTACTGCTGCTCCAGAAAGTGTTCAAAACAATCCATCAACCTCAATTCGACGCCGTGCTGAATGTAATGAAAAATGTGCTCAAAAGGGCTCGCATTTGTGAGGCTAACAGAGGGGGACATTTATCTGATATTGTAGTCTATACATAATTGCCGACATTAAATAAAACATTTATCAAAATAAGATCCATTCTCTTTCATTTAATCAAAAATTATAAACAAACTAAGTAGTATACTTTCCCGACGGACACTCTGTAGTATACTTCCCGGAGGACACCCTCTACATAAATACTGTTACACACGTTTTATTCTGTAATATAAAAAGTACTGAATGTTTTTAGACCAAATATTTTTTAATATATTTATTGATGTATATTGTATCCAAAAAGAATCTTCTTATTCGAAATTTCCGCCTTTTTCCTTTACACACGCCTTAAGTCGCACTGACCAACCGTCAATAGATGCACGAACCTCGTCCATTGGAAAATTGGCCACAGCTCGAATCAAAGCAGTCTTAAGAGATCCAATGTTCGTGTATCTTTTGTGATAAACCTTGTCCTCTAAAACCGTCCACAATTTGTAATCCAATGGGTTCAAATCTGGACTGCCCGTTTTAGCCTCAAAAAACGATATTTTCAAAACGCTCTGGCCACGTGGTATTAGCCGCATGTTCGTCTAGCGATGCATAAAAGTGTTTGAGGAGACTGGAGATGGAAAAAACCGCCATCGGTCGGGCCGCCCACGCTCTGTTCGAACACCGCATGTCATCAAATCAAGAATTCACAGAAATCCGCTCCGAAAACAAAAAAAAACATGGCCCGTGAGATGAATATCACGCAAAAATCCATGAGTCGAATCATTAAAAAAGACTTGGGGCTTTCAAACGATGTACCAGACATTTATTGACTGCAGCTTTAAAAAAATAGGATTGAAAAATGCAAACGTCTTTTGGTGAAGCACGCTGATAACTTGCACAGAAAAATTTTGTTCACCGATAAGGAAGCATCTGAACTGGTCCCAAGGGTGGAAAAGTCATATAAGGAAGCATCTGAACTGATCCCAAGGGTGGAAAAGTGTCATCAACCAGTTTCAGTCATGGTTTGGCGGGGTGTCTCTTACGATGGAGTCACTGACCTGCATTTTTGCGAACAAGGAGTCAAAACATCGGCCAAAGTTTACCAAGAAACCGTTTTGGAAACTGTTGTGAAGCCTCTTAACATGTCCCTGTAAGGCTAAAACGACCCAGGCCTGGCTTCGAAACAATTTGCCAGCGTTAATTTCCTCTGAAGAATGGCCGTTAGGCTGTCCAGATTTGAACCTATTAGATTACAAATTGTGGACGGTTTTAGAGGACGAGGTTTGTCACAAAAGATACCCCAACATTGGATCTCTTAAAACTGCTTTGGTTCGAGCTGTGGCCAATTTGCCAATGGACGAGGTTCGTGCAGCTATTGACGATTGGCCAGTGCGTCTTAAGGCGTGTGTGAAGCCAAGAGGCGGACATTTCGAATAAGTAGATTCTTTTTGGATACAATATACATCAATTAATATATTAAAAAATATTTGCTCCAAAAGCATTTAGTACTTTTTATTTTACAGCATAAAACGTGTGTAACAGTATTGATGTCCCTACTAGTATATATACCAAATCTCATGATTCTAGCTCATTTAGTTTATAAGTAATGCTTAATATCTTGTTACGGATTTATTTGTGGGCGTGGCAGCGCCCACTTGAAGCAACAAAAATCGAATCAAGTCGTACATAAATATTCTGTGGTAATTTCAGTTAGGTATCTCCAGTTATCTAGTCTTCTATAAAAAGAAAGAAATTTTGTTTATTTGGAACTGACAAATCCAGGTAAAACTCATGAACCAATACTAAAAATGTCGATTGGGACAGACTTGCAGAATTCCCGGGATTTGAGATTTTAAAACTGAGATTTCGGAAACCGGGTATTTTTCGGAATTCCGGCATTTTTTCTTATAATTAGTATTAATGTAGTATTAACTAAATTTTAAGATTTTTCATTGTTTCATATTTAAATAAAAATGCTTAGAAATATTCTTGATTTAGGGAGACATTTTTTGGTCAACATTTACGTAGAAAACGTCAACAAAATAAAAAAAAACCATAAGGAATCCAATTATTTCAATGTTAACATAAGAAAAAGTTTAACATATTCAAAAATGTAACAAAATCAAAACAAAAAGCATTAAAATATTGTCATTATCTGTTAAATCACCCTACCTGACTTTACCCAGATTAGGGTCATGGGATGGAAGTCACTTAAGGACTATGTCAAAAGAACAGAGTTCCCAAATAATCTCTTAAGACTGAGCCATGAAGTAATTAGAGCTTTCAACAGGCCGATTACTATCTTCAGTGTACGGCGAAGTCACATTTATGAGTAAACAAATTATTGCTTCATAACAACATTAGAGGCCCAAAGTTTTATCAAGCAGTTTTGATCGTATTTTATTTAAACAAATAGAAGTATGCTGCTGCAAGCGGGGACCTCTAACTCCTTCTTAAACAAATTTAATTATCTCCAAAATATTTTATTTTATATAAAATACAATATTAACTGACTTCGTAGTCCACTTTTCTCTACAGTCGTGTAAGTTTTTGCCATTTTGACATGTTTTAATTCTCCGGAATACTCAACGGAGCCTCTATCGCCGTTATCACTTCGATTTTGTTATTTTCTTTTTATAATTTTGAACTTTTTTCCGGGCACCTGTCTGCTTAACAGTAGAACCTACCAGAAGTTTTACCACCACTTTTAGTTCTATGAAGGTTGCTATTTTTTTAAAAACACCATAATATATCATTGGAAATGGTTTTACTCGTATTGTTTTTTAAAATATACTCCTTTAAGATCAATACACTTTTGCATGCCACAAACCAATTTTCGAAACACTTTTTCCACTCCGATTGAGACACCTCCAAAACATGATTTTTGAACGCTTCAACAGCTGCTTCGGGCGATTAAAAACGTTGACCACGCATTATTTTCTTGATGCTAGGGAATAAGAAGAAGTCATTGGGTGCCAAATCAGTGATGTACGGTGGGCGGCCCATCAATCCGACATCTTGAGTGGTCAAATGGCTAATCGTTTCAGCTAATGTGTAAGGGCTCGCATTTTTGTGATGCAAAATGATCCATCTTCTCTTTTTATCTTTCCTCATTTCTCCGCACACTGTTGGTTGTATACCACTCAGAATTGACCGTCCTACCGAAAAAAAACGCAATCCTTTGCTTGGATGTACTTCTTCCACGAACAACTTCTGTTGGATTTGGCTCGTCTCGAAAGACCCATACGGCTGATTGCTGTTTTGTTTCGAGTTTATATGCATAGAGACATGATTCGTCACCTGTGGCGATGTTATACACTGCCTTTGAGCTACCGCAGTTATACTTTTCCGACATCTCTTTGCACCAATCCATACGAGCCTTTTTTTGAGCATTCGTCAAATTATGTGGGATCCAACGAGAACAAATTTTGTTCACTGCCAAATGAACATGCAATATCTTATTAATGCTTGTCATTCAAATGCCCAAGGATGCCTCAATCTCACGGTATGTCACATTTCAGTCTTGCTTAATCAGTTCACGCACATCATTTATGGTTTCCGGCAAAGTGACCGAAGTTGGACGTTCTTCACGAAATTCATCCTAGACCGAATGGCGTCCGAGACTGAACTCTTGGTACCAGCGATAAACAGCGATGATGGTCCCTTCATCGCCAAAATTCGAAACAAATTGAATCAAACATTCTTGTCTCGATAACCCATGCCGAAAATCCTTAAAAAATCATCGCACGAAAATGTTTACGATATAATTCCATTTTTTGACTGAGATGAATTTGCATCACACTGTAAACAAAACAATTCGCCCTCAAAACGTTCTGAGTGAAGTTATGCTAAAAAACGTCAAAGTTTCCAATTGAAGTTCCAGTTTGCCTCTGGGAACACTAGTATTGTCAGGACCCGAACTTTAAATAGCAACCTCGTAAAAGCCACATCGTCCTTATCGCTTTGAAGTTAATTTATTGTTCATTTTGTCGCCTTGATAAGTAATACATTAAACTTAGATAAAGGAATTCAGGTTTTTGGTGGTCTATTGTTGCAGTTCTTTTAACAATAGTGGTGTTCTACATAGAGAGAACAGATTTAATGCCACAAACCGAGTTTTTTTTTGCCAACCGAATGTTGGTGGCTGCACGTACAATTTATATATTTCATCGTTACAACTGAATGTTGATTGGGTACACAGCAATTTTCAGTAGAGGATACTGACGCTCTATCAAAGATGTATTTATTTTACTGATTAGTTAACCCATTGCAAGGCGGCCAAATATTATTTTTTTTTCAAAAACTACTTACAACCACAGAATCTATAACAAAATCAATTTATGTACAATTTAAGTTCCAATAATCACCTTTATTTGTAAGAATTACAGATACTTGTTTCCTTTAACTGATCGTTTGGAAGCAAAGAACTTAAACTTTTGACCAGTTTTTGTTTTGGAGATTTTGAAATATGTTTTCGTCGTAAACAATGATTTTGTTGTGACTAGAACCGATACAATATTATAGGGTTGATATGTTGATGTTGAAATTATCAATTTTATATTACAACAGCGAACTAACCAGGGTTTAGTAACTTTTGTAGTCACCACCTATTACACAGTGTGACAGAGAAAAAATACCTGGGAAATGATATTTTTTTTCTTGTAGATCTCTTCTTAAAATTTACCAAACACCTCCAAAATCTGGAGCTACGAGTAAAAAAACCGGGTTTTCTGATCTTACGCACTTATATGCCAGTAACTTGTTTGAATATCAATCGATTTAAAGTTTTTCGGCTGATTTGGAAAGAAGAAACTGGTGTATGCACTTTTAAAATCACACTGAAAAAAAACTGTGTATTTTTCCTGTTAACTTATTTTTTTTAATTTTTTTGTAATTTTTTAACTTTGGATGCGATTTTACACAGAATTTTTTACAAGAAACTGAATAATAAAGAGAGTGTTCTTACGACTACAATTCGGTGTCACTTTTAATCCGTCTAGATTTGAATGGAAGAAATGAATTTTAACGGACATGTTGCAGCCTATTTCACCATACGCACTCAAAAATTCATTAACAATCGCGACATAGTTGTCGCTTCTGTGATTACCAAGAAAGTTATCACATAGTGCAACAAAACTCTACCATGCGCGATTTTTAACGGAACTGAGCTTGTTGATAAAATTCTCATCCCTCATAACTTTACGAATTTGAGGTCCAATGAATATACCTGAAGTTCATCAGAACTGATAAATGCGATAACAAATTTTAGATCTGTAAAGAAATTAACACCTTTAATTTTGGCTTCGCTTAATTTTGGGATCACCGCTCTAAGATAGCAAATAGCTGATCCGTTTACATCAAGTTTTTTTTTACAAATTGTTTCATGTATCCTAACTGTAACTAATGGGGCGTTTAAAACATTTTTTCTGCCTATTAGATATTGTTTAAAAAATGGCCGCTGATATTCAACCAAGTTACTGGCATATAAGTGCGTAAGATCCGAAAACCCGGTTTTTTCCTGTAACTCCAGATTTTGGAGGGGTGTGGAAATTTTCAAAACCGGTTTCTTGTTTTACTCAGCAAGATCTACAAGAAAAATAATATCACTTCCCAGGTATTTTGACTTCATTCTTTTTTGTTACACTGTGTTATTGGTACCAAAGTAACATGTACGTACATCACAACCAGTTGTCGTAACCAACAGTTAAACTAAATTCGGTTGGAATAACTGTGTTGGCTGTGAACACCGTGATAAGGTTGTATCAACCATCCCATTTGATCATCATCTTGAACCATGTTGAGATCAATACTATGGAATATTGATTGTTGTAACAGAAAGTCGGTTTATCCAAACGAGTTTTGAATAAACCGACTGATTTTTTCTCCGTGTGTAGGTTAAGCCTCCATTTAATGGCAAAACTGCAACAGTTTAATTTTTTGTTATCAAAAAATGGCAATTTTAATTATGTCTATTGAAATGTACTGCTAAACTTGATTCTTAAAACACAATTATGGTTGTAGACGCTTTAGTAAACTCAAATAGTTACATAAAATTAATTTTAGATATTTTAAATCGCGATAACAAAACATCGCGATTTTATTGTCACGCCCCTTGAATGCCTCTTTTAAGGAGCTACTTAAAATGACCCGCCTTTCTTAGCCTACCTCCTTTTATGTGCGTTCGCACTTCGCAGTGTTTGTACAACACGTACATTATGGTTTTTAATTTAAACTTTAGTTTAAATTATTTTTTTGACTGCGTCTTCATTGTTTTGGATTCGTTCGCATACGAGTATCACACAGCAACTCCGATTAAATTCGTTTGTTTGTGTTTTTTTTAGAACCTTATCACCAAAAAAACAAAATTGCACATACAACAAAGCACCATTTTATAATAGAATATAAACTTTGTTGAACCATTTGATTCATACTCGTACCGTACAGCTGGATTGCTAGTATATTTTTATTGTTTAGTGTTCAAAAATAAATCAGGAATTAAATGATTTGAAATCATTAAACAGTAGAAACAATTAATTAAGCAGTGAAAAAACAACAAGCTGTCAAACCAAGTTCAACAATTAACTAAGCTGTGGAAAAACAACAAGTTATGAAACCAATTTAATGTTTTTTTAAGCTGATACCGGTGGTTATCAGTTTCTTTCTTAATCAGTTCTAATGATGTTTTCCGATTTCCTCTACTTTTAGTTCAGCCACCAGTAATCGTCTTAGGTGGATAAATGATACGGATTTGCCGAGAAATCTCCAAACCCTGGACTTGCGTGCAAACCCAATATCGCAAATTGTGCCGGGAGCCTTAAGAAGTATGCCGAAATTAAGGAAATTGTAAGTATTATTTGAAATACCCTTGAACGAAGACTGATCAGTCTTCCAGCACTTAAATCAACATTGCTCTTTTTAATCTTCGCCTCTCACTAGACACAACATCGCTATTTTGTTCCAAATGCCATTTTCTGATTTTGGAAGAAAGCCAATTTAACATGAAGTATTTTCTAACTGAACCGATGTAATTTCATAGTCTTTATCATTTTATCTTGAGCAATATCTTTAGATACTTCATGTGAAATTTCACCGAATTTTTATATAAAATAAATAAGTTATTGCGAAACAAATGGCGTATGTAAAAAAATAGCATGAGAGCAACGGTAGACATTGTTCCTTTTCGTTGACAAAAATCAAAAAAACTGACCTGCTTTGAATTGAAAAGTTTTGGTATTATTTTAAAGGTAATAGTCCAGTTAAGAAAAATCCGCAAATATTTGTTCATAGAAATTCAAAGAGAGTGATTTGTATCCGGAGTTAATTTATATTGTAATTTCGTTTCTGATTAGTTGAAGGAAACTATTTGTCAAAGACGCATATTTAGATAGAATCGACTTGGCTTATAAGCTTTGAATAGTTAAGGAGTCGTACAAATTTATTTTTTTTTAAATTTTATTAATATAATTTTGTAATATTTAATTTTTTTTTTTGGGTGAATATGTGAACAATTTTAAATTTTTAAAGGAAAAATAAAAAACCACATAAAATTCGGTGAAATTTGTTTGCACAATAGTTTGAACTGTCGTCTATTAGAAAAACGAAATCTTCACCGATTCTTTTTGTTTTTAGTTTATATAGGATGTCTTTGATAAGTTATTTTTCTGAAAAAATCACCATTTTTGATTCCATAAAAAAAACACCAAAAAATTTGATGAAATTTTTTTTGAACAATAAATTAGTTTGGACTTTTGTCTTTTAGAAAAATACACAATCTTCGCCGAATCGGTCCGATTATTTTTGATTTGCAGTTTTTAAAAAGTATCTATGATCAATTTTTTCTGAAAAATTCTCTCTCCATTTTTGATTCCAAAAAGCAAAAAACACCAAAACTATCCGGAATTTTTTTTTTGCACAATAAATTAGTTTAGACTTTCGTCTATTAAGAAAAACGAAATCTTCGCCGATTTTGTCCTATTCTTTTTGAATTTCAGTTTTTATAAATGGTCTATGATGAATTTTATATACGAAAAATTATCAATTCTTTATTCCAATATGCAAAAAACATCAATAAAGTAGATGAAATTGTTTTGCACAATAAATAAGTTTGGACTTTCGTCTATTAGAAAAAACGAAATCATCGCCGATTTTTGCCGTTTCTTTTTGATTTCCATTCTTAAAAAGTGTCCATGATGAATTGTATATTCAAAAAGTTCTCAAATTTTGATTCCGAAAAGCCAAAAACATCAAACAATTCGGTGACATTTTTTTGCACAATAAATTAGTTTGGACTTTCGCCTATTAGAAAAAACAAATTCTACGCCGATTCGGTCCGAATTTTTTTGATTTTTAGTTTTTAAAAAGTGTCTATGATGAATTCTAAAACTTTGAATCCAAAAAGTAAAAAAACACCAACAAATTTGGTAAAATTGTTTTGCACAATAAAATAGTTTGGACTTTCGTCTATTAAAAAAAAACGAAATCATCGTGTTAATTTAGGCCTAGTTGATATGACAAATGATTCAGTAAAAAACCAAAAAAAATTAAATTTTACAAGAAAGCCGAGAATATTTTTAAATATGTTTGAAATCAGCGTATCATAATCCATTTAGAAATGAAGTTTCATTGTATTCTGAAAACTCCTTGTACTTTTGTCCAATGCTAGTATGGGAACGGAGCACTGCGGTATTTCGATTTTGCACAAACTTTGTAAAAAAGTCTGGGAATGTCTGCTAAAGGTTTTTAAGGGCCGCTGTATAAAACAAAAATGATTTAGGATATTATTGTCATTTCTTTTAATTAATACAATATTGGTATGGGTCAATTATGCATGGAACAAAATATCGGCCAAATTGCCGCTGCGACCTCGGTGACACATCTGCATCCGATGATCCAAATTTTCGATGACGCTGAGGCATATTTGAGGTTTTACTCGTATGCCGTTAATGTGCCGTATTATCTCGTCCTTTAGCTCTTGAATTGTTGCTGTTTTATTGACGTAAACCTGATTTTCTTCGAAAATTGATCATTCACTTTTCCCATTTCTTGCCAAAATTCTGACAATTGATGACGCTTGTGTATCTTTCCATGGTTCAAATTGAGTTAGTCTGAAATAAAGAAGTATCAAATGAAATGCAGAAAAAAACGTGACGTTTAAGTGTGGTTTACATTCAACATCGGCCATTAAAATGTAACTACCCTTTATATCTATGCGATTTTGATATATCTTTTACATCAAAGGCATTTTTATACCCGCACCACATAGTGGTATGGGGTATAATGGCTTAGTGCTTGCGTTTGTAACACATCGAAGGAATCGAGTTAGAATACCGGGACCAGAGAGAAAGTTGCTCAGAATTACATTTTGAGTCGATCTAGCTATGTCTGTCTGGCTGGCTGGGCGGCTGGCTGGCTGGCCGGCTGGCTGGCTGGCTGGCTGGCTGGCCGGCTGGCTGGCTGGCTGGCTGGCTGGCTGGCTGGCTGGCTGGCCGGCTGGCTGGCTGGCTGGCTGGCTGGCTGGCTGGCTGGCTGGCTGGCTGGCCGGCTGGCTGGCTGGCTGGCTGGCTGGCCGGCTGGCTGGCTGGCTGGCCGGCTGGCTGGCTGGCTGGCTGGCCGGCTGGCTGGCTGGCTGGCCGGCTGGCTGGCTGGCCGGCTGGCTGGCCGGCCGGCTGGCTGGATGTAAAGATGTCCATCTATTCTTGTAATCAAAGTACAGGTCGCATTTATGCACCGATCTTGATGAAACTTGGCAAGTGGTAATATAGTGGGACAAGGACGGACGCTATTGAATTTGGTCCAAATCGGAGCACTTTCTGATAGACCCCCATACAAAGGAACTCCCGGATTTGGTCCAAATCCAGTTGATGTCGCGTGTATTGGTCAACAAATTGAAAAAATATGACATTCGATGTAGAACTGACCACAAAATGTAAAAAAAATAGTTGAACCCGCCTCTCGGACCTACGGGGCCTTCAGAACCTAAAAAATGGACCCATGCTTTTAAATATAAGTGTGACCCCTTAAATGAAAGGAAATTATCTTACAATTTTAAATACAGAAAAAAATTCGACCTGTTTGGGCCCCAGGGTCCATTAGGAGGGTCCAAAAGTTTCGGTTTACCCGGAATTTAGTGTGACCCCTCAAATGACAGGGAATTGCCTCAGGACTTTAAATATGTCAAGCCAAATGATTTATCTCGTCCGTGGGAGGGCACAGGGTCCGAAAACAAGGTATGAAAATGTGGACCAACTATAATTGTTATACCCTCACCACATAGTGGTATGGGGTATAAAGGCTTAGTACTTGCGTGATAGATACAGATAGAAATAGCGACGAGTGCTTTCGATTAACAGGAGACTTAATCACATTTATAGTGGTGCGGGTATCATAGAGTCGGCCACGCCCGACTATATCACTTACTTACTTGTTTTTAAATGAAACAACGTCTAAAAACGCGGATATGACTATTATCTTATTTGGGGGTTCTAAAGTATTTTATGACAGAAAGGACCGTATTTCTGGATCTCTCGGGTCCATTGTTACGAAGCAGGCTCTGTTAAATCTAAAGGATAATTAATTATATCAATTTATAAGGAAATTTGAACTAATATTTAAAATTTACTAGCGGTCTCTTCTTGTTATCATAATGAGCGTTTTTGGGTCACTTAAATCCATAAATTGAAACAAACTCAAACAGACATAAAAACTTCAGGCAATTTCTCAAAATAAATACATATTTGAATTTGTACAGAGATCAGATTTGTTGCCAAAACGCAATTTTTGGCCAACCGAATGTTAGTTGTTGCCCATAGCATCAGTGTATTTCATCGCTACAAACGAATTATGATTATGCACTCGGCAAGTTTTAGTAGATTAAACTGACACTATCGCACACAGAGAAAAAATCAGTTGGAAATCGATCCGAACTACTTTACACAAATTTTGTATGATGAATTAAAATTCTGTTGTAATAACCAACATTCCAAAAGTATTGATGGTAACATGGTTCGGGATATCATATGATGGTTGCTAGAACCATATCACGGTATTCACAGCCAATAACACAGTTATACAATCTGAATGCAGTTTAACTGTTGGTTGCGACAACTGACGGTTATGGCAAACAACCAATTGTAATGTACATGGTACTTTGCTAAAGATGGCAAAAGATTAGATCTTTATAGTTTCCAAAACCTTTTTAAGTTGGCTGTTGTAAAATAATATTGGTTATACCAACATCGAAAAAGAAACCCTATAAAATTGTATCGGATTTAGACACAACAAAATAATTGATAAATACGAAAAAAAAATGTTCATACACTTTACGTTTCTTGGGTTAGATGGTAAATGCTTCCAAACGAACTAAAAAAAAGAATGTCGAATATAGAAACAGGGTTAATTGTAATTTAGCGACGTTACTCAGACTTGATTAGAGTTTACCCCATAAAAAGACCTCCTTATTCAAAACAATAACCAATTTGTTTATGATGTTGATCCATTTTAATATTTATTGTCAATGCTTGACACCATAATTAACTCTTTTCAGATTCGGACATCACTGCAATGCTTAGCAAAGTATCTATCCAAAGACGTTTTTATTTCACTGATCAGTTAACCCATTGCAGGCGGCAAAATATTTTTTTTTTTCAAAAAGTATTTATAACCAGCAATCTATAAAAACAACCAACAGATGTACAAATTCAGTTCCAATAATTATTCTAATCTGTTAGGATTACCGATACATGTTTTCTTCAACCGTAAGTGTCAGTTCACTCTACTGAAAATTGTTGTCTACCCGATCAACATTCGATTGTAACGATGGAATATATGGATAGTTCTAGCAACCATAAATCTGTTTTCTGTGTGCGGATGAAGAAACAAGGTATCGGTAACGCCATCTGCCAAAGATGACTATTGGAACTGAATTTGTACATATGTGAAGCGCATAATAGAAAGGAACCTAAGGTTAAAAACCAATTTTGTTCATGAGATCCATTTTAATGATTAGGTCCCTTTCTATTTGCGCTTAGAATCGTCGATTTCACATTCATAAAACGCGCATATCTCTGGGAGGGAACACTTTTGGGGCATGGGATCGGTCTCATTCGATGCTCAGATGTTGTCCACATCAAAAAAAAGTGAAAAGTTGATGAAAAGTTTTGTTCAGGAGAGCCATTTTAAAGGTTAGGTCCCTTAGATCCACACAGAGGAAAGATTCGTTGTCACAACCGATTTTTTTTGCGAACCAAATGATTAATTTTGCAGGCACCTCGAGTATGGCATCAGTACAAGCGAACGTTGGTTGGTGCTCTGTAACGTTCAGTAATTTTAACTGAAGTATACTCGTAGGTAGAAAATACGAAATATCCGAACCTCCAGAAAAGATTTTTTTGATCTAATAGTTCACATGCCACACTTGTTTAACGGAAAAATTTTCAGTAGAGTCAAAAAACGTTTCCTTGTATACTTAAAGTACTCTGAAACATTGGAAGGGTCTAAAATATAGGAAGGGACGAACGATTTGCACTGAATAAATTATATTAAACGATTTGCTCAAAGCATTAATAACAGCATTTCTTTCGCTTTTGGTTATGATAAAAGTTCAGATATCATCACCAATATTCGGTGACAACAACACAGTATTGGCAAAACTATCGTTTGCCTCAACCACCAGTTATGGCAACTAAATACATTGTATTCATTTCATTGTATGACCGCTTAATTAGTTGCTTCTACAATGAGATGGTCATATTTATCATCTTGTGGTACGTCGAACCGAATATGCATTACGATTATAAACATATGGTGATTGCAGCAAAAATTATTTTCTTTTGCAACGGAATTTTAGTAGTTCTAACCGATTTCCGACTAATTTGTTCTCTGTGTGCAGATTTTGGGTTTTTGTAAGTTCTCTTTGAATTCGGATATCAGTACCACGAACATTTGTTTACTGGTGGTTCAGTAAGTTTCAATACAAGTTGTAATTGATTTGCGAATAAAATATTTTTTAAAATTAAAATTTTTTTTTAAATCTGTAGAGGTGGATACACTTAATCCTATTTTCGTGTGCAATTGTCTAAAGAAAACTTAAAAAGTTAGATTTACAACAGTGGTTTTTCAAACAATTCCTGCGAAGTTTTCTGATGAAGGTCGCCACGTATCCGAAATGTGTGCAGCCACGAAAATCAATCTTCCTGTGTCATTTTGTAAAAAACTTGTCTTCGTAAGGGTGTTTTTTTCAGACGTGCGATTTTCAAGAAAAAATAAAACGCATATAATTTAATGTTATGACCAAGAATTAAGCTTTATTATAAAGATAAGGGTTTGCCATTATGTTTTAAAAATGATTTCGGGCAAGTGGCCGCGGCTGGCTCGAATAAATTCCAGCCGAGGGTCCCACTTTTTGCTGCATATGGAGCGGTATGTCAGCGCCGAATATTCTCTTCCAAGGCGTCAATCGTGTCGGGCTTATCTGCGTAGACAAGCAACTTCACATAATCCCATAAAAAATAGTTCATCGGTGTTAAATAGCACGATCTTAGAGGCCACGCCACAAGCTCACTACGCGAGAAAATGCGCTCACCAAATTTTTCCTTCAAAAAATGTTATTGGCTGTACGCCATAGCATGTAGGTCTTGTTAGAACTAAAGGTCGTCCACATCACCATCCTCCAATTCAAGCACGAAAAAATCATTAATCATGGCTCTATAGCGATGCCCATTGAATGTCACATTATGGCCGGCTTTATTTTTGATAAAATATGAACCAATGATTACCCCTGCCCATAGAGCACACTAAAAATTGACTTTTTGAGGTTTTAACGGCTTTTCAACGATGGCTTGTAGATTTTCACTACTCCAAATACGACAATTTTGGTTGTTAATGTACCTATTCAACCAAAAGTGAGCTTAATCGCTGAACAGAATTTTCATGTAAAAATCAAGATCGGGGGCCATCTCGTTTTGGGCTTATTCAGCAAAATTTGTTTCGGAGCAGTCTATTCATTATGAAATGGAAAACTAAAAAGGCCAACTTCGAGTGTGGCCAGATTGAAAACCACACGTCTAAAAAATCCTCGCAAATAACTCCGAGTGTGGCTAGATTAAAAACCACACGTCTAAAAAAGCACCCTTTACTTTATTTTGGAAGCATGCAAAAACGAGTCAAAATTAAATGTGAAATAATCCACGATATAAAGAATCTCCATAGCATGACTCTGGTATTGTTAATAAGGTCTTTAAAGGTGTTAGGACAGTTGATACACACCTTCGACTTCAGGTAAACACAAAGGAAAACATCGCATGGGGCTAAGTCTGGTGAGCGTGCCGGCCAGTTATAATCACCGTCCAGGAATCATTTGCCTTAAAACAATACATGATAACCCTCGCTGTGCAGTGGCACAATTCTGTTGGAGCCATGTATCCTCTAATTGCATAGCTTTAAGAGCCGGGTTAAAAAAAGTCTGGATATGCCAAGAGCAAATGATTGTTTTCGAGCGGAGCATTTCGGAAATTTCAGTACTGCTGCTCTAACTCTCTCGATGTTTTCTGGTGTAATCCTTCTCTCAGGTTCCCTTTGTACACATGACACATTCCCTGTAGTTCTCAATGAAGTTACCTAATTTTAAATAGGAACACGTCCGCGTGGGTGTCAGCGAGTCGTAAACGAAAAGCACGCTGCACTGCAATGATAGGAAAAAATACGCTGCAACACAAAATAACCTCTCCTCACGTGTCCAATGCATGATGGCAACCGATAGGCAGACGAATAGGAATCTCCCGTCAGCCTCTATAAGCCACACACACTTTCCGCTCTCTTTGATTAACAGTGCCGCCACAGCTGGCAGTGCAAAAACGCAAATTTTGGCGCTCCACCCTGTAGTATGGTTTCTTAGTATGGTGTCCCTGTACAATGTGGTGTTGGAAAAAAAATAAGATAAATCTCAATACAGGGTGGGCCAAAAGTTACCATGGTAGTCATGGCAACATAGAAACATTTGATTTAGTGGTGATATTGGCCAGGAGATGCTATTGCGATACACGTCCTGCCAATTTATGAAAAGTCAAACTGTGTCAGACTTCGTTCCAACAAACTTTGTCTGCCTAAATAAATTGGCATGGATCTTCAGAACATGTGATTTTAACTATTTTTATTATTGTATGTTTATTGTGATATACTCGTTATAAGAATAAGAGGTCAGACGGACAAACGACAGTTTTTCTTTGCTTAAAATTGACAACCCCTGAAGATGATTGACGAAGTCTGTCGAAATATTGGGAATTAAAATAATATATAAAAAACACAACACGTGTTTTTTTATATGACCTCAAGCCGAAAATAATAGCAAAAGATATTTTTATTATTTTTTTTCAGGATCCTGTCCGATGTACGTTTTCTAAAAAACTTCCCCGATTTGGATGGCTGCAATTCATTGGAAGTTTTGAAACTGGACAGAGCCGGCATCATTGAAGTGCCGGGAAATTTATGCCACCGAACACCAAGACTGAGAAGTTTGTAAGTGAAATATCCACTCAAAAATACTTAAGCTAATTTTTACCCTACCCAATCACCGCAGAGAGCTAAAAACCAATTCCATACAGAACATTCCCAAGTTAGTACATTGCAGAGAACTAAGACTGTTGTAAGTATTTTCAAAAGTAAAAAAGTCATAAACATGTCTGATTTCCTCCAAATAATGAACCAAATGTTTTATTTGTTAGAGATCTATCAAGCAACTTAATTGAAAATTTACAAGGACGTCCATTCCAAGGCTTGAAACAATTGCACGATTTATTATTATCGTATAATCGCATAAAAACCATACCTCATGATGCCTTCCAGGGCGTTGCCAAATTACAGTTATTGTAAGTATATGCCAGTTCACACTTCCTAGTTTTTCCTTAATGTTTGCCTCTACCGCTTTTAGAGATTTAGAAGGTAATCAAATTTCTTTTATACACAATGATGCTTTCCTGCCATTCTCGGCGCTGGAGGATCTAAATTTGGGCAACAATATATTTCCTGAGCTGCCTTCACGTGGCTTGCAGCGTTTACTGCACTTGAAAACGTTTAATAATCCCAAGCTGCGGGATTTTCCTACGCCTGAGACATTTCCACGCATACAGACACTGATTTTGTCGTATGCCTATCATTGCTGCCCCTTTATACCGTTGGTGGCCATGTCGGCAAGCAAGAAGCCACCACTGGTGCAGGAAGCTGTTCTGTTTCCCTCGGATGCCGAGTTCGATATGAGTTTGTGGAATAACAGCATGATGGATATCTGGCCACAGTTGCGTGAGTAAAGAGTATATAATGAGTTTAAAGGGAGGGTGCCAAATTTAGAATGATTTTTTTTAAGACAAGCAACAGTTTGAACACCGCAGTTTTAGTGCACGACAAAAACTTAGCAAACTCAAAATACCTCTAACAATTAAAAATGTAGTTTAGTTTATCTAGGCCGGACCTTATATAACCTCCACGGTTCGTTCCCGATAATAAAACTAAAAAAATGGTCCGATTTGTGGACCCTTTCGGCCCATAATTTTAGCCAAAATAACTATATAAAATAACTCTATATTTGCATTCGTAGCAAATTTTTTCCTCGAAGCTACTAAAGCGCAAAAAATGGTCTGTGCATGAGTGTACCACTCATCTCAGTCAAAATTACTATAATAACTTTGCTTTAATTTGAATATTGATCGCCCGTTTTGAACGCGCGGGAAAGTTTTTTGGGCCACGTGAGCCAAACCATCAGCAACTGTGCTCTCTTTTGAGGTATGTAGTGCGTCCCAACTAAGAGTATACATTATGTGTCCACATTATTATATTATTATTATATTGTATATTATATCATAATTATATTAAGTGTACTTTTTTATAAAGATACCTTTAGTTTCTTAAATCCCATTTAAAATCCTAAGCATCCTTAACCATTATCAGGATGCTTGGCTGATTCGTTTGACCGCTATCGTGATTTAAACTGATACTCGGACGGATGGACGTTGCCAGATCGTCTTAAGATTTTATGACGATCAATAATAATAAAGCGTGATCCATTTCGAGGTTCCCTACTTTTATAAAAACACAAAAAACACAGAAAATTGGAATGTTTATTATCATTTAAAGGATCATTCTTTGGTATTTATTTTTGAAGATTATGTCTATCAAATGTTGGCCGCGGCTACGTCTCCGATGGTCCATCCATTGAGTCTAATTTTCGATGACTCGTTCGAGCATTTCGACTGGTAACTGGCGAATGAGAAGCGTGATGTTTTGCTCCAAGGCCAGAATCGAAGCGGGTTTGTCCGCATAAACTTTAGACTATACATATTCCCACAGGAAAAAGTATAAAGGTGTGATATCACAAGATCTTGGTGGCTAATCGACCGGCCCAAAAGTGAAATTATCTGCTCACCGAAGCGTTCTCTCAATAAATCCATTGATAGATGCGATGTGTGGGAAGTGGCGCCGTTTTGTTGAAACCAAATGTCGCCGAGATCACGAGTTTCAATTTCAGGCATCAAATAATCCCTTATCATGGCACGATAACGGTCGCCATTGACGGTTACGTTCTCACCGGCATCATATTTGAAGAAATATGGACCGATGATTCTACCGGCCACAAACCACACCAATACGTTGTTTTTTCTGGAAGAAGTGGCAGCTCTTGAACCTCTTCTAGTTGCTCTTCGTCCCAAATGCGGCAATTTTGCTTGTTTACATACCCATTGAGCCAGAAATGTTGGCCGATTATGTTGACCATAAGTTGAACGAAGTGAACGAAACACAATCCTGACAGAACGTGAATTTTCGTAATAACGAAAATTGAACGATTTGTAAACGTTGTTCAGACGCAAGTCTTTCCATGATGAAATGCCAAACAATACTAAACAAAAATAACATGACTGCATGACACTACTCACACATGATCTGTCAAAAAAAGGCTATTGAAAAAAGTATCTCTACTTGGATCACCCATTACTTGTTAGTGTTGCAAACAGAATGACAAATTTAGTATACCATCCACTCTTCGGTAGAGGGTATGCAAATAGCACACTTTTTTATGAGGCCGAAACAAAGCCGAAGTGAAATATAAATACATTTTTAAAATTTCAGTAATGTTTTTTTTTGGTACAAAAAATAGAAAAAGTCCCTAGTTCCAACAAGATTGGATATAGGATGTGTTGTTTAGAGCTAAAAACAAAAAAAAAAACGGATGACGTATCTAAATCTGAATCGATTTTCCTTAATAGCGACCCCCCTTGGTCCAAAAAACTTACTTCTGCCAAATTTCATAAAAATTGGACAATAATTACAAGCTGTTATTGGTTACAAGCTTAGGCGGACAAACAGACAGACATCTTAAAATGAATTCAGCAGGTAATTGAACCTGTATACTTAGAGGTGGGTCTCGCTCAAATATACTCGTATTTGAGCCTTCAAACTAACTTACACACAGAAAAAATTCTTTAAGAAGTACAATGATTCAGTTGCAAAAGAGAAAATTCGGTTGCATGCAAAAGAGGAAATTCGGTTGCAATTACCAAATGTTTTTTTAATAACCAACACTCAGGGGATGTCCCCTATACATGCGGTGCATTGCGTTGGCGAGGGGAAAGTAAATGATCGGAGGTGGGGAAAATGAATTAATGTTTATTAACACTTGACTTGTACTTCTGGATGTCGCAATAAGTGGAAACTGCATTTGCCGGATTTTACATACAGACTGTACGAGCAAAAAACGAATTTGATCTGTAGTGTATAGTGCGGTCAACTGGCCAATCGATAACAAACGGGTCTGAATTTCTAGAATGTCACGTATCCCTGCGGAGCATCCTCACGTCTGGAATAAGACGATGGTTTTCTGTTGAACACACACCATGAAAGTAACGATAGAACAGCGTCACGCAACCAACCTTCTGACGATGCTCAAGGGAAACAATAGAGTTGGGTACCCTACTGTCGCCAATCAGCACCATCGCTCTCCTTTGAAGTAAGTTGTATAAGATATTGAAAAGATCAGATGAAGTGAAATATTTCTTGCACCGCTTTAAAAAGCCTATGCGCTTAAGTGCTTCTTTTGACACTTTAAATACATGTTTCGACCAACGAGTGTCACATTGTATTTTCATGCCCAGAACATCAAGAGCATCCATACCATCGATAGAAATTGACGACATAGTTGGGTTGGCAAATCGCTTGTGAAACAACAAGCAGCACTGTGTCTTACGCTTATTAAAATCTAAGCTATTCACTCAACTTCTTTCGGAAATGGCCAGTAGATCCCGGCCAATTGTCTCATCCATAATTCTCCTTTTGTCTTCAATACCTTAAAGATTCGGCCTACGGTCGAATAAATATGAATGACAGAGATTGCTGTAATCTGCAATGAGTAGATTGGATTCAAGGTCTGACCCAAAATATCGTCAACGAAAATAGGAAAAAGTGAGGGAGAAATGACAGAACCCTGTTGTCAGCCTAAGTTGCATCACTGTGTCTTAGCTTATTAAAATCTAAGCTAGTCACTCCACTTCATTCGGAAATGGCCAGTAGATGCCGGCCAATTGTCTCATCCATAATACTCCTTTTGTCTTCAATACCTTGAAGACTTGGCCTACGGTCGAATGAATATGAATGACAGAGATTGCTGTAATCTACAATGAGTAGATTGGATTCAAGGTCTGACCCAGAAGATCGTCAACGAAATTAAGAAAAAGTGAGGGAGAAATGACAGAACCCTGTTGTCAGCCTAAGTTGCATCACTGTGTCTTAGCTTATTAAAATCTAAGCTAGTCACTCCACTTCATTCGGAAATGGCCAGTAGATGCCGGCCAATTGTCTCATCCATAATACTCCTTTTGTCTTCAATACCTTGAAGACTTGGCCTACGGTCGAATGAATATGAATGACAGAGATTGCTGTAATCTACAATGAGTAGATTGGATTCAAGGTCTGACCCAAATGATCGTCAACGAAAATAAGAAAAAGTGAGGGAGAAATGACAGAACCCTGTGGTACACCTGCTGTCAGCCTAAGTTTTCTGAATGAAAACCCATCTACAACAACTCGTACAGTGCGATCTCTAAGAAAGCTTGAAATAAATCGAGCAAAGGTATTGCCGGCGCCAAACGCGATAAGATTTAATATTAGTGCACCGTGACAGACTCCATCAAATGCCTTGAATATATCAATAGCTACGATGTTACTCTCACCAAACTGGTGGCTAGACAGACTCCAACGCTCCGACAAGAACGCCGTCAGGTCTCCAGTAGAGCGATTTCTACGAGAGCCATACTGTCGACCACTTATCAGGTCGTTGGTCTTTAAATACCTCACAAGATGGTGGTTCACCATGCTCTCCATTACCTTGGAGAGCGCTGAGAAATAGCAATTGGACGATAATTCGCAGGATTATTGGTTTCACCATTTTTGGGAAAGACACGCTAAGCAAGAAGAGGATTTATTTACATCGAGATTCGCAAGAACTCTTTTAACTCCATGTGTTCGAAAAAATATCTGAGGCATGAAACTAGATACGTAATCAGAAAGGTTATTCGTTTCGAAATACCAAAAGATGATAAATATGGTCATCGTACTTTATTCACAACTTATTGAACGGTCATACCAATGAAACGCAATAAAGCTATTTAGTTTTGCAAACATTTTGGCGTGGTAACCAATTATTACTGAACTAAACTGTTATTATTATTACTGAACTAAACTAACTTGTTTAATGATATTTTAAAAAAAAAAATGAAATAAGCCAATCGATTACCGAAACGTTTTTCCAGTAAAAATCATGCATTATATTTTTTTCTGTTTACCCGTTGATTGCTTCTAGTACTTCAATTGTGTAAGCAAATAGTTTTTGCCTCTGACTAAAATTTTAATTGTTTTGGTTAATTCAAAAATTCTCTACTGAAGGTTCGGATACTTAATATGTTGCACCGATACTACTGTGCCAATAACTGAAAATTTCATAGCCCCAACTAACATTCGGTTGTACTGATGGAATACTCGAAGTGCATGTAACCTCAATCATTCGGTTGGAGAAAAAATCGGTTGTGGCAACGAATGTGTTCTGCATGTGTATCCTAGTTTACCTGTTTCAAATGGTTTCACAGAGTGCTGATGGTATTTCGATATTTTCGATCGATATTTCAGACATGCCCATCTGTCTATATTTTTTTCTTACGAGGGCGACCGCAAAACTAACTGGCCTGGCACATTTTCTGTTTTAATAGCAACTTTTTTTGTTTTTTAAAAGCAATCTTTTATAAGCCATCTGTCAAAATTTCCGAAATATTTAATGATTATTTTCTTTGTTACAGGTCATTGAAGTAAACAAGTTTTATAATTTTTGAAAAATGGAAAATAAAGAGTTTCGTGTGGTAATTAAACACTTTTATATGAAAGGTTATACGCCACAATTAATCAAAGATGAATTGGATTCTGTTCATCGTGATAATGCGCCCTCATACTCCACCGTGAAATCCTGGGTTCAACAATTTAAAATGGGTCGTTGAAGTAGTTCGGAAGATGAACAACGCTCTGGAAGACCGAAAACTGCTACTACTATTGAAAACATTAGAAAAATATTTAATGAAGTAACTAAAGATAGACGAATAAAGCTCAGAGAACTTGCTGATATTGTTAAAATACTCAAAAAAACAAGTTTGGAGTATTTTACATGATGAACTCCACATGAAAAAGCTATCCGCAAGATGGGTGCCGCGTTTGTTGACTTTGCCCCAAAAAAATCGTCCGTTGGACCAATTCCGAGGAGCTTTTAGCGATTTATAACTGTTGATGAAACGTGGATCCATCACTACATCCCAGAATGCAAAGAACAGTCAAAACAATTTATAGAAGCTGGTAAAAGTGGTCCCAAGAAGGCGAAAACTGTTAAGTCAGCAGGAAAAGTAATGGCCACAGTATTTTGGGATGCAAGGGGTATAATATTTATTGATTATCTTGAGAAAGGAAAAACTATAAATAGTGAATATTATTGTGCATTATTGGATCGGTTAAGTGAAGAAATCAAGATAAAACGACCGCATTTAGAAAAAAAAGTTCTTTTTCATCAAGATAATGCTCCTTCACACACTGCATTTTTAACTCAACAAAAACTGGCCGAATTACGATTTGAAATTGCTCCGCATCCACCATATAGTCCAGATTTAGCCCCTTCGGATTATTTATTGTTTCCAAATTTAAAAAAATTCTCGGTAGCAAAAAATTTTCGTCCAATAGCGAGGTTATTGCTGAAACTGAGGCATATTTTGAAGGTCTTGAAAAATCTTATTTTTCGGATGAAATTAAAAAACTTGAAAAACGTTTGATGAAGTGTATTGAGTTGGAAGGAGATTATGTTGAAAAATAAATAATAATAATTCCAAAAAGACGGTTCTTTTTATGTTAGGCCAGTTACTTTTGCGGTGGCCCTCGTATAATCAAAGCATAATACTTTGTTTTTGGCTGATCACGTTCGCTGTACCCAACGATTTTTTGTATATCCAACTGAAACTTCGTTTTATGCGTTGTTTTAAACACAGGAAAAACCTTATGTATCTGTTATTCTTAGTTAAAATTCTCAGATTTAACTTTATACTAATATGAGGTATTTCCAATACTAACAAATTTTTTTTTCCGTTTTACAGATAATCTCAGCAAGAAATTTGGCACTCAAATGCACGATATCTGGGATAATTTCGGACAGGACTTTACCTATCCCGGCAATATACCCACCTACATGGAAGAGTACTTCGAGGAGGACGGCACAGCCATGGGTACGGGAACGGGTATGCAAACAGCCACGGGAACTGCTGCCACCTTTGCGGGTTCATTCGGTGGTGGTGGTCTCTTCGCCACTATAGGGGCCGAACATACACCTGGTAGTATACAATGTCTGCCAATGCCGGGTCCCTTTCTGCCATGTGCCGATTTATTTGACTGGTGGACTTTAAGATGTGGCGTCTGGGTGGTATTTCTTTTGGCCTTGCTAGGCAATGGCACCGTGGTGTTTGTTTTGATATTTTCACGCTCGAAAATGGATGTGCCTCGCTTTTTGGTTTGCAATCTGGCAGCAGCAGATTTCTTTATGGGCGTCTATTTGGGCATCCTGGCCATAGTGGATGCTTCGACGCTGGGAGAATTTCGCATGTTCGCCATACCGTGGCAAATGTCGGTCATGTGCCAGATTGCTGGCTTCTTGGCGGTTTTATCATCGGAGCTGTCGGTGTATACCTTGGCGGTTATAACACTGGAAAGGAACTATGCCATAACACATGCCATCCATTTGAACAAACGATTATCTTTGAAACAGGCGGCCTATATCATGCTGGTGGGCTGGTCCTTTGCCCTGGTCATGGCCATTTTGCCCCTGGTAGGAGTGTCCGATTATCGCAAATTTGCCGTTTGTTTGCCATTTGAGACGACAACGGGCATAGCGAGTCTCACATATGTCATCGCTTTGATGTTTATTAACGGTTGTGCTTTCTTGACCCTAATGGGCTGCTATCTGAAGATGTACTGGGCCATACGAGGCTCACAGGCCTGGAATACCAACGACTCGAGAATAGCCAAGCGAATGGCTTTGCTGGTGTTCACCGATTTTCTGTGCTGGTCTCCCATAGCTTTCTTTTCCATAACAGCTATTTTTGGTTTGCAGCTTATCTCCCTGGAACAGGCCAAGATATTCACGGTGTTTATTTTACCTTTAAATTCCTGCTGCAATCCTTTTTTGTACGCCATAATGACGAAACAGTTTAAGAAAGATTGTGTGAATTTGTGTAAACATTTCGAGGAAACGAGAGTCACAAGAGGAGCAGGAGCACTGACTCGGCGTGGAATGGTCACTGAAAGACTGCCGAAAGAGTTGCCGCCTCTATTGCCAGCTGTTCATCCGCCTGGCTGCAGATGCCTGCGTATGATGCCCAGTGAAATGCCCAATTGGCATCGCATTCAAGAAAAAGAAGGATCCATATGGTCGCGCACCTGGCAGCGTCTTTGGTCCTACTGCTCCTGCTGCGTGACATGCTGTGAGCGGAATCGTCCGCAACGTTTGGATAAACGACGTGGACGCGTTACCAGAGGCAATAAAAGTGATCCTTATCAGTATCAGTTTTCTGAAATGAAGCAAAGGAAACAACTGAGGGCCAGTTCCATATCAAGTGAGAACTTTTGCTCATCACGCTCGTCCAGCTGGCGGAATGGCAATCCCACAGGGCCGCACCTGCCGGGACACACACACGGTCATACGTGTTCGATACCCATGAAAATGATGGATCCCAATAGAAGAAGGCACTCCACGTGGTTGATAACCCGCAAGACCTCGCAGGATTCCAATTTATCGTCATCGCGGAATGATTCGTCGGCATCGGCGACCACGGCCAGTACATCCACATTCCGTTTGTCGAGATCAAGTGCGGGTAGCACTACACCCTTGCCCTCCATAATAAGTAAGCCATTCTAATAGAAATATTTTTTAAATACATTTTTTAATTTGTGCCTACCCTTAAGCTCATAACAACAAAAACCAACAGCATCAATTCTCCTCTACGCTGCCCAAACCCCGCCTGGTGCGCCAAGAGGCGGTACAGGAGGAAGAAGACTCATCACCACCCCGTTTGGGAGTACGCTTTCTGCCCACCATACCCTCGGCGGCGGATAGTTCTGTCATTATGGAAGATGGTGATTCCGGTTTAAGTCCCTGTTACACCGGCCTCTATGCCTCACTGCAGAATCCCCAACAGCCAATGGCGGTGGCGGTGGCTGTAGTCACAGCGACAACAACGACCACCACTATTCTAACAAATACCTCAACTGTCAGTAGTCACAAAGCAACACCGTCGTCACCTCCAGTTCCATCTCCACAATCACCTCAAACACAAACGACCCCATCTTCACCGCCGCCACAGCCGCAGGATAAGCCGCCATGACCCACGAGCAAATCACAACAAAAGAGGACAATATTTTTTAGATCTATGGGTAATACGGAAGCTTTTCTGTAAGAAAAGTTTTTGATAAGAAAGGTTAGAAAAGCGGGGATTGTTAGAAAAAGGGAGGAGGAGAATATAAGTTTTGATATGAATATGAAAATCGATATGCTTTAAGGGTATACTGCTATTTCGAATATCCACGCAGCTTAAATGGGCTTAAATCCATATTTAAGTAAAAGGAGGTTCTTTGGTAGGGTTTAAATAAATCGTAACAGAATTAAAGTTTGTGTGCTTTAATTTGATCAAAGGATTGTTTGAAATGAAAAAACGGCATGATTATATATCAGAATCTCTAACCTTATTTCAATAACGTGCAACATTGAAGCCATAAACTACTTCTAATCAGTTTTAATCAAATTACAGAACATCTTTGTAAATTTAGGAATTTTGTTGATATTTTTTTAATTTATTTAAATAATTTAAACATAAAAGTTTAAACTGGATATAGTTGGTGTATTTACAGTCTTAAACCAACGATTTAAAGCCGACATTGAATAGTAATGATTTTTAAAAGAAGTATTTTCATGTATTTTATTAGACTCGAAATGTCGCTAGTATTACGAGACAACCGAAATTACTCAACGACAACCGAAACAAAGGTATTGATCCAGATAACCATATGTGGTATTCCCCCACACTACCTTTCTTATCAACAAGCCGGAATTTTATTTAATGATTTGCTCAAACATATTTTACTTAAGCCGAGCCAACTACAAAACAAAATCAGTTTTTGTATCCTATTCCATTCTGTTAGAATTAATGTTCTAGGTACTACAGGGTGGCCCAAAAGTTACCATGGGGTTAAAAACTTCAATAAATTTTTCGTTTATTAATTTTTTTCTCAGATTATATAATAAACAACAAGGAAATTTTTTTACACTAAGTACGAGTATGAAAAATAATGTCACTTTAATGACCCCCGCTTTCAGCTTCGCAATGATGGGTTCGTTTTAGAGCATTTTCTATAACAAATTTCAAAATTTGTATCTGTAGCATTCGAAATTCTGCAACAATGTTGGCCTTGAGTTGAAGGATTGTCTCGGGCTTGTTCACATATACTCGCTCCTTCAAATAACCCCAAAGAAAATAGTCAGGTGCTAACTAATCTGGCAATCGCGCTAGCCAAATAATTTCCGAATTTCTAGAAATTATTCGCTCTCCAAAAATTTGACTTAAAAGTGCCATTGGGTCTCGGGCAGTGTGGGCAGTGGCTCCGTCCTGATGAAACCACATCTCAGGTCTGTTTTAAAAAGCAGGACGTAAATAATTTTCTATCATAAACCGATACCGCTCTCCATTTACGGTTACAGCACTTCAAGCTTCACTCTCGAAGAAGGAATGATATTTGCAGATGTGATACCACACCAAAATGTACACCTAATGGGGTGCAATTGGCGTTGATGAATGACTCTTTGATTTTCAGAACCTGCAGTTCTGCGTATTAACAAAGCAATTTAAATGAAAATGAGCTTCATCACTCATGCGTTTGCGTTAAAATATTAAATCGCTAACTCAAACAATAAAATTATATTATTCTGGTTCTTTGTTCAGTTGTGAATCTCTAGATTATTTACTCTACAAGTGTTTATTATACGAGTATAATCTGAAAAAAATAGAAAAAATATATAAATGAAAAAGTTATAGCATTTTTAAGCCCATAGTAACTTTTGGCCCACTCTGTAAAAACTTTTTAAAATAGGCCCACCTAATTTCAAGTTAAGCTCGACCAAATACTCATCTCTGAAATTGGCCAAAGAGTGTCATTCGATATTTGGCGTTAAAATGCCTATTATATCAGGATCCTAGGATGATTCGTTTGACCGCTAGATCGTCTTAGCACTTAACGACAATCAGAAATACTTATATATACTTAAAAGAGACATAAATACTGCTACACACGTTTTATGCAGTAAAATAAAAAGTACTGAATGTTTTTGGACCAAATATTTTTTTATATATTTATTGATGTAAATTTACTTATTCGAAATCTACTTATTCGAAATGTCCACCTTTTGCCTTTACACGCGCCTTAAGTCGCACTGGCCAATCGTCAATAGCTGCACGAACCTCGCCCATTGAAAAATTGGCCACAGCTCCAACCAAAGCAGTCCTAAGAGATCCAATGTTGGGGTATCTTTTGTGACAAACCTTGTCCTCTGAAACCGTCCACAATTTGTAATCCAATGGGTTCAAATCTGGACTGCCTGAGGGCCATTCTTCAGAGAAATGAACGCTGGCAAATTGTTTCGAAGCCAGGCCAGGGACGTTTTAGCCTTATGGGCCGGCGCAGAATCCTGCTGGAAAGTCCATGGCTGGTTTTGGAATAGGAATTGTAAAGAGGCTTCACAACAGCTTCCAAAACGGTTTCTTGGTAAACTTTGGCCGATGTTTTGACTCCTTGTTCGCTGAAATGCAGGTCGGTGACCCCATCGTAAGAGACACCCTACCAAACCACGACTGAAGCTGGGTGATGGCCCTTTTCCACCCTTGGGGTCAGTTCAGATGATTCCTTAGATGACCGCGCATACACTCTATCATTTTGCTTGTTAAATTTTTCCTGGGCGGTAAAATTTTTTTTATCGGTGAACAAAATTTTTCTGTGCAAGTTATCAGCTCGCTTCACCAAAAGACTTTTGCATTTTTCAGTTCTATTTTTTAAAGCTGCAGTCAATAAATATCCGGTACGTCGTTTGAAAGCCCCAAGTCTCAAATCTTTTTTAATGATTCGACTCATGGACTTTTGCGTGATATTCATCTTACCGGCCATGATGTTCTGTTTTCGGAACGGATTTCTGTGAATTCTTGATTTAACGGCTTTGATGACATGCGGTGTACGAACTGAGCGTGGGCGGCCCGACCGGTGGTGGTGTTTTACATCTCCAGTCTTCTCAAACAGTTTTATGCATCGGTAGACGAACATGCGGCTAATCCCTAGTGGCCGGTGCGTTTTGAAAATATCTCTTTTTTATTTCACACTTGAAAAGCGCTATTACAGCGATACGGTTCTAATTATCTGACCACTCCATGATGAAAATTGAACCAATTTTAAAATCCCGTTACAGACTAACGCTATTAAGGTTAGCTTTCAAAACCCATCTGTCATTAACGGGGTTTCTTCAGTTCTACTATTGAAATGGGTGTGTTCAATGTTGTAACAGTATTTATGTCCCTGCTAAGTATAAAGGGTGGTTAAAATTTAAGGGCCGATGTTGATTTTGAACAGAACACAAGCTATTTAGGAAATTATTGTCATTTCTTTTTATTATGATAATATTGGTATGGTTCAATTATGTATGGAACAAAACATCGGCCAAATGGCTGCCGCGACCTCGGCGGGCACACCTCCACCTGAAGATTCAAATTTTCGATGTCTCTGAGGCATAATTGAGGTTCTATGCCGTTAATGTGCAGCATTATCTCATCCTTTAGCTCTTGAATTGTTGCTGGCTTATCGACGTACACCTTTTCTTTCAAATAAACATTGAATTTGTCGCACAAAAGAGCCATTTTTTCGTTAGCTATGTATGTGGCAAGTGGCAATGTCCACATCCATAATCGCAATGGCAATGTCCACATATTGTCCACATCCATAACTTTCAATTCGGGCCATAAAAAGTTCCTTATCATCTCACGATAGCGAACACCATTCACAGTAACTGCCTGACCGGCCACATTAAAAAAAAAGTACGGCCCAATGATGCCGCCAGCCCGTAGACCGCACCAAACAGTCACTCTTTGTGGGTGCATTGTTTTTGCGACAATCACTCTTGGATTATCATTCGCCCAAATGCGGCAACTCTGCTTATTGACGAATCCACTGGGGTGAAAATGTGCCTCATCACTGAAGATGATTTTCTTCGAATTTGAACGCCCGTTTTAGTAGAATCGGACCCAATTTTTACACAAATTCAAACATGACCTTATTTTAAAAATCTGTGTAAATTAAGTGCCCGTTGAAGGGCACGAATATTTCACTTCTAATAAGGAAAATATTTTCCATTCTTAGGCGAAAGGCTGAAGTTGGAATGTAGGTTAATGCCGGTTTTTTTCATTTAAAATAACCTGACAGTCGGTTTTCTCAAAATCGGGTGTTGAATAAAACCTAAAGTGCCGATTTTTTTAAAAACCCCGGTTTTCCCCCGTGTTGTTATGGAAGTGTTTACGACCATCATGCGCGTTAACCCAGGTTCAACCTTGGGTAAGAACATCTAACAATTTTTAGCGTCGGTTTTTTCCAGTTTATCTCTACGCCATGTAAAAATACTTCTCTATTAAAAGTATTAGTAGGTTGCAGTCAGTGAGTGAAAGAATTGAATCGTGCCCAGCTCTCTGAGTTGTGAAAAGTTCCCCATGTTTCCTAATGGGATGTTGTGAGACTTAAGTATGTAAGTAATTTTGACTATGCATTAAAATATTAAGAGTTTTTCGATTTGTTTTAATAACTTTCATGAATTTCAATATAAATCACGTATTACAGATTTCAGTGTACCCTTGGAAAGTTTTTATTCAATATTATTATTTCTGTATAAAAATGAGAAATACTAGAAATGTTTAAAAAATAATGAGCTTGTCAGAAAAAATTGCACAAAACTTTTAATATTACAAGCGTAAAACAAATTTTTACAATAGTTAAATGCAAAAACCAAGTTCCGACACCGATCTATTAAATTTATAAATTTCATTTATTAATTCAAAAGTATAAAGTCAAGAATATGATTGACCTATTCTTAATGGCGTTTTGAAACTTGCCCAGCTCACGAATGCTGACCGGGAAACGCTCTTAAGCCTATCAAGCCTCATTCCTAGAGTTTCAACTTGTTTTGAGGCACTAATATGTACAGAAATCTTTGCTATGTGCTGAACACAACACTTCAAAATGTTGGCATTGTTTTGCCAACATTAACACATCATGCAAGGGAATATCAATAATTCCGTGACTTTTCAAATAAAACACAGTAAAAATTATTTTTCAATTCAATCCTACGTTTCCCCAATTTTTGCATCCCTTCTGAAAAATAGGATTTATCGATGTCCATAAAATAGACATGTGTTTTCTCAATTTCATCGTTGAATTTTTCTCTACCGGAGCAGTTTTTTAGGTTTGGACATGGAAAATAGTCACTGGAGGCTAAATCCGGAGAATATGGCGGATAAGGTTCAAATTCGTAACCCAATTCATGCAATTTTGGCATAGAGACAGCACACGTGTGCACCCGTGCATTATCTTGATAGAAAAGAACATTTTTCGTGGCCAAATGAAATCGTTTTTTTTTAAATCAAACAAGATGGCATAATTATCGGCGTTTATTGCTTTTTCCTTTTAAAGGTTATCGATGTGGATTATTCCGCGAGCATCCCATAAACCTTTTGCTATCTCCTTATTGACCGACAAAGTCACCTTGGCTTTCTTCGAACCCGGTTCACCCGAAGAAACCCATTGTTTACTTATAGACTGATGCTTGTTCCCCGGAGTGTTATAGTGGATTATTTAAAATGTAAATGCATTAATAGTTATTTTCTATTTGCTTTTAGTAGCATGCGTCCTTGTATGGGAAAACCCTTTTTACCGGTTTCTTGAGAAAATCCCAAAATAAAAACTGATTTCTTAAAAATTGCCATTTTCGGTTAAACCGCAAATCGATTTTGAAAAAGGTTGTCCATTGATGACCCATTTTGGGATATTGAGAATGAGTATTTCTGTTGATAAATTGATTTAATTGATTTAATTTATATTAGGATTTAATTCAATGCATTAAAGAGATTTACTGCCTGAATCTCGATCTGAAAGGGAAATCTATGCAAACGAAAGACAATCACTCACTTTCATTGACTTTTCGATCGCAAGCTTTACGTGTTGCGAGTGAATGAAATTGTTTCCTTTTTTTTTGCTCAGCTTACAGCAAAAAGTGTCAATTCACCCAGGCGTTTATTAACTCTTTTATTTGGGTTCATATGGGATAAATTAATAAATAAAATGACAGTTGAAAGATTTTCTAAACCCATTTGTTAATGCAAAAAATTAGCGAATATATGCTGCAAAACTTTTAACTGATTTGGGTGTTTTAATGCAATTTTGAGGAAACCCTCATATTGTGTTTAAATGAACTCGTAACAACAAAAGCAAGCAACTAAAAAAAAGTAAATATAAACAAACAATATATTGGGGATGATTTTTTTCAAAATGAAAATAATGAGTTAAAAATGAAAAATGTGCAGAAACGGAATGCCTAGAATTAAAAAACAATATTTCTGTTGAATTTTCTTCATTTAATTACGTATTGTACAGGGTGGAGCGCGGTATTGCTTATTTAGGAATGAAATAAAAAACTTATGAACCTTAGGAAAATTTATTTTATATTTTAATTATATTGAACAGTAAGGTAATTTTTAAATTACATGGCTTTAAATAGTGTATCTGCCAAATGTCGACCTTCGCTATTCGCCCAGTGCAGCATACGTTTTCTGAAGTTTTCATGAACTCTAACAAGCATGTCGACTGGAATTCTACCAATTTCAGACTCAATATTGTCAATTAGGTCTTCCTTCCACTTCAGTTAACCCCAAAGGAAAAACTCGCATGGGACTAAGTCTGGTGAGCGTGCTGGCTAGTTCACATCACCCCTCAAAGAGATAAGCCGTCCAGGAAGCATTTGCCTAAAAATATTCATGGTAACCCTAGCTGTATGTGCAGTGGCACCATCCTGTTAGAACCATGTATCATTTAATTGCATTGCCTCAAGAGACGGCTGAAAAAAAAGTCTGGAAATGTCAAGAGCAAGTGGTTGCTTCCGAACAGAGCGTTTCGGAGATTGCAGTACTGCTGCTCTAAATATCTCTATGTTTTGTGGTGTTGTGTAATCCTTCTCTTCGTACACATGACACATTCCCTGCTGTTCTCAATGAAGTTACCCAATTTACAATTGATTGCCGTCTAGGGACACGTCCGTGTGAGTGAACAGTGAATCGTAAACGAAAAGCACGCTGCACTGCAATGATCGAGTGCGCATTTGAAAAATACGCTTCAACACGTGTCCAATGCATAGTGGCAACGGAAAGACAGACGAATACAAATCTCCCGTCAGCCACTATAAGCCACGCACACTTTCCACTCTCTTCGACCAACAGTGCCGCCACAGCCTGCAAAAAAGCAAAATAGCGCGCTCTACCCCGTAAAATACTACTTAGTAGGGACATAAATACTGTTACACACGTTTTATGCTGTAAAATAAAAAGTACTTAATGTTTTGGACTAAACATTTTTTAATATATTTATTGATGTAAATTTACTTATTCGAAATCTACTTATTCGAAATGTCCGCCTTTTGCCTTTACACACGCCTTAAGTCGCACTGGCCAATCGTCAATAGCTGCACGATCCTCGTTCATTGGACGATTGGCCACAGCTCGAACCAAAGCAGTCTTAAGAGATCCAATGTTGGGCTATCTTTTGTGACAAACCTTGTCCTCTAAAACCGTCCACACTGAGGGTCTTTCTTCAGAGAAAATGAATGCTGGCAAATTGTTTCAAAGCCAGGCCTTGGACGCTTTAGCCTTATGGGCTGGCGCAGAGTCCTGCTGGAAAGTCCATGGCTGGTTTTGGAACAGGAAATTGTTAAGAGGCTTCACAACAGCTTCAAAAACGGTTTCTTAGTAAACTTTGGCCGATGTTTTAACTCCTTGTTCGCAGAAATGCAGGTCAGTGACCCCATCGTAACAGACATCCCACCAAACCATGACTAAAGCTTGGTGATGACCCTTTTCCACCCTTGTTATCAGTTCAGATGCTTCCTTAGATGACCTTAGATGACACTCTATCATTTTGCTTGTTAAATTTTTCCTGATCGGTACAATTTTTTTCATCGGCGAACAAAATTTTTCTGTGGAAGTTATCAGCGTGCTTCACCAAAAGACGTTTGCATTTTTCAATACCGTTTTCTTAAAGCAGCAGTCAATAAATGTCCTGTACGTCGTTTGAAAGCTCCAAGTCCCCAGTCTTTTTTAATGATTCGACTCATGGACTTTTGCTTGATATTCATCTCACGGGCCATGATTTTCTGTTTTCGGAGCGGATTTCTGCGAATTCTTGGTTTAACGGCTTTGATGACATGCGGTGTTCGAACAGAGCGTGGGCGGCTTGACCGGTGGTTGTCTTTTACATCTCCAGTCTCCTCAAACAGTTGTATGCATCGGTAGACGAACATGCGGCTTATCCCTAGTGGCCGGAGCGTTTTGAAAATATCGTTTTTTTCATTTCAGTCTTGAAAAGCGCTATTACAGCGATACGGTTCTCATTATCTGACCACTCCATGATGAAAGTAGAAACAATTTTAAAATCCCGTTACAGACTAACGCTATTAAGGTTAGCTTTCAAAACCCATATGTCATTAACGGGATATGTTCAGTTCTACTATTGAAATGGGTGTGTTCAATGTTGTAACAGTATTTATGTCCCTACTAAGTATACTCGTATGTGCTTTTATGTGTTTCTTTTATAAAATGAAAGACAAAACACAAATGACCGATTTTGACATTAGCATTCTCACAGATGACAGCGAAAAATATTGGTGGGTCCCAATTTTATATGAAAAGTGTTAAGTTATTGTTCGTTTAAATTGTCGTGCGAAGGAAAGTAAGTGGGTCGCAAATCAGCTGTTTGTCGTTTAAATGGGAGAAAAAAGAAATCGACGTTCGACAACGTAGGTCAGGCTGTTATACGAGTACTTACTTACGAGTATATAACCAAGTTGTGAATTCGCTATTCTTTATTTTTTTATAATTTCAAATGCCTTTTTTGCAATCGTTTTGGTTTTAAGACATTTTAAAATCTGCAAATTAAGATTAAATTAAAGCCATCTACTTCCGATGTATTTCTAAAGTTTGGGACTGTCCAAACATATTTCAATTCATATTTATATTGTTTTTAGAGCATTTTGAATTAAGGCTGTCTGCAAAGAAAATTTACGTTAAATTCTTCTTTTTTAAAGGTATTTTAAGGCTCTATGAAATAAAGCCCCAAGAAATAAGGCGCCAAACTGAAAATGAAATAAAGCCCCAAAAATGTGGCCATATTTCGTTATGAAACTAAGCCCCAATTCTTACAATGAAATAAGACCCTAAAAATATGAAAAGAGACCCCAAACCTAAAACGAATCAATATCCCATTTATTTTTTTTATATGAACAAAGGTCGCATTTTTTGAAAAGAAATATAATTTTATAGTTTCTCTTTTGAAAAATTAATCAAATATTAAACAAACAACTGCATTGTATCTTCAACAATTTGTCGGCAGTATGGACATTTATAGTGCTCTAATCCCTTGGAAACCCTGCTCTTAGATTAAGCCCATTTGGTCCAATTTTTTGATCGTTTCCTTTATAACTTTTGAACAGTGATGTATATTGCCTTAATATTTCAGCTCACGTTATTGTTTTATAAAACAGTGTTATTTCCAAAAATTCAAGTTTCTGACATAAGCTGAGACTGAGAAAAATAAGAAGTTACGTATCTTGGATTAGGGACCATTTGGTCCAATATATTTTGTGAAATTAAAATATCAAGCGTTTTTTAGTATTATTTACAAAATATGAGTTTTTATTGGTTTGGGCTATTATTTGTTGCATTACATGCTGAGCAAAGTATGTTTCGGGATTTTTTGCAAAAAAACTTGCCGCAAATGGAACACTTGATGTCAGACTTAGACTTGCAGCAACTACAAATTCCTCTCTTTCTAGCTACCGAATTGGAAGTAGCATTGCTTGAAGAGGCCACAGAAACTGAGCATGCGGTTTTTATTTCAGTCAAAAGCTGTGCTGAGAACTGTTGTTGAGGTAATCTACTCCGTTTCACCATATGCGCCTTAGCCAGAGAAAGTGCCAGTTGCCGCGAGAACTCTGGTCTCCTGCGATTTCGATCAGCTGGTGCCCATGAAGCATCAATTTCAGCAAAGAGTATGTACGCATTCAAAGCAGATATATCTAGTATATTAGCAAATACAACGTTAGGCCATCGATTTGTTTTGCGCTTAGTGGTGTAGGTGCCAATCATTTGGTCAGCAGTGTCAACGCCTCCTAGGGGAGAAAAAAGCATAAGAAATTATAGAAAAACAACAAAATAGCATACCTTTTGTCGAATTGTAATAAGAACCAATCTCCGGCTTTTTCTTCGACCCATTCTCATCAACTTCATTTGTCCTGTGCATTGTACTCATCAATACCGTAGCTTTGTTTTTGTGGCTGATGTACGATACTAATGTCGCAATTTCATTGAAAGCAAATGTAGACTTGTACAATGGTTGATTTTTTACAGTCAGCAATTTCGGAGGAATGAAAGTTTTATTTTTACGTACAGTCCCCACATATGTAAGTTTTCTTTCAAGTAGTTTTTTTACCAAGCTCACGAAGTATTAAAATGACATAAGTAGATACAGAATTTTATACTAAAATGAAATTTTGTATAAAAAATGCGGTATGGACCAAATGGTCTCATAATCGAGGATTCGTAATTTTTTTTTAATCTAACAGCAGGGTTAATTGAATCTGACGGCAACAGAAGTGCCATTATTTTATGATAAGCCACATATGCTGCCTTCGAAACTTTGATATATATAGTCAAGCAATAATTTTCGGCTACACATATTTCGCCTTATGGCTTGGCAATAATGAAACCTACAAAAATAATTTGTTTTAACAATCAATTTACGCGTTCATTAAACTGAATATAATTGGAACTTTAATATTAAGAAATTCGCGCGAATTTTTAATTTCTACACCTTTTACACTTCGACAAAATTAAAGCTTTTTTTCCAGCACCACCAATTTACACTTACAGAAAGACGTGTGTAAATACATGGTGCAGAAAGACAATTCAAATTTCAGTTCTAGGTAAACGTAAATTGATGGTGTGGAAAAAAGTTTGCACTTAAATTTGTCGAAGTGTAAGAGGGGGGAGAGTTTCAAAATTTGCGCGAATTTTGAAGTGTTAGCGATGCATAGCTGTTATTCAGCTTGTGTTAGCGATGCATAACTGTTATTCAGCTTGTGTTTTGCAGAATATCGCTTTTTATGAAAACGAAATAACACCCCAAAAATAATATAATTATAAAAAAATAATATATTTTAGAACTCAGGAATTTATTTTATTATGAAATGATGCCCAAATTACCAAACTAAAATAAAGCCCTAAAAAAGATGAACAACACCCCAAATATCATTATATACATTTTTGGGGCTTTATTTAATTTTCAGTTTGGCGCCTTATTTCTTGGGGCTTTATTTCATAGAGCCGTATTTTAAAGTTTTGGGATTTTCCAAAAAATTGGGAATGCATGACTTTGACTTCTCGTGCCCTCCTGTATCTTAGCATTTAGAAATTTATAGATGAAAGGAATTCGCTATTCTTAATTTTTATATAATTTGAAATGCCTTCTTTGCAATTCGTTTTTGTTTTTAATTAATATTAAAAAAACCATCTGCTTTCGATGTATTTCTTTCTTCTGGGGATTCATTTATATTCATTGTTTTACAAGAATTTTAAATGAACGAAGTCTGCAAATAGATGATTGAGTTAAATCCTCCTTGTTTAGGTATTTAAAAGGATTTTCCGGGATTTTCAAAAAATAAAATGGGAATTGATTATTTTGACTTCTCCTGCCCTCTTGTATCTAACCATCTTCGATTTTCAATTAAATGTAGTCAATTTTATTGTACAGTTTTATATAGTTTTAAATAATTTAATTACACAATCGAACAATATAGAGAGTATTATAATTAATTTAATGCAAAGCATTGTATGTATATGTATGTATTTATTATTTGACCATAAGAAATGAAGCAAATTCGAAAATCGTTAATATCCCTAAATTATTTAAACCAATAACAAAACGAAATAATCATACTTAAAGTATAAAATTATGTTACATAAACAACAAAAAGAAAAACAAAACTATATTGTAGTGTGATACATAATTTAGAATTATGTAAAAGAAAAACAAAAACAAATAAAACGAAGTAAATTCGATTTTGAATGTGTATATGTACTTAATAGTTTTTAAGAATATTATATTTAGTATATCTATCTAAATAAGAACCAACCGATGCAAAACAAAAAATAAAACGCAAAACCAAGTGATATACTCGTATATACAAATAAAGGAAGAAAAAAGAGAAAAGAACACATAACTCCGAAAGATGGGAAAAAATCAGAAAACAGCCAACAAAATAAAATTTCGAAGTAAAAAACACATACACTTTGTATTCTATAGAAAATATTTAAACGGAATAAAAACTCAAATTATACATATATTCTTGTGAAACCCTAAATTATTCTTTATTTTCACAATTATTGACTTATTCGCCGCGTTGTACTCAACTGTTTAGCTCTTGCGTGGTATCGGTATGCTCCTCCTCATCCTCTAAGCGGTCGTTGGGCAAGAGGACTCCGAAGGAAGGATTTTCTATTAAACGCACCTGTTGTTTATCGCGAACTCGACGATGGGCTATTTCACGAAATATCATAATGAGGGCCAGTACACAAACGGCAAACAGAATAATAGCTATGGTGGCTATAGTCCAGCGGGACACAGGAACGCTACTTAAAGAACAAAAGGAAGAAAGCAGTGTAAGAAAATATAAAAAAATCAAATAGTACGAGTATTTGCAATAGGCCGGTTGCTATATATATTTCTGCCCTAGGCAACACTAAGTATTGTCTGGGGCATTCTGACACTTTCATTGAAAAGTTTGACATTTTTTAGCATAAACTTACTCAGAACGTTTTGACGTACGACCATCATTTGTGTTGTTTACAGTGACTTGAAAAAAACAATTTGGAAAAAAAATTTAATTAACTCGTGAACATTTTCTAGCGAACCTTTTTCACAACTTTCGACGTGGATTATCACGACAAGAGTGCATCGATTAACTTAAATCTTTGTAAGGCGATGAAGCACCACCCTATAGCACTGTGAAAAACTGGTTTAATGAATTCAATCGTGGCCGACACTCGCTCAAAGACAAAGGTCGTCCAAAAACTGCCGTTGTGCCAGAGAACATTGAAGCCGTGCGCAAACTGATAACTCAAGGTCGTCATGTGACACACCGTGAGATAGAGGCATCCTTGGGCATTTTTTCCACTAGCATACTTTAGATATTGCATGAACACCTTACAGTAAAAAAGATTTGTTCTCGTTGGATCCCGTACAATTTGACAATCGCTCAAAAAAAGGCTCGTGTCGATTGGTGCAAAGAAATTTTGAAAAAATACGATCGCGGTGCTTCAAAAGACATTTATAAGATCGTCACAGGTGACGAATTATGGATCTATGCGTATGAGCCCGAAACAAAACAGCAACCGACCGTGTGGGTCTTCGAAGACGAGCCAAATCAAACGAAAGTTGTTTGTGAAAGAAGCACTCCGAAGCAAATGGTCGCCTGTTTCTTCGGCAATACTGGTCAAGTGGCGACTGTTTCGCTTGAGCAACGTAGGACGTTCAATTCTGAGTGGTATACCACAATTTGTTTGCCTGAAGTCTACGGAGAAATTCGAAAAACGAACAAGAGAATACGGATTATTGTGTACCATGACAGTGCGAGCTCTCACACATCGTCTCACACTAGAGCCTTTTTGACCGACCAAAACGTCGAATTGATGGGCCATCCGCCGTACAGCCCGGACTTGGCACACAATGACTTTTTTTTTATTCCGCACATCAAGAAAAAAATGCTTGGTCAACGTTTTTTACCGCCCAAAGCAGCTGTTGAAGCGTTCAAAGACCATGTTTTGGAGGTGTCCAATCGGAGTGGAAAAAGTGCTTCGACAATTGGTTTGAGCGCATGCAAAATTGTATAAATTACTCTGAAGAATACTTTGAAAAACAATAAAACCATTTTTGATGATAAATATTCGATTTTCGTTATTAGGCCAGAAATATATATATAGCAGCCCTCGTAATAAAAATAAATTATGTAATTTTTTCCAGGCGAGAATTTCTTTCCCTCCACCCTCTTTTCTTACCCATTAAATATTCTCTCCTTTTCCACATCATCTTTCATGCACACGCCTCTCAGGGCATTATAGACCAAGCCATCTGGACAGTCACACGTCGTAGAGGTGCTGCAGACACCGCCACGACAGTTCCACTCGTTGCAGAAACCCACACACTCATTGTAGCCCGTATCGGGATTGATGCGTGCTATAAATCCACTCTGGCAAGTGCACGTATTGGGCGCCACGCACGCGCCGTTTTCACATGATTGCTCGCATATCGGTTCACATTCCACAGTGCTATTGGGCAGCAGGCGATAACCGTCCAAACAGACACACTTATTCGGTCGCAGGCATTCGGCATTGATGCAAGTCTCCTGACACACGGCCTGGCAACTGTGCGGTGTCGATAAATTGGCCACTCGATAGCCCTCATTGCACTGGCATTTATTGGGCGCCACGCACATGCCGTTCTCACAATACGGCCGGCAATGGGCCACACAGAGATTAGAGTGTTTGGTCTCTTCGTAGCCATCCCAGCACTCACAGGTATTGGGCTCCACACAGTTGCTGTTAATACAGGAGGGCAAACATACCGGATCGCATATGGACTTGGAGCCCTCTCTCAACTTATGGCCCGCGTAGCAGCGACAAATGCCTCCGGCGGCGCATATGCTATTCACACACTTCTGGGGACAATGGGGCTCGCACTTGCCGGTCACCCATTTCTTTTCATAGCCGGGATCACAGCTACAAATACCCGGAGCTATGCACCTGCCATGGTCGCAGTCAAAGTTGCAGATCGGATCACATTGATTGGGATTGTTAGCATTAGCTTTGTAGCCCATAAAGCAGCGGCAAGTATCCGGAGCCGTGCAAGTGCCATGTATGCAGGGTTTGCGACAAACGGGTATGCAGTGATAGAACAACAGCGGCTGATAGCCCTGATTACAGGTGCATATGTTCGGCGACGTACAGTTGCCATTGCGACATCCTTTGGCGCAGAATGGCTCACAAGCCTTCTCCGTATTGTCCGTGTACACATAACCTTCGTGACATTTGCACTGATCTGGTGCTGAACAATATCCGTTCGGACAGTCCTCCTTGCAGATGGGACTACATCGATGTGGATCTGTCTTCATGTAACCCTCGTGGCACATACAAGTGCCAGGCTCGCTACAAAAGCCATTTTCACAGTCCTTAGCGCACGTGGGTTCGCAAATGCTGCGCGATTTATTGCGATAGGCATGACCGTCAAAGCAGGAACATTGATCGGGAGCGGTGCAAAAGGCATTGACACACTTCTCCTTACACACCGGTATGCAACCCTGCGACTCAATGTTGCCAAAGTTCGCATAGCCCTCTTTACACTCACACACATCGGGTTCTTTGCAGACGCCATTCGTGCAGCCACTGCTACACACTGGATCGCATTTGTTGATCGTGGCCAGCCGCAGGGAATAGCCGGCCCAACAGGTACATTGATTGGGGCCACTGCATACGCCATTTTCACAAGGCTCCTCACACACCGGCACACAGCGCTGTAGATTTTCATCACGTGTATAGCCAAAGTTGCAGATGCACTCGCTGCTGCCATCGCAGTGACCATTGGAGCAATCGATATCCTTGTCGCACTGTGACACACACTCGGTGCTACTTCCACTTACAAATTCGTATCCATCATTGCAGGCACAAAGGTCGGGTTCAATGCATTTGCCATTGATGCACGGTTCACTACAGACGGGCTCGCAGGTCGTCTTATTCTGTATATTGGTATAGCCATTGTGACAGAGGCACACATCGGGTCGTATGCAACGGCCTCCCTTACAGTCCACACACTTGGGGAGGCATTGGCTGGAAAGAATTAAAAATAGGTAGTAAAAAGGGAGAATTAGTGGAGAAATATAATGGAAGTTTACCCGATGGTCTGTCTATAGGAAATTGTATTGATATCAGAATCATTACGATATAGGATGGACTTAGGCCACACATAGCCCGCCACATAAGACAAGACACAGATAAAATGTCCAAAGAATAAGAGAAATGTACACAGTGGAATGCTGAAGAAAGAAGCGAGCTGAGTCACACACCACTCACTTTAGTGTTCTTTTTAATATCGCAATTTGTAAACCCTACCCTATACACCCTACAGTGGAGCAGAAAAAATTAAACCTATGTAAAGTACTAAGTAGGGACATAAATACTGTTACACACGTTTTATGCTGTAAAATAAAAAGTACTTAATGTTTTTGGAGCAAATATTTTTTAATTTATTTTTTTATTGATCCAAAAAGAGTCAACTTATTCGAAATGTCTGCCTTTTGCCTTTACACACGCCTTAAGTCGCACTGGCCAATCGTCAATAGCTGCACGAACCTCGTCCATTGGAAAATTGGCCACAGCTCGAAGCAAACCAGATCCAATGTTGGGGTATCTTTTGTGACAAACCTTGTCCTCTAAAACCGCCCACAATTTATAATCTAATGGTTTCAAATCTGGACTGCCTGAGGGCCAGTCTTCAGAGGAAATGAACGCTGGCAAATTGTTTCGAAGCCAGGCCTGGGACGTTTTAGCCTTATGGGCCGGCGCAGAATCCTGCTGGAAAGTCAATGGATGGTTTTGGAACAGGGAATTTTTAAGAGGCTTCACAACAGTTTCCAAAACGGGTTTTTGGTAAACTTTGGCCGATGTTTTGACTTCTTGTTCGCAGAAATGCAGGTCAGTGACCCAATCGTAAGAGACCCCCACCAAACCATGACTAAAGCTGGGTGATGACCCTTTTCCACCATTGGGATCAGTTCAGATGCTTCCTTAGATGGCATACACTCTATCATTTTGCTTGTTAAATTTTTCCTGAACTGTAAAATTTTTTTCATTGGTGAACCAAATTTTTCTGTGCAAGTTATCAGCGTGCTTCACTTAAAGACGTTTGCATTTTTCAATCCTTTTTTTTTAAAGCTGCAGTCAATAAATGACCGCTACGTCGTTTGAAAGCCCCAAGTCTTTTTAATGATTCGACTCATGGACTTTTGCGTGAAATTCATCTCACGGGCCATGATTTTCTGTTTTTAGAGCCGATTTCTGTGAATTCTTGATTTGACGGCTTTGATAACATGCGGTGTACGAACAGAGCGTGGGAGGCCCGACCAGTGGCGGTCTTTTACATCTCCAGTCTCCTCAAACAGTTTTATGCATCGGTAGACGAACATGCGGCTAATCCCTAGTGTCCGAAGCTTTTTGAAAATATCGATTTTTTTCATTTCACACTTGGAAAGCGCTATTACAGCGATACGGTTCTCATTATCTGACCACTCCATGATGAAAGTTGAAACAATTTTAAAATCCCGTTACAGACTAAAGCTATTGAGGTTAGCTTTAACAACCCAAATGACATTAACGGGGTCTGTGCAGTTCTACTATTGAAATGGGTGTGTTCAATGCTGTAACAGTATTTATGTCCCTAATAAGTACATCATATACTATGCAGGAGTATAAAAACCCGGTCTACTTTATAGTATGGCTCATTTAAAATAATTTCGAGAATTTAACTGCACAAAACTTGTATTTTAGTAGAATTTGTCAGATTTTCCTGTCATTGAGGAGCGCACTAAAAACCGTCAACATTGAAAAAAGCAAACACGCAACTGAAAATATTTTTGGCCATGACTTTTTACCGATTTTAGATATCTTGATGGAAAGTTCTGAATTGATGGCCTAGGTACAGTCGCAGACATGTGTTTAATGTCTCAAGGCAATTTTTAAATGTTCATACCCTACACCAAAGTATGAATGGTGTACTAATTTAAAAACCAGTTTTGTTCAGCAAAGCCATTTTAAAGATTGGGTCCCCTTCTATTTGCGCTAAGAAACGTCGACTTCACTTTCATAAAACGCGCATATCTATGAGAGGGAACACTTTTGGGACTTGGGATCGTTCTCATTCGATGCTTAGATGCTGTCCACATCAAAAAAGGTGAAAAGTTGATGAAAAGTTTTGTTCAGGAGAGCCATTTTAAAGATTAGGTCCCTTTATATTTGCGCTTAGAATCTTCGACTTCACTTTCATAAAACGCGGGTCAAATTCATGAGCCAAAAGGGCTCAAGAAACGTCCAACAAGTTCAGCCAGGACAACCTGTAAATATCCACCGCTTCTATGCTAAAAAATCTATGTTTCTTGGGCCGTTTTGAACCATGTTTTCGTCCCTTACCTCAGGCAATTACTCTATAATTAAATTCAAATAATATAGCTAAAATGCAAAAAAGCGTAACTAACAAAAATATAGTTTTACAGGAGAAGCAAAAAACGTTGTAAAATGACAACTACGAGGGCGGTTCGGAAACTTCTTAGCCTAGCACAAAATGCGCGGTATGTGCTATGAACACATGTTAAATTTTGGTTTGATCTGGCAACTCTTTCATATAGAAACAGGTGTTCACAAAAGACGCATCCGCGATTTTTTTACAATGGACAAATTAGAAATGCGTGGTGTCATTAAATATTTACATAAAAAATGTATGTGAAATAGCTAATATCATGGGCATCTCAAATGATCGAGTCCATTTAATTTTGCATGAAGAACTACAGATGAAATAGCTTTCTGCAAGATGGGTGCCGAACTTGTTAACAGTCGACCAAAAACGCATAAGAATGAACATTTCTCAAGCCTGTTTGGATCGTTTTCAGCGAAATAAAATGGATTTTAATCGTCGTTTCATAACTGTTGATAAGACATGGATCCACCACTATACTCCAGAGACAAAAGAACAATCCAAACAATGGACTGAAGCTGAAGACAGTTCCCCAAAGAAGGCAAAAACAATTCAATCGGCTGGTAAGGTTATGGCAACGGTTTTTTTTGGGACTTCAAAGGTATTTTATTGATTGACTATCTGCAAAAGGGTAAAACAATAAATTCAGAGTACTATTGCAACCTTTTAGATCAATTAAATGTACAAATTCGAGAAAAACGTCCTGGCTTTTAACACAAAAAAATAATTTTTCATCAAGACAACCCACCAGCGCACAAAAGTGTTTTAACAATGGCTAAAATCAACGAATTAACCAACCAACCTTATTCTCCTGATTTATTTCCCAGTGACTTTTACCTGTTTCCAAATCTAAAAAAAATCCTTGCTGGCAAGCGTTTTACCTCAAATGAAGATTCAATTACAGTTGTAAACCACTATTTTGAAGACCTTGAGGAAAACTATTTTAATCGAGGGATAGAATTGCTAGATAAGCGTTGGACTAAGTGTACCTATTGAAGTTTCAGGAGATTATATTGAAAAATAAAAATATTTTTGAAAAACGAACTATTCTCTTTCATTGATAGGCTAAGAACTTTCCGAACCGCCCTCGTATAAACATTTTTAACGAAGTTTTTTTCTACTTTTGTTTGTTAATACAAGCGTCACTTTTGATCGCAGTAGTGTTAAATTTTGCCAAGAGATGAGATTTAATGGCATTTATAATAATCGGTCAAAAAGTCGATTTTGAATTTTTTGTTAGTTACACCTTTTTGGATTTTAGCTCTCATTTTAGTACCCATATTTTTATATTTACTAATTATAGCCCGTTTTGAAGTATTAAGTTCGGCCCAACCTACAATACCCATGTTTATTGCCATCATCGCCCGTTCTCAAAAACCCATGATTTGTTAAGTAATTCTCAAAAAGTGTACTTTTTCAGATACTTTTAGTCCCTTAAAGGGAATAATTTTTAGTCTATTTACAATAACAAAAAACTTGGGACCATAGTCCAACGTCAGGCCAAAATTCCAGGATCCTAGATTGAAGAGTTTGACCGATATCGTATTTTTAATAGACGCACGGACGGACACACAGGCGGACGGACATCATTATATATCATTTTTAGATCGATCAGTACATCATAAGTTTTTCCTGGCGCCTTCTCACATTTCCATTGGAAAGTTTGATATTTTCTAGCATAAACGTACTCAGAACGTTTTGACGTACAACCATCATTTGTGTTGTTTAAAGTGACTTGAAAAAATCAACTTGGCAAAAAAATGGAATTAACTCGTGAACATTTTCGTGCGATAATTTTTCACAACTTTCGACGTAGATTATCACGACAAGAGTGCATCAATAAACCTTAATCTTTGTATAGCGATGAAGCACCATCCTATAGCACTGTGAAAAACTGGTTTAATGAATTCAATCGTGGCCGACAGTCGCTCAAAGACGAAGGTCGTCGTCCAAAAACGGCCGTTGTGCCAGAGAACATTGATGCCGTGCGTGAACTAATAATGCAAGATCGTCATGTGATATACCGTGAGATATAGGCATCCTTGGGCATTTCTTCCACCAGCATACACTCGATGCTGCATGAACACCTGGCCGTAAAAAAGGTTTGTTCTCGTTGGATCCGGTACAATTTGACAATCACTCAAAAAACGCTAGTGTCGATTGTTGCAAATAAATTTAAAAAAAATACGACGTTTATAAGATTATCACAGGTGACGAATCATGGATCTATGCGTATGAGCCTAAAACAAAACAGCAATCGACCGTGTGGGTCTTCGAAGATGACCCAAATCCAACGAAAGTTGTTCGTGAAAGAAGCACTTCGAAGCAAATGGTCGCCTGCTTCTTCGGCAAAACTGGTCATGTGTCGACTGTTCTGCTTGAGCAACGTATGACACCACAATTTGTTTGCCTGAAGTCTTCGGAAATTCGAAAAACGAACAAGAGAAGACGAATCATTGTGCACCATGATAATGCAAGCTCTCACACATCGGCTCAAACCAGCGCCTTTCTGACCAGCCAAAACATCGAATTGATGGGTCATCCGCCGTAAAGCCCTAACTTCTTTTTATTCCCGCACATCAAGAAGAAAATGCGTGGTCAACGATTTTCGTCGCTAGAAGATGCTGAGAGGAAAAAGTGCTTCGACAATTGGTTTGAGCGCATGCAAAAGTGCATAAATCATGCTGGAGAATAATTTGAAAAAAAACAATAAAACTATTTTTGATGATAAATATTTGCATGTTCATTATAGGCCAGAAATATATTTAGCAGTCCGTAGTTGATAATATGTGAAAGGAAAGCCTTTAGGTGACTTTATTTGCGTGTTTGGTAATCACTCGATAAGAGTTTGTCTGGAATTCTAATCATTGATGGCTTAACTTAGCACTGGTTAATTATTCAGTCTTATTATTGAGGCAAAATTCAAGAGATGTTACCATACGAAACTTTTTGAAATCTAATGCGATCAAGTTTTTTATATAAGTATTTATTTGGTCTTTGTGGCGCTGTTGATACACCGGTGACCATGGCTAGCCCCTATTAAAACACAATCACACAAAACTACGAACCCTAACTTTAATTAGCCATGGGAGGTTTAATACGTTCACCGTCATTGAAATTAACATATTGTCTCTTGGTGAGTCACACTTACCCCGATTTAGAATCTCGATCATAGCCCTCACAGCAAACTTCTTCAATATCCGTATATGTCTCCTTGACGGGTCTCAAAACGAAGGGGTTTTGACCGGGAGGACATTCAAAAGGTTCACACTTTTCCGAATATGGATATTTACGCATGGTCACCAAGGTTACACGATATTTAGTTGTTCTGTGAAAAAGAAAACCACCGTTTAGTTTAAGCTAAAGCCCCTTCCTCCAGAGACAAATCAAAGTCTTACGAAACTCTTTCGGTACAAGCCCAAACTTCACAGGCTCCAACAAGTACAGCTAACACAAAAATTATCACATATTGTTTCATTGTTGTTTTCTTTTACTTTTTTTAAGGGAAATTGAATTGAAAATTAAATTAAAAATATATATTTTTTTGAAGAAAAATTCTTCGCTAAACCTATTTCACAACCGTTCTTTAGAATAGCTCACGAGAAATTGATGCACTGCTGTCTTAACCATTTCTATAATCATCTCATGTTTTCTGTGTGTCTTATCATTTGGGCTCAGCTTGTTTCAGTTGTAAATGCAATTGTTTTTGCACTCGTAAACGACATGGGATCATCGTCATCGTATACGGGATACATTGACCTTTGGGAGCAGTGATAATCTGACACTAAGACCAAAGACTTCTTTCTTCCCCTAAGGTATGGGATGCCAGAGTGGATGTAATTAAGAGGACATCAAAACGGTTTAAAATTGTTATTGGCTTGAAAATAATTCCAAAAATGACAACGGCTCAAAATGATCGGTCAATGGCCTCCATCTGTTCAAGACAGCGTGTATGGAGTGCAATAAATATAAACGAAGAATGACAGATTTTGTCTTATTCGGAAGCTAGATTTAATCAACTTGAAGTTGTGTAAATGAAAGTGGACAAATATGAGTACTATCTACTGCATGAGCTGGCAAAAATATATAGGCGATTGAACCGAAAATGATCTGGCATGAACCTATTAAGCACTGCTGAGAGTGTACACTGGGGTCCAATATTGTTTGTTTGTCATTAACTCGAAAATTCATATGTGACGCGCAAAATAGAAAGGGACCTCAGGTTAAAAACCAGTTTTGTTCAGGAGAGTCATTTTAAAGATTAGGTCTCTTTCCATTTGCGCTTAGAATCGTCGACTTCACTTCCATAAAACGCGCATATCTATGGGAGGGAACACTTTTGGGACATGGGTTGATGAAAAGTTTTGTTCAGGAGAGCCATTTTAAAGATTAGGTCCCTTTCTATTTGCGCTTAGAATCGTCGACTTCACTTTCATAAAACGCTCATATCTCTGGGAGGGAACAGTTTTGGGGCATGGGATCGGTCTCATTCAATGTTTTTATGTTGTCCACATTAAAAAAAGAAAAAATATGAAAATTGATATTTTTGCCCTTAGGTCCCTTTCTCTATGCGCAGTCACATATACAGTCTCTTCGGACTGTATAACAAACAATCTGCTCAGAAAGAATCTTTTTATTGAACCAACAGTATTCTCAATGTTCAATCCTTCAAACTAGCTGTCCGGGCGATACTTGGGGTTCAGTCGGGGATGGGGGTTTACTTTAGATGTTGATAGTCGATAACTCAGTGACATTACTTAGTAGGGACATAATTACTTTTACAACACACCCATTTCAATATTAGAACTGAACATACCCCGTTAATGTCATATGGGTTTTGAAAGCTAACCTCAATAGCGTTAGTCTGTAACGGGATTATAAAATTGTTTCAACTTTCATCATGGAGTGGTCAGATAATGAGAACCGTATCGCTGTAATAGCGCTTTTCACATGTGAAATGAAAAAACGCGATATTTTCAAAATGCTCCGACCACTATTGATTAGCCACATGTTCGTCTACCGATGCATAAAACTGTTTCAGGAGGCTGGATATGTAAAAGACCGCCACCGGTCGGGCCGCCCACGCTCTGTTCGAACACCGCATGCCATCAAAGCCCTTAAATCAAGAATTCACAGAAATCCGCTCCGAAAACAGAAAATCATGGCCCGTGAGATGAATATCACGCAAAAGTCCATGAGTCGAGTCATTAAAAAAGACTTGGGGCTTTCAAACGACGTACCTGACATTTATTGATTGTAGCTTTAAAAAAAATAGGATTGAAAAATTCAAACGTCTTTTGGTAAAGCACGTTGATAACTTGCACAGAAAAATATTGTTCACCTTATGATCCTTACCGTCAAGGAAAAGTTTAACGAGCAAAATGATAGAGTGTATGCGCGGGCATCTAAGGAAGCATCTGAACTAGCTGTGAGTGCAGTGGCTCCATCCTGTTGTAAACATGTATACTCTAATTGCATTGCCGCAAGAGCCGGCTGAAATAAATCCTGTATCATAGTCAAGTTCGGATTTCACAGTTACGGCCGAGCAGAGAACTTCGGAGATTACAGTACTGCTGCTCTACCTCTCTGGATGTTTTGTGGTGTTGTAATCCTTTTCTTAGGTTCCTTTCGTACATATGCCACATTCCCTGCTGTTCTCAATGACGTTACCCAATCTACAATTGATTGCAGCCCAGGATCACGTCCGCGTTGGGGAACAGACAATCTCAAGCGAAAAGCACACTGCACTGCAATGATTGAGTGCTCATTTGAAAAATACGCTTCAACACAAAATGACCTTTCCTCACGTGTCTAATGCATGATGGCAACTGAAGGGCAGACAAAAACAAATCTCCCGTCAGCCACTATAAGCCACGCATACTCTACAGTCTCTTCGACTAACAGTGCCGCCACAGACTACAGTGCAAAAATCAATTTTTTTTCGTTCCACCCAGTTCTTAGCAGAGAAATAAATACTGGCACACACGTTTTATGCTGTAAAATCAAAAGTACTGAATGTTTTTGGTCCAAATATTTTTTAATATATTTATTGATGTATCTTGTATCCAAAAAGAATATAATTATTCGAAATGTCCGCCTTTACACACGTCTTAAGTCGCACTGGCCAACCGTCCACAATTTGGAATCCAATGGACTGCCTGAGGGTCATTTTTCAGAGGAAATGAACGCTGGCAAATTGTTTCGAATCCAGGCCTGGGACGTTTTCGCCTTATGGGTCGGCGCAGAATCCTGCTGGAAGTCAATGGCTGGTTTTGGAACAGGGAATTGTTAAGAGGCTTTACAACAGCTTCCAAAACGGTTTCTCGGTAAACTTTGGCCGATGTTTTGACTCCTTGTTCGCAGAAATGCAGGTCAGTGACCCAATCGTACACGCAGAGAAAAGATATGGTTACACTATGGTCACTGCAACAATACTATGTTCTCTACAATAAAAACATGTTCGTCGCAACCATAGTATTGTTTTTTGAATTTCATTTTGACAATAGTATGATTGCGACAATATTGCTATTGTTGAAATGTAACAATAGTATTATTGCCATATTTAGAAATGAAAATATGGTTGTAGCAACCATACAAACATGGTTGGTGCAACAACAGTATTGTTGTTTAAAATATACGTTAACGATAATTTGATTACGGCAATCATACAGTATGGTTGCGACTATGAACGACATAACAAAACAGATTTTATAGAGCATACATGTATGTGTGTGCGTATGTTTTCTTTGATATACAAAAAAAACATACACACGATGCAGTGAATGGTTGTTGTCCATTAAAAAAACAATAACAATCGGAAGGTAGTTCGAGGGATTTTTAGTGTGTTTACTTTGTTCGGAGAAATACTCTAAAATCGACTGGTTCTCGTTTATTTAAAATCTGCCTGCACTTAAGGTCCATTTAGTCTTGACGGTTGACGGTGGGCGGTTGACGGTAAACAATCAGCTATTTCAGTTGGGGGTTGCATTTTGCATGTGTTAGAGGGAGATAACTACAGTTTGACGGTTGACGACGGTAGACTTCTGCAGGTTGCAGAATCAACCGTCAACCGTCAAGACTAATTGGGCCTTTAAGTATATCGCCTTCGATCATGGGGTTTAATCACATTATTTACTTGGTGTCTACGGATGGTGAAGTAGCATTCATCCCTGCTGGCAACTAAAAGTATTTTTGACCGTTGAAATATATATTTTTGTTTCTTGAAAGAAATGTTTAATAAAAACATGGCCTCAAATCTGGCTATGAACTAATAGTAATGCAATTTAAAATTACAAACTTAATAAAAATCTCTATTATTGAATAACAACAAAAACCAATCCTAATTAATAATTTTGGGGATAATAGTATGGTTGAGTTTGAATCATTCTATGGTTGTGGGGATCATAGTATGGTTGCGTGTGAATCATACTATGGTTGTGAGGATCATACTATGGTTGTATGAGAAACATACTATTGTTGTGAGGACCATAGTATGGTTGTGGAGATCATTGTATGGTTGAGTGTGAATCATACTATGTTTGTGGGGATCATAGTATGGTTATGTGTGAACCATACTATTGTTGTAATGATCATAATATTGTTGTACCACAACCATATATCCAACAATAGTATGATCCTCTTCGAATATTGTCAGCCCAACCATACTTTTTTTCTGCGTGTAAGAGACACCCCACTGAAGCTGGGTGATGAGCCTTTTCCACCCTTGTTATCAGTTCAGATGCTTACTTAGATGATCGCGCATACACTCTATCATTTTGCTTGTAAAATTTTTCCTGAACGGTAAAAATTTTTTCATCAGTGAACAAAATTTTTCTGTGCAAGTTATCAGCGTGCTTCACCAAAAGACGTTTGCATTTTTCAATCCTATATTTTTAAAGCTGCAGCCCATAAATTTGCGGTACGTCGTTTAAAAGCACCAAGTCCCAAGTGTTTTTTAATGATTCGACTCATGCACTTTTGCGTGATATTCATCTCACGGGCCATGATTTTCTGTTTTCATAGCGGATTTCTGTGAATTCTTGATTTAACGGCTTTGATGACATGCGGTGTTCGAACAGAGCGTGGGCGGCCCGACCGGTGGCGCTCTTTTACATCTCCAGTCTCCTCAAACAGTTTTATGCGTCGGTAGACGAAATGCGGCTAATCAATAGTGGCCGGAGCATTTTGAAAATATCGCGTTTTTTCATTTCACATGTGAAAAGCGCTATTACAGCGATACGGTTCTCATTATCAGACCACTCCATGATGAAAGCTGAAACAATTTTAAACTCCCGTGACAGACTAACGCTATTGAGGTTAGCTTTCAAAACCCATATGACATTAACGGGGTATGTTCAGTTCTACTATTGAAATGGGTGTGTTCAATGTTGTAACAGTATTTATGTCCCTACTAAGTACATATTTTTTCAAAACTTGTTCTCAAATATTGTTTATGTCCTTCATTTTTGGCACCGAACTTCTTTTTACAGAAAATTAAAGATGTTGATAATGTCACAATGTATAATGTCAACGAGTATAAGTATAATGTCATAATTCTGAACGAAACCTTGTATACTTAGTATACAATGAACGCTTCTTTAGAATAGAAGGAAGCATTTCAGAACTTTAATTCTATTTTAAGGTCTACAAAACTATGTTAAAAGACATAAACTCTTACTAATAAAAAGTAAAGTAATGTTGTTGTATCTTTAATTGGAAAGAAGAGCAAAGGATGGAAAAATTGGCATTCTATCTTTTTATTTGATTATTGAAGGTCATTTCCGAAGAACATTTAAGATCACTGGATATGACGGCATATTACATTTACTGATTTGGACTTATTTACTGTAGGCAAAAACATAAAAAAATTAAATACTCTCAATTTTGCGATAATTTGTAACTGTAGTTCTTGATTTAGCACTTCAAGTTCATTTCATTCATTTCTGCACCGAAAGTAATACATTTAAACATATCGAGGGTTTTTTTTTAAATTCTCTTATTAAGTCATAAACGTTCTCCCACGGAATATTAGCGACGATATCAAAATAAAAAAACGCATGAATGGAATTTGCAACTTTAAAGAAATGTAAAGTTACACACATCCTTATCGCTTGAGATATTCTTATTTTCAGTTTCAACTCATTGGTGGTCATTGTTTTTAGTTACTCAACCCCTTAATGCGATGACATCGAGGCAAGTGACCTAAGATGACGACAACTGAATAATTGTGCACAAGAATTCTTCCAATGACACATTTAAATTTATTAAAAAAAACGAAGCTGATTATGCCAACAACATAGAAACCATTCATGGGTTACTACAATAGTTATTGGGAAAATTCGAATCATGTGAATGCGGAGATTTAAATGTGAAGAAATTGCTGTTGAAGTTTTGGAAACAACCACAGAAGAGTCTTTCCACTTATTTTCTCGTATTTAATTCCTTCAACACTGCGTTTAGGAATAAACGTGGAACTTGTATCAAATCAGTGCGCTGTGAACGATAAATTTCCAGGACCAGGAGAAATAACATTGACATAACATGTTAATTTTAAATAAAACAAAATGTTTTTAGAGAAATATCTTAATATTTTTTTGAGTTCTATTTTCGTAGGCAGTTGTGTGAAGAAAACTTGAAAAGTAAGATTTAATGGTTGATCCAAGTATAAATACTTTTTTCAATAGCATTTTTTGACAGGCCTCGTGTGAGTCGTATCATGTTATTTTTGTTTAGCATTATTTGGCATTTTATCATGGAAAGACTTTATTACGAATAATCGTTCATTTTACATTTTTATTTTTTCGTTATTACGAAAATTCACGTTCTGTGAGAAATGTGTTTCGTGTACTACGTTCAACTTATGGTTAACATAATCGACCTACTGAGCGTACTATTCGCAACACCATCACCCATCGTGAGACTCAGCATTCATTATTAAATAATATTCGACCGAATAGACCACGTCCAGCACGCAGTAAAGAAAATGTAGCGGCCGTAGCTGAGAGTGTACACCAAGACCGTGGAGAGTCGATACGGTGCTGTTCGCAGCAACTCGGACTGACTTATGGAACGACTTGGCGCATTTTACGTCGAGATCTTTAATTGAAAGCTTACAAATACAGCTCGTGCAAGAACTGAAGCCGCCCGACGTTCCCAAGCGATATCGCTTCGCTCTATGGGCTCTTGAAAAGTTCCAAGAAGATCCGACGTTTTTGAGCCAAATTTTGTTCAGCGATGAGGCCCATTTCTGAGAGTGTACACCAAGACCGTGGAGAGTCGATACGGTGCTGTTCGCAGCAACTCGGACTGACTTATGGAACGACTTGGCGCATTTTACGTCGAGATCTTTAATTGAAAGCTTACAAATACAGCTCGTGCAAGAACTGAAGCCGCCCGACGTTCCCAAGCGATATCGCTTCGCTCTATGGGCTCTTGAAAAGTTCCAAGAAGATCCGACGTTTTTGAGCCAAATTTTGTTCAGCGATGAGGCCCATTTCTGGCTCAAAGGGTATGTAAACAAACAAAATTGCCGCATTTGAGACGAAGAGCAAGCAGAAGAGGTTCAAGAAGTGCCACTTCATCCAGAAAACAAAGGTTGGGTGTGGAATCATCGGTCCTTATTTCTTTAAAAATTATGCCGGTGAGAACACAAACGTCAATGGCGACCGTTATCGTGCCATGATAACCGACTGTTTGATGGCTGCGTGATCTTGGCGACATTTAATTTCAACAAGACGGCTCCACTTCCTACACATCTCATCAATCAATGGATTTATTATGAGAACACTTCGTTGAGCAGATAATTTCATGTTTTGGGCCGGTCGATTGGCCACCAAGATCGTGTGATATCACACCGTTAGACTTTTTCCTGTGGGGATATGTAAAGTCTAAAGTTTATGCCGCCAAACTCGCTTCGATTCAGTCGGAGCAAAACATCACGCGTGTCATTCGCTAGTTACCAGTTGAAATGCTCGAACGAGTCATCGAAAATTGGACTCAACGGATGGACCATCTGAGACGTAGCTGCTGTCAACATTTGATAGACATAATCTTGAAATAATAAATGCCAAAGAATGTTCTTTTAAATGATAATAAACATTCCCCATCCAATTTGAATTTTCTGTTATTTTCTTTCAAAAAGTAGGGAATCTCAAAATGGATCACGCGTTATTAATGAAATGCGAGAAATATTTCGGAATGAATTGCATATAGTCGGAAATGTACTTTAAAAGTCCCAAGATGACGCTAAAAATTGGACCTATATAGTTTTTGTTAATATTATGTTGACTAAGATTTTTTTTAAAGAATTTGAATTTATCAAACTATTTTTTTTGAGTAACCAAAACTCAGGGAATACCCTTAAACATGCGGTGCATTGCGTTAGCAAGGGGAAAGTAAAGGGTCGTAGGGAGTGAAAAGAGAGTAATGTTTATTGACACCTGCCTTGAACTTCTGCATGTCGCAATTAGTGGGAAATAAATTTGAAAATTGGAAGTCGATTCCACATACCGACAGTTCGGGCGAAAAACTAACTCGATCTGTAGAGTGTAGTGCGGTCAACCAGCCAATCGATAACAAACGGGTGTGAATTCCACCCGTCACACATTCCATATTCCGAAGATGCCAAGGGAAACACTAGAGTTGGATATCCTACTGTCACCTATTAGCACCAACGCTCTCCTTTGAACACGATCCAGAAGCTCCAAGGATTTTGGAGTACCTGTCCACAAGTTGTATTCCATCTTTGGCCTGATGTAGGTTGTATAGATATCGAAAAGATAAGACTTAGTAAAATATGTCTTGCACCGCTTCAAGTAACCTATACATCTGAGTGCTTCTTTTGACACTTCGAATACATGACTCGCCCTACGATATCACATTGCATTTCCATACCCAGAACATCAAGAGCATGGTATTGTTAAATATCCATACCATCAATAGAATTAGAAAACTTTGTTGGATCAGCGAATCGCTTGTCAGACAACTAGCAGATCTGTGTCTTACGCGCATTAAAAGCTACTCTATTCATTCGACCCCATTCGGAAATCTATAATTCGCCTTTTGTCATAAATATCTTGAAGACTCGGCCTACGGTCGAACGAATACGAATGAGAGAGGTTGATGTCTGCCGCAAAAGAGTAGATTGACTTCATGGTCTGCCCCAAAATATCGTCAATGAAAATAAGAAATAAAAAGGGAGAAAGACCAGAGCCCTCTGGCACACTTGCGGTCAGCCTATGTGTGTTGCATGAGAACCCATCTACAACAACGATCTCTAAGAAAGCTCGATATAAATCGAGCAAACGTATTACCGACACCAAAATCCGGGCCAGACTCTTTCAAAGGCCTTTTGAGATATCCGGAGCCACGACCTTACTCTGACAGGAACGCCATCAGGTCTTCGGTAGAGCGATTTCTACGGAAGCCATACTGTCGATCACTTAGCAGAGCGTTATTCTCCACATACCTTATAATATGGTGATTCGCCATGCTCTTCATTACCTTGGAGAGCGCAGAGCAAATCGCAATTGGCCGATAATTCGCAGGATTGTTGACTTCACCCTTTTAAGGGATCAGCTGGACGTGCGTAATGGACGGGTTAGCGTCGAAAAGCACTTACATAGGTCAAGTGCCGATATACCACCCGGCCGCCGGGATTTATTTACATCGAGGTTTGCAAGAACCCTTTTAACTCCACGTGTTTGAAAAAATATCTGCGACATGGAAGTTGATAAGTTTTTGATCGGAGGGAGTGGAAATTCGTCCTTGTCGGAATTTCCACTCCACACGAATTTCCACTCCTGCATAAATTTCAGCCCAAAGCTTAATTTTATCAACCGGCTCGGTGAATGACTGGTCGTCTTTAACAAAAGTTGGGATAGATATAGAACTATCTTTTAAAATTCTTACAAACGACCAAAAACTCTTACTTTCGCTAGAAGAAGTAAGAACGTTTGTACCTAGACGTTGTTCGTGCAGAAATTGTTCACGCCTAAACACTCTAGCACAGAAAGTTTCTGAGCCCATCCTCCTTAGATCTGACAGCATCCCTGCATGCCTTTATCTTCAAATAAAATTATAAGTCTTTATTCCAAATAAACTTATATTTTGGATTATTTTAGCCGCAGCGTCGTTATCAAGAAAGCAAAGTTTCCAATTAAAATGCTGCAAAATTAAAAATAGTAGTAAGTAGAAAATATAAAAATTTGATCGCACGTACGAGAGCTGCTATATATATATATATATATATATATTTCTGGCGTAATAATAAAAATGCGAATATTTATCATCAAAAATGATTTCATTGTTTTTCAAAGTATTCTCCAGCATGGTTTATTCACTTTCGCATGCGCTCAAACCAATTGTCCAAGCACCTTTTCCACTCCGATTGAGACACCTCTAAAACGTGGTTTTTAAATGCTTCAAGAGCATCTACTGGCGACGAAAATCATTGACCATGCATTTTTCTCTTGATGTGCGGGAATTAAAAGAAGTCATTGAGTGACAAGTCAGGGCTGTACGGCGGATGACCCATCAATTCGACGTTTTGGCCGGTCAAAAAGGCGCTGCTGCTTCTTCCACGAACAACTTTCGTTGGATTTGGCTCGTCTTCGAAGACCCACACGGTCGATTGCTATTTTTCTTCTGGCTCATACATATAGATCCATGATTTGTCATCTGTGGGTCACCTGCTAGATTACCTATATTTTCCTAATGGTTCAAACTTTTTATTTTATGTACAAAACCGACAGATATGTTGTATTTTTTGCGATCTCTTGATATGGGGCCTCTGCTTTAAACTGTTTTACCACATTTTGTTTTAAAACGGTTCCCTTAGCTTTTGTCATCACATAAACGAAACTAAGTAAAAAGAATTTGATAATGTTTTTGATACATTTTCAAACAAGTTTATTAAATCTGATGTTCTATATAATTTTTTAAAAACATTCGCCTACAAAAGTTTAAATTTATAAAAATTGTTTGAGAAAATTAACGCAGGGTCAACATTGTTCACACACGTGGCTTTACAGTTATCAAAATATAAAAAAAATAAAAACAAAGAAATATTCTAAAAGAAGGTTGCCATATGATTAAAAACATTATACCTAACCATAGAAAAAATAGAGCTGCCAAGTTTGCGTCTTTATAATTTTTTCTAACGTTGACATTTGCCCTAGTGTTTCGTAAAAAAGGTTGTCCCTTAATGTATGTATTTTTGAAATGGCAATAGAGTAAAATTGGTTAAGAACATAAATTTTGTATTAAACTACGGTATGTTTGATTATTATTTTCGAAAAATACGATGCTCGTTTTTGCGTCAATTAGTTTTTTTTAAATAAATCGTAAAAAAACCACCCCTGCAAAACAGGAGCTTTTATCCTTTAGTTTGTTCTGTCTTCGTTTTCGTGGTTCTGCGTCGATTTCTGTTGTACCCTACATAAGGCAGTATAAGTTAAGTCGCCTTCTTGGTATTTAAATTAAAAATACATTTTATATACATAAATTTATTATAAGTCGAGATAATATCAACGTAAAATTTAAGTGGGATTGGCCCCAGTACTTCTCACAGCTATAAAATGTGTAAGGTGTGAAGAAACCGGTCAGATGGTTATTGGGAATTTCATATAACATTAACAACGTCCTACAGTAATAGTAATTAGTTATTTGTTGTGATATTCCAAAATGTCAATTGCGTTAAAATTGGTGTAAACGTTCGCATTTGGGTAACTGATACAATACATACTCGTACTTTAAACTTATGTTATCTTGTACGTTCCTATATAAATATTTTAGGGACAAGCTTCAGAACTGTATTTTTTATCGCGGAGCCTAAATGATATACTTATATTTCAAAATGATCTTCGCAATTAAATTTAAGAAGATTTTAAAACGAAATTCGATAATATCATTTATGGTTTAAAGGTCCGGGAGTCCGTTTCAGTTGGGAAAACAAAAATTGGTTAGATATTTATACTTCATTTGTAAATAAATCAATCGGCAAAAAAAGACGTCGCAAAAAATTAAAAAAAAAATTAATGTTCCATCAAATGGAACCTAGGAATATACCTGGACTTATAAAAGTGTAATTAAAGAGCAACGAATGATGGTAATACAGCCAGAAGTTTTTTGAAAACGCTAATATATCAGCAGATATTACGAAAGTAGATTCAGAGCTAATTACAACCATCCACTCAGTATTAATTTTTGTCCCTACTGGTTATAGCATCAATGTGAAAATATTCAGTTCCTTTTTTATAATACAGCTAGATTTTTGATAAGAAATATCCATGGTTTAACAACCTTAAACGTTGCATAAGTGCTATAAATTCCTCGATCTGGCAACTGTCAGAGGAAGAGAGAAAATTTTTCTCGCAAATGTGTTAGAGAGAACTCCAATCAAAATATACTAAATAAGTTCAGATCCAACTATATCGGTTAAAAACAAATTCTGCACCAGATCTAATAATTCCACTTGTGGTTTTGGCGTGTCAACAAATGGCATAACTCATGCTATACGAGAGTTGCTATATATATTTCTGGCATAGGCAACACTTAGTGTTGCCTGGCGCCATCTGACATTTCCATTGAAAAGTTTTTTAGCATAAACGTACTTAGAACGTTTTGATGTACGACCATCATTTGTGTTGTTTACATTAATTTGAAGAAATCAATTTGGCAAAAAATGGAATTAACTAGTAAACATTTCCGTGCGATCATTTTTCACAACTTTCGACGTGGTTTATCACGACAAGAGTGAAACGATTAACTTAAATCATTGTATAGCGATGAAGCACCATCCTATAGCACTGTGAAAAACTGATTTAATGAATTCAATCGTGGCCGACGCTCGCTCAAAGACGAAGGTCGTCCAAAAACGGCCGTTGTGCCAGAGAACATTGATGCCGTGATAATGCAAGATTGTCATGTGATATGCCGTGAGATATAGGCATCCTTGGGCATTTCTTCCACCAGCATACATTCGATACTGCATGAACACCTGGCCGTAAAAAAGGATTGTTCTCGTTGGATCCCGCACAATTTGACAATCGCTCACAAAAAGGCTCGTGTCGATTGGTGCAAAGAAATTTTGAAAAAATACGATCGAGGTGCTTCAAAAGACGTTTATTAGGTCGCCACAGGTGACGAATCATGGATCTATGCGTATAAGCCCGAAACAAAACAGTAATCGACCGTGTGGGTCTTCGAAGACGAGCAAAATCCAACCAAAGTTGTTCGTGGAAGAAGCACTTCGAAGCAAAGGGTCGCCTGTTCCTTCGGCAAAACTGGTCATGTGTTCCGCTTGAGCAACGTAGGAAGTCCGTTCTGAGTGGTACACCACAATTTGTTTGCCGGAAGTCTTCGGAGGAATTCGAAAAACGAACAAGAGGAGACGATTCGTTGTTCATCATGACAATGTGAGCTCTCACACATCGGCTCAAACCAGCGCCTTTTTAACCGGCAAAAATGGGTCATCCGTCGTACAGCACTGACTTGGCACCCAATGACTTCTTTTTATTCCCGCACATTAAGGAAAAAAATGCGTGGTCAACGATTTTCGTCTCAATCGGAGTGGGAAAGTGCTACGACAATTGGTTTGAGCGCATGCAAAAGTGTATAAATCATGCTGGAGAATACTTTGAAAAACAATAAAATTATTTTAGAAATATATATAGCAGCCCTCGTACTAGCTCGGTCTTAAGTGGGATTTGCCACAGTTCTTCTAACAGCTATGAAATGTGATGTATTTACTTAGTAGGGACATAAATACTGTAACATACATTTTATGCTGTAAAATAAAAAGTACTGAATGTTTTTAAACCAAATATTTTTTAATATATTTACTTACTTATTCGAAATGTCCGTCCAAAGTCGCACTAGGCCAATCGTCAATAGCTGCACGAACCTCGTCCATTGGAAAATTGGCCACAGCTCGAACCAAAGCAGTCTTAAGAGATCCAATGTTGGGGTATCTTTTGTGACAAACCTTGTCCTCTAAAACCGCCACAGTTTGTAATCCAATAGATTCAAATCTGGACTGCCTGAGGGCCATTCTTCAGAGGAAATGAACGCTGGCAAATTGTTTCGAAGCCAGGCCTGGGACGTTTTAGCCTTATGGGCCGGCGCAGAATCCTGCTGGAAAGTCCATGACTGGTTTTGGAACAGGGAATTTTTAAGAGGCTCAACAGCTTCCACAACGGTTTTTTGGTTAACTTTGGCCGATGTTTTGACTCCTTGAATGTAGGTCAGTGACCTCATCGTAAGAGATACCCCACCAAACCATGACTGAAGCTGCGTGATGACCCTTTTCCACCCTTGGGATCAGTTCAGCTGCTTCCTTAGATGACCGCGCATATACTCTATCATTTTGCTTGTAAAATTTTTCCTGAACGGTAAAAATTTTTTCATTGATGAACAAAATTTTTCTGTGCAAGTTATTAGCCTGCTTCACCAAAAGACGTTTGCATTTTTCAATCCCATTTTTTTAAAGCTGCAGCCAATGAATTTGCGGTACGTCGTTTTAAAGCCCTTAGTCCCAAGTCTTTTTTAATGATTCGACTCATGGACTTTTGCGTGAAATTCATCTCACGGGCCATGATTTTCTGTTTTCGGAGCGGATTTCTGTGAATTCTTGATTTAACGGCTTTGATGACATGCAGTGTTCGAACAGAGCGTGGGCGGCCCGACCGGTGGCGGTTTTTTACATCTCCAGTCTGCTCAAACATTTTTATGCATCGGTAGACGAACACTAGTGGCCGAAGCATTTTGAAAATATCCATTTTTTTCATTTCACACTTGAAAAGCGCTATTACAGCGATACGGTACGATTATCTGACCAGGCCATGATGAAAGTTGAAACAATTTGAAATTGCTCCGCATCCGCCATATAGTCCAGATTTAGCTCCTTCTGGTTATTTCTTGTTTCCAAATTTAAAAAAAATTCTCGATGGCAAAAAATTTTCGTCCAATAGCGAGGTTATTGATGAAACTGAGGCATATTTTGAAGGTCTTGAAAAATCTTATTTTTCGGATGGAATTAAAAAACTTGAACAACGTTTGATGAAGTATATTGAGTTAGAAGGGGATTATGTTGAAAAATAAATAATAGTAATTCCATAAAAACGGTTATTTTTATGTTAGGCCAGTTACTTTTGCGGTCGCCCTCGTAGCTCCCTCGCATATTTTTAACCGGTTATGCCTTAACCTCTAAAAAAACACTCAGTTTTGCTTTAATTTAAAGCTCATAAAATGGGTTTTGGGTCTGTCTACGTTTTGATGTAGCCCATAAAAAATATGTCTTCCGATTTTACATCAACGATTTGAAACAAGTTCACAAAAAACTTTCTCAAGGGAAAATATATATAATGACATTTAAGCCTGCACAGTGGCAGCGGACTTGAAAAATTGCAAAATAAAAAACTATGTCTATTGATGTCTTAAATGTTTAGGCCTAAGCAAATTCCGAGACACAGCTGCATCAACATGTGTTAGTATTAAGATTAAAATATACTTATATGTATTTAAGTAGTTTCTATGTTCTCTACGTCCTGCAATAAGTTGTATGCAAAACTTTTACCCAGAACGAGGCAGTTAATTTACTTTTAGGCTTAGGACATAGAACGTAGAAAAACGTTATTTTGCGAGAAAAATACAACAAATGGCTGGCTACTCTATTTTTTTCAGTGTGAAAGGGGGCTTTTTCAGTAGGAAAGCCAGAATTTATAGACGATATAGTTTCGGCGACACTAAGACAGTTAAATCGGTAGTTTCGGCTTGGTCCCAGCGACTACTCTAAGCAAATAACCATCGGGGCTGAGCACCGTCTTTTTGAGCTGATTCGACTGTTAACTCGAAGTAAAACGAAGTTTTAGTGTTGCCAAAGGGAGCCTAGCTAAAGTGGGCCTATATGATAGAAAGGAAAAATATTTTGTACTGATCACGAAATTATTTAAAAAGAAATTGGGACTTTACTTTCTAAAAAAATTAATAATCGACTTTTTTGGCGGTAAACAGCCGGTTGATCGACTTTTTTCTACTTGAGCAGGATGGATTAAATGTGCGGATTACATGTGTCATTCCGTTTGTGACACTACGAAAAATTAATCGGAGACCCAATATTCTGAAACTTTGCATGTTGATGGTTTGTTGAGGTTTGAAAATAAAAAGATCGGCCCTAGGACAAAAAATTTCCCATTACTGGATTAAAGATACCTTAGAAAAAAAAACACTCTGTTGAGTATCTGCTTTACAAATCATATTTTTTTGCGGACGAACAATAGAAGATATGGGTACTGTTAGTTGCGGTGCACTAAGTAGAATTGCGTTGGCTGAGTGATATGAGCTGAGTGATATTGAATCCAAATGTCGTCCATGTCAATCTCTTGAATTTTTGGAAACAAAAATTCGTTGAGCATTTCGCAGTAACGCTCATCGTTGACGGTAACGGCGGCTCCTTGGTCATTTTCAAAGATAAATGGACCAATCAATGATGCCTCCAGCCCAAACTCCACACCAAACAGTGATTCGTTGTGTATGGATGGCTTCTTAATTGTCACATTTTTTGCTTATTGACATAGCCACCTAGATGAAAATGGGCTTCATCTGAAAACATGATTTCTTCTTCTCATTCTAAAAAATCTTCAGCACATTGAGCGAAGTGAAAACGGATCGGATGGTGTTCAAGGATGGTTAAATGTTAAGGGCCGATGTTGATTTTCAAAAAAAAAAAACACAAATTGTTTAGGAAATTATTTTCATTTCATTTTACTATGATAATATTGGTATGGTTCAAGTATGCATAGAACCAAATATTGGCCAAATGGCTGCTGCGACCTAGGCGGCACACCTCCATCCGATGGTCCAAATTTTCGATGACGCTGAGTCATAATTGAGGTTCTATGTCGTTAATGTGCAAAATTATCTCATCCTTTAGCTCTTGAGTTGTTGCTGGCTTATCGACGTACACCTTTTCTTTCAAATAACCCCAAAGAAAGATATCCAACGGTGTCAAATCAAATGATCTTGGCGGCCAATTAACATCGCCACGACGTGAGATAGCACGGCCATTAAATTTGTCTCGCAAGAAGAGCCATTGTGTCGTTAGCTGTGTGGCAAGTGGCACCCTCCTGTTGAAATCACATATCGTCCACATCCCAATCTTCCGAAAAGTTCGTTATCATCTCCCATAAGCGAACACCATTCACAGTAACTGCCTGACCGGCCTCATTTTGGAAAAAATGCGGCCCCATGATGCCGCCAGCCCATAAACCGCACCAAACAGTCACTCTTTGTGGGTGCATTGTTTTTTCGACAATTACTCTTGGATTATCATTCGCCCAAATGCGGCAATTCCGCATAGTGACAAATCCACTGGGGTGAAAATGTGCCTCATTACTGAAGATTATTTTCTTCGAAAATTGATCATCCACTGTTGGCATTTCTTGCCGCCATTCTTGCTTATGTAACTTTCTACGGTTCAAATTGACATAGTCTGAAATTGAGAAATATGAGAAAGATGAAATGAACAAATAAGCTAGACGTTTAGGTGTGGTTCGCATTCAACATCGGCCCTTAAAACTTAACCACCCTTTATTTTTAAATGACAAAGTTCAACCTTTCCAATAAAATCGGAAGTATTAAAAAATTATCTGTACTTTTTTCAAAAGACATTTCAAATTTAAAATGTTAAATCGCCCACCCTTTACTTCAAACAAAGTATATTTGATGGGCTTTTTGGCTCGCATGGTAAAACGGGCGGTCCGTATAGGCATATGGATACTTAAATTAAAATTAACTGCGGTAAGGATAGGACTTCTGGGCCGATGGGGCAAAATAAACGGACAGATAGAATACCTAAAGTCGGGCGTGATGGACTATATTATTCCACGAAATTCTGGATGTGCAGAAAAGACAATTGAAAACTGATTTTGGACCATCTAAGGGGCTCTCAATTTACCCATACTTTAAAAATCGTGTCACATTCGAATTTTTGAGAAAATTTCATTAGTTATTGGAACCCATCTGTCCACGTTTGAATTTTTCAGATTTTCGGCATTGTAGTCCATCAACAACGTTCGCAAAAATAAAGTTATATTGGGCTATGTGAGATAATTTTACTGTTATTTGATATACTAGAAGTGTTGTTTTGGTCCCTAACGATTTGTATGAGGCTATATTAAAAAATGGGCCTATATGCTACAAGATTAGGCGATTGTCCATATGCGGATGTTTGTCCATATTGGATGTTTGTCGAAATTTGATCAAAATGCGAACTGATAATAAAGTTCTAGAGCGGGTGTATTTAATATCGGGCTAGACCTTTGTACTGGGGCTTTAAAGAAAGGTGGAGCGATATTATTATTTGAGCTTGTTACTTATCGATCCTTATAAACTGTGCCAAATTGTGCTCAAGATTGGACGTCATATGTGGCTTCTAGAGGTAAAGACATCAAATCGGTTGAACATATGTGTGGGTTTTAATGTGTGGGACATCAAATCGGTTGAACATATGTGTGGGTGTACAAATTCTGTTCTTTGTGTTAAAATGTACTTCTGCTAAATTGTATAAAGATCGGACGACAATTGCCTCCTGTAGTTTCATAATGCTAAGTAGAGTGGTAAACCTTAAGGCGTGTCTGGCTTACAGAAAGGTTGTTTTTTCATACGTGTGGTTTTCAAGAACAAATAAAACGAAAATAATTATTTGTTATGGTCCAGAATTTAGCTTTATTATAAGATATGGATTTATCATTATGTTTTAAAAATGTTTTCGGGCATGTGGCTCGAATAAATTCCAGCCAAGAGGCCCAATTTTTGACCACTTTCTACAGCATTTGGAGCCGTATGTCAGCAATAACGCGCAGAATGTTCTCTTCCAAAGCGTCAACCGTGTTGGGTTTATCTGCGTAGACAAGCAACTTCAGATAACCCGACAAAAAATAGTGCAGCGGTGTTAAATCGCACTATCTTGGAGGCCTTGCCACAGGCCCACGACGCGAAATCAAAATTGATCGCTGAACAAAATTTTCTTGTAAAAATCAGGGTCGCTGGGCACCTACTTTTGGGTTTTTCCGGTTTAAGTCTATTAAATATAAAATGGCAAACCAAACTGAGCATAAATCAAGTGACATTTGTCAAAAAGACCAACTCCGAAATAAGTGTGGCCAGATTGACACATTTAGAATACACTTTATCCTTCTGTAGATTATACAAAGAAGACCATAAGATAATAATGAATCATATCATCCGAGAATATAACTTTGGACATTGATCCGGAGCAATAACTCTACGGGAAATGATCAAGTCAATTACCCTGAATGTACTAAACTGAGGAAGGGTAAAAACAGAACCAATCACAGAACATATTCGGTATGGATAGAATGGTGTTAATAGCTTGAAATATTCAAAGTCGTCCATTCACGGTATAACTTTGCGCACAAAACCGCTCATCAAAGTGGATTTTTTTAAGAATTCTATAATAATTTGTATGTGTTCGGGTCTGTACGTGGTCTCAGATAAAAATTTTCAACCAATCAGACCAATCACTTTATTGAGTTGATGTGCGTGCCCTCTTTTTGTTATAAAGTCGGCTGCTAGAATAGCGCTAAGGCAATTAATGACGATGACTAAATCTTTGCCATCTTACATAACGATTGATCCATTTCGAGGTTCCCTACTATTTTAAAGAAAAAAAACACAGAAACTTCAAACTGAATGGTGAATGTTTATTATCATTTGATCGAACATTCTTTGACATTTATTTTTTGAAGATTATGTCAATCAAATGTTGACCTCAGCTACGTCTCAGATGGTCCATCCGTCGAGTCCAATTTTCGATGACTCGGTCGAGCATTTCGGCTGGTACCAGGCGAATGACACGCGTGATGTTTTGCTCCAAGGCCTGAATCGAAGCGGGGTTTTCCGCATAAACTTTAGACTTTACATATCCCCAAAGGAAACGCTCTAACAGTGTGATATCACACGATCTTGGTGGCCAATTGACCGACTTAAAACGTGAAAGTATCTGCTCAACGAAGTGTTCTCTCCATAAATCCATTGATTGATGCGATGTGTGGGAAGTGGCGCCGTCTTGTTGAAACCAAATGTCGCCGAGATCACGAGCTTCAATTTCAGGCATCAAAAAGTCGGTTATCATGGCACGGTCGCCATTGACTGTTACGTTCTCACCGGCATCATTTTTGAAGAAATATGGACCGATGATTCCACCGGCCCACAAACCACACCAAACCGTTGTTTTTTCTGGATGAAGCAACAGCTCTTGAACCTCTTCTGGTTGCTCTTCGTCCCAAATGCGACAATTTTGCTTGCTTATATACCCATTGAGCCAGAAATGGGCCTCATCGCTGAACAAAATTTGGCTCGAAAACGTCGGTTCTTTTTGGAACTTTTCAAGAGCCCATAGAGCGAAGCGATGTCGCTTGGGAACGTCGGGCGGCTTCAGTTCTTGCACAAGCTGTATTTTGTACGCTTTAAATTTAAGATCTCGACGTAAAATGCGCCAAGTAGTTCCATACGTCAGTCCGAGTTGCTACGAACGGCGCTGAATCGCCTCCCAACGTCTTGGCGTACACTCTTAGCTACGGCCGCTACATTTTCTTCACTGCGTGCTGGACGTGGTCTATTCGGTCGAATATTATCCAATAATGAATGCTGTGTCTCAAGATTGGTGCTGGTGTTGCGAATAGTACGCTCAGTATGCCGATTATGTTGACCATAAGTTGAACGAAGTGCACGAAACACATTTCTCTCAGAACGTGAATTTTTGAAATAAAGTTGAGCGATTTGTAGACGTTGTTCAGGCGTAAGTCTTTCCATGATGAAATGCCAAACAATACTAAACAAAAATAACATGACAGCATGACACGACTCACACATGATCTGTCAAAAAGAGGCTATTGAGAAGAGTATCTCTACTTGGATCACCCATTATTTCAAAATACAGTATTAAGACTGATGTGAAATTAGATTATTTGAATTTTCTTTTGATTTATTTTCACATTTAAAATCATCGATAAAGATGATGCTTAAAATACTTTTCACTTTACATTGAATTATATCTTAAAACTATGTTATACGAGGGCCGCTATATATATTTCTGGCCTAATAATGAAATGCGAATATTAATCATCAAAAATGGCTTAATGGTTTTTCAAAGTATTCTCCAGCATGATTTATACACTTTTGCATGCGAATTGCCGAAGCACTTTTTTTACTCCGATGAGACACCTCCAAAACATGGTTTTTGAACGCTTCAACAGCATTTTCTGGCGACGAAAATCGTTGTCCGCGCATTTTTTGCTTAATTTGCGGGAATAAAAAGAAGTCATTCTGTGCCAAGTCAAGGCTGTGTGGCGGATGACCCATCAATTCATTAAGTTTTGGACGGTCAAAATGCGCTGGTTTGAGCCGATGTGTGAGAGCTCGCATTGTCATGGTGCATAATGATTCGTTTTCTTTTGTTCGTTTTTCGAATATCTCTGAAGACTTCAGACAAGCAAATTGTGGTGTACCACTCAGAATTGACAGTCCTACGTTGCTCAAGCGGAACAGTCGCCACATGACCAGTTTTGCCGAAGAAACAGGCGACCATTTGCTTCGAAGTGCTTCTTCCACGAACAACTTTCGTTGGATTTGGCTCATCTTCGAAGACCCACACGGTCGATTGCTGTTTGGTTTAGGGCTCATACGCATAGAAACATGATTCGTCACCTGTGACGATCTTATAAACGTAATTTGAAGCACCGCGATTGTATTTTTTCAAAATTCCTTTGTGCCAATCGACACGAGCCTTTTTTTGAGCGAGTGTCAAATTGTGCAGGATTCAACGAGAACAAACCTCTTTTACGGCCAGGTGTTCATGCAATATCGAAAGTATGCTGGTGAAAGAAATGCCCGAGGATGCCTCCATCTCACGGTATGTCACTTTATTATCAGTTCATGCACGGAATCAATGTTCTCTGGCACAACGCCGTTTTTAGACGACCTGCGTCTGTGACCGAACGTCGGCCACGAAGAATTCTTTAAACCATACATAGTATGATTCACACTTAACCATACTATGATCTCCACAACCATAGTATGATCCTCACAACCATAGTATGTTTCACATACAACCATAGTATGATCCTCACAGCCATAGTATGATTTACACGCAACCATGTTATGATCCCTACAACCATAGTATGATCACACACAATTATACTATGATCCCCAATATAATTTATTAGAATTTGTTTAAGTTGTCGACAATAGATTTGATCCCCAATATTATTTATTAGAATTAGTTTAAGTTGTCAACAAAAGATTTGAATTATGAAAATTATTCAAAAATACATTTAATTCAAAATTAACGAAGTGATTTATTTCACAGTAGAAAAAGTAAGTTTAAATAAACGTAAGCGTTTTTATTAAAAATATTTCAGTTAAACGAAGCCAAAACAGGTTGTTTAAACAATTTGAATTTCGATAAAAAAAAGTACTATTATTGCATTAGATCCGTCATAATAACATTTGTTGTTAAAAGCATATTTAAATGAAGGAAACTTACAATTCTAAAGTATGATTGCCGTAATCATATTATTGTGAACATAAAACGCAAAACACGATACTTTTGTCGAACCAATCTGATCTATTATCGAAACAGGAAGACCACACCACACAAAAATACGAAGAGGAAATGTTTTTTACAGAGACTCAGCGAGGAGCTTTTTAATCCTATTATTGAAGAGCGCGCAGCAAATAGACAAATTACGCGGTATTTTTCCTCCAAATCTGACATTGAATGTTATTTGGAAAAATTTGTAGATACATATTTGTAAGATGCGAAAAACCATCGACCTCCAAAGGAACTACTGGAAGAAAGCCTGTTATTGGATGTTGTTATTTGTGCCTAGCATTACCTGAAAAATAAGACGAAAAACCCGAAAATGAAAAATGGATGATTTTCGGGTTTTGTATGTCATCAGCATGCAAAAAGTATTGCTAAATGCCTTGAATGTATTTAAGTATATCTAATAAAGAAAATATAAAACTGTGAAAAACATTTAAAAAAACATAACTCTAAATATAAAAAAGTGTTTTCTATTTAAAATATAACAAAGACAGGTTAGATATAGGGCACAACAGGTGGAAAATATATGTGGGTACCGGGGTATCCGGTCATTGAGTCCCGTATGTATAAAATTAAAAGCCATTTTAAATGAAGACCAAGTTAACAATATTATTTTTTGGTAACAATTATGTTTATAAACACCTTAGTCGCGACGATCTAGAGTTTCGTTACCCTATCTTTATCATTAAAGAAATGAGAGCATTTAAAAGTTGAAAAAAGTACCCGGGTACCTGGTTATTAACCGTAGGGTTTTACGCACTTCTCTTTATAGATCCTTTGCTGGAGTTTTCTGCGAAAAAGTTTAAAGGAGTTTTTTTTTAAATGTACGCTTACTTTCGTAGCAGCCGCGTTTTCAAGCTGCTGCTCTCTTTTTCATTTCTTACGCTTGTACAGAAAACGATAACAGCTTACAAGGAACGGCGGTTATCACATAGTGTGGAAAACAAAGACGACGACGTATTCTTCTTCGCCGTCGTCGGCAGTTGCGAAAATGAAAACAAAGACGGATGTGATGTAAAAATGCCTTAAATGCATCCCAATATATGTGAGAATGTATATAAATATTCATCTGTATCGTATGTATGCGTATTACACTCTAAGTTAATTCAAATTAAGTCAATGAGTGATGATTATACGAATGTGTTATATTTTTAACCATTTCTCTCAAAAAAAAAGAAACGAAAATTCAAAATATAAACGCTGTAGTTTTAAACCCGCAACGAAATAAACCGATTGCGGGAGCGCAGTTGATTGGCAACTTCAAAAGAATCAACAACAACTGTAAACGCTGGACTTTTGAAGATTTACTGCAAATCGTTGTCATTTGATAAAGAAACAAAATCGAACGCGTAAACAATGAATTTGTGGAAATATTGTGTGGTGTTAAGTGTCATCTCTGCCGTAGGGGCGAGTAATAATAACGTGTGTCCGCGTAAAACATCCAGACCGGTAACGAAAACGGTCATGATAAATGGACAAATTGTTAAGCAGGTAAGAGCGATCAAAATGGCGGGAAAAATACTTCAAACAATAATGTTATGGTGTAGCGTACACCCCCGCCAATTCTTTAGTTGCAAAATGTTTAAGGAAAACAAAATCGATTCACAAGGATTAGTCAGTATACAGATTTTTAACAGTTTAAAAGTAGACAAATGAGTAAGGGCAGCTGCTAAAGGACCGCAGATATTGTTTACAAGTATATCACATCAACATTTTTCGAAATGATATTTTATTACGTATGGTAAATATCCACCACGACTCCTGGCGCGTATGACAATATCAAATGGCTTTCTGGCATACTTCGGTCTGTATTATACCGACCTGTTTTTTTTTTATTGTTTTTTGGCTTACTTCGGTCTGTATAAATATTCCTTCAGAGAACACATTTTCAAACTTACAAATGGCAGTAATGAATAAGAATACACATTTTTGGTATGATTACCAAAAGTGTATAAGTCGTGCTGGAGAATACTTTGAAAAACATTAAAACAATTTTTGGTGATAAATATAAGCATTTTCATTGCTAGGCCAGAAATATATATAGCAGCCCTCGTATAAGGTCCGATCTGGATTATAAAGGCCACATTTTATTATTAAATGCATATGTGACAGCGCATAGAGAAAGGGACCTAAGGGTAAAAAAAATAAATTTTAATTTTTTTTTGATGTGGACAATATCTGAGCATCGAATGAGACCGATCCCATGCCCCAAAAGTGTTCCAGAGATATGCGCGTTTTATGAGAGTGAAGTCGACGATTCTAAGCGCAAATTGAGAGGGACCTAATCTTTAAAATGGCTCTCCTGAACAAAACTTTTCATCAACTTTTCACTTTTTTTTTGATGTGGACAACATCTGAGCATCGAATGAGACCGATCCCATGTCCCAAAAGTTTTCTCTCCCAGAGACATGCGCGTTTTATGAAAGCAAAATCGACGATTCTAAGCGCAAATAGAAAGGGACCTAATCTTTAAAATGGCTCTCCTTTTAACCTTAGTCCCCTTTCTATTTTGCGCGTCACATATATTGAATCCTGGCTAAACCATGTTGATACAGCCCCCATACACAACTTACGATTTATAGACCTGTTACTCTGAAAGTAGTACTCGTACATTAAACCAATCCTGCTCAATGTTTGTATGGAACGCTGTGATCGAGAAATTACCAAGGATCCTGTTCAATATCTCTCCCGATGGAAGTGTCTGGTAATTTAGATGCTACGTATGATAAAATGAAGAAATAATCATAGAAGTACAATTAGGAGTACGATTAAAAGGTGTACATACCTATATGTAAGGTACATTTTATTAGAATGACCACATAGCCTACTTTGGCGTAATCAGACTATCTTGATCAGTGCGTAACTTTGTAAAGCATGTTTTGACCGATCATATACCCACTTTGGTGAAATTCTCACATATATTTTAATGTCTTCTTACAAGAGTTCTTCCGACATATAAAATCTGATCATGCATAAATTTTGTGCAGACGCTAAAGGCACCCGGCACCCTGTTTAGTTGTTTACTTTTTGTTTGACAACCTTAAAAGTAGAATAAAACAATTTTTCGAGGGAAGACTGCGAAATTTAGTTACCAACATATGATTGATTCATAAAAGATGCGCTATAAGTAATAACCCAATGTTATTTTGCTGTAAACTTTTTTTCAAATGAAAAACATTGGTTCTGCTTTGTTTATTTTATACTCGTACATTAAAATTTATTACGCCAAGTTGAGAAAATGATACGAGGGTTGCTATTTATTATTGTTTGTTTATTTAATATTATTGTAAGTTTTATTGTTTTTAAAAATATTCTCCGTAAAGATCACTACACTTTCGCATGCGCACAAAACAATTTTCGAAGCACTTTTTCCACTCCAATTGAGACACCTCCAAAACATGATTTTTGAACGCTTCAACAGTTGCTTCGGGCGATGAAAAATGTTGACCATGCGTTGCCACTCCAATTGAGACACCTCCAAAACATGATTTTTTAACACTTCAACAGCTGCTTCGGGCAATGAAAAATGTTGACAACGCATTTTTTTCTCGATGCCAAATCAGGTCTGTGCGGTGGATGACCCATCAATTCGACATCTTGAGTGTTCAAATAGTTCATCGTTTCATTTCTTTGAACACTGTTGGCATACATATGGTTGTATACCACTCAGAATTGCCCGTCCCACGTTCCACTAAAGGCACTGTGGCAACATGGCTGGTTATACCAAAAAAAACGCAATAACTTGCTTCGATGTAATACTTCCACGAACAACTTTTGTTGGATTCGGCTCGTCTTGAAAGTCCCATACGGTCGATTGCTGTTTTGTTTCGGGTTCATGTGCACAGATCCATAATTCGTCACCTGTGACAATGTTATACACTACCTTTGAGCTACCGCAGTTATACTTTTTCAACATCTCTTTGCACCAATCCATACGAGTCTGTTTTGAGCATTCGTCAAATTACTTAGTAGGGACATCAATACTGTTACACATGTTTTATCCTGTAAACTAAAAAGTACGAAATGTTTATGGACCAAATATTTTTTAATATATTTACTGATGTATATTGTATCCAAAAAGAATCTACTTATTCGAAATGTCCGACTTTTGCCTTTACACACGCCTTAAGTCGCACTGGCCAATCGTCAATAGCTGCATGAACCTCGTCCATTGGAAAATTGGCCACAGCTCGAACCAAAGCAGTCTTGAGAGATCCGATGTTGGAGTATCTTTTGTGACAAACCTTGTCCTCGAAAACCGTCCACAATGTCTAATCCAATGGGTTCAAATCTGGACTGCCTGAGGGTCATTCTTCAGAGGAAATGAACGCTGGCAAATTGTTTCGAAGCCAGGCCTGGGACGTTTTAGCCTTATTGGCCGGTGCAGAATGCTGCTGGTTTAGCAACAGGGAATTGTTAAGAGGCTTCACAACAGCTTCCAAAACGTTTTCTTGGTAAACTTTGGCCGATGTTTTAACTCCTTGTTCGCAGAAATGCAGGTCAGTGACCAGTTTCTTGCAAAGTGAGCATAGTTGGACGTCCTTCATGAAAGTTATCCTGGAACGAACGACGTTCGAGACTTAACTCTTGGTGGTTTTTGATGGTGCTTCATTGCCAATAGTCGAAACAAGTTGATTTAAACACTCTTGTCTCGATAAGCCACGCCGAAAATCGAAAAAAATCATCGCACCAAAATGGTTACGGGATAATTCTATTTTTTAGCTGAGGTGAATTTTTTAACAAACTGTAAACAAAACAAAACGTTCTGAGTGAAATTAGAAATATTAAAAATGTCAAAGTTATCAATGGAAGTTCCAGTTTGTATTTGGGACACCGAAATATAAATAGCAACCCTCGTATCGGCCAAGTGACTGCCGCCAGACTTGATGACTAAACAGGTCACGGCTGTCCCACGACAGCACCGTATCGACCCGAAGGAGGAATTCTTCGGTCAAGGGCTGTCAATCCGGATCACAGTTGCCGCTACAACAAAAACAACGTAACGGGCTCGTTTCATGGAATTTATATCAATCTTGCCAAAACTCCAAACGACAGGTTGTCGCATTCCTGTGCTTCAAAACACTGAGGCTTGTTGACATAAGCCGGCGACTTTAAAAAACTCCATTAAAAGAAGTCTGGAACGGTTAAATTGGGTGATCAGGTTGTGGCTGCCGCAGTGTTTTCCATTCCCAATTCATCTAATTAAGGAAGAACAAATTCGGTTATCATGTATCTGAAGAGCGCGCCGGCCGGCGTTTTCAAAAAAAATATCATAATGACTTCTCCAGCGAAAACAGCGCCCCATACAGTAACTTTGGACGGGTGCAATGGACTCTTCGTGGGTGAAACACTGACTTTCGGTGGCCATGAAATTATTGTTTTGTTTATTTACATAAGCGCTAAGATGAAGAGGAGCCTCATCGCTTATGATAATTTTCGCTGAAGAATCGTCCTCTTCGTTTTAGTTAGGATAGCTTAAGAGTAGTTTAGGCGCATTTGGAGGTCAACAGGTTACTGCTAATGCACTGTCTGCACCTTTAAAGGGAACATCTTTTAATCCGCCAGCTAATGCCCAATTGCATGGCAAGTCTTATGATCGATGTTCCGGGCTCCTCTTCGACACCTTGGCCAACAGCGGCAATATTCGCACCAGGACGTCTGCTCCGGGGCCGTCCAACCCTGGAAAGATCTCGTGTTGTCCGAGTCTCTTCAAGACGAGTCTCCAAACGCCGCAGTGTTGTTTATTTACGTTAGCGCTAAGATGAAAATGAGCCTCATTGCTCATGATAATTTTCGGTGAAAATTCGTCCTCTTCGTTTTGTTGCAGGATAGCTTAAGAGTAGGTTAGGCGAGCTTGGAGGTCAACAGGTTACTGCTAATACACTGTCTACACCTTCTAAGGGATGAACTTCAAATCTTGCACTAAAATTTTGAGTTGGGACCGCCATCTAATGTTCAATTGCGTATTACGTCGTCTGATCGATGTTCCGGGCTCCTCTTCGACATCTTGGCCAACAGCGGCAATGTTCGCAGCAGGACGGCTGCTCCGGGGCCGTCAAACCCTGGAAAGATCTCGTGTTGACCCAGTCTCTTCAAGGCGAGTGGCCAAACGCCGCCGTGTTTGTCCAGTTGGTGTCGGAAGGCCGGGAAATCATCGACGAACTTCCAGCTGCCCCAACACAAACGACGAATTGTTGCGCAAAATATAGAAACAATTATTTCACGTTCTTGTGGAGTAAAGCGATTTATTCCGCGCTTTTTTACTACACAAATGTTAAAACCAAATTGACCTTTGGCTCCATTTCCAAAAGTTATAGCGTTTTCAATTGACCGATTACTATTGCCCACCTAGTTGTATTTTATTTAAACGATAGTAATAAATTCCTCTTACAGTATAGAATAAAAAGTTTTGGACACATTAAACATATTTTTGGGATTTGCTCATTTTATTTCAGTTAGTTATTTCGACAGCCGAAGTTTTAGCATCAAAATTAAAATTTCGATATAAACCACCGTGAGTTTTATCGTGTTCGGAGTATTTTTAACAATTGTGGGTTCTTGCTAAATTTCATTTGGTTACGGTACCAAAATAGCAGCTTTGTTTTCAAAAACTAGAATATAAACAATGTACAGTGAAAATAGGTAAACAAAGTTAATGCCGTGCGGAGACGACTATGGAAGGCCCTACACCACTCTACTATTCACAAGCTTCCGCATAACTCTCAGCAGTTTGAGCCAGGTCATACTCAATATAAATATATATTGCTATATATATTTTTGCCCTAGGCAACACTTAGTGTTGTCTGGCGCCATCTGTCATATCCTTTAAAAAGTTTGTTTCAGAAGTTTTTCTCAGAACGTTTTGACGTACGACCAGCATTTGTGTTGTTTACAGTGACTTGAAAAAATCAATTTGGCAAAAAAATGGAATTACTAGGGCGACCGCAAAAGTAATTGGCCTAACATAAAAAGAACCGTTTTTTTGGAATTATTATTATTTATTTTTCAACATAATCTCCTTCCAACTCAATACACTTCATCAAACGTTTTTCAAGTTTTTTAATTCCATCCGAAAAATAAGATTTTTCAAGTCCTTCAAAATATGCCTCAGTTTCAGCAATAACCTCGCTATTGGACGAAAATTTTTTGCCACCGAGAATTTTTTTAAATTTGGAAACAAGAAATAATCAGAAGGAGCTAAATCTGGACTATATGGTGGATGCGGAGCAATTTCAAATCGTAATTTGGATAGTTTTTTTTTTGAGTTAAAAATGCAGTGTGTGAAGGAGCATTATCTTGATGAAAAAGAACTTTTTTTTCTAAATGCGGTCGTTATATCTTGATTTCTTCACTCGACCGATTCAATAATGCACAATAATATTCACTATTTATAGTTTCTCCTTTCATAAGATAATCAATAAATATTATAACCCTTGCATCCCAAAATACTGTGGCCATTACTTTTCCTGCTGACTTAACAGTTTTCGCCTTCTTGGGACCACTTTTACCAGTTTTGACTGTTCTTTGCATTCTGGGATGTAGTGATGGATCCATGTTTCATCAACAGTTATGAATCGGCGCAAGAACTCTATTGGATTATGCTGATAAATCGCTAAAAGCTCCGCGGAATTGGTCCAACGGACGATTTTTTGGGGCAAAGTCAACAAACGCGGCACCCATCTTGCGGATAGCTTTTTCATGTGGAGTTCATCATGTAAAAACTCCAAACTTGCTTTTCGTGTATTCTAACAATATCAGCAAGTTCTCTGAGCTTTATTCGTCTATCTTTGGTCACTTCATTAAATATTTTTCTAATGTTTTCAATAGTAGTAGCAGTTTTCGGTCTTCCAGAGCGTTGTTCATCTTCCGACCCATCATCTTGAACGACCCATTTTAAATTGTTGAACCCAGGATTTCATGGTGGAGTATGATGGTGCATTATCACCATGAACAGAATCCAATTCATCTTTGATTAATTGTGGCGTATAACCTTTCATACAAAAGTGTTTAATTACCGCATGAAACTCTTTATTTTCCATTTTTCAAAAATTATAAAACTTGTTTACTTCAATCACCTGTAACAAAGAAAAAATCATTAAATATTTCGGAAATTATTTATTAAATTTTATAAAAGATTGCTTTTAAAAAACAAAAAAAAAGTTGCTAGTAAAACAGAAAATGTGCCAGGCCATTTGGTTTTGCGGTCGCCCTCGTAACTCGTGAACATTTTTGTGCGATCATTTTTCACAAGTTTCGACATGGATTATCACGACAAGAGTGCATCGATGAACTTAAACCTTTAATGGCGATGAAGCACCATCCTATAGCCCTGTGAAAAACTGGTTTAAAGAATTCAATCGTGGCCGACGCTCGCTCAAAGACGAAGGTCGTCCAAAAACGGCAGTTTTTCCAGAGAACATTGATGCCGTGCATGAACTGATAATGCAAGATCGTCATGTGACATACCGTGAGATAGTGGCATCCTTTGGCATTTCTTCCACCAGCATACATCCGATATTGCATGAACACCTGGCCGTAAAAGAGGTTTGTTCTCGTTGGATCCCGCACAATTTTGCAATCGCTAAAAAACGCTTGTGTCGATTTGTGCAAAGAAATTTGGAAAATATATCATAGCGATGCTTCAAAAGACGTTTATAAGATCGTCACAGGTGACGAATCATGGATCTATGCGTATGAACCCGAAACAAAACACCAATCAACCGTGTGGGTCTTTGAAGACGAGCCAAATCCAACGAATGTTGTTCGTTGAAGAAGAAGAACTGATCATGTGGCGACTGTTTCGCAAAAGCAACGTAGGAAGGCCAATTCTAAGTGGTACCACACAGTTTGTTTGCCTGCAGTCTTCGTAGATATTCAAAAAATGAACAAGAGAAGACGAATCATTGTGCAACATGACAATGCGAGCTCTTACACATCGGCTCTAACCAGCGCCTTTTTGACCGCCCAAAACGTCCAATTGATGGGTCGTCCGTCGTACAGCCCAGACTTAGCACCCAATGACTTCTTTTTATTCCCGCACATCAAGAAAAAATGCGTGGTCAACGATTTACGTCGCCAGAAGATGCAGTTGAAGCGTTCAAAAACCATGTTTTGGAGGTGTCTCAATCAGAGTGGAAAAAGTGCTTAGACAACCATTTTTGATGATAAATATTCGCATTTTGATTATTAGGCCAGAAATATATAGCAGCCCTCGTTTGCTTCATTTGAGTTATATCGAATTAAAAGTGTATACGACTGGAACTCGAATGGGAATGGTCATGTTCTGTAGGAGTGGTTGTAAGTCGCAAATAATGCATTATTTTAAATTTAAGCACAATCGGATTATAACTTTTAAAACGACAAAAACTTAATTCTGGAGGAACCTCTGTGGGCCGCATACGAAACATGCGTATTACGGCTATTCAAAAGCCGATGATTTAATTAGCGATTCTACCTGGTTTTGTACAGTGTATTGTGCTAAGTTTGAGCGAGAGCAGACATAATATGCGACTTCAAGTTCCGAAAGGGTCTCTAATCTACCAGAGAAATTAAAACGTACTTAGCGTAATTAAAGCACGATCGGGTGTAATTTGCGGCTTGTAAGAAGACAGCACCTCAGCTCAGATGGAACCTTTATGTGGACCCATATAGTGCACATTCACTAGAGCGACGTGACCTCAAATCGGTAGGGAGCTTCGTCGGTGGGCTGTTCAGAAACGTGGATCGGCATGGTCCGATTTTAGCAGTATCGCTCGTTACATAAATTATACTTGCTAGTACTTCCTTAGGTCTACATACATCCTTAGGGTATAGGTCCTCCTTGTTGGACCTCTGTATCAACTAAATAACCGACAAAATTTATGCAAATACGAGGGCTGCTATATATATTTCTGGCCTAATAATGAAAATGCGAATATTTATCATCAAAAATGGTTTTATTGCTTTTCATAGTATTCTCCAGCATGATTAATGCACTTTTGCATGCGCTGAAACCAATTATCGAAGCACTTTTTAACTACGAACGAGACACCTCCAAAAGATGGTTTTTGAACGCTTCAACAGCATCTTCTGGGGACGAAATTCGTTGACCACGCATTCGTTGACCACGCATGTGCGGGAATAAAAAGAAGTCACTGGGTACCAAGTCAGGGCTGAACGGCGGATGATCCATCAATTCGACGTTTTGGCCGGTCAAAAAGGCGCTGGTTTGAGCCGATGTATGAGAGCTCGCATGGTGTACAATGATTCGGGCTCTCTTGTACGTTTTTCGAATTTATCCGAAGACTTCAGGCAAACAAATTGTTGTGTTCCACTCAGATTTGACGGCCTACGTTGCTCAAGCGAAACAGTCGCCACATGACCAGTTTTGCCGAAGTAACAGGAGACCATTTCCTTCGAAGTGATTCTTCCACAAACAGCTTTTGTTGGATTTGGCTCGTCTTCGAAGACCCACACGGTCGATTGCTGTTTTGTTGCGGACGCATACGCATAGATCCATGATTCGTCACCTGTGACGATCTTATAGACGTCTTTTAAAGCACCTTTTTTGAGCGATTGTCAAATTGTGTGGGATCCAACGAGAGCTATTTTTTTTTTGGCCAAATGAAAATGCAATATCTTAATGATGCTTGTCATACTAATGCCCAAGGATGCCCCAATCTCACGGTATGTCATATGTCGGTCTTGCTTAATCAGTTCACGCACAGCATCGATGGTTTCTGGCAAAGTGACTGAAGTTGGGCGTCCTTCACGAAATTCATACAGCGAACGGCGTCCGAGACTGAACTCTTGGTACCAGCGAGTAACAGTGTTTTTTGATGGTGCTTCATCGCCAGAAGTAGTAACAAGGTGATTTTAACACTGTTGTCTCGAAAACCCACGCCGAAAATTCTAAAATATCATCACACGAAAATGTTAACTGGATAATTCACTGATTTGAATTTTTTTGACTGAGATGATTTTTTTAACAAACTGTAAACAAAACAATTCGCCCTTAGATGACAAAGCGTTCTGAGTGAAGTTATGCTAAAAATTTTAAAGTTTCCAATGGAAGTTCCAGTTTGCATCTGGGAACATTAGTATTGTCAGGACACGACAATACTCGTGTCCTCGTATCAGTACTTTTTTTACAACCCTCGTATCAGTACTTTTTTTACAGCAGATTCAAATTAAAAAATTTATATTGCCCACCCAATTACGATAGTGTATGAAAGTATTAACTAAGGATCCAACAATTTTACAGTGATGATATTTTGTGGTCTTTATTTGGGATTGTTAATGGGTAAATCGGACCAGTTTCCATTAAGTTGATCACGGATACTTCGGAAAAAGTTAACCTTATTAAGTATCGGCTTGACATGACATATAAAACCAAACTTTGCTTTGAATCCAAATATGGATTTATTTTGAAGTTTTTGGTTGAGACTAGGATTGGGCTTATATACCGAAGGGGCCCACAACGGCGCTTATCTTTTAAAGTCCTTATGCCAACTTAAATCCGGTTTTTCTACTTCCCAAATATGGATTTATTCTTAAAAGTTGGCTTGGGCTGGGGTCATGGTTTAAAAACGTACCACTTTTATTCACGTAGAGGGTACTCGTATAAATGGTTCTACTTGTTTTTTTTAGGATTTTTGAAAGTTATTGTTAGGCCTTTGACAATCCGCCGCTCTAACGCCAGTGCTTTTTTTGAAACACTCTCTAGGATGGGGTGATAGATAATTTTCGGTATATCAGAATAAAGCGAAAGCGAATTGTTCGCTGGTTTTTATTACAAAATATAAACCAACTTAACTTTGTTAAAACCGAATACATTTTCTTTTTAGAAAACTTATGAAACGCGGGTTGTGCGTTTTTGCTGCAAGGGTTATCGCATGATTAAGGGCTCTTGTGAGCCCGTCTGTGCCAAAGGCTGTGCAAATGGCAAGTGCACCTTGCCCAATGTCTGTGAATGTCTGCCGGGCTACAAATATTTTAGTGAATTTGTTAAACATAGGTAAGTTGCATAACCTGAAATTCCAAAGAATTTTCAGTATTTTAACTTTCTCCTCTGTTAGATGCATTCCCGACTGTGGCAAGTGTGAGCATGGCTTCTGCAGTGCACCCGGCAAATGCAGCTGCTATGAAAATTTCGAACTAATTGGAGGTTCCTGCCAGCGGGTTTGTCACGATTGTGAAAATGGTTCATGCAATACTGCCGGAAAATGTGAGTGTAATCCCGGCTATGAAATGTCTTCTGCACACAAATGTGAACCCGTGTGTGAGTCACCCTGCACGAATGGTAAATGCACAGCACCGGGCTTGTGCTCATGCAATGTCGGCTATCAAATGGATGGCAACAATAAATGTCAGCCGGTGTGCTCGGAGGGTTGCCAGAATGGCCGATGTGTGGCTCCGAATTTATGTGAATGCCTGAAAGGTCACTCGAAAGTGTCGTCCTCCTCATGTGAACCCATCTGCCATACGGGCTGTCCCAATGGACAATGTGTGGCTCCGGATGTGTGCCGTTGTAGCGACGGCTATGCAATGAATGGCGAGGGCTATTGTGAACCGGTGTGCTCGAAGGGCTGTAGTAACGGCATGTGTGTGGCTCCGGAAAGTTGTGAATGTAGAAAAGGCTTTTTGAAGTCTTCACCTGGTTTATGTGAGCCTATATGTGAATCGGGCTGTACACATGGCAAGTGTGTAGCCCCCGGGGTGTGTCAATGTGAAGAAGGCTATCAAATCAATGGTCAAAAACAATGTGAACCTGTTTGCAAGGGTGGCTGCAAGAACGCGTTGTGTGTCGCTCCCAGTAAATGCGAATGTAGGCAAGGTTTCGAAAAGTCATCGCCTAATGTTTGTAAACCCATTTGTACATCTGGGTGCCCCAATGGCGCTTGTGTTTCACCGGGCAAATGTCAATGCGATGCCGGTTTCCAACAGATCTCAGATGAAATGTGTGAACCCATCTGTGACAATAATTGCCCACATGGTAGGTGCGTGAAACCAAATGTTTGCGCATGTGATACGGGCTATACAAATAAGGAACCCACTGTGTGCGAACCCGTCTGCGAATCCGGCTGTCCTTTTGGTTCATGCGCTGCTCCTGGTGTTTGTGAATGTTTGAAGGGCTATGAAATGGAGCTGGGTGAATGTAGGCCGCAATGTCCGGAGGGATGTGACAATGGAGTTTGTATAAGCCCAAATACATGCGAATGTTTGCCTGGATACACAAAATCGTCCAATAGTGAATGTAAGCCTGTCTGCCTATTGGGCTGTCGCAACGGTTACTGTGTAGCTCCCAACGAGTGCGCCTGTAATGCTGGATTTGCTGCGCTACCAAACGAAGAATGTGAACCTATCTGTGAGTCCAAATGTCCGAACGGTGTGTGTATTTCACCGGGAACTTGTCAATGCAACCAGGGTTACCGTTCCATAGCAGCCGAAGTATGTGAACCTATTTGCAGTAATAATTGCCCCCACGGCAGATGTGTGCTACCCAATGTTTGTGAATGCGACGAAGGCTTCTTCCAGAATTCACCTACGTCATGTGAACCTGTCTGCCTGTCGGGATGTCCCCATGGCAAGTGTGTAGCGCCGGAAATTTGTGACTGCCTGGAGGGATATGCAATGCTGAAGGGTGTTTGTCAGCCTCAGTGTAACGAAGGCTGTGAAAATGGTACTTGTGTTAGTCCCAATATATGCGAATGTCTTGTGGGATATTCGATGGTAACCCACAACAAATGTCAGCCGGTTTGTGCAACAGGTTGTCCAAATGGAATTTGTGTAGCTCCCAACCAGTGCACATGTAATCCAGGATATCATGCCGTATCCAATGAAGACTGTCAGCCGATTTGTGATTCCAAGTGTCCAAATGGTGTTTGCATTGCCCCGGGAAAATGTGAATGCCACACAGGTTACAGTTCCTTAACGGCTGAAGAATGTGAACCCATTTGCGAGGGTAACTGCGCCCATGGACGATGTGTGGCCCCGAATGTTTGTGAATGTGATAAAGGTTTCTCCAATAGATCGCCCCTTTCATGTGAGCCCATATGCGAGACAGGCTGTCCCCATGGCAGATGTGTGGCGCCCGAAAAGTGCGCATGCGATGACGGCTATCAGATGTCAACAACCAATCAGTGTGAACCCCGTTGCTTGGACGGTTGCCGCCATGGCCTGTGCATTGCACCGAATGAATGTCAATGCCATGAAGGCTTCGCCAAGTCTTCCAACCACACCTGCGAACCTCTTTGCGAGTCTGGGTGCATTCACGGCGCTTGTATATCACCGGGGGTTTGTAAATGTCTCGAAGGTTACGGAATGACTTCGCCCAACCGCTGCGATCCCGTCTGTAGAGGTGGTTGCCTAAATGGCAATTGTGTGGAACCCAATGTCTGTGCATGTCTAGCAGGATACAAGATGTCATCGCCCGGCACGTGTTCGCCCACCTGTCAATCGGGCTGTCCTAATGGTCGTTGCATAGCACCCGAAACCTGCCAGTGTGACGAAGGTTACAAAATGAACTCTGAACAGGTGTGTGAGCCAATATGCGTCGATGGCTGTAGCCATGGCCAGTGCGTGTCCCCCAATACCTGTGAATGCGAAGCCGGTCACCAAGCTATCAGTCCCAGTGAATGCATACCCATTTGTGAAGGAGGATGTTCGAATGGCACATGTGTGGCAGCCGGTATTTGCGAATGCGACAAAGGCTTTCGCATGATATCGCCCAATCAATGTGAACCGGTGTGTGAAGAAGGTTGCCACAATTCCCGGTGTGTGGCTCCGAATACCTGTGAATGCCTAAAGGGGTTTACGCAGTCAGCGGCAAACTATTGCGAACCTTTTTGTGAGTCTGGTTGTTTGAATGGCATTTGTAGTGCTCCGGATGTTTGTGAATGTCTCGTAGGCTATCGTCCCATGTCCGCCGATGCATGTGAACCCACTTGCGAGGGCAGCTGTTCCCATGGTCGATGTGTGGCTCCAAATGTTTGTGAATGCGATGAAGGTTACACGAATACATCGGCCGATACCTGTGAGCCTGTGTGCGAGCCATTATGCCAAAATGGGTTATGTAAAGCACCAGGAGTTTGTGACTGTTTCCAGGGTTATGAACTTCAGGAGCGCGAATGCTTACCCCAGTGTCCCGCCGGCTGCCTCAATGGCATATGTACTCAGCCTAACGTCTGTGAATGTCTCGAGGGCTATGAAAATATATCGGCTAAGGAATGTAGGCCTATATGCCACTCTGGCTGCCCGAATGGAGTTTGTGTGGCACCCGAGATTTGTGCATGTCTTGAGGGATTTGTGATGAACTCCTTTGGCATTTGTGCCCCCTTCTGTGAATCCGGCTGTCCCAATGGCACCTGTGTGTCGCCAGGTCAATGTGAGTGTACCCAAGGCTACGAAATGTCTTCGCGCAATAGTTGCGAGCCCGTGTGCGCCGGAGATTGCCAGCATAGCTTTTGCATAGCGCCAAATACTTGTGAATGTGAAGAGGGCTACATAAAAATATCCGAGAATACCTGCATACCTCATTGTGAACCCACATGCGAAAACGGAGAATGCACAGCTCCTGGAGTGTGTAAATGCAAAGAGGGCTTTGAAATGAACCCACAGCATCAATGCGAACCTTACTGCTCTGACGGCTGCCCGAATGGTCAATGCATAGAGCCGGAGGTATGTCAATGCTCCGAAGGTTTTATCAGATCTTACTCGGGAGAATGTAAGCCCTACTGCCAAGATAATTGCATAAATGCCCTATGTATTGCTCCCAATGTATGTGAATGTCTGACGGGATATACAAAAGTATCCGACAATACTTGTGAGCCTATCTGTGATAGCGACTGCCTCAATGGCCTATGTACAGCTCCAGGCATCTGCATGTGTTTGGAGGACTACGTTCTAAATGGCGACAACGCATGTGTGCCCAAATGCAAACAAGGCTGTGACAATGGAAAGTGCTTAGCTCCAAATCAATGTGAATGTCTCGAAGGGTATCAAAAGTCCCCGAATGATACATGTGAGCCAGTTTGTTCTACAGGTTGTCCCAATGGCATATGTGTATCTCCAAATACCTGTAACTGCACAGAAGGTTACCAGATGAACTCCGCTAACGTGTGCGAACCTCAAGTCTTCAGCACCGAACCTAATGTTGACGTTAACGACGACGAGTCCAGAAAACCCCAGAAGAACTTTACGGCTTGCCCGATAACATGCGTCAATGGTACTTGCCTCAACGATGTCTGCACCTGTCCCGAGAGTTTTGTCCTACTCCACTTGGAGAGCATTGTCATTTGTATTAGCAGGTGTTATGACGATTTCGAATGTGGTCATGGTTATTGTCGAACAAATGGTACGTGTGCCTGCGATGACGGCTTTGCTTTTTCCCATTCTCAGTTGCGCTGCGAGAGGGTGCTACTGCAGACTGGCAGTGATCATTTGATGTCGAAAACCTGGTTGAAATGGTTTTTCATTCTGGCGCTGATCTCATGTGTGTTGGCTTTGAAGGTCCTCATAGTGATGTGCATTTATACGAGGAGGAAGATCTCATATGATGTTGACTTTAAAGGTGAGTGTGTATGTTTTTGGTGCGTATTTTATTTACTGGTGTTAATGTTTTTGGGTGATTCTGAGATTATGGGCCAATTTCGACATCAGTTTTGGCATTCGATTTTTTTGCAGAATTTAATATTTAATTTAATAATAAGACTGTTGACGAAAAAACTATTGAATGTGCAACCATTTCATGTAATGTTCAATCATATTTGAGTTGCTTGAAATCAAGATTGGTTTGGAAATTTGAATTTTAGCGAATATTAGATTTTACAGGGGAATACTGTGTATTTGCAGGGACAGAAAATAAACATCCATAAAAATATAAATTGAATAAAAAATTATATTCATTAATAGCAACAAAGTTAATTGAATATTATTATTTACTATGGGCTGGTTTTATTAAATAAATAATTAATATTTTTGTAAAAAATTGAGAAAATTTCAATTGAAAGTAGTGTTAGGGACAACCAGGGTAATGATATTTGAACACTTTGGTAGGAAATTTGTTGAAGAACAAATAAATTTTTTAAAAAACAATTTTAAAGACTTTAAATTTCCTATAAAGATTTATTGTATAGTAAATAATAAAGTATAATATATTTCATTTCTTCCGCTTGAAACAACCAAGGACAGCAAAGTGGCCCATAGTCTCAGAATCAAGCTTTTATAATCTCCACACGCAGATAAAAAGTATGTTTGGGGTGACAATATTCGAAGAAAATCATACTATTGTTGGGTACATGGTTGTGGCACAACAATATTATGATCCTCACAACAACAGTATGGTTCACTCATAACCATAGTATGATTCACACTCAACCATACTATGATCTTCACAACCATACAATGATCAGCACAATAATAGTATGATTCACACTCAACCATACTATTATCTTTACAACCATATTATGATCCTCACAACCATAGTATGTTTCTCATACAACCATAGTATGATCCTTGCAACTATAGTATGATTCAAACTCAACCATACCAACCATATGATTCACACGCAACCATGCTTTTATCCCTACAACCATAGTATGATTCACTCAACCATACTATGATCCCCAAAATTATTTATTAGGATTGGGTACTGTTGTTATTCAAAAATAGAGGGAACCATTCGGTATTAGAACATTTCACCAAACAAAATAAACACAATAAAAATCCCTCGAACGACTTTCCGATTGTTGTTTTTTAAAATGGACAACAACCATGCACTGTATCATGTGCAATGCACATACATATATGTGTGTTCTATAAAACCTGTTTTGTTACGTTCATAGTCGCAACCATACTGTATGATTGCCGTAATCATATTATTGTTAACGTAAATTTTAAACAACAATACTTTTGTTGCACCAACCATGTTTATATGGTTGCTACAACCTTATTTTCATTTCTAAATTTGGCAATTTGGTCGAAATCATACTGTTGTCAAAATGGAATTCAAAAAACAATACTATGGTTGCGACGAACAATCTTTTTTTTTTGGAGAGAACATATTATTGTTGCGGTGACCATAGTGTAACTATATCTTTTATCTGCATGCATCGAAGAGTGGATGGTATACTTAAGTTGTCATTCCAAGATATTTTGATCGGAGACCCTTTAAAGTATATACGAGGGTTTATCAATAAATCCGTGACCTTTTGAATAAAACACGGTTTCTTGCAACATAATCTCCTTTAAGCACAACACACTTAGTGCAACGTTTCTTCAATTTTTATATCCCTTCCGAAAAATAGTATTTTTCGAAGTCCATAAAATAGGCATTTGTTTGATCAATAATTTCATCGTTGAAGCTGAATCTCTTTTAACCGAACCATTTCTTTAGGTTTAAAAATAGGAAATAGTCACTGGGGGCTAAATTCGGAAAATATGGAGGATGGGGTACCAATTCTTAACCCAATGCATGCAATTTTGCCACTGCTTACGTGTGCACCTGTGCATTATCTTGATGAAAAAGTACTTCTTTCCAGGCCATATGGGGTCGATTGTTTTTAAATCCTCCTTAAATCAGTCCAATAAGTTGACATAATTTTCGCAGTTAAATACTTTTCCCAATTGAAGGTAATCGAAGTGGACTATCCCGCGTGCATTCCAAAAAAAACTGTTGCCATCACATTATTGGCCGACAAAGTCACCTTGGCCTTCTTCGGAGCTGGTTCAGCCGAAGAAACCCATTGTTTGGGCCGCTGCTTGGTCACCGGAGTGTTTCAATGGATCCAGATTCGTCCGCAGGTACAAAACTCCGCAAAAATAGCGGACAAACAACTCGAAACAATCCTTTGAAGTTGTCACAGGAATGCGTTTATAGTCAATTGAGAGCAAACGCGGCAGACATCTTGATATCGATGTTGCAGAGTTCCCATAGTATTTATCAAGCTTTTCCTTGGTTTGATTGCCGGTTCTTTCCGCAAAGAATAATGTCAAATGAACACTAGAAATTCATTTTTTTGCATTTTTAACAAAATCTACGAAGTAGCATATTCTGAACAGCTGTTTAACACAAACTAAATGACGAAACTCTCTCAAAATTTGACAGTAGTCTATTAACAGATGGTTCTGATAGGAGTAGTGTTGCATTTCATATAATTACGAGGAAAGTTGGTAAAGTCACGGAATTATAAATATGGCTGTAGTTGTTACTTTGTACTTTTCATTAGTTGTAGATACACATGGAGTTTTCAACCATAACAAGGGACAAATAACGTCATCTAACGGGAAATCAAGAGTATTTCGTAATCGTTGTTTCTATCATTATTGGTCTATAGTATAGACTCTATACATACACGTACTGTACTAATTTTGATCGAAATCGGAGCTAAAATGGGTGCTAAAATGGGCGCTTGTTTGTAACCAAATTTCATAAAGATTGGATGTTTTACGAGGCTTTTAGAGCTAACGACATAAATCGGATGAACATATTTTTTTTTGGGAGCTATATACTTATATAATTCTAAACTGACTTTCTTAAATATTTTTAGCTTCTGTTCTAGTGAAACAATATCGATAGTATTTATTATATATGATTTTGGTAAGGAAAGATGCACATCCAGATGGAAAAGAGGCCGGCGTCACAATCCGTGATAAAAGGTATAAGTACATAAGCTCCGGCCCGGTCGAACTTAATATGTCAATTTGTGTGGTTTCATTTGAAATTTAAAAAAAAAATATGTCAAGATCAAATTCAGAAATGGTCCGAATATGCCTTCTGCATTGTTTAAGTGGTTTGAAGCATTCATCACAATACGAGGGTTGCTCTTTATATTTCGGGTCCTGACAATACTAGTGTTCCCAGATGCAAAGTGGAACTTTCATTGGAAACTTTGATATTTTTTAGCCTAACTTCACTCAGAACGTTTTGTCCTTTAAGGGTGATTTATTTTGTGTACTCGTACAGTGTGTTGAAAAATGTATCTTGGTCAAAAAATGGAATAATCCCATGAACATTTTCGTGCGAAGATTTCTTACGATTTTCGGCGTGGGTTATCGAGACAAGAGTGTTTAAATCAACTTATTTTGACTCTTGGCGTGAAGCATCGTCAAAAACCATTGTTAATCGCTGGTACCAAGAGCTCAGTCTCGGACACCGTTCGCTCCAGGATAAATTTCGTGAAGGACGTCTAACTTCGGTGACTTGGCCAGAAACCATCGATGCTGTTCGTGCACTGATTAAGCACCGTGAGATTGAGGCATCCTTGGGCATTAGCATGACAAGCATTAATAAGATATTGCATGTTCATTTGGCCGTGAACAAAAAAAATTCAATCTCGTTGGATCCCGCATAATTTGACGAAGACTCAAAAAAAAGCTCGTATGGATTGGTTTAAAGAGATGTTGAAAAAGTATAACTGCGGTAGCTCAAAGGCAGTGTATAACATTGTCACAGGCGACGAATCATGGATCTATGCGTATGAACCCGAAACAAAACAGCAATAGACCGTATGGGTCTTTCAAGACGAGCCAAATCCCACAAAAGTTTTTCGTGGAAGAAGTACATCCAAGCAAATGATAGCGTTTTTTTCGGTATAACCGCTCATGTTGCCACAGTGCCTTTAGTGGAACGTAGAACGGTCAATTCTGAGTGGTATACAACCATCTGTTTGCCTACAGTGTTCGAAGAAATGAGGAAAGATAATATTGAAGTCGGATCATTTTGCATCACTACAATGCGAGCTCTCACACATCAGCTGCAACGATGAGCTATTTGACCACTTAAGAAGTCAAATAATGGGCCTTCCACCGTACAACCCTGATTTGGCACCCAAAGACCTTTTCTTATTCGCTAGCATCAAGAAAAGTATGCGTGGTCAACGTTTTTCATCGCCCGTAGCAGCTGTTGAAGCGTTCAAAAATCATGTTTTGGAGGTGTCTCAATCGGAGTGAAAAAAGTGCTTTCAAAATTGGTTTGTGCGCATGCAAAAGTGTATTGACCTTAAAGGCGAATATTTTGAAAACAATAAAACCATTTCCAACGACAAATTATTCTGATTTTATTGTCGGACCTGAAAAATAAATAGCAACCCTCGTACTATACATTTCCTATATTTATAATTCAAATTGGGAATGATTCTAAAGGTAAGAAGCCATTTACGTTTTTGCTACCGCTCGTAACCATCGACGCTTAACAATCGACCAAATTATAACAATCTCTTTTTTTAAGCCTCTGTATTTGGACCATCCAATGATCTCATTAATTGATTTAGTCATTAGTACCAGTATAAGCGTTCTGTTTTATTTTTTTGAACCTGAGTTATATTTAATGTTGACTTCTAAAACAACTTTATTGACTGTTTTTCTTTCAAAAGTAGGGTTTTGGAGAATAACACAGTGGAACATTTTTGGGGTTATTGTCTGGGGGGGGAGAAATTCCAAGTCAGGGTGATACTAGGTCAGTATATTAAAACCCTCAAAGGGTTTTGCGTTCGTATGTGCCAGTTTTTTTATGACCTTTTACATTTATTCCTTATCTTGATGTTTTTTCGCTTAGTTGTAAAATGTTGGCAAAAACGTAGTTTGACATAACTCGAGAACGACTAGTTCGATTTTGCTGAAATAAATTGAGAAAAATTAATAATTACATTTTATTTAATCCATTAGAAATAAATTTATGAAGAAAATTTTTCCAATTTTTTTTTTTTTTAAAACATATAAATCCCAAACGGAAAAACGTGTATATAACTTTACGTAACTTTATAACTTTCACGTAAAGTCACATAACCTATAAACAAAATGCGACATAGATCATAGAAATCGATTAACGCGTTCTGCTTTTATTCAAAATTAAGTAAAAGTATGAATTTCAAAAATTTGCTCGAGATATGCTCAAAATTCCTTGGAAAAAAGGTTGATGACTTTTTTTATGATTCTCAGAATTAAAAAAAAGAGTAATAAACAAAAGTTTATTACATTTTTATGGTTGCTGTAACAAACTAAAAAACGGTCATAAATGTGCGTGAACAATTAAAAGGAAAAAAGCAAGGGCACTTTTGTAATTATTTGGGTTTTTCTGTTGGTTTTTTTTTTGGGTTTTTTCTGCATGATTTTTTTTACACGAATTCCACCCACATTCATGAGTGGTCATGTTTTAGAACGTTGCAAGATGCGCCAATTCATAAGTACCTGTCGGTAAAATATTGAAAAATATGAATGGCACATACGAACGCAAAACCCTTTGAGGGTTTTAATATACTGACCTAGTACCATCACTCTGACTTGTAATTTCTCACCCCCCAGATTGGCTGTTGTACTGTGTAATAGAACCATACGCAAATTATTCGATAGTGTTTACACAAAATATCGAATGGTCGACTATCGAAAGTTTTGCAGCTTTATTACTGCCCTTGTCCGTATTAAGACTGATCTCATATATCCACAGATGAAGTACCGGGTGTTCTCCGGGAAGGTATACTACTTTGTTTTGCCGCTATTTTAATTAACATTAGTCTTGACAGTTCATATTTGGCAGTCGTGAAGTAGAGACGTGGCAAATTTATCATAGAAAAATATTCGATAAACCAACGTGTTTTAATCGTTAAAACATTTAACAAAATCAATCATCGATTACAGTGACGATGAGAAAGTTACGTGGAATTTTTGGGAGAAACAACGTGCCAACAACACGCACTATTTATGGTGTAGTGAATGGTTTCGAAGAAAGAGGGTCTGTAGCTGATAGGCTCAAGCTAGACCGCAACGTACTGCAAGTTCGGCTGAAAACATTACTGCTCCTCAATAAAGTGTTCAAAACAATCCATCAACTTTAATTCGACGCCGTGCTCAGGAGCTTAGTCTTCAAACAACAACTTTGGCCACAATTTTGCACAAATATTAGCATTTGTTTCCATTTAAGATTCAGTTGACACAAGAGCTTCTGCCACAAGACCATTTACTCGTACGCCGTACATATGCCAATAGGATGTTACAGCTCGCCCATGACAACCCCGATTTTTATGAAAAAATCATAAGGAGTGACGAGGCACATTTTTTTTTTTTGAATGGATATGTAAATAAACAGAATAGTCAGTTCTGGGCAATGGAAAACCCTCAAATAATTCATCAGTCATCTTTGCTCCATGAAAATGCAAACGGCATAACGGTAACTGTCAATGGGGAGCGATATCGTGATATGATTGAAAACTTTTTACCGCCATAACTACATGATTTGAGCTTGATTAACATGTGGTATCAACAAGACGGTGCCACATCGCATACAGCCAGGATAACAATGGAATTACTGCGAGACCTCTTTCCACAACAAGTTATTTTAAGAATTACTGATGCTGATTGGCCTCCACGGTCGTCCGATTTGACAGCTCCGGACTTCTCTTTGTGAGGATATCTGAAAAGCAAGGCTTATGCAAACAAACCAGAAACGTTTGAGCAACTCAAACTAAATGTGTGACAATGTAATGAAAAATGTGCTCAAAAGGGCTCGCATTGGAGAGGCGGACAGTTATCTGATATTGCATTCCATACATAAAAGCCGACATTAAGTAAAACATTTATCAATATAAGATCCATTCTCTTTCATTTAATCAAAAATTATAAACAAACAATGTAGTATACTTATACCTTCCCGACGGACGCCCTGTATGTTAGCTGGGTCATTTGCATTGTACGTTCAAGCTATAATACGAGGGGTGCTATATATATTTCTGGCCTAGGCAACACTAAGTGTTGCCCGGCGCCTTCTGACATTTCCATTGGAATGTTTGACATTTTTTATCATAAACATTCTCAGAACGTTTTGACGTACGACCATCATTTGTGTTGTTTACAGTGACTTGAAAAAATCAATTTGGCAAAAAAAAGAAATTAACTCGTGAATATTTTCGTGCGATAATTTTTCACAACTTTCCACGTGAATTATAACGACAAGAGGGCATCGATGAACTTAAATCGTTGTATGGCGATGAAGCACCATCCTATAGCACTGGGAAAAACTGGTTTAATGAATTCAATAGCGACCGACGCTCTCTCAAAGACGATGGTCGTGAAGGTCGTCCAAAAACGGCCGTTGTGCCAGAGGACATATATGCCGTGCGTGAACTGATAATGCAAGATCGTCATGTGAAATACCGTGAGATAGAGACATCCTTGGCCTTTTCTTCCACCAGCATAATTCGATATTGCATGAACTACTGGCCGTTAAAGAGGTTTGTTCTCGTTGGATCCCGCACAATTTGACAATCGCTCAAAAAAGGCTCGTGTCGATTGGTGCAAAAATATTTTGAAAAGAAACGATCGCGGTACTTCAAAAGACGTTTATAAGATCGTCACAGGTGACGAATCATGGATCTATGCGTATGAGCCCGAAACAAAACAGCAATCGATCGTCGAGCCAAATCCAACGAAAGTTGTTCGTGGAAGAAGCACTTCGCAGCAAATGGTCGCCTGTTTCTTCCGCAAAACTGGTCATGTGGCGACTGTTCCGCTTGAGCAACGTAGGAAGGTAAATTCTTAGTGGTACACTACAATTTGTTTGCCCGAAGTCTTCGGAGAAATTCGAAAAACGAACAAGAGAAGGCGAATAATTGTGAACCATAAAAATGCGAGCTCTCAAACTTCGGCTCAAACCAGTGCCTTTTTGACAGGCCAGAACGTCGAATTGATGGGTCGTTCGCCGTACAGCCCTGACTTGGCACCCAATGACTTCTATTTATTTTCGCACATTAAGAAAAAAATGCGCGGTGAACGATTCTTGTCGCCAGCAGACGCTGATGAAGCGCTCAAAAACCATGTTTTGGGGGTGTCTCAATCGGAGTGGAAAAAGTGCTTCGACAATTGGTTTGAGCGCATGCAAAAGTGCTGGAAAATACTTAAAAAACAATAAAACCATTTCTGATCATAAATATTCGCACTTTAATTATTAGGCCGAAATATATACAGCAGCGCGTATGTCGACTTGTGTGGTTTCATTTGAAATTAAAAAGAAATATATTAAAATCGAATTCAAAAATACGAATGTGCCTTCTGCATTGTTTAAATAGTTTGAAGCATTCACCACAATATTTCCTTTCTAGTAAAACATCGGTGGGATGGTTTCGAGGTCTATAACGGACAATGGTAGAAACGTGTTTCTGTTTAAAATATATGTGACGCGCAAAATAGAAAGGGACCTAAGGGTAAAACAATAAATTTTCATATGTTTTCTTTTTTTGATGTGGATAACATCTGAGCATCGAATGAGACCGATCCTATGCGCCAAAAGTTTTCTTTCCCAGATATATGCGCGTTTTATGAAAGTGAAGTCGACGATTCTAAGCGCAAATAGAAAGGGACCTAATCTTTAAAATGGTTCTCCTGAACAAAACTGGTTTTTAGCCTTAGGTCCCTTTCTATTTTGCGCGTCACATATAGAGATAAGTCTATGGCCCCTTTTTTCTCTAAATCCAATCGCTCGATTCACTATTTTTTAAAAAAGCGAACCGGTCTTTCTACATTTGCCGCGCTCGTTGAAACTCTAGTACGATGATGAAAAAAATTTGCATCCCAACAATACGTATATGATTTTTTAGGTATGTTCATTTACAATGACAGAGCAGTACAAGGGTTATATAATAGGATGGGTCAAAAAACAAATTTTTTTTTATTTCGGAACGCTTTAGTGCGGAAAAGTTGCCTATTGTAAGACTTAGGAAAACGGCATAAAAAAAATTAAAATCGGTTAACATCTTCCGGTCGCGCATCGTACTTAAAGTTAATGAAAAATTGCAAAAATCACGCATTTTTTTGTAATTTTTTTAAGATAGTTAAAACTTTGAAAATAAACACGCTTTAGTTTTTTATGCTTGTTTTATGGTTTAAATAACCTAAATAAATTAAACTCTGATCAATAATCTAATTTTTTTTCGTTCGCGCAACGTCTTAGGAAAACAGAAATTTACCAATATTTTTCAATTTTCACTGTGCAACTCTCCGCTCGTTTTAGAACAAAACGACCCAGAACTCACCACGTGGAGGTGGTTGCACGTCGAGTTCCACCCACACCCTACCCAACCAACCATCCAATTGGGTGTGCTATTTACATTATATTTACATTATATTTACAACTATTTACAAAGATTTTCCATAGAGTTGGATACTTTGGCTTACTGTGTTTTTTGCTTTTTCTTTTGTATATCTACTACGCATTTAAAGTCTGATTTTTTGGAGAAATGAGGCATATCCGATCTAGACTTCAGTGTTGCTCGGATAAAGCCATCTCTAGCTTCATGTCCACATACTTTATTCGAAGCCTCCGTCACAAGTTTGACGCACCTCTCCACAGCCTGGGTATGACAGGGAAACTTTTGTATTTCTCTAATGGGCGTATTGTCAGAATTCATGAGTGATTTAATATCATATTCGCTTAAGTTTCTCAGTATTGGGGGAGGATATACCACACAAGAATTCCAATTAATAATTTCAGTGTAATCGGAAGCTTCAAAGTTTATCATTGGTGGTACAAAACTTCTAACAGTCTTGTTCTTTGGGACGGTTTGTCTTGCCTTCAAGATCCTTCTGTAACCGAGCTCCCGAATATGTCCTCTTTCATCGACCAGCATTGCCAACAGAACATTCTCTGGGTGCGCAAAGAACGCATTACGCTGTATTACTGGATCGATGACTTGAAGTAAATCGGCGGATAAATACCGTGATGTTTGGATTGCTTGAAAGACATGTTTTGGTCCGTCAGTAAGATACATTCTCTTTTTTATGGCAAACCACACAGACATGTATGATTTTAAGATGAAGCTAACTATTTCTTTTCAGTTTTCGGATGGATTCTCGTTTGTCTGAACTATCAATATCACTCGAAAAACTAGAAGTAGTAGGGTGTGATGGAACTATAACCAACGCTGGATGGAAGAACGGTTTCTGTTTTTCTAAGACGTTGCGCGAACGAAAAAAAATTAGATTATTGATCAGAGTTTAATTTATTTAGGTCATTTAAACCAAAAAACTAAAGCGTGTTTATTTTCAAAGTTTTAACTATCTTAAAAAAATTACAAAAAATGCGTGATTTTTGCAATTTTTCATTAACTTTAAGTACGATGCGCGACCGGAAGATGTTAACCGATTTTAATTTTTTTTTATGCCGTTTTCCTAAGTCTTACAATAGGCAACTTTTCCGCACTAAAGCGTTCCGAAATAAAAAAATTTTGTTTTTCGACCCATCCTATTATATAAGTCGATTTTCGACTAATCGACTTTTGGGTATTAAAAACAGAAAGTCGGTAAGTCGACTTTGTTTTACAAAGCTAAAATTTTTTGGAACAAAGTTACTCAAGAGTAACCTTAAGTGAGCTCGGTTATTACTCAAAATAATTCGTGAATTCTTCTTTTTCTACAAATTACATATTTTTAAATTACTATTTAAGATTGCATGAAGCCAATCAGTTCTTGATACAAAGAAATGTCAACAATTTCTCAAACGTTTTCGAAGTGGTCGCCTTAGCGACCACTTATTCATTTAATAAGCGAGTTTAAAAACGAGTTTAGCTAAAAGCTAGGCTATTGTTGTAGTGACAAAGTATGGCGAGGTTTAAAACGTATGCCTTAAAAGTGTTAAAGACTCATCCAGAACCATTAATCTGGTCGGTAAATATACTAAAACTGAAATTTTATTCAGCTGTATAACCAGTTAATTTTTTTTATAAAGAACTGAGAAACTCCGAAATCTGAAATTCTAGAATAGCTATTGATACCTGTTTACCCGATGTTAAAGTGGCTGAGGAGATTATGGGTTCTAAGTCAAACAAAGAGAATTGAATATGTGGGTGCTTTGACAGGATTGTACGCACTAGCCGCGAAATAAGACATAATCATACAACGGTGTTCCAATACACTATGAAGCTCCTGCTTGTAGTTAAAAAAAAACTCTAATCCTATATAGAAAGGGACTTAAGGATAAAAAATCAATTTTCATTTTTTTCTTTTTTTGATGTGGACAACATCTGAGCATCTAATGAGACCGATCCCCTGCCCCTAAAGTGTTCCCTCCCAGAGATATGCGCGTTTTATGAAAGTGCAGTCGATGATTCTAAGCGCAAATAGAAAGGGACCTTATTTTTAAAATGACACTCCTGAACAAAACTTTTCATCAATTTTTCACTTTTTTTTGATGTGGACAACATCTGAGCATCGAATGAGACGCCCCGAAAGTGTTCCCTCCCAGAGATATGCGCGTTTTATGAAAGTGAAGTCGACGATTCTAAGCGCAAACAGAAAGGGACCTAATCTTTAAAATGGCTCTCCTGAACAAAACTGGTTTTTAACCTTAGGTCCCTTTCTATTTTGCGTGTCACATATAGAGATCAACGGAAAGCGAGTACCCAGTACCATTGAAAGAGTAGCGAAAATGTCTATGTCAATCATTGCCACTTCTACCCCTTGCAAGAGACTTTTTTTTCGCAAACAGCACTTATTGCTTCTTAAATTTAAAGCAAACTTTATCCCAAAAACTTAAAAATTATTATCTTTTTGAGGTCAATTGATGCGGAGTGTGGCGCCATAAATATAAATCGGCTGCTTTAAAAAAAAAACTTTTTTATAAAAGATTTTAAAAACTTGAATTGGAATAAGTTCCAAAGTACTTGAAAAACCTGATGTTTATTGGTTTTCTAGACACTCTAATTTGTTTTTTATAAAAGTTTTTTATACAGGGTGAAGCGCGGTAATTTGCTTAATTGGGAATGAAATAAAAAAATTAACCCTTAGAAAAATTTATTATATATTTTAATTATATTGAATTGTAAGGGAATTTTGAAATACATGGTTTTATATAATGTCTCTGGCAATTGTCGACCATCGCTTTCTACACACTGCTGCAAACGTTTTCAGAAGTCATGTCGACTGGTATTTTGCCAATTTTAGCCTGAATATTGTTAATTAGTCCTTTTAAGGTGTTGGGATGGTTGATATACACCTTCAACTTCAGGTAACCACAAAGGAAAAAATCGCATGGGGCTAGGTCTGGTGAGCGTGCCGTCCAGTTCACATCACCCCTCAAAGGGATAAGCCGCCCAAGAAACATTTGCCTCAAACAATTAAGGGTAACCCTAGCTGTGTGTGCAGTGGAACCATCCTATTGGAACCATGTAATAGTAAGGGCGGTTCGGAAACAGAAAAAAGTTAAGTGTTTTTGAAACTTCCATCTCTGCTATGAACACATGTTAAATTTTGTTTCGATCTGAAAACTCCTTCATAAAGAAACAGGCGTTCACAAAAGACGCATCCGCGATTTTTTTACAATGAAAAATTAGAAATGCGTGGTGTCATTAAATATTTACATAAAAAAGGTTTATCGGGACAAGAAATTCATAATGATATGGTGAATGTGTTAGGTGAAAGTGCTCCTTCATATGCAACAGTAAAAAATTGAAATTAAACGTGGTCGTACAAGCATTGAAGATGAACCACGTAGTGGACGTCCAAAACCAGCAACAACAACAGAAATTGTAGCCAAAGTGCATGATATGGTATTAAATGATCGACGAATAAAAGTGCGTGAAATAGCTAATATCATGGGCATCTCAAATGATCGAGTCCATTTAATTTTGCATGAAGAACTACATTTGAAAAAGCTTTCTGCAAGATGGGTGCCGGACTTGGTAACAGTCGACCAAAAACGCATAAGACTGAACATTTCTCAAGCTTGTTTGGATCGTTTTCAGCGAAATAAAATGGATTTTAAGCGTCGTTTCATAACTGTTGATGAGACATGGATCCACCACTATACTCCAGAGACAAAAGAACAATCCAAACAATGGACTGAGGCTGGAGGAAGTGCCCCAAAGAAGGCAGAAACAATTCAATCGGCTGGTAAGGTTATGGCAACGGTTTTTTGGGACTTCAAAGGTATTTGATTGATTGACTATCTGCAAAAGGGTAAAACAATAGATTCAGAGTACTATTGCAACCTTTTAGATCAATTAAATGCACAAATTCGAGAAAAACGTCCTGGCTTACAACACAAAAAACTAATTTTTCATCAAGACAACGCACCAGCACACAAGAGTGCTTTAACAATGGCTAAAATCAACGAATTAAAGTACGAGTTGCTTGACCACCCATCTTATTCTCCTGATTTAGCTCCCAGTGACTTTTACCTGTTCCCAAATCTAAAAAAATTCCTTGCTGGCAAGCGTATTACCTCAAATGAAGAAGCAATTACAGTTGTAAACCACTATTTTGAAGACCTTGAGGAAAACTATTTTAATCAAGGGATAGAATTGCTAGATAAGCGCTGGACTAAGTGTATTGAAGTTTCAGGAGATTATATTAAAAAATAAAAATATTTTTGAAAAACTAACTATTATCTTTCATTGATAGGCTAAGAACTTTCCGAACCGCCCTCGTACTTATGGAAATTTAAATTTTTCAAACAAACTGCTTTGGCTTTCATTGACTGAAATATTTTTTTTAAAAAATAATAATTGTATTTTTTCAAAAAATGTTGTTTTAATAAAAGAATAAAATATGTTGTTTAAATTAAATAACTCGATTAGTTTCTAAGGGATTTTTAAAAATGATACCGAATTGTATTTTTAAGAACATTTTCTTTATTAATCAGTTAAAACATTGTTTGGTTCCTTTAAAAAAATTCTGCGTAAAAACGCATCCAAAGTTAAAAATATACAACAAATTTTAAAAAATGATGATGAATGTAATTTTAAAAGTGTATAAACTATTTGAAAGGCCTCAGTTTCTGCTTTCCAAATCGGTTACTGGCATATAAGTGTGTATGATCCGAAAAACCGATTTTTTATCCGTAACTCCAGATTTTGGAGGTGTTTGGGAAATTTGTAACCCGGTTTCTTGTTGTACTCAGCAAGATCTACAAGAAAAATAATATCATTCCCCAAGGATTTGTTTCTGTCACACTGTGTGATGTATGAATCTCTTATCCACTAGCGTTGTTGTTCAATTTAAATTTTATTTATCATATGTTTTTATCTGGCTTGCTTTTAGGGTAGTGGTAAAAAAATAATCCTCAGGGGCTTCTCCATACCTATACAATCTTCGAAATATATAAAGGCTTTTGCTTTACACTAACCTCAGTTACTTTGAAAATGTTTTAAACCAGTTTTCCTAATTTGTCAATATTATTTGGTTCCACATTTTCTTTCACCGAACTATTGCTTTTATAATTATAGCCTTCTCTTTTTTCAGAACACCAATTCGGCTTGGTTAAACTTTCCTCCCACAAGGTAGACGTTATTCGAAGTCCTGAAAGCGCAGCAGTTTAAGGTTCACTTTCGCCTGAATTTCTTACTCAAAGTATTTTTTTCCAAATTGCCATTTAATTGTTATTGAATAGATTTTGTTATATTTGTTTAATTAAATAAATGTATATAGAATATATATAAATTTGTGATTTTTCATTTATTTAAACTAGTATACCATTATTTGATTACGATCTAAGAAATGTTCACTATAATACTCGGGGGAAGCGGGAAAGCAGTTGTAACATTCTAAATATAGAAATATAGCAAGAAATTATTTAAAGTTAAAACACTATCGCTTTAAAGCGATTATAAACTGCTTACCTGATCTCACTTGGCGAGGCCTTTGCGTCTGGACATAGCGCACGAGCACGCTTAAGATAACGATTACGGCCACTATGCAGACGGTTATGAGGACACACCATATATTCAACCAGGAGGGCACATAGAGCTGACACACCCCAGGACTATCGGTGGCTTCGTCACGTTCGAAACTTTCCATTAAATTGAAAAGCGATGATTCCAAGGTTGTACTCGTAGCGGAGGTATCATTTTCAAGTACTTGCTCCTCGAGCGAGTGTGTGTGTTGTTTGTAGAGGAATTCAGCCAAGCGTCCCATATCAGAATTCAATAAAGTTTTGTAAGCTGTTTTTTTCAGAAAACTCGAGAAATCAGTTCAGCTGCTTCAGCTTTTAATAGACGTTTAATATCTTCCACTTGCTGTCTCCGAATGATAGTTGCCTTATGTAGCTGTATAGTCAGTCGGTGGTTCAGTATGCAACAGCAGCAACATCGGTGGCAGCAACAGCAGCAACGACAACGACAACAGCATCAGTGTCAGTCGTAGCGGTAGCAGCAGCATGTGACTTCAAGTACGAGCGGGTGTGTGAAATTATCTTGTGCGTACTAAAGAAAAACAACTGCCATCGCTCGCCGTATGAAATAATTATTTTTGTATAAAAATATCTTTTAGTAGTTCTTTTAATTGTTTTTAAAAATATCAATGTTTGCTCGTTCGGTTTTGTCCGTTTTGTTCTGGAAACAAAGAGTTGTGCAGGGACTTGAGCTGCGATATTGTTGTAGCTCTTCTGTTTCACTGCTGCGCTTTTTTCCATCGGTTGTTGTTGTTTTATTTTGTATTCTTTCTTTTTTACTTTCAGCCTGCCACCATGAAAATTTTCCAAGCTAAAAAATAATAATAATAAAAAAAAAGAAAATACAGACGAAGAAGCTTATGAATAACTAAAGAGCACTCAAACGAGACCGAATGTAGTTCAGAAGCAACAACACAGCACAGCACAGTGTCCGAGTTGATACAAAATTGAATAGAAATACTATTTTAGATGATAACTGCTGTGAGAGAAAAAGACCATTAATTGTAGGGTCATACTAAAATCGTCGCCACCAAACGAAAAAGTTGCCTCTGTTTTCTATGCCCCTTGCCCAGTGGTGGTCTGTTAATGATAAGAATGCAAAAACCATTGTGGTCTTTGCCAGAAAGTGAAGGAAATGCAGCAAAGGCAAGAAATGCTGATAGTTTTTCAATGAAATGTAAAGGTGATTAGATTTTAAACGGGTTACTTTTATAAGCTTCTTATCTTCTACTAAAGGATGAATTATACTCATTCCTATAGGGTGCATTATTAGTAAAGGTCGGCCCCTATACAAAAAACAGTTGCACCACTTACCCCCTCGATATAAAGATTATCAAGAGACGATCTACATACCGCCCTTTTAGTTTCTATTTTATGATTTGTTGTCATTTGAAGTCCGATCGTAGCAAGATGCATACCGTTGTTCATATTTTGGCAAGGGCTATATTTCGTCCCTCCTCGTAGTCAAATAGTATGGTTGGGATAACAATATTCGAAGAGGATCATACTATTGTTGGGTATATCGATGTGATACAACTATATAATGATCCTCACAACAGTAGTATGATTCAAATACAACTTTAATATAAGCCTCACAATCATATTATGATCCTCACAACAATGTTATGATTCATACATAATCATACTATGGTATGATTAACACATAACTATACTATGGTGTGATTCACACACAACCATACTATGGTATGATTTACACTCAACCATACTATGATCTCCACAACCATTGTATGTTTCACAAACAACCATAGCATGATCCTCACAACCATAGTATGATTCACATGCTACCATTTTATGATCCCTACAACCATAGTATGATCACACACATTTATACTATGATTCCCAAAATTATTTATTAGAATTGGGTTAAGTTGCCAATAATAGATTTGAATTATGAAAGTTTATTATTTATTTTATTATTTTATTAAAAATATTTCAGTTGAACGAAGCCAAAACAGTTTGAAGATTTTAATTTCCATATTAAAAGTACTATTATTGCATTAGATACGTAACAAAAACATTATTCTGAAAATCATATTTAAATGAAGAACAATTACAAACATACTTAGGGACATAAATGCTGTTACACACGATTTATGCTGTAATATAAAAAGTACTGAATGTTTTGGACCAAATATTTTTTAATATATATTTATTGATGAATATTGTATCCAAAAGGTATCTAATTATTCGAAATGTCCGCATTTTGCCTTTACACACGCTTTAAGTCGCACTGGCCAATCGTCAATAGCTGCACGAACCTCGTCCATTGGAAAATTGGCCACAGCACGAACCAAAGCAGTCTTAAAAGATCCAATGATGGGGTATCTTTTGTGACAAACCTTGTTCTCTAAAACCGTCCACAATTTATTATCCAATGGGTTCAAATCTGGACTGCCTGAGGGCCATTCTTCAGAGGAAATGAACGCTGGCAAATTGTTTCGAAGCCAGGTCTGGATAGTTTTAGCATTATGGGCCGGCGCAGAATCCTGCTGGAAAGTCCATGGCTTGTTTTGGAGCAGGGAATTGTTAAGAGGCTTCACAACAGTTTCTAAAAAGGTTTCTTGGTAAACTTTGGCCGATCTTTTGACTTCTTGTTCGCAGAAATGCAGGTCAGTGACCCCATCGTAAGAGACACCCCACCAAACCATGACTGAAGCTGGATGATGACTCTTTTCCACCCTTGGGATCAGTTCAGATGCTTCCTTAGACGACCGCGCATACTCTCTATCATTTAGCTTGTTAAATTTTCCCTGAACGGTAAAAAGTGTGATCGACGTAATCATATTATTGTTAACATAAAACCCAAAACAATACTTTTTTCGCACCAACTATATTTATATTGTTGCTGCAACCATATTATCATTTTTAAACTTGGCAATAATACTATTGCGGCATTTCAACAATAATAATATTGCGACAATCATACTATTGCAAAATTAAATACATTAAACAATAATATGGTTGCGACTAACGTACTTTTACTGCGGAGAATATATTATTATTGCTGTGACCAATCTCTGCGTGTAGGCCAATTTCGAATCTGGGGTCAAATTCGATTAGTTACCTCTATTATCACGTCTGCTACACCCCTGATTGGAACTTTTTTTGAAACGTTAGGAAAGGGCTTTAAAATTGATTAACCTTTTTCCTTTAAAGTACTCATTTTTATTCATAAACAAAGAAGTTACATTGGGTTTAACATTTTCAAATATACACTTAGGTCAAATTCGACTAGTTTCTTTTGATGTCGTTTTCTGTCTAACTCTCAACCACATATACGAAAAAAAACTCTTCTAGAAACGCACACCCACTAAGGCGGTTCGGCCCAGTAATATGAAATCAAATTAGTGGGATCTACCACCTAATTTTGTAGCTTTCTAAGGTAGAATTTCAAAATAAAATCACAATATTTTCCCCATGCACCCTACTTTTGAGCAAAATAGTATTTTTGCCACATCTTCCTTATTTATTATTCAAGCTCAAAGTATGATATGCTGTTGAGCATTAACTAACAAGAGCTATTATACATCTTCCCTACCTCAGTCGAGTTTAATTTTTACTAGTAACATCAGTTACCCGATTTTCTACCCTCTTAAATGGTACTTATTTTGCAACACAAGCTGAGCATGGCGCGGTAACGCTCACCATTGACCTTAATTGCTTACTTACTAAAAACAAATGGCCCATTGTTTCCACCAGCCCAAAATCCAAAACAAACAGTGACTCCGTGAGGATGCATTGGCTTCTCAATAGTCACGTGTCAGTTATGAGGCAATTTTGCTTATTGACATAGCCACCGAGATGAAAATGAGCTTCATCTGAAAACACTTTGTTTCGGAAAAATTCTTTATCTACTGCCAAATAATCTTCAGCAAATTGGGCGATGCGTTTTCGCTTCAAATAAATCCAAAAGTTTAAAAAAATTATCAGCATTTTTTTTAAGTCGATTCAAACATATAATTTTAAATGGCCCACCCTATATAAGCCACATATTGCTTCTGATTCAGAGAAAGTTTCGCAGAAAGCGTAGCGAGCAACAAATATCAAACACTGGTAAAATTGGAATGTTTTCGAAAATCCTTCTCACTAAGGTCCCTTCCTATTTGAGGTCCAGCCGCATTAAGAGCCCAAATAAAATCGCATTTGAGGAAGTGCTGCTATAGAAGTCACATATTAACTCCGATCTTGCTTAAATTTAGTGCGTTAAACGAGACCTGTAAGTATAACTGGTAAAAAGCCTGTCCAAATTCAAACCTAGTTGTTGTTTTGTCACCCTAGAATTCACAGTTTAGATCCGATTGTGCTTGAATTTAGAATGCTGGCTTTCGAAAGACTTGTAAGTATTCCTACTGAAGTACAACCATATTGGATCATCTTGTGATATACATAGGTCCCATACAAATGACGTTTCCGATTTAAAGTCCTAACCTTGTTTTTAATCCATGCATACATGTATACCACAAAGTCGGCCATTCCGATGGCAACACCCTGAAATTTTGATCGGAGACCCAAAAATGAATATATACTTTTTAATGGTCGTTAAAAGGATCTAGGCATAAATAGCGTTCAACCTAATGAAATTCGGACTCCAAAGTTTACAGAATGATAGCTTATATTAATACGCCGTTTGGAGTTGAAAAATGGTGCATGTTCGCCTTTAAGGGACTAAACGTACCTCGAAAAATATTACTCTTTTTGTAGTCTTTTAGTAGTGCTCATCAATTTATAATTTTTGCATAGGAACATTAGCTTAAAAGGCGACCGATATTTGAGACGCTCTTAATACCTCAAAAAGACGTATACGAGTTATTTCGACGATAGTGGACCAAAACTCGTACCGCCACATCGTGGCCACAACGGGCGATTTATAGTCAACAGTGACATATGGGTGCTCAAATTCAAGCAAATTTCTGACCATATTTGGAACTGACCGAAGACCCACAAAACAGGCCCTTATTGCCAAGAAAAGAGATCACCGGTAAATATGGTAGTATCGGTGCTCAAATTAAAGCCGGCCTCACTACGACTACAATTGTGGATTTAATATAAAGATTTCGCTTAGCCTCATGGCCAAACAAAAAATCTTCCAATTCAATAGCGAATTGACGGCGAAGGGTATATATCATTTGGCCTGGCCGAGCTTAACAAAGTATTTTTTTGTGAAAGATTGTCAATGTAGAAAAACCAGTAAAGGCTATTAATTTTTTTCTTGAACCGTTGGACAACCGTACAAATTCAGAGCATTTTTTATGCATTTTATCATTGTACCACCTTAACCAGTGCTGTTGAATGTCTGCGAGATATGGAACGCATCACAAATGCGGAACTACAGCAAAGTCCATGTAAAAAGAAAAAGTCGTCGTTCGGTAAGGCCGCATAAATATGATTAAAAATCGAACTTTTCGGCTAAAATTGCAAAACTACTATATATAGGGAGATCCATCTAGAGGTAATTTTTTCAATATAAAAAAAAACTAAAATTCAAATCAAGTATGGGATCTTTTTTATTTCGAAGGAAATTCGAAGGAAATTTTATGCCATTTATTTTTTGAATATAATTTCCTTCAAATGTTGGCCGCAACTACGCCTCAGGGTGTCCAATGTGAGGGTGCAACTTTGGATGACTCATTCGAGCATTTCGACCGGAATGGCGTGAATGACACGCGCAATGTTGGCTTCCAAGACCTGAATCATAGCTGGTTTGTCAGCATAGACTTTGGAGTTTCCGTAGCTTCAAAGAAAAGTCTATAGGTGTGATATCGCACGATCTATGCGGCCAATTCACCGGTTCAAAATGTGAAATTAGCTGCTCTTCGAAATTTCCTCTCACTAGATAAATTGTTTGACCAAATGCTTGGCAAGTCCAGTTGAAACAAAATGTCGTCAAGAATACAGGCTTCAATTTTAGGTAGTAAAAAGACCGATATGATAGAGCCATAGCGAGCACCATTGAAAGTTACGTTTCGGCCATCATCATTTTTGAAAAAATATGTACCGATAATTCCACCAGCCCATAAACCGCACCAAACCGTAGTTTTCTCTGGATATAATGGCACCTCTTAAACCTCTTCTGGTTCCTCTTCCGCCCAAATGCGGCAATATTGTTTGTTGACGTTGCCGTTGCGCCAGAAATGGGCCTCATCACTAAACAAAATTTTGGTCGAAAACTGCGGATCTTCTCGTTTCTCACCGAACGCTAATTTCCAAATTACAGTTGCCAACATTTGAAGCAAATTATATTAAAAAAAAAATGGCATAAAATGTCCTTTCGTATAAACAATAAAGATTCCACTCTTGATTTGAGGTTTTTTTATTTTGAAAAAATACCTCTAGATGGATCACTCTATATTTGGAATTGTAGCAAAATTTGCTTTGATTTGAGTATTCATATGCTCATATATACTATAAACCGCCTGTTTTAACCATGCGCGGGGTGACCATAAAGATTTCTCTGAAAGGAGGACATTTGGGCCCAAAAAGTTACATTTACAAAGAGCATTAGAACCTTCGGAGGACACATTTAAAAAAAAAATGTGGCAGTAATGACAAAGAAAATACAAATTTTAATATGATTGCCAATTCAATAAAATTTTAATAAAAAATGGATCAAGTCCTGTGTATAGTGCATATGGATAAAAGCAAAGCAGAACAAAATTAGACGATTTTTTTTATAAATGAAATTCGGTGGCGATGAGCGTAATAGTGTTTTTTTAGGTTAGGCGTCGATAACTTAGACTGGGTAGGAAAACTGCAATAGCAAAAAAGTAAATTTTATGCATGTCAGTAGAAAAAGTTTGACTGTACTTAAAATACTTTTTTTGAAGTTCTTATCAAACTAACGTAACCCCATTTGGGTTTGCTAGTTCAGCTGTTATTCGGATTTTATGGCCTCATGTATATTTTGGATACAAACTTATTCTTCCGAAGACCATGCATTTTTATCACTGCAATATACGAGACATAGCAGTAATTCCGTGACTTTTCGCACAAAACATAGTTTTTTTTAGCAAAAAAAAAAAAAATTTCCAACGTTTCTCCAATTTTTGTATCCCTTCGAAAAATAGGATTTTTCGAGGTTCATAAAATAGGCATTTGTTTGATCAACAATTTCATCGTTGAATCTCTTTCCATTCCTATAGGTTTGGAAATAGGAAATAGTCATTGGGGGCTAAATCCGGAGAATATGACGGATGAGGTACCAATTCGTAACCCAATTCATGCAAAAGGTGTTGCAGTCACCTTATTTACGACAAAGTCAACTTGGCCTTCTTCGTAGCCGATTTACCCGGAGAAACCCATTGTTTAGACTGCTGCTTTGTCTCCTGAGTGTTGTAATGGATTCATGTATCAATTACAGTTAAAAAACGCCGCAAAAAATCATTAGAATTGCGGTTAAAAAGCTCCAAACAATCCTTTGAAGTTGTCACATGATTATGGTCGATTAAGAGCAAACGCGGCAACCATCTTGCAGACAGCTTTCTTAAACCCAACTGTTCATGTTAAATCGAAACCACACTGACATTTGCAATGCGCATGGCATCAACAATCTTTCGCACTTTTACTCTTCGATCGGCCAACAGCATATCGTGGATTTTTTTGACGGAATTATTTATATGCCCTCTTAGCTTAAACCTATTAGAATTTTGTAGATGCCTACAAGGAGAAAATGCGCTTAAAATAAACTAACTCAAAGTATCTGCATCATTCTAAAATTTTGAATGATTTTTTTTTATTTTCTCTATCTGTTTTCACCATTTTAGGCTCATAGCATTGTTAAATTCAGTGAAATAATCAATTTTATGAATCATAATGCTTTAGAACGCTATAATTCTAGGAAATGTTTTTAAAAGCCCTAGACACCAACCCAAATCTGGATATAGATTTGGGTTGGTGTCTAGGGCTTTTATGCACTTGCAATAACGCTATTTATGAGGAAAACGTTGCTTATTGTTATAAAAATTCTGCTGAATAATGTCAAAAATGCTTTCTCTACACACAAATTAAAAATTAGTTTGAAATCGGTCCGAAATACAAATAAACGGTTGGATACTCGTAAATATACTTTCTGTTGCAAGCACCAACATTCCATGGTATTGATTGTTACTTGGTTCGGCTTACCATAAGATGCTAGCTAAAATAGTATTACGATTCTTACAGCCAAATAGTCGGTTATACCATCCAATTTCAGTAAAACTATTGGTTGGTACAACTGGTAGTTATGACGGACAATCAATTATGAGGTACATGTTACTTTGGTACCAATAATTGGTGGTGACAACAAATAAATTCTTTGTAGTAACCAATGTCCGTTTAATTCACTGTTGTAACATACTCGTATTACATTAGGCGACAAAAGTTCGCACTTTTTCAAGGGGTGCATGATTTTTTCTAGAAATGAAAAACTTATGTGATTATAGTACATTCACGAAAGGACGGTTCGCAGGTTCAAGTTACTTTTTATGGGCCAAGGAAATTTTTATTTTGCAACGCTATACCATATGAAATTAGTTAAAAAGTAATAAATATTCCTTTGTTTTACCGAAAAGTCATGGGGAGACTTCTTAAGTGAAATCGTAAGGTGTTTATTTTCGTAGAGCATTTCAACATCCTATCTCTAGCATTGAAGTGTCCTTTTCGTCCTTTTTGTTCGAACAAGTAAAGAAAAAATGGCTAATTAATTTCAGTTGGGTCTTGACATTTTTTAATTAAATTCTATAAATGTTTTTAAAAATAATCGATTTTGGATTAAAATGTTTTACTATCATAATTTTCTTTATCTTTAAAATTGTTAACACTTTTACCAGAATAAATATATTCAAATCGTTAAATATAAAAATTATATAAATAATTATTAATTATTTCGTTCAGATAGCCGAATGCATAAAACTTAACCATCGAGTTGGTCGAGACAAATGCTCGTGGTAATGACAACCGAATTCAAAGAGCTATTGTAGGCAGTAACCTACTTTAACAATCAATACATGTACAAATTCAGTTCCAGTAATCATACTTATTAGTTAGTTTTACCGATAATTTGCCTCTTTAACCGTTACCGTTTGTTATCACTACTAAAAATTGCCGTGTACCCAATCAACATTTGGTTGTAGCTTTGGAATAGATAGATAGTATGTGCAACCAGTTACATTCGGTTGGCAAAAAATTCGGTTGTGACAACAAATCTGTTCTCTTTGTACTATATGAGTACTACAGGGAATATAAGTGACAAAAGGAGGACAAAAAATACTTTTTTGAAAAAAGAGGAAGGACGGGTGGACAATGATTAAAAAGCAGGGCATGTCTTCTTCCAAAAGGAGCATGTATGTATGGTAACCCTGACCATGCGAGACGTTTTTTGGCCCCCATGAGCCAAAACGTTCAGCTCTTTTTTAGGTAGTAAGAGCGTTCCAAACACACTCAAAAAAGTGTGCTTTTTTCCGAGGTGCCTTTAAAGGGAAACTTTTTTCCCCTTAAACCAATATAATGGGTTTTCCAATAGGGACGTAACAATTTCGTATATTTATGTCATCTTTCAGTGTGAAACGTTAGTCAGAGCCAACATTCTTATCATGGTAAAGTTCAATTACGAGCAACGTTTGAAAACGAGCAACACGAAAATCCAGAATTTCATCGAAAATTCATCTTCAGCGGTGAAACTCATTTCTGGCTGAGTGGTTTTGTGGAATAAACAAAATATTCGTTATTCGACAGCAACAAACCCACATGTGCTTCAAGAGATACAACTGCATCCGCAAAAAATTCTGTGTGGTGTGGTTTTCATGCCGGAGGTGTGATTGGGCCGTATTTTTTCGTCTATGAAAACAATCGTCATGTTACCGTCAATGGAGAGCGCTATCGTGCCATGTAAGAAAATTTTTTTCGGCCAAAATTGAATGAGCTTCACATCACCGATATGTAGTTTCAACAAGACGGTGCCACTAGCCACACAGTACGCGTTACAATCGATTTACTGAAAGGCCAATTCGGTGAACGTGTTATCTCGAGAAATCCGGTTCGGTCGAATGGCCACCTCGTTCTTTCGATTTGACGCCATTGGATTTCTTTTAATGGGGTTACATCAAAGCATTGGTCTATGTCAACAAGCCAACAACTTGAGACGAGCTCAGAGACAACATCCAACGCGAAATTGCCAATGTTCCGGTCAAAATGTGTGCAAGAGTGGGTGAAAATTGGGTCCAAAAACTGCACTAAGACAAATGACAAAAATGTGTAACATACCTTAAAAGAAGAAACGACTTATGTAGCAATAGTCTGTTCTTAAATAAATCATGTTAATCTTTGCATTCCAAATCGCATAGGAAGTCCGTATTGGCATTTTTATCATACTCGCCTGTTTCTGAATGCTTTCTGCCCTGAATTTGACAGAGTCTCTGCATGTCTGAGCATACGAAATATTTGCTATGGAGGTAAGCGTAACAAAATTTTGTTTCAGCTAAAGCATCAACGTTATCGCCCAGAAAACAACGTTTTTATTAAAAAAAAACGTAAAGGGTCGTTCAGGCCAGCTAAAATGCATTTTTTAGGAAAAATGTTTTATAAAATTTAAAATTAATTTTTATACTCGTATATAAATACCTTTGGAAAATTGTTCTATTTATGGTCTCCTGGTTTACGCTACTTTTTTCAGCAGGATATCACTTTTTATGTTTTTTTATTGAATCATGAATATACTCCGCCACACGGTGATTCCTCAACAGGCAACCTAAAGAGGATAGCGCAGATAAATGAAACTTTGTCCACAATTGATGTTAATGACTTTCTATTCTGCAATTCAGATCAAGACTGCCATAAGCTAAACGATTATAATGCTTATTGTGGGGTATTCCTCATATGAATTATCTGAACCAATCGTATGATACTGATTCAATGCAGATTCTATGAAACATTAATTGTCCCACTAATTTCAGAACAATTTATGGGCAGCAATAGCTAAGATGTTGATCGCATTCTACAAACCGACCGCGTAAAGAACATCTCTGTGTGTCGTCTTGTCATTCATTCACAATAACTTGATTTGGGTCTGTCTACTCTTGAATGAGTATCACGTGAATCTGACTTTAGATACGAGTACCATTCAGAAATGAATGATGGTCAGCTCAACCCATAAAACCTACCAACCCCACGGTTACTACGTATTTTAAGAAAGCCAATAAATCTGCAGGCCTGTTTAAACTGTCGATTATTTATATTATATAATAAAGTCATCTACTATAATTACACAGATTCGTGCAAATAATTGCCCGATAATGCCACTTAGTAGTGTTCCGGTCATGAGAGACATGACGTAGACAAACGTTCACATCGAAGGTCGGCATACATATTTACGTATGGTAATACATTTGTATATTTCGATTCCCTTTGTTTTAAATTGCGTTTTATTCTGTCGTCATCAACGTTCAAAGTCGAAGATTGCTTTTTCAATTTCTGAGCTTAAAGTTGTGGCTGAATGTTTTGTAGCCAATTGTTTAACCTGAAGTCCTTGAAAAACTTTAATGGCTGCACGCAGAAAAAAGTATGGTTGGGGTAACAATATTCGAAGAGCACCATACTATTGTTGGTTATATGATTGTGGCACAACAATATTATGATCATCACAACAATAGTATAGTTCACACACAACCATACCATGATCCCCATAACAATATTATGGTCCTTACAACAATAGAATCATTCACACACAACCATACTATGATCCCCACAACCATATTATTATTCACATTTTTTTATTTCTATTATTGCGTAAGAATCGTAAAAATAACATTGTCAAATTAAAAAAAAAATTAAGGTTTTTCCGGTATGATTGCCGTAATTATGTTAATGTTAACATAAAACCCATGAAAACAATACTTTTGTCGCACCAACCATATTTATATTGTTGCTACAACCATATTTTTATTTTTAAATTTGGCAACAATACTTTTGTTATTCGCACATATCAACAATATTAATATTGCCGCAATTATACTATTGTCAAAATGAAATTCAAAAAACAATACAAACAATACTTTTACTTCAGAGAACATACTTTTGTTGCCGTGGCCATATAGTAACCATATATTTTCTCTGCGCGTGTCAATTTGTTTACCTCGTACTCCACTCCGGTGCAGGGTATTATGATTGCTTTCAGACCATGCGTCTTACGTAAGTTTAAAATGAATCCTTATATGTGACGCGCAAAATAGAAAGGTTAAAAAACCAGTTTTGTTCAGGAGAGCCATTTTTGGGAGGGAACACTTTTGGGGCATGGGATCAGTCTCATTCGATGCTCAGATGTTGTCCTCATCAAAAAAAAAAGAAAAAAATGAAAATTGATTTTTTTTACCCTTAGGTCCCTTTCTCTATGCGCTGTCACATATGGATTCGTAGCAAAATTTACTTCATATTGACTATCGATTGCCTGTTTTGACCCACGGGCCATTTTTGGGCCACATGAACCAAAACGTTCAGTAACTATGCCTTTTTTGAAAATATTATTTGCGACCCGACAAACAGTTCCTATTTTGAACATTGTGCGTCAAACACAATTATGATTTGAAAGGTTTGCAATTTCCTAAAGTACTTTTAGTCCTCTAAAGGAAAACCACTTTTCCCCCATGCCGATTTCTTCTACATTTAACAGGTCAGATCATCCAATTGAAAATATAGGTTGACCCTTTAGGAAATATCAAAAAAGGGGCTCAAAAGTACGGTAAATTCCGTGCGGAAAACTCTCTAAAACTTTGCGATACTTTGCATTATGAAATATTTTAAAAATATTTATAAAATATCTTTCAATATTGACCTCAGTACCACAAGAAACAACTATAGATATTGTGTGCATATTTTTTATCAAATGTAAATCAATTTTGTAATTTCTGCAGTTACTTCAGCATTCCTAAATAAATGCTTTGCGGAATTACCACCCTTTGAGTTTTAAAAGGCTAGTTTTTGTTGTTCAACAATCAATCCAATTTTCTCTCTGAGTTCCCTTGCAGTGCGATTTTTTGTATCAGCTGAAATTTTTTTTTCATCATCACATCTAGTTTGCCATTTTTTAATCGAAAATTTTAATGACAAGTGAATAAGACTGTGAAAAAATTGTATCCAGCCATAGAGAATAGATAAACCAAACGCCATGGTATCTTTACGAGGGTTGCTATTTATATTTCGGGTCCTGCAATAAAAACACAATAATTTATCATTGGAAATGGTTTTATTGCTTTTCAAAATATTCTCTTTTAAGACACTTTTGCATGACCGACTGAGACAACTCTAAAACATGATTTTTGAACGCTTCAACAGCTGCTTCGGGCGATGAAAAACGTTGACCACGCATTTCTTCGTGATGCTAGGCAGTAAGAAGAAGTCATTGGGTGCCAAAGCAGGGCTGCACGGTGGATAGCCCATCAATTCGACATCTTGAGTGGTCAAATAGCTCATCCCTTCAGCTGATATATGAGAGCTCGCATTGTCGTGATGCAAAATGACGTCTTCTCTCATTTCTTCGAACATTGGCAAGCAGATGGTTGTATACTACTCAGAATTGGCCGTCCTACGTTCCACTAAAGGCACTGTGGCAACATGGCCGGTTATACCGAAAAAACGCAACCATTTGCTTCAATGTACTTCTTCCACGAATAACTTTTGTTAGATTTGGCCTTCCTTGAAAGACCCATACGGTCGATTGCTGTTTTGTTTCAGGTTCATATGCATAGATCCATGATTCATCACCTATGGCAATGTTATACACTGCCTTTGAGCTACCGCAGTTATACTTTTTCAACATCTCTTTGCACCAATCTATACGAGACTTTTTTGGAGCATTCGTCCAATTATGTGGGAACCAACGAGAACAATTTTTTTTTCACGGCCAAATAAGCATGCAATATCTTATTGATGCTTGTCATACTAATGCCCATGGATGCCTCAATCTTACGGTATGTCACATGTTGGTCTTGCTCAATCAGTTCACGCACAGCATCGATGGTTTCTGGCTAAGTGACCGAAGTTGGACGTTCTTTACGAAATTCATCCTGGAGCGAATGGCGTCCGAGACTGAACTCTTGGTACCAGCGATTAACAGCGCTTTTCGATGGTGCTTCATCACCAAAAGTCGAAACAAGTTGACTTAAACTCTCTTGTCTCGTCAACCCACGGCAAAAATCGTAAAAAATCATCGCACGAAAATGTTCACGGGATAATTCCATTTTTTGACTGAGATGAATTTTTCAACGCACTGTAAAGAAAACAGTTCACCCCCAAATGACAAAACCCTCGTATCGTATATACATACAACTTTTGTAATAATTTTATCAATATGTTTAAGCTGTTTGCTTCTGGCGCCACATATGTAGCACTTTTGTGTGGACTTTGTGTCGGTAATAGCGTTACAGACTTTAAGTCAATCATTACTAAAATTAGTTCGCGATTACCTTCAAAAAGCTCTCTCTAACTACTACTTCGGAGTCGACAAGGGCCTGTCTTCCAGTATCCACTGTTTTTTCAAGTATAATATTGTTGGCCGTTTCCTTCATAAATTAAATTTTCAAGGTTTTAAAAAACCTGGTAGAGGATTTCCCCAAATTGTTTTCTTTTTACAAACTAGTTTCCCTGTACAATCGATGTTACAAATACTGAAGAATTTGAAGAACTGGCTGAGATTTATTAACTGAAATCTCATATTTTAAAATCATATAAGCAGTTTTTCCATCTTTCACCTACAAAGTTGAAACTCAATACATATATGTGACGCGCAAAATAGAAAAGGACCTAAGGGTAAAAATCAGTTTTTTTCAGGAGAGCCATTTTAAAGATTTAAACACGTGTATCTTTGGTGTAGAATCGTCGACTTCACTTTCATAAAACGCGCATATCTCTGGAAGGAAACACTTTTGGGGCATGGGATCAGTCTCATTCGATGCTCAGATGTTGTCCACATCAAAAAAAGAAAAAAAATGAAAATTGATTTTTTTACCCTTAGGTCGCTTTCTCTATGCGCTGTCACATATCAAAAATACCCCATTTTTGAAGCAATTCGATTTTTTCCTTATCAATAATTGCAAAACATTTATCTAAACAAAATCATACATATTATATACTCAAATTCCTGAAGTTGACGGTTTCATAATTAAGCTCTTACTTTTAAAAGACTAAAAAAAGTAATCGGTTAAATTAACAAAATTTTCAGTTTTAACCAAATGCTTGCAAACAAAAAAATAATTTCTAAAATATAAATACACACAAAAAACAAAGTAAACAACTTAGAACTTTTTTTTTTTGCATTTAGAGATGTAGAATTTTATCTACTTTCACCCGGTACCACATACAGTTGCGAAAGTAAAAAATCATCTCTTGAATATTTCGCCCATTTTGATAGATTTCAACCCACTGTGCGTCCGTCCCAACGCTACTAAAGCTAAAAAGAAATATGGCCCTTGCGTCCGTACAAATCTCAGCCATAACTTAAAAATAAATTCGCCGAAAAATTAGTTTTACTTTAAGTATGTTTAAGTATGTCCTATTTATGGCTCGTTTTGACCATGCGCTATATATTTTGGACCACGTTAGTCTAACAATCTACCAACTGTGCTGTTTTTTGAGGTATTTAGTGCGTCCCAACTTAGAGTACCAATCAAAACCACTGTATTATGTGCTAAGCGGTATCCTTAGTCGTATATAGGTAAACTTCTTCCCCCTTGGTCGAGTTTGCGCATTTGCTGTCCTAAACAGATAATGACCATCTTTATGTGAAATTTCGGGATTCTAGTCTTACCTTCGGACAAAGTAAGGTCTTTGAATTTCGAAGGGTTCAAAATTAAAAATATCATTTTCAAAGACACTTTAGAAAATGTTCTGAAAATATTTGTCACATTTACAATCCAAACAGCTTGTGGTCATAAGTCATCATCGTGAACAATTCAGGATCCTTAGTTAATTTGTTTGACCGTTAGCGTGCTCTCAACCGACACAGACGGACGTGGCTAGATCGTTTTAGAATTCCAACGATCAAAAATATATGTGACAGCGCATTGAGAAAGGGACCTAAGGGTAAAAAATCAATTTTCACTTTTTTTTTGATGTGGACAACATCGAATGAGACCGACCCCATGCCCCAAAAGTGTTCGCTCCCAGAGATATGCGCGTTTTATGAAAGAAATGGTACACCAACCCTTAGGTTCCTTTCTATATTGCGCGTCTTACTTTATACAGGGTGGCCCACAAGTTACCATGGGGTATAAAAATGTAATAATTTTTCCGTTATATATATTTTGTTTTCAGATTATGTAAATAACATTTGGAGAATAAATAATGGAGAGATTTACAACTGAACAAAGAACCAGAATAGTAGAATTTCATTATTCTAAATCAATTGTTTTAACGCAAAATGATGAAGCTCATTTTCATTTCAATGGCTTTGTTAATAACCAGAACTGTAGATTCTGGAGTTCTGAAAATCCAACGTATGGTGTGGGATCACATCTGCAAACATCTTTGGGCCTTACTTTTTCGAAAATGTAGATGGAAGTCTTGTAACCGTAATTGGAGATCGGTGTCGGCTTATGATAGAAAATTGCTTACGCCCTGCTCTTGAAAACAGACCTGAGATTTGGTTTCAGCAGGACGGAGCCACTGCCCACACTGTCCGAAGCACAATGACACTTTTAAGTCAAATTTTTGGAGAGCGAATAACTTCGAGAATTTCGGAAATTATTTGGCCAGCGCGATCTCCAGATTAGTTAGCACCCGACTACGAGGGCGGTTCGGAAAGTTCTTAGCCTATCAATGAAAGAGAATAGTAGTTTTTCAAAAATATTTTTATTTTTCAATAAAATCTCCTGAAACTTCAATACACTTAGTCCAACGCTTATCTATCAATTCTATCCCTTAATTAAAATAGTTTTCCTCAAGGTCTTCATAATAGTGGTTTACAACTGTAATTGCATCTTCATTTGAGGTAAAACGCTTGCCAGCAAGGATTTGGGAACAGGTAAAAGTCACTGGCAGCTAAATCAGGAGAATAAGGTGGGTGGTCAAGCAACTCGTACTTTAATTTGTTGATTTTAGCCATTGTTAAAACACTCTTGTGCGCTGGTGCGTTGTCTTGATGAAAAATTATTTTTTTGTGTTGTAAGCCAGGACGTTTTTCTCGAATTTGTACATTTAATTGATCTAAAAGGTTGCAATAGTACTCTGAATTTATTGTTTTACCCTATTGCAGATAGTCAATCAATAAAATACCTTTGAAGTCCCAAAAAACCGTTGCCATAACCTTACCAGCCGATTGAATTGTTTTTGCCTTCTTTGGGGCACTTCCTCCAGCTTCAGTCTATGGTTTGGATTGTTCTTTTGTCTCTGGAGTATAGTGTTGGATCCATATCTCATCAACAGTTATGAAACGACGCTTAAAATCCATTTTATTTCGCTGAAAACGATCCAAACAAGCTTAAGAAATGTTCATTCTTATGCGTTTTTGGTCGACTGTTAACAAGTCCGGCACCCATCTTGCAGAAAGCTTTTTCATCTGTAGTTCTTCATGCAAAATTAAATGGATTCGATCATTTGAGATGCCCATGATATTAGCTATTTCACGCACTTTTATTCGTCGATCATTTAATACCATATCATGCACTTTGGCTACAATTTCTGTTGTTGTTGCTGTTTTTGGACGTCCACTACGTGGTTCATCTTCAATGCTTGTACGACCACGTTTAAATTCAGCTACCCAATTTTTTACTGTTGCATATGAAGGAGCACTTTCACCTAACACATTCACAATATCATTATGAATTTCTTGTCCCGATAAACCTTTTTTATGTAAATATTTAATGACACCACGCATTTCTAGTTTTTCCATTGTAAAAAAATCGCGGATGCGTCTTTTGTGAACACCTGTTTCTATATGAAGGAGTTGCCAGATCGAAACAAAATTTAACATGTGTTCATAGCAGATATGGAAGTTTCCAAAACACTTAACTTTTTTCTGGTTATTCCGCGCTTTTTGTGCTAGGCTAAGAAGTTTCCTAGAATATGTGAACAAGCCCGAGTTAATCCTTCAACTCAAGGCCAACATTGTTGCAGAAATTCGAACGCTAAGCCACAAATTTTGAAAGATGTTATGAAAAATGCTCAGGGTGTTCATTCTGAGGGTCCAATTTCGGATGACTCGTTCGAGCATTTCGACCGGTATGTCTTTAATGACACGCGTAGTGTTGGCTTCCAAAACCTACATCGTAACTGGTTTGTTAACATAGACTTTGGACTTTACGTTACCCCAAAGAAAAATGTCTAAAGGTGTAATATCATACGATCTAGGCGATCAACTCACCGGCCCAAAACGTTAAATTAGCTACTCTTCGAAATGACCACTCAATACATCAATTGTATTGATTGTGATTGAGCAGCTGTATGGCAAATGCCACCGTTCTGTTAAAACCTATTTTCGTCAGGATTTCGGGCTTCAGGTAGCAAATCATGACGTGATAGCGACCACCATTTACGGTTACGTTCCGCCTATCATCATTTTTCAAAAATAAACATGAGCTGATGATTCCACCAGCCCATAAAGCGTACCAAACCATGTTTTTCGCGGCGTAGGTCTTTTCATGATAAAATGGAAAACAATACTGAAAAGAAAAAAAAGGAAAAAAACTTAAATAAAATAAACAAAACTCACGCTTAATCTGTGAAAAAACCCTATTGAAAAAATAGCTCTAGATTGATCACCCGCTAGTATCCGCACTTCGGTGAAAGGTATAAAAAGTTGAAAATGGTTTTAGATCAAATAGCATGAGAGCTTCGAAATGCTTAATATAATTTTTAAATTTCATTACATCTTCTGAAGTATTGGGTGGACATGGAAGGTCGAGACTCCGGTGATGTGACCAAGTAGAGGATCATGCACAGATCCTTAGGATTGAAAACTAGAGGAAACTAGCCCAAGATTAAATTATTTCAAAAATCATGTATTGATCAGTCCAGGACCAACCCTCCGGTTGTAGTGTCAGGCTTAGTATGTAATTTGGTGGAGGTTATTAAAGAAGAAATTATTCAAGAAGATAAGTTATATGTATATATAATGACTTTTCTACCCTACTCCACACTGTGGTACAGGTTATTATGTCTAAGTGTTGAAGCATGTAACGTCTTAGAGGAATGAAAATATGCCCTTTGTTAAGAATACCGATTGACTCAGATTTACTTTCTGGTTCCATTGAGCGATGTCAGTCTCTACATATATAGATCTTTGGTTGTAATCCAAGTATAGGTCAAAATTATAAACCGATTTCGATAAAAACTGGTACATTTTTTAAGTACGAATCCCACTGAAATTGGCCCACAATCGGTCCATATTTTAATATCGTACATAGATTTTCCCCGATCTCAGAACCTGCTGCTCTAAAAGCTGTATATTACAACCGATTTTTAGCAACTATCGCATTGAGCATTTCAAGTGATCAACACCCATCTCTGGTGAAATTTGTCAATATCGGTAGAAGTTTTCGAATAACTCCCACGCAAACGTCCCTCGAAATTTGAGGTCCTGCTGCTTTAGAAGCCACAAATGAGACCTGATCTTGTCGAAATTTTTAAGGTACGGTATGAGCAAACATTTATTAAATGCGGTAAAACAGGACTACAAAGGTCAATATTATCGTATGGCCCACACATAAAGGTCCTTCCGCTTTTAGAATCTGCAGCATTAGAAGCCACAATTTACATCCGATTCCTACCAATTGTGCATTAGGAAACACCTATGTGATGTATGGTCCATATCGGGCCTGTGTGCTGTATGGTCCACATCGCATGAATAACCCCCACACAAAGGCCCTCCCGATTTAAGGTGCTACAGCTTTAGAAGCCTCAAAATTTACCCCAGCACACTTAAATGTTGTGTGGTACGTTATGAGCGACAATCAAGTAATTTGAAAATTCTGCGTCCGACCTTGCTGAAGCTCTAGCCAGAGATGCTTAATCCTTTACATATGACAGTTGTAGAGGATATATTTATCTTTCTTTACTTGGCTCAAATGAAAGCGGCACTGCCCACTATTTTTCCAAGACATTTCTCATTCTACGACATAGTCCTTTAGACCTATAATTTTTTTCAACAGGAGTGTAGCAGCGCGAACTTTTCCAGCAGCGAATGCTTTTTTGTACACTACCTTTGTCATTACACCGAACATTTGTTGATGTATTCGGTTATTTGGTTTTTATATTCCACTCTAAATCAGTTTGTATACACAATGATTTCAATTTTGTTAACCAGTTGTGGCAACCAATAGTTTTACTAAATTCAGTTGATAAAACCGACTTATTGGCTGTATGTACCGTGACATTATTGTACTAACCATTGTAGGGTATGTCGAGCCATGTTACTATCAATACTATGGAATGTTGGTGATTGAATTTCTGTAGTTCGGACCGATTTCCAACTGATTTTTTCTCTGTGTCCAAATCGATAAATTAAAAGTATAAATATCACAGAATTATATTCAATTTACTTGAAAAAAAATGCATCCAAGTACACGTTTACGAGTATGAGGGTTTATTTTGAAACAACGTTGAGCGCTTAAGCAATAGCGAATTGTTGCTTGCTACCTAAACTAAAAGATTCCGATATGAAATTCCTCTTGAAATTTCCGAGTATCATTTCCTCAAAAGTACAAATATTTAACATGTCAACGAACGCATCTATACCATAGATATGAAAGTACGTAGGAAGCTTATCCGGTGAATAGTTCTATTAAAAAAAATATAAATAAAAACTGCAAAAAACAACGGGCGATAAAAAAATACATAAGCGAAAAACGCGACAATACCGGAAGTATATTTTTAAATAGAAAAATATTTAATACAGCTGTGCTGTATGCCTAGAGTCCATCCTGTGATTCATTACTACAGGGTGGGCCAAAAGTTACCATGCAAATTAAAAATGCAATAACTTTTTCGTTTATATATATTTTTTTTTAGATTATTGGAGAATAAATAAAAGAGAGATTCACAACTGAACAAGGGACCAAAATAATAGAATTTTATTATTTAAATCAGCGAACGCATGAGTGATGAAGCTCATTTTCATTTGAATGGCTTTGTTAATAAGCAGAACTGTATGTTCTGGGGCTCTGTAAATCCAAGAGCCATTAATCAACGTCAATTGCACCCCATTAGGTGTACAGTAAGGTGTGGTCACATCTGCAAATATCATTGGGCCTTACTTCTTCGAAAATGAAGAGGAAAGTGCTGTAACCGTAAATGGACAGCAGTATCGGTTTAAGATAGAACATATTGTACGTCCTGCTCTTGAAAACAGACCTGAAGTGTGGTTTCAGCAGGACGGAGACACTGCGCGAGACACAATCGCACTTTTAAGTCAAATTTTTGAAGAGCGAATTATTTCCAGAAATTCGGAAATTATTTGCGAGCTTGATCTCCACATTTGTCATCGCGAACATACGCGCCCGAAAGACTGTGTAGAATTATTTTTTCTATGTCACGTGGCTTAAATGCTCTTATACGTGATCTTTAAAACAGTCAATATCAATAGTGGACGAACACTCAAAAAAGACTGTGAAGAATTCTTTTTCTACGTCACGTGGCTTAAATGCTCTTATACGAGTAGTGAATACAAATCGCGAACGAACACTCCAAAAAGACTGAGTAGAATCCTTTATTCTTCGTCACGTGGCTTAAATGCTCTCATACGTGATCCTCAAAACAGTCAACACGAAAAACCTACAAAACCTAAATTACGTCGTCCACTCTGCTATTCTAGAATTATCCGTAATTCGGGTATCCCAAATAAGACCAGCTCATGTGAAACACAATTACCTTTTTTTATTTTTTAACATAATTTATATATTCTTTTTGCATATTATAAATGAACTCTTGGAAATTTAAAATAAATACGTACAGTCCACAACGACGCATTAAAATTATCGATTTTTATTATTCTTCTCAACGATCAATTGTTCTGACGCAGCGAAATTATCGGCGTTTTTTAACGTAAGATCAGTGCCCACATCTGCAACGATTACAAGTTTAGTTCGCCGTTTTGAGGAACTGGTTTGCAGTTGGCAATACATCAGTATCAGTTATACCCAATCAGATGCACTGTTTGGTGCGGTGTTTTGGCCACAAAAATCATCGGCCCATATTTCTTTGAGAATGAGGATGAAACGGTCTCCGGGGCTTCTGACAGAACAATGACCGACAACTTTTTGCGGCCAATAGTGGAGCAACATCCTAATTTGTAGTTTCAACAAGATAGAGCCATACTGCTATAGCACATACTGCTAGGCAAACTATGCACATGCTGCCTGAAATTTTTGGTGAACGCATAATTTCAAAAAATTTAGATTTCCCTTCGCCTCCTCGTTCGCCAGATTTAATTGCGTCCAATTTTTTTTATGGGGATACTTAAAAGACAAAGTGTATGTTAACAAACCACAGACACTTGGACAGCTTAAGCAGAATATTCGAGACGAAATACGGCGCCTGCAACCAGAAACATTACTCCGTGTTATGCAAAATGCGCTAAAAAGAGCCAACGCCTGTATCGAGCAAAATGGTGGTCATTTGTCTGATGTCATATTTCACATATAGTCACGTTAAATTTCCATAAAATCATTTAAAAAAAACCGTTATTACAAGAGTTATACGTGTTTAACATCACTAGGTCTCATTTGGGCCACCCTGTATATACATAACTAGAGTTTTTCACTCTACTTAACATCGCGAACACTGTGTAAATGACTGTAAGGGTCCTCTGGCTCTATCACGAGGTTTAAGCCAAACCAGGTTAAAAATTCTCAGACATGTGATCCACACCAGTTCTATACTATTTTGACCAAATTAATGCAAATTCCTGCCAACGAGCAGAGATCCACATAACAAAAAATCCATACTAGGATTCATTATTGAATTTTACTTAAGATTCGTATACTTATTGTTAGGCTCCTTTGGAGCAGATTCAATAATTCAAATAAAGCATATGTGACGCGCAAAATAGAAAGGGACCTAAGGTTAAAACCCAGTTTTGTTCAGGAGAGCCATTTTAAAGATTAGGTCCCTTTCTATTTGCGCTTAGAATCGTCGACTTCGCTTTCATAAAACGCGCATATCTCTGGGAGGGAACACTTTTGGGGCATGGGATCGGTCTCATTCGATGCTCAGATGTTGTCCACATCAAAAAAAAAGTGAAAAGTTGATGAAAAGTTTTGTTCAGGACAGCCATTTTAAATATTAAGTCCCTTTCTATTGGCGCTTAGAATCGTCGACATCACTTTCATAAAACGCGCATATCTCTGGGAGGGAACACTTTTGGGCCATGGGATCGGTCTCATTCGCTCAGATGTTGTCCACATCAAAAAAAAGTGAAAATTGATTTTTTAACCCTTAGGTGCCTTCGAAGACCCACACGGTCGATTGCTGTTTTGTTTCGGGCTCATACGCATAGATATATGATTCGTCATCTGTGACGATCTTAAAACGTCTTTTGAAGCACCGCGAAGGTATTTTTTCAAAATTTCTTTGCACCAATCGACACGAGCCTTTTTTTGAGCGATTGTCAAACTGTGCGGGATCCAACGAGAACAAACCTTTTTTTACGGCCTGGTGTTCATGCAATATCGAATGTAAGTTGGTTGAAGAAATGCCCAAGGATGCCTCTATCTCACGTTTTGTCACATGACAATCTTGCATTATCAGTTCACGCACGGCATCAATGTTCTCTGGCACAACGGCCGTTTTTGGACAACCTTCACGACCTTTGTCTTTGAGCAAGCGTCGGTCACGATTGAATTCATTAAACCAGTTTTTCACAGTGCTATAGGATGGTGCTTCATCGCCATGCAAAGGTTTAAGTTCATCAATGCCCTCTTGTCGTGATAATCCACATCGAAAGTTGTAAAAAATGATCGCACGAAAATGTTCACGAGTTGATTTTTTCCAAGTCACTGTAAACAACACAAATAATGGTCGTACGTCAAATCATTGTGAGTACGTTTATGCTAAAAAATGTCAAACTTTCCAATGGAAATGTGAGATGGCTTAGTGTTGCCTAGGCCAGAAATATATACAGAGACCCAATTATATGTGGTCTGAAAAAGAAAATTAATAAACAAGAAAGTTATTAAAGTTTTTAACCCCATGGTAACTTTTGGCCCACCCTGAAGTAGCTATTACAGCTCAGCTATTTCCAGCTGTTTGTGCATTTAAAAATGTTCATTATCGAGTAATTCATGCAATCATAAAAGCTGTCTCTCGCTGATTTTTAAACTGTATTTTGTGGTTTTGATCTTTGCTAATCAGACTAGGCTGTTGTTGAAAAGAATTTACATTTCAATAAATAAATAACGAGCTTTTGTCTACAACTGGGAAGATTTCATGGAATATTTTCCCTAAGAGTTTGCAACTGGAAAAGATTACATGAAAGAGATCCCCTTAGACTAATCGTCTACCATCAGTATGCATATCAATTACATACATGCGGTCTTCCAAAATATTTTTGAGGGGAAATATGCCTGAAGGATTTCTAGATTTCTACAGAAAGGCAATGTTCAAAATGATTTTAAATGTTAAGTCAAATATGTAGTTGTTTACGTTATCCACAGTCGAATGTTTGGCTCATAAATTTTAATACATTCTTGCCTTTTTGGATTTCTATAAAGAATATTCAGTACAAAATCAGCTACATTAGTAAACGAGCTCGTTGTATATTCTGACCTATTCACAATGCATGAAGAGTTTTAGTGTTATTGTTATTGAAACTTTTGCTTATTTAATTTTTTTTCAAATTTTCGCGATAAAATTTTGAAACCGCAAACTAATGATATGAATAATAGGGGTATCCATAAGTTTTGGCTCACACTGTTTTTATTTCCAAATTCCTTGATTTTTTTATTTATTTATTTACCGTATACAAACTCAGGTACAACATTAATACAATATAGAAACTCACTTCATTAAGTAGAACCTATAATAATATTACTTCTGTAGTGTGAGGATATCTTTTAGTTTCTACTCATCACCTGAATGGAAGGTCTAGTACGTGAAGTCCCTTTAAACGCCTTGTTTCATTACTGTCGCCTGTAAATTCGGATGGTGGCTCTATCGTGACAGATATTTTTCGGAAAAACGTTTAATTTCATCTATGACGTGTGCAATTTGTAGTTCTGAGCCAACGAAACAATCTTTTTATTGAAGAAAACCGTTGTTTTTTTCTGGATGAAGTGGCAACTCTTGAACCTCTTCTGATTGCTCTTTGTCCCAAATGCGACAGTTTTGCGTGTTTACATACCCATTGAGCCAGAAAACGTCGGATCTTCTTGGAACTTTTCAAGAGCCCATCGCTTGGGAACGTCGGGCGGCTTCAGTTCTTGAACAAACTGCATTTTGTAAGTCGTTCCAAACGTCTGTCCGAGTTCTTGCGAACGGCGCCGAATCGACTTTCCACGGTCTTGGTGTACACTCTCAGCTACGGCCGCTTCATTTTCTTCACTGCGTGCTGGACGTGGACGTGGTCTGTTCGTTCGAATATTATCCAATAATGAATGCTGGCTCTCAAGATGGGTGATGGTGTTGCGAATAGTACGATCAGTGGGCCGATTATGTTCACCATAAGTTGAACGAAGTGCACGAAACACATTCCTTACAGAAGGTGAATTTTCGTAATAAAGTTGAACGATTTGTAAACTTTCTTCAGATTTCAGACTTTCCATGATGGCAAAAAAGGCTATTGAAAAAGTATCTCTACTTGACTATATGCACTACTCCACCGACTATATGCACTTCATTCCGAAATGTTTTTCGCATTTTTTTTATATGACTCATCTGTTAGCTGTGTGCCCAATACTTTGATCATATTAATCATCTAGTGGTATGTCGAACCAAATATTCATAACAATTTAGGACATTCGGTAATTAAAACTGCAATTCTTCTTTTGTGACGTATTTTTGACAGTTCGAATCGATTGCCAACTGATTTTTTCTCTGTGCGCAATTTTGGTAGTGTTGCCTTTCAATCGATACCAAATGGTACACCAAAATTTTGGCTTTGATTGAAGGATACAATGTCTAGGGAGACACAAGTATCTGCCACGGTCATGGCTTTCGCTCCGCTTACAGCGGGGTCTATCTCTTCATCTAACCCGAACGACAAAGCACCCAAGTGTCGACAGTTAACTTTTTACGAGGGCTGCTATAAATACTTCTGGCCTTATAATGAAAATGCGAATATTTATCATCAAAAGTGGTTTTTATTGATTTTCAAAGTATTCTCCAGCATGATTTATACACTTTTGCATGTGCCCAAACTAATTGTCGAAACACTTTTCCACTCCGATTGAGACGCCTCCCAAACATGGTTTTTGAACGCTTCAACAGCATCTTCTGGCGATGAAAACCGTTGACCACCCTTTTGTTTCTTCATGTGAGGGAATAAAAAGAAGTCATTGGGTGCCAAGTCAGGGCTGTACGGCGGATGACCCATAAATTCGACGTTTGGGCCGGTCAAAAAGGCGCTGGTTTGAGCCGATATGTGAGAGCTCGCATTTTCATGGTGCACAATCTCTTGTTAATTTTTCAAATTTCTCCGAAGACTTCAGGCAAACAAATTGTGGTGTACCACTCAAAATTGACCGTCCTACGTTGCTCAACTGAAACAGTCGCCAACTGACCAGTTATGCCGAACCATTTGCTTTGAAGTGCTTCTTCCACGAACAACTTTTGTTGGATGTGGCTCATCTTCGAAGACCCACGCTGTCGATTGCTGTTTTGTTGCGGGCTCATACGCATAGATCCATGATTCGTCACCTGTGACGAACTTATAAACGTCTTTTGAAGGACCGCGGTGGTATTTTTTCAAAATTTCTATGCACTAATCGAGGACACACCTTTTTTACGGCCAGCTGTTTATGCAATGTCGAATGTATGCTGTTGGAAGAAATGCCCAAGGATGCCTCTATCTCACGGTATGTCACATGACAATCATGCATTATCAGTTCACGCACGGCATCAATGTTCTCTGGCACAACGGCCGTTTTTGGACGACCTACGTCTTTGAGCGAGCAACGGTAACGATTGAATTCATTAAACCAGTTTTTACAGTGCTATAGGATGGTGGTTCCTCGTCATACAAAGATTTAAGTTCATTGATGCACTCTTGCCGTAATAATCCATGTCGAAAGTTGTGAAAAATGATCGCTCGAAAATGTTTACGAGTTAATTCCATTTTTTTTGCCAAATTGATTTTTTTAAGTCACTGTAAACAACAAAAATGATTGGCGTACGTCAAAACGTTCTGAGTACGTTTATGCTAAAAAATGTCGAACTTTGCAATGGAAATGTCAGATGGCAACACTTAGTGTTGCCTAGGCCAGAAATATATATAGCAACCCTTGTAATATGTCCCTTGAATCATGATTTTTGGACTGCGACGCCATTTACATTGTAGACCACCTAATATTTATCGCTCGCTTGAAGCTAAACAATTTCTGTGCCCACACATGAAAGACCACACAATCTGCAAAATAGTTGATCTGAAACTGTAACCGAGCGAACACAATCCAATCAACATGTCTACGGGCACAATATTTCGTCTAACACTCTTCACATTTTCCGCTATTTTGTCAGTGGTGACTCTGGTCCAGTCACAGATATGTACCCAGGAGGTGACAAAAGTCATGCCGGTCAAGCGAAATGGGCGTTTTGAAGAAACCACGGTCAAAACGACAGTCAAAGTGTGCTGCGACGGCTATACCATCGACAAGAATAATCCCAAGCAGTGTGTGCCCAATTGCAATGATGATTTCGTACTGGAAAATGGCGTTTGCATACCGCGCTGTGACAACTGCAAAAATGGCGAGTGCATGGCCCCCGGCGAATGCAAGTGCAACGATGGCTACATCGAGTCCAACGATGGTTGTTCTCCCATCTGTGACGAGTGTAAAAATGCGGTTTGTGTAGAGCCCGGAGTGTGCCAATGCAACAAGGGCTTTGTTTCGTCACCCGACGGCTGTGTTCCCGAATGTTACAACTGTGAACATGGCTTTTGCCTCCAGCCTAACATATGTCAATGTGAAAATGGATACAAATTTGAAATAAACCATTTTAAATGTATACCAAACTGTCCCGAAGCCTGTTCGAATGGCTTTTGCTCAGCACCCAATGAGTGCACCTGTTTTAAGGGTTACCAGAAGTTGTCCATAAACGAGCACGTCTGTGTACGTCGAACAGAGAAGGCACCAGGAGATGACGATGATAAGAATGACAGAGATGCTGATGCTTCTCAGATCGGAATCGCCGATACTCCTGAGGGCCCGGAAGTAGAGGGATTTTTCAAATATCTTGGCAAGAAAATCCATTTCATTGGGCAATTTGAAGATATTGTAGATGCATAGTAAATTTGTAATTGTTTTATATAGACATAGGCTCGTATGTTGTATGTATAAATGTGATTCCTTATAATCTTGTATATATAAAATTGTTTTTTAATAAAAAAAAAATCATTTTTGCACAAACGAGTTAGATAAGAAGTTTATTTCATGAACGAACTTCGAAATTAAAAAACACTAGAAACTGTTACGGTGTTTCATAATAACCAGACGAACAACAGAGGGATACGTTATTTATACTCGCAATGAAATATGCTGACATTTTTAATGGGGGCTATAAAAACAAGACTCTCAATTAAACATGCTGGCGGAAATCGCCGTCAATTTCATCGGGGTTGGTTATAGTTATACTCGTAACGAGCAGGATCAGACTTAAAATATTGGGAAACATTTATTGCAGTTGGTCTTAGTTCTGACTTCTAGAAAGGCTGGGTCAAATAGGGGCAAAACTAGTTCAATGATATTCAGAATAAATAACGGGCTTCAACAGGGTACTGTGAATGCTCCAATTCTCTTTAGCTTGTATATCCATGATCTCTTGAATAAAGTTGAGAATATAATTGCCTTTGCTGACAATATTGTTATCTATTACTCTGATAATAATATTGACAGAATTAATAGAAACTTACAGAATTTATATAAAATAGTTGAAAAATATGCCTCTGATTGGCTTATGAGAAGAAATATCGACAAATGCGAATCTCCTCTTTCGGCCGGCAGTTGGCAAATGTAATTACTTTGTAGGAAAATAAATACTGTTACAACATTGAAAACACCCATTTCAATAGTAGAACTGAACATACCCAGTTAATGTCATATGGGTTTTGAAAGCTAACCTCAATAGCGTTAGTCTCTAACGGGATTTTAAAATTGTTTCAACTTTCATCATGGAGTGGTCAGATAATGAGAACCGTATCACTGTAATAGCGCTTTTCAAGTGTAGAATGAAAAAAGCGATATTTTCAAACCGCTCCGGCCACTAGGAATTAGCTGGAGACTGGCGATGTAAAAGACCGCCAACGGTCGGGCCGCCTACGCTCTGTTCGAATACCACATGTTATCAATGCCGTTAAATCAGGAATTCACAGAAATCCGCTCCTAAAACAGAAAATCATGGCCCGTGAGATGAATATCACGCAAAAGTCCATGAGTCGAATCATTAAAAAAGATTTGGGACTTGGGGCTTTCAAACGACGTATAGGACATTTATTGACTGCAGCTTACAAAAATAGGATTGACAAATGCAAACGTCTTTTGGTGAAGCACGCTGATAACTTGCACAGAAAAATTTTGTTCACCGATGAAAAATTTTTTACTGTTCACAAAAAATTTAAATCAAAATGATAAAGTGTATGCGCGGTCATTTAAGGAAGCATCTGAACTGCTCCGAAGGGTGGAAAAGGGTCACTACCCAGCTTTAGTCATGGTTTGGTGGGGTGTCTCTTACGATGGGGTTACTGACCTGCATTTACCAAGAAACCGTTTTGGATGCTGTTGTGAAGCCTCTTAACAATTCCCTGTTCCAAAACCAGCCATGGACTTTCCAGCAGGATTCTGGGCCGGCCCATAAGGCTAAAACGTCCCAGGCCTGGCTTCGAAACAATTTGCCAGCGTTCATTTCCTCTGAAGAATTGCCCTCAGGCAGTTCAGATTTGAACCCATTGGATTACAAATTGTGGACGGTTTTTGAGGACAAGGTTTGTCACAAAAGATACCCCAACATTGGATCCCTTAAGACTGCTTTTGTTCGAGCTGTGGCTAATTTTCCAATGAACGAGGCTCGTGCAGCTATTGGCGATTGGCCAGTGCGACTTAAGGCGTGTGTAAAGGCAAAAGGCGGACATTTCGAATAAGTAGATTCTTTTTTGATACAATATACATCAATAAATATAATAAAAAGTATTTGGTCCAAAAACATTCAGTATTTTTGTTTTACAGCATAAAACGTGTGTAACAGTAATTATGTCCCTACTAAGTATAAGTATGTACCAATTTTCAGCTTTCTAGCCTCATTAAAAACACTTTTTCCACGTTCCCTCTGCCCAAAAAACGAAAATCTAAAATCTGGTTTTATATTACTCGTTCCCGTCATCGATAGTATTTATGTTCTATGGAGCCAAGCCCCTACGACAGAAAGCTTCCCTGAAAATTTCATCAAAATCGGATCAGCAGTTTATGAGTCTATAGGTCCCATAAATACATATATAGTCGCATACATCAAATTTTATATAGTATATAGAGATATCAGAAATGAAAAGAGCAAAAATCGTTTTGCATTGGTGGTGTCAGTAGTATATGTAGCAACTTCTCCTATCCCTTCTTCTGGGCGAGGCCACGAAAATTTCAGGACGATCAGACTATTATAATGACTGTTATAATGGTTCTTTTAAAAGGGGCGTGGCACCGCTCTTCTTTCTAAAACACTATTTTGCATCATACCAGAAGTATACGCAACAATTCCACCTCTAATTGTCTATGTGATACAGCCGTTTGAAGTTTTGAAGTGTGAGGGCGGTGCCAAGCACACCTAATTTATCAAAATTGATTTACCCCATTTGTACTGTAGGGCATAAAGCAACATGCATTAAAACATTCAGGACGATGAGACTGTTATAACGGTTTCTTTAAAAAGGGGCATGACACCGCCCATTTTTTTCAAAAAAAATTTTGCATTATACCAGGAGTATATGTACCTAAAATCATCTATCTTTATACCTCAAAAGTCAATGAGGTATAGCTGTTTGAAGTTGAAGCCACGCCCACTTTATTTATCAAAAATTCAAGTGCCCTATTTTCACCCCAGAGCATACAGCTTCATTGTGTGAAAATTTGAAGAAGTTCGGCCCGGCCGTCTATGGGGAACAGACAAACAGACAGACGTTCATTTTTATATAAAGGGTGGGCCAAAAGTTACCATATGGTTTAAAAAATTAATAACTTTTTCGTATATATATATATATATATATATATTTTTACTTTTTTTCTCAGGTTATATAAACAACACTTGAAGAATAAAAAGTGGAGAGATTCACAATTGAGCAATGAATTAAAATAATAAAATTTTATTATTTAAATCAGCGATCAATATTTTAACGCAAAGTGAAAAGTGGTGAAGCTCATTTTCATTTGAATGGCTTTGTTAATAAGCAGAACTGTAGGTGCTGGCGTGCTGAAAATCCAAGAGCCATTCATCAACGCCAATTGCACCCCATTAGGTGTACAGTATGGTTTGGGATCACATCTGCAAATATCATTGGGTCTAACTTCTTCGAGAATGAATATGGAAGCGCTGTAACTGTAAATGGAGAGCGGTATCGTTTTATGATAGAACATTTTTTACATCCTGCTCTTAAAAACAGAACTGAGATGTGGTTTCAGCAGGAGATGTGGTTTCAGCCCACACTTTTAAGTCAAATTTTTGGAGAGCAAATAATTTCCAGAAATTCGGGAATTATTTGACCAGCCCGATCTCCACATTTGTCAGCACCCGACTATTTTCTTTGGGGTTATTTGAAGGAGCGAGTATCTGTGAACAACCCCGAGACAATCCTTTAACTCAAGGCCAACATTGTTGCAGAAATTCGAACGCTACAGCCACTTATTTTGAAAGATGTTATAGAAAATGCTCTAAAACGAGCCCATACTTGCGAAGCTAAAAACGGGGGTCATTAAACTGACATTATTTTTCATACATACGAGGGCGACCGCAAAACTAACTGGCCTGGCACATTTTCTGTTTTACTAGCAACTTCATCAATCTTTTATAAGCCATCTGTCAAAATTTCCGAAATATTTAATGATTATTTTCTTTGTTACAGGTGATTGAAGTAAACAAGTTTTATAATTTTTGAAAAATGGAAAATAAAGAGTTTCGTGCGGTAATTAAACACTTTTATATGAAAGGTTATACGCCACAATTAATCAAAGATGAATTGGATTCTGTTAATGGTGATAATGCACCATCATACTCCACCGTGAAGCACTGGGTTCAACAATTTAAAATGGGTCGTTCAAATACGGAAGATGAACAATGCTCTGGAAGACCGAAAACTGCTACTACTATTGAAAAAATTAGAAAAATATTTAATGAAGTGACTAAAGATAGACGAAAAAAGCTCAGAGAACTTGCTGATATTGTTAAAATACACGAAAACAAGTTTGGAGTATTTTACATGATGAACTCCATATGAAAAAGCTATCCGCAAGATGGGTGCCGCGTTTGTTGACTTTGCCCCAAAAAAATAGTCCGTTGGACCAATTCCGAGGAGCTTTTAGCGATTTATCAGCGTAATCCAATAGAGTTCTTGCGCCGATTCATATATGTTGATGAAACATGGATCCATCACTACATCCCAGAATGCAAAGAACAGTCAAAACAATGGATAGAAGCTGGTAAAAGTGGTCCCAAGAAGGCGAAAACTGTTAAGTCAGCAGGAAAAGTAATGGCCACGGTATTTTGGGATGAAAGGGGTATAATATTTATTGATTATCTTGAGAAAGGAAAAACTATAAATAGTGAATATTATTGTGCATTATTGGATCGGTTGAGTAAAGAAATCAAGATAAAACGACCGCATTTAGAAAAAAAAGTTCTTCTTCATCAAGATAATGCTCCTTCACACACTCCTTCCTCGTAGTGTAAACAAATTTCCATTTTGTATATTATATAATCTGAGAAAAAAAAATAAAAAGAATAATAAAGAATTAATAAACGAAAAAGTTATTAAAGTTTTGAACCCCGTGGCACACCCTGTATATATAGAAACTCTTGTTCTTCTGTTTTTAATCTTTTTAATTAAACTATGGAATTTGCATTTAATATCAATAAAGAGAATATTAAAAAAATATATCTCACACAAACTGACTTTTTCTAAAAAAAAATAGCTCGCTGTACCTCATAAAGTGGAATAAAAATCAAATGACATGGATAAATGAAAAACTGTATTAGTGGAAAACTGTTTTAGTGAAAAACTTCCGTAAGTGGGAATAAACAGTCGGTCCCTTGCGATACCACTTATCCAGGTTTGCCTGTAGTTATTTTGAATCAATTGGTACAAAATATTTAACGTCATACACAAAATCTTGCTCCAACGAGTTGTAACGTTTAAAATTCTTTTAAATGGAAATAAGCATACATTGCTTGTGGCAAAATTATGGAACATTTGATGGAGGAACCCAGTCAGATCAACCGCAGATATGAAGAAATTCTTTAAACAAAAAAAAAAACAATCGTTTGTTTGTTTTTCGGTTTTTTTTCGAAGGAAAAAACCCCAAAAATGTTATCTAAATTGTTCAGTTTTTTGTATTTAGTTGCTTTTTATCTCAGATGTACGCGAGGCCATGAAATTCATTCACAAAATTGTGCACAGTTTTGAAACATAAGTCAAGCGATTAACACAAAATCATTTTGAAAAAAGTTCAGGATAGAAAAAGAAAAGTACACTATTGAAAAAGCAGCATAATTCAAGTTAACCTTAGAAAAAGAATGTTGCAACATTTGATAATTCAAATTAGTTTTCTTATATTTATCACAAATGCCCAACGTTTATGCTCTCCTACGGAGACCTTCTACAAGGGTCACTGTACAGCGATTGTGGCGGAATTGGTCTGCAACGAAGTTCGGTGTGGTGAAAATATGCACTGTGATCACTTAAATAGATGTGTGTGTTTGCAGGGTTTTATCGAATATTTAGATGAAGATGACAATAAAAGAATAAAGTGCGCGAAATTTGAGGAAATTCCCGAATATCTAGAAATGCATGGCTCTGGTGTGGAAATGTTCTCGGCGCGAATACCTAAAGAAAACTATTTTTCAGAAACTCTGCAAGAGGAAACACAGAACGGAATCAAAATTCAAGAAGCTTATAGTTCTGCTATCCCTAAATACAACGAACTAACTGATGATGGTGAATCTTCAACTTTTGCAAATGGTGCTACAGTAGAACCAGATCAATACCTTACAACTTCAAGTATTCCCGAACATTCTAAAGTTTTGCCTAGCATTAAGTCAGCCTTTAACGATCGCTTAGAGGACAAAACTTTGGTCTTTGCGTCAACCAAAGCTTCTTTAAATGACAATAACATAATTAATGAAAAATATACAATGACATCTAAAACCACTGATGGTAAAGTAGATGACGTGGATTCTACTGAGAGTGACTTTTCCGCAGAGTCCGGCGATGATTTTAGAGGTGAAAAAAGAAATATCGCTGATTCTACAACCTACAGCCAATTCACTAGTAGCCCTAACAGTCCACAGCCGAAAGATTTAGTATACAAATCGAATACAAGTAATGACCTGTCCCATCTGCCTAAAGACAATGACATAGCTTCAACTGAAAAGGACCATAAGGCTTCAAAAGTTGATACGACAAGTGAAAATTCTATGCAGTTACCCACTTCCAGCGAGATCCTTTTCAATTTAAAAACAGACTCTGCCATAAGAGATAACAGCAAATGGGATGGTGTACCATACTTTTCTAGCACCATTGATTCCCTTGCCCATGAACCATTGACAATATTCCCCAGTAGTCCAGATCAAAATGACCTTGTCATAGAAACAAAAAATCCCACGGAAGAAAAATCAACAACCCTTGATTCGATTCTCCATGAAAAGCAGACAATTTATTACAGCGCTCACTACTCTAAAAATACTGATTATGAAGCAGTCGGCACCGAGAAATTCTTAGATCTTCTAAATAACAACCTTATAACTCCGAAAGCCGAAATTTTTAGAGTTGGTGTTAAACCCTCTGCTGAAGTCACCACCATACCCAATAACAGCGACTCGAAAGCTTCACATCAGGAGTCCGGTACGAGTAGCATTTCCAAAGAGGTCCCTTTACAACCCACAGATTTCACAGCTGACAATACAAAAACTCTACTAAATGAAATTGACATTTTTGAGTCCACCAACAGTGGCCCTAGTGAGGAGTTGCAAAATATCCGTTCTTTAACTACAACCGTAGCAGAAGAGCAGAACAAAAAACTCTTGACGAGAGAAAAACCTCCAGGTAACGAAGATTCATCGGCACAAGATGGCAACACGTTGACTTCGACCACAAGCTACGAGTTACACTCGGATTTTACTCACAGCAAACTTATTGAAATATTGGCCTCTACAACTACTGAAATTCCTCAGGAGCACCCATATGACTCAATCCTTACTCCTCGAACAACAGAAGCATCAGCGGTGAGCATCAAAAAAGGATACTATGATTTCATTGAATCCTTAAGTAAAAAGGACACCAAGAATAGCTGGGAGCTTCATTCAGTCTCTTATAAGCCCAGTTTTGAAGATTTAAATGTTCGATCAACAGTTGCTGTAAGTAGCTTCCCCTCCTCCTCTACAAGTTCACACATTCAAACTAGCAAACAAAACGCTGAACTAAGAGCTGAAAAAGAAAACCCCTTAAGTAATTTAGAAGAAAAACTCGATGGTCTTTCAGTTACCAAACCTGACATTACAGAAAGCGATGCATCCGCAACACCCTTCGATGCCAATGGCTACACCGATAAACTTTCAATTCCTTACGAAAAAGCTCAGAGCTCATTCCACAAAAAGCCAGGACACTTTCAAGCTACCTCTACACTAAAGCTTTCTGCAGATACCTTCACTGCCACGACTCCAATGACAGCTTCTGTTATGGGTAGTATGGAAAAAGATGATAATAATTTCGTTCAATATCCCAAAGAATCTTTTGATTCTGCCGAATCTAATGAAGAACAACTAAGCAAGCCTAGCGAATCCTCAACCAACGCCAATAAAGAGCTTCAATCCCTCAGACCAACAGAAGCTAGTATCATCTTGACCAAGACTGCCAATGAATCTCTTGAAAATCGAAAAATAGAGATGACGGATCTGCAAATGGTACTGATGGGTGGAGCAGAATCTACAGAATCTAATGAAGACCTTTATGCTGTTATTACCACCAAACTTTTGATCGATGATCGGGAAGATCCCACATCTCAGTTCTTCGAAAGGTATTCGAAAACCAGATCAACCACCAGTTCGGAGAATACACCCTCCGATTTAAACGCCATCCACAGTAAAACCCTTAAGACTAACGAGCCTGAAATTTATTCAACGACCCCTAATCCTAATCCTTATGATATTTCTTCCACTGGTAGAGATGTATTTCCTATGGGGCTAGAAACAGACGACCCGGGATTCAGCAAGAAAGATATAAAGCATTTGAAAAGTGATACTACTGCTGCAGGTAAGAATAAAATAACCTTCCCGGAACTTTCCATGTATAACAAAAATTTCAAAATAAAAAACTTTGTCGAAATTGTAGGTCACTTTTTAGCGGATGGAACTATCTTAACATCTGTGCAGCCACTTTTTGGCGTTACTTATAGAACCACCGTTAATGAAAATTTCAAAGGATCCCCAGAGCTCGATGGTAGGCCCCCAGAAGGTGAGTACTCGAAATACAACTTCATAGAAAATATTAAGTTTTTTGTTTACTGCCCACCGAAGGATGATTAGAGAATGTATTGTAAAATTTGTCATTCCGTTTGTAATATTGGCCGAAGCCCTATATATAAGTAGCATATTATTGATCACAGTAAAATTTTAAGACGATCGTGAGTTCTGGACTGCCTTTCGCTTTTCTTTCTGCATGACAATTTTATCCGTTCCTTGCATACAACCTGGTCTTCCTTTTTCTCGTTGCTTTTTAAGAACTCTTTGTCTTCTTGTATTTAGATTAATTCCAACGCGTTTGCGTTATCGAATAAATCATATAAAAAGAACCGTTTTTTTGGAATTATTATTATTATTTATTTTTCAACATAATCTTCTTTCAACTCAATACACTTCATCAAACGTTTTTTAAGTTTTTTAATTCCATCCGAAAAATAAGATTTTTCAAGACCTTCAAAATATGCCTCAGTTTCAGCAATAACCTCGCTATTGGACGAAAATTTTTTGCCAACGAGATTTTTTTTTAAATTTGGAAACAAGAAATAATCAGAAGGAGCTAAATCTGGACTATATGGTGGATGCGGAGCAATTTCAAATCGTAATTCGGCCAGTTTTTGTTGAGTTAAAATTGCGTGTGTAAGGGAGCATTATCTTGATGAAAAAGAACTTTTTTTTCTAAATGCGGTCGTTTTATATTGATTTCTTCAATCAACCGATCCAATAATGCACAATAATATTCACTATTTATAGTTTTTCCTTTTTCAAGATAATCAATAAATATTATACCCCTTGCATCCCAAAATACTGTGGCCATTACTTTTCCTGCTGACTTAACAGTTTTCGCCTTCTTGGGACCACTTTTACCAGCTTCTATCCATTGTTTTGACTGTTCTTTGCATTCTGGGTTGTAGTGATGGATCCATGTTTCATCAACAGTTACACTACTCAACAAAATGAAAAAAATTTCATGTACTCCGGATGCGATATTTTTTTCTGTGTAGATAACCTTGACATGAGCTCGAAAAACGCAATAAAAATTTTTTTTTTCGTTTGGTTTTTGTTTTATTTTTTTTTTTTAAATTTTAAAAATTTTTTTTTGGTTAATTTGTTTCGTCCGGCATAACTCGGGAACCACTAGCCCGATTTAATTGAATTAAATTTTAAAAAATTTAAAATTACAATTCCCTTAATCTGTTCATATATTGTTTTCCTATACAAGCAACAGTTTCCAAGTTAAAAATGAATATATAAAGGAAAAAACTTATTTTTTGCCTAAAGATTTACATTTTTTTTTTTTTAAAAAATCCATAAAAAATCTAAAATGAAAAAAAATGTCAAATCTTATTACTTTTACGTAAAGTCACATAACCTATGAGCAAAATGAGACAAAGATCATGAAAATCGATGCACGCGTTTCGCTTTTATTCGCAATTGAGTAAAGGTATGAATTTCAAAAATTTGCTCGACATATGCACAACTTTGTCTATGGTGAGGTTTTTTCTTTTTTATTACAAAAAAAATTAAAATTTGTTGGGTGACAAAAATATATGACTTTAAATTAATTTTTGAAATTCATACCTTTACTCAATTGCGAATAAAGGCGAAACGCGTGCATCGATTTTCATGATCTTTGTCTCATTTTGCTCATAGGTTATGTGACTTTACGTAAAAGTAATCAGATTTGACATTTTTTTTCATTTTGGATTTTTTATGGATTTTTTAAAAAAAAAAATTTAAATCTTTAGGCAAAAAATAAGTTTTTTCCTTTATATATTCATCTTTAACTTGGAAACTGTTGCTTGTATAGGAAAACAATATATGAACAGATTAAGGGAATTGTAATTTTAAAAAAAAAATTTAATTCAATTAAATCGGGCTAGTGGTTCCCGAGTTATGCCGGACGAAACAAATTAACCAAAAAAAAATTTTTAAAATTTAAAAAAAAAAAAATAAAACAAAAACCAAACGAAAAAAAAATTTTTTATTGCGTTTTTCGAGCTCATGTCAAGGTTATCTACACAGAAAAAATTATCGCATCCCGAGTACATTTTGACTGTTGACTAGTGTAATCATTAAATATTTCGGAAATTTTGACAGATGGTTTATAAAAGATTGCTTTTAAAAAACAAAAAAAAAAGTTGCTAGTAAAACAGAAAATGTGCCAGGCCAGTTAGTTTTGCGGTCGCCCTCGTAATTTATCTTGAAATTCAGTTTCTTTCCTGTTTTGACATTCAGTTTTTAGACCATGATGCTTTGAAATATCTCTCCACTCGTTGTATAATTTTTTCAGCTTCTCAATGCAGTGTTTCTCATGTTGTGTTGGAATTCGAGCTTTTTCCAAAACTTGCTAACCTCAGCAACAACTAATCTAGAACTTTCTCTTAAATTTAAACCAACTATTCTTAAATTATAAAATAAAACTTGTAGCACTTATTTTCTTGCTGGTAATTTAGCTCCAGTAATTTGGTGGTCAATTACGCCAATTAACATAATGTCATCATGCGATCGAAATCTTTTGTCATCGCTTTGGATTTTTAATTTTAAAATTTATTTGTTCAATTTTTTAAAGGCAATCTTTTGGACAATATTCTTTTAAATTTTTTTGTTTAAACTTCACGATTTCACTAAATTTGTCGATCTCCTCGTGTGAAAGTTGCAATACAAAATTATTTACTTATACGAGCATTAGTCAGACGTTCACAACAACTACACAGCACTGGACCGCCACAAAAAAAGAGAGAGTGTGTGACATATTTGCAAAACGCACACACACACATTTCAATAAGTACAAAGCAAACTAGTTTGACAGCTCTAAGATAATGCTACGAGGGCGGTTCGAAAAGTTCTTAGCCTATCAATGAAAGAGAATAGTTAGATTTTCAAAAATATTTTTATTTTTCAATATAATCTCCTTAAACTTCAATACACTTAGTCCAACGTTTATCTAGCAATTCTATCCCTTGATTAAAATAGTTTTCCTCAAGGTCTTCAAAATAGTGGTTTACAACTGTAATTGCATCTTCATTTGAGGTAAAACGCTTGCCAGCAAGGATTTTTTTAGATGTGGGAACAGGTAAAAGTCACTGGGAGCTAAATCAGGAGAATAAGGTGGGTGTCCAAGCAACTCGTACTTTAATTCGTTGATTTTAGCCATTGTTAAAACACTCTTATGCGCTGGTGCGATGTCTTGATGAAAAATTATTTTTTTGTGTTGTAAGCCAAGACGTTTTTCTCGAATTTATACATTTAATTGATCTAAAAGGTTGCAATAGTACTCTGAATTTATTTTTTTACCCTTTTGCAGATAGTCGTTCAATAAAATACCTTTGAAGTCCCAAAAAACCGTTGCCATAACCTTACCAGCCGATTGAATTATTTTTGCCTTCTTTGGGGCACTTCCTCCAGCTTCAGTCCATTGTTTGGATTGTTCTTTTGTCTCTGGAGTATAGTGGTGGATCCATGTCTCATCCACAGTTATGAAACGACGCTTAAAATCAATTTTATTTCGATGAAAACGATCCAAACTAGCTTGAGAAATGTTCATTCTTATGCGTTTTTGGTCGACTGTTAACAAGTCCGGCACCCATCTTGCAGAAAGCTTTTTCATCTGTAGTTCTTCATGCAAAATTAAATGGACTCGATCATTTGATATGCCCATGATATTAGCTATTTCACGCACTTTAATTCGTCGATCATTTAATGTTTTTGGACGTCCACTACGTGGTTCATCTTCAATTTTTTACTGTTGCATATGAAGGAGCACTTTCACCTAACACATTCACCATATCATTATGAATTTCTTGTCCCGATAAACCTTTTTTATGTAAATATTTAATGACACCTCGCATTTCTTATTTTTCCATTGTAAAAAAATCGAGGATGCGTCTTTTGTGAACACCTGTTTCTATATGAAGGAGTTGCCAGATCGAAACAAAATTTAACATGTGTTCATAGCAGAGATGAAGTTTCCAAAACACTTAACTTTTTTCTGTTTATACCGCGCTTTTTGTGATAGGCTAAGAAGTTTCCGAACCGCCCTCGTATTCCGAATGAGAGAACAATAGTCACGAATGACAAACAATTGTTGGCGGGGGCACGGCTAAAAATTGTCCAATCAAGCTCAAATTGTTTTTTGTGTATTTTTAGGATCAAATAAAATGGTTTTAGCGCTTGCCGTCATACGAATTCGAAAAAAAGAAATAAGGACCGGTCTATTATACATGCATACAAATTTTCATTTAAAGTATTCTTGTAAAGTAGTTTGTCATTTCGTGAGTGCCTGTTGTTTAAGAAAATTAGTTTGTATGCAATGTAATTGCATTATTTTCAAGAAACCCAAGTAGAACACTACTTATACATGCCTCTATCGCTTAAGCCAATGTTGAAGCTTCTAGAGTATTCCCGCCATCCGAATCGTAATATTTTTCAGGCTCACATTCTTTGCTTTGGTTGACTATATCGCCTGAAATGTATCCTTAAAGGCCGAAAACCCACTAGATGTGTGATAACTTACCTGAAATTGGAGTTCTTTTAAATCTTTGCTGTCGTAACCGTTCCTATGTTGCGAAGTCAACTTTTGGATTTTCTGCACTTTTAAAAGTATGCCTTATATTCAAATTCTGCAAGGAATCATTTTCCGAGCTATATTTTTAAATTGTTCTATAGATTTTTATCAAATCGCTTACAGTTGTTTTGGCAACACCATATTTTTCTGCTAAGAAAATTACGGACATGTTATTGCGATGCTATTTAATCAAGTCTATTCTTTTTATGAAAGAACTTTTCTTGCTCCCAAATTTTTTCGGTGTAGCCGTTTTTACAAAATATGATTGTAGAACGATCATATTTCAATTACAGACTGAGTGATATTCGATACTTCAACCCTTCAAATTCATATAACGGGAAATCGCGGAATATAACACCATTCATCGTCCTATGCGTTTCGCTTTAGTCAATTCCAGAAGGTAATTGAAAGATAGTTTAAGTTTTACAAGAACAATTTATATTACAGTCGTCTTTAAATCATCCAGACGGCAATTGAAAGATTGTTTGATGTTATTTCCAACACCAGCCGAAAATCACATGTGTCTTTATGGATATATTAAAGTTGCAGTGACCGGAAAATAAAATTAGAATCAAAAGTAACTTCCAAGAAGGCACTAAGAAGTGACGTTTTGTGGTTACGCAGAACTACTGAAGTCACTTCTGCGATGTTTATATGGTATTGCAGACAAAGTGTTTCAACTTCTTAGCGTCACTTCCGCGATACAAAATGTTGGCAGGGTGAAGTGGTGTCCGATGATCATGTGTGTTGTGCTGAACGTATAACGGTGGTAACCACGGCTAATAGAGGCATCAAATTAAACACAAAAGCAATTGAACATTTTGGCGGTTAACAGATGTAGCCGGGCAATAGAGGCACGGATGATCGAGGTTTAAATGTAAAAATAATAACAAAAATTCATATCAAGTATGAAACTTTATTGTTCCTTCGAAAGAACATTTTGTGCCATTTAGTTTTTGAATATAATTTTCTTAAAATGTTGGTCGGAACTACGCCGCAGGGTTACCATTCTTAGGGTTAAATTTTGGATGACTCGTTCGAGCATTTCGACTGGTATGGCGTTAATGACACACACCGTGGTATTCGAGGTGTAAGTCTTTCCATGATGAAGTGGCAAACAATACTGAAAAGAAAAAAACCTAACGTTGACACAACTTACGTATAATCTGTAAAAAAATATCCTATTGAAAAAATACCTCTAGATTGATCACCCTATACGTTCCCAAAAGGACAAAGTTCTGGTAGGTTATTTATTTGTTATGTTTCGAGTAAATAAACGAGAACGAGGGTTGCATTTATATTTCGGATCCGGACAATCTCTCCATTGGAAACTTTGACATTTTTTAACATAACTGCACTCAGAAGGTTTTGTCATTTGAGGGCGAATTGTTCTGTTTACAGTGTGTTGAAAAATTCATCTCAGTCAAAAAATGGAATTCCGTGAAAATTTTCGTGCTATGCCTTTCTAAGATTTTCGCCACGAAAATCAATGTCACTTTGCCATTTTGTTAAAAACTTGTCTTCTATTTAAATATAGAAGCAAGAGGTCTTGAGCTGGTTAATCCCTGTTCAATGTGTAAAAGCCACAGACCGAAATAATACAAACGAGCTAACCATAGGTTATCGAGACAAGAGTATTTTAATCAACGTGTTTCGACTTTTAGCGAAGAAGCTCCATCAAAAACCACTGTTAATCGCTGGTGCTAAGAGTTCAGTCTCGGACTCCGTTCGCTCCAGGATGAATTTTGTGAAGGACCTACAACTTCGGTCACTTTGCCAGAAATCATCGGTGATGTGCATGAACTGACTAAGCAAGAACGACATGTGACATACCGTGAGATTGAGGCATCCTTGGGCATTAGTATGACACGCATCAATAAGATACGTATTGCATGTTCATTTGGATGTGAAAAAATTTGCTCTCATTGGATCCAACATTATTTGACGAATACTCAAAAAAGGATCGCATTGGATGGTGCAAAGAGATGTTGAAAAATTATAGCTGCGGTAACTCAAAGGCAGTGTATAACATTGTCACAGGTGACGAATCATGGATCTATGCATATAAACCCGAAACAAAATAGGAATCGACTGTATGGGTCTTTCAAGACGAGCCAAGTCCAACAAAAGTCGTTCGTGGAAGAAGTACATCGAAGCAAATTATTGCGTTGTTTTTCGGTATAACCGGCTAGTTGCCACAGTGCCTTTAGTGGAACGTAGGGCGGTCAATACTGAGTGATATAAAACCATCTGTTTGCCAACTGTGTTCGAAGAAATGAGGAAAGATAATAGGGAAAGGCAGATCATTGTGCATAAGCTGAAACGATGCGCTATTTGACCACTCAAGATGTCGAATTGATGGGCCATCCACCGTATAGCCCTGATTTGGCACCTAATTACTTCTTCTTATACCCTAGCATCTTATTCCCTACTTCTTCTTATACCCTAGCATCGCCCGGAGCAGCTGTTGAAGCGTTAAAAAATCATGTTTTCGGCGGAGTGGAAAAAGTGTTTCGAAAATTGGCTAGTGCGCCTGCAAAAGTATATTGGTCTTAAAGGAGAATATTTTAAAAAAAATAAAACCATTTCCAATGATAACCTATTGTGTTTTAATTGCCCGATCCGAATTTAAATAGCAAACCGTATCTTCATTTGAGCTCATTTTTGCGATGAGAGATCTGAAGTAAAAACGTATAAAGACAAAATTCCAAAACATTTTTACAGCCTATTTTTAGAATTGGCGTGTGCTTGTCGTCCTTTTTTCCAGCAAAGTAAAAAAAGGAATCTTTAACGAAAGTTTTGGGTATTTAAATTTCTTTCCAGAATAATTTTTAGTATAGTAGTCACCGAAGACGACAAATGGTTATCTCTTATTCTTTGGTCCCTTTTAAATTATTTTTTAAAAACGTTTGTAAAAATGATCGTTTATTTATCATTTTAATTTGACTTGTCTAAATGCATGTTTTAATTCCGTTACAATACTCGTCGCAAATAGATAGGGTACGAGCAAATGATACCATTTACTGAAAACTGCCGTCTATCAAATCAACATTTGGTTGTAGCGATATAATACGTGGGTAGTACGAGTAAGTACAACCACCATCATGCGGTTGTGGCAACTAATCTGCTCTTTGTGTTTACTATAAGATGAAAATCATTTAGTTCTAGGTTGGCCAGTTCGGTTTTTCAAAACAGGCGGTTCGGTTTTGTAGACAAACATATTAAATTAAACTATCAGTGGGTCCAGTTAACAACGACATGCCAAATTTAAAGAGCACGTTTAACCAACAATATAAAACAACAACCTCTACATTAGGGTGGAGTAAAATTCAAAAAAAAAAAGTTAACCTCGGAAAGAGATGTAGTCTGGGGTCCTAAAGAGGGGAAAAATAAAGAAAAAAATTTAAAAAAATTTTTAGGGGTCGCGCCACTCCCTAGAAATTTGGAAATTATCGCTATTTTGGCGTTGATTTTAGAAAAATCCTAAAAATTAACGACTTAACTTATTCGAAATTTAAAAGTTTCAGCTTGTTCAGTGCCCAAACAAAAGTATTTGAGGAAAATATGAGGATAATCGACTAATATTTGTAGCTATGGTGGCGATGTCATTGTTCAGTCAATTTTCTGAAGAAGGGACGATTTGACTTATTTTACTTTTTGAAATTTTTGAACAATGAGAAAAATTTTTATAAATTTTTTCATGCTCTTATTTCATTGTTTACGCTATTGCAAACATTTATTGACATAAAACTTTAAAATCGGTTCAGGGGTTAGGAAAATTCACGCCTTCAAACATGTGTATTTGTTTATTTTGGCGCGACCCCTAAAAATTTTTTTAAATTTTTTTCTTTATTTTTCCCCTCTTTAGAACCCCAGACTACATCTCTTTCCGAGGTTAACTTTTTCAAATTAAAAAAAAGCATGTTTTCACTCCACTCTACTCTACATGTATTAATTCAGTTTCAATAATCGTCTGAAATTGTTAGGGTAATCGATACCGATAGAGTTATTCTTTAATTCAATTCTTTTTCATTATTTTCTCTTGTTTTAATTCAATCTTCTACTGACGTATGTCCAACAACAACATTCAGTTGTACCGATGTAACACCTTGATAGTACGTACAGCCACCACCATATGTTTGGGAAAAAGTGGGTTGTGGCCACAAATCTGTTCTCTATAGATGAAAGTCTATTTGTTCTAGGTTGATCAGTTCGATTTTTAAAAACAGACGATTCGGTTTTTTGTGGCAAACTCCGTCGGTTTTTTTGAATAGGCCGGTTTTTTGTGTCGATACCCGTTTTTTTAAATTCCGCCAAAAGCATCACACTTTTCAGTTCTAACAAGACTCATAATCATTATTTACTTAAATCCAGCTACATAAAGTTATATTAATATAGCAACTCCTGCCATAAACTTGGTATATTAGAGTGGCTTGACTTGTGTGGAGCCAGCATGTTCCAAATAAACGCCTCCAGAAATTTATATTGCTGTTTAAAACAGAATCTCATAATATTTTGTCTTTATGTTAAGATCGTTGAGGTTGTGCCTGAAATGGGCCTCATCACTGAAGACAATTTTGTTCGAAAACATTTAATCTTCTTCGACCTTTTAAAGAATAAAGTTTAACACAACACAACGCTATGAAAAAAAACGCTATTGAAAAAAATACCTCTAGATTGATCACCCGTTATGTATATATCACCGTACATAAGGGGACGGTCAGGCCCATAGCATAACGTGAAACAAACCCCAGAGAACTTCACCAGAGACCTCTGCATTCGGACTGCCTCACTGTGTGGTGCGCCATATCACGAGTAGGCATCATTGTAATTATGAAAAAAATCACAATGATGCCGTAATTTATGAAAAAACCCTATTGAAAAAAAATACCTCTAGATGTCACCCGTTATGTATATATCACCGTACATAAAGGGATGGTCAGGCCCATGGCGTAACGTAAAACAAACCCCAGAGAACTTCACCAGAGACCTCTGCATTCGGACCGCCTCACTGTGTGGTGCGCCATATCACGTTTGAGTCAAATGTTTCCTAGACGGTTTTTCTCTTTGAGGGGTGATGTGAATAGGCCGGCACGCTCACCAGACTTAGTCCTTGCGGGTTTTTTCTTTGGGGTTATCTGAAGTCGAAGGTCCTAACGCCTTGGGCAACCTAATTAACAATTTTGTGGCTGAAATTGGCAGAATACCAGTCGACTTGCTTGATTTTTTTTTTTTTGGAACTTATGAAAACTTAAGAAAACGTATGCAGCAATATGTGGATAGCGAAGGTCGACATTTGCCAGATACACTATTTAAAACCATGTTATTTAAAAATTCCCTTACTGTTCAATATAATTAAAATATAAAATAAATTTTTCTAAGGTTCTTCATTTTTTTAATTTATTCCCAAATAAGCAAATTACAGCACTTCACCCTGTAGATACATTCCCAAACATCAGGGGTCTGCTTTTTGTGCCTCAGGACATAATGACAGCCATTTAAGGGAAAACTTGAAGCATCAACGCCTACCGCTTCCAATCCAAAAAAGGGTTTAAACGTTGAAATTTTTTATTACATAATGACAAGTTGCAACAAATTATTAATTTGATCAGGATTGAGGGTCGAACTCGAACGGGGACATGTTTCCCTTTTGCTATAGTCGGTACATTTTCAATACCAGCCGGTCGCCGACTACAAGAAATATATAAATTTTTACATTACTTAATCGTCTTTCAATTTTAAGATATATTACTTTGAGATACAAATGAAATGACAAATTTATATACCGTAAAAAATATATCTTTTCCAGAGCTCACAACAGAGAAAATTGCTAAATCCAAGGAAAATTATAATACCATTGAAACGACGACAGATATAAATACCGAATCCTTCAATCCTATAACTAAATCTTCAAAGGCTGCGTTAAAAGGTAAGTAAAAATTTAGCACACACTTTTTAGGAGGATTACTGATTTATTATGTCAATTCTCCTATTTTAGTTATCTACGAGGCATCTTCTACAACACCTAGAACAGCCGCAGTCGAGCTTCAAGAATCATCCTTAGCTGACCAAGATTTTAAAACTACACCTTCAACATCCTTAAGAAAAGTTGACTCCTCACTTAACAATGAATGGATTAAGTCCATAGTAACCGAAATCACTACCGGAACCACAAAAGAAACACCTCTGGAAGACAAAAAAGAATTATTCAAAGTTTCTACTCAAGATCAACAAATGACTTACACGAAGGATAAAGACTATCCCGTAACAGATTCTAGTGCCAAAAATCCCACGTCATCAACCACAATTTCAGGCACCTTACCGAATGTACCTGAATACACAACCCACTTTCAAATCGATGACAGTTTGGATAACTTGGCATCATCCTCCACTCATTCCACTATAAACAAACAGGGACAGTTGACTACATTCGCTATATCTGCTGAATCTTTCACCAAATCTGTTGGTGATTCTAAAAATAACATGGAATTGAAACAACACGATTCAGTTACAGCGGATATTTTACACGTTTTCCAAAATGAACCTACTGTTCTTTGTTCCACGGATGAGGTTTTACAAAATGGTTCCTGTATAGCTGTCGTGGGTAATGACTTTTGTGATCGGTTCTTATGTGGCGAAAATATGCTATGCAATCATTTGAATGAATGTGTTTGTGATGAGGGCTATGCAGAGTACTGGGATGAGGATGAAAATATTGTGAAATGTGCAAATTTAGAAGATTTTCTGAATGCAAAAGAAGAGGAAAATAATCAGGAGGTAGGAGATTTTACTAAGGCCTTTAGCAGGATAACTCCAACCGACATACCTTTGACTCAGCGTTCAACAGTTAAAGAAATCACTAGTTTTACGAAGATTACCAAGTCCCATCTAAGCTTACCAACAATCACTTCTGCCGAATTGATTGACCCTTCACTTACGGAATCCACTATTCCTAGTAAATCTTTAAATGAAGACGATAATGGAAAAACACCAAATGTTGCTACAAGTGCTCATTCTAATGAGGGTTTCTTTGCTTCGACTGATGATTCCCTCCAAACTAACGACGCTTCTTCCCGTGTAACTAATAAACCCAAACTCCATGAAGCTCTTGACTACACCTCGAGTCAAAGGCCACCAGAGTTATCAAATTCAGAACTCTTAAAGGGGAATTATCTTACAGATGAAATACCTCTTACTACTTCTAGACCTACTGTGGACATCTATACCTCTATACCTTTTATTACATCTAGACCCACTGTGGACATCTATACAACATCTAGTTATGAAACAGAAACCAAGGGCAATAAAGAGCTTTCCAAGTCCTGGATGGACAATGACAATAGCGATTTAAGGGAGGCTGAAGAGCTTTCCAAGTCCTGGATGGACAATGGCAATAGCGATTTAAGGGAGGCTGAAAGTTTTACTATTTCCACAAAGGAATCAGCTACGCCCATGCTCACTACTTCAACCAAATCAGTGGATATTAAAGCATTCGGTTCACTTTCAATTGACAGAGTTGATGAAGAACTTTCTGAACAGTTAATTACAGCTGACTCGTCAACAGAGCTTGAATCCGCCACAGATGGTAGTGCTACAATAGATCCACATACAGATATGACATGGCAGAATAATATCAACTATCTGGAAAACGGTTCCAAAATAGTAACACAAAAAACCGACGAGTTCGAAAGTCAGACAAATATTAAAATTGTTGGCATAGAAAAGTCTTCTACTCCTGGTTTAATGTTCGCGAATACCCAAGAACAATCACCTAAAAAGGATATTAAGAAAGATTCTATTCACGTATCTCAGATTGACGATAATGGCACACAAAATGGGGAAGAAGAAAGCAGCCTCAGTGCTCATTCTAAAAATTCCCCCGGTTCCCAGTCGTCAGAGGCAAAAGAAGTCTTTGAAATTAAATCAAAGGAATCAATTAGTATAGCTTCTACAACCGACAACTCACTTGAAGAAGAAACCACATTATCTTTACTCAATGAAAATGAAGAATCAACTTTTGATCAAACTATCGAGTCACCAGAGAAGAAAGAGATTTACGTATCAAACGAAAATTTATTAAAATCCTCAGAAATAAATGATTTTGAATATGGAACGGCAACTACAGAAAACATTGGATCTGCTAGTGTCCTTAAATCCATAGGTTTAAGTTTTCCAAAAACGCAAGAAATAGTCAAACAAAACTCCAAAGATAAGTTAGGCGATAAAAGTGCCCATACAGTAATGGATGGACTAGAGAAGGATTTGTCGCAGTCAACGACTGCCTGGATAAATATCTCTGAAAAGTCTGAGTTAGACCCTACTCTCCCAGTTTCTAAACACTATGAAAATATAGAGTCTAGCACAAACAAAGACTATACTCAGACTATGGAGCAAGAATCACCCCATTCTGGAGAATCCATCTTCACTAAAGCATCAATTTCCGTCGAAGGTTCAATAACTTCCTCGACTACAACCAAAAAGCTGTACGACGAAGAAATCATCTCCAAAGTGACGTCATTCAATCGAAATGAAGCATCTCTTAATAACGAGGAAGCATTTTCTACCATGGAGGGATCCATTACGGAATTGTCGTCTTTCAACAGCGAGGAAGCATCTTCTACTCCAGGTTTGAATCTTGCAATTAGAAAGAAATTAATTAAAGAAAAAATAATAGACAATTCCGAAGAAACATTAAATGAGATATACTCTGTGTCTACAATACCAGATATGGTCACCAGATACCATAAGTTAAACCAATCCTCCGGTACATATGATCAAGGGGAAAGAGAGACCCACCATACAATCAAGACTGAAAAGTCCTCGAATAGTTTAACTTCCGAAAATATTGCTCAAATAAACCTAGACTCTAGGGAGCCGACTGGAGTCGCTAAACCTTCAATTACTTATACTACTAATAAAGCTGATAATTCTGAACCGAATTACATTCTGACCAACGAAGATTTAGAAAAATCCTTAACTCAAGTAGATTTATTGGAAACTTACATTACTTCAACTTCCACCGCAGACTTCTCTAAAGAAGAAGCTTCTACAACAGGCAAAGAATATTACCAACATACGGAATCGGAATATGAATTTACTAATTCCCTAAGGAATCGTACTTCTGAGGATCCCTTGACAATGGACAGTATCAGTTCCGGTTATGAGACTACAACCGGTGGCTCTAAATTTATTGAATCTTCCTCCGCTAATATAGAAAAATCGTTGACCAATAAAGATTTTAAAGACTTCAGGTCAACTGACAATTTTTTGGATCTCGAAGGTACGGACTTAGCAGAAACCACCAAAGGTACCCAACTTGCATCTACAGAAACTTCCATTAGTCAACCTGAGCGGAGCGTAAAATCTTCTACAGAGCATAGCCTCAAAGCCAAAGACTCATTAACCACCTCAGATACTGATTCCAGCTCTGGCAAATTGTCCACCAAAACCACTACTTTTGCCCCTGAAATAACCACGGAGCCTATAAGCTCTACCCGGAATACCATTGAATCCGATGAGGACTCCAACACAATTGCAACCACAGCTTCCCACCGAAATAGAGGTCCATCGGTTGGCCTAAACTCAAGTAATGGTAATGGTGGAGTTACCGCGACTTCTGCAGATTTTCTTGATCGGAGTGGCAAAGAAGTGCCAACGAAAACTCCTACAGATACCCAACTTGAAATGGATCATTTGTCAACCCCTACAACCACAGATACAGACTCTGACATATTTTCCAACTTACCAATAGTTGCAATAATTCCCAAAGATAATGAAGTTGAAATGGGGCCATCTTTAACCACCTTGGCCACGGAGGCGGACAATACCATAAAATTCTCCAATTCAAAAGCTCCAGTATTTGGGTTAACCACTAAGCCCACAGCTGCTATCCGAAAAACAGTGGATAGCAATGATGATGACAATTCCAACAATTTATCAACTGCCACTAACAACGTTGGCGAGATTTCTACTGGACCTCCACTTGGTGTCAATCCTATAAATCATGATGACAAAGATGAACATGCAACCACCTTAAACCGAGATACAGACTCGAACGTTGCTAATGACAACAAAATTTCAACCACAAGCTCAGTTCTCAACGCATACGGTGGTTCATTCGGTGCAGTTGCCGAAACTTCTACTAGGCTGACTCTAGGTGACAAGCGTCTAGGTCATGATGACAAAGAAGAGCCTGTGAAAACTTCCAAGGAGAATGATTCTGAAATCGCTAGTACATCAACCTACTTAACACCACATCTAACCACTACCAGTGACCAGGAGACAGTTACCGAAATTTCTGCTAGGCCTACTCTAGGTGACGACTTTCTAGGCCATGATGACAAAGAAGAGCCTGAGAAAACTCCTTGTGAAAATGATCTTGAAATCGCTAGTACATCAACCTTCTTAACTCCAGATCTAACCACTACCAGTGACCAGGAGACAGTTACCGAAATTTCTGCTAGGCCTACTCTAGGTGACGACTTTCTAGGCCATGATGACAAAGAAGAGCCTGAGAAAACTCCTTGTGAAAATGATCTTGAAATCGCTAGTACATCAACCTTCTTAACTCCAGATCTAACCACTACCAGTGACCACGAGACAGTTACCGAAACTTCTGCTAGGCCTACTCTAGATGACGATCTTCTAGGTCATGATGACAAAGAAGATCCCATGAAAACTCGCCAGGAGAATTATCATGAAATCGCTTCCTTAACCCCAGCTACAGATATAAACTCTGGCATTAATTTCTCCACAACAACAGTTTCAGTCATTGAAGTAGCCACTGAGCCGACCGTTTCAAACTGGAGTGCTGTTGACAGTAATGACGATAACGATTCCAACACAAGGCCCACAACCGGCTCAGTTGTAAGCACCTATACAGGTTCTTTTGCTGATCTAGCCACTAACCAGGACCAGGATTTATTTACCGAGACTTTAAGTAGACCTCTTTCTGCTACTGATCTACTAGAACAAGAGTACAAAGAAAACCTTGCAAAAATCACTCCATTTTCGACCACTTTAACGCCAACGGCTGATTCTACCTCTAGCATAAATTTCTCCAAATCTACACTTTCAATGTCTGGAGTATCAAAGTCACCGAATGTACCTATGAGGAATGCCTGGGACACTGATGATTCTTATGATTCCTACACAGTTTCAACCACAGACTCAGTTTTAAACACATACACCAATCCCCAGGATATATTTTCCGAGAATTATGAAAAGCCTGCTCTTGGTAACGATCTTAGTGGCCACGATGACAAAGAAAAGCTAGTAAAAACTTTTAAGGAGGATGAACTGGAAATAGAGCGATCTTCGACGACCTTAAACTCAAAGACGGACTCTACTTTTGATACAACAAGTGCGCCGACTTCTTCACAAAAATTCTTGCAGGGAGATGAAGACAACGATTCTAAGACACTATTAACCAACGAATCTACGTTAACCACAGACTTAGAAGCGGTGGTCGTTACCTCCACAGAAGTAACCCTTGGAGACGATCTTACGGACCAGGATGATATAGAGGACTCTGTGTTCAGTAATGCCATCGATTTTGGAAAAAAGTCGACAGAATTCTCCCAGAAACTTGACACCATCTCACTTGAAACGACAACCCCTACAATCACTAAGGGTCTTACAAATATCCCTCATATAATACGAAAGACTGAAAAATCACCAATTAACCTTAAAACCAACAACTCAGCTAAGAAGGAAACTACAACTGAAGAGACTATAAATCCTTCTTCTTCTTCAGATCAACTAGAAATGAATACAAAAACAATAACGAGCATTTTAGGGAGTAGACGATTTTCCACAATGGAATCTCTTCAGCCTAAAGTTAATAACTCATTCCACTTAACTACTGTTCCAAATATAGCCAAAAACTATGAACCAGAATGGCAAACAACAACTCCCAAAGCCTTTAACGGTAGTAGAACAACTAAGATTGTAACAACAATCACCAAAGAGGTCCCAAGGACCATGCCCACAAGGCGGGCAAACGGAAAAAGCCTCCCACTCACCACAAAACCTGCTGCTAAAACCACTACAACCATTCTACGTTCCATTTTAACCACTTCCCGACCTAAGGCTCCAACTCAACCGAAACCGATATCCTACCCGGTTCCAATTACCACGCCTGCGCAACCGAACGAAGTCGTCGCCAATCACAATGAAATTATCAACTCATCGGTCAACCTCAACAATTCCGTCTTTATAACCGGCAATGTCAATCTAAATTACAAAACCCGTAATTATTTCTACAATTTGAGTGATCATTGTCTAAATGAAGGCGATCGGTGTTCCACGGTCTGCTGCGGTCAAAATGCCCAATGCGCCGCAGATACGGGTTGTCTGTGTCTGGAAGGCTTCAAAGAGATTCTTTTGAAATATACCAAAGGCAAATACTGTGTCCACGACGATGACACGGTCACGGTTATGTTTCGACTTCCTTGGCATTACATAATAATTGGCTCGGCTTGTTTGGGTTTAGCTCTAGGATATTTGGCATTCAAATATTTCCAACGGAATGGTGATTATTTTTTGAGAAATTAGATTTAGTTCTTTTTAATTCAAATGATATTTTAAGTTATGGCCTAATTTGTTGTTAAGTATTAATAAAAGTATTAAATTTTGTTAACGAAACAAGTCGACTATTCGTTAAATTCGGCTGGGTCAAAGCTTTTGGAACTCTTCACCATGGATTGCGTTCCAATAAGGCACAGGTAGTATTGGACAATACGGTTATAGTGGAGTTTGAGTTGATCAATCTAGATCTAGGGTTTTTTACAGATACGCGTGAGTTGTGTTTAATTTTCTTTTTTTTTCTTTTCAGTATTGTTTGCCATTTCATTATGGAAAGACCTGCACCGCGAAAACCACGCTTTGGTGCAGGTTATAGGCTAATGGAATCATCGGTCCACATATTTTCAAAATGATGATGGTCGGAACTTAACAGTAAATGGTGTTCGCTAGAGCTCCATGATACGAGGGTTGCCATATATATTTCGGGTCCGGCAATAAAAACACAATAATCTCTCATTGGAAATGGTTACATTGTTTTTCAAAATATTCTTCTTTAAGATCAATACCAGAATCAGACTTTAAGCTACCTGAAATTGAAGCCCGTAATCTCGACGACATTGGTGCCACTTGCCTACAGCTGCTCAAACAATGGATCTATTGAGAGGTCATTTCGAAAAGCAGTTAATTTCACGTATTGGACAGGTGAGTTGGCCGCCTAGATCGAGTGATTTCACACCTTTAGGAATTTTTCTTTAGGGTTACGTAAAGTCCAAAGTCTATGCTGACAAACCAGCTACGATTTAGGGTTTGGAAGCCAAACATTACGTGTGTCATTAAAGACATACCGGTCGAAATGCTCGAAAGAGTCATCCAAAATTGGACCCTCAGAATGGACTCCCTGAGGCGTTGTTGCGGCCAACATTTGAAGGAAATTATATTCAAAAAATAAATGGCATAAAATGTCCTTTCGAATGAACAATAAATATTCCTCACTTGATTTACATTTTTTATTTTGAAAACAAACCCCTAGGTTGATCTCCCGATATTTAGAAAAGTAGCAATATAGAAGTGACATGTCTTTCGTCCTTATATAACTATGTACTTAGGAGGGACATAAATACTGTTACAACATTGAACACACCCATTTCAAAAGAAGAACTGAACATACCCCTTTAATGTCATATGGATTTTGAAAGCTAACCTCAATAGCGTTAGTCTGTAACGGCATTTTAAAATTGTTTCAACTTTTATCATGGAGTGGTCAGATAATGAGAAATGAAAAAAGAGATATTTTTAAAACGCTCCGGCCACTAGGGATTAGCCGCATGTTTGTCTACCCATGCATAAAACTGTTTGAGGAGACTGTGAGAGATGTAAAAGACCGCCATCGGTCGGGCCGCCCACGCTCTGTTCGAACACCGCATGTCATCAATGCCGTTAAATCAAGAATTCACAGAAATCCGCTCCGAAAACAGAAATCATGGCCCGTGAGATGAATATCATGCAAAAGTCCATGAGTCGAATAATTAAAAAAGACTTGGGACTTGGGGCATTCAAACGACGTACCGGACATTTATTGACTGCAGCTTTAAAAAAAATAGGATTGAAAAATGCAACCGTTTTTTGGTGAAGCACGCTAATAACTTGCACCGAAAAATTGTGTTCACCGTTGAAAAAAAATTTACCGTTCAGGAAATATTTACCAAGCAAAATGATAGAGTGTATGCGCGGTCATCTAAGGAAGCATCTGAACTGATCCCAATGGTGGAAAAGGGTCTTCACCCAGCTTCAGTCATGGTTTGTTGGGGTGTCTCTTACGATGGGGTCACTGACCTGCATTTCTTCGAACAAGAATTCAAAACATCGGCCAAAGTTTACCAAGTTACCGTTTTGGAAGTTGTTGTTTAGCTTCTTAACAATTCCCTGTTCCAAAACCACCCATGGACTTTCCAGCAGGATTCTGCGCCGGTCCATCAGGCTAAAACGTCCCAGGCCTGGCTTCGAAACAATTTGCCAGCGTTCATTTCCTCTGAAGAATGGCCCTAAGGCAGTCCAGATTTGCACCCATTGGATTACAAATTGTGGACGGTTTAAGAGGACAAGTTTTGTCACAAAAGATACCCCAACATTGGATCTCTTAAGACTGCTTTGGTTCGAGCTGGGGCCAATTTTCCAATGGACGAGGTTCGTGCAGCTATTGACGATTGGCCAGTGCGACTTAAGGCGTGTGTAAAGGCAAAAGGTGGACATTTCGAATAAGTAGATTCTTTTTGGATACAGTATACAGCAACAAATATAATAAAAAATATTTGGTCCAAAAACATTCAGTACTTTTTATTTTTCAGAATAAAACATGTGTAACAGTATTTATGTCCATACTACGTATTCATATGAACTGACCCTAAATGCAGGTAAAACGTACAAATAACAACGCCTTTGTGACAAAATAACGGTGTCTTTGAGCATTCATATCCCCCTGTCGACCTGGGCGGATACTTGGGCTACTTAGATTCAAAGAGCCAGTTAAGCATATTTGGATTACTTAAGAACTTTTTTTTATACCCTGCACCACTCTATGGAACAGGATATTAAAAGTTAGTTTAATGGCAAATGTTTGTAACTACCAAAAATATTTGAGCTGGGCGCACTTTTAAGTGTACCGGTAGACTCAGAATCACTGGCTGATTAGAATTAACAATGTCTGTCTGTCTGGCCGTCCACCTAAGGCTTGTAATCGAACTGCAGGTCGCAATTGCTGTCCGATCGTCATAAAAATAGGCAAAAGCGGTATTTGGATCAAGGACAGATCTATGTAAACTGAATAAAATTGGTTCACATTTCGATATAACTCCCACATATAATTTCATCCGATTTTTATATATTTAGCTCTACAGGTGGTTCCAACCATAATGCACGATGTTAATTGCGAGTCACACCTTAACGTCAAATTTTTTGCCCAACTTAATTTAACATTTCTTTGTTTCAGTGTTCAAAATTTAACCATGGAGAGGTACGCAATTGAGCAGCGCGTTAAGATTTGCCATTTACGAAAATGGGCTTCAAATATTCTTGATTTTTTTGACAGCATAATCGACCATATGTGTTCACAATCGGGAGAATTGTGCGCAAATTTCTGCACACCGGTACACCTGTGCATGCTCGTTCAGTTACACTGTGCGACAGCCACAATCGGTTTGGGATGAAACCACCGGGGAAAGTTATATCGGTCAAAAAAAGGTCATACGTGTCCCAGCGTTTCGTTGGGTCTCATCTAGGAATCAAGATATATCGATTTGAAGTTAGTAAGTATCGTATAGGGGAAATAAATTTATAGTAATAAAGTAATAGGACTTGACACTTTTTACCGTTTTGGATTTTTTATGAATTAAAAAAAAAAATTTAATTTTTAGGCAAAAATAATTTTTTTTTTCATACATTTATTTATAATTGCGAAACTGTTGCTTAAGTAGGAAAACGGTTTAAGAACAGATTAGAGGAATTGTAATTCTTAATTTTTCTAAATTTGTTTCAGCTAAATCGGACGAGTGGTTCTCGAGTTATGTCAAACAAAAGAGCCTAAAACGTGACAAATTCCCCTATACGATACTTACTAACTTCAAATCGATATATCTCGATTCCTAGATGAGACCCAGCGAAACGCTGGAACACGTATGACTTTTTTTTACCAATATAACTTTCCCCGGTGGTTTCATTCCAAATCGATCACTGACCCTTACCATTTGTCGCAGAGTGTTATCGGGCCGTACTTCTTTGAAAAATGGGTCGGCCATGCAGTTACTGTGAAAGGTGCTTGCTATCGCGAGATGATAGCGGACTTCTTTTGGGAAATTGGGGGTATGGATATGGACGAGATATGTGGTTCCAACAGGATGGTGCCACTAGCCATACAGCCAACGAAACAATAGCTAGTTTGCGTGAGAAATTCAATGGCTTTTTTACCTCACTTCGTGGCGATGGTAATTGACCGCCACGATCCGTTGGATTTCTTTCTTTGGGGTTATTTAAAAGAAAAAGTTTTGTCAATAAGCTAAGAAAAATTCAAAAGCTTAAGGATAAGATAATTCAGCACATTAACGACATTGGAGGTTCAATGTCTTGAAGTCATGAAAAATATGGACCATCGGAAAACAGTCGTGGCAAGCATTTGCCGATATTTTATTTCACACATAATATTTTATTTCACACATAATTTATTTACAAATAACATCTTTAAAAGTCACATATTACATCCAATCTTAATGAAATTTGGCACACCTTAGTTTTTTGGACCAAGAAAGGACTGAAAATGAAGTAAATCGTTACAGATTTAGATATAAATCCCACATATGTTTGTTCATTCGATTTTTCTGCTATAGCTCTAAACGCCACTTTTTACATCCAATCTGAAATCTGATAAAATTTTCAACGAAAAAGTTTTTTGGGCCAAGAAAGGATAATATTGGCAATGAAGAAAATTGGTTCAGATTATCATATATAGCTCCCACACACATATGTTTACCCTGTTTGTTGTTTTTATTGCTAGGAGCCACATACAAGTATTGCATCCAACCTAAATGAAATTTGAAACACTTTCTTGGACCTTGCACCGAATTATGAAAACTGAAGGAAAGTGGTTCAGATTTTGATATAATGTGTGATCCATCTAGAGGTGTTTTTTCAAAATAAAAAAAATACCAAAATTCAAATCAAGTGTGGAATCTTTTTTATTCATCCGAAGGACATTTTAAGCCATTTATTTTTTGAATATAATCTCCTTCAAATGTTGGCCGCAACTACGCCTCAGGGTTTACATTCTGAGAGTCCAATTTTGGATGACTCGTTTGAGCATTTCGACCGGCTTAAATGACACGCGTAATGTTGGCTTCCAAAATCTGAATCGTAGCTGGTTCATCGGCATAGACTTTGGACTTTATGTAACCCCAAAGAAAAATGTCTAAAGGTGTGATATCACTCGATCTAGGCTCTTCACAACGTAAAAATAGCTGCTCTTCGAAATGACCTCTAAATAGATCCATTGTTTGAGCAGCTGTATGGCACGTGGCACCGTCCTTTTAAAACCAAGTGTCGTCAAGATTACGGGCTTCAGTTTCAGGTAGCATAAAGATCGATATCATGGCGGGAAAAAATATGCACCGATGATTCCACCAGCTTATAAGCCGTACCAAACCGTGGTTTTCTCTGGGTATAATGTCACCTCTTAAACCTCTTTTTGTTGCTCTTCAGCCTAAATGCGGCAATTTTGTTTATTGACTTTGCCCTTGAGCCACAAATGGGCCTCATCACTAAGCAAAATTTTGGTCAAAAACAGCGGATATTTCCGTTTCTCAACGAACGCTCTTTTCCATAATACACTTGCCAATATTTGAAAGTAATTATTTTAATAAAATAAATGCCATAAAATGTCCTTTCAAATTACCAATAAAGATTCCACACTTGATTTGAATTTTTATATTTTTTTTGTTCTGAAAAAACACCCTATATAAATAACGCTTGGAGAATAAATAATAGAGATATTCACAACTGAACAAGGAACCAGAATAATAGAATTTTTTTATTTAAATCAGCGATCAATTATTTTAGAACGCAAACGCATGAATGATGAAGCTCATTTTCATTTGAATGGCTTTGTTTATAAGCAGAACTGTAGGTTTTGGGGTTCTGCAAATTCAAGAGCCATTCATCAACGCCAATTGCACCTCAGTATGGTGTTTAGTATGGTGTGGGATCACATCCGCAAATATCATTAAGCCTTACTTCTTCGAGAATGCAGATGGAGGGCTTGTAACCTTAAATTGAGAGCGATATCGCGTTATGAATGAACATTTTTTGTACGTACTGCTCTTGAAAACAGACCTATGATGTGGTTTCAGCAGGACGGAGCCACTGCCCAACACTGGCCGATACACAATGGCACTTTTAAGTCAAATTTTTAGAGAGCGAATAATTTCCGATATACAATGGCACTTTTAAGTCAAATTTATTTATAACAATAATATGTTCTCTACAATAAAAGCATGTTCATCGCTATCATAGTATTGTTTTTTGAATTTCATTTTGACAATAGTATGATTGCGACAAAATTGCTATTGTTGAAATGTAACAATAGTATTATTGTCAAATTTAGAAATGAAAATATGGTTGTAGTAACCATATAAACATGGTTGGTGTAACAAAAGTATTGTTGTTTAAAATTTACGTTAACAATAATATGATTACGGCAATCATACAGTATGGTTGCGACTACGAACAAAACAAAACAGGCTTTTTTAGAGCACTCATGAATGTGTGTGCGTATGTTTTTTGATATACAAAAAAAAAACACATTCATACGATACAGTGAATGGTTGCTGTCTGTAAAAAACAACAACAATCGGAAGGTAGTTCGAGGGATTTTTAATGTGTTTACTTTGTTCGGTGCAATACACTACTACCGACTGGTTCTCGTTTATTAAAAATCTGCCTGCACTTAAGTATATAGCCATTGATCATTGTTTAATCACATTCGTTACTTTGTGTCTACGGATGGTGAAGTAGCATTCGCCCCTGCTGGCAACTAAAAGTATTTTTGACCGTTGGAATATATATTTTTGTTTCTTGAATGAAATGTTCAATAAAAACATGGCCTCAAATCTGGCTATGAACTTATAGTAATGCAATTTAAAATAACATACTAAATATAAATCTCTATTTTTGAATAACAACAATAACCAATCCTAATAAATAATTTGTGGATCACAGTATGGTTGAGTGTGAATCATAATATGGTTGTGGGGATCATAGTATGGTTGTGTGTGAATCATACTATGGTTGTGAGGATCATACTATGATTGTATGAGAAACATACTATGAATGTGAGGATCATAATATGGTTGTTGGGGTCATAGTATGGTTGAGTGTGAACCATACTATGGTTGTGGGGATTATAGTATGGTTATGTGTGAATCATACTATGGTTGTGGGTATAATAGTATGGTTATGTGTGAATCATACTATTGTTGTGAGGATCATAATATTGTTGTGTCACAACCATATACCCAACAATAGTATGATCCTCTTCGAATATTGTCACCCCAACCATACTTTTTTTCTGCGTGTAGCGCGATCGCCAGATTGTCAGCACCCGACTATTTTCTTCGGGGTTATTTTAAGGAGCGAGTATAAAGGTCAGTAAACAAGCCCAAGACAATCCTTCAACTCACGGCCAACATTGTTGCAGAAATTCGAACGCTACAGGCACAAAATTTAAAAGATATTATGGAAAATGCTCTAAAACGAGTCCATCATTGCGAAGCTAATTTTTTTACTTAGTTTAAAAAATTTCCATTTTGTATATCGCATAATCTGAGAAAAAAATAAAAAGAAAACTAGGGTTACAAGTCGTAACAGAGTGTAGACTTTCGACTTTTATTTTAAAAAAAAAACAAATATTTCGATTAATCGATTTTTAGTTTTATTTTTTCCATTCGTGATTTTTGAAAATTTATATATTTATACCATTTTCAAAATAAATGAAACCCATTTCAAGTTAAATAAAACCTTTTCAAATTAAATGAAGAATTTGGTAAAGCAAATGACAACTGGAAAAACTTTATCAAACCTTTTTTGTATAAAACTATAAAAAAATATAATTGGTTTATTAATTTTGTTTAAGCTGATTGTATTTGAAATAACAACGAATTTAAGAATAACAAGAGTACAAATTGAATGTTCGACCGTCCTGGATTGAGTTTCAGCATACTACTTATACTATATGGCCACAACAACAATAATATATTCTCTGCAATTGAACAATATTTTCGTAATTATAGTATTGCCAATTTAATAATGAACATTTTTTTATAACAACAATATAAATATTGTTGGTGCGACAAAAGTATTATTTTTTGGGTGTTTATGCAACAATAACATAATTAAGGAAATCAAACCGTATGATTGCAATCTTTATAAATTTGAAAATGATTTTTGGATCAATTGTAAATTAATATTTTGTATAATAAACTGTTTTGAATATGTATATATGAAATATTATTAATAAATACACAACCTATGTTTTTTGGTTGACCCTTATATGTGATAACAGTAAATTTAGAAAGAGATCATATGTCTACTGTAGAACATATTGTGATAATTTAATGACTTATTTTTTTGCTGATCAAAACAAAGCCATAAAAGTTTAAATTTGAGAAAAATATAGTAGTTTCATAAATATTTCATAGCGCCCCTAATATTAAACGCTAGAGCTGTGACCACTTACAACAACTAAAGAGTATAATCCTACCAACATTATAAAAAACCACAGGCCATTATCGATGATAGCTTGCGAGTAGCAACCATTTATTTTTGATAAAAAAAAACTTTTTCTGAAATTAAAAAAAAAACAGTTGAGTTTGACTGCAAGCCACGCCCAAAATTGGCAAGTTTTACCTAAAAAAACACTTTTGGCCAACGAAATCAAAATTTCAGCCACAGTGCGCCGTAAATATGCTAATAGGATGTTACGAGGGCTGCTATATATATTTCTGGCCTAATAATGAAAATGCAAATGTTTATCATCAAAAATGGTTTTATTGTTTTTCAAAGTATTCTCCAGCATGATTTATATACGTTTGCATGCGCTCAAACCAATTGCCGAAGCACTTTTTGCACTCCTATTGAGACACCTCCAAAACATGGTTTTTGAACGCTTCAACAGTATCTTCTGGCGACGAAAATCGTTGACCACCCATTTTTTTTCTTGATGTGCGGGAATAAAAAGAAGTCATTGGATGCTAAGTCAGGGCTGTACGGCATATGACCCATCAATTCGACGTTTAGCCGGTCAAAAAGGCGCTGGTTTGAACCTATGTGGAAGAGCTCGCATTTTCATGGTGCACAATGATTCGTCTTCTCTTGTTAATTTTTCAAATTTCTCCGAAGACTTCAGGCAAACAAATTGTGGTGTACCACTCAAAATTGTCCGTCCTACGTTGCTCAACCGAAACAGTCGCCAACTGACCAGTTATGCCGACGAAACTGAAACAGAGCTTCTTCCACGAACAACTTTCGTTGGATTTGGCTCGTCTTCGCAGACCCACATGGTCGATTTCTGTTATGTTTCGGTCTCATACGCATAGATCAATGATGCGTCACCTGTGCCGATCTTATAAACGTCTTTTTAAGCACCGCGATCGTATTTTATCAAAATTTCTTTGAACCAATCGACACGAACCTTTTTTTGAGCGATTGTCAAATTGTGCGGTATCGAACGAGAACAAACCTTTTTTACGACCAGCTGTTTATGCAATATCAAATGTATGCTGGTGGAAGAAATGCCAAAGGATGCCTCTATCTCACGGTATGTCACAAGACGATCTTTAATTATCAGTTCACGTCCGGCATCAATGTTCTCTGACACAACGGCAGTTTTTAAACGACCTTTGTCTTTGAGCAAACCTCGGCCACGATTGAATTCATTAAACCAGTATTTCACAGTGATATAGGATGGTGCTGCATCGCAATACAAAGATTTAAGTTCATCGCTGGACTCTTGTCGTGATAATCCACGTCGAATGTTGTGAAAAATGATCGCACGAAAATTTTTACGAGTTAATTAAATTTTTTTCAAATTGTTTTTTTCAAGTCACTGAAAACAACTCAAATGATGTTCGTACGTCAAAACGTTCTGAGTACGTTTATGCTAAAAAATGTAAAAAAGTTTCCAATGGAAATGTCAGATGGCGCCAGGCAATACTTAGTGTTCGATAGACCAGAAATAAATATAGCAACCCTCGTACAAAGTCGAAACAAAAATTGTATTTCGACTTTTACCTTTAACCCTCCGACGGTTGAGTCATCCGTTGCCCTTATAGGAAGTTCAAGGTCCACAGGGACCTATTTCTATTTGTATGGAATTTTATATTAAACACATTTTTTTACATTTTTTTGTTTTGATTTATTATTATTTATTAATTACACATGTATAATGAATGTTAGAAAAAAATTTTATTTTTTATATATAACATTATTAATTTTTTTTGAGTTTTATATGAAAAAACCCAAAAAAAAACTATTGTTCTGTAGATTGTCCCTCGCCCAACATATTTTCTGTGCAGGTGTAGCATCGACTTATAAGTGTTGAATCAGTAGGAATGACCGTCGTCTATTACTTCTTTTTATTGGCTTCATCTCGTTGTATGAAAAAAATGCAGCAAATGCAGCTATGTCCACCATATTAAAAAACATGGCCTATGGCCAGCGGTTTGTTGAGCGCTTGCATGTATATGTGCCAAGCATCTGATCCATTGTATCAACGCCCGATTTGTTGGCGTTGTAATCCAAAATAGCAAACGGCTTCTTCTTTTCACTTTGCATGTCCACACAGCAAAATTACCGCTTTGTTATTCTTATGCACATATGAGCATAGTGCTATGTCGCCTTCGTTGAAGCCAAACATTGTGCTGTTGAGAGGACGCGTATGATTTTTTTGGAGTTCCCGAGGCACATATGTCTTAACATATGCGGTTTTCTTCCTTATCAAAGTACGTGCCAAACCCAAAGTTGTGCAAAAATTGTCAGCATAAATTGTGCGGCCTGTATTCAAATATCTCTCCGAAAGTTGAAGTACAACATTCTGCCCTTGATTCACCTCTCGTGCCTGGTCAGGCAATTTCCCAGAATAAATCATTCCTTTGACAGGATAAAATGATTTTGAGTCGCACAACCACCATATCTCTATACCCTACTTGGCAGGCTTCGATAGAATGTATTGTGTGAGGCGAGTGCGGCCTCTGTATGGGATTAACTGCTCATCAACGGTCACTGCATCATGCGGAGTGTAAGCTGCTGCCAAGTTAGACTGCAACATTTGCCAAATGTTTATCAATAGCCGCAGTTTTGCTGTTGATTAGTCGCTGCTGTCACGTATTTCCATTGTCGAATCTAAGGCATTGTTTTATGCACTTCATACGATCTAATGATAATGCAGCTTTATATATTGGACAGCTCGTTAGGCCCCATAACTCTTCAAGAGGTTCACTATTCGATTTAGTGAGTCCAGCATACAAAATAATAGTCAAAAAAGCATCGAACTCTTTCAAAGTGATTGGTTTCCATTCCTTCGTGTTAGTTGGATTTGCCAAATTGCATGCAGCGTTCACTTCCCTGCCTTTCCGATTTGATTCGCGTATTGTCACCGCCATGTCTTCGATGATGAGCGAGCGGAAAATGGTAAAGGGATCATATGTGGTTCCTACTGGTCCCGGATTCCTCCTTGTGTAGTCGACGTTATGAGCACGAGTACGGGAAGTCGGTGGTGCATTTTTAGTCCATTTGGTGCCATCTTTGGAAATGAAGTAATTGTCACTTGTTCGCAGAGCATCAGTTTCTTCCTCTTCATCATCGTCGTCATCACTAATAATCATCAACCAAGAGTAGCTTAGAGTATGCGTAAAAGGTAAAGGTCAATTTAAACAACTCAAAAGGGACGGTAACAAAATTCAAAAAGGGACGGAAAGTTTATTGTTTCAAGGAAAGGCACAATAAAATAATCCAAAAAGTAACTAAAATTCAAGGAACACGTTTGTGATGTGTTCAAACCATAAAACACGCCAAAAGACAGTGCATTTATTAACGGTTTTTTGAAATTTCAGTGCAAGGTCCCAGCGGACCTTTTCACACGTTCCCGTACTACACACATTTAAACCTCAATAGAAACTAAACTATTGGTCGGATCGCTGTGAAATTTTTAAAACGATTCTAGATAAAATTTCTTTGGAATACATGTGGGGTCGGGTATACTTCCCATGGACCATCAAGGAATAATTTCAGTTTGAAAATGAAAAAGGACCCCAGGGACCTTCTCACCCTTCCGACTTTCCGTCGATAAAAAGGCGATTGGTCGACTTTTATTTTGACTTTTTTTTTATTCGTGAATTTAGTAAATTCTACGTACGAGGGCGACCGCAAAACTAACTGGCCCGGCACATTTTCTGTTTTACTAGCAACTTTTTTTTTGTTTTTTAAAAGCAATCTTTTACAAGCCATCTGTCAAAATTTCCGAAATATTTAATGATTATTTTCTTTGGCGATTGAAGTAAAGAAGTTTTATAATTTTATTAATTTATACGCCACAATTAATCAAAGATGAATTCGATTCTGTTCATGGTGAAATGCACCATCATACTCCACCGTGAAATCCTGGGTTCAACAATTTAAAATGGGTCGTTCAAGTACGGAAGCTGAACAACCCTCTGGAAGACCGAAAACTGCTACTACTATTGCAAACATTAGAAAAATATTTAATGAAGTGACTAAAGATAGACGAATAAAGCTCAGATGATATTGTTAAAATACACGGAAAATAAGTTTGGAGTATTTTACATGATGAACTCCACATTAAAAAGCTATCCGCAAGATGGGTGCCGCGTTTGTTGACTTTGCCCTAAAAAATCGTCCGTTGCACCAATTCCAAGGAGATTTTAGCGATTTATCAGCGTAATCCAATAGAGTTCTTGCGCCGATTCATAACTGTTGATGAAACATGGATCCATCACTACATCTCAGAATCCAAAGAACAGTCAAAACAATGTATAGAAGCTGGTAAAAGTGGTCCCAAGAAGGCGAAAACTGTAAAGTCGGCAGGAAAAGTAATGGTCACAGTATTTTGGGATGCAAGGGGTATAATATTTATTGATTATCTTGAGAAAGGAAAAACTATAAATAGTGAATATTAATGTGCATTATTGGATCAAGATAAAACGACCGCATTTTGAAAAAAAGTTATTTTTCATCAAGATAATGCTCCTTCACACACTGCACTTTTAGCTAAACAAAAACTGGCCGAATTACGATTTGAAATTGCTCCGCATCCACCATACAGTCCAGATTTAGCTCCTTCTGATTATTTCTTGTTTCCAAATTTAAAAAAATTTCTCGGTGGCAAAAAATTTTCGTCCAATAGCGAGGTTATTGCTGAAACTGAGGCATATTTTGAAGGTCTTGAAAAATCTAATTTTTCGGATGGAATTAAAAAAATTGAAAAACGTTTGATGAAGTGTATTGAGTTGGAAGGAGATTATGTTGAAAAATAAATAATAATAATTCCAAAAAAAAAACGGTTCTTTTTATGTTAGGCCAGTTACTTTTGCGGTCGCCCTCGTATTTATAGCATTTCTTAAAATGACAATTGTTACTAAATTAATCAAACCGTTTTTTCATGAAACTATTTTAAAATCAAATAAAAGGTTTTGCAAATGGAACGAAACCAACATTAAAGCGGAGTTAAACTCATGCAAATTTCATTAATAAAAGTGCGGATTTATTTTCTAAATATAATTGGTTCATTTATTTTTGTTTGAGCTGGTGGTATTTGAAATAACAACGAATTTAAGAATAACAAGAGGACACTACGAATGTTCCACCGCCATGGATTTCGTTTCAGTATTGCTGGACAATACTGGGGGATATGGTTGTTGGTGTCAGGTTTATGTTTGACAGGACCTAACTTTTGGTACCCTATGAACTGTTGGCCCATTAGCCAACCCGTAAAATAAATGAACACTTCTGATTCGCAATTAAATTTGTTTTTATTAGTAATGCTATTTTCACGAAATTTAAATTTTCCATGACCCAAGAATGAGTAAATAAGAAGTGATTCATTTAAAAAAAATTCAGTACAAAATCTGTCATGTTCAGAGTTATGACCCGCGTTTAAAGCTACGGCATCTTTTTTTTTTTTTTTTTTTTTTAGACGAACGTTCCCACGCCACTCACACCCGCCCCTGCTGACCGAGGAGGCCACGTCCCCATGACGTAGGGATAACGTACACATTATGGACCGATCCATAATGGAGATGACAAGAAACGTCATCCATGTAAATTAGCTACAGATATTTATCAATAGCCAATCGGTACAAAAAAATATTAATAATAATCACTAGAAAATATAAACACCAAATTAGTACTTTATAATATAACCACCACCTTAATTTAATACAATAATACAATCCAATCAATGTATGAGAAGGACTAGAAGCATGCAATACAAAATCAAAATATAACCACCACCTTTCCTTATTACAATATTAAAATCTAATAAAAATAATATAAAGCATAATATACATAGGTATTTACGAATAATAACAATTACTAAAATTGTTTATAGCAGCCTAAATTGTTATGAAGACAATAGCCTTGGTGTAATGAGTTTAAATAAAAACTTATTACAGTTTTTAATGAATCAAAACCTAAGGAGAAATCAATTAAATGATATAACGAATTAAAATCAGCACACATTCTACGAAATGGGTCACCACATGCATAATTGTGCCTTTGAAAATCCAAGTGTAAGAACTGATAGTATCTAGTAGGTCTAAATGGGACGTTAATAGAAATATTTGATATTAAGTATTCAGAAGCCACAACCCCATATATAATTTTGTATACCATCATCGTATTCATCATAGTTCGCCTACTCTTCAATGAGGGCAATTTAATAAGATTTAACCTGCCATTATAAGAAGGAAGTTCATAACCAGTATTCCAGTGAAGACCTCTTAAGCAGAATATTAAAAATTTTTTCTGCACGGACTCAATTTTGTTAACGTAGTAATCATATTGGGGATCCCAAACCACTGATCCATATTCTAAAATTGGCCTAAATAGGGAAATATAAAGCTGTTTCGTAGTATATGGATCAGTAAACTCTTTTGCCCAGCGTTTCACAAAATAAAAGACACCATACGCTTTATTTACCATAGTAATGATATGGTTATTAAAATTCAACTTTCTATCCATCATAAAACCTAGATCAATAAATGAATCAACCGACGCCAATTCAGAGCCACATAAATTAAATTTAGTAGCCAACAAACTACGTCTAGAAAAGCACATATGCTTACACTTTTTAAGGTTTAATTCCATAAAATTAAATTCACACCAAGTACTAAATCTGTCCAAATCACCCTGCAGTATGTGACTGTCCGCAAAGCTAGCATAAGAGGAAAATAATTTAACGTCGTCTGCAAACATTAGTAAATTAGAGTTAATAATGTATAGTAAAAAGAGAATAGGTCCAAGGTGGCTGCCCTGTGGGATACCAGAGGAAACACGAGTTGATCTAGAAAGACTTTTTTCAAATAAAACTACTTGTTCCCTCCCAATTAGGTAGGAGGAAAGCCAATTTATGAAATTATTACTAAACCCAATTTTGTTTAACTTGAATAGTAATAGTCTGTGATTTACTTTATCAAATGCCTTACTAAAATCAGTATATATAACGTCAGTTTGCTTGCGACGAATAAATGCATCTATAACTTCAGAGGAAAACTGAAGTAGATTTGTAATAGTAGAGTGACCCTTACGAAATCCATGTTGGCATGGATGGAGTATGGGCGCCACATTATGTGAAACAAAATTTGTTACAATTTTTTCAAATAACTTAGGAATTGCGCTTAGTTTACCAATCCCTCTATAGTTCGATACATCCAACAGACTACCAGATTTGTGAAGTGGGAACAAGTAAGACCGTTTCCATAAATCAGGAAAGTACCCCAATTGTAATGATGAATTAAATAATAAGGATAAAGGTAAAACCAGGGATTCCGAGCAGCCTTTCAATAAAACATTCGGAATGCCATCGGGTCCAGAAGTACTAGTGGGTTTAAGACGATGCAAGTTTAATCCAATAAGTGAAAAATCTAAAAAAGGAGGAACTATTTGACCTACTGATGAAATATGGTAGGGGTACGGAATTGCAGAATTAAACGAACGTAGTGAATATGTATTTTCGAAAAAGTCAGAAAAACAGTTTGCAATAGACTGATCGCTTGAGAACTCAACACCATTAAATCTTATTCTCGATGGCTTAGAAGATGTTCGACGTTTTAAATTAACAAATCGATAAAATGATTTAGGGTCTTTTTTAAAATTGTCCCAAACTCTTGTCAAGTACGACCTATAGCATCTTCATAGTGCTTTAATATTTAGGATCTATCGGACTTACCAAAATAAGTAAAGCTTCTTATATTTTTATTTTATTTCAACACACTTATGTACTCGTATGATTAAGAACATTTTGCTAAGCTTCTGTTAGCATTTGAAATTCCACATCTTATTTGGCATGGCAATTTTCGGAGTGTTGAATTGTTAAACATAAGCTTGAGACGCTTGCTATCCCCTTCAAGCCGCCGGAATCAAATTGTGTACAAAATACAAAAGGAAATGACTAATCATGCCTTACGTCAGCATGCGAAATTCCAGAATATAATTGCACATTCCATATCTTAAAAACCATACAATTGAAACGACTTTCTGTACAGTTGGAAATGCATTTTTGAATTAAAAACAAATTTGATAACGCAAACACACATGTGTAGATTAATTACCCCGGTATGCATAAAAAGGTAAAGTTTTATATTTGGATTTTTTCCATTCTTGTTTAGGTCCGATAAGTTCTCAGGCAAAACCGCAAATGTTATCTAAACTAAAACATATTTCAGAAGTAACACAGTAAGAATGAATTATGTATTTATGGTTTCATAATTGAAAACTTTAAGAGCACAAACGACGGCGTTTTAGTTCAACTTAGAATTTCGTGCAAAACGAAGGGTCGGCTTAAGACGCTACGCACAAAAATGTTTAGTTTTTTATTGCACGTGGAAAGGACAGTCTTAATATTTTTATGGATTTTATACTCTGGATATGCGGCGCCAACACAGTGCCCAGAAGGTCAAATTCAATGTCACAACGACAGTCGTTGTTGTCCCGTGGTGGCCGAACCGGATTGTAATCCCCGCGATTGTGGTGAAAATATGGAATGCAATACTTTGAATAAATGCGTGTGTAAATTTGGTTTTATTGAGTATCTTGATTTTGATACGAAAGTTAAGAATAGATGTGCCTTTCCCCTGCCCGAGGAGTGTGCCAATGAAGCAGATTGCGGACCGAATTCCAACTGTTCAGCGGCCCACAAATGCCAGTGCAACGAGGGCTTTTACAAGCAGTACATTGAGAAAAATACATTTTCATATTGCGAAAAAACCGAGAGCAAGGAGGTGAAGTTGCCAGAAGATTTTGGATGCCCTAAGGATTATGCCAAATGTTCGTCGAATTTGTGCTGTGGCCCTACTGCTCTCTGTATTGGGGCCGAGTGTGTGTGTAAAAAAGGATTTTTGCCCAAAATCGGAAATGGCAAAACGATTGACTGTGTGGGCGAAGAAAATCCGGCAGAGCTCGCCAAATGTCCTGCGGAGTGTGGCCCCAATAGCCAGTGTCTGAGTGGAAAATGCGTGTGTGAAAAAGGCTTCCATGAGACAATAAATGGCTATAGCAATTCCTTGGAATGTACAGCGGATAAGGAGGATGTAGCTAAACCTAGCCTGGTTGTGGATCCAATTGATGAAGAACCCTTTTGCGAAACTGGCTACGAGAGGTGTTCTGAAAAGTGCTGTGGTCCCAACAGCCAGTGCGTCGAGAATAAATGTAGTTGCAGTCAGGGTTTCCAGGAAATACCCAATGACACTTCCAATATTGTCAACTGTGAAGCCAAAGAAAGTGCTACGCTGTCTGAAGTTTTCAAATGTGGCCTGGGCTATGAGACTTGTTTACAAAACTGCTGTGGACCCAACAGCCATTGTCTGTCAGAGAAATGCACGTGTAACCAGGGCTTTGTAGAGAAACAAAACCTCAGCGGAGAGTCCTTTGAATGTCAGGCCCTCGAGGAAGCAAAGCCTCCGATTTTAGAATGTCCAGCAGGTTACGAAAAATGTTTTCAATTTTGTTGTGGCCCTAATAGCCGTTGTCTAGATAAAAAATGCAAGTGTTACAAGGGATTTCAAGAGTTATTTAATAAAACCACCAATTCCACAGAGTGTGAAGCTATACCGGTGCTAGACAGCACTGAAATTTTAAGCTGTTCCGCTGACTATGAGAAGTGTTCGAACAAATGTTGTGGTCCCTTGAGCCAATGCATCGATGGAGAGTGTGTTTGCTCAACAGGATTTCGGCCAAAGCTAGCTCCTGAATCCTCTCTTAACATAGAATGTGAAGGCGTCGAGGAAGATCCCCCTCAACCCTTCGAAGAAGGCCTGCACTTCGTTGAAATAAGCCCATGTGAAAGTGGTTTTGCAAAATGTTCCAAAATGTGTTGTGGCCCCAATAGTCAATGTGTCGAAGAGACCTGCAAGTGCGATATAGGCTTCTTTGGCGAACTAAATGTTACTACAAAAACTATGCAGTGTCAGTCATCTGAAAGTGATAGCCCAGATGTGGATGCTATTTGTAAAGCCGACTGCGGCCCCAACAGCCAGTGCCGCCTAGGAAAGTGCGAGTGTAATGCCGGCTTTACGGCAACATTAAATCAAATCACTCAAATCATGGAATGTCTAGGCCCAGAAATGGAAGAAATCAACTCCGAATTTTTGCCATGCGATCCACAATACGAGCAGTGTTTGCATCTGTGCTGTGGCTCTTACAGCCAGTGCCTGGAAGGAAAGTGCGTTTGCCAAGAACACTTTAGGCTTAAACTCAACGAAAGCTCACGCAACGTTAACTGTGAAGCTATCGTAGAGGAGCCACCCAAATGCCCAGCTGATCACGAAAACTGTTCCGACATGTGTTGTGGTCCCAACAGTCAATGTTTGAACTTAAAATGCCACTGCGCGAATGGTTTCGAGCCTGTGCCAAATGAAAGTAAAAACATTATCAGCTGCAAACTCGTGCCAGCGCTGGATATCAAAAAAGATGCCACATTTTTGGACCTATACAACTTTGATGATCTTCCACCTCTTAAAGATGCCACATTTTTGGACCTTTACAACTTTGATGATATTCCACCTCCTAACGATGATGTGAGCCATCAGGCACCACACAGTTCGCCCAATCGGGCGTCCTCCGCCGTAGGTGATTTGTACGATTTCGAAGATTTTTGTCTTCTTTACGATAATCAATGTTCCGATCTTTGCTGCGGTCTCAATGCCGACTGCAACCAGGATGGTGAGTGCGTTTGTCCCCCCGATTTTATTGAAACCTATTCCGCCATTATGAAGACGTTATCGTGTGTGGAACCTCCGCTCCAATCAAGTTTTCGAATGACTTATATGGCCATTGGAGCGACCTGTGTACTCTTGTCAATGTTATTTTTATGCATTAAGTGTTGTAAATTTATGCAGGCCGCTAGATAAATAATTTAAGTTTTTAATGTTGTAATGAAATAAAAACCACTCTTTTAAAACTATGGACTGAGTTAAAGGATTTTCTAACTTTGGGCACTGGTAAGTGGAAACATATCCGGCCTGGTTGGCCATCACGATGGTACGTATGATATTATCGAATCTTTAACATGATTTTTTTAATTTAAAAAAAACAAAGCCGTATGAGCAAATAATAGTCATGTTTTTTTGAAAAGCCGCGAAAACGAAGACTGGCCAGAAAAAATGCTATATGGCAATTAAGTCTTGTGCAAACAAAAAGTGTCAGTTTTGGTCTAGACTCTAGGAAAAGTCCTGTTGTGTTCGATTCCTAAAAAAATGTTTTAAAAAATAATTAATTGTAGCCATTTTAGCACTTGGCATGGAGAGAGGCTTTTACTCGTACTTGATAGTTATGGAGATTAACGGCGACAAGAGTAATTACTTTTCTAGATTTTTTAAAGTATAGACTTCTGGTTGTTTTTTTCTAGACATGTGGTTTTTAAGAAGATATAAAACGCATATAATTGAATGTTATGGAAAAGCATTTAGCTTTATTATAAAGCTATCGGTTTGTCATTATGTTTTCCAAACGATATCGGAAAAAAGGCTGCCGCCCCTAGAGCCGTGAGTTAGCAATACCACACCGAATATTATCTTCCAAGGCGTCAATCGTGTCGGGATTATCTGCGTAGACGAGCAACTTCAAGTAACCCCGAAAAAAACAGCCCAACGGTGTTAAATCGCACGATTTTTGAGAACACGACACAGGCCCACGAAGTGAGATTCGAGGGTTGCTATTTGTATTATGGGCCGGCAATAAAACACAATAGTATATCGTTGGAAATGGTTTTATGCAAAAGTGTATTGATCCTGTAAGATCAATACACTTTTGCATGCGCACAAACCAGTTTTCGAAGCACTTTTTCCACTTCGATTGAGACAACTCTAAACATGATTTTTGAACGCTTCAAGAGCTGCTTCGGGCGATGAAAAACGTTGACCACGTATTTTTTCTTGATGCTAGGGAATAAGAAGAAGTCATTGGGTGCCAAATCAGGGCTGTACGGTGGATTGCCCATCAATTCGACATGTTGAGTGGTCAAATAGCTCATCGTTTCAGCCGATGTGTGAGAGCTCGCATAGTCGTAATGCAAAATGGTCCGTCTTCTCTTATTATCTTTATTCATTTCTTCGAACACAGTTGGTATACCTCTCAAAATTGACCTCCTAGGTTGCACTAAAGGCACTGTGGCAACATGGACGCTTATACCGAAAAAAACGCAATCATTTGCTTCGATGTACTTCTTCCACGAACAACTTTTGTTGGATTTGGCTCGTCTTGAAAGATCAATACGGTCGATTGCTGTGTTGTTTCGGGTTCATATGCATAGATCCATGATTCGTCACCTATGAGAATGTTCTACACTGCATATGAGCTACCGCAGTTACGAGTATAATTTTTAACGTCTCTTCGCACCAATCCATACGAGCCATTTTTGAGCATGCGTCAAATTATGTGGGATTCAACGAGAACACATTTTGTACACGGCCAAATGAACTTGCAATATCTCATTGATGCTTTTCATACGTATGCCCGAGGATGCCTTAATCTCACGGTATGTCACATGTCAGTCTTGCTTTCTGGCAAAGTGACCGAAGTTGGACGTCCTTCACGAAATTCATCCTGGAGCGAACGGCATCCGAGACCTAACTCTTGGTTCCAGCTAACAGTGGTTTCTGATGGAGCTTCATCGCCAAAAGTCGAAACAAGTTGATTTAAATACTCTTGTCTCGATAACCCACGCAGAAAATCGTAAAAAATCATCGCACGAAAATGTTCACGGGATAATTCCATTTTTTGACTGAGATGAATTTTTGCAACACACTGTAAACATAACAATTCGCCCTCAAATGACAAAACGTTCTGAGTGAAGGTTTCGAGACAAGAGTGTTTAAATCAACTTGCTTTGACTTTCGGCGATGAAGCACCATCAAAAACCACTGGTACCAAGAGTTCATTCTCCGACGCCGTTCGCCGGAGGTCCAACTTCGATCACTTTGCCCATCGATGCTGCGCGTGAACTGATTAAGCAAGACCGAAATGTGGCATGCCGAGAAACTGATGCATCCATGGACATTAGTATGACAAGCATCAATAAGATACGTATTGCATGTTCATTTGGCTGTGAAAAAAAATTGTTTTCGTTGGATCCCACCTAATTTGACGAATGCTCAAAAATGGCTCGTATGAATTGGTGCAAAGAGATGTTGAGAAAATATAACTGCGGTAGCTCAAAGGCAGTGTATAAAATTGTCACAGGTGACGAATAATGGATCTATGCATACGAGTTTACACCCGAAACAAAACAGCAATCCACCGTATGGTCTTTCAAGACGAGCCAACTCCAACAAAAGTTGTTCGTGGACGAAGTACATCGAAGCAAATGATTGCGTTTTTTCCGGTATAACCGGCCATGTCATGGAGGTCAATTCTAAGTGGTATACAACCATCTATTTGCCGACAGTGTACGAAAAAATGAGGAAAGATAATAAGAGAAGACAGATCATTTAACATCACGACAATGTGAGGTCTCACACATCAGCTGAAACGAAGAGCTATTTGACCACTCAAGATATCAAATTGATGAGCCATCCTCCATACAGCTCTGATTTGACACTCAATGACTTCTTCTTATTCCCTAGCATCAAGAAAAAAATGAGTGGTCAACGTTTTTCATCGCCCGAAGCAGCTGTTGAAGCACTCAAAAATCATGTTTTGGAGGTATTGAGACACGGGGTGGAAAAAGTGCTTCGAAAATTGGTTTGTGCGTATGCAAAAGTGTATTGATCTTAAAGGAGCATGTTTTGGAAAACAATAAAACCATTTTCAATCATAAATTATTGTGTTTTAATTGCCGGAGCCGAAAGATAAATAGCAACCCCCATATGTGGAATTTTCTTTTTTGTGGCTACATTTAATTTTTTATTTATTTCAAACCAAAACATAGGAGGACATATCAATAATTCCGTGATTTTTCCAACATCCTTCGTAGTTATATGAAATGCAAGACTGTTCCCATCAAGAACCATCTGTTAAAAGACAATTGTCAAATTTTAAGGGAGTTCCGTCATTTAGTTCGTGTTTAACAGCTGTGCAAAACACTTCGTGAAAAAATGGAAAAAAGTGAATTTCTAGTGCACATTTAACTTTTTTTTTGCTGTAAAAAAGCGCCAATCAAACCAAGGAAAAGCTTGATAAATACTATGGGAACTCTGCATCACCGATTTCATTGGTAAAAAAGTGGCTTACAGATTTTTGCTGTGGTTGCACAAGTACAAATGACGCTGAACGTTTTGGACGGCCAGTTGAGGTCATCACACCCGATAATATCGAAAAAATCTGCGATGTAGTGTTGGTAAAGCGAAGATTTAAAGTGCGTTAGATTGTTGATGTCATACGCATTTCATATGAAAGTGTGGTTTCGATTTTACATGATCAGTTGGGTTTAAGAAAACTGTCTGAAAGATGTCTGCCGCGTTTGCTCTCAATTAGTCTTAAATGTGACAACTTAAAAGGATTGTACGGAGTTGCTTAACCGCAATTCGAATGACTTTATGCGGCGTTTTGTAACTTTGGATGACACATGGATCCATTACAACACTCCAGAGACCAAGCAGCTATCTAAACAATGGGTTTCAGCGGCTGAACCGACTCCGAAGAAGGTCAAGGTGACTTTGTCGGCCAATAAGGTGATGGCAACAGTTTTTTTGGAATATACGCGAGACAATCCACAACGATTACCTTCAAAAGGGAAAAACAATAAACGTCGAGTATTATGTCAACTTATTGGACCAATTTAACCACGATTTAAAAAGAAAGCGACTCCATATGGCCAAGAAAAAAATTCTACTTCTTAAAGATAATGCACGTGTGCATACGTGTGTTGTCTTAATGGCAAAGTTGCATTAATTGGGTTATGAACTAGTAGCCCATCCGCCATATTCTCCAGTAGTTAGACCCCAGTGACTATTTCTTATTTCTAAACCTTAAGAAATGGCTCAGTGAAAGGAGTTTCAGCTCCAACGATGAGGTAATTGATGAAAAAATGCCTATTTTTGGACCTCGAAAACTCCTATTTTTGGGAAGGTATAAAAAATTGAAGAAACGTTGGACTGAGTTTATTGAGCTAAAAGGCCACTATGTTAAAAAATATTTTTTTTGCAAAAAAAACTTTGTTTTTTTGATTATTGATCTGCCCTCGTATATTTAAATTTAAATCAAGATATAATACCTTATAATTCCGCCGCAAGATGAATATCAGAAATTTGGATTGATTATAAATCAGCCAAAACAAGGGTCAGGCAATACAAATGATGGCAATACCGCAAGAAGATTCTTTTCAGATCTAGAAACAGCATCTGCAATAACAGGAGTGGACTTAAGTCTTATTTTCAGATTTAAAATAATTCTAGAAGTACTTGCGCGCAATGACGAAATTGACTCTAGAAAATTTGGAGATTATGCAAAGGAAACTGCAAAAATATATACAACCAACTACCCATGGAGAAATATGTCTGCAACAGTTCAAAAAATCCTTTACCATGGAGAAGATGTCATTAAATATCATTTGGTGCCACATGGAGAACTATCAGAGGAGGCTCAGGAAAAAAGGTACAAGGATTACAGATTTTATAGAGAGCACAATACTAGAAAAATTTCACCAAATTCCACAAATGAAGATCTATTTAATATATGCGACAGCGCATAGAGAAAGGGACCTAAGGGTAAAAAATCGATTTTCACTTTTTTTTTTTTGATGTGGACAACATCTGAGCGTCAAATGAAACCGATCCCATGCCCCAAAAGTGTTCCCTCCCAGAGATATGGGCGTTTTATGAAAGTGATGGTACACCAAAGACACACGTATTTAAATCTTTAAAATGGCTCTCCTGGACCGACTGGTTTTTACCCTTAGGTCCCTTTCTATTTTGCGCATCACATATAATTCGCAACGTCAGATTCATTCATCTCCAGTATTCGCAATCAATGGAAAGTGGAACATCGGGATTTAGATGAAGAAGCCAAAAAACTACTAAAGAACAGAAAATTGCACAGAACAAAATATGGAATATTTGCAATCAATATTTGAGGCAAATGAATAACAATTATAATTGCCTTTCATTGTTATTTAAGTACGAAAAACATAGTATTAGTAAAAACTAATAATAAACAGAACCTACCATTGTTACAAATGCTATTGAAATCTATTGCAGTTTTTATTTTAAAAATGTTTTTTAAATTATCAAATTTGACAGCAAAAAATAATAATTTTTTCTCTAGTAATAGCAAGATTTTTAGATAATATTATTAACGTTTTTTAAGTGTAAATAGTCTTTGAGTGTAAACAAATTTATAAGTTTGACAGCAATTTTTTTTATTTTTCTGTAATAATAGCAAAAGCTCCAGGTGATTTTACTATTTTTTTTGAGTCTAAAAAATTTTTTGAGTGTAACATAAAAAAATTCCATTATTACAAAAAAATATTTATAATTATTATTAAAATACAAATATTAAATTTTTTATTAAATAAAAAAATAATAAACCCATATATCACTCTAATAGTTAAAAAAAATCAAAAGTTTAACTTTGACCTAGAATTCCTTAAAAAATACTCATTCAATTTTAATGTTATTAAAACTGAGGTAAGCTGAACTAAATATCTATCCGTTAAAAGAAAAATAACTAAAATATTTTGATCGGTTCAAAAGTTACAGAATTTTGGTCAACGAAAAACGATTTTTAGCCACTGTGCGCCGTAGTCTTGAAAATGGAGATTTACAACCTACTCGTAAAGTGTTCAGTTTTCCTTTCAACAATTGCTGCAAATCTTTCTGATGACGGTCTTCACGGAGCTGAAATCGCTATAAAAGTCGTGTGCAGACACAAAAATGTCACTTTGCCATTTTGTAATAAAATTGTTTTCCAATAAAATGTAGATGCAAGTGGTCTCTATAGCAGGTTAATCCCTGTTTAAGACAGAAATAAACCATCGAGCTAATAATATTAGCCTTTTTCAATACTCGTACAACTGATTCACTCAGCGAAAGAAAATCGGCTCTCTAACCTACTCACAGCCACCGTTTTTTTTAATTAGCCAACACTCAGGGGTTTCCCCTATACATGCAATGCATTGCGTTGGTCGTTGGAAAGCAAGGGATCGAAGGGGGGAAAGAGGGAGTTGTGTTTATTGACATTCGTCTTGAATTTCTGGATGTCGTAATTGGTGGGAAATACATTTGCCGGAAGTCGATACCACATACGGACAGTACGGGCGAAAAATGAATTCGATCTGTAGTGTATAGTGCGGTTAACCGGCCAATCGATAACAAATGGGTGTAAATTTCTGGAAAGACGTGTATCCCTGCCGAACATCCTCACGTCAGGAATAAGACCACGAATGTCTGAAGTAGCGATAGAACAGCGACACACAACCCACACTCCGGCGATACTCCAGGGAAACAATAGAGTTGGATACCCTACTGTCACCTATCAGCACCATCGCTCTCCTTTGTCCAGAAGCTCCAAGGATGATTTTGGAGCACCTGTCCATATATGGGAGTTGTATTCCATCTTTGGCCTGCTGTAGGTTGTATAGATATCGAAAAGATCAGAAGGAGTGAAATATTGCTTGCACCGCTTTAGGAAGCCTATACACTTGAGTGCTTCTTTCGACACTTCGAATACATGTCTCGCCCAACGAGCGTCACATTGTACTTTCATGCCCAGAACATCAAGAGCATCTGATTGTTTGACATCCATACCATCGATAGATAATAACGACACTGTTGGGTCAGTGAATCGCTTGTGAGACAACAAGCAGCACTGTGTCTTACGCGCATTAAAATCTACTCTATTCACTCGACCCCAGTCGGAAATGGCCAGTAAATCCCGGCCAAGTGTCTCTTCCATTATTCGCATTTTGTTTTCAATATCTTGAAGACTCGGCCTACGTTCGAATAAATATGAATGACCTAGGTTGGCGTCATCCGCGAAAGAGTAGATTGGATTCACGGTCTGACCCAAAAGATCATCAATGAAAATGAGAAATAATGAGGGAGAAAGGACAGAGCCTTGTGGCACACCTGCGGTCAGCCTATGTATATTGGATGAGAACCCATCTACAACAACTCGTATAGTGCGATCTATAAAAAAGCTCGATATAAATCGAGCAAGTGTCTTACCGACACCAAACGCGATCAGCTTTAAGAGTGCACCGTGCCAGACTCTATCAAATGCCTTGGATATATCCAGAGCCACGACCTTACTCTCACCAAATTGGTGGATAGACCGACTCCAGCTTTCCGACAGGAAATCCATGAGGTCTCCCGTAGAGCGATTTCTACGGAAGCCATACTGTCCGCTAAGCAGGTCGTTGGACTCGAGATACCCTACAAGATGGTGGTTAACCATGCTCTCCATTACCTTGGAGAGCGCAGAGCAGATCGCGATTGGCCTATAGTTAGCAGGATTATTGGCTGCACCCTTTTTAGGTATCGCAATCTTCCAACACGCTGGCAAGACTCCTGCACTATAAGTAAGATTGAAAAGATTGCGCATTGGACGGGCTAGCGTCGAGGAGCACTTAGATAGGACTAGAGCCGAGATACAATCCGGGCCCAGGGACTTACTAACATCGAGATTCGCAAGAACCCTTTTCAAAATTAATACTCAGCACCGTGTGGTCATTTTGGTATTCTAAAACCCTTTCTGGAAATTTATTTTTTTTTCTAGAAATTTTTGCCTTTCTTGAAATTTATTGATTTTCATACTTCTACGATAATAAACGATCTGTTTTTTGTGTATGCAGTTGTTGCCTTTTGTTTTTCATTAATTTGTATTTTGTGTGCGGTTTCGCGATAAGGCGGTGGTAATACAAACCAGAAAGAATTTATGTACAATATTAATGAGAAATTAACCCCTTGAGCAACAAACGCAAGTAAGTTGCATGCACTTTTAACCGAAATACTGTCATTCGAATTGAAATAGGTTGGATACCCTATTCAGATGTTATCTACCCCAGTTAGCGGAACTGTGTTTGGAACCTCCTACCCTAAAAACAATGTAGGTGTCACATCACTGAAATGTTTATTTTATTTTTTATTTTGTTTAACCGCGCACTACTTATATACAGGGTAGAGCGGGGTAATTGCTTTTTTGCACTGCAGGCTGTGGCTGCACTGTTGGTCAAAAAAAGTGGATAGTGTGCTTGGCTTATAGTGGGTGACAGGAGATTTGTATTCGTGTGGCTTTCAGTTCCCATCATGCATTGAACACGTGAGGAGAGGTCGTTTTGTGTTAAATCTTATTTTTCAAATGCGCACTCGATCACTGCAGTGCAGCGTGCTTTTCGTTTACGATTCGCTGTTCCCCCAAGCGGACGCGTTCCTGGCCGGCAATCAATTGTAAATTGGGTAACTTCATTGAGAACAGCAGGGAATGTGTCATGTGTACGAAAGGGACTTGAGAGAACGATTACAATACCACAAACCATCAAGGGAATTAGAGCACCAGTACTGCAATCTCCGAAGCGCTCTGTTCGGAAGCAACCACTTGCTCTTGGCATTTCCAGACTTTTTTTCAGCCGGCTCCTGAGGCAATGCAATTAGAGGATACTTGATTACAACAGGATGATGCCACTGCATACACAACGAGGGTTACCATGAATTGTTTGAGGCAAATGTTTCCTGCTTATCTTTTTGAGAGGTGATGTGAGCTGGCCGGCGCGCTCACCAGACTTAGCCCTAAAGCCATTTTTTCCTATGAGGTTTCCTGAAGTCGAAGATGTGTATCAACCGTCCCAATACCTTGGAAGACCTTACTACGGGCGGTTCTTCGCCTAGCACAAAAAGCGCGGTATAAACAGAAAAAAGTTAAGTGTTTTGGAAACTTCCATCTCTGCTATGAACACATGTTAAATTTTGTTTCGATCTGGCAACTCCTTCATATAGAAACAGGTGTTTACAAAAGACTCATCCGCGATTTTTTTACGATGGAAAAATTAGAAATGCGTGGTGGAATTAAATATTTACATAAAAAAGGTTTATCGGGACAAAAAATTCATAATGATATGGTGAATGTGTTAGGTGAAAGTGCTCCTTCATATGCAACAGTAAAAAATTGGGTTGCTGAATTTAAACGTGGTCGTACAAGAATTGAAGATGAACAGCAACATCAACAGAAATTTTAGCCAAAGTGCATGATATGATATTAAATGATCGACGAATAAAAGTGAGTGAAATAGCTAATATCATGGACATCTCAAATGATTGAGTCCATTTAATTTTGCATGAAGAACTACAGATGAAAAAGCTTTCTGCAAGATGGGTGCCGGACTTGTTAACAGTCGACCAAAAACGCATAAGAATGAACATTTCTCAAGCTTGTTTCGATGGTTTTCAGTGAAATAAAATGGATTTTAAGCGTCGTTTCATAACTGTTGATGAGACATGGATCCACCACTATACTCCAGAGACAAAAGAACAACCCAAACAATGGACTGAAGCTGGAGGAAGTGCCCCAAAGAAGGCAAAAATAATTCAATTGGCTGGTAAGGTTATGGCAACGGTTTTTTGGGACTTCAAAGGTATTTTATTGATTGACTATCTGCAAAAGGATAAAACAATAAATTCAGAGTACTATTGGAACCTTTTAGATCAATTAAATGTACAAATTCGAGAAACTGTCCTGGCTTACAACACAAAAAAAATATTTTTCATCAAGACAACGCACCAGCGCACAAGAGTGTTTTAACAATGGCTTAAATCAACGAATTAAAGTACGAGTTGCTTGACCACCCACCTTATTCTCCTGATTTAGCTCCCAGTGACTTTAACCAGTTCCCAAATCTAATTTTTTACCTCAAATGAAGATGCAATTACAGTTGTAAACCACTATTTTGAAGACCTTGAGGAAAACTATTTTAATCAAGGGATAGAATTGCTAGATAAGCGTTGGACTTAGTGTATTGAAGTTTCAGTAGATTATATTGAAAAATAAAAATATTTTTAAAAAACTAACTATTCTCTTTCATTGATAGGCTAAGAACTTTCCGAACCTCGTAACAATATTGAGGCTGGAATTAGCAGAATATAAGTCGACATGCTTGTTAGAGTTCATGAAAACTTCAGAAAAGGTATGCAGCAGTGTATGGATAGGGAAGGTCGACATTTGACAGATAAACTATCGGGTGATCCATCTTAATTTATTATTTTCAATAGGGGGTTTTCACAGATTACGCGTTTGCTTATGAAAGGACTTACACTGCAACAAAGTCCCCAAATTGTGCAACTTTATTACGAAAATGAGAATAAAGGATCCGCTGTTTTCGACAGTCATTTTGTTCAGTGATGAGGCCCATTTCTGGCTTAACGGCAACGTCAATAAACAAATTTGCCGCTTTTGGGCTGAAGAGGAACAAGAAGAGGTTCAAGAGGTGCCTTTATATTCAGAGAAAACCACGGTTTGGTGCGGTTTTTAAGCTGGTGGAGTCATCGGTGGATATTTTTTCAAAAATTATAAAGGCCGGAATGAAACCGTGAATGGTACTCGCTATCGCGCCATGATATCGAACTTTTTGGTACCTGCAATTGAAGCCCGTAATCTTGACGATTTTTGGTTTCAACAGGACGATGCCACTTGCCATACAGCTGATCAAACAATGGGTTTATTAAGAGGTCATATCGAATAGCAGCTAATTGCAGGTTTTGAACCGAAGAGTTGGCCGCTTAGATCGAGTGATATCACACCTTTAGACATTTTTCTTTGGGGTTACGTAAAGTCCAAAGTCTATGCTGACAAACCAGCTAAGATTCAGGTTTCGGAAGCCAACATTACGCGTGTCATTAAAGCCATACCGGTCGAAATGCTCGAACGAGTCATCCAAAATTTCACCCTCAGAATGGAAACCATGAGGTGCAGTTGCGGTCAACATTGGAAGGTATTTATATTCAAAAGATAAATGCCATAAAATGTCCTTTCAAATTACCAATAAATTTTCCACTCTTGATTTGAATTGTAATATTTTTTTATTCTGATAAAAAACCTCTAGATGGATCACCCATTATTTCTGTTAAACAAAGCCCAAGCAGTTTGAACAATTTTAATTTCCATAAAACAAGTACTATTATTGCATTAGATCCGTAACAGTAAGATTCTTCAAATGAAGAAAAATTACATTCATACAGCATAATTGCCGTAATCCTTTTATTGTTAAAATGTAACCCAAACACAGAATTTTTGTGGCACCAACCATAATTATATTGCTGCTACAACCATATTTTAATTTTTAACTTTGGCATTAATGCTATTGTTACATTTCAACAACATTAATATTACGGCAATCATACTAGTGTTAGAATTAAATTCAGGAAACAATACTATGGTTGGAACGAATATACTTTTATTGCGGAAAACCTATTATTATTGTCGTGGCCATATAGTAACCATATTTTTTCTCTGCGTGTGTGATGAATAATTACAAATTAAACGATTGCGTGATATTTGTTTGTTCAAATAATTTTGGTGCTAACCAATCACCCGACAAATCGCAGGTCGCAGTTTCGATAAAAAGTTCCTATACGTTTTATTGACGTGAATCCATAAACACATGTGAAACAATGAGAACCAAATATGATGTTTACTTATCATATCAGTCAATGTCTTGATATAACCCCAGCTGGATTATGCTCTAAGTAGCTTCTGATTGTAAATAAAACCAGTACCCAATCGAATTCCAAGACATTTTCGTTTTGTGTCTCTTGTTCCTAGAATTGCTTATACAGGGTGTCCGCCGGGAAGGTATACTACTTTGTTTTGCCGCCATTTTGGTAGACATTAGACTTGATAGTTCATATTTGGCAGCCGTGTAGTAGAGACGTGGCAAATTTATTATGGAAAAATATTCGATAAATCGTTAAACATTTTTTAACAATCAATCATCGATTACTGTGGCGATGAGAAAGATACGTGAAATTTTCGAGAGCAACAACGTGCCAACAAATCGCACTATTTATCGTGTAGTGAATGATTTCAAAGAAAGAGGATCTGTAGCTGATAGGCCCAAACACTACTAATGCTCAAAAAAGTGTTCAAAACAATCCATTAACCTCAATTCGACGCCGTGCTGAATGTAATGAAAAATGTGCTCAAAATGGCTCGCATTTGTGAGGCTACCAAAGGCGGACATTTATCTGATATTGTATTCCATACATAATTGCCGACATTAAATAAAGCATTAAGCAATATAAGATCTATTCTCTTTCATTTAATCTTAAATTATAAACAAACAAAGTAGTATCACTTCGCGACGGACACCCTGTCCATATAATTGCTTATTTAATGATACCCAATGCTTCGATGACCAGCTAACCCCACCCAGCAGTGTGGATGCCGAAAGTGGTTAATTTTCGCTGAAATCATATCCAACTCCACTCAAAGCTTTGCTAGAAATAAACAAAATAAAGCAAATCCTGAGTTCTGTTTGCATGCGCTTATTGAATTACATTTGGAGAAAAAACATTAAGTGCTGAGTGGACATAAAGCGACATTAGGTGTGTTTTTTTTTTGAACACGCTCATACTTTCGTTGCTTTGCTTCATACGATCACATTTAAAAAGGCACTTGACTTGTAACACTTTTAAATGAATATTTTAACAATATTTTTTAATAATTTTTACAATATCTTGTAATTTTTATTTCTAAAATATATTTCAAACTAGTTCGGTCCAATCACTAATTTCGGGAAATTTTCTTCGGTATTTCGATTAAAAGTTTTGCTTAGTTTTCGACTGCTTGCTAATCCGACTATGAGGATTTGAGACCATATTTCTTTAGAACATTTTGCTCAAAGAGAAACCATAAGTATAGGGTGGTCAAATTTTAAGGGCCGATGTTAAATGTGAGCCACATCTAAACATCAAGCTTTTTCCTGCATTTCATTTGATATTTCTCAATTTCAACTCAATTTGAACCATGGAAAGATACATAAGCAAGCAAAGCGTTAAAGTTATTCAAAAGTGATTGATCCATTTTCGAAGAAAATCATTTTCTGTGATAAGCAGAATTGCCGCATTTGGGCGAATGATAATCCAAGAGTGATTGTCGAAAAAACAATGCACCCACAAAGAGTGACTATTTAGTGCGGTTAATGGGTTGGCGGCGTCATCGGGCCGTATTTTTTCTGAAATGAGGCCGGTTACTGTGGTGTTCGCTATCGTGAGATGATAACGAACTTTTTATTTCCCAAATTGGAGGATATGGATGTGGACGATAGATATGTGGTATAAACAGGACGGTGCCACTTGCCGTATTATCTCACGTCGTGCACGCAGAGAAAAGATATGGTTACTGTATGGTCACCGCAACAATAATATGTTCTCTACAATAAAAGCATGATCGTCGCAACCATAGTATTGTTTTTTGAATTTGACAACAGTGTGATTGCGGCAATTTTAATATTGTTGAATTGTAACAATACTATTATTGCTAAATTTAGAAATAAAAATATGGTTGTAACAACCATGTAAATATTGTTGGTGCGACAAAAGTATTGTTAAAGATTTACGGTAACAATAATATAATTACGGCAATTATACTGTATGGTTGAGACTATGAACAATGCATAACATGTTTTAATAAAAACACACTATCGTGTGTGTGTATGATTGTTGTTCATTATAAAAAACAACAACATTCGGAAGGTAGTTCGAGGGATTTTGAATGTGTTTACTTCGTTTGGTGAAACTGGTTCTCGTTTATTTAAAGTCTGCCTGCACTTATGTATAAGTATATAGCCATTGATATGATTTAATCACATTCGTTACTTGGGGTCTACGGATGGTGAAGAAGCTTTCACCCCTGCTGGCAACTAAAAGTTTGTTCGACTGCAGTTGGAATATGCGAGTATATTTTTGTTTCTTGAATGAAATATTCAATAAAAACATGGCCTCAAATCTGGCTATGAACTAACTGTAATGCAATTTAAAATAACTTGCTTGATAAAATCTCTATTTTTGAATATCAACATTATCCAATCCTAATAAATAATTTTGGGGATCATGAGTGAATCATACTATGGTTGTAGCTATAATAGCGTGGTTGCGTGTAAATTATACTATGGTTGTGAGGATCATAATATGATTGTATAGATAATATTATGGTTAAGTGTGAATCATACTATGGTTGCGTGTGAATCATACTATAGTTGTAAGGATCATACTATGGTTGTATGAGAAACATACTATGGTTGTGAGGATCATTATATGGTTGTGAAGATAATAGTTTGGTTGAGTGTGAATCATACTATTGTTGTGAGGATTATAGTATGGTTGTGGAGATCATGGTATGGTTGAATGTGAATCATACTATGGTTGTGGGAATCATAGTATGGTTATGAGTGAATCATACTATTGTTGGGAGGATCATAATATTGTTGTGTCACAACCATATACCCAACAATCATCGAATATTGTCACCCCAACCATACTTTTTTTTCTGCGTGTAGTAAGCACATTAATAAAACCTCTCAGTTTTTTTTTGCAAAAGTTTCGTATGTATGTTTTTCACAAAATATAATGTTTCATTTAGAGTATATTCAATATTTGGATTCCATGCTAACAGTCCTTCTCTGGAAAATTTGAAATTAAAATAAGCAATTAGCTGAATAAGTTGGAGATGAACCCAAATTTCGAAATTTATTTATTATATAATTTTTGCTACTAGGCAAAAAATCACAAGTCTGCAGTTAATCAAAATTTTTGGCGGCTATAACCGCTGCAACTCTTCAGCAGACTATGTGTGTAAACAAGCAAAAACGTCGAAAATGATTAACTGGCTGGAGGCCTATTGTAGCTATATTTGAATAAAAGAAAAGTTTTTAACTAAATCGCTAAGTAGCATTGATTTTCGTGGTTGCACACTGCTGTTGTCGCGATTTCGGGACCGTGATGAACATTATCAGAATGTTTAGACGCAATTCCAATTGAAAGAAGCACCGAACTCTTTAAGACCAGACTCTCACCAAACAAATGAGAACTACTTTTGTAAATCTCACTTTACAAGTTTTCTTTTCACAATTTCCCACAAAAATGCAGTCGTACCACCTTTACAGAGACGTTTTTGGGCTCATGCGCCCAACCCTAATCTCTGCCGTAACTTTAAAAAATCCAGTTTTCAAAAAACGTCTAGTAAGTTTGCCCTTTTTGAGATATTAGTCATAACTAACAGTACCTATTTTTTACTACTGTTGGTCCACAAAAAATTATGATTTTTTAAAAAAATACTTAGAAAGTGGACTCTTTTCCTAGGTGCTTTATGTTTTCTAGGGGAAACTCTTTTTGCCCTATGCCGATTTCGCTGATTTAAAATCCCGCGATTCTAGGTAAATTCTTTTGACAGACACACGGCCGAACGATCTTGACTAGATCTTTTTTTTTTTTTTTTTTTGAAAAACCAACACTCAGGGGATGCCCCCTATACATGCGGTGCATTGCGTTGGCGAGTGGAAATTAATGGATCGGAGGGGGGAAAGAGGGAGTAATGTTTGTTGACGCTTGCCTTGAACTTCTGGATGTCGCAATTAGTGGGAAATACTTTTGCCGGAAGTCGATTCCACATACGGACTGTACGAGCGAAAAACGAATTTGATCTGTAGTGTATAGTGCGGTCAACTGGCCAATCGATAACAAACGGGTGTGAATTCCTAGAAAGTCGCGTATCCCTGCCGAACATCCTCACGTCAGGATTAAGGCGACGGATGTCTGATGAACACACACCATGAAAGTAACGATAGAACAGCGTCACGCAACCCACATTCCGACGATGCTCAAGGGAAACAATAGAGTTGGATACCCTACTGTCACCTATCAGCACCATCGCTCTCCTTTGAACACGGTCAAGTAGCTCCAAGGATGATTTTGGAGCACCTGCCCATATATGGGAGTTGTATTCCATCTTCGGCCTGATGAAAGATGTTCCAATAGTAATCTTATTCTGTTAGGATAACCGATATTTGTTGTTCTTTAAACTGTAAGTATCAGTTCCTTGTACTGAAAATTAATGAGTACCCAATCAACATTCTCTTGTAACGATGCAATACATGGTTAGTTGGTGCAACCACCAACATTCGGTTGGCCAAAAATTCGATTGTGGCAACAAATCTGTTCTCTGTGTGTGGTCAGGGCAATATTAATATTGCCTCCGCAATAGAAGTATGTTCGTCGCAATCACAGCACTGTTTTTTGAATTTAATGTTGACAATATTATGATTGTCGCAATATTAACATTGTTGAAATGTAACAATAGTATTATTGCCCAGTTAAATAGTGAAAATATGGTTGTAGCAACAATATACATATGGTTGGTGCGACAAAAGTATTGTTTTTGGGTTTTACGTTAATAATAATATGATTACGGCAATCATACTGTAAGATTGTAATTTTTCTTTATTTGAATATGCTTTTAAGAACTATGTTATTGTTGCCAATTCTATGCAATAATAATACTTTTTAAATGGAAATTAAAAATTTTCAAAGAAACTGCTTTAGCCTTGTTAAAGTGAAATATTTTTAATAAAAACGCTTACGTTTTTGTACCCTCCACCATACAATGGATACTTGATCCTCGTAAAATTCTAAGACGATCTAGCCATGTTGTCCGGCTGTCCGTCTGTTGCAAACAAGATAGAGCCTGCATGAAAACAGCTAGGGAGCTGAAATTTGGCACAAACATGTGTAGTTAACCTATTGAAAATGGGCTATATAGCTCTACAAGAAGTTTATGTTGGAGACCCTCAACCGACACTACCTCATAAAAATTAGGTTTTAATTGGGAAATATCCGTCCAGTTTCTTCAGCAAAATCACTGAAATTTTGCAAATAATAATCTCTATATAGGCACAATCGTCTATGTAAAAATGGTTTAGATTGGGCCACCATTTCTTGTACCTCCCATACAAACGGCCTTATGGGCCTTGAGAAATAAGACTATAACTCACCACAAACTTGACCTATCGAAATGAAATTTTTAACATCAAGATTTCTATATACAACACACTTCTACGCTGAATTCGGTTGAGATCGGAGAATTCCTACTAGTACCTCCCACACTAACGGTCTCATGGGCCTTGAAAAAATATATGACAATAACTCACCACAAACTTGACCTATCGAGACGAAATTTTCGGCATAAAGATTAATATATAGATCAGACTTGTGCGAAAAATTTGTCTAAGATCGGAAAGGCCCTACTGGTACCTCCCACACAAACAGTCTCATGGGCCTTGAAAAATAATATGACAATAACTCACTACAAACCTATCTAGATGAAATTTTCTACATAAAAATTTTTATATAGAACACACTTCTGGGCCAATTTGAGTTGCGATTGGGTAGTCCCTTCTGATACCTCCCGTACAAACGGTCTTGTGGGCCTTGATAAATACTATGACGATAACTCACCACAAACTTGACCTATCGATATAAAAATTTTCCACATATAGCTTTATATAAAGAACACACTTCTGCACTAAATTGAGTTGATATTGGGTAGCCTCTTTTGATACCTCCCATACAAACGGTCTTAAGGGCCTTGAGAAATAATATGACGATAACTCATCACTAACTTGACCTATTGTGACCTAACTTACAAAAAATAAAAAAAAATTTATTTGAGAATCTGGTGAAGGGTATCCAAAGTTCGGCACAGCCAAACTTAACATTTTTTACTTGTTAAAACTGTTTTTTCTACTGTTAAATAAATCACTCCTATTATTTTGAATTAAATTTATTTTTTAAATAATATTGATAATTCAAAGCAACTTAACAACAACTTAACCCATTTTTAAATTTGGCAATAACACCATTCAACAATATTTATATTGCGGAAATCATATTATTGTCAAAATTAAATGCAAAACACAATTCTATGATTGCGATGAACATTCTTTCATTGCGGAGAACATATTATTATTGTCGTGACTATATAGTAACCATATTTTTTGTCTGCGTGTAGCTGAGATTGGATTCATTCAAGGATATATAATGTTTGGCCTGACCGAACTAAAGAACGTTTTTCATTTCATTTCTTTATATCAGTTATGGAGATAAAGTCCTTACAGACTAGCTACATTAAAAACGTTTTAAAATTACAACAACTTCATTTAAATTATAGGTTAAAACCAATTATAACAAGTAATAAACAAATTTTTAATCTTAATACTGGGAAGATTGACTTGTGAAGTTTAATTTGACTGAAATAATAAAAAAACAAACCTATTATAGTTTAAAGTTTCTGTTTGTTTCCGTTCGCATAAGTTTTATTGCAGAATTGCAGAAAAATCCAGACATTGCCCAAGCGCTAAACTCGCCGCATTTCAGTTTGAGTTAAGCTTTCGTGCAGAACGTGTCAACGCCTCCAAGAAAAAACAACCAACACACTAAGCATGCTCCATTCGATGTTGAAAGCAGAAAAGATAATCTTCATATTTTTATGTAGTCTGTGCTATGGCAATTCTACATTTCTCCAGTGCCCAGAAAACGAAATTCCATGTAACAATGGCCTCCAGTGTTGCCCAAACACCCCCTGTAGTCCTTCGGGATGTGCCGAAAATATGAAGTGCAATGATTTCAATAACTGCGTTTGTATCGGTAAATTCGTCGAGGTTTTTGCTGCCGATAAAACTGTACAAGGATGTGTTTTTCCTCTGCCGCCAGAATGTGAAAATCATGAAGATTGTGGTCCATCTGCCCTGTGCACACCGTCCTTTAAATGCCAGTGTAACGAAGGCTTTTATTTGCACTACCTTGACAAAACTCCTAATGGATATTGCAAAAAATCAGTGACTCATAAAATTGAGGAGGATCAGGATTTGAAATGTCCAGATGGTTTACAAAAGTGTTCAAAGATATGCTGTGGTCCTGCTGCTGAGTGTGTTAATGGCCAATGCGTTCCAAAGCCCTTTGAAAACTCTTTAGCCCTTTTAGAAAATATGGGGAGACGTAGCCGTTCTGTAGATGATATCATTAACGACGTTGTTGATGGTCTTGCTGATGCAGTACTTTGTCCTACTAATTATCACCTGTGTTCCAAATGGTGCTGCTCCGATGCAAGTCTATGTATTATTAATACATGCGTCCACATAGGGGTAATAGCATTTGTTGTAATATTTGCTATTTTACTTTTGTTCATTCAATGCTGCTGCAGACGCTAACGTGCGTTTTATGCAGATACATTTTTTTATTAAACTTTTACTATTTCCCAAAAGATATGTGTACATTTTGTAAGATTTCATTGTGTAAAATTATTCGAATAAATTAAACAAAAACATTTTACAATTGGAGAACTTTATTTTGAGGAGCTATTTTCTAACGAGTTTATGATATCTAATGAGTATGAGTCCAAATCCAAATCGAAGATTACGTGCTGGTTTTCCGAACCTCAATTAAGTAAGTCCATTTTGACTGTTTAAATGGCCGAAAATTTTCTTTTTTTTTTTTTAGCAAAATCGTTGTTCACTTCGAGGTCTTAGGCCCAAGCTGAGAAAAGATAAAGAAGCGAACGCCCATTGGCCTCAATTGATGACTCAATTCGAGTTTTTTTAATGAATAAGGCGGAGTTATTGGAAAAAAATCGCTTTAGGCAGGTAGGTGAACAAATTAGTTGTCAGAACGATGTTTAATACTATCTTCTTTGCGCACTGTACCGCAGTGGTGCACACAGAGAACAGATGTTGGTGGTTGCACGTACTATCTATGTATTCCATCGTTACAACCGAATGTTGATTGGGAATACAGCAATTTTCAGTAGAGGAAGAAAACAACACTACGATGATTATTGGAACTGAATGTGTACATGTGTTGGTTGTTGTTATACTTAGTAGGGACATAAATACAGTTACTACATTGAACACACCCATTTCAGTCTTAGAACCCCGTTAATATCCTATGGGTTTTGAAAGCTAACCTCAATAGCGGTAGTCTGTAACGGGATTTTAAAATTGTTTCAACTTTCATCATGGAGTGGTCAGATAATGAGAACCGTATCGCTGTAATAGCGCTTTTCAAGTGTAAATTGAAAAAGCGATATCTTCAAAACGCTCCGGCCACTAGAGATTAGCCGCATGTTCGTCTACCGATGCATAAAACTGTTTGAGGAGACTGGAGATGTAAAAGACCGCCCACGCTCTGTTCGAACGCCGAATGCCATCAAAGCCGTTAAATCAAGAATTCACAGAAATCCGCTCCGAAAACAGAAAATCATTGCCCGTGAGATGGATATCACGCAAAAGTCCATGAGTCGAATCATTAAAAAAGACTTGGGGCTTTCAAACGACGTACCGGACATTTATTTATAGGATTGAAAAAGCAAACGTCTTTTGATATTCACCAACGCTGATAACTTGCACAGAAAAATTTTGTTCACCGATGAAAAAAATTTTACCGTTCAGGAAAAATTCAACAAGCAAAATCATAGAATGTATGCGCGGTCATCTAAGGAAGCATCTGAACTGATTCTAAGGGTGGAAAAGGGTCACCACGCAGCTTCAGTTATGGTTTGGTGGGGTGTCTCTTACGATGGGGTCACTGACCTGCATTTCTGCGAACAAGGAGTCAAAACATCGGCCAAAGTTTAACAAGAAACCGTTTTGGAAGCTGTTGTGAAGCCTCACGTAGAGAAAAAACATGGTTACTACATGGTCACGGCAATAATAATATGTTCTCCTCAATAAAAGTATGTCCGTCGCAACCATAGCATTGTTAACTGAATTTAGTTTTGACAATAGTATAATTTCTGCAATATTAATATTGTTGAAATGTAACAATAGTATTATTGCCAAATTTAAAAATGAAAGTTAAATATTCAATAATAGTACTTTCTATCGAAATTGAAATTTTGCTGCTTTAGCTTGTTTTAACTGAAATATTTTTAATAAGAACGCTTACGTTTATTTCAACTTATTTTTTCTACTGTAAAATAAAACACTCCTATTATTTTGAATTTAATATTTTTTAATAATTTTAATAATTGGTTTGAAACAATTTGCCAGATTTCCTCAGAAGAATGGCCCTCAGGCAGTCCAGATTTGAACCCACTGGATTACAAATTGTGGACGGTTTTAGAGGACAAGGTTTGTCACAAAAGATACCCCAACATTGGATCTCTTAAGACTGCTTTGGTTCGAGCTGTGGCCAATTTACCAACGGACAAGGTTCGTGCAGCTACTGACGATTGACTAGTGCGACTTAAGGCGTGTGTAAAGACAAAAGGCGGACATTTCGAATAAGTAGATTCTTTTTGGATGCAATATACATCAATAAATATATAAAAATATATTTGGTCCAAAAACATTCAGTATTTTTTTAAGCATAAATCGTGTGTAACAGTATTAATGTCCCTAATAAGAAGATTGTTGGTTTAAGTATAGAGATATTTTTTTAGAACAAAAAAAGAATATAATAATTCAAATCAAGTGTGGAATCTTTATTGGTAATTTGAAATGACATATTATGGCATTTATTTTTTGAACATAATTTCCTTTAAATGTTGGCCACAACTACGCCTCAGGGTTTCCATTCTGAGGGTCCAATTTTGAATGACTCGTTCGAGAATTTCGACCGGTATGGCTTTAATGACATGCGTAATGTTGGCTTCCAAACCCTAAATCGTAGCTGGTTTGTCAGCATAGACTTTGGACTTTACGTAACCCAAAGAAAAATGTCTAAAGGTGTGATATCATTAAACTAGGCGGCCAACTCACCTGTCCAAAACGTGAAATTAGCTGCTTTTCGAAATGACCTCTCAATAGATCCCTTATTTGAGCAGCTGTATGGCAAGTGGCACCGTCCTGTTGAAACCAAGTGTCGTCAAGATTACGGGCTTCAATTTTAGGTAGCATAAAGATCGAAATCATGGCGCGATAGCGTGCACCATTCACGGTTACGTTCCGGCCATCATCATTTTTGAAAAAATATGCACCGATGATTCCACCAGCTTATAAACCGCACCAAAAAGTGGTTTTCTCTAAGTATAATGGCACCTCTTAAACCTCTTCTTGTTGCTCTTCAGCCCAAATGCGGCAATTTTGTTTATTGACTTTGACGTTGACCCAAAAAAGGGCCTCATCACTGAACAAAATTTTGGTGGAAAACAGCGGATCTTGCCGTTTCTCACCGAACCCTCATTTCCATAATACAGTTGCCATCATTTGAAGGTAGTTATTTTTAAAAAAAAAGCCATTATATGTCCTTTCAAATTACCAATAAAAATTCCACACTTGATTTGAATTTTTATGTTTTTTTGTTTTTGTTTTGAAAAATACCTCTAGATGGATCACCCTATATAAAAATTGACAATAATAGGAGTAATTTTTTATGTTAACATATTTTTGTTAACAAAAAACCTAAAAAACAATATTCTCACCAACCATATTTATATTGTTGCTACAACCATATTCTTAGTATTAGATTTGGAAATAATACTATTATTACATTTAAACAATATAAATATTGCGGTAGTCATAGTATTGCCAAATTTAATTCTGTAAACAATACTATGGTTTCGACGAACATACTTTTATTGCGGATAACTTATTTTTATTGCCGTGGGCGATGGCGGCCCACTTATGGAACGTTAAATCCGTCAACGCATACGACTTCCTAACAAAGTTTATTTTAAAGTTAATTACACTATAAAATGGGGAAAAAAATGGGGAACTTCTCTTAAAACAGTGCGCTGTGCACTAGTTAGTTTATATACACCTACGATTGGCTAACGCATTTTGCAGAGCTCTGATTTTGGAGAGCATCAAATTTCGCGTTTTCAAAATGTCTACTAAACGCCTAGATCGTGTGATATCACACATTGGATTTTGCACCCTATACCACACTATGGTACAGGATGTCATGACTTAGTGCTAATGTTTGTACTCGTAACACCCAAAAAGAAAAGGAGTTTGATCCCATGTTTATCAACCCAACCATCTCATATCCATATCTAAGTAATGAAACATTTTGGCTTTGCTAACATTGAAGTTTGCAATGGCACATTTTTGCGAAACAAACGCATTTATTTAATTTCAAATAATCGTACAAAAAATATTTATATTTTTTTCTCCAGTAAAAACGACAAAAGGAGTTAGTAATTCTTTAACTCCCCAAACACTGTCTTACTAATGCTACCACAGCAGCGAGTATAACAATACCAATTACTGCCTTGTGGATGCAAGTTTTTAAGATGCACAAACCTTGAGGGCTGCAGCAACGTTGAGAACACAAAGTGTAATCTGGGGGACAAAGTAGTGCATCGGCTAGACTATCAAGTACGGAACGGCTAGGCACGGGCAATACTTCCTCATCCCTGGTTTCAATTTCGCAGTCCATCATAAAGCCGTTTCCCGAAATTGTTAAGGAAAATCCAGGCTTACACACACATTGCCCATTAAGACACTGAGCAGCAGGTCCACAGCACAGCTTCGAACACTTTTGATAACCGTGGTCACATTCAGAATCCCATAGCTGCTTTCCATCAGGACCAGCGAATCTTTTGCAATATGCAGAGCCAGTATTCTCAATGTATTGCTCATTAAAGACCTCGTTACACTGGCATTTGTTTGACGGCGAACATTTGCCATTTGGACCACAATCTGTATGGTTTTCACAAGTTACCGGCAGAGGAACAATACATTCTTGTTCATTTGTATTCACATCAAAGAACTTGAGAAAACCTTTGACACACTGGCATTCATTAAAAGCATTACACTCCATATTTTCACCACATTCCGAAGGACCACAAGGGATTACGGGACAACACTGGCGGTCATTGTTACATTCAAATTTATTCTCTGGACACTGGATTAGTTCCGAATTTCCACAGCATAAAATCCATAAAAATATTAAGACTGCATTCTCTGCTTTCAATAAGAAATTAATCATTTTTGTTGGTTTTACTTAGCCGGCGTTAAAACGTTTAAGGCGAGAGCTCAACTTAAACTAAGCTGGCGAGATTATTTTGCTTTACTAATGGTAGTTTAATTATTGCTATTTAACATGGAAGCTTATCAGCAAATAACAAAAAAATACATAAAAAACTAAAAAAATATTCGGTTTGTTTTTTAAAAAAAATTCAACAAAATCAAACTAACAGAATTAGTTTTAAACCATTTTCAGTTTCCATATCATTTGTTTACAAATTATGATTTATTGCCTGGTCCAGAGTTTTAAATATTTTTTTCCTATAGATTTTGGCCTCCTAAACACAAAAATGAACTTTAAAAAATTTCCCTCTGATTTTTGGAACTTATGGTCAAAAAAGTTGAGTCATCTCGTAAAAAACTCCAAAAATTCTATCTTGAAAACTGATCAGAGAAAAAAATTTAAAGTTAATCCAATATCTTCAGAAACCCAAAATGACTTAAATTAGTGTATTTAATAACAGATGTATTTACGTATGAGATCAAAAAAGTTATAATTCCTTTTGAAGAGAATTTCGGTTAAACATTTGAGCAAAGCAACGAATTATCGTGTATAGGGTTCCAAAAATGGATTTTTCGACTATTGAAAATGTCGTGATCGACTTTTGTATCCGAGTATAATCGAAAAATCGACTTTTGCGTTCGACTCCTTTTTGAATTTTTATAAATCGCAACCCTCATTATCACACTGCATCAAATCAATTGACTTTGCATTTTTAAAAAATTCAACACTTGCTGATCGCTGTTCTTTTGTGTCGTGTCTCATATTCCCCAAGTTTGCTTCTATAAATAAATTTAAATAGCTATTAAAATTTCAAACCAAAGTAATTGGCAACCAAAGTATTGTTAATTGAATTTAAGTCTGACATTAGCATGATTGCCGCAATATTAAAATTGTTCAAATGTAACTAGTATAATTCCAAAATTAAAAAAAGGAAAATACTCGTATGGTTGGTGCGACAGAAGTATTGTTTGTTGGGTTTAATGTTAACAATAATATGATTACGGCAATCATACTGTATGATAGCCATTTTTCTTCATTTGAATATGTTTTTCAACAATTTTTTGTTACGGATCTAATGCAATAAAATAACGTTTTATACGGAAATTAAAATTGTTCAAACAAACTGCATTGGCTTTGTTTAAATGTGTAATCGAAAAATCGACACTTGCGTTCATCTTCTTTTTGACTTTTTGCTGCCAGCTTAACAAATATAGGGTAATCCATCTCGAGGTATTTTTTCAGAATAAAAAGAAAAATGTAAAAATTAAAATCAAGTGTGGAATCTTTATTGGTAATTTGAAAGGACATTTTATGGATTTTTTTTTTTGAAAATAATTTGCTTCAAATGTTGGCAACTGTATTATGGAAATTAGCGTTCGGTGAGAAACGGCAAGATCCGCTGTTTTCGACCAAAATTGTGTTCAGTGATGAGGCCCATTTCTGGCTTAACGGCAAAGTCAAGAAACAAAATTGCCGCATTTGGGCTGAAGAGCTACAAGAAGAGGTTCAAAAGGTGCCCTTATACCAAGAAAAATCCACGGTTTGGTGCGGCTTATAAGCTGGTGGATTCATCGACAATTAACAAATGTACCATTTCGCCTTCTATAGGGTGGCGCACAACTAACGTTGTGGTTTAAAGGTTTAATTACATTTTTTTAATTATTGATTAAATATAATTATTATTTTTTGTTATATAGTACATTAAAGGGGAATATTTTTGTCTTATATCCAACAACATGTTGGAGATTTTCGTCCGTGTGAACCGTCCTTGGTCTTCCGGTACATGGAAGGTGTCTCACTGTACCATGTTGTCGGAAATTTCTAACCAAGTGGTTTATTGTTGGTTCTGAATCTTCAGTACGCCCATTTTAAAGCGACGATACAAGGGTTGCTATATATATTTCGGTTCCGGCAATAAAAACACAATAAATTATCATTGGAAATGGTTTTGTTGTTTTTCAAAATATTCTCCTTTAAGATCGATATATTTTTGCATGCGCACAAACCAAATGTCGAATGTTGAATTTAATTTTGACAATAGTATGATTGCGACAATATTGCTATTGTTGAAATGTAACAATAGTATTATTGCCAAATTTAGAAATAAAAATATGGTTGTAACAACCATATAAACATGGTTGGTGCAACAAAAGTATTGTTATTTAAAATTGACGTTAACAATAAATTTGATTACGGCAATCATACAGTACGGTTGCGACTATGGACATAACAAAACAGGTTTTATAGAGCATACATGTATGTGTGTGCGTATGTTTTTTTGATATACAAAAAAAAACACATGCACACCAAACAGTGAATGGTTGCTGTCCATTAAAAAAAACAACACAATCGGAAGGTAGTTCGAGGGATTTTTATTGTGTTTACTTTGTTCGGTGAAATACTCTAATACCCTGCTGGCAACTAAAAGTATTTTTGACCGTTGGAATATATTCGTATATTGAATGAATAAAATGTTTAATAAAAACATGGCCTCAAATCTGGCTATGAACTAATAGTAATGCAATTTAAAATAACATACTTAATAAAAATCTCTATTTTTGAATAACAACAATAACCAATCCTAATAAATAATTTTGGTGATCATAGTATGGTTGAGTGTGAATCATACTATGGTTGTGAGAATCATAGTATGGTTGTGTGTGAATCATACTATGGTTCTGAGGATCATAGTATGGTTGTGTGTGAATCATACTATGGTTGTGAGGATCATACTATGGTTGTATGATAAACATACTATGGTTGTGAGGATAATAATATGGTTGTGGAGATAATAGTATGGTTGAGTGTGAATCATACTATGGTTATGGGGATCATAGTATGGTTATGTGTGAATCATACTATGGTTGTGGGGATCATAGTATGGTTATGTGTGAATCATACTATAGCTGTGAGGATCATAATATTGTTGTGTCACAACTATATACCCAACAATAGTATGATCCTCTTCGAATATTGTCACCCCAACCATACTTTTTTTCTGCGTGCGGTAAAATTTTTTTCATCGGTGAACAAAATATTTCAGCGTGCTTCACCAAAAGACGTTTGCATTTTTCAATCCTATTTTTTTAAAGCTGCAGTCGATAAATGTCCGGTGCGTCGTTTGAAAGCCCCCAAGTCCCTTTTTAATGATTCGACTCGTGGACGTTTGCGTGATATTCATCTCACGGGCCATGATTTTCTGTTTGTGATTTTCGTTGTTAGCTTTTAAAACCCATTTGACACTAACGGGGTATGTTCAGTTCCACTACTGAAATGGGTGTGTTCAATGTTGTAACATTATTTATGTCCCTACTAAGTATAATTGTCTTCCTTACTTTGGTAATCTTTTGTCATTATTATGACATAAACAGTTTTTAATTCTCATTCTAGATATTGTTGTTTGTTTTCCAGAATCAACGTGAAATAACTGCATTTTGAACCGGAGACTATAAATGCTTGTATTACGTGTAGAACGGCAAGTTGGCCTTTGAACATAGGGATTGGTGTTTGAATGAAATCGTACCATAAATAACAAAAATTATAATTTGTAAACGACAGCGCCACCTATCGGAACTTTATTTAAGAAATACCTTCCAACGGACTTTTGGTGTTTATCGGTTTAGCGGTTCTCAAGTTTTAGGTGCTCGTACAATAAACAATACATTTAAGATAAATAGAATATACAAATTTAAGTCATCATTGCCAGATGCTTGAGCTAAGAAGAATAGGGAACCGGTCGACTTGTTTTGTATAGCGGCGAACTTTATATCGGAAAGAAAAACTGTATAGGTGCCACATAAAAAGGGTAAACTAATATGGTTTAGCCTGGGTGGGAATGGTTAGAATTAGCTTATCTCTTACTCTTTATGCTAAATTTAAGCACGAACAATTTTTATTTTTTTTTTTAAATAGGTCAGGAATGAATTACTTTTTTGGCATAAAGTGTTTACAACATTTGTGCACAGAGCTCCCAGCTACATTATTGCCGAACGTAGTTAAGCGCTATCACGAAGTATGTATTAGCTGTTGGACAAAAACTGATGAGAGCTTTTTTCGAGGGGCCCACTGATTTTCAAAACTTTTGAGGCCCATAAAAAAAATTGGTCACCAATCTTGCCAAACCAAGTATAGAGACATAGTACCCTTTGGTAGACAAATCGAACCTATACTGTGGTGTTATTCCATTTTTTCTCTGTTGCACTGTGTTATTTGTAAATTTTGTGCAAATAAAATTTTAAAAACAAAGCTTTCGAATAACACAATTCGAGAATTTTTGTGGCAAGACATATGATCATTTACTTACTTTGATAATTTGCGGCTGGTGTTATTTGGGAAATATTTTGTTTGACAAAATCAAGTGTTTAGTGCTTAGGACGGTGTTAGAGGCTTAGGCGTTACTTTACATCTGCGATATTATTTTTTGTTTTAACGGCATTTTATTGTTTTTAGGGGAATTAATCGTAAAATTATATATATTTCGAAGCGAAAAAACAAAAATTAAAAAACATGTCCTCGCTTTCTGAGCATGGTATCTGAATCGAGAACATTGCAGTTCCAGATTATCGGTGTTATGAGCTTGAACCTTAAGATAGTGAAATGGTAAACGGTTGCTTGCTGGTAAGGACTTGGTCCTCTTTCTCAATGGAAAAACATTTTCTATGAATTTAAGTTTATTCAATTTATCCTCCTACAGCAAATTCCAACTACCCAGTAAACCAAATTTGCCGACAATGTCTGATATCAGAAATTTCTGAACAATATCTGAACTCTATCGATAATTCTTACCGAAATCGTTACAAATTCTGTTCGATTTGTCTGAGGTTTTGATTTATCTGAACAAATTCGGCCCGAATTCTGTTAGACTTGTCTGTGGGATTTTTATGAATTTTTTGCTCAGACTTCTCTTATCGAACTCGCAACGAATTATGAACTATTTATCTGAGGTAGTATATTCGTTTAAACATTTTATTATTTGCTTCATATTTTACAGTAGTTGTTCTTGTGTTCAGACATGTCGGAACTAATTCTGAACGAATTCTTAACTGTTTGTCTGAGGTATTTTTATATTTCAAATTCTGTACGTTTGGTTAGCTTAGCTGTACGAAGGATTTTTATTGTGTTCGGAGGAAAACTCTACTGCCGGCAGTTCTCGTTAAATGCAAAACTGGTTGCCCTTAAGTGTATAGCCACTAAACATAGTTACAGCACAATTATTGCTTGCGAAACTGCAGACACCCCTGCTTGTAACTAAAAGTCTTTCCGAACGCTTTTTGAAAATCTTTTACAACTTTTTTTTTGTAGAACAAAAATATTTTCTTCTTTTTGATTGTTTACATTCAGAATTTACCATGACATAAGCTCAGAATTCGTTCAGAATTCGGTTCGTAATGTCGGTAAATACATCAGAATTTAATAAAGACTTAATGCCAGAATTCTGACCGAAGTCGTTCAGAATTAGTTTAGAATTCGATACGACAAATCGAAATTTCCCAAGACTACAGTTCAGAAATCGGTTCGAAATGTCTGCAAAAACATCTGAATTCCCTCAGAGAAGTAGTTCAGGATTCGTGTCAACCCTCTCATAAGTTTTTCGTTACGAACTCGCTAAGAATTCTGATCCGAAATCGGAACATTTTGCCGATTGTCGTACAGATTTCTGACCAAATTCTGAAGGTTTGGTATGCTATCTATAGACGAAAATTCAACATGTATCGTATGTACACTCTAGAAAATGACTCTACAATCACTATAACACAACCAATCCCAGTACAAAGAGAAACAAAAATGTAGGAGAAAACGTCGCTGTAATCCAAAAAAGTGTCTGCGATCCATGTTTTAGAGTATTAAGACTCCTTAAACTGGAGGCTTCGCTGGAATATACTAAAATAGCATATTTGGATATATTCAGTTCGAAGACATTCTGTGGCGTAAAAGGGGCACGCAGTTACGTTTCAATAAATGTTTATTTAGAGGATAACACCGCCTGAGGTCAAACAGTTTCAAAACCCGTTGAATTTGTTCTCCTATTTTTTTTCTTATCGATGTGATAAGTCTTGAAACGATCAAGCTGCAATTAAAAGATTGAGGATCAGTTTTTATATATATGTTGATATTTACTTTTTTCAAATAAAGTTGTCACGAACTGTTTAGCGCGTATCCTTACTGCAAGGAAGGCTAATTATATAAGAAGATAAATGACAAAAGCAGGTTTTCTAATTCAAAGGTTGGTCGCGGTTGGACCGTCTTCAATTAAGTTCAAGTTCGTACTTAAAAACTAATGTAACAAAAATGACGCCTAATATAAGCGGGAAAAACTAGAAATTCAATCGCTTAAGGCTAGAAAGGGATAAATATATATTATTGAGAATAAAGCAATAAAAAGAAATGTCAAAAAATAGAAATGAAATGATAGTTATTAACCCTTATTGGACGGTGCGTTCAACACGAACAACCAAACGACAAAAGGAAGACAATGAAATTCCGTATTCAATGACATTCCTTGGATCGCGTTTTGGTGTCGAGATGAAGACTGTTGAAGACTGCTGTTGTGGAATTACATGATTAATGTCTGACCATTGCCAATGGTACGAGTATGTTGTTACAAACTGGGATCCAACCATTAAAAAGCCCGTGATAATAGAAAAGAAAAATATAGTAATGAAATTAACTTCCACGGATCATCCATATGCACTTACTCGTACCGCCTGTCCGTGATACTGAACAATATTTTGCTGGCGTGATTTGTACTATTCGTTCAAATTTCAGGAGTACAGACAGATATTATTTAAAGTTAACAGCAGGCAACCTTGATTCAATCAGTATACCTAAATCAGATCCAACTCAAAAATTTCTAGGTTTTTAAACGTCATCCTAGAAATTAAGTTATAATAACCCTACACGGCATAACCAAACCCTTGATCGTTATTTTAAAGACTGATACATTTAACTGAAGACCCTTTTAAAAATCAGAGCAATGTCACATAAAGTGACACAAAGATTGTCGCAAGAATGGGCAGTAAAACCAGCAAGTCCCTTGGGTTGCCTATCTAATCTGAAAATGTCTCCCCATCCTACGGAGTAAAAACATTCTGTATGATTAAATGCCCGGGCACACTAAAGCTTTTATTCTTTAAGCTGGGTTTTTTTCATTTTCGGTTTCCAAAAACCATTGAATAATGAGTTAAAAACTTACAAAAAGTTCATGTTATTGCAGTGTCGGCGTAGAAAAGCCCTCTAAAATATTGATTGTAAATGTTTGACTCTGTTTGTTTTTTAGACTACCTACCGGAAGTTAAAAAATATACGCCGCGTAACAAAAAAACATGTTGTGTTGTTTTGTTACGCGTTTAGATTTATTCGGTCTTTTATCATTATTATGACTTGAACAGTTTTTATTCTGGTTCGAGACCTTTTGTTGTTTCTTTCTCAGAATCAACTAAAACTTCACAGAGTGCCCAAGCCTAAATATGAGTCTTTTCTATACATATTTTCAAAATATTTATTTGCTGTCCAAAAACTGAGACCAATATACGAGTACATATAGACTAAACTTATAATACACCCCGAACACTTTCACTTACGTCTAACGAAGCACAAAATACATATTTACAGCGAATATTTCACAAAAAACCCAGCCAAGTGAAATCAGTCTTCTTTAAAGCCATCGCTGAAGTCAGCGTCCTCATCCTCATACTCCAAGCCATTGAAACCTTTGGCCAATTTCCGGCCCACCTTCTGCATCAGCTGTTCCAAATCCAAGTCCACCATTACACATTTATGCTGATGTATGTCGTACACCTGGTCACCCGGACATTGGATACGTTCACAACGCAGAGGCGCAAACCAGTAGCTGATGTCTTTGTAGCCCGGTCGACAACCACACTCGTTGTGACCCACGCAATGGGTATGCGGTGCTGGACAACCCCCTGCACAGATGGGACGACACTGGAGATGTTGCGTTACATTCGGCGTTATGGAGCGTACATGATGATTGTGGGATTCCTCAAAGCCTCGCATGCACTGGCACTTGTCTGGCTCCGAACAATAGCTATGCAGGGGACATTTCGTGCTACAGATGGGCTCGCACAGTCCGAACAGGATGGTGCGATAACCGGTGCAACACATGCGCACCGTGTCCACACGTAGGCGATCTTCCGATTCCACATAGTATTCCAAATCGTTTGTGTCCAGCTTTAGTCGAGTCTTTGTAACGGACACTTGGTATTTGACCGTGATGTTCTTGAAGCAGTGACCCGTTGTTATGGTCAAAGCCGTGCTCTGGTATATCAACTGGATTATTTGTAGGATGAAACAGGTTATATGCAATACACCGCTCATAATTAATTTAGTTTAGGATGTAAAACGCTTAAATACTTTGTTGAAGAAATTGTTTGTGAAACAAATTACGCTTTTCGTTTTCTTTTGTTTTAGAATTCTCGTCGATGTGTCTTACAACGTCTCACATTTGAATATATTTTATGAATGAATGCGGAGATCTGTTGAATATTTCCATGAAACCACAACCAGTGAATCGTAACAACACGACGGGTATGATTTGGTTGAGGGAAGCGATGTACGACTTGAAAACACCTTGCAATGATAATGAAAAGCTAGAAATTTTTCAACTTTTAAATTGACAAATGGCGATTTAAGTGAATGAGCACTTAAGAATATGAGACGCGCAAAATAGAAAGGGACCTAAGGCTAAAAACCAGTTTTGTTAAGGAGAGCCATTTTAAAGATTAGGTCCTTTTCTATTTGCGCTTAGAATCGTCGACTTCACTTTCATAAAACGTGCATATCTCTGGGAGGGAACACTTTTGGGGCATGGGATCGATCTCATTCGATGGTCAGATGTTGTCCACAACAAAAGAAAAGTGAAAAGTTCATGAAAAGTTTTGTTCAGGAGAGCCATTTTTAAGGTTAGGTCCCTTTCTATTTGCGCTTAGAATCGTCGACTTCACTTTCATAAAACGCGCATATCTCTGGGAGGGAACACTTTTGGGACATGGGATCGGTTTCATTTGATGCTCAGATGTTGTCCACAACAACAAAAAGAAAAAATGAAAATTGATTTTTTTTACCCCTAGGTCCCTTTCTCTATGCGCTGTCACATATATGGACATCTCGAAGGTCAGATAAATGTTCCAGTTGACAAAGAAATAAATAGCCTCGATCTTGGTGGGCAGACACTGAAATTAACAGAAAAGCTTCAAAAAGATGGCCAATAACATACAGGGTGGGCGATTTAACATTTTAAATTTGAATCGGCTGTAGAGAAAAAAGTGCTGATAGTTTTTTTAAGTTTCCGGTTTTATTTGAGAGATTGAACTTTGGCATCTAATAACACGAAGAAAAGAAGTCTGTCTGGAGTAACGATATTCGAAGAGCCTATGGCTATGTTGGTTACATGGCAACAGTATGATTCACACACAACCATACTATGGTCCCCACAACAATATAATGATCCTCACAACAATATAATTATTCACACACAACCATACTTTGATCCCCACAACCGTAAAATGATGCCCCCAAGCACAGCATTTTTAACATACAACTATAATATGATCCTAACAACTATAGTATGACTAATACACAATCATACTATGATCCCCAAAAACTTTTGTAAGGATTGGGTTAGTTGTTATTGAACAATACAGATTTTATTAAATTAATTAACTAAAAATTAATTAAACTCTTTATGACTTGAACAGTTTTTATTCTGATTTGAGACCTTTTTGTTGTTTCTTTTTCAGAATCAACTATACTAGTTCGAAGACTATATGCAAAGGTTAATTCTCATTAATCATAGTGAGACTATTGTACTCAGTAGGGACATAAATACTGTTACACACGTTTTATGCTGTAAAATAAAAAGTACTGAATGTTTTTGGATCAAATATTTTTTAATATATATATTTATTGATGTATATTGTATCCAAAAAGAATCTACTTATTCGAAATGTCCGCCTTTTCTCTTTACACATGCCTTAAGTCGCACTGGCCAATCGTCAATAGCTGCACGAGTCTCGTCCATTGGAAAATTGGCCACAGCTCGAACCAAAGCAGTCTTAAGAGATCCAATGTTGGGGTATCTTTTGTGACAAACCTTGTCCTCTAAAACCGTTTACAATTTGTAATCCAATGGGTTCAAATCTGGACTGCCTGAGGATCATTCTTCAGAGGAAATGAACGCTGGCAAATTGTATTGAAGCCAGGCCTGGAACGTTTTAGCCTTATGTGCCGGCGCATGGCTGGTTTTGGAACAGGGAATTGTTAAGAGGCTTCACAACAGCTTCCAAAACGGTTTCTTGGTAAACTTTGGCCGATGTTTTGACTCCTTGTTCGCAGAAATGCAGGTCAGTGACCCCATCGTAAGACACACCCCACCAAGCCATACTGAAGACCAAAAGACGTTTGCATTTTTCAATCCTATTTTTTTTTAAAGCTGCAGTCAATTAATGTCCGGTACGTCGTTTGAAAGCCCCAAGTCCCAAGTCTTTTTAAATGATTCGACTCATGGACTTTTGCGTGATATTCATCTCACGGGCCGTGAATTTCTGTTTTCGGAGCGTATTTTTGTGAATTCTTGATTTAACGGCTTTGATGACATGTGGTGTTCGAACAGAGCCCGACCGGTGGCGCTATTTTACATCTCCAGTAAATATCGTTTTTTTCTTTTCACACTTGAAGAGCGCTATAACAGCGATACGGTTCTTATTATCTGACCACTCCATGATGAATGTTGAAACAATTTTAAAATCCCGCTACAGACTAACGCTATTGAGGTTAGCTTTTAAAACCCATACGACATTAATGGGGTATGTTCAGTTCTACTATTGAAATGGGTGTGTTCAATGTTGTAACAGTATTTATGTCCCTACTAAGTATAAGTCATTTGATTTCTAGCCGAAGTAATCGTTGCCAAAGACTGCTGAAGAAAAACCTTGGAGGGTTTAGAAACAGCTGTACAGTCTGTCTGGCAACCGTAGCCAATACATTTCACCAATTTTTTAGTTGATTCTGAAAAAGAAACAACAAAAAGCAATCGAACCAAAATAAAAACTGTTCAAGTCATAATAATGATAAAAGACCTAATAAATGTTAATAAAACAAAAACATAATTAACATCAACATCTTTATAATCGGAGTGATTTATTAACCAGTAGAAACAAATAATTTAGTAAAAATTTATACTAATTCAAAGTAGTCCAAGAGTAGTTGAAAAAAATTAATTTACCTATAAAAAGGACTGTTATTGCGTAAGATTCGTGACAATAACATTGTCAAATTAAAAAAAATACGATTTTTCTGGTATAATTGCCGTAATCATTTTGTTATTATTAATGTAATTTTAAAATTTAATATTGTAGCTACAACCATATTTTCATTTTTAAATTTGACAACAATTCTATTGCTGCATATTAGCGCTATTAACACAGCCGCAATCATACTATTTTCAAAATAAAACTCAAAAAACATTTCTATGGTTGCGACGACCATTATTTTATTGCAGATAACATACTTGTGTTGCCGTGACCATATAGTAACCATATCTTTTCTCTGCATGAATGGAACACAATATCATTCATATGACCACCACAATGGGCTCGATAATACCTCATCCGATCAACCCAAATTTTTTAGTACCTGTTTGATTGTTTCGCCTCGAATCTCTTCAATGGCAACTTCGTATTATGTTTTAACGCTCCAATTTTCTCTGGGTGCTTTGCGTAACATTTATCTTTAATGGATCCCCACAGAAAGTAATCCAAAGGGCTGAAATCGAAAACAAATGACATCAAAATTACGGCTGATATTTCAATATTTTAAAAACAGAGCATAAAATGTCGATGGTTGCTTGGGCTGTGTGACATGCAGCCCCGACTAGTTGTAACCAAATGACGCCCTTGCCATTCTCTTAAATTTTTGGAAACAAAAATTCGTTGAGCATGTCGCGGTAACGCTCACCGTTGATGGTAACGGCGGCTCCTAGCTTATTTTTAAAGACAGTGATACCGCCAGCCCAAAATCCACACTAAACAGTGAGCCGTTGTGGATGCATTGGCTTCTTAATACTGACTTCTCTGAACCCCATATGCTGCAATTTTGGTTTTGGTTTTTTGTGGATATGTCAGTATCCACAAAAAATGAGAATGAGCTTCATCTGAAAAACCATATTTCGAAAAAATTCTTCATCTCCTATCAAACAATCTTTAGCACATTTGGCGATGCGAAAACGCCCCGAACAGTGTTTTATTACACTAGTTTACAAATTATGATTTTTTTTCCTGGTCCAGAGTTCCAAATAATTTTTCCTATAGATTTTGGTCGCCTTAACACGAAAATGAATATCAAACAAATTTTCTCTGATTAGTTTTTTTGTTAGAATTCGAATTTTTGGAATTTTTTTCCAATTTTTTATGAGATGTCTCAGCTTTTAGGACCATAATTTATAAGCGCTTTTACCGATTGATCAAGAGTGATCTCAAATGAAGGGAGATTAGCTTTTCTAAAACTTTTTTATACATTATATTCAAATCAGTTCTAAAATTTTATCGTAAGAGGCATTTAATATTAAAAAAAAAAATTTATATTTATTTACAAATCACCATTTTAAATTGTAAACAAATACATAAACAATAATATGAAAATATATAAAAATATATATATAAATTGAGCATAAAGTTTGAATTTTCTCGAGCAGAGTAAGCTATCGTTTATAAAAATTGGGCAATAAAGGGTAGAGTTACACGTCCTGGGAAATTTTTCGATTTTCAGCATTTTAGTTACTTCTTTACTGACCTAAGGTTTACCGTAGAGCAGGGATGCCTATGGCCGATTGTTTTATTTGTAAAACACCCAGCTTCTTTACTCCCGTGTAAATCGGTAATAGCGTTTAGAAGTTATGGTCCGAAAATCTCATAAAAAATTCGAAGAAGCCTACCTTGAACACTAATCAGAGGAACATTTTTTAAAATTAATTTTAATGTTTGGATGGCCAAAATCTTTAGGAAAAATATAGGAAACATCTTCAACTCTGGACCAAAGTGACTGTAAACTAGTGTTATTAAATGACAAAGTTTAACGCTTCCAATAAAACCAGAAAATTTAAAAAAAATATCGGTAATTTTTTACAGCCGATTAAAATTGAAAATTTTAAATGGCCACCCTATATAAGAGAACTTACGATGGAAAGGATATACCCTTGTACACATCTATTATAAAAATTTTTTTTTTCGGAATATTATGTTTTTTTTATACTACTGCAAAGTCAGCCGTCTAACTGTAACCGTAACTAACTCTCTTTGTTGTTGTAACAACAGTCATCAGCCATCAGCGTACGACTCAATTTCAAAGCCGTCTGGTTGTGCAGAAATTTTAGAGAGGTAGAAGTTAAACAGTGCCGGAGATAAAATCCAAACCTGGGAAACACCCTGTTAAACATTACAGGGCTTCGACTTGCTTCTTTAAATTCTCCAAATGAGTGGCGCCCACACATATATCGTAATTTACAATCGAACGTTTCAAACTAAGCGGAAGGAACGTTTTTGCGATGTCCTCAAACAGAGTGGCATAATTGACCGTGTTTAAGGCCTTGGTAAGATCAGTAGCCATGAGAACCGTCCTGTCGTTGGGCGTGATGACGAGCTAAGCTGTTTCCCTACGGGAAATTCTACCAGTACAGAACCACTGACATGATAGGTCCATCATGAATGGGGACGGGTAACGTTTTTTAGCTCGTTTGTTTTATTTCGGTCTGTTGCTTTTACGCATTGAACAGGGATTAACCGGCTCAAGACCTCTTGCTTCTATATTTAAAATAAAGACAAGTTTTAAACAAAATGGCAAAGTGACATGGATTTTCGTGGCTGTACACTGCTTTTATCATGATTTCGGGTCCGTGACAACCCTTTTCAGAAAGCCTTGCTGCAATTGTTGAAAGTAAAACCGAACTCTATAGGGCCAGGCTCTCCCCAAACGAATGAGAACTACTGTTGTAAACCTTACTTTTCAAGTTTTCTTCACACAATTGCCCACGAAAATACAACTCATTCTTGCCACCTCTAAAGAGACTCCACATCGAGAGCCATCAATAGACTTCTCTTACAACGTTGTAAAAAGAGCCACGAAAATCAATGTCACTTTGCCATTTTGTTAAAAACTTGTCTTCTTTTTAAATATAGAAGCAAGAGGTCTTGAGACGGTTAATCCCTGTTCAAAGAACCGGTAACTTTAACATGGCTTTCTCATTGGAGGGAGTCAATAACCACTACTCAGACACTACGTGATGTATCTCGGGACAGATCAAAAAATTCAGGTACCGAACGTGCCATTGTATCCATCATAGATCACCCGTCTTAGAATCCATCCGATTCGTCCAATCATGGAATGTAAATTTTTATACAAATTTGAATAGATTTCAGCATTTCACGTAGGGAGCGTACAAACGAAAGTTGATAGATAAACCGAGAATTTGAGCATTATTAAAAAATTCTGGTTTTCTACTATATTCCAAAGAAGAAGCATTTTGTCCAACTTCTACAGTTATCGTCTTTGCTTCAAGCATCGTTGCTGCTGACGAAAGGAGATCGGAGCCAGTACGATGCTCCTATGGCCTGGCTTTAGTAGCGCTACCACTCTGTCTATTTGGAGGCATCAGGAACTAAATTAGTGGCTAACAACAGACAGAGCCCTTGTGTTATGTACTCTTCTCCCGTGGTATCAAGAACTTCATCATCTACATTGATGTTCCGTTTAGACCCAGCTCCTTCGTTGATTTTGGGTTGTGGACATTGGGCACTTCGCAATCTGTAAATTGTGGTGGTGCCTCTTCTACTCGCACAGCGCGGATAAGACGCATTACTCCCCTTTTGACCTTATCGCTCTCTGCGTGTTCAATAAAAAGCGCGCCGCTTTGGATCTCTCTCCGAACGTGATGGCTGTTCGGTCATCTATTTTTTAAGGGCAAGAGAGATATTTGACCGTTGTCCGCAATTTACCATTTGCTGAACTTAAGTAACACTGCTTTAAGTAATCTTACCATTTGGTCCGCTTATATTCGTTGACCAATCTACTGATCTCAAAGTTGCGATCCCTAATTCTAGGGTCGGCGTGGTTGGAGCGACTAATGCCATCACGTTCTTCTGCGAGTTCCGCTGCTTTTCTTGGGAAATTTGTTCGTATACGTTGGAGTGGCGGTTTTTGCCTCCAACTCACGAATGGCTTTTTAAGCATAACATCAGCCCTAAACGGTACCCAACAAACAATATGCCTACCGGTGTCAGAACACAGCTCCAAGGTGGCCAATTGACTTCACAGAGGCTGTTGATAACTAGTTTGCTGTACTTGAAACGCAAAAAATCGATTGTGGCATGAGCTGTGGGACATGATCCGCCAACCTGCTGAAACCAAAGACCGTCCATGTCTAATGCCTAAGCTGAAAAACGATAAAGAAGTAGATAAATTTGTATCTTTAATTGTACCATTTAAGCAAATAATGCGAGGGCAGGAGTGTGAAATGTTGGGTTTTTAAGATCGATAGCGAGTCGATTTTGCAGAAAGGACTAAGTCCGGGCAAACCCGGGAGTGTGCGACTTAGTCCGGGAGTGTGCGGCTAAGTCTCTGGAATGCGCATTTTACAGCGATGGAAGCCATGAGTTTTGTCTCTTGACTTGCACTATCTAGCGTAAAGTATTTGCCTTATTTTGTCCAAAACTTCTTTTCATAAACAAAAGCACTGTTTGGGCATTAAATTTGCATTAATTTGAGTGCCTATATTAATTACCTTAATGACTGTTAGTCTTTCGTTTTGCCAATACAGGCCGCTACATGGTCCACTTAAGCCGAAACGTCTAGCTACTATGTCCTTTTTTAAGGTATAACTTAAGTGCGTTTCAACTTACAGTCTCCACTAAATCCATTGTTCGTTCAAAAAAGTAATGAAATACTCAAACAAACTTCTTTTTCCAAGGTATCCTTATTTCCTTTTCCGAGGTACGTTTAGTTCCATAGATCATCTTATAGTTTCATCATCTTATCATCTCCATTCTTCGTTGGAGCTAATAAACACGAAATACAAATGTGTGTGAACGATACTTGCAAGGATCAACATTCGGCCAATCTTTCCAGCTTTGTCACTGGCATCCCTCGAAAAACGCAAGTACAATTTCATGTCTTGAATCGTAGCTGACTTGTTCTCGTTGCTTTCCGACTTCACTTCGCTTTGCTGAAAAGAAATTTCGCCGACAACACTGGTTAAAATTGTACATAACAAAATGCTGTTCTCATGGTAAGGTAGCTCTTGCCAATGACGTTTAATTTCGGACTGGCCTCATGTTTAAAGACCGGCAAATCCGTAGCCTATAGACCACAGCAAACACATATTTTTATGATACCCATCTAAGATTTGTAAGTCGAAATATTCACCAGGGACCGTAAACAATAATTGTACATATTAGGGTGGGCCGATTTGTAAGGACAGAAATTTGTCGATATTGTGTCATCAAGTTTTCAATAGCTTACGGCATGAGGAAAAAAAGTTCCACTGTGACATATCAAAAAAATAATTTTGAAGGCGCCCAAATATAATTTTTTTGACCTTTACGGAACTTTTATTTTTCAGATTTATTAGAAATAAATAAAATTTAAATATTACCTATCCATCGTGTCATACAAATATACATTGCCACATACAATACAATACTACATACGAGCGCGTGGGAATACAAATACGACAGAGGGAGCTGGTAAGAATACTTACAAAAAAAGAGAAAAAGTAAAAAAAATCAAAATTTGAGCATCTCCAAATTATTTTTTTTGGTATGTCGTAGTAGAACTTGTTGTCTTTATGCCAAAAGCTATCGAAAAATCGATGGCACAATATCGATTGATAAATCAACCCACCCTAGTGCATATTCATGATCTTAAATATAAAGCGAACTAGCAAAGCTGTTTTACTGTCTGTAAAAAGCAAACTGCACAATGGAACTCCACAATGAAAAGCCAACACGCTCTGAAACTGTTGACAATAAAAATTGGCCAAATCGTTTAAGAAATGAACATTTTCCCCACACAACGATTAAGTCAACCTCGACGAAAATTATTCTATTTGATATTTTTGGTAAATTCTACTATGAACTCCTATCATTAAGGAATTTCAAATTTTCTTTTTTTTGACCAGTATTGGACAAAGGGGCTTGCCGCCTAACAACACTCAAAATTGAAAGACTAGAGATATTTTTTTTTAAATAAAAAATACAAAAATCCAAATCAAGTGTGGAATCTTTACTGTTTATTCAAAAGGACATTTTATGCCATTTCTTTTTTGAATTTAGTTTCCTTGAAATGTTGGCCGCAACTTCGCCTCAGAGTGCCCATTCTGATTGTCCAATTATGGATGACTCCTTCGTGCATCTCAACCGGTTTGGCGATATGCTCGAAAACCGCGGTTTTCGCGGTGTAAGTCTTATCATGATGAAATGTCCAACAATACTATCAATACTTAGTAGGGACATAAATACTATTATACACGTTTTATGCTGTAAAAAATAGGTACTGAATGTTTTGGACCAAATATTTATTGAAGTATATTGTATCTAAAAAGAAACTACTTATTCGAAATGTCCGCCTTTTGCCTTTACACATGCCTTAAGTCGCACTGGCCAATCGTCAATAGCTGCACGAACCTCGTCCGTTGGAAAATTGGCCACAGCTCGAACCAAAGCAGTCTTAAGAGATCCAATGTTGGGGTATCTTTGTCCTTTTAAACCGTCCACAGCTTGTTATCCAATGGGTTCAAATTTGGACTGCCTGAGGGCCATTCTTCAGAGGAAATAAACGCTGGCAAATTGTTTCGAAGCCAGGCCTGGGACGTTTTAGCCTTATGGGCTGGCGCAGCATCAAAGTCCATGGCTGGTTTTGGAACAGGGAATTGTTAATAGGCTTCACAACAGCTTCCAAAATGGTTTCTTGGTAAACTTTGGCCGATGTTTTGACTCCTTGTTCGCAGAAATGCAGGTCAGTGAGCCCATCGTAAGAGACACCCCACCAAACCATGACTGAACCTGATGCTTCCTTAGATACACTTTATCACTTTGCTTGTTAAATTTTTCCTGAACGGTAAAATTTTTTTCATCGGTGAACAAAATTTTTCTGTGCAAGTTATCAGCGTGCTTCGCCAAAAGACGTTTGCATTTTTTAATCCTATTTTGTTTAAAGCTGCAGTCAATAAATATCCGGTACGTCGTTTGAAAGCCCCAAGTATTTTTTAACGATTCGACTGATGCACTTTTGCATGATATTCATCTCACAGGCCATGATTTTCTGTTTTTGGAGCGGATTTCTGTGAATTCCTGATTTAACGGCTTTGATGACATGCGGTGTTCGAACAGAGCGTGGGCGGTCTTTTTCATCTCCAGTCTCCTCAAACAGTTTATGCATCGGTAGACGAACATGCGGCTAATCCCCTGTGGCCGGAGCCTTTTGAAAATATCGCTTTTTTCATTTCACACTTGAAAAGCGCTATTACAGCGATACGGTTCTGATTATCTGACCACTCGATGATGAAAGTTGAAACAATTTTAAAATCCCGTTACACATTAACGCTATTGATATTAGCTTTCAAAATCCATATGACATTACCGGGGTATGTTCAGTTCTACTATTGAAATGGGTGTGTTCAATGTTGTAACAGTAATTATGTCCCTACTAAGTAAATTTGTATAAACTGAAAAAAAAATAAAAAAAGCATATAAACGAAAAGTTTATTAAATATTAAAACCCCATAGCAAATTTTGGCCCACCCTGTACTTGGATAAATTCGTACAGCACTACGAGATCCTCAGACCAGACGCAGGGTTGCTCAGGAAATATGGCAAAGAACTTCAGAACTGTTTGACCTCTAAGCCATAGGGTCACTTTAATTAGGCTCTCCGGAATTTATTCTTTGTAAAGGATCGATACATCTACCCATGGTACAATTATAAAAGTTAAAGTCAAGCAAACAGATGATTAACATTTTTTGATTTAGAGATTTTTTGAGACATTGTTTTTTAATTGTTTACATTTTAAGTGACAGTTCTGCGAATTACGAAAAGGAATTTATTTTGCGTGCGCACAGATGAAAGTGTGGCTGCAGTAGCCGAGAGTGCGCAGCTCAAACCAAGCACATCGACTCGTCGTCGATCTCAACAACTCACTCATTGGCCTAAGAAAAATTGTGCACAAAGGTCTCGAATTACAAGGTCCATTTGACTCAGAAACTTATGGTGGACGACCACCCGCCCCATTAAAGCTTAGATCAGCTTAGAACTGAAATTAAAGACATGGATTTAGCGGACCTCTGGTTCATGCAGGATGGTGCGCCTTGCCACACAGCCTATGCCACAATCTATCTTTTTCACACCAAATTCTTAAAACGTGTAAACAGCCATCTTGGCCATTTGACCCTTTACACACTGAAACCTTGATATTGACCGACTCGCCAACATTTTCCCACGTTTGGCAGTTAATTTGTTGTCGGTTTTTTTTCACATATATGCCATATGAATTTGACGCGTATGGCATCTACGATTCAAAGTCACAGGGTTGCATTTGATTATTTGTTGTTAGGCAAATGACTTAACCTTCTATAATTGTACCATGCATCAATGAAAAAAAAAACTTAAGACAAACCAAGACCTGTGCTTACGAAAACCCATTGTAGGGTACACCACAAGTAACAATAAATCCAACAACTTGACAATTGCTGATAAAGGCATACATATAAGACTGGAACAATAAACATTTGCTTCTTCTTATACATAAACATCATCTGCTTACAATGTTCATTGCTTAATGATCATTTCAATACAGCCAAGCCAGCACACGCTGATAATCAAATACAATATTGAAATATATACACAAAATGCACAATTAATCTTGTATTGAAATTTTATTTGTTTCGTTCAAATCTGTTACGCTGTACTCGTATTTCACAGTGAATGTGACCCTCTTTCCTACAGGCGGAGAAGTTCGAAAAACTTTATCACAGATAACGATGCGAACAAAACTGGCGTGATGCCACAAAATAGTCTATAAGTATAACCCAACGTACGAAGTAAAAAGAGGGTAGAGTTCAAAAAAAGGTGCCCGCAGTTTGGTCTTTAAGAAAAGTTGTCTTAATAACACTGAGGGCGATTTTTTTTTAGGAAAAGTTTCCAGTGATTGATGTTGGCGGACTTTTCTATTAACGAAATTCCAAGAGTAGATTGAGCGCAAACATTTGAAAAAAAACGAAAAAAAACTTATAAAGTTCTCTTATTTATAGCCTCCATCATAGGATATAGAAAAGTTCTGACACGATCTAGCCATTAGCGTCTGCACGTGTGTCTGTAAATAGTAAGATAGTAGTGAACGAAATGAGCTAGAATCCTGTAATTATTGCTTTTAGTCACAAACTGTTTGCCATTTGACTAGGGGGGCAAATGTTTCCTTTTATTGGATAAATGGTAACTTGAAAATTTTCGGGTATTTGCCCAACATATAATTATTTGTGGACGAACCATGTCCGTGCTGGGAACTAAGTGTTGACTGGCGCCATCTAACATTTCCATTGGAAAGTTTGACAATTTTTAACATAAAAATACTTAGAACGTTTTGACGTACGATCACCATTTGTGTTGTGTACAATGACTTGAAAAATGCAATTTCACGCAGAGAAAAAACATGGTTACTATATGGTCACGGTAATAATAATATGTTCTTCGCAATAAAAGTATGTTCGTCGCTACCATAGTATTGTTTACTGAATTTAATTTTGGCAATAGTATTATTGTTTATAGACAATAGATTGATATTGTTAAAATGCAACAATAATATTATTGCCAAATAAAAAAAATGAAAATATGGTTGTAGCAACAATATAAATATGGTTGGAGCGACAAAAGTATTGTTTTTTGGGGTTTTATGTTAACAATAATATGATTAAGGTAATCATAGTGTACGATTGTAATTTTTCCTCATTTGAAAATGCATTTTAGAACAATCTTATTGTTACGGATCTAATGCTATAATTCTCGTACTACTTTTAATATGGAAATTAAAATTTTTCAATCAAACTGCTATGGAGTTGTTTAACTGAAATATTTTTTTATAAAACCGCTTACGTTTTTCTAAAAATAATTTTTTCTACTATTAAATAAATCACTTCTATTATTTTGAATTAAATGTATTTTTTAATAAGTTTCATAATTCAAATCTATTGTTGGCAAATTTACCCAATTCTAATAAATAATATTGGAGATCATAGTATATTTGTGTGTGATCATACTATGGTTGTAGGGATCATAACATGGTTACGTATGAATCTTACTATGGTTGTGAGGATCATAATATGGTTATGGAGATCATAGTATGGTTGAATGTGAATAATACTATGGTTGTAGGGATCATAGTATGCTTATATACTATTGTGAGTATCAATATATGGTTGTGGGGATCATAGTATGTTTGTATATAAATCATACTATTATTGTGAGGATCATAATATTGTTGTACCACAACCATACACCCAACAATAGTATTATTCTCTTCGAATATTGTCACCATAACCATACTTTCTTTCTGCGTGTTGGCAAAAAAATGGAATTAACTCGTGAACATTTTCGTGCGATCATTTTTCACAACTTTCGACGTGGATTATCACGACAAGAGTGAATCGATGAACTTAAATCTTTGTATGGGGATGAATATCCTCCTATAGCACTTTGAAAAACTGGTTTAATAAATCGTGGCCGACGCTCGCTGAAAGACGAAGGTCGTGAAGGTCGTCTTAAAACGGCCGTTGTGCCAGAGAACATTGGTGCTGATACTGCAAGATCTTCATGTGACATACCGTGAAATAGAGGCATTCTTGGGCATTTCTTCCACCAGCATACACTCGATATTGCATTAGCACCTGGCCATAAAAAGCTTTGTTCTGGTTGGATGCCGCGCAATTTGACAATCGCTTAAAAAAGCCTCGTGTCGATTGGTTCAAAGAAATTTTGAAAAAATACGATCGCGGCGGTTCAAAAGACCTTGATAATCGTCACAGGTGACGAATCATGGATCTATGTATTTGAGCCTGAAACAAAACTGCAATCGACCGTGTGGGTCTTCGAAGACGAGCCAAATCCAACAAAAGTTGTTCGTGGAAGAAGCACTACCAAGCAAATGGTCGCCTGTTTTATCGGCAATACTGGTCGACTGTTACCCTTGAGCAACGTAGGACGGTCAATTCTGAGTGGGACACCACAATTTGTTTGCCTAAGGTTTTCGTTCAAGTACAGAGTAGTGCTTTTATTTATGTTTTTCCTTGGTTTCTTGATTATCACTTATATGCTCTAATCAGGTTTTATTAGGAAAAATTAGGATTATTTTAATTTATAATATTTTTTAATTTTATACTGAATTTTTACTAGTAGTATATTTGGCGCGCAATATAGAAAGGAACCTAAGGTTAAAAACCAGTTTTGTTCAGGAGAGCCATTTTAAAGATAAGGCCCCTTTCTATCTGCGCTTAGAATCGTCGACTTCACTTTCATAAAACGCGCATATCTCTGAGAGGAAACACTTTTGGGGCATGGGATCGGTCTCATTCGATGCTCAGATTTGGTCCACATCAAAAAAAAAGAGAGAAAAAATTAAAATTGATTTTTTTTTTACCCTTAGGTCCCTTTCTCTATGCGCTGTCCCATATGATGTTCCATTTAACATTTTGATGCATATTGTGATTTAGCTTTAATAGGCCCCCAATGGGCTTCGAATTACATGTCAATAAAGAAATGAAATGAAAAATGAACAAGAGAAATCGAATCATTGTGCACCATGACAATACGAGCTCTCACAAATCGGCTCAAACCAGCACCTTTTTGACCGGCCAAAACGTCGAATTGATGGCCGCGGTACAGCTCTGAATTAGCACCCAATGACTTCTTTTTATTCCCGCAAATCAAGAAAAAAATGAGTGGAGTACGATTTTCGTCGCCAGAAGATGCTGTTGAAACGTGCAAAAACCATGTATTGGATGTGTCTCAATCGGAGTGGAAAAAGTGCTTCGACAATTGGTTTGAGCGCAAGCAAAAGTGTATAAATCATGCTGGAGAAGACTTTGAAAAACAATAAAATAATTGTTGATGATAAATATTCGCATTTTCATTACAAGGCCAGAAATATATATAGCAGCCCTCGTATAAGATCAAACTGACTGAAGAACTTAAGCCACTTGATTGGAAACGCAGAAACTTTTCCGACTGGGCTCTGGCAAAGTTTCACAAAAATCCAGAATTTCTTCGAAAAATCATCTTCAGCGATAAAGTTCATTTCTGGCTGAGTGAGATTATGGGACAGCTACAAACCCACATGTTCTTCAAGCGACACAATTGCCTCCGCAAAAAATTACTGTGTGGTTACTGTGGTGTTCATCCCGGAGGTTAGATTGGGCCTTATTTTTCAAGAGCGCAATCGTGCCATGTTGGAAAAGAATTTTTGGCCAGAATTGGATAAGTTTCACATCGCCGATATGTGGTTTCAACAAGACGGTGTCGCTAGCACGCATTACAATCGATTTACTGAAAGGCGAATTCGGTGAACTTACGAGTATTATCTCCAGAAATGGTCCGGTCGAATGGCCATGCGATTTAACGCCATTGGATTTATTTGTATGAGGCAACATCAAGTCATTGGGCTATGCCAACAAGCCAACAACTTTGGACGATCTCAGAGATAACATCCAACACGAAACTGCTAACGTTCTAGTCGAAATAGGCACTAGAGTGGTGGAAAACTGGGCCCAAAAAATAGTTCGTAATGGCTCGTGGTGGTCATATGACCGAAATTGAATTCTATTCCTAAAGTGGAACATTGACACTACACCTGAAATAAATTTAAATATTAAATATTCTCTGTTTTATTTATATACTAGGGACATAAATACTGTTACAACATTGAACACTAGGGTGGAGTGAAATTCAAAAAAAAAAAGTTAACCTCGGAAAGAGATGTAGTCTGGGGTCCTAAAGAGGGGAAAAATAAAGAAAAAAATTTAAAAAAAATTTTAGGGGTCGCGCCAAAATAAACAAATACACATGTTTGAAGGCGTGAATTTTCCCTATTGAACACATCCATTTCAATAGTAGAACTGAACATACCCCGTTAATGTCATATGGGTTTTGAAAGCTAACCTCAATAGCGTTAGTCTGTAACGGGATTTTAAAATTGTTTCAACTTTCATCATGGAGTGGTCAGATAATGAGAACCGTATCGCCGTAATAGCGCTTTCCAAGTGTGAAATGAAAAAAAGCGATATTTTCAAAATGCTTCGGCCACTAGGGATTAGCCGCATGCTCGTCTACCGATGCATAACACTGTTTGGGGAGACTGGAGATGTAAAAGACCGCCACCGGTCAGGCCGCTCACGCTCTGTTCGAACACCGCATGTCATCAAAGCCGTTAAATCAAGAATTCACAGAAATCCGCTCCGAAAACAGAAAATCATAGCCCGTGAGATGAATATCACGCAAAAGTCCATGAGTCGAATCATTAAAAAAGACTTGGGACTTGGGGCTTTCAAACGACGTAAAGGACATTTATTGACTGCAGCTTTAAAAAAAAAATAGGATTGAAAAATGCAAACGTCATGGTTTGGTGGGATGTCTCTTCCGATGGGGTCACTGACCTGCATTACTGCGAACAAGGAGTCAAAACATCGGCCAAAGTTTACCATGAAACCGTTTTGGAAGCTATTGTGAAGCCTCTTAACAATTCCCTGTTCCAAAACCAGCCATGGACTTTCCAGCAGGATTCTCCGCCGGCCAATAAGGCTAAAACGTCCCAGGCCTGGCTTCGAAACAATTTGCCAGCGTCCATTTCCTCCGAAGAATGGCCTTCAGGCAGTCCAGATTTGAACCCGTTGGATTACAAATTGTGGACGGTGTTAGAGGACAAGATTTGTCACAAGAGATACCCCAACATAGGATCTCTTAAGACTGCTTTGGTTCGAGCTGTGGCCAATTTTCCAATGGACAACATCTGAGCATCGAATGAAACTGATCCCATTCCCCAAAAGGGTTCCCTCCCAGAGATATGCGCGTTTTATGAAAGTGAAGTCGACGATTCTAAGCGCAAATAGAAAGGGACCTAATCTTTAAAATGGCTCTCCTGAACAAAACTAGTTTTTAACCTTAGGTCCCTTTCTATTTTAAAGATTTGGCGGAGAATGGGTTAGGACTTTTGGACCCAAGGGAACAGTGACCAAAAAAACTCTAATTATTCTTAAAATCTAAAACATCTTCAATAAATAAATAACGATCTCCATTGACATCCACTGTTGCAAAGAAGTATGGCCCTACAATGCAGCTTGCCCACACTGCGCACCACTCAGTATGTCGTTCTGGGTGCAGTTCCATCTCATGAAGTATTCGTGTATTAGACTCACTCCATATACGGCAATTTTGGTTGTTTACATTGCCGTTTAGATCAAAATGGGCCTCATCAGACATAAACAAACAATATAACAAGCTGCTGTCTTCTTCGAAAATTTCAATAATATTTTTTGGCAAAATTCCAATCGAATTGGCAAATTCAGAGGGTTTAACTTGCTTGTATTTTGAAATTAGTACGAAAACAAGTTAAGGTCATCATGAATTGTCCCTTGTCTGCTAACTGCAATTTGCGCTGGTTTTGAGTCCAAACGCTTGAATTTGCCAGAATTAACGAAGCTACAGCCGCGATGTTGTCTTGAACCCGAACATGCGGAGCTCGATTGTGCGGTCTTTATGCGATGCTTCCAGATTCGACAAACATTTTTACCAACCTCGAGGAATTATATGGAGAATAATTGAAAAATAAAAGTATGTTTTCGGGGGAGACTGTAACCCCAAGAGAACTAGATATAGGTAGCGGATATTGAATGCTATGGGAGAAGAGAAATCCTGATTTGAAGAAATCAAATACCTCCCGTGGAAAAAACAACACCAAACCAGTTTATCGAGACCGATGTATTGCAAGGAGTAGGTAACTGAATTACTAAAGCTCAACACAACGGTCCTTTTAGTGCGTCAGTAGCCTCTAAGGGCTGCAATATTCAATAAAATAATTACCAAAAATTTCAAGAAACTAAAGCGGGAAGAAGTGTTAAAGAACTCGATCTGGCGAATGTATTCCACAAATTACAACATCCAAAAATTCAAAACAAATGTCAATAAACATTACTCCCTTTTGCTCCCCTCAACTCACTTACTTTCCACTCACTAACGCAATGCACTGCATAATATGTGAAATACCCTGAGCGTTGGTCAATTACAAAAAATTCAAAAATCCAACAATAACAGATTTGCGCAACAATTACTTAGTAGGGACATAAATGCTGTTACACACGTTTTATGCTGTAAAATAAAAAGTACTGAATGTTTTCGGACCAAATATTTTTTAATATATTTATTGATGTATATTGTATCCAAAAAGAATCTACTTATTCGAAATGTCCGCCTTTTGCCTTTACACAAGCCTTAAGTCCCACTGGCCAATCGTCAATAGCTGCACGAACCTCGTCCATTGGAAAATTGGCCACAGCTCGAACAAAAGCAGTCTTAAGAGATCCAATGTTGGGGTATCTTTTGTGACAAACCTTGTCCTCTAAAACCGTCCACAATTTGTAGTCCAACGGGTTCAAATCTGGACTGCCTGGAGGTCATTCTTCGGAGGATATGAACGCTGGCAAATTGTTTCGAAGTCAGGCCTGGGACGTTTTAGGCTTATGGGCCGGCGCAGAATCCTGCTGGAAAGTCCATGGCTGTTTTTGGAACAGGGAATTGTTAAGAGGCTTCACAATAGCTCCCAAAACGGTTTCTTGGTAAACTTTGGCCGATGTTTTGACTCCTTGTTCGCAGAAATGCAGGTCAGTGACCCATCGTAAGAGACTCCCCACCAAACCATGACTGAAGCTGGGTGATGACTCTTTTCCACCATTGGGATCAGCTCAGATGATTCCTTAGATGACCGCGCATATACTCTATCACTTTGCTTTTTAAATTGTTCCTGAACGGTAAAAATTTGTTCATCGGTGAACAACATTTTTCTGTGCAAGCTATCAGCGTGCTTCATCAAAAGACGTTTGCATTTTTCAATCCTATTTTTTTTAAAGCTGCAGTCAATAAATGTCCTGTACGTCTCTTTAATGCCCCAAGTCCCAAGTCTTTTTTAATTCGACTCATGGACTTTTGCGTGATATTCATCTTACGGGCCATGATTTTCTGTTTTCGGAGCAGATTTTTGTGAATTCTTGATTTAACGGCTTTGATGCCATGCGGTGTTCGAACAGAGCGGGGCCGCCCACGCGGCGGTCTTTTAAATATCCAGTCTCCTCAAACAGTTTTATGCATCGGTAGACGAACATGCGGCTAAACTCTAGTGGCCGGAGCGTTTTGAAAATATCGGCTTTTTTCATTTTACACTTGAAAAGCGCTATTACAGTGATATGGTTCTCATTATCTGGCCACTCCATGATGAAAGTTGAAACAATTTAAAAATCCCGTTACAGACTAACGCTATTGAGGTTAGCTTTCAAACCCCATATGACATTAACGGGGTATGTTCAGTTCTACTATTGAAATGGATGTGTTCAATGTTGTAACAGTATTTATGTCTCTACTAAGTAGAATGTTCAAAGGCGAGGACGTTTTGTTTCCATCCAACTTGATGTTTTAATTCAATCATGTCCAGACTCAGGTTCAAAACGTCTTTACAATGAGGATTTAAAATCCATAAATCCAAGCTGTTACATCAATTTAAATCATGAGGCGTTACAAGAACAAAATATTTTTTTTGGGACTTGTAAAGTGGGCAGGTTCAGCTAGTTAGTACATAAAAATGTTTTTAAATACATTACAATTTCACCACATCTAGCACTGTATTGATTATTTGGCATGTGCTTAGCTCATACGATGATGTAATGCCCAACCTTTTCATTAGTTGAAAAAAATGTATTTCATAATGCAGGGAAGCCTCGCTAAATTGATGCCAAATATAAGAAAACCAGTTATAGACAAAATTTTCAAGAGTAGATTCGTTTTATACTCTGTATCGAAGGATGATGTGTATACTTAATTTGTCATTCTGTTTGCAACAACTAGAAATGTTGTTTAGAGACACTTTAAGGAAAATAAATTAGTGATAGTTGTAAAATTCTACGACAATCTAGACCGTATTTCTAATGAAACAACGAAATCGGTCAAACGAATTAACTTAGTATCCAGAATTTTGTAGTCTAAATGGAATCCGGTAATCTTGACGACATTTGGTTTCAACAGGACGTTGCGTCTTGTCATACAGCTGCTCAAACAATGGATCGATTAAAAGATCATTTCCAACAGCAGCTAATTTAAAGTTTTGGACCGGTGAGATGGCCGCATAGATGTTGTGATAAAACAGTTTTTGACTCTTTTCGTAGGGACTACGTAAAGTTCAAAGTGTATGCTGACAGACCAGTTACGATTCATTTATTGGAAGCCTACATTACGAGTGTCATTAACGCCATACTGGTCAAAATGCTGGAATGAGTCATCCAAAAGGGGAACCTTAGAATGGACACCCTGAGGCGTAGTTGCGGTCAACATTTAAAGAAAATTATAAAGAAAAAATAAATGGAATAAACTGTGCTTTCGAATGAACAATATAGATTCCGCACTAGATTTTAATTTTTTTTTTGATTTGGAAAAAACACCCTTACAATGATCACCCGATAGTTCCACAAAAAGTCATCACAGCAAATACTTAAAAAAGTGTACTTTTTGCAAGGTACTGTTAGTGTGTAAAAGGAAAACTTCCCCCTAAGCCGATTTTGCCCATTTACTTAGTAGGGACATAAATACTGTTACACACGTTTTATGCTGTAAAAAAAGTACTGAATGTTTTTCGACCAAATATTTTTTAATATATTTATTGATGTATATTGTATCCAAAAAGAATCTACTTATTCGAAATGGCCGCCTTTTGCCTTTACAGACGCCTTAAGTCGCACTGGCCAATCGTCAATAGCTGCACAAACCTCGCCCATTGGAAAATTGGCCAAAGCAGTTTTAAGAGATCCAATGTTGGGGTAGCTTTTGTGACAAACCTTGTCCTCTGAAACCGTCAACAATTTGTAATCCAACGGGTTCAAATCTGGACTGCCTGAGGGCCATTCTTCAGAGGGAATGAATGCTGGCAAATTGTTTTCGAAGCCAGGCCAGGGACTTTTTAGCCTTCTGCGCCGGCGCAGAATCCTGCTGGAAAGTCCATGGTCTTCGTATATATATATATATATATATATATATATATATATATATATAATATATATATATATATATATATATATATATATATATATATATATATATATACGCACGATTATTTTCCAGCCCGAAAATAAATCATGCGTTTTATCAAGGCTTGACTGTACGTGGTGGCGATAAAATTCCATTTAAAGTCTCACATTTTTTCTATTGCTAACGTAGCCTAGAAATGGGTACATCAGATACGGATATAACGTTTACCAACAACAAGAAAATTCAATAATGAGTGTTGCGAGAAAATTGCGATAAGTTCTTATTCCGCATGTAGAGAGTTTTCTTTACAGAAATTGCCTTAAATCCAAGTTAGGTTTCATTAGTTTATATTTTTCAACAAACAACGGACCATTTTCGCTGTTATTATATCGGATATTAAAAACAAAAATTGCTAATTATTGTATTTATAATGAAAGTGTTTACTTATAAGTATCTGATTGTTGCACAATTGATTTTGAATATGTTCAATTATGTCACAGCACAGTGGTGTGTTAGATCGCAGTACGTTACGAAGACCCGGGTGCAATGGAACAATGGTCAGCGCATGACTTCGAAGCGTACGTTCTTCGGTAATATCAAGTACAAGTATGAACCGTACCTGTTTTCGTCCATAGAGGTAATTAAGTATTTGCAAAAAGTATTGTATGTGGTAATACGAAGAAAAACCACTAAAAAACTCGTTAAGTTTGGCGAGGCCGAAGCTAATATAACCTTGACTTCTCTATTAAAGTATAGGGTGATCCATCTAGAGGTATTTTTTCAAAAAAAAAATATAAAAAATTCAAATCAAAAAAAATATATAAAAATTCAAATAAAGTGTGGAATCTTTATTGGTAATTTGAAAGGGCATTTTATGGCATTTATTTTTCGAATATAATTTAATTCAAATGTTGGCCGCAACTACGCCTCAGGGTTTCCATTCTGAGGGTCCAATTTTGGTTGACTCGTTCAATCACTTCGACCGGTATGGCTTTAATGACACGCTTAATGTTGACTTTTAAAGCCTAAATCGTAGCTGGCTTTTCAGCATGGACTTTGGACTTTACGTAACCCCAAAGAAAAATGGTGTGATATCACTCGATCTAGGCGCCCAGCAAACAAAACGTTCAGAATTCAGTCAGAATTCTGTACGACAATCGGCAAAATGTTCCGATTTCTTACCGAGTTCGTAACGAAAAACATATGAGAGGGTTGACAAAAATTCTGAACTACTTCACTGAAAAAAATCCTCAGACAAATCCAGCAGAATTCGTAACGATTTCGATAAGAATTCTCGAAAGAGTTCAGAAATTGTTCATAATTGTCTGATTTCAGACATTGTCGACAAATTTGGTTTACTGGGCGGCCAACTCACCTGTCCAAAACGTCACATTAGCTGCTTTTCGAAATGACCTCTAAATAGATCCATTGGTTGAGCAGCTGTATGGCAAGTGGCACCGTCCTGTTAAAACCAAGTGTCGTCAAGGTAACGGGCTTCAATATCAGGTAGCATAAAGATCGATATCATGGCGCAATAGCGAGCACCATTCATGGTTACGTTCCGGCCATCATCATTTTTGAACAAATATGCACCGATGATTCCTCCAGCTTAAAAACCGCACCAAACCGTGGTTTTCTCTCTGTAGAATGACACCTCTTGAACCTTTTCTTGTTGCTCTTCAGCCCAAATGCGGAAATTTTGTTTATTCATCACTGAACATAATTTTGGTCGAAAATAACGGATCTTCCTGTTTCTCACACAACGCTCATTTCCATAATACAGTTGCCAACATTTGAAGGTAAATATTTTCAAAAAATAAATGCCATAAAATGTCCTTTCAAATTACAATAAAGATTTTAAACTTGATTTGAATTTTTAAATTTTTTGTCCATTGAACAGGTATTAAAATGGTTTAAGACCTCTTGCTTCTATATTTAAATAGAAGACAAGTTTTTAACAAAATGGCAAAGTGACATTGATTTTCGTGGCTGCACACTGCTTTTATAATGATTTCGGGTCCGTGACAACCCTCTTCAGAAAGCCTTGCTGCAATTGTTGAAAGTAAAAACGAACTCTATAAGGCCAGGCTCTCCCCAAACGAATGAGAACTACTGTTGTAAACCTTACCTCTCAAGTTTTCTTCACACAATTGCCCACGAAAATACAACTCACTCTTGCCACCTCTAAAGAGACTCCACATCGAAAGCCATCAATATATTTCTTTTATAACGTGTGTGTGTGTTGTAAAAAGAGTTTAGTTGACTATGACAACTAGTGTGCCGTGCCGTGCATGCATGAATGTTTTTTGTTCTGAAAATATACCTCTAGATGAATCACCCTATACATAAAAAGTGACCCTTTTTGTCTATGATTCCGGCCATAATTTAAGCCAAATCTACAAAATAAATACACATTTAGAGCCTTTACGAAATTTCCTTTGATTTAAGTACCCGTATTTAATAGACCACCCATCTTTTAAACATCAGGGCCGTTTTTGACCAAAATTAAAAAAAAAATGCAAAACATCAAAATTTGTCAAAATTACAATCCCAAGTAATTGTAACGAACATTTATATCCGACATTCCTCTTCTCCTCGTCCGTAATTTTCCCGGGAAAACTGCACTCGATATTACTATTTGCCAATGGCTTCTTTTTAACCGCGTCGGAGGTTATCATGCTGATTAGAGTGTCCCAAACCGATTCGTTCGTTTTGATGTTTTCGGTTTAATGTTGTTGAATGTAAAATCAAAAAAATCGTAATGTCATCTACGGAATAGGTAACTACGAGTACTAGTATTTGAGCAATACCCAACTTTGAGGGTACCGATCTACTCACAATAACCACACACAGGGAAAATATTCGTTTCCACAACTGGATTTTTTTGACAGCCTAATGATTGAGGTTACACGCACCTTGAGTATTCTATCAGTACAACCGAATGTTAGTTGGTGCTATTTAATTTTCAGTTATTGAAACTTTAGTATCGGTGCCAACATAAATTAGCCAAAAAATTAAAAATTTAGTTAGCGACTAAAACTTGAATTGAAGTTCATTACGAGGAAAATGTGAAAAAGATGTTGGATGATTTTTACGGAAAAAAAGTTGATTAATCGATTGGCTTAGTCAGTAATATTCGAATTATTTTATTTTTAAAAAATACCATTTAATAATTGGTTACAGCAACAAAATGTTTGCAAAACTATTGGTTACCACAACTACTTAGTAGGGACATTAATAATGTTACAACATTGAACACACCCATTTCAGCAGTAGAACTGAACATACCCCGTTAATGTCATACGGGTTTTGATAGCTAACCTCAATAGCGTTAGTCTGCAACGGTATTTTAAAATTGTTTAAACTTTCATCATGGAGTGGTCAGATAATGAGAACCGTACCGCGAAATGAACATCACGCAAAAGTCCATGAGTCAAATCATGAAAAAAGACTTGGGACTTTCAAACGACCTACCGGATATATATTGACTGCTTCTTTAAAAAAAATAGGATTAAAAAATTCAAACGTCTTTTGGTGAAACACGCTGAAAACTTGCACAGAAAAATTTTGTTCACCGATGAAAAATTTTTTACGGTTGAGGAAAAATTTAACAAGCAAAATGATAGAGTGTATGTGCGGTCAGCTAAGGAAGCATCTGAACTGATCCCAAGGGTGGAAAAGGGTCATCACCCAGCTTCAGTCATGGTTTGGTGGGGTGTCTCTTAGGATGGGGTCACTGCATTTCTGCGGACAAGGAGTCAAAACATCGGCCAAAGTTTACCAAGAAACTGTTTTGGAAGTTCTTGTGAAGCCTCTTAACAATTCCCTGTTCCGAAACCAGCCATGGACTTTCCAGCAGGATTTTGCGCCGGCCCATAAGGCTAAACGTCCCAGGCCTGGCTTCGAAACAATTGGCCAGCGTCCATTTTCTCTGAAGAACGACGCTCAGGCAATCCAGATTTGAACCCATTGGATTGATTACAAATTGTGGACGTTTTTAGAGGACAAGGTTTGTCACAAAAGATACCCCAACATTGGATCTCTTAAGACTGCTTTGGTTCGAGCTGTGGCCAATTTTCCAATTGACGAGGTTCGTGCTGCTATTGACGATTGGCCAGTGCGACTTAAGGCGTGTGTAAAGGCAAAAGGCGGACATTTCGAATAAGTATATTCTTTTTGGATACAATATACATCAATAAATATATTAAATAATATTTGGTCCAAAACATTTAGTACTTTTTATTTTACAGTATAAAACGTGTGTAACAGTATTTATGTCCCTATTTTTTTTATTGGTATGACCAATCAAAAATTTGTGAGTACAAAACGATGTTTACATTTATCATCTTTTGGTACTTCGAACCAAATATCCATTGCGATTTTAAACATATATTGATTGCTACCGAAATTCCTTTTTGCAAACGAATCATTTAAGTTCAAACCGATTTCCAAATTATTTTTTCTCTGTGTGCACTTGAGGCGATTTAACGATATATGTCTGTCCATCCCTCCGTGTGTCTGATGTCTATCTAAAGTTTGTTATCGAACTTCAAGTCGCAATTATTGGCTGATCTTCATGAAATTTAGTCGAAGTAAGGGGCGGATGCTATTGAAAATTAAGAAACTTGGTGAAGATTTAGATATATAAGTAGCTTCAACTTATATGTTTATCCGATTGTATACTTTTAGATCTAGAAGTCACATACTGCATCCAATCTAAATGAAATTTGGCTCAAGTCAACATTAAATTTATGGAAATATAAGGAAATTGGTTCAGATTTTAACCCTCCGACGGTTGAGTTATCCCTTGCCCTTATACGAAGTACAAGGTCCACATAGACCTTTTTCTATTTGTATGGAATTTTATATGAAAACGTATTTTTTACATTTTTTTGTTTTGATTTAATATTATTTACTAATTACACATGTATAATGAATATAAGAAAAAAAAATTATTAATTTTTTATGAGTTTTATATGAAAAAACCCAAAAAAACTATTGTTCTGTAGATTGTCCCTCGTCCTACATATTTTCTGTGCAGGTGAAGCATCGATGCATAGGTGTTGAATGCTCTGCACAAACTGAATTGTTACAGGAATGGCAATAGACCCTTATTTTCCGCTGCCGTCCGTACTCAGAACGGCATAGGCGACAAGGCGGTCTGTTCGTTCTAGACGCAAACGACGGTGCAGCTCCTTCTGCCGGTCTTGATAATATCTAAAAAGAACAATTGCGTTCCGTATCCTTGGATATGCGGTTGTTCAGCGCTCGTTCCTCTATGTTTGGTAGTGACAATTGTTTTGTCAGCATCAGTAGGAATGACCGTCGTCTGTCACTTCTTTTTATTGGCTTTATCTCGTTGTATGAAATAAATGCAGCTATATCGTCTTCGTTGAAGCCGAACATTGTGCGTATGATTTTTTTGAAATTCCCGAGGCACACATGTCTTATTCGAGCGCACGGTTCCAACATATGCGGTTTTTTCCAAGATAAATGTACGCGCCAAATCCAAAGTTTTGAAAAAATTGTCGGCATAAATTGTGCGGCCTGTATTCAAATATCTCTCCGAAAGTTGAAGTACAACATTCTGCCCTTGATTCACCTCTCGTGTCCGGTCAGGCAATTGCCCAGAGTAAATCATTCCTTTGACAGGATAAAAAGATTTTGAGTTGCACAACCACCATATCTTTATACCGTACTTGGCAATAGCCGCAGTTTTGCTGCTGTCGCGCATTTCCACTGTCGAATCTAAGGCATTGTTTTGTGCACTTCATACGATCTAATGATAAAGCAGCTTGGGCCCCATAACTCTCCAAGAGGTTCACTATTCGATTTAGTGAGTCCAGCATACAGAATAATAGCCAAAAAGGCAGAGTTGTTTTACATTCCTTTGTGTATGCAGCGTTCACTTCCCTGCCTCTCTGATCTGATTCGCGTATTATGATGTACGCCATGTCTTCGGTGATGAGCGAGCGGAATATGGTAAAGGGATCATATGTGGTTCCTACTGGTCCCGGATTCCTCCTTGTATAGTCGACCACCTCATGAGCACGAGTACGGGAAGTCGGTGGTGCATTTTTAGTCCATCTTTGGAAATGAAGAAATTGTCTCTTGTTTGCTGAGCATCAGTTTCTTCCTCTTCATCATCGTCGTCATCTCTAATATCTTCATTGATGTCTATATGTGGTTCAGTTTCCGCATCCGAATCATCAACATGAAAATTTGCTTGATATGTGAAATCGTCATCATCCGCACCTTCAAGACCAAATGCAGGAATAGCCTTTTCATTATCACTCATCTCCGCACTCATGATGTCTGCAAATCATCCACTGCACGTCTTTCATCCTCACTCATTTGCTGGTAGCGTGTACTACGACGTACCACAATTTCAGCAATGTCTAAATTTTCTTCCGCTATTGTATAGTACTTTTATTTCTCTTTATAAAATTCAAAATAAAATTTCGCACTCGGTGCTCACTGTTCACTGTCTCAACTTTTACTTATTTGGTTTACGAAACTACAGCCGCTTTTATACCCTTTTCTACGTCTACCTGGCTTCTAGCTTGTACATCTGCGTCTATTTGAGAGTAAGAGTAGGTAAGAGTATGCGTAAAAAGTAAGGGTAAATTCAAACAACTCAAAAGGGACGGTAACAAAAATTCAAAAAGGGACGGAAAGTTTATGTTTCAAGGAAAGGCACAATAATATAATCCAAAAAGTAACTATAATTCAAGGAGAACGTTTGTGATGTGTTCAAACAATAAAACAAGCCAAAAGTGCATTTATTATCGATTTCTTGAAATTTCAGTAGAAGGTCCCAGCAGACCTTTTCACACGTTCCCGTACTAAACACATTTAAATCTCAATAGAAACTAAACTATTGATGGTAATTTCCTTGGAATACATGTGGGGTCGGGTATACTTCCCATGGACTATCAAGGAGTAATTTTAGTTTCAAAATGAAACAGATCCCCAGGGACCTTCTCATCCGCCGGAGAGTTAATATAGCTCCCACACATATATTCATCAGATTTTTTTGTTATCTGCTCTAGAAGCCACATGTTACATCCTATCTTGATAAAATTGGACACAGGTAAGTAGATTCGTTGTGCCAAGAACGAAAGCTATTGGGATTGGATAAAACTGTTCAGTTTAAGATAAAGCCCCCACATATATGTACATACTTATATTCAAAAAAAATTTACTTATACTTAAAAAAATAAATATTTTTCGGTTTGCGTACTGACAAGACCGAAAAAGAACATTTTCAATGAGCGGAACGTTCAAAATGAGGAAACCAATTTTATATCCCTGACCTATCAGTGAATGTAATCAGCAGAATAATACGAACGCAATCTATTTGGGGTCGAAGTAATATTTGAAAAAAATCTTTGGCTGAAAGACCATACATTTGCTTGATAGTCTGGTCGAGATTTTGAGATTTAAAGACTACGTGTTCGATATCAAGCCCATCTCTGGTGTGGTTTGTCAGCTTTTGTGACGCCAAATTTTGCTGTTAGATTCTAGTGTACCTGGAATTTTTAGTCTCTTAAAGCCAAACTTTTGGCGATTTCGCCTTTTTTACAGCCCGAAGCAACGTATGAAAGTATATTAAGTGCTCTAGATCTTTTTGTTTGCCCCGTTTCTTATTACGAAAACACTGGGGAACATGGTTAGATAGCCTTGAAAGAAGACAACGATCAATGACACCATTCCGCAAAAAAATCCTACTTCGGACGAATCGAAATGAATATACGTGATGGAGCAATTCGGATTCAGGAGGTTATTTTACATAAGGACTTGTTTGTTTCGTCCAAAGTAGGGCTCAAAAGTTAATTTTTGCAGGACAGTGTTATCTGTATGTATATATTACAGAGACTAAAATAATTATTTCGAGATGTTGCAAACGCAATGACAAATTTAATAAACCCACCATCCCATGATAAACGGTATACAATTTTTATAACATTTTTGTTTAAACATAGCTTCGGGTCTATGGCGCCACGGCTGGCTTTAAAGCCGACTCGATTTCAAAAGGTTTCTTTGAAAACTGCATTGGTATTTCTACTTCGATATCAAAATACACTTCCTTTCCTTTTTGATATACACTTGGCATGGAAACAAGTCACATAAAAGATATTTGCGGAAACCATGTAAACGAGCATTTACAGTAAAACTTATCAATTATTGAAATGTGTACGAAAGACGTTATGTGTAAAGTAGAATTAGAAATATTTCCCAGCTCTTTTTCAAAAAACACGCTAATCATATTTTTCCCATAGTTAGTTTCATTTGAAATCCTTAACTATTCGGTTGTGTAAGATTAAATCATAATGAAGTTCAGTTTATTGGAAATGTTTTTCACTATGGTGACATTAGTCAATGGCTTGGTTTCGGCTGGTGGTGAATGGTGCAGTGTTACGAAAGCAGTACCAAAAACTCGCATCCACAAGACAAGAACGTATTCGTACATTCAGGTAATGCTAGGTAAAACTGTAGTGTAGTAGACTAGAAAGAGCTATAGAGAACATCGGCTATTACAGGCGACAGAATGTTTCATAGATAATTCAATACTTAAGACAGCTTTCGATAAAAAATAAATACAATTTCTTGCAAAACACTTAGAATATAAGGATTACGGGTACATGTGAACAATAGTCGTAAACATATCTTTGTAGTAATACATTGTTGAAATACAACTGTCTTGAGAGGTCCAAAGCGTAATAAAATTTGTAGCTGCATTTAAAAGACGTTTAAAGACACCGCTTTACAAAAAAAAACTCACACTTTTAGTCAAAAAGACCAACTACGAAAAAAAATGGCCAGATTAAAACACGTCTAAAAACCCTGTACAGGAGGTAACTGAACTTTTACAAAAGCAAAAAAAAATTAAGACTTGAAAGAGCAATGAAGTTCTTACGCTTGCTCGAACGTGGCGAAATTGCAAACATTGAAAGCTGCTTTAGAGTCAGTATGTATGCGCTGCGAAAGCAATTTTTAATTATTTGAAGGCCATATTCAAGGCAAAAGGTGGTCACATTGAGCTACAGTAAATGAATTCTAAAATTTGGATTATGGGTTGCTATATGCGATAGCGCATAGAGAAAGGGACCGAAGGGTAAAAAAATCAACTTTCATTTTTTTTCTTTTTTTGATGTAGACAACATCTGAGCATCGAATGAGACCGATCCTATGCCCCAAAAGTGTTTCCTCCCAGAGATATGCGCGTTTATTTAAGTGAAGTCGACGATTCTAAGCGCAAATAGAAAGGGACCTAATCTTTAAAATGGCTCTCCTGAACAAAACTGGTTTTTAACCTTAGGTCCCTTTCTATTTTGCGTGTCACATATATATTTGTGGCCATCTGACATTTCCATTGGAAAGTTTGACCTTTTTTAGCCTAAACATACTCAGAACGTTTTTACGTACGACCATCATTTGTGTTGTTTAAAGTGACTTAAACATTTTGCAAAAAAATGAAATTAATTCGTAACCATTTTCGTGCGATCATTTTACAACTTTCGACGTGGATTATCACGACAAGAGTGCATCGATGAACTTAAATCTTTGTATGGCGATGAAGCACCATCCTTTAGCACTGTGAAAAACTGGTTTAATGAATTCAATCGTGGCCGACGCTCGCTCAAAGACAAAAACGCCGTCTAAAAACGCCGTTGTGCCAGAGGACATTGATGCCGAACGTGAACTGATTATGCAAGATCATCAGGAGACATACTGTGAGATAGAGGCATCCTTGGGTATTTCTTCCACCAGCATACATTCGATTTTGCATAAACACCTGGCTGTAAAAAAGGTTTGTTCTCGTTAGATCCTGCACAATTTGGCAATCGCCCAAAAAAAGGCTCTTTTCGACTGGTGCAAAGAAATTTTGAAAAAACTACGATCGCGGTGCTTCAAAAGACCTCACAGGTGACGAATCATTCATCTATGCGTATGAGCCCGAAACAAAACAGCAATCTACCGTGTGGGTCTTTAAATACGAACCAAATCCAACGCAAGTTGTTCGTGGAAGAAGCACTTCAAATCAAATGGTCGCCTGTTTCTTCGGCAAAACTGGTCATGTGGCGACTGTTCCGCTTGAGCAACGTAGCACGATCAATTCTGAGTGGTACACCGCAATTTGTTTGCCTGAAGTTTTCGGAGAAATTCGAAAAACGAAAAGAGAAAACGAAATATTTTGCAGCATGACAATGCGAGGTCTCACACATCGGCTCACACCGGCGACTTTTTAACCGGCCAAAACGTCGAATTGATCGGTCATCCACCGTACAGCTTTGACTTGGCGTCCAATGTCTTTCTTTTATTCCCGCACATCAAGAAAAAAATGCGTGGTCAATGATTTTCGTCGCCAGAAGATGCTGTTGAAGCGTTCAAAAACCATGTTTTCGAGGTGTCTCAATCGGAGTGGAAAAAGTGCTTCGACAATTGGTTTTGAGCGCATGCAAAAGTGTGTAAATCAGTCTGGAGAATACTTTGAAACACAATAAAACCATTTTAAAAATAATCGCCTTTTCATTATTAGGCCAGAAATATACACTCCCGCTTATCTATATAGGTTCAGTAATCGTTTTGTGTTCAAATGATTTTATTTCAAGAAGTAGTGAAATGAATTTTTTTTTAAATTATGTCGTTTATAGACTAGCCTATTGTGAATCATTTTATAAAGTAAAAATTTTATATTCAATTTTAGGATTACTCGAAAAAACACAGAAGTGGTAACTCGCTGAAAAATTATGCATTTTTTGGGGTCATCAGAATAGGTTCAGGAGCAAAAAATTTATAAAAACATAAAAATAAAATGTTTATTTATATTTTCACTTACGAACATAATAATTCGGAATATTTTGAACTTAATTAATAAAAGGTACTCCCGCCCTTGTTTGAAATTTCCTCATAAATTCGATTTAAAATTGAATCATAAAATTTTTGGATATATTGAAGAGAAATTTCAGTCCAAGCTGTTTTATGCCACGTATTAAGCACTCTTTATTCTTAAATTGTCTACTGGACTCGTATACTTTTCGTGACAGCATTCCCCACATGTTTTCTATAATATTCAGGTCTGGAGAATATGGCGGCCACTCCAATAATGGCACATTTTGGCTCCTAATCACTGCGACCCGCGCAGTGTGAATGGGAGCATTATCATGCTGATAAGTCCACGATATGGGTCCACGTATGTAGCTATTCGCATTCATTCTAGATGTCAGAAACTGCAGCTCACAAGTTCCATAATAGGAAATGGCTCCCCACACCATCACGCCACCTTCACAACTACGATGACGAGCCAAATGATCTTCTTCCTTTCGCAAATCATGGAAGTATTAGTTATATCCATCTGGACCATCTAAATTATTATTTTTTTCATCAGAAAAGACTACACGTTGTCATTCTTTATTCCAGGTCATATGCTGACGAGAAAAGTGAAGTCGTGCATCCTTGCGAGTGCTGTTAAGCGGTGGCATTTTCATAAGTTTTAACCGTTTTAAGTGACTGGAACTGCGAATAACACATTTTAATGCAGCCAGACTAGCACTTACACCAGTTTTTCCCTTTATTTTTGAAGCAGAATCATGCGAGTTAGAAACAGATCTGATGATGCACTCGTAGTGGCTCTGTATGTACCTCCTTTCATATTTTTCTAATTTTCTGATTCATTTCGTAAATAATTGCTGATAACATTTTGGCTTCGTCCAATTTTTGTTGCGCTATACCCTTTTACCCTAATTTGCCTCAACACATTTTTAAATTGAATTATGCCAAATACTTCAAAAAATAACAATCCAACAAATTATTATGCTTTGACTACCGCTCACTAAGAAAAAATAAAGGTTTTGATTTCGAACCTATTGTGATGAGCCAAAAAATTGCTATGATTCTACCGAAGAATAAGATAAAAACAATGCAAGAAAATAACGGCTGATTTTTAACGTTAGATTTTTCTCCTAGTTGAGTGTACATATATAATCTCGCAATGGACAGATAAAAATGGTTTGCATATAACCAAATTGTGAAATCCAACATTTAATGTTTCAAAAACTCCAAACCTATTCAGATGAGCGGCAGTATATATATCGACCCTCTATTTATTATCCAAGTGTTATTTATATAATATGAAAAAAATATATAAACGTAAAGGTAATAAATTGTTAAACCCCGTTCTAACTTTTGGCCCTACCTGTAAATCCTCTAAATATCAGACTGGTATGGGGGATCTCATAGTAGGTCATGACCGACTTTAACTTTTTTGACTTGTTTTTTTTGCTCCGCTGCAATGGCTGTTGAAGTGGGCTTGAAAGTTTACGCAGATTTTACGAGGGCCCAGCATAATTAAAATCTATGGGTAAAAATATTTTTTTTTTTAATTAAAAAAAAATCTTTTTAACTTCCATTTTTTTCTTCCTTTTCAGTATTACACCGACTATGAAAGCGTTAGCATCTGCTGTGATGGTTATACAAAAGTCAGCGACACGAAATGTGAACCGCAGTGCAAACCTGGCTGTCCTACAAATACTCGTTGCATACGGCCGAATATTTGCGAGTGTACCAATGGTTATGTGGGCTATAGTACACATCCGGCATTGGTGACATGTCGGCCAGCCTGTTCAACAGCATGTCCAGCAAATGCCTACTGCTCTCAACCGAACACATGTGATTGCAATGAAGGCTATAAGAAAAATGATAATGGAGCTTCGTGTGAACCAGTCTGTGAGCATGAATGCATCGAAAACGCCAAGTGCGTAAAACCCAACGCATGTGCTTGTAATACGGGATACGCCTACGACAACACAACCGGACTCTGCGAGCCAAAATGTACGGATTCGTGTCCCTTAAATTCGATATGTTCCGAACCGAATAAATGCACATGTCTGCCGGGCTATGCAAGGGTTGACAATCAATGCCAGGCCAGATGTGAAACCACTTGCCTGGAAAATGCCGCTTGTACAAAACCAAATCAATGTGAATGCCTCGAGGGTTATGAAATGGGTAAAACCGAAGACAATTCCTTAGAGTGCATTGCCAAATGTAAGGACGAATGCCCCGAAAATGCATTTTGTTCACAGCCCAACAATTGTGAATGCATCGCGGGCTACGAAAAGTCGGCCAACAATACATGTGAACCACTGTGTCAACCAAACTGCCCGAAAAATTCAGTATGCCGAGCACCAGATACTTGTTCCTGCCTCAAGGGTTACCGTATGTTGGATAATCATTGTCAGCCCATATGTGACAAAGCCTGTCCCGAGTATTCTGTGTGCGCTAAGCCCAATAAATGCGAATGCCTGGCCGGCTACCAACTGAAGCTCTCCTCGACCTATAATATCTACTGTGAGCCTCAGTGCCAGAAGAATTGCTCGGCATTCGGCAAATGTGTACAGCCCAATAAATGTGAGTGCTTGCCGGGCTACGAAATGGATGAAATCGAAAATTGCCGTCCAATCTGCTCGAAAGGCTGTTCGAATGGCCTGTGCTATCTACCCGAAGTCTGCATCTGCAAGCCAGGCTATCTGATGGGACCGCACAGTAATTGCGAGCCAGCCTGTTCTATGCCCTGCGAAAATGGCTCCTGCGTGGAACCGGAAATCTGCCAATGTTCTGAGGGCTACAAGCTTAAGAACGGTTCGGTTAATGTCTGTGAGCCCCAGTGTGAACCGGAGTGTTTGAACGGCGTGTGTGTAGCTCCAAATGTTTGCATTTGCAATGACAACTTCGAACCTATGGCAGGTGAGGATGGCTATAATCACAGTAATTGCCAGAGGATCAGGACAACTACCACAACTCTAGAGTTTACAATTAAACCGGAAATTAGTTCCACAACTATGTCCTCTACTAGAAGTTTCAACACAGAAGAGACGAACGAGTCTACCGCAGCAGCCATGTCGGACAATACTTCCCTTACCCCCACAGCATCTACACGGGTGTCATGGCAAATTTGTTCAGACATGTGCCAATGCTGGCAGGAATACGACGAATTGGGTCCACTTTCCTCTAGACCGCAATGCATCAATGCCTGTGTGGATGCCTATGATAAACCCTGTCTGAATTTGAATCTCTGCCATTGTCAGAGCGCCCAAATGCAACTGATTTGCCAGTCAGAAGATGATCCGGAGGAGGATCCTTTAATATATGCATGTAAAATACCACGAGTTCAGGTTACCACCAGCAAGACCATCGAATTGAAAGGTGGTGCGAGTCCTCCGGATTCCAGTAGTCTTTGGATAATTCTCGTCTCCATAATCGGCGCATGTGGTCTGGCGGTTCTAGGAGTTTTGATGTATCGGAAATATTGTAAATATGAAGGTAATATTGCACATTTAAAATCGATTTTTGTGTAAAACTAGCAATGACCTACTTGTTTTACAGATCCCATTTTGGAATATGAATTGTGATAAAAGGCGGTGTTACACTCGTACATTTTAATGAATTAATAGATATAAATGACGTAGGCAAGAATACTCGTATTGATAAGTGTTTTAGGCAATTCAAATAAATTAAAATAAAACACAATTTTTGACAGAACTTAAATGCTGGACAGCAGAGGAAAAATATCAAAAAATAAATAAAACAAAAAGAAAAAGGGGTTTATTAAGAAATCAAATTGGGTTTTTTAACATGCCGTTTTAGTCTCAAGCAACCAGGTGCTTGGTAACCCGCCGTAGCTGCAGATGTCGAAAGTCAAAAAGAGACCACCGATAAGAGAGAAACGCTGCACGCAACACATGCGCAGGTAGAGACCACTCTACCGACCATTAGAAAAACCAATGCCCTTGGAGTCCAGGTCCCGTAAGTCCTCATAGAGAGAGGGCATTCACACAAGACAAGTAGCCAGTCCTCGACTTGCGCCGCACAATTACATGCCTGACTATCGGAAAGGGTCATCTTATACAAGAAAGCATTAAGAGACCAATGTCCGGAACTCTTCTTCTTCTTCCGTAAACCGCCGCTCTCTATCCATCAACTATCTTTAGGCAGGTCTGAACTATCTGCACACCGGCGCTGCATAATTCGAAACAGACTGACCGCAGCGCATTATACTTATAACAGGTCAGCAAGGATTCGTTGTCAGCTCCCCAAGTATTGCCAGCAAGGTTTCGTTGGCAGCTCCCCAAGTATTGCCGACGAGTGGCTTTAAGGAGCTTGTTCCTACTTTTCAACCTTCTCCAGATAGCTGTCGAAAACATCACCTATGTGGTACATGCAGGACCTCGAAGCAGCAGGGACCTCTGTGCGTGGGGTTATTCGAAAACAGCAACGTTAACGTGTGGCTCACTACTAACATCTTGCATTATGGTTGAACCACTCTTTACAATACAAATGTGGTCTTGAGTTTGTTTATTCCCTTAAAGTCCAAACTTTCCCTATTGCCCAAGACAATACCAGCTAATCGCCGACTATAAGACATTATTCTGGTAAGTAAGAATACTCTAGCCCTTTCCGGTTGGACTAATATCACAAAATAAAACATTTCCCTACTTTTTTAAAGAAAAAAACACAGAAAATTCAAATTAAATGGGGAATGTTTACAATCATTTGAAAGAACATTCTTTGGCATTTATTTTGGTGAAGATTATGCCTATCAAATGTTGGCCGCGCCTACGTCTCATATGGTCCATCCATTGAGTTTAACTTTCGATGACTGGTTCGAGCATATCGACTGGTAACTGGCGAATGGCACGCGTGATGTTTTGCTCCAAGGCCGGAATCGGAGCGGGTCTGTCCGCATAAACTTTAGACTTTATATATCGACCGGCCCAAAACGTGAAGTTATCTGCTCACCAAAGTGTTCTCTCAATAAATCCATTGTTTTAAGTGGCGCCGTCTTGTTGAAACCAAATGTCGCAGAGATCACGAGCTTCAATTTCAGGCATCAAATAATCGGTAACCATAGCACGATAACGGTCGTCATTTACGGTTACGTTCTTTCCGGCATCATTTTTGAAGAAATATGGACCGATGATTACAACGGGCCACAAACCACACCAATCAGTTGCTTTTTCTGGATGAAGTGGCAGCTATTTTGCTTGTTTACATACCCATTGAGCCAGAAATGGGCCTCATCGCTTAACAAAATTTTGATCTTTTTGGAAGAGCCCATAGAGCGAAGCGATGTCGCTAGGAAACGTCGGTCGGCTTCAGTTCTTGCACAAGCTGTATTTTGTACGCTTTAAAATTAAGATCTTGACGTAAAATGCCCCAAGTCGTTCCATACGTCAGGCGGAGTTGCTGCGAACGGCGCCGAATCGAATTTCTACGTTCTCTCAGCTACGGCCGCTACATTTTGGACGTGGTCTATTCGATCGAAAATTATCCAATAATGAATACTGGGTCTCAAGATGGGTGATGGTGTTGCGAATAGTACCCTCCTTCATAGGACATATTTATATATCCCATATAGAGCCAATAAACATATTTAGCAATAGGAATAGTTATACGGTTCCGTCGCCTTCAGCTAACCTAACCTGAACATGGGATTTATCTCGCTTTCTTGTGGATGTTAAAAACCGGAGCATTATGTTATCATTGCCGACAACCTACAGCACACTGCAGGGTATACAAATAAATAAATCTATATAGGGTGGCTGATGAATATTTCTACATTAAGAAACTCAAAAAACTTTTTTTCGGTGTATGGAATTAATTTTTCTTTTATTAATTTCGTTTAATTTTAACATATATAGCTAAACTAGTTTTATAATAAGGGAATATAAATGACCTCCTGCATGTGTGGCATCTTACCAAAAAGTTGTTCATTACTGCTTGGAGAGCTGAGACAGAAATTGCCGCAATTGTTTCTCAAATGGATTGCTTTAGTTCATTCAAATTTGTTGGTTTTGCTTTTTGACTTCCGGCTTGCAATAACCCCACAAGAAAAAGTCAGGTGCAGTAAGGTCAGGCGACCTGGGCAACCAACGGAATGTGGAGTTTCTGGATATCAGCATATTTGGATATATGAGGAGTTGCGCCATCTTGCTGAAACCACACAGAGTTGAAAAAATTCTCATTCGGCGTAATTCTGGATAGAAAAACTCTCTCAACATGCTCAAGTAACGGTCTCCGGTAACTGTTACGGTGTGACCGTTTTCGTTGAAGAAGTAGGGCCCGACAATGCCGCGTGATGAAACTGCACACCACACAGTGACACAAAGTGGATGCAATTCCGTCTGATGGAGTATCTGTGGGAAGAACTCCATATTCGACAATTCTGTTTGTTTATGTTGCCGTTTAAATCGGAATGGGCCTCGTCAGGCATGAAAAGAGAGTTCAACATGTTTCCGTCCTCTTCCACCATTTGAAGCATCTTCTGGCAAAATTCCAAGCGAATCGGGAAGTCTGCTGCCTTCAGTTTGTTGGCCATTTGAACTTTATATGGAATCAAGTTCAAATCTTTAGGCATAATTGACTGCAATGGGTGGCGGCTTATACCCATTTGAGCAGATAAGCTTCTTGTCGATTGACTCTTGGATTGTTTTGTATGGCAGCAGCTACAGCAGCGATTGTTTTCTCCTTCCGAACTGACGAATTTTGATGGTAAGGTCAACTGTTGACTGCCCTATGCTCGGCAAATTGTTAACAAGTCTTATTATTGTCCTTCGGAGGTTTGCCGCCAAACGTGCGCCTATACTCTCTTTGAATGGAAACTCCAGTGAGTGAAAGTGGCGGACAATCCAAATTCTTGTTTCAGTGTCCCAGCTATCCAGTTTTGTTAAATCTAAAACTCATTATGCGAAATAAAAAAAAAATAACCAGATTCATTAAACCGAAAAAGTTATTACATTCGTTTGATTGCTTTCTTGTACAGGCACGATTGTGTTCCAGTTTGACAACGATCAAAAATTTATACATATAAATTATATGTTTAAATTGGTCATCGATCAATATACTGCGGCAGATCAAGAACTTCGTGACTTTTCCAACTTCCCAGGTAGTCATATTCAATGCAACATTGCTCCCATCAAGTACCATCAGTTAATAAACTACTGTCAAATTTTAAGACAATTCCGTCGTTTAGTTTGTGTTTAACAGCTGTTCAAAACATTCAACCTCGAGGATTTTGTTAAAAATTTAAAAACAAATAATTATTTCAAGTGCTCATTAAAGATTATTGTTTGCGAAAAAAAACCGTCGATCAATCTAAGTAAAACCTTGATAAGGAGGGTTGCTATATATTTATGGCGCCATATGACATTTCCGTTGGTAAGTTTCACATTTTCTAGCATAAACGTACTTAGAGCGTTTTGACGTACGACCATCATTTGTGTTGTTTACAGTGACTTGAAAAAACCAATTTGGCAAAAAATTGAATAAACTCGTGAACATTTTTCGACGTGGATTATCACGACAGAAGTTCATCGATGAACTCAAATCTTTATATGGGAATAAAGCACCATCCTATAGCACTGTGAAAAACTGGTTTAATGAATTCAATCGTGGCCGACGATCGCTCAAAGATGAAGGTCGTCCAAAAACGGCCGTTGTGCCAGAGATCATTGATGCCATGCGTGAACTGATAATGCAAGATCGTCATGTGACATACCGTGAGATAGAGGCATCCTTTGGCATTTCTTCCTTTCGATATTGAACACCTGGACGTAAAAAAAAGTTTTGTTCTCGTTGGATCCCGCACAATTAGACAATCGCTCAAAAAAAGGCTCGTGTCGATTTGTGCAAAGAAATTTTGAAAAAAAAAACACGAACGCGGTGCTTCAAATGACGTTTATAAGATCGTCACTGGTGAAGAATCATGGATCTATGAATATGAGCCCGAAACAAAACAGCAATCGACCTTGTGGGTCTTCGAAGACAAGCCAAATCCAACAAAAGTTGTTCGTGGAAGAGGCACAAATGAAGTGCAAATGGTCGCCTGTTTCTTCGGCAAAACTGGTCATGTGGCGACTGTTCCGCTTGAGCAACGTAGGGCTGTCAATTCGGAGTGGTACACCATAATTTGTTTGCCTGAACTCTTCGGAGAAATTTGAAAAAGGAACAAGAGAAAACGAATCATTGTGCGCCTTGATAGTGCGAGCTCTCAAACCAGCGCCATTTTGGCCGGCCAAAACGTCGAATTAATGAGTCATCCACCGTACAGCCCTAACTAGACATTTTATTCCCGCGCATCAAGAAAAAAATGCGTGGTCAACGATTTTCGTCGCCAAAAGGTGCTGTTGAAAGGTGCGTTCAAAAAACATGTTTTGGAGTTGTCTCTAACGGAGTGGAAAAAGTGCTTCGACAATTGGTTTGACCGCATGCAACAGTGTATAAATCATGCTGGAGAATACTTTGAAAAACAATAAAACCATTTTTGATGATAAATATTCGCATTTTCATTATTAGGCCAGAATAGCCCTCGTAAAAGTAGTTTATATGCTAAAAGTGGTCATCGATATATAATCGAGGACAGATCAATTACTCCGTGACTATTCCAACTTCCCTCGTAGTTATATGAAGTACCTACTGCTCCCATCTGCTTATAGACTACTGTCAAATTTTGAGAGAGTTCCGTCATTTAGTTTGTGTGTACCAGCTGTTCAAAACAAACAACCTCCTGGATTTTTTTTAAAATGGGAAGAAGTTATTTTCGAGTAAGCATTAAGGATAAGCTTGATTAATACTACGGGGACTTTGCATCATCGATTTCAATGGTTAAAAAGTGGTTTGCCGACATTCGTTGTGGTCGCATAAGTACAAATGACGCTAAACGTTCTGGACGGCCAATTGAGATCGATACACCTGAAAATGTCGAAAAACTCCACGATATTGTGTTGGCAGATCGAAGAGTAAAAGTGTGTGATATGGATAATGCTATACGTATTTCATAAGGCAGTGCAGTTTTGATTTTACATGATCAGTTGTCTTTAAGTAAGCTGTCTGCAAGATGCGTGCCGTGATTACCATTTCATCAAGAGAATGCACGGATGCACACGCGTGCCGTCTCAATTTCAAATTGCATGAATTGGGCTGCGAACTGGTGCCTCATCCGCCATATTCTCCGGATTTAGTGCCCAGTGACTATTTCCTATTTCCAAACCTAAAGAAATGGCTCCGTGGTAACAGATTCAGCTCCTACGATAAAATTATGGATCAAACAAATGCCTATTTTATGGACTTCGAAAAATCATGTTTTTTAAAGGGTTAAAAAATTGTAGAAACGTTGAACTATGTGTATTGAGCTAAAAGGAGATTTTGTTAAGAAATAAACTTTTTTTTGTTCGAAAAGTCACGGAATTATTATTCTGCTCCCGTCTCAGGGTGTCCCCAACCGGTATACAAATAATAACATACGCTATTAAAGGGCACGGAAAAATGGTCCGTTTGTGTACCCTTGTGGTACAGCTAAAAGTTCAAAATTACTCTATGGTTAGATTGGTAGCAATATTTGGTTTAGTTTGAGTACCCATATGTATTGACTATTAATCGCTCGTTTGACCCAGCGCGAAGTTTTTTTGGCCAGATAAGAAACTTTTTCCCTTCTGAGGTATTAAGTGCGTCCCAACTAAAAGTACCCATATTAACCATTATCCATCCACAAAAAAATAGGATTTGTCCAGCAAATATTAAAAAGCTGTACTTTTTACCACGGTACCATTGTCAATGAAAGGAAAACTTGTTGCCACATGTCCATTTACAATTCCAAACAGCTTATGACTATAAGCCATTATCGCGGTTGATACCGCCTTGATGTGATGGAAGTGTGCTTGATTATCATGCCAGTTATCCCAGGTTAAGCTACGGGTAAGATCATCTAACATTTTTTCTGAGTCGGGATTTCCTCCTCGTAAATGGCGATAACTTTACGAGTAAGAGATTAATCTCTAGGCCATGTAGAAACTTCTCTATAAAATGCATAATCCGGTAAAGAAAAGTAGGTCCAGAGAGTAAATATAAAGGGTAAATTGTACACAGCTCATTGATTTGAGCGAAGTTTTCCCTTGATCCTCAATGGAATGTTGTTGGACTGAAGTGGTAAGTAAGTTGATTCGTTCGACCGCTATCGTGCTTTTAACCGACATGGCTAGATTGTCGTCGAATTTTGTGACGATAAATAATACGAGAGTTGCTATTTATATATCGGGTCCTGACAATACTAGTGTTCCCAGATGCAAACTGGAACTTCCTTTGGAAACTTTTACATTTTGTAGCATAACTTTACTCAGAAGGGCGAATTGTTTTGTTTACAGTGTGTTGAAAAATTTATCTCAGTCAAAAAACGGAATTATCCCGTGAACATTTTCGTGCAATGTTTTTTTAAAATTTTTGGCGTGAATTATCGCAACAAGAGTATTTTACTCAACTTGTTTCGAATTTTGGCGGTGAAGCACCATCAAAAACCACTGTTAATCGCTGGTACCAAGAGTTAAGTCTAGGGCGGCGTTCGCTCCAGTATGAATTTCGTGAAGGACGTCCATCTTCGGTCACTTTGGCAGAAACCATCGATGCTGGGCGTGAACTGATTAAGCAAGACCGACATGATACATACCGGGAGATTGAGGCATCCTTGGGAATAAGTATGACAAAATTAAATAAGATATTTATTTATTTATTTAAGATATTAAGGTCCCAACACAAAAGAGAAAAGATATGATTACTATATGGACACCGCAACAATACGAGTAATATGTGCTCTCAATAAAAGCATGTTCATCGCAACCATAGTATTGTTTTTGGATTTTTATTTTGACAACAGTATGACTGCAGCAATATTAATATTGTTGAAATATAACAATAGTATTATTGCCAAACTTAGAAATGAAAATATAGTTGTAGCAACCATAAAAACATGGTTGGTGCAACAAAAGTATTGTTGTTTAAAATTTACGTTAACAATAATATGATTACGGCAATCATACAGTATGGTTGTGACTATGAACATAACAAAACAGCTTTTATAGAGCATACATGTATGTGTGTGCGTATGTTTTTTTTTGGTAAACCAAAAAACACATACACTCGATACATTTTTTTTTAATGTTTATTTGTATTCAACGTTGATGATTATAGACTAAAATAAACAATAGTTAATGCTATAGTATCAATCTACACAATGTCTCTTCATGAGCACTCTAGTATACGCTTATAAAACTACAATTTTAACAATGTAATATAATATGTCCACAGACTAAGGATATATATACATATTTTTTTGTTATAGTGAAAAAAAGGAAAACATTACATTTATTTATTTTGATGCTTAAGATAAAAACAAATGGTCAAGGGATAAGAAAATGTATAAGAAAAAGGCAGATTACTGTAAGGTATGCCACCAATATTTGTTGGTGTTTAATCTAGCAAGGTTGTTTGCATCTATTTGTGGTACGCTGATTAATAGCTTTTATATTTGCCCGTCTATTATAATGATAAAATAGCGGTATTCCATTTTCATTTTGTATGAATTTACGTCTATCAAGGTATAAGAAAGCTTCGGGTGGAACATAACCTTCCCTTTTCTATATATTTTTTATTTGTATAATAGGGCGCTTTGATTAAATTTGATTCTAAACATTGTGTACATCTTGTTATATGATTTCGAATTAAATGTATTATATAGTTGTCGATTCGACTGATATTGGCTGAATTATAGAGCTTTGCATTTGACACAAACTTGGTGTAGTTACTTTGTGGTGACCTAAAAATGGATGTAGAAGATCTTAAACATTTTCTTTCGAATACTCGAATTTTTTCCATATATGAGGGAGAGATGTTGAACCATATCGGGCAGCCATAGGTCAGGATGGGCCTAATTAAAGATTGGTACATTATGATTTTAATTCTTGAAGTTAAGTATTTTGAATAGAATAGTGATTTATATGAAAAAAATGCTTTCCTGGCCTTTTCCAATGTTAACGAAACATGTTTATTGTAATATAAAAATTTATCAAGATATATTCCTAAATATTTCACTATGTCTTTGGTTGGTATCTTTGTGTTGGTTAATTTAGACTTTATTTCAAACGATTTCCAATGCCTTTTAATTATTATTACACTTGTCAACCGGATGGCGAAATAAAATTGTTTCACACTTTTTACACACGATACAGTGCATGGTTGTTGTCCATTATAAAAAACAACAACAATTGGAAGGTAGTTAGAGAGATTTTTATTGTGTTTGCTTTGTTCGGTAAAATACTTTACAACCGACTGGTTCTCGTTTATTTAATATCTGCCTGCACATAAGTACTTGTATATAGCCATTGATCATGGTTTAATCACATTCGTTGCGAATGGCGGTTGTTGAAGTACCCCTGCTGGGAACTAAAAGTATTTCCGACTGCCGTTGGAATATATATTTTTGTTTCTTGAATGAAATGTCCAATAAAAAGATGGTCTCAATTCTGGCTATTAACTTATTGTAATGCAATTAATTATAACTTGCTTGATAAAAATCTCTATTTTTGAAAATCAACATTACCCAATTCTAGTTAATAATTTTGGGGATCATAGTACGGTTGAGTGTGAATCATATTATGGCTGTCGGGATCATAGTATAGTTGCGTGTGAATCATACTTTGGTTGTGAGGATCATACTGTGGTTGTATGACATGACACATACTATGGTTGTGAGGGTCATAATATGGTTTTGGAGATAATAGTATGGTTGAGTGTAATCGTACTATTGTTGTGAGGATCATAGTATGTTGTGGAGATCATAGTGTGGTTGAGTGAGTTGTGGAGATCATACTATGGTTGTTGGGATCATAGCAGGGCTACGTGTAAATCATACTATTGTGTTATATTGTTGTGCCATAACCATATACCCAACAATAGTATGATCCTCTTCGAATATTGTCTCCCCAACCATACTATTTTTCTGCTTGTATGGACCATACAATATAAGTAGAAATAATACAAAGAATTACAATATGGTTACATGGACCATAGAATATAAGTAGTAATAATATAAGTATAAATAATTACATTATTGCTATTTTTACAGTTTCAGGAATAGGGTTTAAGTCAGTTTATATAAATTTATTTAAATTTATTTTGTTCAAAAATTGTTTAACATTTTTATAATATTCATCACTTGATATTACTTAATTGTTGTTTATCTTTAATTTTCTTTGTTTTTCACTTAAACGTTTGAATCGCTCCCAATTTCACCACAGGTGCACGAAGGAGGTTGACTTTTCTCAATAATATATTTTTGTAAAAAATTACAATGCCCAATTCTGAGTCTCGTATATTTAAAAAAAAAAATCAGTTTTAGATATTCTTCAGCTTTTGAATTAATGACTTTTATTTTTTTGAATTTCATATAGTTTGGTGTCATTATCATTATTCCAGTAACCTTCCCATAGATCAAAAATATATTTTGAGATTTGCCGTTTGTAGTCGGAAAATTGATATTTGAACTCTAGCTAGCATGAAGTTACTATTTGTACACTTTTAGCTGGACTAGTTTTAAAAGCACCAATTGAAAGTCAAATTCCTGTATTTTTGTATATATTGGATCTAACGTTTTCAGCTTCGAATGATGGACTGAAGAATAAATTATTGAGGCGTAGTCTATAGTAGGAAGATCAACAGAGCAAAGAATTTTTAGTAGAGTTTTAGGGTCAGAACCAAATTGTGAAAATCTAAACATTTTAATTATATTTAGCTTTAAATTTGCTTTTGCCTTTATATTTTTTATGTGAGTACTAAAGCTAAGTTTTTTATCCAATGTTACTCTACGAAACTTTCATTCTTTTACAAAAATTATATTTCTACCATTTAGACTAAGAGATACATTATTTGGCATTGGTTTAGACCTAGATGAAAATTTAATTGCTACAGTTTTTTCTTCAATGAACTGAAATCCTCTTGTTCTATTCCAAATCTTTTACTTATTTATAGTCATTTGAATTTTGTTTATTATGGTGCTATCTTTTCTAACCGAGCAGTTCAAAACGAGGTCATCAGCATATAACACTGATGTCACATCTCTATATGACAATTGTCCAGAATATCATTGATAGCTAATAAGAAAAGTGTAACTCTTAAAACAGAGCCATGTCAACCAATCTGGTTTTAGGGGACATAGGGGTACTATCGATAACTTGGCTTTATTACATTCCGATATAATGGAAAACTTTTATTTCCCAAGAAATGTTATAGGTGTATTTTTTGACATCCTTAGGGCATATGATTTTGTTTGGAGACAACTCATTTTCGAAAAATTAAATTAATCAAAAATTTGTGGAAATATGGCGTCATTATTTCAACTTTTTACATCAAAGAAAGTTTTGTTGTATTATAGGGAATACTACATCAGATTTTTTGCCCCTCAATAAGATATCGCATGTTAATTTGGCGGTGAAAAAATTTGTTCTCATTGGATCCCACATAATTTGACGAATGCTCAAAAAAAGGCTCGTATGGATGGGTGCAAAGAGATGTTGAAAATGTATAGCTGCGGTAGCTCAAAAGCAGTGTATGACATTGTCACAGGTGACGAATCATGGATCTACGCATATGAACCCGAAAAAAAGCAGCAATCGACCGTATGGGAATTTCAAGACGAGCCAAATACAACAAATGTAGTTCCTGGAAGAAGTACATCGAAGCAAATGATAGCGTTTTTTTCGGTATAATCGGCCATGTTGCCACAGTGCCTTTAGTGGAACGTAGGAAGTCAATTCTGAGTGGTATACAACCATCTGTTATCCAACAGTGTTCGAAGAAATGAGGAAAGATAATAAGAGAAGACGGATCATTTTGCATCACAACAATTTGGCTCTCACACATCAGCTAAGAAGATGAGCTATTTGAACACCCAAGATGTCGAATTGATGGGCCATCCACAATACAGCTCTGATTTGGCACCCAATGACTTCTTCATCAAGAAAAAAATGCGTGGTCAACGTTTTTTTTATCGCCCGTAGCAGCTGTTGGAGTGGAAAAATGCTTCGAAACTTGGTTTGTGTGCATGCAAAAGTGTTTTGATCTTAAAGAAGAATATTTTGAACAGATATTAAACCGGCTCAAGACCTCTTGCTTCTATATTTAAATAGAAGACAAGTTTTTAACAAAATGGCAAAGTGACATTGATTTTCGTGGTCCGTGACAACCCTCTTCAGAAAGCCTTGCTGCAATTGTTGAAAGTAAAACCGAACTCTATAAGGCCAGGCTCTCCCCAAACGAATGAGAGCTACTGTTGTAAACCTTACTTTTCAAGTCTTCTTCACACAATTGCCCACGAAAATACAACTCATTCTTGCCAACCCTAAAGAGACTCCACATCGAGAGCCATCAATAGATTTCTTAAAAACAATAAAACCATTTCCCATGATAAATTATTGTGCTTTTATTGCCGGGCACGAAATATAAATAGCAACCCTCGTTTATATACTTAATAGTGTGTTCGGTCAATATTTCGTAATGTTGCAAACGGAATGACAAATTCAGTATACCAACCACTCTTCGTTGGAGGGTACAAAAGTACAGAAAAAAATACCACAACAGAATTTAAAATAGCCGCAATAACATCCCTATCTCTTCACATACATTCTGACTAATCGCTTATACAAGAAAACACCAAGGAATGGATATATTTTTGTGCTCTTCTTAAACATATACAAAACTTCAATTGCGTCTCGGTTATAGACATACGCGGACATCATTTTACTTCAAAAGATTGTGCGCGGAAAATTAAAAAAAATACTTATTACTCATTACTGAAGTTAACTAAGTTTTATGCTTAAATACCAAAAAAGAAATCAAGACAAATAATGAAACTTTTAAAGTATCTCTTCTTGTTGCAATTTTTGGATATTTTAAACAATTCCTCTGCACAGTGGTGCACGAAATATCAGAGTGTGCGAAAAACGCGATTGATATGGAACAACGGTCAACGTGCGGTCTCAAAACGTACGTTCTTTGGCAAGGTCATATATAAGTATCAGCCGTATACTTACACAACTGTGCAGGTAAATTTTTGTTGATAGAAATAGACCAGATTCGTTAAATGCTCCAAATAAAATCAACAAAATGTTGCCTTAAACAAATTAAGAGGGGACAAATTAATACAAAATAAGCATCATTTTTGTAGAGTATCAAATTGAAGCTGGTTTTATTTTAAAGCTGAATTTATAAGGCCATTTATGGAATATCATATTATACAGGGTGATCCATCTAGAGGTATTTTTTCGGAACAAAAATAAAATATAAAAATTCAAATCAGGTGTGAAATCTTTATTGGCAATGAAAGGTGGTTTGAAAGGACATTTTATGGCATTTATTTTTTGAATAATTAATTGTTAAAATAATTACCTTCAAATGTTGGCAACTGTATTATGGAAATGAGCGTTCGGTGAGAAACGGGAAGATCCGCTGTTTTCGACCAAAATTTTGTTCACTGATGAGGCCCATTTCTGGCTCAACGACAAAGTCAATAAACAAAGTTGCCGCATTTGGGATGAAGATGTTCAAGAGGTGCCGCCATTATACCCAGAAAAAAACACGGTTTGGTGCCGTTTATAAGCTGGTGGAATCATTGGTGCATATTTTTTTTAAAAATGATGATGGCCGGAACGTAACCGTGAATGGTGCTTGCTATCGCGCCATCTATCGATCTTTATGCTATCTGAAATTGAAGCTCGTAATCTTGACGACACTTGGTTTCAACAGGACGGTGCCACTTGCCAAACAGCTGCTCAAACAATGTATCTATTGAGAGATCATTACGAAAAGAACCTAATTTCACACTTTGGACAGGTGAGTTGGCCGCCAAGATCGGTTGATATCACACCTTTAGACATTTTTCTTTGGGGTTACGTAAAGTCCAAAGTCTATGCTGACAAACCGGCTACGATTCAGGTTTTGGAAGGTCGAAATGCTCGAACGATTCATCCAAAATTTGACCCTCAGAATGGAAACCCTGAGGCGTAGTTGCGGCCAACATTTTAAGGAAATTATATTCAAAAAATAAAAAAATAACCAATAAAGATTCCACACTTGATTTGAATTTTTATATTTTTTTTGTTGTAAAAAAATACCTCTAGATAGATCACCCTATATAAACGGCAGCAACGGCTTCGCTAGCATAGCTTCAAAATATCAGCCTATCTTATGACGCAGACCAATTTGAAGATATTGTCTTCCGAATGTTAGCATCGAGCTCAGGCAAAGTGGTTGGCTAGCTGACGTAAAACCATGTATCTTGATCGCGGAGGTATATTTAAGATCGCTTGTGAGGCAGTAGCCTAATTTATAAAACTTCGAGCTTTGCGACGCTATATCGCATGATGTGCTATTTCGTTGCACCACAGCTCGGTCAGATTTATATTGTCGAGCACAGATCCCAGGATGACAGAAAGCTATGTCAAAGAAGACGAATCAATTTTAAAATGGCAGATATTTTGGAATAATTGCAGCATTTGCAATTGCAATTTTTGGATATTTTAAACAATTCCGCTGCACTCGGCCAGATTTTTATTGTCGAGCACAGATCCCAGAATGACAGAAAGTCATGTCAAAAAAGACGAATCAATTTTAAAGTGGCAGATATTTTGTAATAATTGCAGCATTCACAGATAAAAATTTAAGCTGATTGTAGTAAATTTTAACCTGGAGGAGTTTCTTACAGGACTCTTATACCTCGGGTTTTTTTTATATTTTAATTGACCAACACTCAGGGGTTTCCCCCCACACATGCAATGCATTACGTTGGTCGGTGGAAAGCACGGGATTGAAGGGGGAAGAGGGAGTAAAGTTAATTGACATTTCTGGATGTCGTCATTGGTGGGAAATACATTTGCCGAAAGTCGATTCCACATACGGACAGTGCGGGCGAAAAACGAATTCGATCTCTTGGGTATAGTGCGGTCAACCGGCCAATCGATAACAAATAGGTGTAAATTTCAGGAAAGTCATGTATATCTGTCGAACATGCCGAACGTAAGGAATAAGACCACGAATGTCTGAAGAATAATTTCTGGATGTCGCAATTGGTGGGATATACATTTGCCGAAAGTCGATTCAACGGGCGAAAAACAAATTCGGTCTGTTGTGAATTGTGCGGTCAAACGGCCAATCGATAACAAATAGGTGTAAATTTCTGGGAAGTCGTGTATATCTGCGAACATGCCGAACGTAAGACCACGAATTTCCAGAGAACACACAATGAAAGTAGCGATAGAACAGCGACACACAACCCACATTCCGACGATGCTCAAGGGAAACAATAGAGTTGGATACCCTACTGTCACCTGTCAGCACCATCGCTCTCCTTTGAACACAATCCAGAAGCTTCAAGGATGATTTCGGAGCACCTGCCCATTTATGGGAGTTGTATTCCATCTTTGGCCTAATGTAGATTTTATAGATATCGAAAAAAATCAGAAGGAGTGAAATATTTCTTACATCGCTTCAGGAAGCCTATACACCTGTGCTTCTTTCTTTCGATATTCGTACTCGTATACATGCCGCGCCCAACGAGCGTCAAATTATATTTTCATGCCAAGAACATCAAGAACATTTGATTGTCGATATCCATACCATCGATAGATAATGACGCCAATGAATCGTTTGTGAGACAAAAAGCTGCTCTGTGTCTTACGGGCATTAAAATCTACTCTATTCACTCGACCCCATTCGTAGACGGCCAAGAGTCTCATCCATAATTCGCCTTCCGCCTTGAAGTGCTAAAATTCAGTGTGAATGTTACCCGTGTGCATTTTGACTCATTGACTTTTTTCTTTTTTGGGCTTAGGGGTGTTACCTAGATTTAGTCAACCTGCTAAAGTACTTAGTAGGGACATAAATACTGTTACAACATTGAACACACCCATTTCAATAGTAGAACTGAACATACCCCGTTAATGTCATATGGGTTTCGAAAGCTAACCTTAATAGCGTTAGTCTGTAACGGAATTTTAAAATTGTTTCAACTTTCATCATGGAATAGTCAGATAATGAGAACCGTATCGCTGTAATAGCGCTTTTCAAGTGTGAAATGGAAAAAAGCGATATATTCAAAACGCTTCAGTTACTAGGGATTAGCCGCATGTTCGTCTTCCGATGCATAAAACTGTTTGAGGAGACTGGAGATGTAAAAAGCCGCCACCGGTCGGGCCGCCCACGCTCTGTTCGAACACCGCATGTCATCAAAGCCGTTAATCAAGAATTCACAGATATCCGCTCCGAAAACAGAAAATCATGGCCGTGAGATGAATATCACGCAAAAGTCCATAAGTCGAATCATAAAAAAAGACTTGGCACTTGGGGCTTTCAAACGACGTACCGGCAGCTTTAAAAGAAATAGGATTAAAAATGCAAACGTTTTTTGGTGAAGCACGCTGATAACTTACACAGAAAAATTTTGTTCACTGATAAAAAAAAAATGTTAAATTTAACAAGCAAAATGTAAGTGTATGCGCGGTCATCTAAGGAAGCATCAGAACTGATCCTAAGGGTGGAAAAGGATCATCACCCTGCTTCAGTCATGGTTTGGTGGGATGTCTCTTACGATGGGGTCACTGGCCTCATTTCTGCGAACAAGGAGTCAAAGCATCGGCCAAAATTTAGCAAGAAACCGTTTTGGAAGCTGTTGTGAAGCCTTTTAACAATTCCTCTTTCCAGAACCAGCCATGGACTTTCCAGCAGGATTCTGCACCAGCCCATAAGGCTAAAACGTCCCTGGCCTGGCTTCGAAACAATTTGCCAGCGTTCATTTCCTCTGAAGAATGGCCCTCAGGCATTTCAGATTTGAACCCATTGGATTACAAATAGTGGACGGTTTTAGAGGACAAGGCTTGTCACAAAAGATATCCCAACATTGGATCTCTTAAGACTGCTTCGGTTCGAGCTGTGGCCAATATTCCAATGGACGAGGTTCTTGCAGCTATTGCCGATTATCCAGTGCGACTTAAGGCGTGTGTAAAGGCAAAAGGCAGACATTTCGAATAAGTAGATTCTTTTTGGATACAATATACATCAATATATATATAAAAAAATATTTGGTCCAAAAACATTCAGTACTTTTAATTTTACAGCATAAAACGTGTGTAACAGTATTTATATTCCTACTAAGTAAATATTATATGGGAATAAGTCCAAATCTTTGTGCATACGTAATTGACTGCAATGATTGCCTGCTTATACCCATTTAAGCAGATAAGCTTCTTGTCGAAACTCTTGGTATGTTTTGTATGGCGGCAGCGATTGTTTCCTCCGTCCGAACTGAAGGGTTTCGATGGTAAGGGGTTCTATTAGCCGTCCCATGCTCGGAAAAATTGTAAACATGTCTCATTATGGTGCACATGCTCGGATGATTGCCGCCAAACATGCGCATATACTCTCTTTGAAACGAGACTCCAGTGCGTGATAGCGGCGGACAATCCAAATTCTTGTTTCAGTGTCCCAGTTATCCTTTTTTGTTAAATCTAAAAATTAATCTGCCAAATAAAAAAAAATAACCAGATTCATTAAATAGTAAAAAGTTTTTAATTTTTTTTGGTAGTGACTTTCATCAGCCACCCTGTATGATAGAGGGGAATGGATATTGGCAAAAGTATCACTGTGGTGGAGCGCGTAAGGTTGCTTATTTGGGAATGAAATAAAAAAATTATGAATCCTAGAAAAATTTATTTAATATTTTAATTATATTGAACGGTTAACGAATTCCATATTTCGACTTATTCCATTCCATATTTCGACTTAGAGAAAAATGTTATAGTTATATTAAAGCCATAAAAAATGAGCCTTTATGATCCAAATTGGTCTAAGATCGGTTCTTTTTCCATTGCAATATAACGGGTAGGCCAAATAAAATTTTAAATTTGAACTACTGATTACTACCAAATATCGGGTAATCAATCTAGAGGTGTTGTTGCAAAATAAAAAAATACAAACAATCAAATCAAGTATGGAATCTTTATTGTTCATTCGAAAGGACATTTTATGCCATTTATTTTTTTGAATAAAATTTCCTTCAAATGTTGTTCGCAACTATGCCTTAGGGTGCCCATTCCGATGGTCCAAGTTTCTGCCCATAAACTGCACCAAACCATGGTTGGTGCTGTTTATTACGGAAATCGGTCCGAGATATCAGTTGATGGTTGCATTCAGTAGATGGTTGTATTCACAGCCAAAAACACAGTTATACAAACTGAATTCAGTAAAACTAATGGTTGCGACAATTGGCGGTTAGATCAACTACCCAATTGTGATGTAAATGTTACTTTAATACAAATAACACAGTACAACAGCCAATCTGGGGGGTGAGAAATTCCAAGTCAGGGTGATGGTACTAGGTCAGTATATTAAAACCCTCAAAGGGTTTTGGGTTCGTATGTGCCAGTTTTTTTTATGACCTTTTACATTTTTTCCTTATCTTGATGTTTTTTCGCTTAATTGTAAAATGTTAGCAAAAACGTAGTCGCATTTTGTTTAAAGGTTATGTGACTTTACGTGAAAGTTATAAGACATCACCCTGACTTGGAATTTCTCACCCCCCAGACAATAACCCCAAAAATGTTCCACTGTGTAATTCATGGTGAGAACAGATTAGTTCTTCGTAGTGACCAAACCCTGTTTAGTTAACTATTGTAACATAATATTGATTATTCCAACATCAACAAATAAACCCTATAATACGAGTATTTTATCGGTTCTAGTCACAATAAATCCATTGTTTACAACGACAACATATTTCGAAATCCGCAAAAAATTTATAAAAACAAAAAAAATGGTCAGGCAGTTTATGTTTCTTGGGATAGACGGTGAATGCTTCCAAGCGGTACCGAGCATAAAAATACACAAACTGTAAGTAAAAAAAAATTAGAATATAGAAACAGGCCGAACTGTAATTTTGTGACGTTGCTCAGACTTGATCAGATATACTTCCTATTTATTCAAAACAACAATTCATAAATAATGGTATCAACCTTAATTAATTTTTTTCAATTCACCCATTGCTAGGTGGTAAAATATTACATTTTTTCAAAAGTACTTATAACCAACAATCGATAACAACAACCAATACATGCATAAATTCAGTTCCAATAATCATCTTAGTCTGTTAGGATTACCAATACTTGTTCTCTTCAACCGAAAGTATCAGCTCCCTCTACTGAAAATTGCTGTCTACCAACCAACGTTCGGTTGTATAGATGGAATACATGGATAGTTCTTGCAAACACCATCGTTCGGTTGGCCAAAAATTCGGTTGTGGCAATAAATATGTTCTCTGTGCGTGGGTATAATGGAACCTCTTCTGGCTTCTCTTCAGCCCAAATGCGGTATTTTTTTTATTGACGTCGCCGTTGATGCAGAAATGGCCCTCATCGCTGAACAAAATTTTGTTCGAAAACAGCGAATCTTCTTCGAGCCAAAACACGGAAACGGCGACGCACAGGAAGATCGTTAGATTTCAACTCCTGCACAAGTTATATTTTTTGTACGCTTTCAAACCAAATTTATTCGTAAAATGCTCCAAGTTAATTCATACGGCAAGCCAAGTTGTTGAGAACGATGTCGAATCGATTCCGGGGGCTGTTCACGTACACTTTCAGCTACAGCCTCAAATTTTTAATACTTCGTGCTGGATGTGGTCTTTTAGATCGAATATTGTCCAATACTCGTTATGAAAATTGCGTTTCAATGTTGACGATGGTTATCCGAATAGTGCGTTCGGTAGTCCGACTATGTCGACCATAAAGAGGTTTTAGCGCACGGAAAATGTTTCTCACCGAACGCTCATTTCCATTAACAGTTGCAGTGTAAGTCTATCCATGATGAAATGGCAAACAATACTAAGAAGAAAAATATTAAGTTGAACACAACTCACGCGTAATCTTTAAAACAAACGCTATTAAAAAACACTTCTAAATTGATCACCCCTTATTGCGTATATAAGTAGTATCGGGGAAGTAATGATAATATTTGTATCATGGATTCCGGAATAGTCTAAATTCCCTTTCAGATATTTCCGCCCATAAAGACTATTATGAGTATAAAATCTCTAATTTATTCTTAACTTTCGTTTCAGTATTATGATGACGACCAGCGTATTTCCGTTTGTTGTGATGGTTATAAGCAAACGAATGGTTATAATTGTGAACCACAGTGCACGCCTGTCTGTCCCATAAATACCCGCTGCATACGGCCCAATGTCTGTGAATGCAATGGTGGCTATGAGGGCTATAGCACACATCCCTCCTTGGTCACATGTCGACCTGTCTGTGAGTCAGAATGTGCAGAAAATGCCCACTGTTCTCAACCGAACACATGCGATTGCAATGAAGGCTATAGAAAACCAAACAACAAGGTTGGACCCTGTGAACCAATCTGTCTGCAAAAGTGTCCCCGAAATGCGACATGTGTCAAACCGAATAGGTGTGCTTGTAACGAGGGTTACGAATTCAACAATACGACACTGACATGTCAGCCAAAGTGTCCAGATCAGTGTCCATTAAACGCGATATGTTCCGAGCCAGAAAAATGTACTTGCCTGCCGGGCTATGTAATGGAGGACAATCACTGCCGTGCCATTTGTCATGCCTCATGTCCCGAAAATGCCGCTTGCACAAAACCCAACCAGTGTGAATGCTTCGAGGGTTATAAACTGCGTGAATCCGATAAAGGTTCGCCTGAGTGCTCACCAACTTGCAAGGCTAGCTGTACCGAAAACTCCTTCTGTTCACAGCCCAACCATTGTAAATGCAACACTGGCTATGAGATGTCCTCCAATGGTACTTGCGATCCCGTGTGTCAACCCAGCTGTGCCGAGAATGCTGTATGCCGCGCACCGCACACTTGTAACTGTCGCCAGGGTTACCACTTGGCATCGACTAATATGTGTGAACCCCTCTGCGAACCGAAGTGTGTGAATGGCATATGCATAGAGCCAAATGTTTGCAGATGCTATGACAATTTTGAACCTACGAAAAGTGGGGAGGCCTTGAATAATAGCAATTGTCAAAGCCTAGAAACGACCACACCTCAAGATCTTACCACTGAAGCTAAATCAAGTTCCCCGGAGTTTGAGAGACTTATTTCCCATACTCCTGTTGCTAATGAGCATGAGTTAAATGAAACTACGTTAGAACCATTTTACGAAAATATTTCATTTATGGCGGCTACGTCTTCTATGGCGCCAACGCACACATGCTCCGACATGTGTCAGTGTTGGCTAGAATATGATGAGCTGGGCCCTCTCTCCGGCAAACCGAAATGTATCAGCCCCTGTAAGGATGCGTTCAGTGAGCACTGTTTGAATTTGAGCCTTTGCCGCTGTGATATCTCCAAAATGCAACTATTGTGTCGGACTGAAGACGATCCGGACGATGATCCCCTGGTGTATGTGTGTAAAATGCAACGAACTCAATTAGCACGCCAGGAAGTTAGCAATACTACAAATCGTGCGGATTCGAGTAAAAGTTGGATAATTTTCACATCTGTACTCGTTGCTTGTGCTCTACTAATTCTAGTAGTTCTGGGCTATAGAAAATTCTGTAGATTTGAAGGTAACGTTGGTCAAAGGAACTACAGGCGTCTTCCGAAATTTACCTTATTTTTCTTCGCAGCTCCCGTTGAGGAATACGAATTGTGAGAGAGCATTATCGTGTGTTTAACAATTAGTATAGTTGGATATGTTACAAAAGTTTATAAATAAAATAATTGCTTTAAATCTAAAGATTGTATTTTTGGTTTATAGCATGCCAATGATCAGAAGAACTGTATAAGAAAATCAAGTACAGTCGAACCTCGATAAGTGGTATCGCAAGGTACCACATGTTCATTCCAACTTAAGAGGTTTCCCACTAATACAGTTCCCCACTTATCCGGGTAATTTGAATTTTGTCCTACTTAATGATGTTTTTTTTTAAAAATTCAGTTTGTGTGTGCAAAATTCTTAAATTCTCTTTTTTGGCATTAAATTCAATTTTCATAGTTCAATAAAAAATATTTGAAACCGAAGAATATGGTTTCATAAACATAAGTAAAAAAAAGAATAAGAATAAGTAATAAAAGAATTCGTATAATTACGTAATATCACAAAAAAACTTATAAATCGGAGAAAAGGTGCAAATGTTTTGATTTAAGATACGAGGGTTGCTACATATATGTCTGGCCTATCTGACATTTCCATTGGAAAGTTTGACATTTTTTTGCATAAATGTACACTGAAAGTTTTGACGTACGACCATCATTTGTGTGGTTTACAGTAACTTGAAAAATTCAATTTGGCAATAAAATAGAATTAACTCGTGAACATTTTCATGCGATCATTTTACACAATTTACGACGTGGATTTTCACGACAAGAGTGCATCGATGAACTTAAATCGTTGTATGGCGATGAAGCACCATCCTATAGATAGCACTGTGAAAGACTGGTTTAATAAATTCTATCGTGGCCAACGCTCGCTCAGAGACGAAGGTCTTGAAGGTCGTCCAAAAACGGCCGTTGTGCCAGAGAATATTGATGCCTTGGGTGAACTGATAATGAAGTGACATACCGTGAGATGCAGGCATCCTTCGGCATTTCTTTCACCAGCATACGTTCGATATTGCATGAACACCTGGCCGTAACAATGGTTTGTTCTCTTTGGATTCCGCACAATTAGTCAATCGCACAAAAAAGGCTCGTATCGATTGGTGCAAAAAATTTTTTTGAAAAAATACGACTGCGGAGCTTCAAAGGACGTTTATAAGATCGTCACAGGTGGCGAATCATGGATCTATGCGTATGAGCCCGAAACAAAACAGCAATCGACAGTATGGGTCTTCAAAGTTGAGCCAAATCTAACGAAAGTTGTTCATGGAAGAAGCACTTCGAAGCAAATGGTCGCCTGTTTCTTCGGCAAAACTGGTCATGTGGCGACTGTTCCGCTTGAGCAACGTAGGACGGTCAATTCTGAGTGGTCCACCACAATTTCTTTGCTGTAGTCTTCAGAATCATTGTGCATCATGACAATGAGAGCTCTCACACATCGGCTCAAACCAGCGCCTTTTTGACCGGCCAATTTTTTTTTATTTTTTTTTTTAAATAACCAACACTTAATGGATGCCCCCTATACATGCGGTGCATTGCGTTGGCGAGTGGAAAGTAAAGGATCGGTGGGGGGAAAGAGGGAATAATGTTTATTGACACTTGTCTTGAACTTCTGGATGTCGCAATTGGTGGGAAACACATTTGCCGGAAGTCGATTCCACATACGGACTGTACGAGCAAAAAACGAATTTGTTCTGTAGTGTATAGTGCGGTCAACTGGCCTATCGATAACAAACGGGTGTGAATTCCTAGAAAGTCGCGTATCCCTGCCGAACATCCTCACGTCAGGAATAAGGCGACGGATGTCTGATGAACACACACCATGAAAGTAACGATAGAACAGCGTCACGCAACCCACATTCCGACGATGCTCAAGGGAAACAATAGAGTTGGATACCCTACTGTCACCTATCAGCACCATCGCTCTCCTTTGAACTCGGTCAAGTAGCTCCAAGGATGATTTTGGAGCACCTGCCCATATATTGGATTTGTATTCCATCTTCGGCCTGATGTAAGTTGTATAGATATTGAAAAGATCAGAAGGAGTGAAATATTTCTTGCACCGCTTTAAAAAGCCTATGAACTTGAGTGCTTCTTTCGACACTTCGAATACATGTCTCGCTCAACGAGCGTCACATTGTATTTTCATGCCCAGAACATCAAGAGCTTCTGATTGTTCAATATCCGTATCATCGATAGAAATTGACGATATTGTTGGGTCAGCGAATCGCTTGTGAGACAACAAGCAGCACTGTGTCTAACGCGCATTAAAATCTACTCTGTTCACTCGACCCCATTCGGAAATGGCCAGTAAATCCCGGCCAAGTGTCTCATCCATAATTCGCCTTTTGTCTTCAATATCTTGAATACTCGGCCTACGGTCGAATGAATATGAATGACAGAGGTTACTGTCATCCGCAAAGGCGTAGATTGGATTCACGGTCTGACCCAACAGATCCTCAATGAAAATTAAAAATAAAGAGGGAGAAAGGACAGAGCCCTGTGGTACTCCTGTAGTGAGCCTATGTTTGTTGGATGAGAACCCATCTACAACAACTCGATCTCTTAGAAAGCTCGATATAAAACGAGCGAAAGTATCACCGACACAAAAAGCCATCAGCTTTGGCAAGAGTGCACCGTGCCAGACTCTATCAAAGGCCTTGGAGATATCCAGAGCCACAACCTTACTCTCACCAAACTGGTGGATAGACCGACTCCAGCGCTCCGTCATGAAAGCCATCAGGTCATCCGTAGAGCGATTTCTACGGAAGCCATACTGTCGATCACCAAGCAAGCAGTTGGACTCTAGATACCTCACAAGATGGTGGTTAACCATGCTCTCCATGACCTTAGAGAGCGCGGAGCAAATCGCGATTGGCCGATAATTTGCAGGTTTATTGTTTATTTTACGTCAAATTGATGGGTCATCTGCCTTACAGCCCTGACTTGGCACCCAATGACTTCTCTTTATTCTCGCACATCAAGACAAAAATGCGTGGTCAACGATTTTCGCCGCCAGAAGGTGCTGTTGAAGCGTTTAAAAACCATGTTTTGGAGGTATCTCAATCGGAGTGCAAAAAGTGCTTCGACAATTGGTGTGAGCGCATGCAAAATTGTAAAAATCATGCTGGAGAATACTTTAAGAAAGAATAAAACCATTTTTGATGATAAATATTCGAATTTTCATTATTAGGCCAGAAATATATATATCAACCCTCGTATTTGTTAGATAAAATATGTCATTTTGCTTTGTTTGTTTTTCATTTCTCTTACAGAATTCTTCAAATACGAGTAATACATTTTATTAAATACTTGTACGCCTTGATTACCAATATTTATTTGAAAGCACTGATGTATTGTTTTCAACGATTTAATGGGTCAGATTTTTTTCACCTCTGTCGGCAAATTGTTGGTCACAATTACCCAAGAAGAATCTTCAACTACAGGGTGGAGCGCGGTAGTTTGCTTTTATACACTGCAGGCTGTGGAGGCACTGTTGGTCGAAGAGAGTGTGCGTGATGTGTGTAGTGATTTCTATTTGTCCGACCTTCATTTGCCATCATGCATTGGACACGTGAGGAAGCGTATTTTTCTAATGCGCACTCGATCATTGCAGTGCGGCATGCTTTTTGTTTATGATTCGCTGTTCCACGATGCGGACGTGTTTCTGGACGGCAATCAATTGTAAATTGGGTAACTTCATTGAGCACCGTAGGGCATATGAGAGAGTTAGAGCATCATTTCTGCAATCTTCGAAACGCTCTGATCGGTCATATCTGTGAAATCCGAACGGTACTTGACTATGATACAGGATTTTTTCAGCCGCCTCTTGAGGCAATGCAATAAGAGGATACATTATTCCAACAGGATGGTGCCACAGCACAACATCGATGATTACCATGACTTATTTGAGGCAAATATTTCCTGGACGGCTTATGTCTTTGAGGGGTGATGTGAACTGGCCGGCACGCTTACCAGACTAAACCAGGGTACGAAAATTAACCTTTACGAACTGTTCATTTCGGTTTGGTTACGATCACTTGTGAACCAAAACCACTAACGATTGAATTGTTTCACACACAAAATAATTTTTTCGTTTTGTTTAGTTAATGATCGCGATGTGAAACCCATACACAAAACAATAACAAGAGAGCTCGAGAACATAACACGAAACCCAATGAAACGGTTTCACAACTTGTGAGTCACAACGAACAGTTCTCGTAGCAATCGGTTATAACCCACAGCTTTCATACATACACACAAAACTAGTGAACGATTGGTTAGTGATCGACAGTGCCAAAAAACCAAATGATAAAAAGTTTAGTTTGTTGTCATGATCACTAACCAATACACAAAACGTTTCAACTCAACGTAAGGAGCGCTATGTGTTTCGAATCGTGTATTGTTCGGCAGAGGCGAAATGTTTCGTGTATCGTTTGTTGTCATGATACAAAACCATTAAAACTAAATGAATTGGTTTCGCTCGAACAGCGAACGGTTCCCGTAGCAATCGGTTAATTTTCGTTCTTTGGACTAAACACCATGCAATTTTTTCCTTTGTGGTTACCTGAAGTCGAAGGTGTATATCAACCGTCCCAACACCTTGGAAGAACTAATTAATAATATTAAGACTGGAATTGGCAGAATACTAGTCGACATGCTTCATAGAGTTCATGAAAACTTCAGAAAACGTATGCAGCAGTGTGTAGATAGCCAAAGTCACTATTGCCAGATACACTAGTTAAAACCATGTAATTTAAAAATTCCTTTACCGTTCAATATAATAAGAATATAAAATAAATTTATCTAAGATTCATAATTTTTTATTTCATTCCCAAATAAGCAACCTTACGCGCTCCACCCTGCATAACCATACTTTTGATACTTTTGCCAATATACATTCCCCTCTATCAAACAGTGTGGCTTATGAGAGTCGTTACCAAAAAAAATTTAAAAACTTGTTTCTATTTAATGAATCTGGTTATTTTTTATTTTATTTGGCAGATTGATTTTTAGATTTAACAAAAATGGATAACTGGGACACTGAAACAAGAATTTGGAATGTCCGCCGCTATCACGCACTGGAGTCTCGTTTCAAAGAGAGTATAGGCGCATGTTTGGCGGCAATCCTTCGAGCAGGTGCACCATAAAGAGACTTGTTTACAATTTTTTCGAGCATGGGAGGGTTAATAGAAGGTCTTACCATCGAAACCCTTCAGTTCGGACGGAGGAAACAATCGCTGCCGCCATACAAAACATACCAAGAGTTTCGACAAGAAGCTTATCTGCTTAAATGGGTATAAGCAGGCAGTCATTGCAGTCAATTATGCACAAATATTTGGAACTATTCCCAGATAATATTTAAATGGCCAACAAACTGAAAGCAGCAGACTTCCCGATTCGCTTGGAATTTTGCAAGAAGATGCTTCAAATTGTGGAAGAGGAATGGTGCCTGACAAGGCCCATTTCGATTTAAACGGCGAAATAAACAAACAAAATTTTTGAATATGGAGTGCTTCCAACCCACAGATACTACATGAGACGGAATTGCATCCACTTCGTGTCACAGTGTGGTGTGCAGTTACAACACGCTGCATTGTCGCGCTCTACTTCTTCGAAGAAAAGGTCACACCGTTACGGTTACTGAAGAGCATTACATGTGGATAGAGTTTTTCTTTCCAGAATTACGCCGAATGAGAATTGTTTTCAACTCTGGTTTGAGCAAGATGGTGCACCTCCTGCAATAGCCTGGCCTGTTATGACAGCAGTGATACCAAAATTTCCGATAAGCTGGTATCCAAAAACTCCACAAATCCGTTGGCCCCCAGGTCGCCTGTTCTTACTGCCCGTGACTTTTTCATGTGGGGTTATTGCAAACAGGAAGCCTACAAAGCAAAACCAACAACTTTGAATGAACTAATTTATTGGTTTTGCGAGAAACAATTGCGGCTATTCCTGTCTCAGCTCTCCAAGCAGTAATGAACAACTTTTTGATAATTTAGTAAGATACTGCACATGTACCAACGAGCAGGGGGGGGGGTTAAATTCCATTATTTTAAAAGCTAATTGAGTTATATTTAATAAAATTGAATGAGTTTTAACAAAAAAAAAGATAAATGATTTCCATTACTGGAAAAAAGTTATTTGAGTGTCATAATGTAGCAATATTCATCAGCCACCCTGTATGATGGAAGGTACAAAAATACATAAAACTGAGTCATTCAAACGGATATGAGCTATAATATCGACTACAAAATTAGACTTTCGGCGTATAAGAGTTAGGTAATTTTTCATTAAAAAAACGCCACGAAAACCTACAAAGCACGAAAATATTAGTCGACATATTTTTTTTCTAAATTCTCCTTAAATCGGGTCAATAAGTTGGCATATTCATATTCCCCGTTTGTTGTTGTTCCATTTTGAAGGCAATTGGTGTAGATTATACCGCGTGTATCCCAAAAAACTGTTGTTAAAACCATATTGACCGACAAAGTCAGCTTGGCCTTCTTCGGAGCCGGTTCACCCGGAGCAACCTTTTGTTTAGGCTGCTGCTTGGTCTCCGGAGTGCAATGGATCCATGTTTCATCCACAGTTACAAAATGCCGCAAAAACTCATTCAAGTTGCGATTAAACAACTACAAACAATCCTTTAAAGTTGTCACACGATTATGTTTATGTTTATTGAGAGCAAACGCGGCACCAGTCTTGCAGAAAGCTTTCTTAAACCCAACTGATTATGTAAAATCGAAACCACACTGCCATATGACATGCGTAGGGCCTCAACAATCTCACGAACTTTTACTCTTCGATCGGCCAACACCATATTGTGGATTTTTTCGACATTTTCGGATATATCGACCTGAATTGGCCGTCCAGAACGTTTAGCGTCATTTGTTCTTGTGCGACCAAAACGAAAGTAAGTAAGCCACTTTTTACCATTGAAATCGATGGTTCAGAGTCCCCATAGTATTTATCAAGCTTTTCTTTGGTTTGATCGACGGATTTTCCGCAAAAAATAATGCTTAATGAGCATTCGAAATTCACTTTTTCCATTTAAAACAAAATCCACGAGGTTTTTTTTAACAGCTGTTAAATATAAACTAAATGACGGAACTCTCTTAAAATTTGACAGAAGTCTTTTAACAGATGTTACTTGATGGGAGCGGTGTTGCATTTCATATAACTACGAAGGAAGTTGGAACAGTCACGGAATAATAGATACGCCCTCATATAATGCTGGAAATTTATTTTTCTACGCTTTTAATGGTTTCTAGAGCTTTAATGTACCTGCAATAAGGCCATTAACGTGGAAAATATTGCGTTTAGCTCAAAAAACTACGTCTCGAACTTTCGATGTAAAATAAAGCTGACAAATTTAAAAAAATTCTTAAAGAATTTTGAGTTATACTACTTGAGATATAAGTAGAAAACGGAGGACAAATATGACTTTTTAGAAAAAGAAGGGAGGACAGTGGTCGAAAAGCAGGACAAGTCCTTCGAAAGAAGGAAGTATAGAAACCCTGATTCATCATCTGGGACTTATGTATGTAAGATAAACCATTTCAAAAATGTAATGCTTACCCTCCAAATATGAAACAGTACGAAATAACCTTAACAGCTTAAAACAAGTAAAAATGTTAAGTTTGGCTGTGCCGAACTTTGGATACCCGCCACCAGATTCCCAAATAAAACCAAACTTGGTGCGGAAATGTGTTCTTTATAGAAATCTTTATGTGTAATATTTTATTTTGATAGGTCAAGCTTGTGGTGAGTTATCGTCATATTATTTCTCAAAGCCCATGAGACCGTTTATGTGGGAGGTACCAGTAGGACTTTATCGATCTCAACAGAATTTGATGTGATGCAGATGTGTGTTCTATATAAAAATCTTTATGTAGAAAATTTCATCTAGATAGGTCCAGTTTCTAGTGAGTTATAGTCATATTAATTCTCAAGGCCCATGAGACCGTTTGTGTGGGAGGTACCAGTAGGGCCTTTCCGATCTTAGCCAAATTTAGCGCAAAAGTCTGTTCTATATATTAATCTGTATGCCAAAAATTTCTCGATAGGTCAAGTGTGTGGTGAGTTATTGTCATATTATTTTTCAAGGCCCATTAGACCGTTAGTGTGGGAGGTACCAGTAGGACTTTTCCGATCTCAACCCAATTCAGCGTAGAAGTGTGTTGTATATAGAAATCTTTATGTGTAAAATTTCATTTCGATAGGTCAAGTTTGTGGTGAGTTATAGTCATATTATTTCTCAAGGCCCATAAGGCCGTTTGTATGGAAGGTACAAGAAATGGTGGCCCAATCTAAACCATTTTTACATAGATGATTGCGCCTATATAGAGATTATTATTTGCAAATTTTAGTGATTTAGCTGAAGAAACTGAAGGGATATTTCCAAATAAAAAACTAATTTTTATGAGGTACTCGTAGTGTCGGTTGAGGGTCTCCAACACTAACTTCCCGTAGAGCTATATAGCCCATTTTCCATACCAACCATGCTAGGTTAACTACACATGTTTGTGCCAAATTTCAGCTCATTAGCTGTTTTCATGCAGGCTCTATTTTGTTTTCAACAGACGGACAGCCGGACAGCATGGCTAGATCGTCTTAGAATTTTACGAGGATCAAGAATATATATACTTTGTTGGGTCTCCGATGATTATTTTAAGGTGTTACAGCCAGAATGACAAAACTAATATACCCTCCATTGTATGGTAGAGGGTATAAAAATTAAAAGCATTATCAATTTACTGCCAACGCTTATAACAAATATGATTTGTATGCATCACCCTGCATTTAAATATATTTATATTGCCTAAAAATAAATACGAGCTTCATCGCCCTGTGTTTTCTGAGAGCGCGATAAGTAAATTTAAGGTTCTCTCGGAGCCGCACAGTGAGCGTTCGGAGAAAACCTTCAATTTCAATGTTGATGTTAAGCTCATGCTCACAAAAAACGAAATATTAGAAATAAATGTACACAATTAATGAAAACAAAAATTGTTATCAGTTTCCTAGCTACGCCAGCACGGTCGGTGTCTATAGAATCTCAGGGCAAAGAGAACTATGAAATTCAATTTCCTGAAAGTGGTTTGACAAAATTCTGTTAAATTAGTTTTAAATGCGGCCAACAAACGACAGCATACCTCTGAGTCTTCAAAGCAAAAACGAAAGTGAATAAAATTTAAAAAAAAATGCTTCGATCACTCAAGCTGGAAAGCAATATTTTACTGGCCATCATATTTGGTATATTTCTGCAACATTTAAAGTGCATGTTTTATGAGGTAGACGCACAATCCTACCGAGAACAACGACGTCCGGGCATCCAAACGCAATCACCGTATGGACAAACAGGAAATCAGCGTGGTCAACAGCCGCCATATGATGGTAACGCGCCTAGCCGTTATCAACAGAACCCACAGCAGAACTGGGGAGCTACTGGTGGTGGTGGCATGAATCAATGGCCCGTGGGAACTCCACCGCAATGTACAACACCGGAGGGGAATAGAACACATCAGTACTCGATATTGGTACCGTAAGTATAAAAAAGAGAATGTGACCTAAATTTGTATTTAAAGTAGTCCATAAAATATGGGCGATTAAGCTGGGGGTCTATAAAGTAAGGGAGAAATATAAGAGATATCTTCTCTTAAACGTTTGACGTAATTTCTCTTTTAATGCTCTATTTGTATTGTTAAATAAGTTTGATTTTAGGGTCTAATCAAATTAATAGTTTCCACGTCTTTTTTACATACTTTTTTTTATAAGCCGAAATCTACCACTTTTGTTAGTCTAAAAAGGAAATTCTAGTAGATGGACGACGGCCTGTACAGTTTTGCAAATACTGGCGTCTTTGCTCCTACTCTTCAATTTCTCTAAAATCTGATTAAAAATCTTCGAATCAGTCCAACAGCCTTTTCTGACACAATGCATAGAAGTTTCTAGTTTGCGCACCCGACATCAAGGGTATCAGAGCTTTATAATGCTTGTCAACAACATCATCAAGACCATTTCGAATTGGCATAAGCCAGGGTATACCTGAAAGTCGCCACAACGCAGATTGTCTGCCGCTTTACAAGTCACAATTTAAATCTTATATTTCACGCAGTACGCAATCTCTGGTGAAAATGAAATATATCTTTTTTATAGCCCCCATGCAGGTCTTTCCCGATTGAAAGTGCTGCAAGCACATTTTACACCCGATCTTGTTCATTTGTGGTAAAGTGTATAAGGGAAGATTTATAATTATAAGCCTTTTATTCCTATCGCCTATCAGCCTCGATAATAGAAACTAACGCTGCCGGAATGGAACCATATCGGTCCATGTTCCCACTCAAATCTGACCCGATTTCAAATTTAGTTTAGTACGTTATGTTCGACCGATAACTAACTGTGGTGTAGTTGGACTATATTGGCCTATGTCTTCATATAGCTTTATGGTATTTGGTAACCCACCCCACCCAGACCTCTCTAAAAGGCATATATTAAGTCCGACCTGGACAATGAAGGCGCGAAGTCTTCGAATTATCAGATTGGACTATTGTTCCGTGAGTCGTCTTTTCTTGTTATTTTCCTTTTTTGCCTCAATATACTTATGCTCGAAATCACTCTGTGGAACAAGGTATTACATTTTAAGTTTATAAATATTTGTCTGTCCGCCCGTCCTGCGGGTGATCAGTCCCATGTTGTATGGAACAAAAACTGGAAGTAGCCTTCTGGTTACGAGGTCTGACCGGAGACTTAAATCTGGTACCTCGGGTAGTCAGGAGCCTCCCTGACTAGTGGCTGTGGTTTAAACCCAAATCGCGGGGAGAGCTTCGGCTCGGTGTGGAGTTGCATTGCAACCGGGTGCTGTAACCTATAGGACAGCAGAGATTTAGATAGTCATCGACCCCTAACCAAGAGTGAAGTTATGCCCCATAACTGTCATGCTTCGAATTGGTACTGGCGGAATCAATCCAATGGGGCGTTGGCCGTCGCATTGTTACGGCCCCAGTGTGATGGCACACCATGGTTCAGGCCATCGTGGCGATAATCACGTTAAACTCGGCGACTCTGTCCGCCCGTCCCCCGCTGGGATCGAGTGGGGGCACCCGATTTCCTTTAGGAGATTCAAAGAGCTCCCTTGCAAGAGTTAATTCATCTCGCATAATCCTATTTATCCTCTTTATGGGTAACATGAAGTGAATTCTTGGTGTAGGCGTTGGTGCTACAAAAGTCATGTAAAAGGCATATAATTTAATGTTATGGCCATGAATTAAGCTTTATTATGAAGATAAGGGTTTGCAATTGTGTGTTAAAAAATTATGTCGCGAAAGTGGTCGCCGCGGCTGGCTTGAATAAATTCCAGACGAGAGGCCCAATTTTTGACCTCTTTTTGCAGCATTTAAGGTCATATGTCAGCTATAACGCGCCGAATATTCTCTTCAAAGGCTTCAATCCTAACGGACTTTTATCTGCGTAGACAAGTGACTAAACATAACCCCAAAAAACAATGAATTGTCGATTTTCATTAATCCAAATGCGACAATTTTGTTTATTATCGTAACCATTCAACTAAAAGTGAGATTCATTGCTGAACAAATTTCTTTGAAAAATCTGGTTTGGTGGTCATCTCGTTTTGGTTGCAAAGAGTAGCAAGGGTTTTAGATAGGCCTTACCCCTTATCAAAGGTTGGTAAATCCAGCGCAGCTGATTCTTGAATTGGTCCCTCCAGTTCATCTACTTATAGAGAAGCGTAGTAGTCGCATTATAGCTTACCCTAGAGCTATGGAGTACCGTGATTCAGGCCATAACGCGAAAATAATATAAAATTGACATTGATCCGTCCGCTTCTCCGGAAGTTATTCCAGAAAGGGAGGCAGGCTGACGCTGACAATCTGGCTCATTTTAGTGTTGCCTAACGACAAAATAAAAGGAGCTGTGTAACGACAAAAGTCGATACCCTCGTTTTTGTCCACATCGAATAACTATCATTATTTCTTTTTTTTACTATAGTATGCCATTGTTATATTTTTTTGTTGGATATCATTCTTTTATTTTTAAGGTTTTATTTAGTATTCTTTCTAAGTTATTAACATATGAAAATGAATTAAAATTGAATTAAATTGAATATTAGAGAGGGCGTGTAAACTGGCCCAGAAATTCAAATTCAAATGTAACGGAAATTCGCGTCCTGAATGGAGATCATATGTTCGCAGGGCAGCCAACATTTACATACCAACCCGGCCAAGCGGGAATGTGAAAGTATTGGTGTGTGTGTGAAGCACAAAAAGGGTATAAAAAGAGCGTGGGCGGACGTTCTCGGGACAGTTGGTTAGCGGTCGGCGACAGGTAAGTGTGGTAGTAGCTAAAAGTAGTTAGTGCATGCGCAAGGGTTTTAACAAGAGAAAGTCTGGTCTTCCCTTTTCTTTTGGGAATTTCTCCTTGTAGTTTGAGTAGTAGTCTAGGTTGAGTGTGGCGGAGATAGCTTGGCCTTCCCGATCTCTCTGTCCCCTCGCTGTTAGTTAGTTGTGGGCACTGCTGAATGGAATAGAGATAGGTTGGACTTTCCATATCTCTAACGCTCCATCTCAGCTACCACAGAAGCCAACGCGTGTATAGCTTCCGGGTTTCGAAAGGGGACTGTTTGGTCTACCCAGTCCATCTTTTCGGCCCCTGGGTCAGGGTATGCGCCGCCGCTCGCCAGTGACGCCGCCAATCAACCGAGACGACGCCGCCGCTCGCCAGTGACGCCGCCATTCTCCCGTAACGCCGCCGCCGTTCTCCAGTGACGCTGCCGGCAATCAACAGAGACGACGCCGCCATTCTCCCGTAACGCCGCCGCCGTTCTCCAGTGACGCTGCCGGCAATCAAAAGAGACGACGCCGCCATTCTCCCGTAACGCCGTTCGCCAGTGACGCTGCCGGCAATCAACAGAGACGACGCCGCCATTCTCCAGTAACGCCGCCGCCGTTCTCCCGTGACGCCGTCGTCAACATACTCCAGTGACGCCGCCGCCATTCTTAAGAGACGCCGCCGTTTGTCATTTGGTGTTATTTCTTTAGAGGATAGAATAAAGTATAACTATTATATGAACCCTACCACACTTCTCTCTTTCTCAGTCAAAAATAAATATTTTGTAACGATCCTGGACCTGGCTGAGTTTTGCCCCAGCATATAGTGAAAACACGTCGTTACAATGGCGCCCGAGCAGGGACAATAATAAATTGTTCCGGACTAGAGGAAGAAAGAAAAGTGCAGAAAATTATCCCTAGTAGTAAAACTAAACCAAATTTCTATCAAAAAAAAAAAAAGAAGAAATCGAAAATGTTGCGAATAAAGTGGGCATATGCGCTAAGGCAGGAAGATCTCACGGCATATTTAAGGGAATTTGGTCTAGAGACAAATGGAAAAGTAGAAGAACTCCGCAAGAGATTCGCTAAATTTTTAGGTGGAGAACATGATCCAGAGAGGCTTGTGCGGTTACTAGAGGTACAAACGAAGCATGACACTCTGAATGTAGTAGCATCCCCTAACACGCAGACGTCCACTCACGCCGGCAACCGCCGTTTGCTGGTACCGTCTCTAGAGGATCATCACAATCGTGGAAAGTCACCAGTAAAAGGAGAACAGCCTCATGTGGAGCAACCGATTCCGGAAACGGCCGCAAACCCACCTGTTATTGAAAACCGTATTCTGCTAGTGGAACTGGTTCGAAAATGGGGCCTAAAATATGATGGTGGACAAGATCCATTCGGCTTCGTAGAACGCCTAGAGGAATTGGCAGAAATGTATGACGTGGTGCTGGACCAACTACCTCGGATAATGCCGGAGTTCTTTCGAGAGCGTGCGTTAATTTGGTACCGCAACAATAACCAGCATTGGCAATACTGGACACATTTTAAAACGGATTTCTTTGCGTTTTTCTTGCCGCCGAGATACTTCGAAAAATTAGAGGATGAAATCCGTAAACGAGTGCAACGTCCAAGGGAAAGTTTCAAGGATTACGTGCTAGCCCTGCAACACCTGATGCACCATTCAGAATTATCCGAGCCACAGAAATTGGAACGAATTTTCCGGAATGCCCAACCCGATTACCAGTGGTTTATTCGGCGGAGAGATTTTGCTTCGCTACCCGAACTAATAGCATTGGCCGATGAATTAGAGAGCATCCCCACGACATCTTCTCAAAGCCGAGCGGAAAACCATCGAGCCCATACTAATATACTCCGAGGAAACGGAACACCCCGCAATAATTGCTATCGAGGAGAAACCGAGGAAGCCACGGAGCCCTCGGACACGTCTGCGAATGACCGTTTTAAAGGGCAAACCTCGAAAAACTTGCAGAATCAGACATCGCTGCAAGGGGAGGAAACCCGATTAACCGCTACTATTCTCCTGGAAAACGAATTAGTGACGGCAACCATATCCACCAGGAATTGCATTAAAGCCGAATTTGTCGACAAAATTAAAAAGAAGCCTTATAATCTGCGTGACAAAATCGATGTCATTTTAGCCGATGGATCGAAGGTGCCAGTTTCAAAAGCGGTAGAACTTCATGTCATCTTTGGCAAAAGAAACAAAAAATGTATTTTCCTGATTATGTCAAACTTTAATGAGGATATTCTCTTGGGATTGGACTTTTTAAGGTCATTTGAAACTACAATTCACTGTGCAGGGCTGACTTTCCATTGTTCGTCGGAGGATGCCAGTAGCAGCACCCGCCTAAATATTAGTGGAGCAACTCAGCGCGAGGACCCAACACAAAAAGAGGTGAGTGAATATATGTGCCATCACATCTCTAACCCTGTAGATTCCCCCCACGGTCCACGGACTCTTATGGAACACACACCTTATGAGCAAAATATAATCAACACATTTCTTGAGGAGGAATTACCAAAGTTCAGCCAGTTGAGTGGTTTATCAAATATCGCCGAGCATAAAATTGTTATGCTAGACGAACGGCCAATAAAACTCCGTTACGCCCAAAGGAATCCAGCCATGCAAGCCATAATTGATGCGGAAGTGCACAATTTGCTTGCTCAAGGACGCATAGAGCCATCAAACAGCCCTTATAGCTTTCCGATCACTCTGGTCAAGAAGAAAAACGGGAGTTGGAGGACGTGTATGGATTTTCGACAGTTAAACCGACGATCGGTACCGGATGCCTACCCACTGCCACGGATCGATACAATTCTAAACAGACTACGCAATGCACGGTACGTTAGTAGCCTCGATCTTAAGGATGGTTATTGGCAGATTCCAATGGAACCAGAGAGCCGAAAGTTTACAGCATTTGCAGTTTCGGGAAGGGGCCTTTATCAATGGCGAGTAATGCCATTCGGTCTGCACTCTGCGCCAGCTACCTTTCAGCGGGCATTAGACAAGGTCATTGGACCCGAGATGGAACCCCACGCCTTTGCTTATTTAGACGACATAATAGTCATCGGGAAAACGCTGAAGGAACACCTGGAAAATCTAAGAGAAGTTTTTCGACGATTGAGAGCAGCGAATCTTAGGCTTAATCCCGATAAATGTGAGTTTTTTAAACGCGAAACGAAGTATTTAGGTCACGTTATCAGCGGGGAAGGAATAAAAACTGATCCGGAAAAAATAGCGGCGATTGCACAAATGCAACCCCCGTCCTCAGTAAAAGAAGTTAGACGTTTCCTCGGGGTCGCCTCATGGTATCGCCGATTCGTGCCAAATTTTGCTGAAATAACACAACCACTTACCGCGTTGCTGAAGAAAGGTAAGCACTGGAAATGGGGCAATGAACAGCAGACTGCATTTGAACAGTTAAAAGCAAAATTGACGGAAGCACCGGTTCTGGCCTGCCCGGATTTCGAGAAAACTTTCAGTTTACAAACAGATGCTAGTGATTACGGTCTTGGTGCAGTCCTTACGCAAGGACGGGAGGGGGTCGAGAGAGTCATAGCTTATGCAAGTCGCCATTTAAACCAAGCGGAGAAAAACTACTCTGCGACCGAAAAAGAGTGTCTCGCGATCATTTGGGGTATTCGTCAGATGAGACCATACCTGGAAGGATATGCATTCATCGTGGTAACGGATCATCTATCCTTGAAATGGCTAAATTCGATAGAGAGTCCAACCGGAAGAATTGCCAGATGGGCTCTCGAGCTACAACAATTCAACTTTACAATACAGTACCGAAAGGGAAAACAAAATATAGTTGCAGATGCTTTGTCCCGACAACCAATCGAAAGGCTGCATCTGGCTAGCGTGCAGCCGACTAATCCTGGCAAATGCACATGGCTGGATAAACTGGCTAACGACGTTCGTAAGAATCCCACCAAGTTTGCTGATTATTCGATTGTCGGAAACCAGTTGTATCGACATATCCAACGCCAGATTAACGACGAAGTTGGCACCGTCTGGAAGCTGTGTGTGGCAACTCAGCTAAGAGAAAGAGTGTTGAAAGAGAATCATGACAGCGCGACAGCGGGGCACCTTGGGATACGCAAAACTATCCACAAAATTGCAAGCCGGTATTATTGTCCGGGAATGTTCCGAGACGTAAGCCGATATGTGAGACAGTGCGAATCATGTCAGCGGTATAAAGTTAGTCAACAGCCACCGGTCGGGGAAATGTTAACGAGAGTGCCCGAGGAACCATGGGCCACCATCTGTGCAGATTTCGTGGGTCCCCTACCCTCGGACACGTCTGCGAATGACCGTTTTAAAGGGCAAACCTCGAAAAACTTGCAGAATCAGACATCGCTGCAAGGGGAGGAAACCCGATTAACCGCTACTATTCTCCTGGAAAACGAATTAGTGACGGCAACCATATCCACCAGGAATTGCATTAAAGCCGAATTTGTCGACAAAATTAAAAAGAAGCCTTATAATCTGCGTGACAAAATCGATGTCATTTTAGCCGATGGATCGAAGGTGCCAGTTTCAAAAGCGGTAGAACTTCATGTCATCTTTGGCAAAAGAAACAAAAAATGTATTTTCCTGATTATGTCAAACTTTAATGAGGATATTCTCTTGGGATTGGACTTTTTAAGGTCATTTGAAACTACAATTCACTGTGCAGGGCTGACTTTCCATTGTTCGTCGGAGGATGCCAGTAGCAGCACCCGCCTAAATATTAGTGGAGCAACTCAGCGCGAGGACCCAACACAAAAAGAGGTGAGTGAATATATGTGCCATCACATCTCTAACCCTGTAGATTCCCCCCACGGTCCACGGACTCTTATGGAACACACACCTTATGAGCAAAATATAATCAACACATTTCTTGAGGAGGAATTACCAAAGTTCAGCCAGTTGAGTGGTTTATCAAATATCGCCGAGCATAAAATTGTTATGCTAGACGAACGGCCAATAAAACTCCGTTACGCCCAAAGGAATCCAGCCATGCAAGCCATAATTGATGCGGAAGTGCACAATTTGCTTGCTCAAGGACGCATAGAGCCATCAAACAGCCCTTATAGCTTTCCGATCACTCTGGTCAAGAAGAAAAACGGGAGTTGGAGGACGTGTATGGATTTTCGACAGTTAAACCGACGATCGGTACCGGATGCCTACCCACTGCCACGGATCGATACAATTCTAAACAGACTACGCAATGCACGGTACGTTAGTAGCCTCGATCTTAAGGATGGTTATTGGCAGATTCCAATGGAACCAGAGAGCCGAAAGTTTACAGCATTTGCAGTTTCGGGAAGGGGCCTTTATCAATGGCGAGTAATGCCATTCGGTCTGCACTCTGCGCCAGCTACCTTTCAGCGGGCATTAGACAAGGTCATTGGACCCGAGATGGAACCCCACGCCTTTGCTTATTTAGACGACATAATAGTCATCGGGAAAACGCTGAAGGAACACCTGGAAAATCTAAGAGAAGTTTTTCGACGATTGAGAGCAGCGAATCTTAGGCTTAATCCCGATAAATGTGAGTTTTTTAAACGCGAAACGAAGTATTTAGGTCACGTTATCAGCGGGGAAGGAATAAAAACTGATCCGGAAAAAATAGCGGCGATTGCACAAATGCAACCCCCGTCCTCAGTAAAAGAAGTTAGACGTTTCCTCGGGGTCGCCTCATGGTATCGCCGATTCGTGCCAAATTTTGCTGAAATAACACAACCACTTACCGCGTTGCTGAAGAAAGGTAAGCACTGGAAATGGGGCAATGAACAGCAGACTGCATTTGAACAGTTAAAAGCAAAATTGACGGAAGCACCGGTTCTGGCCTGCCCGGATTTCGAGAAAACTTTCAGTTTACAAACAGATGCTAGTGATTACGGTCTTGGTGCAGTCCTTACGCAAGGACGGGAGGGGGTCGAGAGAGTCATAGCTTATGCAAGTCGCCATTTAAACCAAGCGGAGAAAAACTACTCTGCGACCGAAAAAGAGTGTCTCGCGATCATTTGGGGTATTCGTCAGATGAGACCATACCTGGAAGGATATGCATTCATCGTGGTAACGGATCATCTATCCTTGAAATGGCTAAATTCGATAGAGAGTCCAACCGGAAGAATTGCCAGATGGGCTCTCGAGCTACAACAATTCAACTTTACAATACAGTACCGAAAGGGAAAACAAAATATAGTTGCAGATGCTTTGTCCCGACAACCAATCGAAAGGCTGCATCTGGCTAGCGTGCAGCCGACTAATCCTGGCAAATGCACATGGCTGGATAAACTGGCTAACGACGTTCGTAAGAATCCCACCAAGTTTGCTGATTATTCGATTGTCGGAAACCAGTTGTATCGACATATCCAACGCCAGATTAACGACGAAGTTGGCACCGTCTGGAAGCTGTGTGTGGCAACTCAGCTAAGAGAAAGAGTGTTGAAAGAGAATCATGACAGCGCGACAGCGGGGCACCTTGGGATACGCAAAACTATCCACAAAATTGCAAGCCGGTATTATTGGCCGGGAATGTTCCGAGACGTAAGCCGATATGTGAGACAGTGCGAATCATGTCAGCGGTATAAAGTTAGTCAACAGCCACCGGTCGGGGAAATGTTAACGAGAGTGCCCGAGGAACCATGGGCCACCATCTGTGCAGATTTCGTGGGTCCCCTACCCAGAACTAAACACGGCAACACTATGTTGTTGGTGATTCTTGATCGGTTTTCAAAATGGACCGAGCTTGTTCCGTTACGAAAGGCGACTGCGGAAAGTTTAGTCAAATCTTGTCGGGAAAGGATAATCTCGCGATATGGGGTACCTAAGTTTCGCGTAACCAACACCAGAAATGGGATGATTGCCTGCCCGAGATAATGTTGGCGGTAAATACCAGTGTATCAGAATCAACTGGTTATTCGCCTGCATACCTTACACAAGGTAGAGACCCACGGCTACCGAGAGCTCTTTACGATGAAGTTACGATAGGAACAGGTTCCACGGACCGAAGTCCAGAAGGACGAGCTAAGGAATTAAAAGATATTTTTCGAATTGTGAGCCATAACTTGTCTCGAGCATCGCAAGAACAACAGCGACGCTACAATCTTCGACGCCGGACCTGGAAACCAAAGATTGGAGACCGAGTACTAGTCCGGGAACATCCACTTTCCAAAGCCATTGCAAATTTCGCCGCGAAACTAGCGCCAAAATTTACAGGACCTTTTATTGTTAAAGGTTTTGTATCCCCCGTCATCCTAACCGTCCATCGGGAAGACTCTAACAAAATTCGTACTGTCTACATTAACGATGTTAAACCCTATATAACCCCGTAGTTTGTGTCACCATAACTGTAGCCTCTTGTTCACTATCGGGGTTCCGGCCAATTCTTCTTTCTCTCCCATTATAGAATTAACGCGATTACACTATGGGCAAAGTGAAGGAGGAAAACAAGGGATTCGACGAAAAATTTGCGGAATCAGTAAAAAGATTCCGAAAACACTGCGAAACAGCAAACTCGCAAGGTCGACGCACAAAACTAATTTCCCCCGCTGTCGAACGGCGTGGACGAGGGAGACTAGGTGAGCGATATCAGAAGGGAAATATGAAGGGCAGGAGCTGTCAAAACCAACGACAAGAACACAAAAACCCTGTGTCCGAAGACAAACAATCCGCCGCACCAAAAGGGGAGTTCCCTAAAGAACAGATCCAAAATGGCGGCGTTGACGTAGACCGCAGCCACAACCCATTACGACCAACATCGCCACGACAACCTGACACGCCACTTAGAACCCAGCCTGCGAACCTAACGGTAAAGACGGGTCACAATAGTCCAGTAGAGACGATTGTGTTGAGTGACAGCGACATGGAGACACCAGAGTCCTGCCGTCCGCCGATGACACTCGAGGGACAGGGAGAGTATCCACCAACTCCGGGGAATATGCAGACGAGACAGTCACCGGGAACAGGTTGGTTCACACCTAACCCCGAACCGTTTTTTTCTCCACCCCCGATGGTCTCCGGGATACCACCTACTCCAGGGAAGAATCTAAGGACGGGAGAAGGACCAGAAAGCGAGGATGTTGGGGAGACTCTACCACGGCCGGAGGAGGAAATAGTTATTGAGGACAGTGAAGAAGAAGGCCAAACTATAGTCCGCCGCGATTCCTCAGTGCCGCCACCTTCTCCCGTGAAACAGGGTTTTGGAATTCTCGATGTCCAAGACAGCCAATTTCAACAGCAGGGTCTTAGATGTTACAGAAGAGCAGTGACGGTCGAACTTTTCGTGCCAATCGACCATACTCCTCCTTCGACGCCAACTAAAGGACCTTATCGCATGTCGGAAAGAGTCAACTATAGGCTGCAGTCAAGTGAGCGAGTTTTCGAGGACCGGTGCCTGTCAACCCAGCAGTGGCTAGAGCCTGTAAACCCTGGCACATTGGTCACCATTCCGTTCAAGGTGGTTCACGAGGGAGTCAACGCCATCCTTGCTGAGACACCAGAGCTTCGTAATGTTGTGACAGAGGCAATGAAAAACTGGCGACAGAAACGGATAAAGTTTGTTAAAGTAATTGAAGGGAAACGGTTCCAAATAGTTATTAACAACGATGGCAGTGTGTTCATCAAGGCACTACCTCCACGCTTAGAACTGGACGGGAGGGGGTAATGTAACGACAAAAGTCGATACCCTCGTTTTTGTCCACATCGAATAACTATCATTATTTCTTTTTTTTACTATAGTATGCCATTGTTATATTTTTTTGTTGGATATCATTCTTTTATTTTTAAGGTTTTATTTAGTATTCTTTATAAGTTATTAACATATGAAAATTAATTAAAATTGAATTAAAATTGAATATTAGAGAGGGCGTGTAAACTGGCCCAGAAATTCAAATTCAAATGTAACGGAAATTCGCGTCCTGAATGGAGGTCATATGTTCGCAGGGCAGCCAACATTTACATACCAACCCGGCCAAGCGGGAATGTGTGTGAAGCACAAAAAGGGTATAAAAAGAGCGTGGGCGGACGTTCTCGGGACAGTTGGTTAGCGGTCGGCGACAGGTAAGCGTGGTAGTAGCTAAAAGTAGTTAGTGCATGCGCAAGGGTTTTAACAAGAGAAAGTCTGGTCTTCCCTTTTCTCTTGGGAATTTCTCCTTGTAGTTTGAGTAGTAGTCGCCGCCGTCAACATACTCCAGTGACGCCGCCGCCATTCTTAAGAGACGCCGCCGTTTGTCATTTGCTATTATTTCTTTAGAGGATAGAATAAAGTATAACTATTATATGAACCCTACCACACTTCTCTCTTTCTCAGTCAAAAATAAATATTTTGTAACGATCCTGGACCTGGCTGAGTTTTGCCCCAGCATATAGTGAAAACACGTCGTTACAATGGCGCCCGAGCAGGGACAATAATAAATTGTTCCGGACTAGAGGAAGAAAGAAAAGTGCAGAAAATTATCCCTAGTAGTAAAACTAAACCAAATTTCTATCAAAAAAAAAAAAAGAAGAAATCGAAAATGTTGCGAATAAAGTGGGCATATGCGCTAAGGCAGGAAGATCTCACGGCATATTTAAGGGAATTTGGTCTAGAGACAAATGGAAAAGTAGAAGAACTCCGCAAGAGATTCGCTAAATTTTTAGGTGGAGAACATGATCCAGAGAGGCTTGTGCGGTTACTAGAGGTACAAACGAAGCATGATACTCTGAATGTAGTAGCATCCCCTAACACGCAGACGTCCACTCACGCCGGCAACCGCCGTTTGCTGGTACCGTCTCTAGAGGATCATCACAATCGTGGAAAGTCACCAGTAAAAGGAGAACAGCCTCATGTGGAGCAACCGATTCCGGAAACGGCCGCAAACCCACCTGTTATTGAAAACCGTATTCTGCTAGTGGAACTGGTTCGAAAATGGGGCCTAAAATATGATGGTGGACAAGATCCATTCGGATCTTCGTAGAACGCCTAGAGGAATTGGCAGAAATGTATGACGTGGTGCTGGACCAATTACCTCGGATAATGCCGGAGTTCTTTCGAGAGCGTGCGTTAATTTGGTACCGCAACAATAACCAGCATTGGCAATACTGGACACATTTTAAAACGGATTTCTTTGCGTTTTTCTTGCCGCCGAGATACTTCGAAAAATTAGAGGATGAAATCCGTAAACGAGTGCAACGTCCAAGGGAAAGTTTCAAGGATTACGTGCTAGCCCTGCAACACCTGATGCACCATTCAGAATTATCCGAGCCACAGAAATTGGAACGAATTTTCCGGAATGCCCAACCCGATTACCAGTGGTTTATTCGGCGGAGAGATTTTGCTTCGCTACCCGAACTAATAGCATTGGCCGATGAATTAGAGAGCATCCCCACGACATCTTCTCAAAGCCGAGCGGAAAACCATCGAGCCCATACTAATATACTCCGAGGAAACGGAACACCCCGCAATAATTGCTATCGAGGAGAAACCGAGGAAGCCACGGAGCCCTCGGACACGTCTGCGAATGACCGTTTTAAAGGGCAAACCTCGAAAAACTTGCAGAATCAGACATCGCTGCAAGGGGAGGAAACCCGATTAACCGCTACTATTCTCCTGGAAAACGAATTAGTGACGGCAACCATATCCACCAGGAATTGCATTAAAGCCGAATTTGTCGACAAAATTAAAAAGAAGCCTTATAATCTGCGTGACAAAATCGATGTCATTTTAGCCGATGGATCGAAGGTGCCAGTTTCAAAAGCGGTAGAACTTCATGTCATCTTTGGCAAAAGAAACAAAAAATGTATTTTCCTGATTATGTCAAACTTTAATGAGGATATTCTCTTGGGATTGGACTTTTTAAGGTCATTTGAAACTACAATTCACTGTGCAGGGCTGACTTTCCATTGTTCGTCGGAGGATGCCAGTAGCAGCACCCGCCTAAATATTAGTGGAGCAACTCAGCGCGAGGACCCAACACAAAAAGAGGTGAGTGAATATATGTGCCATCACATCTCTAACACTGTAGATTCCCCCACGGTCCACGGACTCTTATGGAACACACACCTTATGAGCAAAATATAATCAACACATTTCTTGAGGAGGAATTACCAAAGTTCAGCCAGTTGAGTGGTTTATCAAATATCGCCGAGCATAAAATTGTTATGCTAGACGAACGGCCAATAAAACTCCGTTACGCCCAAAGGAATCCAGCCATGCAAGCCATAATTGATGCGGAAGTGCACAATTTGCTTGCTCAAGGACGCATAGAGCCATCAAACAGCCCTTATAGCTTTCCGATCACTCTGGTCATGAAGATAAACGGGAGTTGGAGGACGTGTATGGATTTTCGACAGTTAAACCGACGATCGGTACCGGATGCCTACCCACTGCCACGGATCGATACAATTCTAAACAGACTACGCAATGCACGGTACGTTAGTAGCCTCGATCTTAAGGATGGTTATTGGCAGATTCCAATGGAACCAGAGAGCCGAAAGTTTACAGCATTTGCAGTTTCGGGAAGGGGCCTTTATCAATGGCGAGTAATGCCATTCGGTCTGCACTCTGCGCCAGCTACCTTTCAGCGGGCATTAGACAAGGTCATTGGACCCGAGATGGAACCCCACGCCTTTGCTTATTTAGACGACATAATAGTCATCGGGAAAACGCTGAAGGAACACCTGGAAAATCTAAGAGAAGTTTTTCGACGATTGAGAGCAGCGAATCTTAGGCTTAATCCCGATAAATGTGAGTTTTTTAAACGCGAAACGAAGTATTTAGGTCACGTTATCAGCGGGGAAGGAATAAAAACTGATCCGGAAAAAATAGCGGCGATTGCACAAATGCAACCCCCGTCCTCAGTAAAAGAAGTTAGACGTTTCCTCGGGGTCGCCTCATGGTATCGCCGATTCGTGCCAAATTTTGCTGAAATAACACAACCACTTACCGCGTTGCTGAAGAAAGGTAAGCACTGAAAATGGGGCAATGAACAGCAGACGGCATTTGAACAGTTAAAAGCAAAATTGACGGAAGCACCGGTTCTGGCCTGCCCGGATTTCGAGAAAACTTTCAGTTTACAAACAGATGCTAGTGATTACGGTCTTGGTGCAGTCCTTACGCAAGGACGGGAGGGGGTCGAGAGAGTCATAGCTTATGCAAGTCGCCATTTAAACCAAGCGGAGAAAAACTACTCTGCGACCGAAAAAGAGTGTCTCGCGATCATTTCGGGTATTCGTCAGATGAGACCATACCTGGAAGGATATGCATTCATCGTGGTAACGGATCATCTATCCTTGAAATGGCTAAATTCGATAGAGAGTCCAACCGGAAGAATTGCCAAATGGGCTCTCGAGCTACAACAATTCAACTTTACAATACAGTACCGAAAGGGAAAACAAAATATAGTTGCAGATGCTTTGTCCCGACAACCAATCGAAAGGCTGCATCTGGCTAGCGTGCAGCCGACTAATCCTGGCAAATGCACATGGCTGGATAAACTGGCTAACGACGTTCGTAAGAATCCCACCAAGTTTGCTGATTATTCGATTGTCGGAAACCAGTTGTATCGACATATCCAACGCCAGATTAACGACGAAGATGGCACCGTCTGGAAGCTGTGTGTGGCAACTCAGCTAAGAGAAAGAGTGTTGAAAGAGAATCATGATAGCGCGACAGCGGGGCACCTTGGGATACGCAAAACTATCCACAAAATTGCAAGCCGGTATTATTGGCCGGGAATGTTCCGAGACGTAAGCCGATATGTGAGACAGTGCGAATCATGTCAGCAGTATAAAGTTAGTCAACAGCCACCGGTCGGGGAAATGTTAACGAGAGTGCCCGAGGAACCATGGGCCACCATCTGTGCAGATTTCGTGGGTCCCCTACCCAGAACTAAACACGGCAACACTATGTTGTTGGTGATTCTTGATCGGTTTTCAAAATGGACCGAGCTTGTTCCGTTACGAAAGGCGACTGCGGAAAGTTTAGTCAAATCTTGTCGGGAAAGGATAATCTCGCGATATGGGGTACCTAAGAAAATTATCACTGATAACGGGGCACAGTTTACGTCCCGTTTGTTTCAACGCAGTTCACAGCACCTTACACCCCACAGGAAAATCCGACGGAACGCGCGAACCGAACAGTTAAGGCCATGATCGCCCAAGTTTCGCGTAACCAACACCAGAAATGGGATGATTGCCTGCCCGAGATAATGTTGGCGGTAAATACCAGTGTATCAGAATCAACTGGTTATTCGCCTGCATACCTTACACAAGGTAGAGACCCACGGCTACCGAGAGCTCTTTACGATGAAGTTACGATAGGAACAGGTTCCACGGACCGAAGTCCAGAAGGACGAGCTAAGGAATTAAAAGATATTTTTCGAATTGTGAGCCATAACTTGTCTCGAGCATCGCAAGAACAACAGCGACGCTACAATCTTCGACGCCGGACCTGGAAACCAAAGATTGGAGACCGAGTACTAGTCCGGGAACATCCACTTTCCAAAGCCATTGCAAATTTCGCCCCGAAACTAGCGCCAAAATTTACAGGACCTTTTATTGTTAAAGGTTATGTATCCCCCGTCATCCTAACCGTCCATCGGGAAGACTCTAACAAAATTCGTACTGTCTACATTAACGATGTTAAACCCTATATAACCCCGTAGTTTGTGTCACCATAACTGTAGCCTCTTGTTCACTATCGGGGTTCCGGCCAATTCTTCTTTCTCTCCCATTATAGAATTAACGCGATTACACTATGGGCAAAGTGAAGGAGGAAAACAAGGGATTCGACGAAAAATTCTCGGAATCAGTAAAAAGATTCCGAAAACACTGCGAAACAGCAAACTCGCAAGGTCGACGCACAAAACTAATTTCCCCCGCTGTCGAACGGCGTGGACGAGGGAGACTAGGTGAGCGATATCAGAAGGGAAATATGAAGGGCAGGAGCTGTCAAAACCAACGACAAGAACACAAAAACCCTGTGTCCGAAGACAAACAATCCGCCGCACCAAAAGGGGAGTTCCCTAAAGAACAGATCCAAAATGGCGGCGTTGACGTAGACCGCAGCCACAACCCATTACGACCAACATCGCCACGACAACCTGACACGCCACTTAGAACCCAGCCTGCGAACCTAACGGTAAAGACGGGTCACAATAGTCCAGTAGAGACAATAGTCCAGTTGAGTGACAGCGACATGGAGACACCAGAGTCCTGCCGTCCGCCGATGACACTCGAGGGACAGGGAGAGTATCCACCAACTCCGGGGAATATGCAGACGAGACAGTCACCGGGAACAGGTTGGTTCACACCTAACCCCGAACCGTTTTTTTCTCCACCCCAGATGGTCTCCGGGATACCACCTACTCCAGGGAAGAATCTAAGGACGGGACAAGGACCAGAAAGCGAGGATGTTGGGGAGACTCTACCACGGCTGGAGGAGGAAATAGTTATTGAGGACAGTGAAGAAGAAGGCCAAACTATAGTCCGCCGCGATTCCTCAGTGCCGCCACCTTCTCCCGTGAAACAGGGTTTTGGAATTCTCGATGTCCAAGACAGCCAATTTCAACAGCAGGGTCTTAGATGTTACAGAAGAGCAGTGACGGTCGAACTTTTCGTGCCAATCGACCATACTCCTCCTTCGACGCCAACTAAAGGACCTTATCGCATGTCGGAAAGAGTCAACTATAGGCTGCAGTCAAGTGAGCGAGTTTTCGAGGACCGGTGCCTGTCAACCCAGCAGTGGCTAGAGCCTGTAAACCCTGGCACATTGGTCACCATTCCGTTCAAGGTGGTTCACGAGGGAGTCAACGCCATCCTTGCTGAGACACCAGAGCTTCGTAATGTTGTGACAGAGGCAATGAAAAACTGGCGACAGAAACGGATAAAGTTTGTTAAAGTAATTGAAGGGAAACGGTTCCAAATAGTTATTAACAAGGATGGCAGTGTGTTCATCAAGGCACTACCTCCACGCTTAGAACTGGACGGGAGGGGGTAATGTAACGACAAAAGTCGATACCCTCGTTTTTGTCCACATCGAATAACTATCATTATTTCTTTTTTTTACTATAGTATGCCATTGTTATACCTTTGATTACATTAGCTGAACCAGTGTGTTTGCTCGGTTGAGAGAGGAAGACTGTCTGGAATTTGAACTCAGGAGGTGTAATTTTTCTGGCAGACAGGTGTTTTCGTTGTTGTCCGGGTTATCCGCAGGGACCCATATGTGGCCCCTATATTTCGAACCACATGATAGATCCGTTGTTGCAGCAACTCTGTCTTGAGTGTCAAGTTTGTGCCTATGCTAATGACTTGATCAAACTTATTAAGTCCCAGTCTCGTTCTGCGGTGGAACAGCTGGACTCCAGGATAATGGTTATTGTGAGTGCTTGTGGTTTGCGTGTTGGATTGAGTTGTTAAGCGACGAGTCTGCTGAAAGCCACTATGTCGCAGAACCGGCATTCTATTGTTGGATTGGATGACATAACGATGGGGGAAGGATTAGTTTTCTTCCTCATCTTGTCCGCCTGTCTGGGATGATAACCAGCATGGTGGTGCAGGTAATTCATATTCTCAGATAAGAGTGGGGTCTTAGTAGACGTACAGTACGCGTATTGTAAAGTGGTCTGGTCGTTGCCTGTCCAAGTTATGGATTATCGGTCTGGTAAGAGACATTTAAGTCGGTTGTCAGGTATCGAAAGGTACTCTCATGCCAGAGTGTTGTCTACCAGTGTGTTGGCGGGTCTCTAATGGGGCCATTGAGGTATTGTTAGGTGTAGCTACTCTTGACCTTGAAGTAATAGCCTTACCAACCTTCAAGAAAAGGCCATCCTTCAGGAACGCAAAGCGTGGCTGAGCGAGTATGTCACATCAACATGACAGTTATATGGGACTCCAGCGAGAATGGTCGGGTGATGTACCGGTTCATCCATCAAGTCAGTTTTGACAAGAGTAACATGGTAACGAAACCAGACCAATGGTAATCTGGTACCACAGGTGACCGAATAACGGGGTCGTGTTGGTAGGTCAATCTGGACTAGCCTTAATACATTGTTACCGTTCACTGTCGTAGAAAAAAAAAGGTAGAGATATACCTTACTTTGAGCGGTGAGGAAGCCATGTCCATGAACAGCATCGTTTTACACCTTAAAACCTAAGTGCAGGCACTTGTGTCCGCATATAGGCAATCTCACGGCTGATGCCTTTAACACGTTGTATGGATCGCAACTTGACTAAAGCCTGGCACCACGGGTAATCAAGATTCCCCAGAAGTGTTGTTCAGGCATAACTAGTACGTGCGGCTCTTCGTGTGTGTTTAGGAAGAATTTTGGGCTAAGTGTAGAGTTGCAGTGCAACTGGGTGCTGTGATCTTTAGGTCAGCAGAGTTTTAGATAGGCCTCGGCGCTGATCAAGGGCTATCACAGCGGTTAAAGCTATCATGTATTGCACACAGACGCTATCCGCCCATCCCGCGCAATTGAAAAGTCTTCTTAATTCTAGCAGGAAAACCTAGAGCTCCTCCGCAAGACTGAAATACATCTTGGATGGTCTAATTCATCTTCTATGTCAGAGTGTGTGAAGCTCAAACAGGAAGTAGTAATGTGCTACGATATCGGAGCGGATAAGTTCTGTAATCTAATACTGCTGGTGATAGGAGGCCCTAGAACTGTTGATCTAGCATCAATAGTTTGCTAGGAGTTTCGCGGCAGCTATAATATTACACACATTCCGCAGGATTGCTAATGCTTAGTTTGATTGTGGTTTTAAGGGGGTACCTTGACCCATGTAGTAGCAGAGGTGTAAGATGCTCCTAAACCCTCACCAAGAGGGCAGATATGTTTACACATCACCCTCTAGGAAATCCTGGTGTATCATCGGTAGTTTAATTGTATTTTCCTCAGTGTGGAAACAAAAAACGTCGTAAAACACTATAAATACTTCAGGTGTCAAGCTAAAGCTTATATTTAAATGAAAGGTCACAATTGTTTTCCGCTCTTTAAAAATTCAGCACAAGTACTTTTTTGGTCTAGGACAGTCGCCATTGAAATTAGAAAAATCGTTTTAATTTAGATGGGGTGTTGTCCAGGCATAACTAGTCGGTAAGACCCCGATAGAAGGTCTTACCGACATCCAATACAATTACAGCCTTAATATGGCTGGACCCACTGAACCAGGGACCAATAAATAGTTTTCATCCTCCGTTAAGTCACACGACCAAGGGTCAAAACCCGGGTAAGAGTTATCTAAATATGCAAAGTTGTGCTGGGTATAATGAAGAGGGTTGTCCGTGACAACCCTCTTCAGAAAGCTTTAATGCAATTGTTGAAAGTAAAACCGAACTCTATAAGGCCAGGCTCTCCCCAAACTAATGAGAACTACCGTTGTAAACCTTACTTTTGAAGTTTTCTTCACACAATTGCCCACGAAAATAGCTTTCTGAAGAGGGTTGTCACAGGCCCAAAATTATGATAAAAGCAGTGTGCAGCCACGAAAATCAATGTCACTTTGCCATTTTGTTATAAACTTGTCTTCTATTTAAATATAGAAGCAAGAGGTCTTGAGTCGGTTAATCCCTGTTCAATGTGTAAATGCAACAGACCGAAATAAAACAATCGAGCTATACATATATACCTGCACGGCACACAAGTTGACATAGTCAGCTAAACTCTTTTTACAACACACACACGTTGTAAAAGAAATCTATTGATGGCTCCGATGTGGAGTCTCTTTAGAGGTGGCAAGATTGAGTTGTATTTTCGTGGGCAATTGTGTGAAGAAAACTTGAAAAGTAAGGTTTACAATAGTAGCTCTCATTCGTTTGGGGAGAGCCTGGCCTTATAGAGTTCGGTTTTACTTTCAACAATTGCAGCAAGGCTTTCTGAAGAGGGTTGGCACGGACCCGAAATCATGATAAAAGCAGTGTGCAGCTACGAAAATCAATGTCACTTTGCCATTTTGTGAAAAACTTGTCTTCTAATTCAATATAGAAGCAGGAGGTCTTGAGCCGGTTAATCCCTGATCATTCTTATATACTTATACGCGTATAACATTATCGAAAGGCTAACGGATTTAATTAAAACCCTTAAACATGGCTTACATTAGTCTCTTACTCGTAAAGTCGCCGCCATCAAGAGTTAAAATAGCTGAGAAGTATTTAACCCTTTTAAGCATGGTTTTACTTGTGTGATAGTCGTACACACTAATCTTCAATTATACAATTGTAGTTTGTTGAAATTTTTTGTTCTAATTACTTAAAAAATGAAAATTCATTTTGTCTATTCCTTGCAGCCCCGAATCTGTACGCAGCTATGAATATATAGCCAGCGAGAGAAATCCTCTCTCCGACGGTCGCAGTCAGATAAGAATCTGTTGTCCTGGCTATGGTCGTACGCGTAGCCGATTCGGTTACACCTGCGAACCCGTCTGCGACAACTGTCGTAATGGACGATGCGTGGCACCCAACGTATGTGAATGTTATGGAGAGTTCGTGAGCAACGATAACGGTGATTGTGTCTTTACTTGCCCTCTGGGCTGTCTCAATGGTCGGTGTTTCTTGGACGGCAGTTGTCAATGTGATCCTGGCTTTAAATTAGACCAAAGTCGCCGATTTTGTCGTCCGGTTTGCAGTAAGGGCTGTGGCACTAACCCGCTGATTAATTGCACTGCCCCTGAAGTTTGTGGTTGTATTACGGGCTATGCTCTGAGCGATAATGGCTGTGAAGTGGTTTGTTCACCGGATTGTGGTTTGGGCGGTACCTGCAGACGTGGCATGTGTGAGTGTCGCTCGGGCTTCACCCTGAAAGCTGGCGTTTGTCAATCGGAGTGTTATCAGTAAGTAGTGACTACATTTCTATTGCAACCTTTCTGAAATGGATTCTTTTATGTTCTCTTCCTATTTAGGACCTGTAATAATGGCATTTGTTATGGCCCAAATCGCTGCATCTGTAATCCAGGCTTCGTTTACGATACAGTTACGAAAAACTGTATAACGCAAATTTCGAATTATTAGGATTTTACAACGTTATTAGCAAGTACTCATACACTCGGCAGCAAAATTTTACATACAATTTCGCCAATTTTCAAAGAATCAAAAAATTGTGCTAAATATATTATTTTAATACTTTAAGTGTATATGTATATTTTGGAATTCATTTATTTTACAAAATACAGCTTAGTCAGGGCACCACTGGATATGCAAAAAAAATATCAACTTAAAATATGAAAGACTATCTGATGATATAGCAGCAATAACAGACCATCCAAAGAAGTGGAAAAGATCCGTAAGTTGTGATTCGGAAGTACTTGAGCATTTGATCGGATCCAATGATTTTAACACTGGCTCTTCATACGACAGATAGTCTTATTTAACAGCTTTGTCTTCGCTTCTTAAGAAGAGCTTACTATTTCTATTTTTTATAATTTCTGCCATACTTCAAAAACAAATGAAAAACATAAGCTTTTTTCTATTGCTGTCTATACTACGAGTACGTGAGCTGCTATATATATTTCTGGCCTAATAATGAAAATGCGAATATTTATCATCAAAAATTGGGTTCTTGTTTTCAAAGTATTCTCCAGCATGAGTTATACACTTTTGCATGCGCTCAAACCAATTGTCGAAGCACTTTTTCCACTCAGATTGAGACACCTCCAAAAACATGATTTTTAAACGCTTCAACAGCATCTTCTGGCGTCGAAAATCATTGAACACGCATTTTTTTCTTGATGTGAGGGATTAAAAAGAAGTCATTTGATGCCAAGTCAGGGCTGTACGGCAGATGACCCATCAATTCAACGTTTTGGCCGGTCAAAAAGCGCTGGTTTAAGCGGATGTGTGAGAGCTTGCATTGCCATGGTGCACAATGATTCGTCTTCTCTTGTTCGTTTTTCGAATTTCTCCGAAGACTTCAGGCAAACAAAGAAGAAAGTCGCCACATGACCAGTTTTGCCGAAGAAACAGGCGACCATTTGCTTCAAAGTGCTTCTTCCACCAACAAGTTTCGTTAGATTTGGCTCGCCTTCGAAGACCCACACGGTCGATTGCTGTTTTGTTTCGGGCTCATGTGCTTAGATCCATGATTCGTCACCTGTGACGATCTTATAAACGTCCTTTGAAGCACCGCGATCGTATTTTTTTCCAAATTTCTTTGCACCAACCGACAAGAGCCATTTTTTGAGCGATTGTCAAAGTGTGCGAGATCCAACGAGAACAAACCTTTTTTACGGCAGGGTGTTCATGCAATATCGAAAGTATGCTGGTGGAAGAAATGCTTAAGGATGCCTCTATCTCACGGTATGTCACATGACGATCTTTCATTATCAGCTCACGCACGGCATCAATGTTCTCTGGCACAACGGCCGTTTTTGGACGACCTTCGTCTTTAAGCGAGCGTCGGCCACGATTGAATTCATTAAACCAGTTTTTCACAGTGCTATAGGATGGTGCTTCATCGCCATACATAGATTAAAGTTGATCGATGCACTCATGACCACGTCAAAAGTTGTGAAAAATGATCGTACGTCAAAACGTTCTGAGTACGTTTATGCTAAAAAATGTCAAACTTGCCAATGGAAATGTCAGATGGTGCCACTTAGTGTTGCCTGGACCAGAAATATGTTTAGCAACCCTCGTATTCTGTACTTAAGGTTATGGCCAGCTAATTCGCATAACGAATTTTGGTATGCAACACACATCTTACACATACTCAAAATTAGCTTTATATTTTTTCCAAATGTTATAGGCAACTTTTTTTTAATTTGTTTTTAATAGTTTTTGTTTTTTAAATTATTTATGAAGGGTGGTTTTACCATAATGCACGATGTTTATTGTGAGGCACACCTAACGCAATTTTTTTATCCAACTTAATTTGTCATTTTTTTGTTTTGAAAATAAAAAAATTTAAGTCAGGCGAGAGATACCCGATAGCACTCTGTTATTCAGATGTTTTCACGCCTCTGTAAACAGCTTGAGCATAGTTGGACTTAATAAGTGATTTCTAAAATAAAATCTGCACGGCCGACAGACTTAAGAGAAGTGCCCCATGTTTCTCAATGGGATGTTGTGGGACTTAAGCAAGTCACTACGCTACAAAAAGTGGGCTTCTTCCGTCCATGCGTTCGACCCTGTTTTTCGCCAAAACGTCAAAATAACTCCATATTTCGAATCATAGCTCAACTTGCTTTTATTTGAGTTTCCACATGCAAAAAAAGAATGTATAGTCGCGTGACAATATTTGAGAAGCATCATAGTACTCCTAAGTATATTTTTTGAGGTACAATAGTATATATGTGACAGCGCATAGAGAAAGGGACCTAAGGGTAAAAAAAATCAATTTTCATTTTTTTTTCTTTTTTTGATGTGGACAACATCTGGGCATCGAATGAGACCGATCCCATGCCCCAAAAGTGTTCCCTCCTAGAGATATGCGCGTTTTATGAAAGTAAAGTCGACGATTCTAAGCGCAAATAGAAAGGGACCTAATCTTTAAAATGGCTCTCCTGAACAAAACTTTTCATCAACTTCTCACTTTTTTTTGATGTGGACAACATCTGAGCATAGAATGAGACCGATCCCATGCCCCAAAAGTGTCCCCTCCTAGAGATATGCGCGTTTTATGAAAGTGAAGTCGACGATTCTAAGCGCAAATAGAATGGGACCTATTCTTTAAAATGACTCTCCTCAACAGAACTGGTTTAACCTTAGGTCCCTTTCTATTTTGCGCGTCACATATACATATGTCAAACAATAGTATGATATTATTCAAAAATTGTCACCCCAACCATTCTTTTTTTCTGCGTGCGTATATGTATTGAAAATTGATCACCCGTTTCGTCCAATTTGGGCAACATGAGCCCAAACGTCTATAAATTATGCCCTTTTAAGGTATTAAGTGCGACCTAATATAATCATTGCTCTGAAAAAATTATGATTTCCGAAGCAAATACTTTCAAACTTTTTTCACCTGGGCTGGTTTCACCCATTATCAATCCCAAACAGCTTTTGGTGTTAAGGCATCAACATGCAAAATTATAGGATCCTAGGTTAATTCGTTTGACCGCTTTCGCGCTTGCAGCAGACACGAGGATGGACAGACGTATACATAGACGGACATGGCTAGACCGTCTAAGAATTTTACGACGATTACCATATGTGACAGCGCATAGAGAAAGGGACCTAAGGGTAAAAAAATCAATTTTAATTTTTTTTCTTTTTTTGATGTGGACAACATCTGAGCATCGAATGAGACCGATCCCATGCCCCAAAAGTGTTCCCTCCCAGAGATATGCGAGTTTTATGAAAGTGAAGTCGACGATTCTAAGCGTAAATAGAAAGGCACCTAATCTTTAAAATGGCTCTGCTGAACAAAACTGGTTTTTAACCTTAGGTCCCTTTCTATTTTGCGCGTCACATATGCAAACTCCAAGTTAAATTACTTGAATCACTCCAAGGTATTTTACTGAATGCGCCTCGTTTACTTACTTTCCGTCAACATATACACCGAAATCATTACAATTACACCTTGCGGTATTAACCGTATAAGTTGAGTCTCATCAGGATTAATTAGTAAACGATTCTAACGTGCAAATTCTTTTATTAGTGTGACATCTCTTTCAACACTTGGCTTAAGAACCAAGTCGTACTTATAAGGGTACAGTAAGCAAACATCATCTGCAAACATAACAAGCTGGCTACTGAGATCAAGATTCTTTAAGACATTGGACTAAAGTTAGAATAAAAATGGTACTAACCCGCTTCCCAGCGGTACTCCGTAATAGACAGATCCCATAGAACTAGATGAATTATTAACCTGAACGTACTTCTATCTATTGTTAAAGAAGTTTCTAAATAACAAAAGTTCTGACCTTTGGACTCCATAAAAAGTTAGTTTCTGCAAAAGTTTTTCATGATCAACTAGGACAAAAGCTTTAGTAATATCAAAAAAAAATCTGCAAACTCCACTAGAATCTACTCTATTTTTTCGGCCCCACTCGGAAATGGCCAGTTGATCCTGGCTAATTCATACTTTGTCTACAATCTCTTGAATACTAGTTCTACGATCGAAAGTATATAACTGGCATAGACTACTGTCATCCGCGAGTGAGTAGATTGGATTGGGTCTGACCCAAAGGATCGTCAATGAAAATAAGAAATGGAGAGGGATAAGGACAGAACTTTGCGGTTCGTGGGACGAAAACCAATCGATAAAAACTCGTATAGTACGATCACTAAGAAAGCTCGAAATAAATAGAGAAGTATTATTACCGACACAAAAGCGTTGAGCTTTGATAAGAGTGCACCATGCCAGACTCTATCAAGGGCCTTGGAGATATCCAGAGCCACGACCTTGGAGAGCGGAGAGCAAATCGCAATTTTTAGAGATCGGCTGGACGTTCGCAACCTTCCAAGACGCTAGGAAGACTTCCGCACGGTAAGCAAGGTTAAAATAGTTGCGGAATGGACGGGCTAGCGTCGACGAGCATTTACATAGGACAAGTGCCAAATCCCCATCCATCGAGTTTCGTAAAAACCCTTTTAACTTCACGTGGTCGAAAAAATATCTGAGGCATGGAACTTGATACGTTTTCGATCGTGGGGAATGGTTGATTGCTTTCCAAGGACAAGGGAGAATTTCCGGCAAACATTTTTGCCAAAAGGTCAGCTTTATCAACCGGGTCTTAAATTCCTGGTCGTCTTTAACAAAGATGGGAATAGATGACGAACTATCCTTTACTCTTCTTACAAACGACCAAAAGCTTTTCCTTCCCCTGGGAGAAGTAAGAACCTTTGTACGTAGACGTTGTTCGTCAAGAAATTTTTCACTCCTGAGCACTCTAGCACACGAAGTTCTTGCCTGTTTACGCATCAGTTCAGTAATGGAGTTTTTGTTCAAACGCCAATTTCTGATCGCTAAGATCTAAAAGCATCCCTGCATGCCTGGTTTAACCAACTGCTTTTGGCTGGTCTAGCCAACATAACTTTATTTGGAGCAGAAGACTTTATTCCAAGTAAATTATATTTTGAATCATTTGAGCCGCAGGGACTTGTTTACATCAAGATTCGCAAGAACCCTTTTAACACAATAGATTTTCAATCAGTATCTGATTCCATTGAACGAGGTTTCCCGTCTGTTCTCATCTGTCTAATTGAAAGCAATGTATAGTTCGCATTAACCGATTTCAATGATAATTGGTGCATTGTTCAGGTTTGTTTTAAAAACAAACCCTAATAAAATAGGTCTATATCGGTGTATGTAAATAAAATGATAAAAGCTTTCCCCATTTCAGAACCTTGAGGTCTAGAAGCCACATATTACATTAGATTTTGTCTTAATTTCCCACAGAATTTAGTAATTGAATAACACTCGTTTTCGAGTAACCCCTCCTTCCCGATTTGAATTCCCGCTGCTCTAAAATCCAAAAATTAAACCCACTCGACTTACATGGTATGTTATAAGCAATCAATTAATAACTCAGGTGAAACTGAATATATAGGTCCATACTTTCATATATAAGGGTCCTTTGCGACCCTTGCAGCTCTACTAACCAGAAATTAAACCTGATCGTTATGAACGACCAAGAATAAACACAGGTGAAATTTGACTATATAGGTCCAAATTTTCGTGTGGCACCCATGCTAAGGTCTTTCCCAATTTCACAACCAGCAGTTCACAAAGCCTCATATTACATCCGACCAATATTCGCATAGATATTTAAGAACGATCAACACCCATGTCTGGTGGAACTGGACCATATCAGTCCATGTTTCCGAATAGCCTCCAAACAAAGGTCCCTCCGGATTAAGAGTTACGCAGCTCTAAAGACTTAAACTCGATCGCTCTGCATGGTACGCTATGGCCGTCAATAATTAATTATATCTTGTGAAAAAGACCTATATCGGTTCATATTTCTGAATAGCCTTCACTCAAACTTTCCTTTCTGATTTAAGGCTCTTCCGCTTTAGAACCACAAAGTACATCCGACTATGCTCAAATTTAGCATAGCGCGTTATGAGCAACTTAAAGCCATTCTATATTTTAATAAAACTTCCATAAGAAATCCTTTTCAATTTAAAGTCCTGCCGCTATATAGGATAAATTATACAGGGTGGAGCGCGATAAGTTGCTTTTTTGTACTGCTGGCTGTGGCGGCACTGTTCTTCGAAGAGAGGGGAGAGTGCGTGGCTTAGGGAAATTTGTACTTATATTCGTCTGCCTTTCAGTTGCTATCATGTATTGGATGCGTGAGGAGAGGTTATTTTGTGTTGAAGAGTATTTTTCAAATGAGCTCACAATCATTGCAGTGCAGCGTGCTTTTCGTTTACGATTCGCTGTTCCCCCACGCGGACGTGTTCCTGGACGGCAATCAATTGTAAATTGGGTAACTTCATTGAGAACAGCAGGGAATGTGTCATGTGTTTGAAAGGGACTGAGAGAAGGATTACAACACCACAAAAAATCGTGAGAGATAGAGCAGCGATACTGCAATCTCCGCAACGCTCTGCTAGGAAACAATCACTTACTCTTTTCATTTCCAGACTTTTTCAGCCGGCTCTTGAGGCAATGCAATTAGAGGATACATGGTTCTCTTAGGATAGTGCCACTGCACACCCAGCGAGGGTTACCATGAATTGTTTAAGGCAAATGTTTTCTGGACGGCTTATCTGTTTGAGGGGTGATGTGAACTGGCCGGCACGCTCACCGGACTTAGCCCCATGCGATTTTTTCCTTTGGGGTTACCTGAAGTCAAAGAGGTATATCAACCGTCCCAACACCTTGGAAGACTTTATTAGCAATATTGAGGCTGAAATTGGCAGTATACCAGAAGACATGCTTGTTAGAGTTTATTAAAACATTGAACAGGGATTAACCGGCTCAAGACCTCTTGCTTCTATATTTAAATAGAAACAAGTTTTTAACAAAATGGCAAAGTGACACTGAGTTTTGTGGCGGCACACTACTTTTATCATGATTTCGGTCCCGTGACAACCCTCTTCAGAAAGCTTTGCTGCAATTGTTGAAAGTAAAACTGATCTCTATAAGGCCAGGCTCTCCCCAAACGAATGAGAATTACTGTTGTAAACCTAACTTTTCAAGTTTTCTTCACACATATGCCAACGAAAATATAACTCACTCTTGCCACCTCTAAAGAGACTCGAGAGCCATCAATAGATTTCTTTTACAACGTGTGTTGTAAAAAGAGTTTAGTTGACTATTTCAACTAGTGTGCCGGGCCGTGTATGTACGTATGTTTAGCTTGTTTGTTTTATTTCGGTCTGTTGCGTCTACACATTGAACAGGGATTAACCGGCTCAAGACCTCTTGCTTCTATATTTATAGAAAACAAATTTTTAACAAAATGGCAAAGTGACATTGAGTTGTATTTTCGTGGGCAATTGTGTGAAGAAAACTTGAAAACTATGGTTTACTACAGTAGTTCTCATTCGTTTGGGGAGAGCCTGGCCTAATAGAGTTCGGTTTTACTTTCAACAATTGCAGCAAGGCTTTCTGAAGAGGGTTGTCGCGGACCCGAAATCATGATAAAAGTAGTGTGCAGCCACGAAAATAAATGTATCTTTGCCATTTTGTTAAAAACTTACTTCTATTTAAATATAGATGCAAGAGGTCTTGAGCCGGTTAATCCCTGTTCAATATGTAAAAGCAACAGACAGAAGAATATATAAAATGGCTCTCCTGAACAAAACTGGTTTTTAACCTTAGGTCCCTTTCTATTTTGCGCGTCACATATTTTAATATTCGCGTTTGCAACAATGTATACTTCAATTTTCTCTGTCGCAACAAATAAATTTCAACATTTGCTTTCTTAATGCACTTTAGTTATATCCTTTGTCTTAACAACATATACAACGATGTTATGTCGGATTTAAAAAAATCGAATGCAAGTTGGTACATACCAGAGTGATCTATGTATAAGTACTTAAAAGGGACATAAATACTGTTACACACGTTTTATGCTGTAAAATAAAAAGTACTGTATGTTTTTGGACCAAATATTTTATATTTATTGATGTATATTGTATCCAAAAATTATCTACTTATTCAAAATGTCCGCCTTTTGCCTTTACACACGCCTTAAGTCGCACAGGCCAATCGTCAATAGCTGCAAGAACCTCGTTCATTGGAAAATTGGCCACAGCTCGAACCAAAGCAGTCTTAAGAGATCCAATGTTGGGGTATCTTTTGTGACAAACCTTGTCCTCTAAAACGTCCATAATTTGTAATCCAATGGGTTCAAATCTGGACATTCTTCAGAGGAAATGAACGCTGGCAAATTGTTTCGAAGCCACGACTGAGACGTTTTAGCCTTATGGGTCGGCCGAGAATCCTGCTGGAAAGTCCAGGGCTGGTTTTGGAACAAGGAATTGGCTTCACAACAGCTTCTAAAACGGTTTCTTGGTAAACTTTGTTCGCAGAAATGCATGTCAGTGACCCCATCGTAAGAGACACCCAACCAAACCATGACTGAAGCTGGGTGATGACGCATTTCCACCCTTGGGATCAGTTCAGATGCTTCCTAAGATGACCGTGCATACACCTTATCATTTTGCTTGTTTAATTTTTTATAAACGGTAAAAGAATTTTCATCGGTGAACAAAATTTTTCTGTGCAAGTTGTCAGCACGTTTCACCAAAAGACGTTTGCATTTTTCAATCCTATTTTTTTTAAAGCTGCAGTCAATAAATGTCCGGTACGTCGTTTGAAAGCCACAAGTCCCAAGTCTTTTTTAATGATTCGACTCGTCGACTTTTGCGTGATATTCATCTCACGGGCCATGATTTTCTGTTTTCGGAGCGGATTTTTGTGAATTCTTGATTTAACGGCTTTGGTGATATGCGGTGTTCGAACAGAGCGTGGGCGGCCCGACCGGTGGCGGTCTTTTACATTTCCATTCTCCTCAAACAGTTTAATGCATCGGTAGACAAACATGCGGCTATTCCCTAGTGGCCGGATCGTTTTGAATATATCGCTTTTTTCATTTCACACTTGAAAAGCGCTATTACAGCGATACGGTTCTCATTATCTGACCACTCCATGATGAAAGTTGGAACAATTTTAAAATCCCGTTAAAGACTAACGCTATTGAGGTTAGCTTTCAAAACCCATATGATATTAACGGGGTATGTTCAGTTCTACTATTGAAATGGGTGTGTTCAATGCTGTAACAGTATTTATGTCCCTACTAAATATGTACAGGGTGTGTGTCGGGAAGGTATACTACTTTGTTTGTTTATAATTTTTGATTAAATAAAAAAGAATGGATCTTATGTTGACAAATGTTTTATTTAATGTCGGCAATTATGTAGGGAATACAATACGAGTATTAGATAAATGTCCGCCTCTGTAAGCCTCACAAATGCGAGCCCTTTTTAGTAAATTTTTCATTACTTTCTCACATATTTGACGCGGTATTTCATTAATTTCATCACGAATATTTTTTTGAGTTGCTCAAACGTTTCTGGTTTGTTTGCGTAAGCCTTGATTTTCAGATATCCCCGGAAGTCTGGAGCAGTCAAATCAGGCGTCCCTGGAGGCCAATCAACATCACCATTTCTTGAAATAACCTGTTGTTGAAAGAGGTCCAGCAGTAATTCCATGGTTATCTTGGCTGTATGCGATGTGGCACCGTCTTGTTGGTACCACATGTTAATCAAACCCAAAACATGCAGTTCTGGCGTTAAAAAGTTTTTAATCATATCACGATATCGCTTCCCATTGACAGTCACCGTTACGACGTTTTCATTTTCATAGAAGTAAGATCCAATGATTTTTCCCGACCAAATTGCACACCAGACTGCCAGTTTTAATGGATGCAAAGGAGACTCATAACTAATTTAAGGGGTTTCCATTGCCCAGAACCGACTATTCTGTTTATTCACATATCCTCTCTAATGAAAATGTGCCTCGTCACTCTTTATGATTGTTTCAAAAAATCGGGGTAGTCATGGGCGAGCTGTAACACCCTATTGGCATATGTACTTCGCCGTAAATGGTCTTGTGGAAGAAGCTCTTGTGTCAACTGAATCTTAACTGGATACAAATGCAAATCCTTGTGCAAAATTGTGGCCAAAGTTGTTCTTTGAAGACCAAGCTCCTGAGCACGGTGTCGAATTGAGGTTAATGGTTTGTTTTGAACACTTTCTTGAGCAGCAGTAATATTTTCTGCCGATCAGCTACAAACCCACTTTCTTCGAAATCATTCGCTACACGATAATTAGTGCGTTTTGTTGGCACGTTGTTTCTCCCAAAAATATCACATAACTTTCTCATCGTCACAGTAATCGATGATTTATTTTGATAGAATGTTTTAAAGATTAAAACACGTGGGTTAATTGAATATTTTTATATAATAAATTTGCCAATCTTTACTTAATGACTGTCAATTATGAACTGTCAAGACTAATGTTTACCAAAACGGCGACAAAACAATATAGTATACCTTCCCGGCGGACACTCTGTATATTTAAACACTAAATCGATTTTCTTTAATTTTTATAGCGCTAGTCCAAGGTCTAAAAACATACTACTGCAATTTCGACCTGTGGTTGGATTACAAGCTTTGAACAGTTATTGTTTAAGAGCTAAGTTATTGAAACACCCTGTACTTTTTGTTAGCATGCTTCTATTCAATTGAGGTGGCTACTATGTGTCACCCTGTTTAAATAGCACAACAATATCTCACGTTGAGATGGCTTTGCACAGCGTAAACTCACATAGCAAGCGATGTCCGCAAAAGCCTTCAGTTTCGAAAATTCAATGTGAATGTTAAGCTCAAGCTCAAAATGAAATGTACATTACAAATGCAAAAAACAAAACAAATAAACAAAGCCTTATCACTTTTTGAGCAAGATTTACATGAGGAGAGAACTAAGCAAAATATGAAATCTTCGAATAAATGAAAGGCGTAGTGCTAAAGCCAAAACATGCTTTAGTTTTAAATAAACCTCGCAAATGGTAACGCGCAGTTGGTCGGGAAAAAACCACTAAAATTCAATAGAATTTTAATCAGAAAGAAAAAAATTCGAATATGTGTAAATCATACAAACTAGTGACATTTTCAATATTAGCTTTAATATGTGCTCTATTTCTACATCATTTAAAGTGCGTCGTATATGTGGTGGAGGCAAAATCCTATTTGGATAATGATATCTCCTACGAGCCACTTCCAAGTTATCGACAACAATCAGCTGCAGTAGCTGCCTATGGTCAAAACTCCGGACATGATTACAACAAGCAAGGAGCTGGAAAGGGGTCGCAACGTGTACAACCAACCTATACAGCAGAAACATCAACACGACGAGCACTGTACGCTCAACCCAGGAACATTGCCACTGGCAATCAATGGCGTGAGGGCAATGAAAATGATCCTGTTGCCCCGAATGTGGAATGTGGCACCGATGGGGATCATATGCATTTGATATATGTACCGTAAGTAAAACGAATAGATTCGTTTTTTTTCTTCTTTATTCTCGTACTAGAGAGCAAGGTCTAGTTAATTTTTGAAAGAGAGTCAAACTCTAAGTACTTTGGGGGTGTTAGTAAAAGAGGTGAGCGCCACATTGCCTCTTGATTGGAGTATTTTGATCTCTCTGTGTTTGCATCGACATCAATCAGTGTTGCCAGTTTTGATGAAATAATACCAATTTTGAGATTTTATTTTTATGTAGAGCATAGCTTTTGGATAAATGGGCACTTTTATTGGAAATAATACTTATATTTAATATTAAGGGGGTTGATAACATGATTTCGGATTTTCTGCTAAGGTTTGTGAGAGATTTTTACATACATTTTCATTTCGACCGAAAATGTTAGTGAACATGTGCATCGGGTACAAATATACGCTAGTATTTTACCCTCCTCTCTCAAATGGCACAAATTTTGTACTAATCGGTCAATCCATTTAAGACAGCAAGATTTTTAGTTCCCTTTAAGTTCTTGAATATGTAGCCCATCTCTTCCTTAGTCACAAAGTCGGCGTGGTCTATTTCGTTTGCCTTTATGCTAAATGAGAAGTTTGTAATTTGAGTTGGGTTGTTATCGAAAAATCTAAAAAATCTAGCGAAACTTTCCGTTACTTCTCCATGTACCCTGTTCTCCATATTAATTACTTTCGAAGAGTAAATCCCTTCCAAATACGCACCCACAGTGCTCATTATAAGCTCCCTATCTTTAATAATAAATTTATTATCCTCAACTTTTAACGACTGCAGATCTATATTGGCTCTTATCAGCAGCGGAGCATCTTCCTGCGTTATTCTTAATGATTCAAGCACTGGTATATCGTACCTTCTGTATTGTTTCCGAGCTTCAGAAAATATCTGTGAGCTGTTCTTAGTGCTAATATGACTTAGTTTTTCCTTTTGATGTTGGTTAATAGAAAGGACCAAATTTTCCTGGATCAGTTTTTTTTATTAATTTAAGTCTGCTTTTTTGTATCATTAGCTCCCTATATGGAAGTAAAGTCTGTAGTCTATTGTGTTTTTTGATGGCCGTAAGAACTTTACTTTTATCATTTTGTAATTTTTTAATAATAGGCGAGATAAACATTGAAAACTTGTCTTTAGTTTGAAACTTCGGTACTGAGTCCAAGATGGCGTTACTTATTATTTTGTTAAGCTTCTCTAGATACAGTTCTATGTCGTTGTTCGAAAGATTCACATTATTTGGTACGCAGCTATCCATGCTTAAGGAATGTAATATTTTGTTCTGGAATGTTCTCCAGTAAGTTTTCTTGTAATTGTATTTTATTGACTCCTCTTGTTTTACCAGAAGAAATTGATCTTCACTTATATTTTTGGGAGCTATTATTTGTAATGCGCAGTGGTCGCTATCGTACGATAATGTTTTAAGACAATTTGTCGAATAATTTTCTCTGCGGATGTGTATGCGGTGGTCGACCAAACATATGTCCAGGAAGGACCCACATCGCGGAAACGAAGGTGTCACAGTTGCATAGATGTTGCATTTAAATGTAATTTCATTATCCTGTAACCAATCTCGGAGTATTCTGCCTTTATTATTATTTATGGGGTTTCCCCAATCGCTGTGTTTTGAGTTTAAGTCTCCTGCTAAAATATAATAGCTATTAGGAGAATCCGAATTTAATGATTCGAAAAATTCATACCTAAAACGTTCGTCATTATTGCCTGATTGGTAATATTGAGAAATTATATAGATAACATTACCTGAGTGCGTTGGTACTTGTTTAATACAAGTTCCTAAATAATTTAAAGAATCGATTGTATGAAATGAAATGGATTGAAATTTGACTCCTTTTTTTAAAATGGGAGTGCCTCCACCTTGTTTCGCGTTTTTCCTATCCCTCCTTACTATGTGATATTTTTCAAACATAAGTTTATGTTTACTGTTCAGCTTAGTCTCATTCAGCATAACAATGTCTGGGTTGTTTGTATTCAAAAAATTGATTAGTTCGTATCGTCTATTTAGTTTAATCAAAGAGTTTACATTTCTATGAATTACATTAAGATTTTTTCGATAGTGTTTGATCCCATTACACTACTCAACAAAATGAAAAATTCATGTACTCCGGATGCGATAATTTTTTCTGTGTAGATAACCTTGACATGAGCTCGAAAAACGCAATTTTTTTTGTTTAGTTTTTGTTTTATTTTTTTTTTTAAATTTTAAAAATTTTTTTTTGGTTAATTTGTTTCGTCCGGCATAACTCGGGAACCACTAGCCCGATTTAATTGAATTAAATTTTAAAAAATTTAAAATTACAATTCCCTTAATCTGTTCATATATTGTTTTCCTATACAAGCAACGGTGTCCAAGTTAAAAATGAATATATAAAGGAAAAAACTTATTTTTTGCCTAAAGATTTAAATTTTTTTTTTTTAAAAAATCCATAAAAAATCCAAAATGAAAAAAAATGTCAAATCTTATTACTTTTACGTAAAGTCACATAACCTATAAGCAAAATGAGACAAAGATCATGAAAATCGATGCACGCGTTTCGCTTTTATTCGCAATTGAGTAAAGGTATGAATTTCAAAAATTTGCTAAAGTCATATATTTTTGTCACCCAACATATTTTAATTTTTTTTGTAATAAAAAAGAAAAAACCTTACCATATTTTTTGAAATTCATACCTTTACTCAATTGCGAATAAAAGCGAAACGCGTGCATCGATTTTCATGATCTTTGTCTCATTTTGCTCATAGGTTATGTGACTTTACGTTTTTTTCCATTTTGGATTTTTTATGGATTTTTAAAAAAAAAAAAAATTAAATCTTTAGGCAAAAAATAAGTTTTTTCCTTTATATATTCATTTTTAACTTGGAAACTGTTGCTTGTATAGGAAAACAATATATGAACAGATTAAGGGAATTGTAATTTTAAATTTTTTAAAATTTAATTCAATTAAATCGGGCTAGTGGTTCCCAAGTTATGCCGGACGAAACAAATTAACCAAAAAAAATTTTTAAAATTTAAAAAAAAAAAAATAAAACAAAAACCAAACGAAAAAAAATTTTTTTATTGCGTTTTTCGAGCTCATGTCAAGGTTATCTGCACAGAAAAAATTATCGCATCCCGAGTACATTTTGACTGTTGACTAGTGTTATATATATCAATAAAGGACAATAAAGTGTCAATTCTTGAAGATTGTAATTGTAGTTGTTTCTGTATATTGATTATTTGATTTGACAAGTTGTTTAGATTATTTTTAAGCTCTTCGAAAAAAGGATTTAACATATAAGTATTGTTTTGCAAGCCGTTTTCGGCGATATTTGCTGCTCCAGATTTTAGTACATTTGCATAGCTTACGTTTGGGCTAACGGTAGTCGAATTTACCCGAGTATTTTGTTTCAAAATAGTTCTTCTCGATTTATTTTTTCTTTGCAATTCTTTATATTTTTCGCAGCCTCTATAAGATGCTAGATGACCTAATTGTTGCATAAAACACAGTATAGTTTGTCGCGTTCATTTTCATTTACATTGGTTATTGTACATTCTCCAGTATTGTGTGTTTGATTAACTTAACGCATCTGTTACACACGTTTTATGCTGTAAAATAAAAAGTACTTAATGTTTTTGGACCAAATATTTTATAATATATTTATTGATGTATTTTGTATCCAAAAAGAATCTACTTATTCGAAATATCCGCCTTTTGCCTTTACACACGCCATAAGTCGCACTGGCCAATCGTCAATAGCTGCACGAACCTCGTCCATTGGAAAATTGGCCACAGCTCGAACCAAAGCAGTCTTAAGAGATCCAATGTTGGGGTATCTTTTGTGACAAACCTTGTCATCTAAAACCGTCCACTATTTTTAATCCAATGGGTTCAACTCTGGACTGCCTGAGGGTTATTCTTCAGAGGAAATGAACGCTGGCAAATTGTTTCGAAGCCAGGCCTGGGGCGTTTTAGCCTTATGGGCCGACGCAGAATCCTGCTGGAAAGTACATGGCTGGTTTTGGAACAGGGAATTGTTAAGAGGCTTCACAACAGCTTCCAAAACGGTTTCTTGGTAAACTTTGTCCGATGTTTTGACTCCTTGTTCGCAGAAATGCAGGTCAGTGACCCAATCGTAAGTGACACCCCATCAAACCATGCCTGAAGCTGGGTGATGACCCTTTTCCATCCTTGGGATCAGTTCGGATGCTTCCTTAGACGACCGGTCATACACTCTATCATTTTGCTTGTTAAATTTTTCCTGAACGGTAAAAATTTTTTCATCGGTGAACAAAATTTTTCTATGCAAGTTATCAGCGTGCAAAAGACGTTTGCATTTTTCAATCCTATTTTTTTAAGGCTGCAGTCAATAAATGTCCGGTACGTCGTTTGAAAGCCCCAAGTCCCAAGTCTTTTTTAATGATTCGACTCATGGACTTTTGCGTGATATTCATCTCACGGGCCATGCTTTTCTGTTTTCGGAGCGGTATCTGTGAATTCTTGATTTAACGGCATGCGGTGTTCGAACAGAGCGTGGGCGGCGGGCGCGACCGGTGGCGAACTTTTACATCTCCAGTCTCCTCAAACAGTTTTATGCATCGGTAGACGAACATGTGGCTTATCCCCAGTAGCCGGAGCGTTTTGAAACTATCGCTTTGTTTCATTTCACACTTAAAAAGCGCAATTATAGCTATACGGTTCTCATTATCTGACCACTCCATGATGACAGTTGAAACAATTTTAAAATCCCGTTACAGACTAACGCTTTTGAGGTTAGCTTTCAAAACCCATATAATATTTACGGGGTATGTTCAGTTCTACTATTGAAATGGGTGTGTTCAATGTTATAACAGTATTTATGTCCCTACTAAGTAACTTGACCATCACAGCCGATTTATACCAAAACACATAAACGACTTATTATAGAAAAATTTGTACAGTTTCATAAAAAAATACGTGCTTCACAATTTTTTCACTTTTTAGAAAAACGGACGAGAAGGACAATCCATTCTTAGAGATAGGATGTTAAAATGATCTACCATAAAAAACAACCCCATACGAATTCACTTAATACATCTTATCATAAAAATTTGGTAACACGAAAAAATATTTACGACCTTTTAACTTGTTTTATATGGTATAGCCTTGCAAAATAAAAATTTTCGTAGCCCATACAAAAATAGCTCGAATTTACGAGGCCCGTCCTTTTGTAAATTTCCTAAAATCAGTCTTTCGTTTCTAAACGAAATCATTCACCCTCCGAGAAAGTCCGATCCGCTACAACAGAGAACTAAACGGGGTTTGGTTACTACAAAGAATTTCTTTGTTAATGCCACCAATTATTGGTATCGAAGTAACATGACATGTACGTCATAATAGGTTGGTTGTAGTAACCACCAGTTGTGGTAATTAATAATTTTACCGGATTCGGTTGAATCGACTTATCGTAATATTATTGTGGTAAGTCAAACTATGTAACCATCAATACCATGTTGGTGATTGCAACAGAAAGTATTTTTATCTTACCGAATGTTCGAGATCGGACCAATTTCCAACTGATTTTTTTTTGTGTGTACAGTAAGTAAACTGTCGGCCCCAGCACATAAGACCTACAACCTGAACCAGCTAGTCCTATAGGTTAAGGCTAACTTTACCGTCGTAGTTTTAATAAAGAGATAAGACTTCATTAGTTTAGCTCGACTGTTGAGAGATGACGCCAACATCTAATACTGAATTTTCATTAGGCCATTTATTCTCGTTTTCGCTCGAAACTTTTCAAAACGTCTTACCCAATTTTCACACAATTTGTGATCGTTTTCATTCTCTTTTTGGTTTTCGTTTGACAGTTCATTATTGTTTACAAACAAAGAACAACTTGGTGAGTTTTTTTTTCTTTTAGCACGCTTATTTTTTTTCATAAAATATCTAAAATATTTACTTCATAAAATATCTACTCGTATTTCGCCAAATATGTTTGACGATTGATTAAAAATGTCTGCCTTGAGATGACAAACCAACGATAAAAAAACGATTATTTTGGAGATGACACACTTTATTTAAGGTGGTGGTGCGAAACATTTTCGTTCCTCTTTCGTACAAAAACAAGTCAAAGTGAGACGTTTTCATCACTTACATTTGTATGGGAACACGTCTCATTTTGACTTGTTTTGGCCAAATTTTTGAAACCACTTCAAAAGTGCCTAGTAAAAAAAGAGCATAACGTAGAGATACGGGCTTAGCTGCTATATAAGGAAGGTATCAACCGAATGTAATTTTGGCAAAAAGAGCAAAAATTGTTCCCAATAAATCATTAGTTTGAAACAAGCTGAGCTGATATTATTCGAATGCGAATGGTGCTACTTCTAAGAGGTATTTTTTAGAGGCCCTGCATTTTGAATTCAAATAATGTAAAAAGAACAGATATGCATTTATATGTTTCCTCGAACTAAAAAATTATTTATTAAAAAAATAAGTTAAAGCCGTTAGCACTTGAATATAATTTTGGACTAATGGAAGCCGTTTTAAATAACGGCATAACAAAGACACGCCGTATCAGTGGAGCAGTGTTGTGGAGCATTAAAAAAGCCAAATTGACCATGGATAAATCTCGAACTACACAGTACAATACATGATTTCGTTACTCAATTCTGATAATTGTTTGTGAAAGTAGCCTTAAAAAGAAGAACTTCTGCATTATTCGTTTGGTCAAGGTACATCAAATAATAATTTAAAAACTAATTTAAAATTAGTAAGTATCGTATAGGGGAATTTGTCACGATTTAGGCTCTTTTGGTTGCCATAACTCGAGAAGCACTAGTCCGAATAAGCTTAAACAAATTTCAAAAAACAAATTACAATTCCTTTAATCTGTTCATACAACGTTTCGCTACATAGCCAACAGTTTAGCGGTTATAAATAAATGTATGAAAAAAAAATGTTGCCTAAAAAATTGAAGTTTTTTTTATTCATAAAATATACAAAACGGTAAAAAGTGTCAAGTCCTATTACTTTCGTGTAAAGTCATATAACCTACGAACAAAATGAGACATAGATCATGAAAATCGATTTACGCGTTTCGCTTATATACACAATTAAACGAAGGTATAAATCTCAAAAATTTGCTCGAGATATGCAAAAAATTCTTTGGTAAAAACATTGATGACTTTTTTATTGATTCTTTATTTTGCATGAAAATAAACATTCCGATTCATATAACAGCTATTCTTACACAGAAAATATGAGATTTTTATATGTTATCTATGCATGGAAACAAAATTTAGAAAATTTTCAATTATGGTCACTATCAATCCTCGTTGAAGTTGACGCTTGTGGTTCAGATGACCTTATTCTCTTCGTAGGTTGTTCATATTCATGTTCTGAGTCATCATCCGAGATAGACATAATTTCAAGGGCATGCTTTGTTCAGTGTCTCCACAAATTTCAGTGTCATCTTTATCTTCGGTGCTTTCATCTTTAAACTGCATAATTTCATAACTCCACCAAAAAACCTCCGCAAGCAATGTATCCAATTATTTGCCTTTGAATTGCTTTTCGATTGGCATGGTCACCTGGCGGAACCTCTCTCCTCGTTCGCCCGATTCCTGAGGCAATTGTGCCAATAAGGTATCAAGGTGGAAATGCATGAAATGTAATTTTAACGTCATGGATGCATTGATTTTTTCAAAATAATACAGCAAGTTGTCCACTCGTGTCTGTATGTCATCTCGCTGTACACAGTTCTTTCCTAAAACGCCTTCGATGACTTGTTTCAATACGTCCCATGCTCATAGGGCTCGAAAGCATATTTGTGAAAGATTCGCTTTTCATTAATTTTAGTATATCCGGTCCATTGAGAATACATTTTTTTATAAATTCTGAGAATCATAAAAAATTCATCAAAGTTTTTTCCAAAAATGTTTGTGCATATCTCGAGCAAATTTTTGAAATTCATACCTTCACCTAATTGTGCATAAAAGCGAAACGCGTAAATCGATTTTCATGGTCTATGTCTCATTTTGTTCATAGGTTATGTGACTTGACGTAAAAGTGATATGACCTGATACTTTTTACTGTTTTGTATTTTTTATGAATTAAAGAAAAAAAACTTTAATTTTTTGGGGAAAAAATATTTTTTTTTTCTTCATACATTTAATTATAACTGCTGAACTATTGCGTGTATAGCGAAACGTTGTATGAACAGATTAAAGGAATTGTAATTTTTATTTTTTTTTAAATTTGTTTCAGCTTATTCTGACTAGTGGTTCTCGAGTTATGACAAACAAAAGATCCCATATACTTACTAACTTCAAATTAATTATTAACTTATTATTTGATGTACCTTGACCAAACGAATGATGCAGAAGTTCTTCTTTTTGGGGCTACTTTCACAAACAATTATCAGATTTGAGTCCCGAATCAATCACCTGAAAAATGTTGTACTGTGCTAGGTGCTACGTCGAATGTCTATTTCTCCATTTTTATTTAAGGATATTTTGTCTTTACAGTAAAGATAAAACATGTTAGAGATACCCTAGTCTAAACTTATTTTGTTATTTATTTGCGAAAAAGAGTTTAAAATATATCTGGATATTCATGATAATCTCTATTTTGCATATCGTATTCAGAACAGAAGCTGTCGAAAAATATACTTGGGTCATCAAGATGACAGAGGATAAGACCCAACGAGTTACACCTATAAAAATCTGTTGCCCCGGCTATGGACTTATGCGTTGGCAGGGCAAACGACGCTGCGTTCCGGTCTGCGATAATTGTCGTAATGGTCGATGCATGGCACCGAACGTCTGCGAGTGTTACGATGAATTCGTTCGCAACGATAACGGAGATTGTGTCTTCACCTGTCCTCTGGGTTGCCTAAATGGCCGTTGCTACTTGGATGGCAGTTGTGAATGTGATCCTGGCTACAAACTAGACGAAACTCGACAATTTTGCCGTCCCATATGCAGCAAGGGTTGCGGTACAGATTTACTGCATAATTGTACAGCTCCGGAAATTTGCGGCTGTATTAAGGGTTACACGTTAATGGATGGCGGCTGCAAGCCGCTATGTGAACCAGAATGCGGAGTTGGTGGCGAATGTGAGTCATCAGGACCATTGGGTCAGTCACGAACATGTGTGTGTCGGCCAGGCTACCGTCTTAAAGATGGCGTCTGTCAATCTGATTGTTATCAGTGAGTAGTTGATAAATATTTTCTAAAGTGCCTAGACTTAATTTGCTTTTTCAGGTCCTGTAATGATGGTATTTGTTATAGCCGCAACAGATGCATTTGCAATCCTGGCTTCGTATATCACGAACGTACGAGAAATTGTATACCACAATAAGGATACTATAAAAATGGCGATGTAATAGGCTACATTTACCAACCCACGTAATAAATGTTAAAAAAAATAAATTCAAAATTAAAAGCATGCCTTATCATCCTTATCTGAGTACATGAATAGAAGGATAAAATTGTGTGTAATTATATTATGTGTCATGTAGGTCCTTAACTATTGTTTTCCAAAAAATCGTAATTTTTTCATATTGGAGACATTGGATTGAAGTTACTTGGGTGCTACGGAAATGAAGGCGAAATTGCATCAAACAGTGGAAGCGATAAGATGGAGTTGGCGACTCGATGACGAGCAAGAGGTCAAGATATGATCTATTAGGTAACGAGAACGTTAGATATTTGACCAAAGCCAACAAGCAATGTCAACAACAACCGCAGCTCGATATTAACGTATTTCTCTCTATGCAGCGAAGCAGGAAATCTGCAAAGCCTAGAAACGAAAGTCGAATAAGAGTGCAAAGATTTAAACAATATCTAATCATAAAGGTGATTTTGAATTGATACGAGTATACATTCTTAAAAAATGTCAGCAGAATCAACATTTTCAGTTTTATTAGAGAAAAATGTTCAATATTCAGCTATTAGATTTTAAATTTTTTTCTTAATTAAAAATTTGCAGCAGAATTGCATACATACGAGGGCTGCTATTTATATTTCTGGCATTAAGTGTTGCCTGGCGCCATCTGACATTTCCATTGGAAGGTTTGAATTTTTTTAGCATAAACATACTCAGAACGTTTTGACGTAGAACCATAATTTGTGTTGTTTACAGTGACTTGAAAAAATCAATTTGAGGCATCCCTGGGCATTTCTTCCATTAGCATACATTCGATATTGCATGATCACCTGGTCGTAAATAAGGTTTGTTCTCGTTGGATCCCGCACAATTTTACAATCGCTCAAAAAATGGCTCGTGTGGATTGGTGCAAAGAAATTTTGCAAAAATATGATCACGGTACTTCAAAAGACGTTTATAAGATCGTCACAGGTGGCGAATGATGGATCTATGCATATAAGCCCAAAACAAAACAGCAATCTACCGTGTGGGGTTTCCAAGACGAGCCAAATCCAACGAAAATTGTTAGTGGAAGGAGCACTTTGAAGCAAATGGTAGTCTGTTTCTTCGGTAAAACTGGTCATGTGGTGACTGTTCCGCTTGAGCAACGTAGGAGGTCAATTCTGAGTGGTACACCACAATTCGTTTGCCTGAAGTCTTCGGAGGAATTCGAAAAACGAACAAGAGAAGACGAATCATTGTGCACCATGACATTGCGAGCTCTCACACATCGGCAATTGATGGATCATCCACCGTACAGTCCTGACTTGGCACCCAATGACTTCTTTTTATTCCCGCACATTAAGAAAAAAATGTGTGGTCAACGATTTTCGTCGCCAGAAGATGCTGTTGAAGCGTTCAAAAACCATGTTTTGAAGGTGTCTCAATCAGAGTGGAAAAAGTGCTTCGACAATTTGTTTGAGAGCATGCAAAAGTGTATTATTCATGCTGAAGAGAACAAAACCATTTTTGATGAAAAATATTCGCATTTTTATTATGAGGCCAGAAATATATATAGCAGCCCTCGTACGATTATGTTACTTTTGCGAGGTAGCTGCTATAAAAATTACGAAGTTCACATTTATAGCTAATTTTATGGCCTAGTTAACAAGTAATATAAGCTTTTATCTGCATTGAAGCGAGACCATTTCTGTAGATGGTGCTAGAAGTGGCAGGGCCAAAAATTTCAATTTGTTGTCACCCACATAACCTTTCACCCAGTTGACCTTAATGATCATTGTAGATATGTTTAAACTAACCCTTTATTGAGGGAACATCTCCTGAGTGTTAGTATGACAAACTTGACTTTAAATAATTGTTTTTCTTTGATTTCTTACAAAGAAAATTTGGAGTCCGGAGCCAGGAGTAGGATACCGAATCGTTCAAACTTCCGCTGGAGTTTGAGTCGAACTCTGCCACCATGGTACCCAATAAGCGACCACTAATTACCTATGGGGGGACATATCAGTCGATGTTTAAACCCTTCACCACTCTGTGGAACACGGTATAATAAGTTACTTCCATGGCAAATATATGTAACTACCAAAATATTTGATTTAGACCCACCTTTAAATGTGTCGATCTACTCAAAATCACTAGCTTATTCGATTTAACGATGTAGGTATGACCTTCCGTCCATCTTAAGCTTGTTATAAAACTATAGGTCGCAATTTTTGTCCAACCTGTTGAAATTGAAGGAAATCGGTTCAGATTTAGATACAGCACCCACACACATATGTTTATCCGATTTTTAACTTTACCGGACTCTTATTACTAAAAATCCTAATAGTTGGCACACTTTAGTACTTTGGACCAAGGAAAAAAGTACTAAAATTGAAAAAATCGGTTAGTTTAAGACATTGCTCTCACATCCATGTTCTTCCGATTTTATGTTTAACGGTTTACGTTTTATGTTTAAGCCGTAACATGGAGGGAGGGCTTAGTAATTTTGAATGAAAGGAAACCACTAATTCCAAAAAAATACATTAAGAAATATAAAATAAAAGTAGTTTTCATTTTACAATTTTGCATACCCTGCCCAACCGGAAATGCGGGATATAATATATTCGGGCACGGTCGGCTTTAGCTTTATTACTAGTAAATAAATTATAAGGTGTTAAAGAAAGGTGTGTGTGAGACATTCCTACTGATATTAATTTTTGCAGTCCCCAAATACGGCGACGAAATTAGTATACCATTAAGAAAAAAACAGGTACGCAAAGACGTCCTGCAGAACCTTATTTTTTAACAATTTCAAACAGTGTTATTAATTGTTTTAGTCTCCAATTGCGGTGACTAGATAAAAAAACGTTTTGACGTAGGACCACAATTTGTGTTGTTTACAGTGACTTGAAAAAATCAATTTGGCATAAAAATGGAATTAGCTTGTGAACATTTTCGCGCGATTATCACGACAAGAGTGCATCGATGAATTTAAATCTCTGTAAGGCGATAAAGCACCATCCTACAGCACTGTGAAAAACTGGTTTAATGAATTCAATCGTGGCCGACACTCGCTCAAAGACGAAGTTCGTGAAGGTCGTTCAAAAACGGCCGTTGTGCCAGAGAACATTGATGCCGTGCGTGAACTGATAATGCCGTGAGATAGAGGCATCCTTGGGCATATCTTCCACCAGCATACATTCGATATTGCTTGAAAACCTGGCCGTAAAAAGGGTTTGTTCTCGTTGGATCCCGCACAATTTGACAATCGCTCACAAAAAAGTCTCGTGTCGATTGGTGCAAAGAAATTTCGAAAAAATACGATAGCGGTGCTATAAAAGACATTTATATCGTCACAGGTGATGAATCATGGATCTATGCGTATGAACCCGAAACAAAACAGCACTCGACGGTGTGGGTCTTCGAAGACGAGCCAAATCCAATGGAAGTTGTTCGTGGAAGAAGCAAATTGTCGCCTGTTTCTTCGGCAAAACTTGTCATGTGTCAAATCTAAGTGGTGCACCACAATTTGTTTGCCTGATGTGTTTGGAGAAATTTGAAAAACAAACAAGAGAAGACGAATCATTGTTCACCATGGCGAGCTCTCACACATCGGCTCAAACCAGCGCCTTTTTGACCTTCCAAAACGTGGATGTGATGGGTCATCCAGCGTACAGCCCAGAATTGACACCCAATGACTTCTTTTTATTCCCGAACATCAAGAAAAAAAAGCGTGGTCAACGATTTTTGTTCTGGAGTTGCCTCAATCGGAGTGAAAAAAGTGCTTCGACAATTGGTTTAAGCGCATGCATAGGTGTATAAATCATGCTGGAGAATACATTAAAAAACAATGAAACCATTATTGATGATATATATTCTCATTTTCAATATTAGGCCAGAAATATATATAGCAGCCCTCGTATATAAAAAAACGCGGCCAAACTATCAATCTAAGTCACTTATATAAAACTTGTAATTAAATTAACATCTTAATGTAGGCCCTGCATAAGTATTTTTGTTTATTGAAAAACTGTATATTCGGTTAGGTTGTAAGGGTCCTAAAGTCCTGAAACGCCCAGGAGGGAGAGAGAGAGAGAAAGAGTTATAGTAAGGACAGAGGGTGTTTATTTATAAGAACGACGTGTGGATAGTTTTATTTTGCTATCCGTAATGTTTTATCAACTGGTTCGAGTAGTTTGAAACCAGCCTTACAAATTTCAACAATTTCTAAGAGTGATTTAAGAGTTACATTCTCTCTTTCTGCTTGGTCATCAAAGTATCTACTGCCTCCGGTAAGTCGCCATTCTTAAAAACCCACGCATGTGTATAGCAAATGATCCACTAACTTCACTTCTTCTGAGTATTGACAACTTCTACAAAAGCCTCTGCACGGGATGCATATACGGGCTGCCATAGTCCCGATTACACAGAACTCCTCGTTAGGACTCATATGAGGGTTGACATCGATTGTTTTCCAAGGGTTACCAATTACATTGTTCTTTGTCGGTCTACTGTCGGCCAGAAAGGCCGGTTCATTTTGTAGTTGTCAAGTGAGTTTCACCTTCGTCCTGCTTCCAAAACTAAAACTTCGACCATTGCATTATTTAGTTCTACGAGCGGGAAGAGTATGAGGGACTGTATGTTGGTTCGTCTACTGCTCACGAGCCCATTCTGGCAAGTTCGTCTGCTAACTCGTTGCCCGGTATATCGCTGTGACCCGTACCCACGTCAGCGTAATATTGTGTCTTCGGATTCCTATGAGTGCTACAATGCATCTCTTCAAAAATGTTGATTTCACTGGCATACAGTATAGCGCCTTTATGGCTGCCATGCAGTCTACAATATATTTTGGAGGTAACCTTAGTTCCAGAATCGAATATGCGGTTATATTTATTGCAAAAAATCTCTGCCTAAAAGGCCCTGTTTTTGTCAGGTAGTCGTCGTGCTATTTTTATGTTGAGGTATTTTGAGTAAACCCCTGATCATGCACCTGCTTCCAGTTTCGAGCTATCTATGAAGATTGAGATTTTATGCCCGTTCTTCTCTCGTTGGAAAATCCGTCCTGAAGGGTTTTTTGATCTATCGCGGTGTTAGATAGTCTTACTTTACGTCAAACCTGTCCTACTAGATAATCACCAGGTCCGTGCATGATGAGTTTCAACATAGGGGTTTCCCTCAAACCAAGGACCTTTGCTGAAAATCTCTATATGTGACGCGCAAAATAGAAAGGGACCTAAGGGTAAAAACCAGTTTTGTTCAGGAGAGCTATTTTAAAGATTTAAATACGTGTATCTTTGGTGTACCATAACTTTCATAAAACGCGCATATCTTTGGGAGTGAACACTTTTGTTCAGATGTAGTCCACATCAAAAAAAAAAAGGGAAAATTGATTTGTTTACCCTTAGGTCCCTTTCTCTATGCGCTGTCACATATGCGAATGCCGTGGATAAATGTTTAGTACGGCTTCCAGCCCCGACTGTGGTGTGGATCCCTATTTTAAAATATAAGTTTTATTTCTAGCTGGAAATTCGCTTCATACCGAGAAAACCAAACGTCTTTGGGTTGAAATTTCAACTCTAACCGCACCAAACAGTTAACCTTTGCGGATAAAGCGGTGCTTGGTCGAATACTTGGGAATTGTGTTCGCTCCAATAGTACAGGGTGAGCGATTTTACATATTTAATTTGAATCAGATGTAAAAAAAACAGTGCTGTTATTTTTTTTTTAAATTTCAAGTTTTCACATTTACCGGCTCAAGACCTCTTGCATCTATATTAAAATAGAAGTCAAGTTTTTAACAAAATGGCAAAGTAACATTGATTTTCATGGCTGTACACTGCTTTTATCATGATTTCGGGTCCGTGACAACCCTCTTCAGAAAGCTTCGCAGCAATTGTTGAAAGTAAAGCCGAACTCTATAACGCCTCTATAACGTTGAAAGATTGAACTTGGTCATTTAATAATAAAACACAATATCATTTATAAGACTACCACAACTGGTGCGGCAGGACCTCATCCGATCAACCCAATTTTTAAGTACATTTACGATTGTTTCTGTTCGAATCTCTTCAAGGCAACATCGTTTTCATTTTTCAGTGCTTCAATTGTCTATGACTGCTTTGCGTAACATTTACTCTTAATGACTCCCCACAGACATTAATCCAAAGGGCTTAAATCATAGCTCCATGGCGGTCAATTGACACAAAAATTCGGCTAATATTTCGATTTTTAAAAGCAGCTTCAAAATATCGATGGTTGCGTTGGTTTTTTGCTCACTTTCGATGAGAAATGGCCCAATGATGCCGCCAGCCTAAAAACCACACCAAACAGTGACTCGTTGCATTGGCTTCTTAATAGTCACGTATCGGTTCTCTGAACTCCATATGCGGCAATTTTGCTTATTGACAAACCCAGCGAGATGAGAATTAGCTTCATCCGAAAACACGAATTTTCGGTAAAATTTTTCATCTTCTGCCAAACAATCTTCAGCCTATTGGGCGAAGAAAGAACGCATCGGATGGTATTTCGATTTTTAAAAGCAGCTTCAAAATATCGATGGTTGCGTTGGTTTTTTGCTCACTTTCGATGAGAAATGGCCCAATGATGCCGCCAGCCTAAAAACCACACCAAATAGTGACTCGTTGCATTGGCTTCTTAATAGTCACGTATCGGTTCTCTGAACTCCATATGCGGCAATTTTGCTTATTGACAAACCCAGCGAGATGAGAATTAGCTTCATCCGAAAACACGAATTTTCGGTAAAATTTTTCATCTTCTGCCAAACAATCTTCAGCCTATTGGGCGAAGAAAGAACGCATCGGATGGTGTTCCATTAATTATTGACAAAAGTTTAACCTTTTCCTTTTACATCACCCACCCTATAAGTATAGATGGGTCCATGTTTTGATTTTAACACAGAATACAGAAATAAAATCCGGCTATCCGCTCGCGTATTACTTTCGAGACATCTATTCACAATTCTATTAAAATTGGTTCATATCAGTCCATGTCTGCATATAATCCCACAAAAATGTCACTTACCATTTTTGGTACTGCCACTCTAAAAGTCAGAAATACGAGGGCTGCGATATATTTTTCTGGCCTAATAATGAAAATGAGAATATTTATCATCAAACATGGTTTTTTGGTTTTTAAAGTATTCTCCAGCATGATTTATACACTTTTGCATGCGCTCAAACCAAATGTCGAAGCACTTTTTCCACTCCGATTGAAATACCTCCAAAACATGTTATTTGAACGCTTCAATAGCATCTTCTGACGCCGAAAATCGTTGTCCACGCATTTTTTTCTTGATGTGCGGGAAAAAGAAGAAGTCATTGGGTGCCAAGTCAGGGCTGCACGGCGGATGACCCATCAATTCGGCGTTTTGGCCGGTCAAAAAAGCACTGGTTTGAGCCGATGTGTGAGAGCTCGCATTGTCAGCGGCCGTTTTTGGACGGTCTTCACGTCTTGAGCGAGCGTCGGCCACGATTGAATTCATTAAACCAGTTTTTTTCAATATAGGATGGTGCTTCATTGCTATACAAAGATTTCAGTTCATCGATGCACTCTGGTCGTGCTAATCCACGTCGAAAGTTGTGAAAATGATCGCACGAAAATGTTCACGAGTTAATTCCTTTTTTTTTGGCCAAATTGATTTTTTCCAGTCACTGTAAACAACACAAATGATGGTCGTACGTCAAAACGTTCTGAGTACGTTTATGCTAAAAAATGTCAAACTTTCCAATGGAAATGTCAGATGGCATCAGGCAACACTTAGTGTGGTCTATGCCAGAAATATATATAGCAACCCTCGTACAACCGGCATCCGCTCAAACTTCGTGAGATACGTAACGTGCGGAAAATAATGCAGCGCCTACAATTTTATACAAACCCTTCTTTTTTATCCGATCTTACAAAAACTAAGCATTGTGAATAATGTTGAACCTATAACAAAACCTGATGACATATTTCGATATTAGCCCGCCGATTAAAGGTCGTGACACTCTAGAAGTCACATTTTAAATCAGATCATTTTAAAATTACGTACTAAATCAATTACATTGTACTTAGTTGGGACATAAATACTGTTACACACGTTTTATGCTGTAAAATAAAAAGTACTGAATGTTTTTGGACTTATTCGAAATGTCCGCCTTTTGCCTTTACACACGCCTTTTGTCGCACTGGCCAATCGTCAATAGCTGCACGAACTTCGTCCATTGGAAAATTGGCCACAGCTCGCACCAAAGTCTAAAGAGACAAACCTTGTCCTCTTGTGACAAACCTTGTCCTCTAAAACAGTTCACAATTTGTAATCCAATGGGTTGAAATCTGGCCTGCCTGAGGGCCATTCTTCAGAGGAAATGAACGCTGGCAAATATTTTCGAAGCCAGGCCTAGAACGTTTTAGCCTTATGGGCTGGCGCAGAATCCTGCTGGAAAGTCCATGGCTGCCTTTGGAACAGGGAAATATTAAGAGGCTTCACAACAGCTTCCAAAACGGTTTATTGGTAAACTTTGGCCGATGTTTTGAATCCTTGTTCGCAGAAATGCAGGTCAGTCACCCATCGTAAGAGACACCCCACCAAACCATGACTGAAGCTGGCTGATGCCCCTTTTCCACCCTTGGAATCAGTTCAGATGCCTCCTTAGATGACCGCGCATACACTCTATCATTTTGCTTGTTAAATTTTTCCTGAACGGTAAAAATTTTTTCATCGGTGAACAAAATTTTTCTGTGCAAGTTATCAGCGTTCTTCACCAAAAGACGTTTGCATTTTACAATCCTATTTTTTTAAAGCTGTAGCCAATAAATGTCCTGTACGTCGTTTGAAATCTCCAAATCCCAAGTATTTTTTAATCCCAAGTATTTTCCATGGCGGTCAATTGACACAAAAATTCGGCTAATATTTCGATTTTTAAAAGCAGCTTCAAAATATCGATGGTTGCGTTGGTTTTTTGCTCACTTTCGATGAGAAATGGCCCAATGATGCCGCCAGCCTAAAAACCACACCAAACAGTGACTCGTTGCATTGGCTTCTTAATAGTCACGTATCGGTTCTCTGAACTCCATATGCGGCAATTTTGCTTATTGACAAACCCAGCGAGATGAGAATTAGCTTCATCCGAAAACACGAATTTTCGGTAAAATTTTTCATCTTCTGCCAAACAATCTTCAGCCTATTGGGCGAAGAAAGAACGCATCGGATGGTATTTCGATTTTTAAAAGCAGCTTCAAAATATCGATGGTTGCGTTGGTTTTTTGCTCACTTTCGATGAGAAATGGCCCAATGATGCCGCCAGCCTAAAAACCACACCAAATAGTGACTCGTTGCATTGGCTTCTTAATAGTCACGTATCGGTTCTCTGAACTCCATATGCGGCAATTTTGCTTATTGACAAACCCAGCGAGATGAGAATTAGCTTCATCCGAAAACACGAATTTTCGGTAAAATTTTTCATCTTCTGCCAAACAATCTTCAGCCTATTGGGCGAAGAAAGAACGCATCGGATGGTGTTCCATTAATTATTGACAAAAGTTTAACCTTTTCCTTTTACATCACCCACCCTATAAGTATAGATGGGTCCATGTTTTGATTTTAACACAGAATACAGAAATAAAATCCGGCTATCCGCTCGCGTATTACTTTCGAGACATCTATTCACAATTCTATTAAAATTGGTTCATATCAGTCCATGTCTGCATATAATCCCACAAAAATGTCACTTACAATTTTTGGTACTGCCACTCTAAAAGTCAGAAATACGAGGGCTGCGATATATTTTTCTGGCCTAATAATGAAAATGAGAATATTTATCATCAAACATGGTTTTTTGGTTTTTAAAGTATTCTCCAGCATGATTTATACACTTTTGCATGCGCTCAAACCAAATGTCGAAGCACTTTTTCCACTCCGATTGAAATACCTCCAAAACATGTTATTTGAACGCTTCAATAGCATCTTCTGACGCCGAAAATCGTTGTCCACGCATTTTTTTCTTGATGTGCGGGAAAAAGAAGAAGTCATTGGGTGCCAAGTCAGGGCTGCACGGCGGATGACCCATCAATTCGGCGTTTTGGCCGGTCAAAAAAGCACTGGTTTGAGCCGATGTGTGAGAGCTCGCATTGTCAGCGGCCGTTTTTGGACGGTCTTCACGTCTTGAGCGAGCGTCGGCCACGATTGAATTCATTAAACCAGTTTTTTTCAATATAGGATGGTGCTTCATTGCTATACAAAGATTTCAGTTCATCGATGCACTCTGGTCGTGCTAATCCACGTCGAAAGTTGTGAAAATGATCGCACGAAAATGTTCACGAGTTAATTCCTTTTTTTTTGGCCAAATTGATTTTTTCAAGTCACTGTAAACAACACAAATGATGGTCGTACGTCAAAACGTTCTGAGTACGTTTATGCTAAAAAATGTCAAACTTTCCAATGGAAATGTCAGATGGCATCAGGCAACACTTAGTGTGGTCTATGCCAGAAATATATATAGCAACCCTCGTACAACCGGCATCCGCTCAAACTTCGTGAGATACGTAACGTGCGGAAAATAATGCAGCGCCTACAATTTTATACAAACCCTTCTTTTTTATCCGATCTTACAAAAACTAAGCATTGTGAATAATGTTGAACCTATAACAAAACCTGATGACATATTTCGATATTAGCCCGCCGATTAAAGGTCGTGACACTCTAGAAGTCACATTTTAAATCAGATCATTTTAAAATTACGTACTAAATCAATTACATTGTACTTAGTTGGGACATAAATACTGTTACACACGTTTTATGCTGTAAAATAAAAAGTACTGAATGTTTTTGGACTTATTCGAAATGTCCGCCTTTTGCCTTTACACACGCCTTTTGTCGCACTGGCCAATCGTCAATAGCTGCACGAACTTCGTCCATTGGAAAATTGGCCACAGCTCGCACCAAAGTCTAAAGAGACAAACCTTGTCCTCTTGTGACAAACCTTGTCCTCTAAAACAGTTCACAATTTGTAATCCAATGGGTTGAAATCTGGCCTGCCTGAGGGCCATTCTTCAGAGGAAATGAACGCTGGCAAATATTTTCGAAGCCAGGCCTAGAACGTTTTAGCCTTATGGGCTGGCGCAGAATCCTGCTGGAAAGTCCATGGCTGCCTTTGGAACAGGGAAATATTAAGAGGCTTCACAACAGCTTCCAAAACGGTTTATTGGTAAACTTTGGCCGATGTTTTGAATCCTTGTTCGCAGAAATGCAGGTCAGTCACCCATCGTAAGAGACACCCCACCAAACCATGACTGAAGCTGGCTGATGCCCCTTTTCCACCCTTGGAATCAGTTCAGATGCCTCCTTAGATGACCGCGCATACACTCTATCATTTTGCTTGTTAAATTTTTCCTGAACGGTAAAAATTTTTTCATCGGTGAACAAAATTTTTCTGTGCAAGTTATCAGCGTTCTTCACCAAAAGACGTTTGCATTTTACAATCCTATTTTTTTAAAGCTGTAGCCAATAAATGTCCTGTACGTCGTTTGAAATCTCCAAATCCCAAGTATTTTTTAATGATTCGACTTATGGACTTTTGCGTGATATTCAGCTCACGTGATCTCATCTTCTGTTTTCGGAGCGGATTTCTGCGAATTCTTGATTTAACGGATTTGATGACATGCGTTGTTCGAACAGAGCGTGGGCGGCCCGACCGGTGGAGGTCTTTTACATCTCCAGTTTCCTCAAACAGTTTTATGCATCGGTAGACGAACATGCGGCTAATCCTAATCCGGAGCGTTTTGAAAATATCGTTTTTTTTTCATTTCACACTTGGAAAGCGCTATTACGGCGATATTGTTCTCATTATATGACCACTTCATGATGAAAGTTGAAACAATTTTAAAATCCCGTTACAGACTAACGCTATTGAGGTTAGCTTTCAAAACCCATATGACATTAACTATTGAAATGGGTGTGTTCAATGTTTTAACAATATTCATGTCCCTACTAAATATAATCAACCCTATCCGGCTGAAGACGTTTCTACTAGTTTTTCTATACTTTGCACCAATCGCTGAGGCACAAAGGTGCGACGAGTTATCTGAGAACTAAAATCCTGATTACGGTCTACCTAGGAGCAATATGATGTATCGTATTAAAAATTAAACATTAACTTTAATACATTTTTTTTATAATTTTTTACGTTTTTGTTTAACGTAAAACGATGCACAATGAAAAGGCAAGCCCTTCTAAATCGTTGTACTGATTGATGACATTGATAATATTTAGAGCTTTAGAAATACAAATATAAGATAAACTCTTCTTACTATTTGGTGAACCACCCTTAAGAACAACAAGCTTAATATACCAGGGTTTCTTATAGAAACCCATATATGGTTCCGATTAAGAATAGTTTGTTACAACGGCGATCGGTTATCGCTTTATAGAAAATTGACATTTATTTGGCAGACACGGTCATTTTTGGTCCGCAATATTCGAAACTTAAGACAACAATGATCACAGAATAGGAAAATAAGAGGTAACCGATTTTCATTACAATTTACAATTTTTGAAAACAGGATCCCCTTATTATCCCCTGTTATAAATAGGCTGACAATCATTGTCGGTTAGCGAAAAGCCTTTGACGCACCCACAAGTATCGGGAGCCGTACAATTGTGCAGTGGATTCACGCCACAACCATCACGACAAATTGGACGGCAAAATTCGCCAGTAGGATCCAGTCTATAGCCAAGATTACAGAGACAACCACGTGTCAGTAGGTTGCACAGGCCATTTAAGCAGGATATGGGGCACGTGAAGACACAATCTTTATTGTCGGACAGCACGAAGCCATCGTGACACTGGCACGTCTCTGGCGCTACACATTTGCCATTTTGGCATGAAGTACAATACGGTTTACACAGGGTGTTGCCCATGACGCGAACGGGGCCAAATTGTGGGCAGCAAATTTCGATGAGGTACACATTCTGCGTGATATCTTTTTGTATGACGGCAGCCCATTTAAAACGATTGATATCTTCCTGCCTGTAAATAGGTTAAGATGATATGCTTTTTCATTCGACTTGTATATTTGCAAAGACCTACCTTATCCATTTGTAGCACTTGTGTTGCTTCCTCTCCACAGGCGTTATGTCCCTCAGTTTGGTGCTGCGCCCGCTCAGACGTTTGTTTTTAAACTGATCACTGCCATAGGATACGGAGCCATGCCAACGATTGCCACTGGGCTTATATTCCTTTTTGGGATTCTCTCGCTCCTCCTGCTCCTTCTTTTTGCGTATATTTTTCTCACACAGTTTTTCCGTTGTAATGGGCATTTCTGGTTTCGGTTTTCGTGTCGGCTTCGGCCGCGGACTATAGAAGTTCGGATGCCGTCTTTCGGCCGGTGGCCGAAATCGTATTTCGTCCTGCGATATATCGTCTATATAATCGCTATACAATCGATCGGTTAATGTCATTCTCAGACATAAAACTAAATACAATATTTGCACAAGAATCATTAATGAGCAGCCGATAAGACTAAACACGACAGACGTTTGAATTCAAACTGATTTAAATGTTTACATTTAGATTCTGTCTGCTTTTTTAGCAAACATTTTTCATTTCATATTCATTCTCTGATCTTGACCTCTAAAAGTTGTTGTTGTTGCTGACATCCGTAGTTTCTTTGGCATATGGTTGCCATTAAATTGTCAGTTCGGCTTATGCCTTATCGCTTCATAATCATCGCTGCAATGTTGGATTTTCAGATTGAATGAATTTGATTTGTTATTATATTCACATTATTTGGAGTATTGGCAATATTCGGACAACATATTTTACGGGTTGCGCTTGGTAAAATAAACAAGGTATAGTCACTAGCCCTATAACATCAAAAATAATTCGCTTGATTCTCAACGTCACTTAAAGGAGAATAACAAAAATACATTTTTGTAAATGTTCTTTTTACTTTACTACAAACTTTTAATTACTATGAGAAAAAAAAATTAAAACTAGCTGTTAGCATAACTCCGCCTTGTTTATTGTACCATGGGGTTGCGCTGACTTAGTGTCTTACATTCCAAGGTAACAAGTACACTGGTCAACAGATAATTTGCGGATGAAGGTGTGCTCAATTTCATATCGTTGAAAAGATCAATTTCTTCTTTAAACTCTGCGCTCAAGTTTTTGAAAATCGGTTCACAAATAAAGCAGTTGGGGTCCTTTTATTCAAAAAAAACAAAAAGAACGGTTTATGTGAATATCTCTAAACTAGAACGAACCTGGCAACTTGGAGGCCAGATTCATGTTCAGCAGCCCCAAATCAACTAAATTTGACTATCAAACCTTCTGCCGCAGTTTTTTTTTTTTTTTTAATTTTGTTGTCCAGTATAATTTAAACACATATTCAGTTGTGAAAAGAAAGTTTCTGTAGCAATCTCCAACATTCGAAAGTAGTGATGGTTACATGGTTCTCATAACAAAAATATGGTTGCTACAATAGTATTGCGGTACTCACAGCCAACAAATCGGGTATACCAACCGAATTTAGTGTAACTGTTGGTTGGCATAACCACCAGTTTTAAAGTTCATGCTACTTTGGACCAATACTTGGTTGTGATAACAGATAAGTTTTTTTGTAGCAACCAAACACAGTTTCAACATATTATACGTTATCACCACATCAGAATATAATTTCTATATTACATTTATCGGTTATAATTTCCACCAAATATTTATTTAAAACACAAACACATTTAAGGCTCGGGCGCACCGACGCTTTTTTTCTTACGCTGCGTATTTTTCTATTCCCGGTAGTCTAAAAACCTATAAAAACAAGCATCAAAAACTTACAATCAATGTATGAGACGGGATTTCTACTCAGACACTGCAATAACATTAACATTTAATAAGTTTTTAATATATATTTCAATGGTTTTTAGGCAACCGGAAATAAAGAAAAACGCAATTTATCCCTGCCGGCCCATTTAAATGCGAAATTAACGTCTATTACGATTTATTAGTTGTTTTAAAAATATTTATACCCGAAAGATTCTCATTTTCTACTTAGTGGGGACATATGTAAATACTGTTACACACGTTTTATGCTGTAAAATAAAAATTACTGAATGTTTTTGGACCAAATATTTTTAATATATTTATTAATGTATATTGTATCCAAAAAGAATCTACTTATTCGAAATGTCCGCCTTTTACCTTTACACACGCCTTTAGTGGCACTGTCCAATCGTCAATAGCTGCACGAACCTCGTCCATTCGAAAATTGGCCACAACTCGAACCAAAGCAGCCTTGAGAGATCCAATGTTGGGTTATCTTTTGTGACAAACCTTGTCCTCTAAAACCGTCCACAATTTGTAATCCAATGGGTTCAAATCGGGACTGCCTGAGTGCCATTCTTCAGAGAAAATGAACGCTGGCAAATTGTTTCGAAGCCAGGGCTGGGACGTTTTAGCCTTATGCGCCGGCGCAGAATCCTGTTGGAAAGTTCATGACTGGTTTTGGAACATGGAATTGTTAAGAGGCTACACAACAGCTTCCAAAACGGTTTCTTGGTAATCTGTGGCGGATGTTTTGACTTCGTAAGAGACAACCCACCAAACCATGACTGAAGCTGGGTGATGGCCCTTTTCCACCCTTGGGATCAGTCAGATGCTTCCTTATATGACCGCGCATACACTCTATCATTTTGCTTGTTAAATTTTTCCTGAACGGTAAAAATTTTTCATCGGTTAACAAAATTTTTCTGTGCAAGTTATCAGCGTACTTCACCAAAAGACGTTTGCATTTTCAATCCTATTTTGTTTAAAGCTGCAGTGAATACATGTCCGGTACGTCGTTTGAAAGCCCCAAGTCCCAAGTCTTTTTTAATGATTCGACTCATGGATTTTTGCGTGATATTAACCTCACGGGCAATAATTTTCTGTTTTCGGAGCGGATTTCTGTCAATTCTTGATTTAACGGCTTTGATGACATGCGGTGTTCGAACAGAGCGTGGGTGGCCCACGCACTGCCGGACCATTTAAATGCGAAATTAACGTCTATTTTACTAGCTATGCTATTTTTTACAGAAGACCATTATGATTTATTAGTTGTTTTAAAAATATTTATACCCGAAAGAAAATCATTTTTTATAGAGTTTCTTAACAAGTGCATAGATACGCTTTTATTTCGGACCCTCCACTGTTAGTCCATCGCTTTTCGATTCAGATTGTTTAAATAAAACAAAATTAAAATTATCTGCTTCTGAAAAGTTTACTCTAATACAGTAGATTAATCACCGCGCTCGAAGAGAACGGTCGTTAAAAGAACTCCTCTCAGAAATTAATTCTAATAAAATAAAATAAGCAGGGAAAGTGCAAAAAATAAACTCAATTGTCGGGAAAATAATTATCTAAAATTGTTTGAATTCATTATAAGTATTAACTTGTAAGGAACGCAAATGGCAAGTGGGCAATATCAGAAGAGGAAAAGGCCAATGTTTTTGCAAACCATCTATCACAGGTATTTCGCCCAAATCCTGCAAGTAGCGACATCCTTCCACCTGTTGATAAAATGTCTGCCGTAATTCCATTGTTTACTAACGCAAATGAAGTTCTGAATGTCATTAAAGAAACCGTGAATCCAGGTAAAGCACCTGGATATGATCTTATCACGCCTAAAATGATCTTGGAACTTCCCTATATTGCTGTGAAGTTCCTGGCAAAATTATTTAACTCTATTTTGAGACATGGGTACTTTCCTAAAGTGTGGAAAATTTCTCTGATTCAAATGATTTTAAAGCCAGGAAAGGACAAATCAATACCTTCCTCGTACAGGCCGATCAGTTGCTTCCCTGCTTATACAAACTATTTGAAAAAGTTCTTTTATCGAAAATAAAACCGTTTCTCGTGTCAAATAACATAATACCAGACCATCAGTTTGGTTTTCGCGAAGGTCACAGCACTATCGAACAAGTAAACCGTCTGACCCAAGCAATTGAAAAATCATTTGAACGGCGAGAATATTGCTGCGCAGTATTCCTGGATGTTGCTCAAGCATTTGACAAAGTCTGGCACTTTGGCTTGACCTACAAAATTTGCAAATACTTACCGGCAAATACGCATCGAAATCTTGAGTCTTACTTAGAAAACCGCAGATTCAGAGTCAAATGTGGACAACACGTCACCGATGACCGCGAAATACTAGCAGGTGTTCCCCAGGGAAGCGTCATGGGGCCTATCCTTTACATTCTGTTTACCGCAGATATTCCTACCAGCCCAAACGTGCTAACATCCACTTTTGCCGATGATACCGCTATAATGGTCACACATAAAAAGCAGGATATTGCATCTATGAATCTAGGTGTACATCTCAGACGAGTAGAATCTTGGCTCTCTGACTGGAGAATAAAAGTCAATGAGGCTAAATGCACACAGGTAACTTTCACACTGAATTTTAGCACTTGTCCGACATTGAAATTAAACAATATCCCTTTTTCTCAATCTGATCATGTTTCATACCTTGGAATCCACCTGGATCGCCGACTCACCTGGAGAAGTCATATCGAAGCCAAGAAAACTCAACTGAAACTTAAGGTCCATCAACTTCACTGGCTCCTAAACGCGAACTCAAAACTAAGCCTTGAATATAAGGTCCTGCTATACAACAGTGCAATCAAACCTATCTGGTTATACGGTGCCCAGCTATGGGGCAAAGCAAGCTCGAGCAATCTCGACAAAATCCAAAGAGTCCAATCGAAGACATTGCGGCTTATTACCGGTGCCCCTTGGTATATGAGGAATGAAAATATCCACCGAGACTTAAAAATACCTCTCGTTAAAGAGGCAATTCAAAAAATCAATATAAAGCACAAAGAGAAGCTCGAACGTCATGATAACATACTTGCTAGACAATTATTGTGCAGTCCCAGATCTTTAAGACTTCGGAGAAACGAACGCCGTGTTTTCTAATCTTCATCCGTAACAGTAATCGCGAACACACGCGCCCGAAAGACTGTGTAGAATCCTTTTCTACGTCACGTGGCTTAAACGCTATTATACGTGATCTTTAAAACAGTCAATATCAATCGCGGACGAACACTCAAAAAAGACTGTGTAGAATCCTTCATTCTACGTCACGTGGCTTAAATGCTCTCATACGTGATCCTTAAAACAGTCAACGCGAAAAACCTACAAAACCCAAATTACGTCGTCCACTCTGCTATTCTAGAGTTATCCGTTATACATACATAACTAGAGTTCTTCACTCTACATAATATCGCGAACACTCTGTAAATGACTGTAAGGGTCCTCTGGCCCTTTATCACGAAGTTTAAGCCAAACTAGGTTTAAAATTCTCAGACATGTGATCCATACCAGTTATATACTATTTTGACCAAATTAATTAAAATTCCTGCCAATTAGCAGAGACCCACATTACAAGAAATCCATACTAGGATTCATTATTGAATTATACTTAAGATTCGTATACTTATTGTTAGGCTCCTTTGGAGCAGATTCAATAATTCAAATAAAGCTTATATAAAAATAAAAAAAAAAAAAAAAAAAATACAGTACTTACCATTATAAAGGTAAATCTATTATTAAGAGATTAAATAATAGATTGTGTCGAGTAAAAATTGATAAAAAAAACCCCCAAGAGAAATTATAAGCATTTTATATAGAAAAGGCGTTTCCTCAAATCTTCCAACTTATTTAGGTTTTTAAGCAAAATGAGCTTTTCCTTTAAATTTCTTTGGACACTTTAAAACCGAAATTTCACTTTATAACCCACTACACCAATTTGATGCAGAATATCGGTACACATGTACTTATACATTCAAACTAAATTTATTATTTCGGTCATACTTGTATGAACGAAAATAATAAAGTTTGACCATCAGTTGGTCCAGTTCACAAACGTTCGTTGTTATGAGAACGAATTCACAGAGTACTTCTAACCAAGCATTTGTAACAACAACCAATACAAGTAAAAATCCAGTTCCAATAATAACCTTAACTGGTTAGAGTTATCGATACTTTTCCTCCTCTACCATAATAGTCAGTTGCCTTTACTCAAAATTACCATGAACTTAGTACGTGCAAGCACCAACATTCGGTTGGCAAAAAATTCGGTTGTGTCAACAAATCTTCTGTGTGCACCAAAAATAACGGTGTATGTAAACATTTCTTAAACTAGAGCGAATCTGGCAAATCCAAGGCCAGATTCGTGTTCAACAGCCCCAAAGTAACTTCAGTTGACTATCAAACCATCTGCCGCAGTTTTTTTTTTTTAAATTTTGTTTCCCAGTGTAATTTATACACATCAGCACGATTCTGAATAACAATTCCCTGGGAATTTGTTCTCCATAACTTGTTCCCCTATTTTAAACAAATCTCCCAGGGATATTTTTCTCTTTCCCTTTCCTCGACGAGCTCAACCGGGCACGGTCACCATCGAAAAGTACTGTCTAGTGGAAAAAAGTATGAAAAGCAAAATTTGTCGGGAGCAATAACACTGTAAACGCATCCTGTCATGCAACCATGCTCGGCGTAAACGTTCAACGCAATTTCTCTTTTTTCCTATACCGTTCTGCTGAAATCAGTTCACCTTGGGCATTGATGTTCTTCAAATATGTCTGTCACAACTTTGCTTAAACTACATTGAGCCACAGTAGCATCGCAATTATTTCCTACACCCGTTAGCTACCCACCTTCAGGAAAAAAATGTATAGCTGCATTTAGTTTCACAATATTGCGAACATCTTACGGTTTGGCTGAATTTGCAAAGTTAACACTCTCAATAGGTATTTAAACGCCGATTTTATCACCCTGTAATATTTATTAAAACTTTAAAAAAGTAAAAAAAACCCCATTACTTAAGTGCAGAAATATTGTTTTTTTTATGTATAAGAACTTACAAAACTTGGGTGGGTTGCTGGAATCTTTCAACCTTCTTCTTGCTATCCTTTGCTTCCTCTGTCCTGCTGCTGCTTCAGCAACTATCCGAAAAGCGTCACAAAGCATTTGTATCTGAACTTTAAAAAATGGGGTTTAGATTTGTATACAAATTATTTGTATGTTTTCACTAACAAATACAGCTGTAGCAGAACAGCTGACTTTGAAATTTCTTAATCCTTTCTCCCTTAATAGTATTCTTCCCATTTGTTTAAAATATGAGAATTTATTTTTCGGAAAATTAAGAGCTGATCAAGTCACCGGAATTTTGTATGTATATAAGGTATGACAGCGCTAGGGGTTTATAAAAAAGATCACATGGGATTGCACGCAAACACTTAAAAAAACATTTACTTAGTAGGGACATAAATACTGTTACAACATTGAACACACCCATTTCAATAGTAGAACTGAACATACCCCGTTAATGTCATATGGGTTTTGAAAGCTAACCTCAATAGCGTTAGTCTGTAACAGGATTTTAAAATTATTTCAACTTTCATCATGGAGTGATCAGATAATCGATGTAATAGCGCATTTCAAGTGTGAAATGAAAGAAAGGGATATTTTCAAAACGCTCCGGCCACTTAGCCGCATGTTCGTCTACCGATGCATAAAACTGTTTGAGGAGACTGGAGATGTAAAAGACCGCCGCATGTCATCAAAGCCGTTAAATCAAGAATTCACAGAAATCCGCTCTGAAAACAGAAAATCATAGCCCGTGAGATGAATATCACGAAAAAGTCTATGAGTCGAATCATTAAAAAAGACTTGGGGCTTTCAAACGACGTACCGGACATTTATTGAGTGCAGCTTTAAAAAAAATAGGATTGAAAAATGCAAACGTCTTTTGGTGAAGCACGCTGATAACTTGCATAGAACAATTTTGTTCACCGATAAAAAAATTTTTACCGTTCAGGAAAAATTTAACAAGGAAAATGATAGAATGTATGCGCGATCCTCTAAGGAAGCATCTGAACTGATCCCAAGGGTGGAATAGGGTCATCACCCAGCTTCAGTAATGGGTAGGTGGGGTGTCTCTTACGATGGGGCCGCTGACCTTCATTTCTGCGAACAAGGATTCAAAACATAGGCCAAAGATTACCAAGAAACCGTTTTGGAAGCTGTTGCGAAGCCAAAACCAGCCATGGACTTTCCACCAGGATTCTGGCCGGCCCATAAGGCTAAAACGTCCCAGGCCTGGCTTCGAAACAGTTTGCCAGCGTTCATTTCCTCTAAAGAATGGCCCCAAGGCAGTCCAGATTTGAACCCATTAGATTACAAATTGTGGACGGTTTTAGAGGACAAAGTTTATTACAAAAGATACCCCAACATTGGAACTCTTAAAACTGCTTTGGTTCGAGCTGTGCCCAATTTTCCAATGGACGAGGTTCGTGCAGCTATTGACGATTGGACAGTGCGGCTTAAGATGTGTGTAAAGGCAAAAGGCGGACATTTCGAATTATTAGTTTCTATTTGGATACAATATACATCAATAAAAATATTAAAAAATATTTGGACCAACAACATTCAGTACTTTTTCTTTTACAGCATAAAACGTGTGTAACAGTATTTATGTCCCTACTAAGTATTTGCCGAAAATATAGGAAAATATTTGTTCCCGTGTGGTCACCCTGTGTTCACATTAGGCAATTTTTTGTTCGATGGCAAATATTTTTGTTTCTCCGAAATCAGCTATTTTTTTGTTTGCCACTCAGAAATAGTCAGATTGTGACAAAGACATATTCGACGTTATTCTTCAAATATTTGGCCAGTGTGACCGTACATTAAGAATGTCATTGTTAGATCTAAAAGATGCTATAGCAAAAAATTAATTGGGAACAAAAAAGTGCAAAGGGGATGAGTTACCAAAAGGGAGATAAATATCAAAATAAATATCAAAGAAACAAAAAATAGAAAACGGTATAAAAACTACCTAGACGGGCGAAAAGCCAGGCAGTATCAACGAGGAGCAAAAAGGGAGATATAAAAATGTGAGAAAAATAATATCAATTTAAAATGCAATCTAAAATTGGTGCAAAGACTGGCGAAATAGAAAAAATAAGATAAAGTATATTAAATAAACTCAATGACATAGAAATGTGGATAAATAGAAACAAAAACGGATTAAAAACGCAGCAAACATAAACAACTGAGAAAAATTATGTGAAATCAACAAAATGGCATGGACAAAAGAATTTGGGATTAAGATGTATAAAAAAGAGAAATAAGTATAGAATCGACAGGATGGCCCATGGTTTGGGATAAAAAGGGCAAAACGAACAAATGAAAAAGTGGGAAACAGCATTAATCAAAACAAGAATTTTGATAAAGAATGGACACAAAAAAGGCTTAATACCAAAATCGTTCATCCAAAATTATTTAAAAACAGTCATAGAAATCAGGATGGGAAAATGACGATATAACAGGCCAAAAATGGACCAAAGCCGAATAAATGAAGAAAAAGAGTATCAAATTAACAGCGTGGCATAGAAAAAAGAAATTTGGCTACAATAGGCCAAAAATAGAAAAAAATGTAAAAACAATATTCAATCAAAACGATGGTGTTACAAATATCAAAAAGCGTATTGAACCTTTCTATCTAAATGGGAAATTATCAAAATTATGGAAAACAATATCAAATTAACAAAATAACAAACCAAAATGAAGATAAAAACGGATAAAAAGAGTCAAAATATATTAGTGTTCTTATTAGGCTTAAAACAACCCGATTGGACAGTATTAAAAATTGGTGAAACCATAAAATTTTACGACAGAGGAGGAAAAGGTAAATGCCAACAGCAGTCGGAACTGATTAGAGTGGAATAAACACATAGACGAGCTCAGAGACAACAACCAACGCGAAGTTGCCAACGTTTTGGTCGAAATGTGTGGTGAAAAATTGGGTCCACAGAATAGATCGCTGTACACGGGCTCGTGGTGGTCATATGACCGAAATTGAATTTCATTCTTCAAATGTAACATTTGCACTACACCTGGAACAAATATGAACTCTATATCTTAAATATTCTGTGTTTTATTATTAATAAAATTAATTAGTTGTAACACATTATCCGTTATCCCAACATCAGAATATAATCTCTATAATACATTTATCGGTTATAATTTCTACCAAATCTATAAGTATATTTAAAACAAAAAACATTTGAGACTCGGGCATTTTATATCGGGCCCAATACTATTTAATTCAGATTGTTTAAATAAAACAAAATTCAAATTATCTGATTCTAAAATGTTTACTCTAATACAGTATTTACCATAATTAATCAGAGCTTTAATAATAGATTGTGTCGAGTGGAAATTGATATATAAAACCCTAAGAGAAATTATATGCATTTTATATGGAAAAAGCATTTCCTCAAATCATTCAACCTATTTAGGTATTTTAATCATAATGAACTTTTTCTTCAAATTTTTTGGAACACTTTAAAAGCTAAATTTCACTTTATGATCCACTACACCAATTTGATGCGGAAAATCCATTATATCCATGTATACTCTGTGAATACTAGATTTCTAATATACTCATTTTAAGTACAAAAAAATCGGGGGGAAACTGGGGTGCCACGCAGTTTTTTTTAAATCGAACACATAAACAATACTTAGTAGGGACATAAATATTGTTACACACGTTGTATGCTGTAAAATAAAAAGTATAAAATGTTTTTGGACCAAATATTATTTAATATATTTATTGATGTTTATTGTATCCAAAGAGAATCTACTTATTCGAAATGTCCACCATTTGCCTGTACACACGCCTTACGTCGTACTGGCCAATCGTCAATAGCTGCACGAACCTTGTCCATTGGAAAATTAGCCACAGCTCTAACCAAAGCAGTCTTAAGGGACCCAGTGTTGGGGTATCTTTTGTGACAAACCTTGTCCTCTAAAACCGTCCACAATTTGTAATCCAATGGGTTTAAATCTGGATCTACCTGAGGGCTATTCTTCAGAGGAAATGAACGCTTGCAAAGTGTCCCGAAGCCAGGCCTGGGACGTTTTAGCCTTATGGACCGGCGCAGAATTCTGCTTGAAGGGCCATGGCTGGTTTTGGAACAGGCTTCACAACAGCTTCCAAATCGGTTTCTTGGTAAACTTTGGTCGATGTTTTGACTCCCTGTTCGCAGAAATGCAGGTCAGTGACCCTATCGTAAGAGACACCCCACCAAACCATGACTGAAGCTGGGTGATGGCCCTTTTCCTTGCGATCAGTTCAGATGCTTCCTTAGATGACCGCGCATACACTCTATCATTTTGCTTGTTAAATTTTTCCTATACGGTAAAATTTTTTTCATCGTTGAACAAAATTTTTCTTTGCAAGTTATCTTGCTTTTTTCAATCCTATTTCTTTTAAAGCTGCAGTCAATAAATGTCCTGTACGTCGTTTGAAATCCCCAAGTATTTTTTAATGATTCGACTCATGGACTTTTGCGTGATATTCATCTCACGGGCCATGATTTTCTGTTTTCGGAGTGGATTTCTGTGAATTCTTGATTTAACGGCATTGATAGCATGCGGTGTTCGAACAGAGCGTGAGCGGCCTGATCGGTGGCGGTCTATTACATTTCCAGTCTCCTCAAACAGTTTTATGCATCGTTAGAAGAACATGCGTCTAATCCCTAGTGGCCGGAGCGTTTTGAAAATATCTTTTTTATTATTTCACACTTGAAAAGCGCTATTACAGCGATACGGTTCTCATTATCTGACCACTCCATGATGAAAGTTGAAACAATTTTAAAATCCCGTTACAGCCTAACAATATTGAGGTTAGCTTTCAAAACCCATATGACATTAACGGGGTATGTTCAGTTCTACTATTGAAATGGGTGTGTTCAATGTTGTAACAGTGTTGATGACCCTACTAAGTAATAGTTCCTGACACACATCTGCCATTAATTATGGCCACAGCTTTTAAAAAGGGGGCGTGGCACCATTAACTTTCCCCCGAACTTATTTCTTTCTCTTTAGTTACGGGTTTTTCAATAGGGACATAGCAATTTCGTATATTTATGTCAACGCACTCAGCCAAAAAAGAGCTTCATCGCTGAACATGATTTTCGATGAAATTTTGGATTTGCTCTGGCCGTTTCATATTTCTGGATGTGAGCGGTGCTTTTTCCCTCTGGAAAAATTTATACCCATGTCATAGAGTATACTCTATGACAAATTACTCCTCCACAATAGCCTACGGTGTAAATTTTATATCGATCTGCTATAAATATAGTCATTACATCGCTTTAAAAAAAGAGGGCGTGGCACAGCCTTTTTTGCACAGATAGTATTATATTAGTTTTGTACACTGATAGTATAAATATATATACCCAATACATTGTATAGTTTATGATGTGTGCTCTTATAGTCTATGTTCAAGCTCTTATAGTTTATGATGTTTTAGTTTTTGAATATGTTGACTATGCCACGACTGTCACTTTCTGGCCCCTTCACCAAACAGAAGTTCCTAGAGCATATAGTGCTGTTAATGAATCCTTGAATAAATCTATGAAGCTTTTTAATACATTTTGTGAACATGTAGATTATAGTCTTCATAGTATGAAATTTAAAAATTTGCACATTGAACAGGGACTAACCAGCTCAAGATCTCCTGCTTCTATATTTAAATAGAAGACAAGTTTTTACCAAAATACCATAGTGACATTGATTTTCGTGGCTGCACACAGCTTTTATCATGATTTCGGGTCCGTGACTACCCTCTTCAGAAAGCTTTGTTGCAATTGTTGAAAGTAAAACCGAACTCTTTGACGCCAGGCTCTCGCCAATCGAATGAGAACTACTGTTGTAAACCTTACTTTTCAAGTTTTCTTACACAATTGCCAACAAAAATACAACTCACTCTTGCCACCTCTAACGAGACTCCACCTAGAGAGCCATTACTAATTTTCTTTTACAAAGTGTGTAAAAGAAATTAATTACTTGTAGATTAATTACATTGTTCAATTAGTTTTTAGCTATAGTTAAAATGAATTCGTTGCAATTTATTTTACATTTTTATTGTAGCTAGTCTGTAAGGAATTTATCTCCGTAGACGTAATAAATAAATTGAAATAATAATACATGTGGCGAAAACAAAAGTACCAAATAAAATTTGACACTTTTGTTTTCGTTCGAGATTTCAATGCAGCGTAAGCATAAATCTTTCGCAGCATTGGATGCCACACTGGCAGAATAAATTTGTAGGTGAGTCTAAAAACCCCATCCAACAAATAAATTCAAACAAAAACTTAAAATGTTGTCTCTTTATTTCTTTTGTTTCTTCAAAGAGAAAAAAAAAACTAAAATTATGTACACTGGTTCTAATGTTCCTAACTCTTATAGTTTATGAACTTTGGGTGTGATAAGTTTTTGAACAAACGGGCGGTAGAACAGCCCTTTTTGAAAGAGTATCCTCTTATTTTATGCCACAATCTACTGACCAATAGAAGCATAATGTTTTAATTTCAAGACGATCGGCCTGTAATTATAGGCACTACACCGCAATAAAGAATGGGGAGTGGCACCGCCAACTTAACCCCCTGAGCGTATTAAACTACACATATATGCTGATTACGATGTTCCTTACTCTTACAGCTTATGAGAATTGGGTGAGTTATTTTTTGAAAAAGGGGTCAGTGTCACATTCCATTTTAAAATCGCATCCGTCAATATTCTTTTTAAAATCGTATGTCACAATCTCCTGACCCATAGAAGTTAAAATGTCAACTTGATCTTCCTATAACTACAACGCGATACAACGCTTTGGCACAGCTCACTTTTCTCCACCATTTTTTTCGTTACTTACCGACCTAAACGTTATATACATACGTACCTCTTACAGTTTTTGAGTTGTGATTATTTCCAATTTTTATATGTGTAGGAGTGTCACAGCCCACTTGGGATATCAAAGGCCGATGTAGCATATTTTAACCATCCGCCATACATCTATACTCTGTGAAAATTTCAAAAGATCGGTTCAGCAGTTTAGGCTCCTATAAACAACATACAAACAAACATAAATATTATTGTCATAAATCTATTAGTTCAAGTGATATTTTCTTTTTAAGTTCAGGGTTGTGTGGGTGGTGCCACGCCCTCTATATAGCCTATACAAAGATCCTTCCTGATTTACGGCCTGGTTGCTCCAGGAGTCTCATATTTAATCCGATATAATGTAATTTTATAATAGTGCATTATGTGATCTATAACAGACCCTGAATATATTAAACCATATCGGTCCAGCTTTTCCCACGAAGGTCCTCCCGATTAGAATTGGGCCGCTCTCGGAATCACAACTTATATCCGATTGTACTGCAATTTTGCATGGTGCGTTATGTGCGACCAGTCACCCAATACGGTGAAAATCAACTATATTTATTCATGTTTTTATACCCTCCATCATATGATAGAGGCTATTATGCCCCCAACAACACGAAATACTGGTCGGAGCCTGCATTAAGTATATACGTATATTCTGAATCGTGTTAAATTCTAAGATGACCTACTCACGTCTGTCTGTCTGTGGAAAGAAAACTATAGTTCTTACTTTTGAAGCTAGGTAGCTTAAATTTGACAAAACACATGATTGGCTGAAACGGCTGATATTGAAAATAGTCCAGATCGGTCAAGAGGTAAAAATTTTCTCTGGACCAAGCTATGACAAAATTAAAACCCCAATATTTAATGAACTAGTAGAGATTTTACGATAATATTTGGAGTTAGAATAGATCGAAACACACCCTGGGGGAAAAGTTGGCCATGCCCCATCAAAAATACCATTTGTGGTCATAGTAATGGACCGATCGTTATACAATTTTAACAGAATGAAATCAATGAATTGTTAATTATAAACTTTATTATAGTAAAATTGAACAAGGGGCATGGCACCGGCCACACAACCCTTTTTTTAAAAAGAAAAAATCTCATTAGCCAAAAAAGATAATTATATTTACCAATAACATTTGGAGCATATGATGTTAGTATAAATACGTAGATCGAAACACATCCTGTGGGAGCCTCGAAGCCCCCTCCCCCTTTAAAATATCATTTATGGACGAAGTAATGGATCGATCGTAATAAAATTTTAACAGAATTAAATCAATGACTTGGAAATTATTATAAAATTTATTATAGTAAAATTGGACAAGGGATCGTAGCACCGCACATACAACACTGCACCTATAAATAAAATATGTAACAAAATATTTGGAGCATATGATGTTGGTAAAGATCGAAACACATCCTGGGAAAAAGTGGGCAGTAGCATGTCCTTTTAAATATATCATTTATGAAAAAGTAACAACTCGATCATTATAAATCATTAAATACATTATCATGTACTAATAGAATTATGCAAATAGAATAGTGAGCATATGATGTGGGTATAGATCGAAACACAGATCGAAAAGTGTGCGGTGTCACGCCCCCTTTAAAAATACTTTTAATTCCAAAGTAATAAACCGATCGTTATAAAATGTTAACAGAAGGAAATTGTTATAAACTGTATTATGGTAAAATTGAACTGAACATAAAAAGAAAATATCCCATGAACTAATAGAGATATGACAAAATATTTGGAGCGTATGATGTTGGTAAAGATCGAGCACACATCCTGGGAAAAGGTGGCCGGTGCCATGCGCCCTGGAAAAAGATTACGTTTAGGTCCAAAATAATGGATCGATCGTTATAAAAAGTTAAGAGAATGAAGTCAACGTTTTGCATATTATTATAGACCACTTAGTAGTGACATAAATACTGTTAAAACATTGAACACACCCATTTCAATAGTAGAACTGAATATACCCCGTTAAGTTCATATGGGTTTTGAAACCTCAATAGCGTTAGTCTGTAACGGGATTTTAAAATTGTTTCAACTTTCATCATGGAGTGGTCAGATAATGAGAACCGTATTGCTGTAATAGCGCTTTTCAAGTGTGAAATAAAAAAACGATATTTTCAAAACGCACCGGCCACTAGGGATTAGCCGCATGTTCGTCTACCGATGCATAAAACTGTTTGAGAAGACTGGAGATGTAAAACGCCACCACCGCACAGTGGGAAAATTACGAAAAAAATTGGAAATAATTCGGCCATTTCGTTTGTAATGGTCCGATTTAAATGAAAATTTACATTGACCTTCTTGAAGTGTTACTGAGCTTAAGTTTTGAATTTCATGCATCTGTGTTTAACAGGTGCTGCACAGTGGGCCCTCAAAGTTGGTCACCTCGAGTTAAAATTTTCTTTTTCAAGCCGCCAAAAGCGTATTTGTGGTCCGATCGTAATAATTTTTTTCTTTAGTGAAATCTGCTGGACAAACCCAACCAAAAATGTTATTACAAATTTTTTCATATCTCGTACAATAAAAAAGATATCGGGACTTAAAGTTTTTTTTTCGAAAAATTTGCTTTGGATTTTCTGGGATTATTTTATTTTTGGGAATCAGTTTTAGGTGAATCGGGGAAAATTTAATCCTGGTTTAAAGAAAACACTTTGGTTAATGTTTTAAAAAAAGAATTGTAGCAAAATCACCAATAATATGAAAATGCCAGCTGTTCAAAGTCAACTATTGCGAAAAAAGTGGGATTTTGAGTGTTTTACGGCGAAAAGGTACCTTTACTCTTATGTCAATAACTTTAATGTTTCTTAAGTAACATACAAAAAATTTGCATTTATTTCAAAGAAAACTTTATGCTTAATACAAATAATAAGCAATTGTGACCCTAGTCGGTACTTTTCTTGCTCCAGGCGTCTCCAAATATGGGCATTTTTACTTGTAGATTAATTACATTGTTCAATTAGTTTTTAGCTATAGTTAAAATGAATTCGTTGCAATTTATTTTACATTTTTATTGTAGCTAGTCTGTAAGGAATTTATCTCCGTAGACGTAATAAATAAATTGAAATAATAATACATGTGGCGAAAACAAAAGTACCAAATAAAATTTGACACTTTTGTTTTCGTTCGAGATTTCAATGCAGCGTAAGCATAAATCTTTCGCAGCATTGGATGCCACACTGGCAGAATAAATTTGTAGGTGAGTCTAAAAACCCCATCCAACAAATAAATTCAAACAAAAACTTAAAATGTTGTCTCTTTATTTCTTTTGTTTCTTCAAAGAGAAAAAAAAAACTAAAATTATGTACACTGGTTCTAATGTTCCTAACTCTTATAGTTTATGAACTTTGGGTGTGATAAGTTTTTGAACAAACGGGCGGTAGAACAGCCCTTTTTGAAAGAGTATCCTCTTATTTTATGCCACAATCTACTGACCAATAGAAGCATAATGTTTTAATTTCAAGACGATCGGCCTGTAATTATAGGCACTACACCGCAATAAAGAATGGGGAGTGGCACCGCCAACTTAACCCCCTGAGCGTATTAAACTACACATATATGCTGATTACGATGTTCCTTACTCTTACAGCTTATGAGAATTGGGTGAGTTATTTTTTGAAAAAGGGGTCAGTGTCACATTCCATTTTAAAATCGCATCCGTCAATATTCTTTTTAAAATCGTATGTCACAATCTCCTGACCCATAGAAGTTAAAATGTCAACTTGATCTTCCTATAACTACAACGCGATACAACGCTTTGGCACAGCTCACTTTTCTCCACCATTTTTTTCGTTACTTACCGACCTAAACGTTATATACATACGTACCTCTTACAGTTTTTGAGTTGTGATTATTTCCAATTTTTATATGTGTAGGAGTGTCACAGCCCACTTGGGATATCAAAGGCCGATGTAGCATATTTTAACCATCCGCCATACATCTATACTCTGTGAAAATTTCAAAAGATCGGTTCAGCAGTTTAGGCTCCTATAAACAACATACAAACAAACATAAATATTATTGTCATAAATCTATTAGTTCAAGTGATATTTTCTTTTTAAGTTCAGGGTTGTGTGGGTGGTGCCACGCCCTCTATATAGCCTATACAAAGATCCTTCCTGATTTACGGCCTGGTTGCTCCAGGAGTCTCATATTTAATCCGATATAATGTAATTTTATAATAGTGCATTATGTGATCTATAACAGACCCTGAATATATTAAACCATATCGGTCCAGCTTTTCCCACGAAGGTCCTCCCGATTAGAATTGGGCCGCTCTCGGAATCACAACTTATATCCGATTGTACTGCAATTTTGCATGGTGCGTTATGTGCGACCAGTCACCCAATACGGTGAAAATCAACTATATTTATTCATGTTTTTATACCCTCCATCATATGATAGAGGCTATTATGCCCCCAACAACACGAAATACTGGTCGGAGCCTGCATTAAGTATATACGTATATTCTGAATCGTGTTAAATTCTAAGATGACCTACTCACGTCTGTCTGTCTGTGGAAAGAAAACTATAGTTCTTACTTTTGAAGCTAGGTAGCTTAAATTTGACAAAACACATGATTGGCTGAAACGGCTGATATTGAAAATAGTCCAGATCGGTCAAGAGGTAAAAATTTTCTCTGGACCAAGCTATGACAAAATTAAAACCCCAATATTTAATGAACTAGTAGAGATTTTACGATAATATTTGGAGTTAGAATAGATCGAAACACACCCTGGGGGAAAAGTTGGCCATGCCCCATCAAAAATACCATTTGTGGTCATAGTAATGGACCGATCGTTATACAATTTTAACAGAATGAAATCAATGAATTGTTAATTATAAACTTTATTATAGTAAAATTGAACAAGGGGCATGGCACCGGCCACACAACCCTTTTTTTAAAAAGAAAAAATCTCATTAGCCAAAAAAGATAATTATATTTACCAATAACATTTGGAGCATATGATGTTAGTATAAATACGTAGATCGAAACACATCCTGTGGGAGCCTCGAAGCCCCCTCCCCCTTTAAAATATCATTTATGGACGAAGTAATGGATCGATCGTAATAAAATTTTAACAGAATTAAATCAATGACTTGGAAATTATTATAAAATTTATTATAGTAAAATTGGACAAGGGATCGTAGCACCGCACATACAACACTGCACCTATAAATAAAATATGTAACAAAATATTTGGAGCATATGATGTTGGTAAAGATCGAAACACATCCTGGGAAAAAGTGGGCAGTAGCATGTCCTTTTAAATATATCATTTATGAAAAAGTAACAACTCGATCATTATAAATCATTAAATACATTATCATGTACTAATAGAATTATGCAAATAGAATAGTGAGCATATGATGTGGGTATAGATCGAAACACAGATCGAAAAGTGTGCGGTGTCACGCCCCCTTTAAAAATACTTTTAATTCCAAAGTAATAAACCGATCGTTATAAAATGTTAACAGAAGGAAATTGTTATAAACTGTATTATGGTAAAATTGAACTGAACATAAAAAGAAAATATCCCATGAACTAATAGAGATATGACAAAATATTTGGAGCGTATGATGTTGGTAAAGATCGAGCACACATCCTGGGAAAAGGTGGCCGGTGCCATGCGCCCTGGAAAAAGATTACGTTTAGGTCCAAAATAATGGATCGATCGTTATAAAAAGTTAAGAGAATGAAGTCAACGTTTTGCATATTATTATAGACCACTTAGTAGTGACATAAATACTGTTAAAACATTGAACACACCCATTTCAATAGTAGAACTGAATATACCCCGTTAAGTTCATATGGGTTTTGAAACCTCAATAGCGTTAGTCTGTAACGGGATTTTAAAATTGTTTCAACTTTCATCATGGAGTGGTCAGATAATGAGAACCGTATTGCTGTAATAGCGCTTTTCAAGTGTGAAATAAAAAAACGATATTTTCAAAACGCACCGGCCACTAGGGATTAGCCGCATGTTCGTCTACCGATGCATAAAACTGTTTGAGAAGACTGGAGATGTAAAACGCCACCACCGCACAGTGGGAAAATTACGAAAAAAATTGGAAATAATTCGGCCATTTCGTTTGTAATGGTCCGATTTAAATGAAAATTTACATTGACCTTCTTGAAGTGTTACTGAGCTTAAGTTTTGAATTTCATGCATCTGTGTTTAACAGGTGCTGCACAGTGGGCCCTCAAAGTTGGTCACCTCGAGTTAAAATTTTCTTTTTCAAGCCGCCAAAAGCGTATTTGTGGTCCGATCGTAATAATTTTTTTCTTTAGTGAAATCTGCTGGACAAACCCAACCAAAAATGTTATTACAAATTTTTTCATATCTCGTACAATAAAAAAGATATCGGGACTTAAAGTTTTTTTTTCGAAAAATTTGCTTTGGATTTTCTGGGATTATTTTATTTTTGGGAATCAGTTTTAGGTGAATCGGGGAAAATTTAATCCTGGTTTAAAGAAAACACTTTGGTTAATGTTTTAAAAAAAGAATTGTAGCAAAATCACCAATAATATGAAAATGCCAGCTGTTCAAAGTCAACTATTGCGAAAAAAGTGGGATTTTGAGTGTTTTACGGCGAAAAGGTACCTTTACTCTTATGTCAATAACTTTAATGTTTCTTAAGTAACATACAAAAAATTTGCATTTATTTCAAAGAAAACTTTATGCTTAATACAAATAATAAGCAATTGTGACCCTAGTCGGTACTTTTCTTGCTCCAGGCGTCTCCAAATATGGGCATTTTTTTCAAAAAAAATTGAGTTTGAGCTCAAATAAAAAAAATCGCCACACTGCTGGCCCAATTTGGTGCTATAAGTTAGTTAACTACATATGTTTTCTAAAATCCCAAGCAAAGAAATTTTGCGGGAGGCCATTTCTAGGACAAAAAAAATGAGTTTTTGTTAAAAAATCCCATTTCTGGGATTTTGTTTTCCCCTGTGTCAAATTTTAGAAAAGTGGCAACTCCAATTTTTTTTTTGAATAAGTTTTTCATTTTGTCACAAAAATATTGATACTACGTAAAAAAATCAGGTTTATATCTCCAACCAGCAAAATTTTACAGTGGTCTGAAATATTGACTTTTTTGCTACCTTCACAAAAAAAAATTTTTTTCTCGTTTTTATCAATTATTATTCAACATATTGAGTTAATTGCATTCTTTTTTATAATCTGTTAAAACTAGAGGTAATTACCTTTCCATTGGTATATAAAAAGTATATCCTTTTACCTACACTTATAACAGCACGTGCGCTGGAATAAGACCCCTTTGAGTAAAGTATGAATTTTATAGGTAAGAATACCAATTTTAAAAATTCTCGTACCTATCCATAAATAGCAAAAATATATATTTTTACCATTATTGTTTACCTATTGTGTAAAAACGGAAAATGGGTAGTATTGTATAGTATGGATCTAGGTACCTAAACATTCATTCTTATATGTTTTGGGGGAATACCTGTCCCCTATGTCCGGAATATTGTGCAACATTTTAGGCGAATGTACCTGGGTACATAAAAATTCATTGTTATAAATGTATTTTTGGGGAATACCTGGTATTTTAGTCAAGTATTAATTGCGGATATTATTGTGATTACCTGTAAGTATTACTCATTGATATAAGAACCGCCGATTTTGTATGGGTTTATCATAACAAATTAATCCGCCATGACGATAACACTCCTTGTTCAAGAACTTGTTGAATTTTTAAAAAACACCAAACTTCGGAAAATGGAGAACAGAGTAGCATATTTAATAGAGTGCATAGAGTCAACATATAGCGAGATAACACAATCTAACGAAAGCAGCAAAGTATTAAATTTTTTGAAAAAATTTGACCGGCTCATGGAGAAGTATCACAGGAATTATTCAAGATTACCAACTGAGTGGCTCGACAGTATAATTGAATTTAAAACTGTCCCTGCTTTAGTGGGTGCTCCTACTAAGGAATACGACGATCTATGTCCAAAGGCAAAGAAACAACGGTTGTCGGCTGAGATGGCAAATCATTCACCTTCAAAGATTTGTGATACATTCAAGGAATTACTGACGGTGGAAAATCGGCCATCTAGCGCAAAAAGAATTGCAGACGTGTTAACGGAAGCATCACCAAGGCGGCTCCAACGCATTGAAAGAAGTATTGCAACACCATGTCCTGGTTTTAGCGAGGAAGAAGCATTAGCTTTAATCATCGAATTGGGATTGAGTAAGAACAAGTACACTCATTTAAGAAGAATGCTGCTTGATAAAGGATGTGACATGTTTCCCGCATACAACCGAATAAAGGAACGAAAAATGGAAATTTTGCCAAACCCAGTGATAATTACAGAAAAGGCCGGCAGCGTTAGTTTGGAACTACTTCTCCAAAATACTGCCAGTAGGATAATAACAACATTGAATGAGGAACAACTAAAAAAAATCAACAACAGCCATCTTCAATTAATATGCAAGTGGGGATGTGATGGTTTGTCAGCACTTTCGGAATACAAACAATGCTCTGATAGCCAATCTACCCAGATCGAATTCAAGAGCGTATTCATGGCATCTTTGGTTCCTCTGAGGTTAAATTTAGACTCTACCTTACCTTCAACTTCGCGCAGAAAATCAAACCCTACTGAAGCAATATGGCGTAATCCAACACCTGGCTCCAAAATTTATTGCAGACCAATCTCCTTCGTATATCATAAAGAAACGAGTGATTTAACTAAAGCCATCACAGACAAATTAAAAGATGATATTTCGAGATTAGAAGATTTTGCATTTAAATTCGACAGGTATTCTATTACAATATCTTTTAAAATGTTCCTGACAATGGTAGATGGAAAAGCCGCAAACGATATTACAGGAAACAAATCTAGCTGGAAGTGTTTCATTTGCAATAAAAGCAAAGTTAATTTTTCAAACGCTTCGAATAATTCAGTAGTCAATGAAGATACCCTTGAGTTTGGAATAGCACCGTTACATGCTCGAATCAGGTTTCTAGAACACTTTCTAAACCTTGCTTATGACATTAAGTATAAATCTATACCAGGAAATGAAAGGAAAAACATTCGAGCTAACAAAGAAATGCATGAAATGAGAGCAAGTGAAAAAAAAAGAATTCAAGATGCATTTAAGCAACAAACTGGCCTAAATATATCTAAACCACGCTCGAACTTTGGGAATACAAATGATGGAAACACTGCCAGAAGATTCTTCGCAGACTATAATACAGCTGCAGAAATAACTGGAATCAATAAGGAGTTGATTCGAATGGTTAATATATTGCTTTTAGCTCTGAATTCCAAACAAAAGATTAATTCCGATAAATTTGGAGTTTACGCCGAACGAATTTTAAAAATGCTTGCTGATCTCTATCCCTGGAAAGATCTAACGCCAACTATACACAGAGTCCTGTTCCATGGGAAACAAATAATCGAGTCTCACCTTCTCCCTATAGGCGAGTTAACTGAAGAACCACAAGAAGCTAGAAATCGAGACTTCAGATATGTTCAACAATTTTCCACAAGAAAATGCTCAAGAATAGCACAAAACGAAGACTTACTTAATAGTTTATTATTATCTTCAGATCCTTTTTTATCCTCCATGAGAAGTAAGTTGACTTCGTACCACGAAATGACGCATGGAGACGAAGAAGAATTTTCTGATTTATTAGATATGCTGGACGTGGAATAAAATCATTTAAGTTTAATGTTTTTTAATTATAAGATTTATTTAAATGTTAATTTATTTAAAAAAAAGTTTTTCACAAAAAATGAAGTCAATAGCATCTTTTTATTCAAATTTTCTATCTGCAACAATTAAATTACTTTTTTGCGATTGGAAATGTGTAAATTTGATTTTTTTAAATGCAACAACATTGATCTCTCACAAAATGAAATTGCTATTTACCAAAAAAATTAATATTTTACTCAAAGGGGTCTTATTCCAGCGCACGTGCTGTTATAAGTGTAGGTAAAAGGACATACTTTTTATATACCAATGGAAAGGTAATTACCTCTAGTTTTAATAGATTATAAAAAAGAATGCAATTAACTCAATATGTTGAATAATAATTGATAAAAACGAGAAAAAAAATTTTTTTTGTGAAGGTAGCAAAAAAAGTCAATATTTCAGACCACTGTAAAATTTTGCTGGTTGGAGATATAAACCTGATTTTTTTACGTAGTATCAATATTTTTGTGACAAAATGAAAAACTTATTCAAAAAAAAAAATTGGAGTTGCCACTTTTCTAAAATTTGACACAGGGGAAAACAAAATCCCAGAAATGGGATTTTTTAACAAAAACTCATTTTTTTGTCCTAGAAATGGCCTCCCGCAAAATTTCTTTGCTTGGGATTTTAGAAAACATATGTAGTTAACTAACTTATATCACCAAATTGGGCCAGCAGTGTGGCGATTTTTTTTATTTGAGCTCAAACTCAATTTTTTTTGAAAAAAATGCCCATATTTGGAGACGCCTGGAGCAAGAAAAGTACCGACTAGGGTCACAATTGCTTATTATTTGTATTAAGCATAAAGTTTTCTTTGAAATAAATGCAAATTTTTTGTATGTTACTTAAGAAACATTAAAGTTATTGACATAAGAGTAAAGGTACCTTTTCGCCGTAAAACACTCAAAATCCCACTTTTTTCGCAATAGTTGACTTTGAACAGCTGGCATTTTCATATTATTGGTGATTTTGCTACAATTCTTTTTTTAAAACATTAACCAAAGTGTTTTCTTTAAACCAGGATTAAATTTTCCCCGATTCACCTAAAACTGATTCCCAAAAATAAAATAATCCCAGAAAATCCAAAGCAAATTTTTCGAAAAAAAAACTTTAAGTCCCGATATCTTTTTTATTGTACGAGATATGAAAAAATTTGTAATAACATTTTTGGTTGGGTTTGTCCAGCAGATTTCACTAAAGAAAAAATTATTACGATCGGACCACAAATACGCTTTTGGCGGCTTGAAAAAGAAAATTTTAACTCGAGGTGACCAACTTTGAGGGCCCACTGTGCAGCACCTGTTAAACACAGATGCATGAAATTCAAAACTTAAGCTCAGTAACACTTCAAGAAGGTCAATGTAAATTTTCATTTAAATCGGACCATTACAAACGAAATGGCCGAATTATTTCCAATTTTTTTCGTAATTTTCCCACTGTGCACCGGTCGGGCCCACGCTCAGTTCGAACACCGCATGTCATCAAAGCCGTTAAATCAAGAATTCACAGAAATCCGCTCCGAAAACAAAAAATCATGGCCCGTGATATGAATATTACGCAAAAGTCCATGAGTCGAATCATTAAAAAAAGTCTTGGGACTTGGGGCTTTCAAACGACGTACCGGACATTTATTGACTGCAGCTTTAAAAAAAAATAGGATTGAAAAATGCAGATGTGTTTTGGTGAAGCACGCTGATAACTTGCACAGAAAAATGTTGTTCACCGATGAAAAAATTTTTACCGTTAAGGAAAAATTTAACAAGCAAAATGATAGAGTGTATGCGCGGTCATCTAAGGAAGCGTCTGAACTGATCCCAAGGGGGAAAAAGGGTCATCACCCAGATTCAGTCATGGTTTGGTGTCTCTTACGATGGAGTCACTGACCTGCATTTCTGCGAACAAGGAGTCAAAACATCGGCCAAAGTTTACCATGAAACCGTTTTGGAAGCTGTTGTGAAGCCTTTACACAACTCCGTGTTCCAAAAACAGCCATGGACTTTCCAGCAGGAAGTCAACGTTTGCATAAGGCTAACATCCCAGGAATGGCTTCGAAACCACTTGCCAACGTCATTTCCTCTGAAGAATGACCCTCATTCAGTCCAGATTTGAAGCCATTGGATTACAAATTGTGGACGGTTTTAGAGGACAAGGTTTGTGACAAAAGATACCCCAACATTGGATCTCTTAAGACTGCTTTGGTTCGAGCTGTGGCCAATTTTCCAATGGACGAGATTCGTGCAGCTATTGACAACAAGCCGGGTTTCGCCCATATAGATCGTGTGTTGATTACGTCAACAGCCTCAGAATTATTGCAGAGCAGTCTGTAGAATGGAGAACTCCCCACTACTTACTATTCATAGATCTCGAGAAGGCTATCGACATCTTTTACCATAATATCATATGGAATTCCCTGGCATACAAAGGCACATCACCAAAAATCATCTCGCTAATACATGGTCTATATAGAGAAGCTACCTGTAAAATTTAGCATGAAAACCAACTAAGAGACCAAAGCAATGTGGCGTTGGTGTACGACAGGGTTGTGTAATGTCACCGCTTTGATTCAACTTAGTACAGGGCGGAGCTCGGAAATTGGTTATTTGGGAATGAAATAAAAAAAATATGAAGCTTAGAAAAATATGTTTATATTTTAACTATACGAGTTTTGAATAGTAATGGAGTTTTTAAATTATATGGTTTTAAATACTCTTAGTGTATCTGGCAAATGTCGACCTTCGTTACGTATCCACACACTGCTGCATACGTTTTCTGAAGTTTTCATGAACTCTTACAAGCATGTCGACTGCCAAGAAACATTTTCCTCAAACAATTCATGGTCTGCCGTGTCAGATAGTCACACGCTGACAATTGTTGGACCACGCACATTTAATAGGGTGAAAATTCAGTTCATCTTGAAGAACCCGGTGGAGAGAACTTCTGAAAATACCAAGAGCAAGTGATTGCTTCTGAGCAGAGCGTTTCAGAGATTGCAGTACTGCTGCTCTAACTCTCTCGATGTGTTGTAATCCTTCTTTCAGGTTCCCTTCGTACACATGGCATATTCCCTCCTGTTCTCATGAAGTCACCCAATTTACAATTGATTGCCGTTCAGGAACACGTTCGCGTGAGGGAACAGCGAATGGAAAACGAAAAGCACGCTGCACTGCAATGATCAAGTGCGCATTTGAAAAATACGTTTCAACACAAAATGACCTCTCCTCACGTGTCCAATGCATGATGGCAACTGAAAGGCCAACGATAAGGTGTATATCGATAAAGTGTATATCGTGTGGACTACTAGGACAACTTGGTGACTTGGAATACGCCAATGACATCTGCCTACTAACCCATAAATACTCTGACACGGCAGCAAACATGGAACAGCTTGAGGAAGCAGCGCTGAGTGCTGGTCTTAAAATTAATATAGAAAAAACTAAATCATTAAGGCTAAATGAAAGCAACAATCAACCGTTCCGCATTATCGACTAACCCATTGAAGACGTTCATAAATGCTGCTATCTTGGAAGTATTATCGACAGCAAAGGAGGTCAAGTTTGGATATCAAACACCGCATAAAAAATAGCAAGCGCTAATATGGAGGTTTCAGCCCCGTCTGGAGTTCCACTTACATTTCCAGTAACACAAAGATAAACATTTTTAACTCCACCGTTAAATCAAAAACTGGTTTAATAAATTCTATCGTGGCCGACGCTCGCTCAAAGGCGAAGGTCGTCCAAAAACGGCCGTTGTGCCAGAGAACATTGATGCCTTACGTGAACTGATAATGCAAGATCGTCATGTGACATACCGTGAGATAGAGGCATCCTTGGGCGTTTCTTCCTCCAGCATACATGAAAACATGGCTGTAAAAAAGGTTTGTTCCCGTTGGATCCCGCACAATTTTACAACCGCTCTCAAAAAGGCTTGTGTCGATTGGTGCAAAGAAATTTTGAAAAAAATACGATCGCGGTGCTTAACAACTCGTTTATGAGATGGTCATAGGTGACGAATCATGGATCTATGCGTATAAGCCCGAAACAAAACAGCAATCGACCGTGTGAGTCTTCGAAGACAAGCCAAATCTAACGAATTTGTTTGTGGAAGAAGCAAATGGTAGCTTCTTTCTTCGGCAAAACTGGCCATGTGGCGACTGTTCCGCTTGAGCAAGGTAGGAAGGTAAATTCTGAGTGGTACACCACAATTTGTTTGCCTGAAGTCTTCGGAGAAATTTGAAAAACGACCAGACAAGGCGAATCATTGTGCACCATGACAATGCGAGCTCTCACACATCGGCTTAAACCAGCGCCTTTTTGACCGGCCAAAACGTCTAACTGATGGGTCATGCACCGTACAGCCCTGAAGTGGCTCCCAATGACTTCTTTTTATTTCCGCACATCAAGCACAACAGCGTGGTCAACGATTTTCGTCTCCAGAAGATGCTGTTAAAGCGTTCAAAAACCATGTCTTGAAGGTGCCTCAATCGAAGTGGCAAAAGTGCTTCGGCAATTGGTTTGAGCGCATGCAAAAGAGTATAAATCATGCTGGAGAATATTTTGAGAAACAATAAAACCATTTTTGATGATAAACATTCACATTTTCATTATTAGGTCAGGAATATAAAGCAGCCCTCGTATCCTATTGCACCAGAAACTCTCCGAAGTAAGTGGAAATGGCTTGGACATACACTACGAAAACCGCAAGAGGTCCTGGCACGAACCGAACTTGAATGGAATCCGCAATAAAACCGAAGAGTTGGAAGACACGCCCATATCTGTAGAAGACAATTAGATAGCGAAATTGCCAAATTAATTAAAATTCGGAATGAGATAAAACTGTTAGCTTTTAAAAGAAATGAAGGAAAATTATTGATTATGGCCCTATGCTCCATACCGGAACGATGTTAATTAATATATAATGTGTTAAAATTGCACAAAGGGGCGTGGCCCTGCCCGTCCAACACAGAACATGAAAAGGCTATAACTCGTTAACTTAAGCCGATATGACGCTAGTACTTTGTATATATGATGTTGGTATAAAAAAACACATCCTGATAGAAACGACACCGGTATTACGGGTCCTGAGTGTTACCAGATGCAAACTTGAACTTTTATTGGAAACTTTGGCATTTTTTAGCAGAACTTCATCTTTGGACTTTAGTATGACAAGCATCAATAAGATATTGCATGTTCATTTGGCCGTGAAAAAAATTTGTTCTCGTTGGATATGGCATTTTTAGCAGAAATTCACTCAGAACGTTTTGTCATTTAAGGGTGAATTGTCTTGTTTACAGTGTGTTGAAAAATTCATCTCAGTCAAAAAATTGAATTATCTCGTGAACTTTTTCTTGCGATGATTTTTTACGTTTTTCGGCGTGGGTTATCGAGACAAAAGTGTTTAAATCAACTTGTTTCGATGAAGCACCTTCAAAAACCACTGTTAATCGCTGGTACCAAGAATTCAGTCTCGGACGCCGTTCGCTCCAGGATGAATTTCGTGAAGGACGTCCAACTTCGGTCAGAAACCATCTATGCTGTGCGTGAACTGATTAAGCAAGACCGACATGCGACTTACCGTGAGATTAAGGCTTTCTTGGGCATTAGTATGACAAGTATCAATAAGATATTTCATATTCATTTGGCCGTGAAAAAAATTTGTTCTCGTCGGATCCCACATAATTTGACGAATGCTCAAAAAAAGGCTGGTGTGGATTGCTGCAAAAAGATGTTGAAAAAGTATAACTGCGGTAGCTCAAAGGCAGTGTATAACATTGCCACAGGTGACGAATCATGGTTCTAAGCATATGAACCCGAAACAAAACAGCAATCGGCCGTATGGGTTTTTCAAGACGAGCCAAATCCATAAAAGTTGTCCGTGGAAGAAGTACATTGAAGCAAGTGATTGCGTTTTTTTCGGTATAACCGGCCATGTTGCCACAGTGCCTTTAGTGGAATGTAGGACGGTCAATGGTGAGTAGTATACAACTATCTGTTTGCCAACAGTGTTCGAAGAAATTAGGAAAGATAAAAATAAAAGAAGACGGATAATTTTGCATCATGACATTGCGAGCTCTCACACATCAGCTGAAACGATGAGCTATTTCACCAGTCATGATGTCGATTTGATGGTCCATCAACCGTACAGCCCTGATTTGGCACCTAATGACTTCTTCTTCTTATTGCCTAGTATCAAGAAAAACATGAGTGTTCAACGTTTTTCCTCGCCCAGAGCAGCTATTGAAGCGTTCAAAAATCATGGTTTGGAGGTGTCTCAATCGGAGTGGTTTGTGCGCATGCAGAAGTGTATTGATCTTAAAGGAGAATATTTTGAAAAACAATAAATCCATTTTCAATGATAAATTAATGTGTTTTTATTGCCGGGCCCGAAATATAAATAGCAAACCTCGTACCACGAAAACTTAAAAAACAATTTCATAAAGGAACGTAATCCCTGATGTAGTGTATATAAGCTTCGGCATGTCCGAACTTAGTCTGTACACTTGTTAGCGTTGTGATTCATTTTACTATGACCTTAAATTGGGTTTCTGAACATTCTAAAGTACTTTCAACTCACTGTGTCATCAGTATCTCTACTTTAGGCTGGCGTTCCCGAAAAACAAATCTCTGAAGAGATTATATTCGTTTATTAATAAAAACTCTCCAATCCAATCGATCTCTCTTATCTATTTCAACTGGAAGATGTAGTCATTTCATTTGAACACAACCAGAAATCAAACAAATTATGTTCAGTTATTCTTTGGACCTAACACAACTGACACACAATCGGAGAGAACGCTTTGCAATTGAATCCAAGACGCCGCATCGCAATTATGACAAAACGAAAACAATACGATTTTCTTATCAAAACCATCTTATCGATAGTATTTTTGAGTGCCACCACTTTCAATTGTATACAAACGGAGAATGTGAAATATACGACGACCACCACTACGAAGCAACCCTTTATACGGTCACCGGGCCTCTCGCTGCCCAGGAAGGATTTCAATCCGGCGAAATGTAAAATAGAAGTGCCGTAAGTGTCAACGGAAGAGAGAGTAACTCAAACCGGAAGTAATTGCTTTAATCTCCTTTCTTTACATATGCAGAGCAGTTTTCTTCCAATACGAGAAAGATGTGCCCATTGTGGGCAACAGCAGTGATCCCAATTACAATGAGATCGAAGTGTGCTGTCGCGGCTACAAGCGTTACGATTTCGATTGGACCAAATGTGTGCCGGATTGCGGCAACAAGTGCCAGAGGAACGGCTTTTGTCTGGAGGGTGGGGTCTGCCAGTGCTTCGATGAATTTGTGCTCAACGATCGCAATGACTGTGTGCCGACTTGTCCGTTGGGTTGCCCCCATGGTCAGTGTTATCTGAATGGCACCTGTTTCTGTAACAATGGCTATGAGTTGGACCCCACCAAGAAATACTGCGTGCCAGTCTGCGAATTGGGTTGTGGACGCAGTGAGATCTGTGTGGAGCCTAACAAGTGCGTGTGCGCTGAGGGCTATGCCCGCTCGCCGCAACAGGATCTGGCCAAAATGGGCTGCCAGCCGGTGTGCATACCGGACTGTGGCTATGGCCACTGTGTGGGCCCGAATCAGTGTGAGTGTTTTCAGGGTTTTGGCAAGAAATCCAATGGGACCGTCTGTGAATACTTGAGTTTTCTGTAAGTAAACAATGAACGACTTATAAATGACCGTAATTGTAGCCTCCTTTCCTTTCGTTTCCCCTAAGGCGTTGTGACAACGGTTTCCAGACCACAGGCGCCAAGTGTATATGCCAGGATGGCTACAAATATGACCAGAACACCACCTCCTGTCTGCCTGACTGCGGCGGTGACTGCGACAATGGGGTATGCATATCGCCGGGCATATGTCGCTGCTTCAATGGCTATAAACGCAACGGTGCCAAATGTGAGGCCATTTGTAAACAGTAGGTGTTGTTAGACAATTTTAACGAATACAATAACCCCTTCATTCCCTGGTTCTTGTTTACTTCCAGTGGATGTGGCTATTATGGCAAATGCATAGCGCCCGGTGTTTGCGGCTGCTCCATCATCGACGGCCCCTTTAAGTCCTATCAGAAATGTGAGCTGGGCTATTGTAATTCAAAGGGTCACTGTCGCTGCCAAATGGGCACTACGCGTTTCATCGATCAATGCCTGTCGCCGGATAAGGTGACCACCTATGCCTCGATGCGCCATCAGAAATTGAACGAAGATTTGGTGGATGAATTCAATTTGTTAATCGGACGATATTTCAAAATTCCCGATACGGCAATGATCGTCAATTGGCATCAATGAAATATATAAAACGTAGTTTAGGTAAAACCGCTAATGATGTTTGCAATAAATGAGCCGGAGGATGTCATTTAGAGTTAAAAATTTTATGCAGGCAATTTGAATATTTTTTGGCATATAGCCCGATAAGATAAAATAATCCACTGCATAGTTACAGAAAATCCTTTATGCAAGGTGGGCCAAAATTTACCATGGGGTTTACAAATTTAATAACCTTTTCGTTTATATACTTTTTTATTTTTTTCAGATTATATAAGGTGATCCATCTATAGGTATTTTTTCAGAACAAAAAAAATATAAAAATTACAATTAACTGTGGAATATTTATTGGTAATTTGAAAGGACATTTTATGGCATTTATTTTTTGAATATAATTTCCTTAAAATGCAACTACGCCTCAGGGTTTCCATTCTGAGGGTTCAGTTTTGGATGACTCGTTCGAGCATTTCGACCGGTATGGCTTTAATGACACGCGTAATGGTGGCTTCCAAAACCTGAATCGTAGCTGGTTTGTCAGCATAGACTTTGGACTTTACGTAACCCCACAGAAAAATGTCTAAAGGTGTGATATCACTCGATCTAGGCGGCTAACTCACCTGTTCAAAACGTGAAATTAGCTGCTTTTCGAAATGACCTCTCAATAGATCCGTTGTTTGACAGCTGTATGGCGAGTGGCACCGTCCTGTTGAAACCAAGTGTTGTCAAGATTACGGGCTCCAATTTCAGGTAGCCTAAAGATCGGTATCATGGTTACGTTCCGGACATCATTATTTTTGAAAAAAATATGAACCGATGATCCCACCTGCTTTTAAACCGCACCAAACCGTGGTTTTCTCTGGGTATAATAGCACCTCTTAAACGTCTTCCTATTGCTCTTCAGCTCAAATGCGGCAATTTTGTTTATTGACTTTGCCGTTGAGCAAGAAATGGGCCTCCCACTGAACAAAATTTTGGTCGAAAACAGCTGAACTTCTCGTTTCTCACAGAACGCTCATTTCCATAATTTAGTTGCCAACATTTGGAGGTAATTATTTTCAAAATAAATGCCATAAAATGTCCTCCCAAATTACCAATTAAGATTCCACACTTGATTTGAATTTTTATATTTTTTTTTTGTTCTGAAAAAATACCTCTAGATGGATCACCCTATATAAATAACTTGGACAATAAATAATGGAGAGATTCACAACTGAACAAAGAACCAGAATAATAAAAGTTTATTATTTAAACCAGCGATCAATTATTTTAACGCAAAGTGATGAGTGATAACGCTCATTTTCATTTGAATGGCTATGTTAATAAGCAGAACTGTAGGTTCTGGGGATCTGAAAATCCAAGAGTCATTCATCAACGCCAATTACACGCCATTAGGTGTACAGTATGCTGTGGGATCACATCTGCAAATATAATTGGAAAATTTACCAAGAATTATTTTGTACTGATCCTCCATTAAGAAGTTTGAAGCATTTTGTACTTGTAAGTGGTTCACATGAGTCCAGGACACACTAATACATATACATTACTTATTGGCATTCCTTAGAAAATTTCCCTTCGTATGAGATGACCTATTATTGTATAGTATAGTACATTTCAGATAAATGGTGAATTACAAAATTAACAATATTTCAGTTTCATTGAGCAGACTTACTTCGAGTAAACCCAGATCAATGTTAAAGCTTCTCTGGGACATTGCAAAGTAGCAAATTCGTCTATATGCGTTAAAGGTACTAAGGTGACGTGGTTAATTAATGAATTAGTCCAAAAATTATATCTTCTTCATTCAAATATATCTCTTATTTGAATGAAGTTGACTTGTGTGATAGTTGTGCACACTAAACACCAGCCGCGGTGGCCAGCTTGTTTACACACATTACAAAAAATCAAGTATTACCGAAAATCAATAAATATAAAATTAGATGTATGGGATAATGTATGTACGTATGTGTGGGACATATAGACTCATAAACCGCTGATCCGATTTTGTTGAAATTTACAGGGAAACTTCAGCTAAGCACGGCGCACAGTGCTGTGATTTTTTATAGCTTTGGCCAAAAATGGAAGGAGGTGCACTAAGTCCATAAAAATTTACATATGGGTGGTTCTGAGATTATGGGCCAATTTCGACATCATTTTTGGCATTAGATTTTTTTGCAGAATTTAATTTAATAATTAGACTGTTGACGACAAAGCTATAAGATGTACACCCACTTCATATAATGTTCAATCATATTTGAGTTGCTTGAAATCAAGATTGGTTTGAAAATTTGAATTTTAGCGAATATTAGATTTTACAGGTAGATTTTTTAGGGACAGAAAATAAACATCCATAAAAATATAAATTAAATAACAAATTATAATCATTAATAGCCGCAAAATTAATTGAATATTATTTTTACAATGGACTGGTTTTTTTTTATATAAGCTTTATTTGAATTATTGAATCTGCTCCAAAGGAGCCTAACAATAAGTATACGAATCTTAAGTATAATTCAATAATGAATCCTAGTATGGATTTCTTGTAATGTGGATCTCTGCTTATTGGCAGGAATTTTAATTAATTTGGTCAAAATAGTATATAACTGGTATGGATCACATGTCTGAGAATTTTAAACCTAGTTTGGCTTAAACTTCGTGATAAAGGGCCAGAGGACCCTTACAGTCATTTACAGAGTGTTCGCGATATTATGTAGAGTGAAGAACTCTAGTTATGTATGTATAACGGATAACTCTAGAATAGCAGAGTGGACGACGTAATTTAGGTTTTGTAGGTTTTTCGCGTTGACGGTTTTAAGGATCACGTATGAGAGCATTTAAGCCTCGTGACGTAGAATAAAGGATTCTACACAGTCTTTTTTGAGTGGACTGGTTTTATTAAATAAATAATTAATATTTTTGCAAAAAATTGAGAAAATTTCAATCGAAAGTAGTGTTAGGGATAACCAGGGTAATGATATTTGAACACTTTGTTAGGAAAAATTTTAAAGAACAAATAAATTTTTTAAAAAAAAAAATTTTAAAGACTTTACAGGTCCTAGAAAGATTTATTGTATAGTAAATAATAAAGTATAATATATTTTATTTTTCCCGCTTGAAACAACCAAGGACAGCAAAGTGGCCCATAATCTCAAAATAAACCATATGTGACGCGCAAAATAGAAAGGGGTCTAAGGTTAAAAACCAGGTTTTTTCAGGAGAGCCAATTTAAATATTAGGTCCCTTTCTATTTGCGCTTAGAATCGTCGACTTCACTTTCATAAAACGCCCATATCTCTATGAGGGAACACTTTTGGGGCATGGGATCGGTCTCATTCGATGCTCAGATGTTGTCCACATCAAAAAAAAAAAAGCGAAAAGTTGATGAAATGTTTTTTTCAGTAGATCCATTTTAAAGATTAGGTCCCTTTCTATTTGCGCTTAGAATCATCGACTTCACTTTCATAAAACGCGCATATCTCTTGGAAGGAACACTTTTGGGGCATGGGATCGGTCTCATTCGATGCTCAGATGTTGTCCACATCAAAAAAAAGTAAAAATTTATTTTTTTGCCCTTAGGTCCCTTTCTCTATGCGCTGTCACATTTATAGTTTTTAGGTACAAAAGGGAAAAAATATATGTACAAAGTTTAATGCAAAGAAGAAGTAAGCATTTTCACATGTCCTCAAATATATAAGTAAAGTTCGAGTTCTACCACATTTGGCAGAATGTTTTTCTGAAAGTTCTAAACCTATACGGTACTTTTTCTTTCAGGATTCAAATTGGCATATCATTTAAAATTATAGGCTTTAATACCATCCAGGGTATAGTACAGGGTGGGTCAAAAAGTAACATGGGGTTTAAAAATTTAATAACTTTTTCGTTTATATATTTTTTTCAGATTATATAAATAACACTTGGGGAATAAAAAATGGAGTGATTTACAACTGAACAAAGAAACAGAATAATAGAATTTTATTATTTTAATTAGCCATCAATTATTTTAACGTAAGCGCATGATTGATGAATCTCGTTTTCATTTGAATAGCTTTGTTAATAAGCAGAACTGTAGATTCTGGTGTTCTGAAAATCTAAGAGCCATTCACCAACTCCAATTGCACCCCATTAGGTGTACAGTATGTTGTGGGATCACATCTGCAAATATCATTGGGCCTTACTTCTTCGAGAATGAAGATGGAAGTGCTGTAACCGAAAATGAAGAGCGGTATCGATTAATGATAGAACATTTTTTACGTCCTGCTCTTGAAAACAGTCCTAAGATATGGTTTTAGCAGAACACAATGGGACTTTCAAGTCAAATTTTTGGAGAGCGAATAACTTCCAGAAATTCGGAAATTATTTGGCCAGCGCGATCGCCAGATTTGTCAGCACCCGACTATTTTCTCTAGGGTTATTAGAAGGAGCGAGGATATGTGAACCAGCCCGAAACAATCTTTCAACCAAAGGCCAACATTGTTGCAGAAATATGAACACTACAGACGCAAATTTTGAAAGATGTTATGGAAAATGCTTTAAAACGAGCCCATCATTGCAAAGCTGAAAAAGGGGATCATTTAAGTGACATTATTTTTCATACTTAGTGTAAAAAAATTCCAATTTTGTATATTATACAATCTGAGAAAAAAAATAAAAAAAAAGTACATAGTTAGAAATCAATAATTTGAATGTATTGAGAAGTTCCTGGTTCAGGTACCTCTGAATTGTTTACGATAGAAAGGTGGTTCGAAAAGTATGCGCTTACTTCAAAACACTTACTTGTTGAAAAAGCTTACCGAATTTGAAAATTAAAAATCTACCTAAATGGACTAGGTTTTTAATTTTCGAATTCGCTTAGATCTATCAACAATTTAGTGTTTTGGAATTTATAGTTTATAAGTTTCAAAAGTTATTAAACATTCAAACTACAACGGTTTTTTTGCGCCACCCTGTATTTTATAAGAGGTAGTCATTGAGTTTTGTTTCGTATATAATAGGTGGTCTAATCAAATCGCAAATAAAACAAAAAGTTTTCAGAGAATTATTTTTATATTTTTTATTATGATAGAAGGATCTATGAAAATTATATGTGAAACAAAATAATGGCCAAATGCTCGCCACGGCTTCAGTGGTATACCTCTATCCAATGTTTCATATTTTTCATAACTCTGAGGCATAATGGACGCTCAATGTCGTTAATGTGCCGAATTTTTTTTTCGTTTAGCTCTTGAATTGTTCTTTGCTTATTGACGTACACTTTAAAATATCCTTAAATAAAGAAGTGGAACGGTGTTAAATCAAGCGGCACCATCCGGTTGGAGCCACATATCGTCCAGGTCCATATCCTCAACTTCTTGCCAAAAGAAGTCCGTTATCATGTCGTTTTACCGAAAACCATTCACGGCAACTGCTTGGCCGACCGAAGAAGTTCGGCCCGATGAAGCCGCCAGCCCATAAACTGCACCAAACAGTAATTCTTTGTGGATCCATTGGTTTTTTAACAATCACTAGTGGATTTTTATACCCTCCACCATACAATGGAGGGTATATTAGTTTTGTCATTCTGCCTGTAGCACCTTGAAATAATCATCGGAGACCCAACAAAGTATAAATATTCTTGATCCTCGATCAAGCCATGTTGTCCGGCTGTCCGTCTGTTGAAAACAAGATAGAGCCTGCATGAAAACAGCTAGGGAGCTGAAATTTGGCACAAACATGTATAGTTAACCTAGCATGGTTGGTATGGAAATAGGCTATATAGCTCTACGGGAAATTGGTGTTGGAGACCCTCAACCAACACTACCTCATAAAAATTAGTTTTTCTTGAGAAAAATCACTGAAATTTGGCAAATAATAATCTCTATATAGGCGCAATCATTTATGTTAAAATGGTTTAGATTGGGCCACCATTTCTTGTACCTTCCATACAAACGGCCTTGAGTAATAATATGACTATAACTCACCACAAACTTGACCTATCGAAATGAAATTTTACACATCAAGATTTCTATATACAACACACTTCCACGCTGAATTCGGTTGAGATAGGAAAGGTCCTACTGGTACCTCCCACACTAACGGTCTCATGGGCCTTGAAAAATAATATGACAATAACTCACCACACACTTGACCTATCAAGACGAAATTTTCGGCATAAAGATTAATATATAGAACAGATTTTTGCGCTTAATTTGGTTAAGATCGGAAAGGCCCTACTGGTACCTCCCACACAAACGGGCTTTGAGAAATAATATGACGATAACTCACCACAAGCTTGACCTATCGAAATGAAATTTTACACATAGAGATTTCTATATAGAACACACTTCCGCACCAAATTTGGTTTTATTTGGGAATCTGGTGGAGGGTATCCAAAGTTCGGCACAGTCAAACTTAACATTTTTTTACTTGTTTTTGCTCGGTTTGCTAAAATTTGAGCACAATTCTTCCAATATGCTGATCCAAAACATCACGAAGTTCTCGAAATGCATTGTGATTTGAACGTCCATTTTCGTAAAAGCTATCAATAATCTTAACGCTCTGCTCAATTGTGTACCCCTTCATGGTTGTCAAACACGTAAGCAAAAAAATATCAAATTAAGTTGTGCAAAAGACTTGAGTCACATAATGGTTATGGCGTATGGTTTTCAAGAAGAAATAAAAATCATAAAATTAAATGTTATGGCCAAGAATTTAGGTTTATTTAAAAGAAAAAGGTTTGCCATTATGTTTTGAAAATAATTTCGGGCAAGTGGCCGCCGCGGCTGGCTCAAACTAATAAATTCCAGCAGAGAGGCCCCATTTTCGACCACTTTTTGCAACATTTGGGGCATATGGCAGCAATAACGCGCCAAATATTCTCTTTCAAGGCGTCAATCGTGTCGAGCTTATCTGCTTGACAAGCGACTTCATAAAACCGCACAAAAAATAGTCCTGCGGCCACAAGCGCACGACGCGAGATAATGCGCTAACCTAAGTTTTCTTCAATAAATTGATTGTTTCGTTGGATGTATGTCATGTAGTGCCGTCTTGTTGGAACCAAATGTCGTCCACATGACATCCTCCAATTCAGGCAAGAAAAAATCTTGAATCTTGGATCCATAGCGTAGCCCATTGACTGTAACATTATGGCCGGCTATATTTTTAAAGAAATATGGACCAACGATTTCCTCTGCCCATAGAGCACACCAAACAGTGACTTTTTGAGGGTGTAAAGGTGTCTCAACAATGGCTTATGGATTTTCATTACTCCAAATGCCACAAATTTGGGTTTTAACGTACCCATTCAATGGTGAACAGCTTCATCGCTGAACAAAATTTTCTTATTAAAATCAGGATCAGTGCCCAACTCGTTTTGGGCCCATTCACCACGATTTGCAAACGTTAGCCGTGTTCTTTTCAGGTTACTAAACAAGCACTTGTATGGAGGTTACTCGGTAAGCAAGCGAGTTGTTAACGAAACGAGTTAGAGGTACCTGACTTATTTTTGTATGACACACCCGGCATGTAATGGGTGATCCAATTAGAGATACTTTTTCAATAGCCTTTTTTGACAGATCACGTGGGAGTCGTGTCATGCTGTCATGTTTTTTTTTGTCTAGTAGTGTTTGGCATTCCATCATGGAAAGACTTACGCCTGAACAACGTTTACAAATCGTTCATCTTTATTACGAAAATTCTCGTTCTGTGAGGAATGTATTTTGTGCACTTCGTTCAACTTATGGTCAACATAATCGGCCTACAACACTACCGCAACACTACCATCGGTCTCATGAACTTTGCATTCATTATTGGATAATGTTCAACCGAACAGACCACAGACCACGTCCAGCACGCAGTAAAAAAAAATGTAGCGGCCGTAGCTGAGAGTGTACACCAAGACAGTGGAGAGTCGATTCGGCGCCGTTCACAGCAACTTGGGCTGGCGTATGGAACGACGGCGCATTTTACTTCGTGATCTTAAATTGAAAGCATACAAAATACAGCTTGTGCAAGAACTGACGCCGCCCGACGTTCCCAAGCGACATCGCTTCGCTCTATGGACTCTTAAAAAGTTCCGAGAAAATTCGACGTTTTCGAGCGAAATTTTGTTCAGCGATGAAGCGCATTTCTGGCTCAATGGGTATGTAAACAAGCAAAATTGACACATTTGGGACGGAGAGCAACCAGAAGCGGTTCAAGAGCTGCCACTTCATCCAGATAAAACAAAGGTTTGGTGTGGTTTGTGGACCGGTGGAATCATCGGTCCATATTTCTTCCAAAATGATGCCGGTGAGAACGTAACCATCAATGGTGACGGTTATCTTGCCATGATAAACGACTATTTGATGCCTAAAATTGATGCTCCTGATCTCGGCGACATTTGGTTTCAACAAGACGCGCCACTTCCCACACATCTCATCAATCAATTTATTTATTGAGAGAACACTTCGGTGAGCAGATAATTTCACGTTTTGGGCCGGTCGATTGGCTCGTGATCTTAGCGACATTTGGTTTCAACAAGACGGCGCCACTTTCCACACATCGCATCAATCAATTGATTTATTGGGAAAACACTTCGGTGAGCAGATAATTTCACTTTTGGGCCCCTCGATTGGCCACCACGATCGTGTGATATCACCGTGTAGACTTTTTCTTGTGGGGATATGTAAAGTCTAAAGTTTAAGCGGACAACCCCGCTTCGATTCTGGCCTTAGAGCAAAATATCACGCGTGTCATTCGCCAGTTACCAGTCGAAATGCTCGAACGAATCATAGAAAATTGGCCTCAACGGATGGAACATCTCAGACATAGCCGCGACCAACATTTGATAGACATAATCTTCAAAAAATTAATGCCAAAGTATTTTATTTCAAATGATAATAAACAGTCCCCATTCAATTTGAAGTTTTTGGGTTTTTTTCTTTTAAAAAAAAGTAGGGAACCTCAAACGGAATCATGCTTTATAACAAAATCAAATACTTATGTTTTTGCTATTGGTACAGAAAGAAAATGAAAAGAATGAAAAAAGTAGAAAGAGCGCGATAGAACAATTTCCATAAATTGTATTGAGTCTTGCTAAATAACTCCAGTATCTGTAGCAAATATCTAGTGTTAAAACAATTTACGAGTATAATTCTAAGCCCGCTACTAAGTTCGCCTTTTCATGTGAAGAAATCGCAAAATTCAACATTAAAGTTCTGCGAAATTGCGGTAAAATTTAAAAAAAAAAATCTTGACAAAACCTTACTAATCGATAATTATAGTTCTGACTTGTCCTTGGCTGGAGTTAATGTTTAATGCTGGACTGAGTGAAATTAAATTTGTCAATATAATGTTTGCAAAACAAGAATCTCTATGAAGTAACAAAAATGGTTTTTCACCATTTGCTTTGCCTTTTTTCTGTTTGCAAACAAACTTTTTTTAGGCTTATGCTGCCATCTGATTCAAAATGTTATTGAATGTTGCCAGAATACCATATCGCTACCTACACGCAGAAAAAAAGTATGGTTGTGGTGACAATATTCGAAGAGGATAATACTATTGTTGGGTATATGGTTGTGTTACGACAATATTATGATCCTCACAACAATAGTATGATTCAAATACAACCATACTATGATCCTCACAACAATAGTATGATTCACACATAACCATACTATGATCCCCACAACCATAGTATGATTCACACTCAACCATACTATAATCTTAAGAAATATAGTATGATCCGCACAACCATAGTATGTTTCACATATACCCATAGTATGATCCTCACAGCCATAGTATGATCCTCACAGCCATAGTATAGTTCATACGCAAACATTTTATGATCCCTACAACCATAGTATGATCGCACGCAATTATACTATGATTCCCAATATAATTTATTAGAATTTGTTTAAGTTGTCGACAATAGATTTGATCCCCAATATTATTTATTAGAATTGGTTTAAGTTGTCAACAATAGATTTGAATTATGAAAATTATTCAAAAATACATTAAATTCAAAATTATAGGAGTGATTTATTTCAAAGTAGAGAAAAAAAAAGTTTAAATAAACGTAAGCGTTTTTGTTAAAAATATTTCATTTAAACAAAGCAGCTTGTTTTAAAAATTTTAATTTCGATAAATAAGTACTATTATTGCATTAGATCCGTACCAATAACATTTGTTCTAAAAAGAATATTTAAATGAAGAAAAATTACAATCATACAGTATGATTGCCGTAATCATACAATTGTTAATATAAAACGCAAAGCACAATACTTTCGTCGCACCAACCATATTTATATTGTAGCTTTAACCATATTTTCATTTTTAAATTTGGCAATAATATCTACTATTGTTACATTTCAACAATATTAATATTGCAGCAATTATACTATTGTCAAAAGTAAATTCAGTTAACAATGCTATGGTTGCGACGAACATACTTCTATTGCGGAGAACATATTATTATTGCCGTGACCATGTAGTAACCATTTTTTTCTCTGCGTGTAACTAGGTAACTAAGCTAGTTACCTGAAAAGAAAACGGCTGTTGTTCCAGACTATGTCTATTCGTTTTGAATTGGCAAACCAAACTGAGCGTAATTCAAGTGACAGCTGTCAAAGAGATCAACTCCGAAAAAAGTGTGGCCAGATTGAAAACCACACGTCAAAAAACCCTTTATATCTTATAGAAATGTTTGATATCAAAATATTTTAAAATGTTCAAAATCTTTAAAACTCATATGATTATCGTACATCCACGGAAAAACATTTTTCGTACTTTGTAGCACAGTGTTGCTGATATGCCAATCGACCATTCGATATACTGTGGCCTACTGTTAGGCTTGCAATGTACACATATTTGAAATACTCTTACGTGCAACGACATATTTTTCAAAGCCATGTGGATGTAATCTTGTTTTTCATAATTATCGCACATGAACTTTTTCAATGCAATGCTACTCTACTTTACAACCACACAAGCCGCTTCGTTTGCTGTATTAAACAATTAAAAGAAAGAATTTGAAATTCAAACTGAGACTATAATGACACAGTTTGCTCGGACACGAGACTGAGGTACCGAAATCACACTTATCAGCAGAAAAACATAAAAAGAACGATGATTCCAACAGCCACTAAAAACTGGGTCAACTTCATTATGAAATGCAGATATTTCCAAAATCTCAATACTTAATTGCACTAAAGGGTTCCGATTAAATTTAAATTTATTTGTCAACTTCCTTTATATACATTATGCATGGTCTTTGTCTTGCATTTGTTAGTATGTACTTTCGCAGCGACCTCCCTCTCGTGTATAGCCCGGAAAACATTCACAGGTATCGGGCCCAGCACATATTCCATTGCTGCAGTCTTCATTGCAAATGGGATCACACTTTACCGAATGCGGCGAAAGGCGGTTGCGTTTATAGCCAGGACAGCAGTAGGACACGGTTCGTATACGCAACTCAGGATCATTGGCTTTGGCTCTGGAATTAATGGTAAAACATTTCATTAGTTAATATCCATCCATCTCTTGTAACCAAGTGCACCTACTCCACTTGTTTGTAGCAGATGCCCGCCGACATGGTACTCTTGACATCCAATATAAACATATCTCTTTCGCTCAGGGTATTCATTTTCCAAAACTGTGGAACCGCCACTATGACACCGACACATAGACACAACAAAATGATGAAGCTTCTCAAATTGAAAAACATTTTATCAATTTTTTTATTTCTCTTAATTCTCTGCGAAAATTGTACTTAATAAAATATTTTAAATATTTTGTAAACTTTTCCTACTACGAGCATTAACACACAACTCGCGAAGCTCAATAATGACTGGACGATGTTGGCATTTCATGAGCTTAAAATGTATTATTCTTTGGCATTTTTCTTTTCAGTTTCATATTCACTCTTCTTATCAGTTCGTTTTGCTGAGCACTATTTTTTTCAGAAGAAAGTACAAAGAAAAGGCATTTGTGGATAGATGTGTGGCTTTAAGAGATTCTAATCCACACGCTTGTGTACAATGTCTGCCGCAGAAGTCTGCTGGAGAAGACGGACTCAAAAGATATGATGACAAAGTAAAAAGTCATCAGTTCATATTTAAGTAGAGTTGCTCTCAGAGCACTTCATGGTACTATGAGTTATTTTCTCATAATCAAAACACTGGTCAACAAATATTTTCAAAATATTATTAATTGAAAGTTTTAGCTCATCAGGGTTATATTACAGGGTGGCTGATGAAAGCCGCTACCAAAAACAACTTTTTTCTATTTAATCAATCTGGTTAATTTTTTTTTATTTTGCAGATTGCAGATTTATATATATAAAATATAAAAATTAAAGAGAGGTATGGGACACATTTTGTAAAAATAAAAAAACACAACATCATTCATATGACTATTCATATGACTCCGTAGTACCTCACCCGATCAACTGAATTTGTTAGTACATTTTTCTATTGTTTCGGGTCGCATCTCTTCAATGGCAATTTCGATTGCATGTTTTAACGCTTTAATTGTCTCTGGATGCTTTGTGTAACACATATCTTTAATGGCTCCCCACAGAAAATAATTCAACGGGCTCAAATCACAGCTCCAATGAAGTCAATTGAAATAACAATTTCGACTGATTATTTGATTTTCAAAAACAGTGCGTAAAATATCGATAGTTGCGTTGGCTGTGTGACATGTGGCTTTGTCTTGTTCGAAAGAAATGTCTGCGTGTTAATCTCTTGAATTTTTGAAAACAAAAATTCGCTGAACCTTTCGCTGTAACGATCAGCGTAAACGGCAACGATGATGGCCAAATGATGCCGCCAGCCCAAAATCCACACCAAACAGTGCCTCGTTGTGGATGCGTTGGCTTCTCAATACACGCAGAAAATAGTATGGCCAGATTTGAGGCCATGTTTTTATTGAAAATTTCATTCAAAAAACAAAAATATATATTGCAACGACAGTCGAAAATACATTTAGTTGCCAGCAGGGGTGAAGGCTTCTTCACCATCCGTAGACCTCAAGTAACGAATGTGATTAAACCATGATCAATGGCTATATATGACGAGCAAAATAGAAAGGGACCAAGGGTTAAAAAGCAGTTTTGTTCAGGAGAGCCATATCTCTCGGAGGGAACACTTTTGGGACATGATATCGGTCTCATTCGATGCTCAGATGTTGTCCACATCTAAAAAAGAAAAAAAAATGAAAATTGATTTTTTTACCCTTAGGTCCCTTTCTCTATGCGCTGTCACATATAAAGCTATTAACTGCAGGCAGATTTTAAATAAACAAGAACCACTTGGAAGTACAGTATTTCACCGAACAAAGAAAATACAATGAAAATCCCTCGAACTACCTTCCGATTGTTGTTGTTTTTTTATAATGGACAACAAACACGCACTGTTTCGTGTGTATGTGTTTGTTTGGTATATCAAAAAAAAACATACGCATACACATGCTTGTATGCACTATAAAACCTGTTTTGTTATATTCATAGCCGCAACCATACAGTATGATTGCCGTAACCATATTATTGTTAACGTAAATTTTAAACAACAATACTTTTGTAACACCGACCATGTTTATATGGTTGCTACAACATGGTTTTTTAAATATTATTTGTTAAAATAAAATTTAAAAAACAATACTATGGTTGCGCGAACATGGTTTTATTGTAGAGAACATATTAATGTTGCGGTGACCATATAGTAACCAAATCTTTTCTCTGCGTGTAGTCACATGTGGGTTCTCTCATATCCACTGAGATGAAAATGAGCTTCATCTTTTTCTTCTTCTGCTAAACAATCTTCAGCCCATTGGTCGAAGCTAAATGGCAACGGACGGTGTTCCATTATAAAATGGCAAAGTTCAAGCTTTTCAATAAAACCAGAAATTTTAAAAAAATTATCAGTACTTCCTTTTTTACAGCCGGTTTGTTCATCCATAAACTCACCGGAGTATGGACTAAGTAAATATCTGTTAAAATTTTTAAAAACGCAGTAAAAGACGCAGGGGACTTCAAACCTAGGATAAATAATGTACATATTGACGATGACGAAACTTTCATTTCATTTGACATGGTATCCTTATATCCTAGCATACCAGGTAATCTAGCTACGTACCAAGACTATCGAGGAAAAATGGACAGATATAGAGGAATTCACTTTCTGCATAAAGGACACAATATATTATAAACACGATAATAGAGCTTTCAAAGCCCAGAATAACGACTCTATAGGTTGACGATTTTTATTGTGATTTTAAAGAAAAGTGAATTTGGCAATAAAGGGTGGTTAAATTTTAAGAGAAATTTCATTTCATATTTCTCAATTTTAGACTAACTGAATTTTAACCATGGAAAGATACACAAGCGATCAACGCGTTAAAGTTATTTAGGCTTATTATGAAAATGGGCGTTCAAATCAAAATACATATCGTGCACTTAGTGATCGTTTCGGTCAATTTAATCGTCCAAAAGTGCAATAGTTTGAGCAACCCGGGTCTGTAGGAGATGTAAAAACATCAGTGCATGCTCGTTCAGCTCGTACTGCAGGAAATATTGCTGCTGTTCGCGATAGTGTGGCTGAAGAGCCGTGCGCCTCTCACACTCATCGTAGATGAACATTATGCGTAAAGACTTTCATTTACATGACCATTCCAAACGTCGTCAGAGGTCAGAGTGGTGGCAAGAAATGGCAACAGTGGATGATCAATTTTCGAAGAAAATCATCTTCGGTGATGAGGCACATTTTCACCTCAGTGGATTCGTCAATAAGCAGAATTGCCGCATTTGGGCGAATGATAATCCAAGAGTGATTGTCGAAAAAACAATGCACCCACAAAGAGTGACTGTTTGGTGCGGTTTATGGGCTGGAGGCATCATCGGGCCGTATTTTTTCAAAATGAGGCCGGTCAGACAGTTACTGTGAATGGTGTTCACTGTCTTAACTTTTTATGGCCCGAATTGGAAGATATGGATGTGGACGATATGGGGTTTCAACAGGACGTTTCGACGAAACAACGGCTCTTTTGCGCGACAAATTTAATGGCCGAGTTATCTCACGTCATGGCGATGTTAATTGGCCGCCAAGATCATGTGATTTGACACCGTTGGACTTCTTTCTTTGGGGTCATTTGAAAGAAAAGGTGTGCGTCGACAAATTTAACGAATGTTGTTCGTGGAAGAAGCACTTCGAAGCAAATGGTGGCCTGTTTATTCGGCAAAACTGGTCATGTGGCGAGTGTTCCGCTTGAGCAATGGAGGACGGTCAATTCTGAGTGGTGCACCACAATTTATTTGCCTGAAGTCTTCGGAGAAATTCGAAAAACGACCAAGAAAAGACGAATCATTGCACGCAGAAAAAAAGTATGTTTGGGGTGACAATATTTGAAGAGGATCATACTATTGTATATGGTTGAGGCACAACAATATTATGATCCTCACAACAATAGTATGATTCACACATAGCCATACTATGATTCCCACAACCATAGTATGATTCACACTCAACTATACTATGATCTCCACAACCATACTATGATCCTAACAACAATAGTATGATTTACACTCAACCATACTATCATTATGATCCTCACAACCATAGTATGTTTCTCATAGAACCATAGTATGATCCTCACAACCATAGTATGATTCACACGCAACCATACTATGATCCCCACAACCATAGTATGATCACCATCCGATTTTTCAAGACCTTCAAAATATGCCTCAGTTTCAGCAATAACCTCGCTATTGGACGAAAATTGTTTGCCACATTTTTAAATTTGGAAACAAGAAATAATCAGAGGGAGCTAAATGTGGACTATATGGTGGATGCGGAGCAATTTCAAATCGTAGTTCGGCCAGTTTTTGTTGAGTTAAAAATGCAGTGTGTAAAGGAGCATTATCTTGATGAAAAAGAACTTTTTTTTCTAAATGCGGTCGTTTTATCTTGATTTCTTCACTCAACCGATCCAATAATGCACAATAATATTCACTATTTATAGTTTTTCCTTTCTCAAGATAATCAATCAAGATAAATATTATACCCCTTGCATCCCAAAATACTGTGGCCATTATTTTTCCTGCTGACTTAACAGTTTTCGACTTCTTGGGACCACTTTTACCAGCTTCTATCCATTGTTTTGACTGTTTAACAGTTTTCGACTTCTTGGGACCACTTTTACCAGCTTCTATCCATTGATTTGACTGTTTGAATTACGCTGATAAATCGCTAAAAGCTCCTCGGAATTTGTCCAACGGACGATTTTTTGGGGCAAAGTCAACAAACGCGGCACATATCTTGCGGATAGCTTTTTCATGTGGAGTTCATCATGTAAAATACTCCAAACTTGTTTTTCGTGTATTTTAACAATATCAGCAAGTTCTCTGAGCTTTACTCGTCTATCTTTAGTCACTTCATTAAATATTTTTATAATGTTTTCAATAGTAGTAGCAGTTTTCGATCTTCCAGAGCGTTGTTCATCTTCCGTACTTGAACGACCCATAGAATCGTCGACTTCACTTTCATAAAACGCGCATATCTCGGGGAGGGAACACTTTTGGAGCATGGAATCGGTCTGATTCGATGTCACATATGTGACAGCGCATAGAGAAAGGGACCTAAGAGTAAAAAAAATCAATTTTCATTTTTTTTTTGATGTGGACAACATCTGAGCATCGAATGAGACCGATCACGTGCCCCAAAAGTGTTCCCTCTCAGAGATATGCGCGTTTTATGAAAGTGATGGTACACCAAAGATATACGTATTTAAATCTTTAAAATGGCTCTCCTGAACAAAACTGGTTTTTACCCATAGGTGCCTTTCTATTTTGCGCGTCACATCTATGTAAAAGAAGTGTACATTTTGATTGTCGTTCCATAGCTCGAGAACGGCTGCATAAAATAAAAAATGGCTAAATACGCTTTGTAGAACATGCAATGAAGATGGTTTTTAAAAATTGTTTAAAAATATTTTCTCTTGGTCGAGATGTGGTGATTTTTCTGAGCATTAGTCATTTTCATATAAATTGTGTGAATATCAAAAATTGTTTTTTTGTTACACATCATTGCTTGGATACGGGTACAAAAAAAAAATGGTTGAATACGTTTTGTAGAACCTGCAATAAGGTTGGGTTTTAATCCAACCTAATACACAAACTCATACATTCACACATTCATTTGATTGACAGCATACAAATGTTAAACAGATGAACCTGTCAAAATGCACATGTTTGCCAATCACTCTCTTCTGATACAGCCGGTCATACATTCACTGCTTTGCAAGTGATTTTTGTTTTGAGTTTCATAAATATTGGTAAGTATTAATAATTAAAAATGATTTAAAGCGTGTTCCGTGCAAAAAATTTCAAATATAAATATATGTCAAATAACAAATATAGATTAGTTTAATTGATTTAGAAAGAAATGCCACCAACAAGACGATCAACTATAGGCCGCTGCTACTCTGTTGGATGGTGGACGAACGCGCAAGCGCACTCTGCCGTTGAATGTGCAGGTGTGCTTATATTGATTGGTTGATCACTTTAAAATTTATTCGAAATTAACGCAGAGAAAAAACATGGTTACTACATGGTCACGGCAATAAAAGTATGTTCGTCGCAACCATAGCATTGTTAACTGAGTTTAGTTTTGACAAAAGTATAATTGCTGCAATATTAATATTGTTGAAATGTAACAACAGTATTATTGCCAAATTTAAAAATAAAAATATGGTTATAGCAACGATATAAATATGGTTGGTGCGACAAAAATATTGGTTTTGTTGGTTTTATGTTAACAATAATATGATAACGGCAATCATACTATATGATTGTAATTTTTCTTCATTCAAATATGCTTTTAAAAACCAATGTTATTGGTACGGATCTAATGCAATAATAGTACTTTTTTATCGAAATTAAATTTTTTTAAAAAAGCTGCTTTGGCTTTGTTTAACAGAAATATTTGTAATAAAAACGCTTACGTTTATTTAAACCTATTTTTTCTACTCTCTATGGTTGTGGGGATCATAGTATGGTTATGTGTAAATCATACTATTGTTGTGAGGATCATAGTATGGTTGTATTTAATTCATACTATTGTTGTGAGGATCATAATATTGTTGTAGTACAATCATATACTCAACAATAGCATTATCCTCTTCGAATATTTTCACTACAACCATACTTTTTTTCTGCGTGCGTGCAATATTTCAAGAAATTCTGCGATAGCAAAAGTTTTGCAACAAGCAGCAATTATTCTATTGGATGAATGTACCATGACGCATAAAAAATCGCTGGAAGCATTACACCGCACCGCAAGATCTACGTCAGAATCAAGAAATTTTTGGTGGTGCATTAATATTATTGTCAGGCGATTTTCGTCAAATATTGCCTGTGGTTCCACGATCAACACCGGCGGATGACATCAACGCATGTTTAAAGTCTTCTCTTCTGTGGCGACATGTGCGAAAATTGACATTGAATATAAATATGCGCGTTCAATTGCACAACGACCAACCTGCAGGTCGGTTCTCAAAGCATTTGTAAGATATTGGGAATGGCAAAGTTCGAGTCGATAATACAAATGGATTGATTACATTGCCGAACAATTTTTGTACCATTCTCCAATCAACAGAAGAATTGATTGAAAGTTTGTTTCCAAATATTGTTCAAAATTACAGGAATCACAATTGGTTGAGAGTACGGGCAATACTGGCATCAAAAATGTACACATCAATGCAATCAATTATCAGATGCAAGAAAAATTGCTAGGTGCAGTGATATATATAGTCATATAAATCTGTTGATAGCGCAATGAATGCAGATGATGCAGTGAATTATCCAATTGAATTTTTGAATTCATTTTAACCACCTGGTATGCAATCGCATTGCTTGAATTTGGCTCATCAATTATTTTACTGCGAAATTTAAATGCACCAAAACTGTGCAATTGCACAAGATTAGTCGAAGCCACAATATTGACCGGAATAGCGAAAGGTAAAATTGTGCTCATACAACGTATTCCACTGATTCCAAAAGACATGCCATTTGAATTTAAGCTTTTGCAATTTCCAGTGCGTCTATCTTCAAATATGCGGTTTAAATTTAGAGGAGCCGTGCCTTTCACATGGCCAGCTATACGTGGCCTGCTCAAGAGTTGGAACTCCAAATTGTTTGTTTGTGCTCGCTTCAAATGGGCAAACGAAAAATATTGTACATCAATGTTTTGGACTGACATTAATAATTTTGAAATACAATGCATTCATTTCATAACAAATATCTATACATTTCACCAAATTCTTATTTTTACGTTGATTCTGAAAAAAAAACAGCATAAAGGTCTCGAACCAGAATAAAAAACTGCTTAAGTCATAATAATGAAAAAAGAAAAAAAACTATTAAAAAGGATTGGTACGCCCTAATGTTCAACGCATGTATGAGTATATGTACGCACAAAAAACATGCACACTTTGGTTGTGCTTTTTGCATTTGCATTTTTCAACGAAGACCCATGCGAAACGGAATTGGTGGAAATGATATTGCGCGTTGAAGATTGCTCTACGCACAGTTCGAAGACTATACGCAAAGAGTAATTCTCATTAATAAAAATGAGTCTCCCGTATAAGTCATTTGATTTGTGGCCGAAGTAATCGTTGCCAAAGACTGCTGAAGAAAAACATTGGCGGGTTTAGAAACAGCTGTACAGTCTGCCTGGCAACCGTAGCAAATACATTTCACCAAATTCTTATTTTTACGTTGATTCTGAAAAAGAAACAACATAAAGATCTCGAAGCAGAATAAAAAACTGCTCAAGTCATAATAATGATAAAAGACCGAATAAATAACAAAAAAAGAAAAAAAATCTATAATATTTCATTTTTTTGGTTGGTTGCAACGGGATCCGCTATCACAAATTAAAAATCCATTTTTCTGCTCCTTTTGAAGGTATTTGAACAAAATTTGGTTTGTTCAAATACCTGGTGCAGTGCAACTATCATTCTTCTTCGAAATATCGACCCATCACGACTTTGTAACGGAACCAGACTTTCAATGAAAATTAAATTTGATGTCAAAACAGCTATATTGTTTATCCTAGAGCACTTGAATAAATAGAAAAAAGTAACAAAATTCTGTTACATTTAAATTACAATTCGGGGGTAGCGAAGCGCACCGGGTACAGCTAGTAAATTATAAAAACACCAACATCCGTTTTTTGCCTAAAAATACTGAAAAATAAAGCCGATTAAAATTTAAAGCTGATTCTGGCCCATCCTTTAGTACTGAGGTTGCGGCGACAGTCGCCCCACGACAGTCGGTTCTATGCACCGGATTGACCCGAAGCAGCAATTCTTTGGCCAAGGGCTGTCACCTCGGCACTGTGTGTGCCGCTACAACAACAACAACGTATGCAGTGATAAACAAAACATGTTGCTGCAACACGTTACTTCGACGGTTGCCTCGTATGTATCTAGCACTAGGTTCCAAGCTAAATATAAACATACATATGTGCTCAGTATGTATGCCATTAATGTTATATATTTTTTAATATAGAAATAAATTGATTGATAAATTCAAAAGCTTTGTGACGTTATAATTCGTTCTGAGAATTTTTATTAAATGCCATCATTTCTTAGGAAATCACATAAATCTCAAACCAAACAGACAGAATCGAAGCTGTTTACCGCACCTAAACGATACAAATGTTTTTATTATTATTTATAAATAATATGCATGTATATACGAGTATATAAAAAAAATCAATTAACACTTTTTTGTTGTCTTTCTTGAAAACAATGGAAAAAGACTGACTGCCTTGACTGGAATCTCCTCCAACGCAACGTCAAAGAGAAAGACTGGATCGTGAGTGATCTCAGATGTGAACAACACAAAACGTTGTTGAAATATTAAAACAAAAGATTAGAAACAAAAGTTTTGCATTTCAAATCAAGAGTTTCATAGATGAATTTCAATATGAATTTATGCGATAATGTCAGTTGTTTCGTGGCTTTTGTAGAAATCAGACGCATTTCTTGCTGAACATTGAAAATTCAATAAATAAAAAGTAGTGCAAAAAGAAAATCCGATTAAAATAAAATGAAATCTTTCATTTTCCTTTTCGCCAGTTGTGCGTTATTTTGCGGAGCCTTGGCTCAATACAAGACGGGCATAAAAACGCGTCAGCCTCCTCAAACTGGCAATTCGGAGCAATACAATAGTGCCAACTATAATCAGCAGGAATTCAACTCGTATAACCAACAGGAAAACTCCTACCATCAGCAAACCACCGATCAGTACAATGGCAATTTCAAGCCGGCCGAGTATTATCAGGGCGAACCATTGCCTAAGCCTCGCCCTCCCCAGATTTTGGATGCCACTGCGGAATTTATTAATAAGACCAGAAGTGGCATGGCCTCGGGCATTTGCTTCAAAGAAGTGCCGTAAGTGTTTGTCGAAAGGCAAAAAGAGACTCAGACAGTATAATTGTGTGCGTATGTGTGAACAGCAATCATTAGTAATCGTGACCTGTTGGCCTGCACTTCCTCGGAGTGAAGATAGCAACGAATTTGTTTTGGAAAATACATTTTTGATAAACAGTCGGTCAAACGAAGGTCGTAAGTGACGGATGGGTTTTCCAAGAATCGTTTATATTTAATTGCTGTTTTGTTTGAACAGAACAAAAGGCAAGCTAAATTGAGAAAAAAAGTTTGTGAACTGTTCATAAGTTTAGCCGAGCTGAAGCTTTTATACTCTCTACCAAGGATTGCGTTCAGTTTGGCATGGACAGTATTGGGGGATAATGGTTGTTGTCCAATACCAACTGATTAAGGCCATATTTGCATTCGATTATTGGGTCTCTATGAACTGTAGATACTGATTAAGACAAATTTTGACAGTTTGTGTATATTTAGGTAAAAGATGATACCAAGGCTGCTATATATATTTCTGGCCTTATAATGAAAATGCGAATATATATCATAAATGGTTTTATAGTTTTTCAAATACTCGTATTCTCCAGCATTATTTTTGCACTTTTAAATGCGCTCAAATAAATTGTCGGAGCACTTTTTCCACTCCGATTGAGGCACCTCCAAAACATGGTTTTTGAACGCTTCAACAGCATCTTCTGGCGACGAAAATCGTGGACCACGCATTTTTTTTCTTGATGTGCTAGAATAAAACGAAGTAGTTGGAAGCCAAGTCAGGGCTGTACGGTGGATGACCCATCAGTTCGACGTTTTGGTCGGTCAAAAAGGCGCTGGTTTGAGCCGATGTGTGAGAGCTCGCATTGTCATGGTGCACAATGATTCGTCTTCTCTTGTTCGATTTTCGAATTCCTTCGAAGACTTCAGGAAACAAATTGTGGTGTACCACTCAGAATTGACCGTCCTACGTTGCTCAAGCGGAACAGTCGCCACATGACCAGTTTTGCCGATGAAACAGTCGACCATTTGTTTCGAAGTGCTTCTTCCACGAACAACTTTCGATGGATTTGGCTCGTCTTCGAAGACTCACACGGTCGATTGCTGTTTTGTTTCGGGCTCTTACGGATAGATCCATGATTCTTCACCTGCAACGATCTTATACAAGTCTTTTGAAGCACCACGATCGTATTTTTTCAAAATTTCTTTGCACCAATCGACACGAGCCGTTTTTTTGAGCGATTGTTAAATTGTGCGAGGTCCAACGAGAAGAAACTTTTTTACGGCCAGGTGTTCATGCAATATCGAATGTATGCTGGTGGTAGAAATGCTCAAGGATGCCTATATCTCACGGTATGTCACATGACGATTTTGCATTAGTTTACGCACGGCATCAATGTTCTCTGGCAAACGGCCGTTTTTGGGCGACCTCCGCTATTGAGCGAGCGTCGGCCAAGATTGAATTCATTAAACCAGTTTTTCACAGTGCTATAGGATGGTGCTTCATCGCCATACATAGATTAAAGTTCATCGATGCACTCTTGTCGTGATAATCCACGTCGAAAGTTGCGAGAAAGGATCGCACGAAAATGTTGACGAGTTAATTCCATTTTTTTGTCAAATTGATTTTTTCAAGTCACTATAAACAACACAAATGATAGTCGTATGTCAAAACGTTCTGAGTACGTTTATACTAAAAAATGTCAAACTTTCCAGCGTCAGATGGCAGCCAACACTTAGTGTTGCCCAGGCCAGAAATAAATATGTGACAGCGCATAGAGAAAGGGACCTAAGGGTAAAAAATCAATTTTCATTTGTTTTCTTTTTTTTGATGTGGACAACATCTGAGTATCGAATGAGACCGATCCCATGCCCCAAAAGTGTTCCCTCCCAGAGATATGCGAGTTTTATGAAAGTGAAGTCGACGATTCTAAGCGCAAATAGAAAGGGACCTAATCTTTAAAATGGCTCTCCTGAACAAAACTGGATTTTATCCTTAGGTCCCATTCTATTTTGCGCATCACATATAGCTATAGTGTTTCTGAATTTCCATATGTCCATGTTCGGAAGGACACTTTTTGGCTTCCTGAGGATCCTTGGCGTAGAGATCAAGGGGTCAAATATAGTAGAATAAATGTTATTTTCGAAAACGTGATTACCATAATTTATTGGGGTTGTTGCTTGGGCGGATTTAGCTGGTCCAAAGGCGAAATGACGATGCCTTTTAAAACGCCTATTTTTTTTTTGGGCATTATACGCATAATCTCCCCTAATGCGGCCAAAACCAAATGCGCTTTGAAGCCGTTTTTAACAGCTTCTTTTATAAAATTAATATTGTAGTAAGTGTATAAGTTATTAAATTCACGAAACTATAATTATTGTTTGTATAAATCTAATGCAATAATTATTTAAATTGGGGGTAACTCCAAAAATGTTCAACCCAGTCTGGATTTTGACCATTACCGATTTTATTGAAACTCGGCACATATATTCTCCTAAATGCTGCCTGGTATATGACTTCTAATGTGTGTTTAGATTCGACTTGGCTCTAATCTTACAGCATCTCAAAGTAGGCCTAGACTAGGCTTTTTCGGAAAATTTAGATGTCAAAGTTATTGGAAACGTAACATAAAAAATTAACAAACGAGGCGTCGCCTAAAAGGTATTGACGTTTCCTTTGAGATAGTGTAATCAACTAAAGGGTGGATAAATTTTAAGGGCCGATGATGATTTGTCGCGCAAAAGAGCTATTTGTTAATATCTAAATTTGGTTTCTCAAGGGTGGTTAAATTTTAAGGACCGATGTTGACTTGGCGTGCAAAAGAGACATTTGTTAATATCTAAATTTGGTTTCTAAAGGGTGGTTAATTTTTAAGGACCGATGTTGATTTGTCGCGCAAAAGAGACATTGTTTCGTTAGCTGTGTGGCAAGTGGAACACCACATATCGTCCACATCCATATCTTCCAATTCGGGCCATAAAAGTTACGATAGCGAACACCATTCACAGTAACTACCTGAGCGGTCTCATTTTAGAAAAAAAAACGGCTCAATGATCCCCTATACCGCACAAAACAGTCACTCTTTGTGGGTGCATTGTTTTTTCGACAATCACTCTTGGATTATAATTCGCTCAAATGCGGCAATTCAGCGAACTGACGAATCCACTGAGTTGAAAATGTGCCTCATCACTGAAGATGATTTTCTTCGCAAATAAATTTTTATTTTCTTAATAAGCCTGAATAACTTTAACGCATTGCTCGCGTGTGTGCGAGTATCTTTCTATGATTCTAATTGTGTAAGTCTGAAATTGAGAAACATCAAATGAAAAGCAGAAAAAAAAACTTGACTTTTAGGTGTGGTTCACATTTAACATCGGCCCTTGAAATTTAACCACCCTTTATTTTGTCCTTGTTGGACATAATACTCCAAATCAAGGATATATCCTTAATATTTAAATATTTTGAAAAAGGATATATTTTTTCCTAAATATTTTTCAGGAAATAGTCTGTAATTTGGCTTAGCAGAAAGGTTTTACCATGGGTTCAAAAGTATTACTGGAGCTCTGACTTTATTTTACACTAACAATATTTTTTTTCTTTAAAGTTTATTTGACCGCATTAGAGATGGTGATTATGCCCAGAATAAGGAAAAAAATAAATTGGGCTTAACGTCCGCTGAGCGTTCTGAACGAGCACCCGCAATGACCACTCCTTTAATTCAGCCTAATTGTAATATTTATGTTATAAACAGAATCGAGATAATATTTAATTGTTTTTAACACATTTTTAATATTCATAAATCCATAGTTAAACGGTACCGATTTTTATGCCCACATGAGCCGTTCCGATTTACAAATTGACCCAAATCCTAAATATCAATACATATTTAAGAATATTTTATGTTTATGAATACTCTTACGTACCTAAACATTAGGGGACGTTTTTGCATCCCTAGGGTCCCATGACCAACTCCATTAATGGGATGTTAAATGCGAGTGTTGCTACGACTTCCCAGAAACCCCCAAGCTTTACAGTGCACGCAGAGAAAAATCATGGTTACGTACTATACACACAGAGAACAGATTTGTTGCCACAACCGAATTTTTAGCCAACCGAATGTTGGTGGTTGCAAGTACCCTCTATGCAGTCCATCGTTACAACCGAATGTTGATTGGTTGATAGACAAATATTTTGTAGTAGAGGGAACTGACACTTTCGGTTGAGGAAAACAATAATCGGTAATCCTAACAGACTTAAAAGATTATTGAAACTTAATCTAAACATGTGTTGGTTGTTGTTATAGATTGTTGGTTACAATTACTTTTTGAAAAAAAATAATATTTTACCACCTTGGCAGTAAATTGGGAAAACTATTTAGCCACCAAAAAAACTTGATTGAAAAAAGGTCTATCTAAGGCGAAAATTTAGATCAAGTCTAAGGAATGTTGCTAAATTACAGTTAAGCCGTTTATTTCAATGGCAGTATCGTTTGGAAGCATTCATCGTCTAACCCAAGGTACCTGTACTGTCTGACCATTTATTTGTTTTTTATAATTTTTTTTGGGTTTCAAAATACGTTTTCGTCGTCTATATCACAATTGGTTGCTTGCCACAACCGCCAGTTGTCGCTACTAAAAGTTAACGCAATCGGTTTGAATAACTGTGTTGTTGGCTGTGAGTACCGTGATATGGTTGTAGCAACCATCATATGATATGTCGAACTGTGTTACCATCATAACTATAAAATATTGCTTATTGTAACAGAAATTCTGTTTATCGAACTGAATTTTTGTATTTCGGACCGATTTTCAACTGATTTTTTCTCTGTGTGTATGGTCATGGCAATAATAATATGTTCTCCGCAATAAAAGTATGTTCGTCTCAACCATAGTATTGTTTACTGAATTTTGTTTTGACAAAAGTATGATTGCAGCAATAATAATATTGTTGAAATGTAACAATAGTATTATTGCCAATTTTGTACATATTTTTGTAGCAATAATATAAACATGGTTGATGCGACAATTGTTGTTTTTTTTTGGGTTTTATGTTAACAAAAATATGATTACGGTAACCATACTGTATGATTGAAATTCCTTTCATTTGAATGTGCTCTTTAGAACAATGTTATTGTTACGGATCTAATGCAGTAAAAGTACTTTTGATATGTTGGCTTTGTTTAACTGAAAAATTTTTAATAAAAACTCTTACGTTTTTTTAAACAGATTTTTTACACATTGAACAGGGATTAACCGGCTCAAGACCTCTTGCTTCTATATTTAAATAGAAGACAAGTTTTTAACAAAATGGTAAAGTGACATTGATTTTCGTGGCTGCACACTGCTTTTATCATGATTTCAGGTCCGTGACAACCCTCTTTAGAAAGCTTTGATGCAGTTGTTGAAAGTTATACCTGGTTATACAGGTTGGGCGATTTAAAATTTTAAATTTGAATCGGCTGTAAAAAATGTTCTGATAATTTTTTGCTAATTTCTCCTTTTATTGGAAAAGTTAAACTTTTTAAATTTAAAAACGGAGCACAATATCTATCATTCATATGACTACCACAACTGGCACGGCAGTACCTTATCCAATCAATCCAATTTTTCAGTACATTTTCGATTGTTTTGGGTAGAATTTCTTCATTTGAGTTCATGTTTTAACTCTTCAATTGTCTGCGTAACATTTGTCCTTGATGGCCCCCATATAAAATTATCCAAAGGGATCAAATCACATCTCCGAGGTGGCCAATTGACATCAGAATTTCGGCAGATTATTCGATTTTCAAAAACAGTGCGTAAAATATCGATGGTTGCATTAGCTGTGTGACATATGGCCCCGTCTTGTTGAAACCAAATATCATCCATGTCATTCATTTGAATTTTTGGAAACAAAAGTTCGTTAAGCATGGCGCGGTTCCGTTGACGGTAACGGCGGCTCCTTGATCACTTTCGAAAAAATGGCCCTATGATGCCGCCAGTTCAAAATGCATGCTATGGATGCACTGGCTTCTCAAAAGTCACGTGTTGTTTCTCTGAACGCCATATGCGGCAATTTTACTTATTAACATAGCCGCCGAGATGAAAATGAGCTTCATCTAAAAACAGGACTTTTCGGTAAAATTCTTCATCTCCTGCCAAACAATCTGCCCAACTGTGGTAGATACACGCAGAGAAAAGATATGGTTACACTATGGTCACCGCAACAATAATATGTTCTCTACAATAAAAGCATGTTCGTCGCAACCATAGTATAGTTTTTTGAATTTCATTTTGACAACAGTATGATTGCGACAATATTACTATTGTTGAAATGTAACAATAGTATTGTTGACAAATTTAGAAATGAAAATATAGTTGTAGCAACCATATAAACATGGTTGGCGCAACAAAAGTATTGTTGTTTAAAAATTACGTTAACAATAATATCATTACGGCAATCATACAGTATGGTTGCGACTATGAGCATAACAAAACAGGTTTTATAGAGCCTACATTTATGTGTGTGCGTATGTTTTTTGATATACAAAAAAAAAACACATACACACGATACAGTGAATGGTTGTTGTCCATTAATAAAACAACAACAATCGGGAGGTAGTTCGAGGGATTTTTATTGTCTTTACTTTGTTCGTTGAATAACTCTAATACCGACTGGTTCTCGTTTATTTTAAACTTAAGTATATAGCCATTGATCATGGTTTAGTCACATTCGTTTCTTGCGGTCTGCGGATGGTGAAGTAGCATTCACCCCTGCTGGGAACTAAAAGTATTTTCGACTGCCGTTGGAATATATATTTTTGTTTCTTGAATGGAATGTTGAATAAAATCATGGCCTCAATTCTGGCTTTTAATTTTTTGTTACGCAACATAGCCAATCCTCATAAATAATTTTGGGGATCATAGTATGGTTGAGTGAATCATACTATGATTGTAGGGATAATAGCATGGTTGCGTGTGAATCATACTATGGTTGTGAAGATAATACTATGGTTGTATGAGAAAAATACTATGGTTGTGAGGATCATAATATGCTTGTGGAGATAATAGTATGGTTGAGTTTGAATCATAATATGCTTGAGGAGATAATAGTATGGTTGAGTGTGAATCATACTATGGTAGTGTGGATCAAAGTGTGGTTGCGTGTGAATCATACTATAGTTGTAAGGATCATACTATGGCTATATGAGAAACATACTTTGGTTGTGAGGATCATAATATGGTTGTGAAGATAATAGTATTATTGAGTGTGAATCATACTATTGTTTTTAGGATCATTGTATGGTTGTGGAGATAATTGTAAGGTTGAGCGTGAATCATACTATGGTTGTGGGGATCATAGTATGGTTATGTGTGGATCTTACTATTGTTGTGCCACAACCATATACCCAACAATAGTATGACCCTTTTCGAATATTGTCACCCCTACCATACTTTTTTCTGCGTGTATATGAGTAATATTGAGTACCATTATTAAATGACAAGGTTCAACCACATTTTTTACAACCTTTTAAAATTTTAAACGACCCACCCTATAGGCGTAATGCTCTCTTCGCCAGTGTTATAGAATTTTGTACCGGAGTTTTCCCAAGTGAAAGAGGATTGTGCTATAATTAGTGGACATTTATCTTCATACAGCGACGTCTGCGTAAAAGTTGCAAAATGCACACAAAAACTGATTTTGTTTTGGACGAAAGTTCCTAAAGCCTCTCACACCAGCCCCAGCCGCAGCTGAAGTATAGACATATTATACTTATACATTATGGACCGATTCAAAATGTAGAGATGACAAGAAACGTCAAACGAGTACATGTATGTAAATTAGCTACAGATATTTCTCAACAGCCAATCTGTACGAAAAATTATAATAGTAACTAGAAAATACTTATATACGACACAGAGACATAAGTATAACAGCCGTCATTATTTAGTAAACTAAGGTTTTCATATTTTAACTTCTAAAAGTAAATATTTTACTTCTCCGGTATTTACTGATCCATCTCTTTTTCTCTTCCCCATTATAGCACCGCCAGCCTGTCCAAAAATGGAGAAGTTGCCGTCAGCAATGGCACCGCACCCGGCATGAGTAAAATCCAGGTCTGCTGTGAGGGTTACCAACGCAATGTCCATGTCTTCAAACGTTGCGATCCCATTTGTGCCGACGACTGTCCCAACGGCATCTGTACGGCGCCCAATACCTGTGTCTGCATACCCGGTCATTTGCGCAATTCGGTTGGTAAATGTGTCACCACTTGCCCCATAGGCTGTGACAATGGCATGTGTCTAGACAATGGAGAATGCCAGTGTAAACCGGGCTATACCTTGGAACCAAAACAGCGCAAATTCTGTGTACCCGTTTGCGAACCGGGCTGTCATTTTGGCCAATGTGTGGCACCCAATAAATGCGATTGTGAGAGTGGTTTCCGTTTAACAGCCGCCGGAACTTGCGAGCCCCACTGTGAGAATTGTGAAAATGGCAAATGCAACGCTCCGGGAATGTGTAGTTGCAATACGGGCTTTATCAAAATGGGTGCTGGATGTGAGCCAGTGTGTTCTCTGTAAGTTAAGAGTTTTATAGAGTAGACCCTGCAATGGAAGTAATGAAATGAGTTTTAATTTTGTCTACTTTTAGTGGCTGCGACAAAGGTTTCTGCATTGCACCCGATACTTGTTCGTGTCCCCAAGGTTCGGAGCTAGATCGTTCCGGCACCAGGTGTATACCCCACTGTGATATTCCCTGTGTTAATGGCTTCTGCGTTAGCCCCAATAAGTGTGAATGTGATCCTGGTTTTATTTCGGAAGAAAAACATCCCAATATGTGTTTACCCTATTGCCCTCAGGGTTGCCCCAATGGTTATTGTTCATCGCCCAACTTTTGCGCCTGCAACCCAGGTTTCATAAAGACCGGCATTAAAGGTCGTACTTCGTGTAATCCAGCAAATTAATTGTGAAATATGGATTTTGATTGTGAAATATGCCATGTTGCCTGTGCAATATTATAAATAAAAAATGTGTTATCTTGGCAATGAGTTTTGAATTTTAAGTTGTTTGAATAACTATAAGACTATACTATAAAGCTTATAAAATTTGGTCATTGCAGCCAAAGTTTTTAAGGGGCTCCCTGCTTTAGTATAGGCTATACATTTAGTATAGCTATACTGTATAGCTTGTACTACTTATCACATAATTGTGTACTTACCCTAAAAATCGATTTAGAAAACAAATTCCGGGTACTTCTCCCGAATCATTCAGCTGTACACTATAAATAGCACTTGAGGTATAAACTCAAATTTTTCTTATGTTCAGTTTTCGCAAGAAAACATCGCACAGTGGACATACGTGCCGTGCCCACTGTAATAATTATCTAACACTTTTTCTTCCGTTTCGTAAGAGAATGATAATTTACTCTCGTTGTTGAAGGGTTCTGCAAAAGGACAAGTTAAAAGTTATTTGACTCTACCTAACATTTAAAATTTTGAGATAATACCCTTTTGCTGGTCAATTGTGATAAGTGGCATTTTTGAGAATGACTTAATAATTTAGACTGTACAGGAAGAACTCAAATGGTAAGCCGTTTCTTTATAAAAAAAAGTTCGTAAATTTAAATCAAATATCACTTTTTTCTCTTAGAATCAAAACCATATAATGTGTAAAGCTTTACAAAACTAGGGTGATCCATCTAGAGGTAAAAAAAAATATAAAAATTCTAATCAAGTGTGGAATCTTTATTGGCAATTGAAAGGAAATTTTATGGCATTATTTTTTGATAATAATTACCTTCAAAAGTTGGCAACTGTATTATGGAAATGAGCGTTCGGTGAGAAACGGGAAGATCCGCTATTTTCGACCAAAATTTTGTTCAGTGATGAGGCCCAAGTCAATAAACAAAATTGCCGCATTTGGGCTGAAGAGCAATAAGAAGAGGTCCAAGAGGTGCCATTATACCCAGACAAAACCACAATTCGGTGCGGTTTATAAGCTGGTGAATCATCGGTGCATATTTTTTCAAAAATAATGATGGCCGGAACATAACCGTGAATGGTGTTCGCTATAGCGCCATTATATCGATCTCTATACTTAGTAGGGACATATATGTGTCAGCGCATAGAGAAAGGTACCTAACGGTAAAAATAATCAATTTTCACTTTTTTTGATGTGGACAACATCTGAGCATCGAATGAGACCGATCCCATGCCTCAAAAGTGTTCCCTCCCAGAGATATGCGCGTCTTATGACAGTGAAGTACACCAAAGATACACGTATTTAAATCGTTAAAATGACTTTCCTGAACAAAACTGGGGTTTACCCTTAGGTCCCTTTCTATTTTGCGCGTCACATATACTGTTACACACGTTTTATACTGTAAAATAAAAAGTACTGAATGTTTTTGGACCAAATATTTTTTAATATATTTATTGATGTATATTGTATCCAAAAAGAATCTATTTATTCGAAATGTATGCCTTTTGCCTTTACACACACACGCCTTAAATCTCACTGGCTAATCGTCAATAGATGTACGAACCTCATTGGAAAATTGGCCACGAACCAAAGCAGTCTTAAGAGATCCAATTTTGGGGTATCTTTTGTGACAAACCTTGTCCTCTTAAACCGCCCACAATTTGTAATCCAATGAGTTCAAATCTGGCCATTCTTCAGAGGAAATGAACGCGGGCAAATTGTTTCGAAGCCAGGCCTGGGACTTGTTAGCCTTATGGGCCGGCGCAGAAGCCTGCTGGAAAATCCATGGCATAAGAGGCTTCACAACAGCTTCCAAAACGGTTTCTTGGTAAACTTTGGTCAATGTTTTGACTCCTTGTTCCCAGAAATGCAGGTCAGTGACCCCATCGTAAGAGACACCCCACCAAACCATGACTGAAGCTGGGTGATGACCCTTTTCCACCCTTGGGATCAGTTCAGATGCTTCCTTAGATGACCGCGCATACACTCTATCATTCTGCTTGTTAAATTTTTTCTGAATGGTAAAAATGTTTTCATCGGTGAACAAAATTTTTCTGTGCAAGTTATCAGCGTGCTTCACCAAAAGACGTTTGCATTTTACAATCCTACTTATTAAAGCTGCATTCAATAAATGTCCGGTACATCATTTCAAAACTCCAAGTTCCAAGTCTTTTTTAATGATTCGACTCATGGACTTTTGCGTGATATCCATCTCATGATTTTCTGTTTTCGCAGCGGATTTCTGTGAATTCTTGATTTAACGGCTTTGATGACATGCGGTATTCGAACAGAGCGTGGGCGGCCCGACCGGTGGCGGCCTTTTACATCTCCAGTCTCCTCAAACAATTGTATGCATCGGTAGACGAACATGCGGCTAATTCCTAGTGCCCGGAGCGTTTTGAAAATATCGCTTTTTTCATTTCACACTTGAAAAGCGCTATTACAGCGATACGATTCTCATTATTTGATCACTCCATGATGGAAGTTGAAACAATTTTAAAATCCCGTTACAGACTAACGCTATTGGGTATGTTCTGTTCTACTATTGAAATGGGCGTGTTCAATGTTGTAACAGTATTTATGACCCTACTAAGTACTACCTGAAATTGAACCCCGTAATCTTGACGACACTTGGTTTCACCAGGACAGTGCCACTTGCCATACAACTGCTCAAACAATGGATCTATTGAGAGGTCATTTCAAAAAGCAGCTAATTCCACGTTATGGACAGGTGAGTGGCCGCCTAGATCGAGTGATATCTCACCTTTAGACATTTTTCTTTGGGGTAAAGTAAAGTTCAAAGTCTAGGCTGAGAAATCAGCTACGTTACAGGTTTTGGAAGCCAACATTACGCGTGTCACTAAAGCCCTACCGGTCGAAATGCTCCAACGAGTCATCCAAAATTGGACCCTCAGAATGGAAACCCTGTGGCTTAGTTGCGGCCAACATTTGAAGGAAATTATATTCAAAAAATAAATGTCATAAAATGTCCTTTAAAATTACCAATAAAGATTCCACACTTGTAATTTATTGAAAATCCTATTGATCGAATACTTTTTTTAACCAGACATTACATATTTTTTACCGTTGCAAAGTTCTAAGACGATTTGGCGCAAATATGTAATATTTAGGTATGATTCCAGGAATTATGGGCCATGGTGGAGCAATACCGGCCACTACGGTGCACTTCGAAAGTTTGGCTATTGGAACTTTAAAAGGCCATAATCTTATAAAGAAAAACCAAAAAACATTGTAGTCATTTGTTTAGTTAAATTGAAGAAAATTTCACTAAGATCCTACTTTAAATATGAATTATTAAGGCAATTATCATTACGAATCGAAGATTCAGCTGAGACTGTGTGTTAGACTCATAATTCATGAGGCTCAAAAACGGCATTTTTTTTTGTCGAATATAGAGGTCTCGCTTTTAAATTGTTTTCTATATCTTCTGCATTTACAGTCGGATCTTAAAGTGTGATTCCCGTACATCATGTTGGTATGAAAAGTAACACACCCTGATTGATAGAAGAGAGACCAGTGGCATGTCTTGACAAAACTTTGCATATTGGACCGTAACCCATGATGAAGGATATGTAAGCTTCGGCATAGCCAAACTTAATTTGCCCACTTGTTTCATTTTATTATGTTTTTGGAATTCCTTTATAAGAGAGAATACCCGTAAAATCTCCATCGCACCTAGCCTGGCCACACGATGCGCGAATTTATATTTTCCTTGACTATTTGCCACAATTTTTTTATAACGCATATGATTTTGTTATTCATTTTTTGAATCATCTCGGTCGTATTGACTTTGAGTAGAAAAATATGTCTAAAGCGGCCAAATGGTATGGTTTCAGCGCCCATTTGACTGCGTTGTGAAAAAAGGTTCATCAATTTGATAAAGTTGTACATCATTGTGGTGAATATGGACATAACCTTCCATCCCACAACTTTTCTTCAATTTTGTAAGAACTATTGAAGAATCATTGATTTAATGTGAAAGGCTGTCCAACTACAATGTACCAAGTTAATGGCAAATAAAACAAAATAGTCTCAAGATAGCTAACACTATTCACGTTATCTGCTTGGCCGGCCTCATTTTCGAAGAACTACTGCCCGATGACGCTGTCAGTCCATAAACCGCACCAAACAGTCACGGCTTTTCAGCAATTACTCGTGGATTTCCATTTGCACAAATCTGGCAATTCTGCTTGTTAACCTGTCCACTGTGCACACATTTAAACGATTATGCTGACCAAAAAAAATTAGGAAGTGCGCGAAGTTTATTGTGAAACGCCCATTTTCGTAAAAGAAAGAAGAACAATCCTAAGGCGCTACGCAATTGTGTCAAACACTGAAACAAAGAAAAATCAAATTAAGTTGGAAAAAAATCTTGACGATAAGGTGTGACTCCCAATTAACATCGTGCATTATGGTTGGACCACCCTTTAGAAATTTTCTTTGTATAGTCGTGTATAATGCTGTAGATAAAGTTTAGTTGCTTTCCTACAACAAATTGAGTTTTTTGCGGCCTGGGCTGCACTCAGTTCCACAGCAGCAATATTTTGCCAAATAACCTGTACAGAGCGAACATTGGCATAAGATGTTTTAACTTAGCTCCCTATAGAGTTTATTTTCTAGTTTTTTTTTTAGTTTACCATATTCTGATTTTGAATTGCACCGGGTTTGTTCTAGAGAAACGATATTTTCATTACCCTCGAAATCATTAATTATTATTTATAATATTACCACCCACAGAGTTTCACACAAGCCTTCTTAGCACATTTATACCATACTTGGATTTTATCCTCTTCTATAAGTTGTTATCACACGTTGAATAAAAAAAAATTAAATAAAATACAATGTTTAACAAACTACTCTTATATCGTTTTGCCTACCCTGAATCCCCACGACCTTGGTCTGTATTTGTTCTTAGATATCCACTTTTATTTCAGCTACATTTATTTTCACTTAAAACAACTGCAAAACGATAAGAACTTTTTTTAGATTATTCGACTAAAATTGAAACATTCTACCAATCAAAGCATGAAATTCATATTTCAATTGTTTGTTATAGTGCAGTTTTTCATCGTATTTAAAAATTCTATTCTTAAGTGTAGAGGCATACAAACAACGATCGATGAAATGCGTCATGCCTTGAGGACATTTACAACGGCCTTGTGAGGAACACATGCCGCCACCTGAACAGTGCTGGAGGCTGGGACCACAGGCACACACGTTGGGCGCCAAGCAAATGCCATGTAAGCCACAGCCGCTGAAAAATATATAAATATAGTAATTAGATAGATTTCAATTCGCTGTACTTACTTTTCACAAATTGGCTTGCAAGTGTTGTCCCATAAGTAGTAGCCCTCAAAACATTTGCATATGCCGGGAGCTATGCATACACCGTGTTCACAGGCATTCGGACAGGAGGGTAAACATGTCTGGGTGTGTGGATCATAGCTAAAGCCGACGTGACATTGGCATTTGTAGCGGGATTCACAGAAACCATTGGCGCAATTGCTGGAGGAGAAGTAAAACAAAAACACCTATTCAGACTGAAGAAAACTAGTGGAATTTCATTTCAGGTCGTTTCAAATTCGTTTCCCATTGGGCCGTTTTTACCAATTTTATTTTCGAAAAATTATTCGAGTATAAACCATAATCGTACAAAATTTCAGGGTCCTAGCTTATTTTCTTTGACCGCTAAACTGCATTTCCTATTGGGCCGATTTTACCAATTTAATTTTCGAAAAATTATTCGAGAATAAACCATAATCGTACAAAATTTCAAGCTCCTAGCTTATTTTTTTTTGACCGCTATACTGCTTTCAGCAAACACACAGAAAGGTGGTGCGATCGACAGGGTAAGATTGTTTTAGCTATTTTCGACACCGGATATTTCGAAGTGTTGCACTGCCCTAAATTTAAAAATGAAGAATATAAAAGTGGTGTTTTAGTAAGTGGAGACTCAATAACTAAGACTGGCAAAGCTGCATTAGTTAAGACATTTGTTAACAAAAGAAACATTTTTTACCTTGTCTTTAGTAAAAGCACTGCTGGACTCATTTGTTTTTTAATTAATTTGTTGAAGTCTTTTTAGTACTTAGCTTGGATTGAGTCTTATGTTTCAGGATAACCACTAAAATGGCTACAAAAAATAATTTTTTTACACACAGAGAAGAGGTTCGTTTTCACAACCGAAGTTTTTGTCAACCGAATGATTAAGGTAACAAGTATTCCATCAGTATAACCGAATGTAAGTACGAGTAGTTGCTCTAAAATTGGCAGATTTGCCACTGTAGTACTGGAGCAACATACCAAGTTTCCGAATCTTATAAAAGAACACTCGGCAACTCGAGTATTCCATCAGTACAACCGAACGTTAGTAGTTGTTCTATAATTTTCAGCTGTTGCAACTATAGTACCAGGGCTGCTATATATATTTCTGGCCTTACAATAAAAAGGCGCATATTTATCATCAAAAATGGTTTTATTGTTTTTTAAAGTATTCTCCAGCATGATTTATATACTTTTGCATGCGCTCAAACTAATTGTCGAAGCACTTTTTCCACAGCGATTGAAACACCTCCAAAACATGGTTTTTGAACGCTTCAACAGCATCTTCTGGCGACGAAAATCATTGACCACGCTTTTTTTCATGTGCGGGAATAAAAAGAAGTCATTGGGTGCCAAGTCAGGGCTGTATGGCGGATGACCCAGCAATTCGACGTTTTGGCCGGTCAAAAAGGTGCTCGTTTGAGCCGATGTATGAGAGCTCGCATTGTCATGGTGCACAAAGATTCGTTTTCTCTTGTTCGTTTTTCGAATTTCTCCGAAGACTTCATCCAAACAAATTTCGGTGTACCACTCAAAATTGACCGCCCTACGTTGCTAAAGCGGCACATTCGCCACATGACCAGTTTTGCCGAAGAAACAGGCGACTATTTGCTTTGAAGTGCTTCTTCCACGAACAACTTTCGTTGGATTTGGCTCGTCTTCGAAGACCTACACGGTCGATTGCTGTTTTGTTTTTGGCTCATACGCATGGATCCATGATTCGTATCCTGTGACGATCTTATAAATGTCTTTTGATGAGGCACAGTCGCCACATGATCAGTTTTGCCGAAGAAACAGGCGATCATTTGCTTCGAAGTGCTTCTTCCGCGAACAGCTTTCGTTGGATTTGGCTCGTCTTCGAAGACCTACACGATCGATTACTGTTTTGTTTTGGGCTCATACACATGGATCCATGATTCGTCACCTGTGACGATATTATAAACGTCTTTTGAAGCACCGCGATCGAATTTTTTAAAATTTCTTTGCACCAGTCGACACGAGCCTTTTTTTGAGCGTTTAAGAAATCGTGCGGGATCCAACCAAGAAATGGTGGAAGAAATGCCCAAAGATGCCTCTATCTCACGGTATGTAACATGACGATCTTGCATTATCAGTTCACGCACGGCATCAATGTTCTCTGGTACAACGGCCGTTTTTGGGTGACTTTTACGACCTTCGTCTTTGAGCGAGCGGCGGCCACGATTGAATTCATTAAACCAGTTTTTCACAGTGCTATGGGATGGTACTTCATTGTCATACAAAGATTTTAGTTCATTGATGCACTCTTGTCGTGATAAACCACGTCGAAAGTTGTGAAAATGATAGCACGAAAATGTTCACGAGTTAATTGCATTTTTTTGCCAAATAGATTTTTTTAGGTCACTGTAAACAACACAAATGATGGTCGTACGTCAAAACGTTCTGAGTACGTTTATGCTAAAAAATATCAAACTTTCCAATGGAAATGTCAGATGGCACCAGGCAACACTTATTGTGTCCTAGGCCAGAAATATATATAGCAACCCTCGTAACAGAGCAACATACCAAGTATCCGAATCTGCAAGAAGAATTATTGGAACTTAAAATCCAAATAATACGCTTGTACAACGAAAACAATAAAATTTAAGTCGGGGCAAAAAAAATGTTTTCTTACACAAGGAAAAGCTGATGGATTATATTTACTGACAAAAAAAATCAGTTATCGATTGGCTTAAAGTCAGAAATAATCGAATATTTTATTTTTTAAAAATACCATTTAATAACGCATTTTTGGTTTTGATCATCACTAAAAAAAGTTTTATCATCACTAATAATTAGTTACTACAACAAAATGTTTTTAAAACTATTGGTTATCACCACCACAAGTTGTGGCTGCGTTTGATAGTTTCTATAGGTTGTGAGTACAATACGATGATCATATTTTTCATCTTGTGGTATTTCGAACCTAATATTCATTACGATTTTAAACATTTGGTGATGACAACAAAAATTCCACTTTTGCAACCAAATCATTGTGGTTCCAACCGATGTCCAACTATTTTTTTTTATCAGGGTGTACTTTCCTCTGTTACTTCTGGACTATTTTTTAGACAAGAACAAAATTGGCACTTTATGTCAAGAAATGACTTAACTATTGCGGTTCTGCTATCCACCCCCATGTATCGAGCCTGAACCAAAAGCACCTCTAAAAATATCTCCTATTCAAATAAGGTGGTTTACTCCTACCGACTTAAACATATTTTCCTCCTTAGCTTCTTACTTACATAAAACACTCTGCCTCACAGAAACTCCTTTCTGGCCGCTTGATGAATCCCGCAAAACACTCACACTCGTTGGGCGCCACACATCGACCATGGCCACAGTGCGGATGGCAGATGGGCTGACAACCCAAAGACTCCAACCACTGATAGCCGTCCATGCAGCGACACTCGCCCGGCGCCACGCACCTTTGATTAAGGCCACACGGTATATGGGAGCAATCGGCCAAGCAGAATTTCCTAGTTTCCGGATCCAAACTATAGCCGGGATTACAAATACAGGTGCCATCCAACAGACAGCGTCCATTTTCACAGGCCACCGGACAAGTGTGAACACAATTGCCCGATGCATTCTTGACAAAACCCTCAAAACATTCACAGTGCTGCGGGGAGCGGCAAAACCCATGGCGGCAATTATTTGGCGACACTCTGGAACAGTCGGGTAAACACTTACCGCCGCTATGAGGCACCCCTCTATAGCCCTCACAGCATATTTCGAAACGATGGTGGTATAGATTCGAAGAATTTCCCATAACCGGCTCATTTTCTTTGGTTTGAAAAAAGACAGATCTGAAATAAATTTACAACAAACTATTTGTTAAAAAAGCAATTAATCATCAATAGTTCATAGAACTTACGGCACATCTTTATAACATTTGTTTTCCGTATTCTCTATGCCATAATACATTTTTAGATCCGCCCGGGTGTTTGGGTATATATCTCCATAGATTTGTTGTTGCCCACCAATAAGTGTCTCCAACTGTAGACCGGCCATTATGAATAAAAACGTTTTTAAAATCATCTTTTCGCTGGAACTTATTTTCAATATTCAAAACGGGACAATTTTGTTAATTCTGTTTGTTATTTATTTAAATCGAAGCTTATCTCTTGGCTTGTGTCACAGTATGTCAAATTCGAGCGAACAACTCTGTCTTGTGAATTGTTTCGAAAATCTTGTCTTGATTGTAAAGTCTCTTATCTGTAGTTTTTGTTGAAAACCTTAATGATTGAAAATAGAATTGTTACAATTTGGATTAGAACTACCAGCTGACAAATCCAACAACTCTCGTATCCAAAGTAGCGCATATGCCAAATACCACATACACCACTTACACAATAACCAACCTTAGGATTACTTCTACATAGGCCCGTATTGGCAATTGGGCACTTGTTTCTCATCCCAAGCCTTATTTAAGCATATCTTGAAACTGCATTTGAACTTCGAATAATAATGAAATATGTAATTGTGTGGCACTCATATACTTTAGTGTGTCTCTACTAGCAGTGCCCATTTAAACCATTCACAAAAAAATATAAGTTGTAAAGAAAAGAATATAAAAAATATATAAGTTGTCATTTTACCTAGGTACCTTAAGTCCCTTAAAGAAAATTTTTGTCCCCCTGCGTATTCCACCCCAAAAACGTATTACCACAAGCTATCATCATGCAAAATTTCAGGGTTAATTCGTTAAACAGCTATTGTACTTTCAACAGACAAACTGATGGACGGACATGGCTAGATCGTCTTAGAATTTAATGAGATCAAAAATATATCTTTTCAATATTTCGTAGTATTGCAAACGGAATGATAAATTTAGCATACCATCCTTACCTCGGTGGAGGGTATACATATATATCTACTTAGTAGGGACATAAATACTGTTACACACGTTTTATGCTGTAAAATAAAAAGTACTGAATGTTGTGGACCAAATATTTGTTAATATATTTATTGATCTATATTGTATCCAAAAAGAATCTATTTATTCGGAATGTCCGCCTTTTGCCTTTACACACGCCTTAAGTTGTACTGGCCAATCGTCAATAGCTGCACGAACCTCGTCCATTGGAAAATTGGCCGCAGCTCGAACCAAAGCAGTCTTAAGAGATCCATGTTGGGGCATCTTCTGTGACAAACCTTGTCCCCTAAAACCGTCCACAATTTGTATTCCAAAGGGTTCAAATCTGGACTGCCTGAGGGCCATTATTCAGAGGAAATAAACGCTGGCAAATTGTTTCGAAGCCAGGCCTGGGACGTTTTAGCCTTATGGGCCGGCGCAGAATCCAGCTGGAAAGTTCATGTCTGGTTTTGGAACAGGGAATTGTTAAGAGGCTTCACAACAGCTTCCAAAACGGTTTCTTGGTAAACTTTGGCCGATGTTTTGACTCATTTTTCGCAGAAATGCAGGTCAGTGAGCCCATCGTAAGAGACACCCCACCAAACCATGACCGAAGCTGGGCGATGACCCTTTTCCACCCTTGGGATCAGTTCAGTTGCTTCTTTAGATGACCGCGCATACACTCTACAATTTTGCTTGTTAAATTTTTCCTGAACGGTAAAAATTTTTTTATCGGTGAACAAAATTTTTCTGTGCATATTATCGTGCTTCACTAAAAGACGCTTGCATTTTTCAATTCTATTTTTTTAAAGCTGCAGTCAATAAATGTCTGGTACGTCGTTTGAAACCCCAAGTCCCAAGTCTTTTTTTTTATTCGAATCATAGACTTTTGCGTGATATTTATCTCACGGGCCATGATTTTCTGTTTTCGGAGCGGATTTCTGTGAATTCTTGATTTAATGGCTTTGATGGCATGCGGTGTTCGAACAGAGCGTGGGCGGCCCGACCGGTGGCAGTCTTTTACATCTCCAGTCTCCTCAAACTGTTTTATGCATCGGTAGACGAAAATGCGGCTAATTCCTAGTGGCCGGAGCGTTTTGAAAATATCGCTTTTTTCATTTCACACTTGAAAAGCGCTACGGTTCCCATTATCTGACCACTCCATGATGAAAGTTGAAACAATTTTAAAATCCCGTTACAGACTAACACTATTGAGGTTAGCTTTAAAAACCCATATGACATTTATGAGGTATGTTCAGCTCTACTATTGAAATGGGTGTGTTCAATGTTGTAACAGTATTTATGTCCCTACTAAGTATAATGCTTACATTTGCATTTTTTTTTACTTTCTAAAAAGGGCACCCCCTTCGTTTATGGGTCCCGCATTCCCGCCTTCTACAGTTCCCGATTTTTATGGTTTAGTGATTTCTTATCGATATTTCTTCTACAAGGCAGATCCATAGTTCCATGACTTATCGAAAAAACAGTTTTTTTTGCAAAAAAAAAATATTTTTCAACATAATCTCCTTTCAGCTCAATTCAGTTAGTCCAACGTTTCTCAATTTTTTTTATCTCTTCCAAAAATAGGATTTTTTGAGGTCCATAAAATAGGCATTTGTGTTATCCCAAAAAAACTGTTGCCATCACCTTATTGGCCGACAAAATCACCTTGGCCTTCTTCGGAGCCGGTTCACTCGGAAAATCCTATTGTTTAGACTGCAGAGTGTTGTAATGGATCCATGTTTCATCCACAGTTACAAAACGCCGTCAGAAATCATTCGAATTACGGTTAAACACCTCCAAACAATCATTTGAAGTTGTCACACGATTATGTTTATGGTCAATTGAAGGCTTATGCGGCGGACAGCTTTCTTAAACCCAACTGATCATGTAAAATCGAAACCACACTGCAATATGAAATGCGTATTTCATCAACAATCTCACGCACTTTTACTCCTCGATCGGCCAACACCATATCGTGGATTTTTTCGGCATTTTCGATTATATTGACCTCAATTGGCCGTTCAGCGTCATTTGTACTTGTGCGACTACAATTAAGGTTATTACTACTTGTTTACCATTGAAATCGATGGTGCAGGTGCCCCATAGTGTTAATTAAGCTTTTCCTTGGTTTGCTTGACGGTTTAGTGAGCCCTCGAAATTCACTTTTTTAACAAAATCCACGAGGTTGTATGTTATGAACAGCTGTTCAACGCAAACTTAATGACGGAACTCTCTCAAAATTTGACAGTAGTCTATTAACAGATGGTACTTGATAGATACAGTGCTTCGTTTCATATAACTACTAGGAAAGTTGGAAAAGTCACGGAATTATTGATCTGCCCTCGTAGTATCAGCGTCTACTCCAGTAAACTATTTTCAAATGACATCCTCTCGACCTTTTAAAGTAAAAATCGACCTTTATTTGCAATGAAATACAGAACGCTCGCTCGCTCTCTCTCTCTCTCTCTCTCTCTCGTAATATACAAAGTAGAATAAAATTAAATTAAAAATTATTTATGAATGTAGACGAATACAAAAACTTAAAAAATAAAATAATAATTAATACGTATTATTTGCAGAAATCTCTTATGACGAATACACTTAAATATGGGCGACCTTATGCGATGAATGAGTGATTTGTGGCACTTGAAGATACTTCGTGTTCTGCGGTGGTATTATCAGATGTGAGATATGATGGGTGGTGGTCGTGGTGCTATTGTTGGGATGGCCATGATGGTTGTGGTGATGCTGAGATTGATGCTGGTGCTGGCTGTGATAGTGTGACTGTTGCTGATTCAATGGAGAATGCGGCTGCTGTTGATTCGATGAAGGATGATGCTGCTGCTGATGTTGCGGTATATAGACATTATGTTGTGTGGAATGAACGCCATGATGATGATGTTGCTGCTGAGGCTGATGATGATGATGGTGCATGGCAGTGGGATAGCGTATCTCATCGTAGAGATGCGAGTCCATGCTGCCTTTGCGTGATTTGGGTGTGACCACCGAATACAGAGACTCTTTGCGTGCATATGCATAAGATGTGGGTGTGGGTATTGGCGAGGTGGTTATAGAGGAACTATTGCTGGGTGAGTCATACAAGTCGGGTCCTGCGGGTAGAGAAACAAAACAAAAAAGTTAACCATAAACCCGGCCATTTAAACACAAAGTTAAATGTTTGGCTGTTCCTGTTTGTAGACACTTACATACCCTCGATTTTATTGCGTACCATCTGCGTGAAGGCCGGCAAATCGGGTAAAGGTTTCAGAAAACTTTTACCCAATGTGCCGCCCGTGCCTACACCGCCACCCAGCTCCTGCAAATGTTGATCGTTGCTGTGCGGCGGTATGGGAGGCGGTGTGATAATTATGGGTGAATTCGCACCGGGCACCAGACTAACATTACGTGCCGCCAAAGCAGCCTCAACCTGGGCCTTTTGCATGTGATAGCGTCGATAGACATATAAGAAGCCCATGCCTATGGCCAGCATTATAATGAGCAATATAATGAGAAGAGTAGTCAGCAGACTATTCTCATGATCGGAATTGTGATTGTCATTGGAGTTCGAGCTCTCTTCCTTTTTCGTTTGATGCACTCCGAAGCCGGCCAAATTGAGTTTCTCCTCTTGCGTTATATTGTGCTGTTGGCCGGGCCACCCGGTGATCACATGTATAACCTCCGGTGTTTTTGCGGCCGCATGCAGATTGTCCAGCAAACCCTGACCCTGTTGATGAACGATGATTTTGGGAGTGTGCGGCACATCATCCTGTTTTATGACTATAACTTCGGGAATAGCTGGTTTGGCCGTAGTGGTCACTTCGAAGCTCTGCGGTTGTAGAATGCTACTTTCCGTTGTACTGCTAGTCGTAGTGGCTATATTCACAATATTCTTGGCTATACGATCCAAGTTATGGGTAATATTGACAATGGTCGAATTTAGAGTGGCTATCATCACATGGGTGGCATTGGGAGCAAGCGATGGATCGATGGTAGGCAGATCACAGGCACCGGTTTGAGGATGACATAGTTTATTTTCACATTCGCATGCCTTGCGACACATTACGCCATGTGTGCCCATGGGACAGGGTTGTTCGCAGCTGTAAAGGAGAACAAAATTAGGAGAACAATTTGAGATGAGGTCTCATTTTAGCGAGACCTCATCTCAGTTTAACGAAAATTGAGATGAGGTCTTTTTGAAGCTCAGTAATGGGAATTTCAAAATTACAATGACTTTATATCTTTTTTGGTCTATTCTGAGCACAAACTATTTTTTCTCGTACTAGGGTTGCTATTTAGATTTCGGGTCGTCGCAATGAAAAATCCATCTCAGTCAAAAAATGGAATTATCCCGTGAATATTTTCGTGTGATGATTTTTTACGGTTATCGGCGTGGGTTATCGAGACAAGAGGGTTTAAATCAACTTGTTTCGACTTTTGGCGATGAAGCACCATCAATAACCGCTGTTCCAGGATGAATTCGTGAAGGAGGTCCAACTTCGATCACTTTGCCAGAAACTATCGATGCTGTGTGTGAACTGATTTAGTAGGACCGACATTCGACATACCGTGAGATTGAGGCATGAGGTATTAGTATGACAAGCCTCAATAAGATATTGCATGTTTATTTGGCCGTGAAAGAAGTTTGTTCTCGTTGGATCCCACATACTTTTATTTGACGAATGCTCAAGAAAAGGCTCGTATGGATTGATGCAAAGAGATGTTGAAAAAGTATAACTGCAGTAGCTCAAAGGCAGTGTATAACATTGTCACAGGTGACGAATCATGGATCTATGCATACGAACCCGATACAAAACATCAATCGACCGTATGGGTCATTCAAGACGAGCCAAATACAACAAAAGTTGTTCGTGGAAGATGTACATCGAAGCAGATCATTGCGTTTTTTTTGGTGTAACCGACTTGTTGGCTGTAACTATCGTAATATTATTGTAGCTACCATGTCATGGCAATTCTTACCATGTAACCATCAATACCATGGAATGTTGGTGATTGCAACAGAAAGTTTATCGAACCGAATATTTATAGTTCGATCCAACTGATTTTTTCTCTTTGTGTAATCTTGAAAAACTTGTTTTTTTTTTTAAAAACTGAAAATTTTTAATGCAAACGCTTTGTAAAGAAAATTGTTAATCATTTTCTGTAAACTAAATATGTTTTTAATTTTTTTTTGTAGTGCTGTGTAGCTATTCATAAGGGACGTCCTAACCGAATTGTCATTAAAAAAGGTCAATGTCGTACGTTCTCTTATTGGGTGTTGAAAATGTTGTTGTGAGACAGGGTTTAGCAAAAAAAATCATATTTTCAAACTAAGGAAAGGCCGGCAGTGCTCGACTCTTCAAAAAATCGACTAAAATTATCGAATAAATTTTAACCATTTTAATACTTAGCACCAAAAACTTTCATGTATTAGCCACTATTAATCTATATGTGACAGCGCATAGAGAAAGGGACCTAAGGGTAAAAATATCAATTTTCATTTTTTTTCTTTTTTTGATGTGGACAACATCTGAGCATCGAATGAGACCGATCCCTCTTAGAGTATTCCCTCTTAGAGATATGTATTCCCACTTAGAGATATGCGCGTTTTATGCAAGTGAAGTCGACGATTCTAAGCGCAAATAGAAAGGGACCTAATCTTTAAAATGGTTCTCCTGAACAAAAATGGTTTTTAGCCTTAGGTCCCTTTTTAACTTTACGCGTCACGTATAGGCTAAGTATTAACCCAGGTACAACAAATACCTTTTTTAACATTTTTTAAAGTAGTACCTTTGCTATGGCATGAACAAAATTAAAAATTTTTAGTGACAAAGGGATTTTAGTAACAAGAGACTCAACTTTGGCGCTTTTGCTATCCGTACTTAGCTATTGAGGCTTAGCAAAAAAACCCATCCATTACACTACATATTCCTATCTTCTTATCTGGTCAGCCTGTACTAAGAAATAGATTATACTTACAACTCTCCCGTCCAGCCAATAGCACAATGGCAAGTACCCGATTTATTATCACATGCGGCTCCATTATGACACTGACACTGATTCTTGCACTCTAAGCCCCAGTGATCGTGATCACAACCTGCAATAAATTTCATAAATGTAGTAATTAAGCGATTTTATCATAATTACTTCCGGTTTACTTACGTTGGGTACAATGTTTGCCCATATATCCTGTAAAAGAAATTAAAATTTTTAATTTATATATTACGCAGTATTTTTTTAATATTTTTATTCGGCCTTTATTTTAAATTTTACTAAATAATTATTATATCGAGCTCGAGGCACAACATTTCTTAACAACAAGAAAGTGAGGTACTCGCTACGGAGTTATTTTGTTTAATTTAGTTATTCCTGATGACGTTCTTTAGAGAGGAACGAAATATCGAATAAAAAAAATATAACAAAAATAAGAACCTTGGCCTCGAGGCCGATATAATAATTATTTAATTTATATATTTAAAAATAAAATACTGTAATTGAAAATATTAAAAAAAAATAATATATTAATATAATAAAATAATAAAATAATATATTATTGATAAAATAACATATTATTTCAATGTAGTGTTCCCTTATCAAAGAACCGAATGGGAGTTTTTTTTTGAAATTAAAAAAAACATAAGTTTTATTTGATATATTTGGCGTGTTCGATTGGAAACTTGCATTATATATTCACACCATTTTGCAATAATTACAAAAAAATAACAAACTAAATTAACAAAGAAAATCGACTCAACAGTCCACCTAATATATAGCTTGCATCCTAAATTTTAAGATTATAGAAATAATTAGTTAAGAAAACCTTTGTTATAAATATTTTTATCGGTTACAAATATTCAAATCAAGTGTGGAATCTTAATTGTTCATTCGAAAAGACATTTACACCATTTATTGTCATTCCACGATAAAATGAAAACAATACTAAAAAAAAGGTAAACACAACTCATGCGTAATCTGTAAAAAAAACCTATCAAAAAAGGACATCTATATTGATCACCCTATAGTAGTACATGAATAAGTTTTTCTCTATTAATTTGAAATTTTAAAATCAATTGAATTATAGTACGCATAGTATCAATAAAAAACTAGTAAAAAGCCAAAGTCAGCAGTGGCCGATTATATTATACCCTGCACTCCTGGATCTTTATAAAAGCCAACTAAAAGTGTTTTTGTTCCCAATTTACCTAGATTTTAAAAAAAATGTCATATTTAAATTGTGGGAACTATTTCCTAATCTGAACCAATTTCAACAGCATCACTTCACTTGGCACAAGGAACTTACTTGTGACTAACTTCATCAAGATTAGTTTTATTATGTAGCTTCTAGAGCAAAAAACATAAAATCAGATAAAGACACGTGAGGGAGCTATATCCAAAATGCAACCTATTTTCTTAAAATTCAATAGCGTTATATTTGGCCCAAAAAATTACTCCTGCTTAATGTTGTCAAGATTGGATGTAAGACGTGGCTCCTAAAGCTAAAAAAAAACGGTTGCACATATACTTATACTTATATGTGGGAGCAATACCTAAATCTGCATAGATTTTCTGCAGTAGCTCATCCTGTGATCAATCCCAAATTGCCAGGACCTTGGTGACGGTTTCTGGCTTTATTTCGCGACTGACTTTCTCGATAATCGCCTTAAGGGCCTAAATCGTTCGCTTTGCATCGGTGCTTGACGGCGCCCCATCTTAAAAAATCCAACAACGTCATCTCACAGTACCGAGGTGACCGATAGCGAGATTACCACAGAGACGGCTGATATTAAGATTACCGATCTTGAAGCGCATAAGTTCTCTGGTAGTATGAGCTGTGGACCATGGCGCGCTATGCAGCTAAAACCAAAGACCGCTCAAGTCCATGTCTTCAATCTCCAGCCTCAAAAAGTGGTTAAAATTGTCTCTGTAGTGCTCTTCGTTCGCCTGCGTTATATCAGTGAGCTGCATATTTAGCTGTAGTAAGACCTAAACTGAGAAGCGATAACAAAGCGGATGACCGTGTGACTTCAATTGCTGGGTCAATAGGACCTTGTAAACGAGTAATGCGAGGTCTTTATGACAACTTCGTACTAGGTTGGTGCGTGAAATGTTAATTTCAATGGTAAATCACTGCTCCAGAACTGAGTCGCTGGGTCAGGACTTAGTCACGTAATCTCGCTAAGGCAGCCACACTCTAGTCATTGTGTGTACCCGTCTGACGATGGGTATTTTGAGTGGTGTTTTGGTTCCCGAGGTCTATGGTCTACTAGTTCAGTTTACTTTTGCCAGTTGGAAATTGGTCCGACTTACTAGATTTCTGTTAGGCAAGAAGACTTTCAGTTGCAATAACGAAATGTTAATAATTTTAATGGAAATTCACGTCAACCATACCTACGAGTATATTATGGTTCACACAAATTACTATTCGGTGCTTTTAAATGAATGATGTTTAAATTATTGGCTTTAGGTGGCCGAAACTCGGGAAAAAACGGTCTCCAACAAAAAAAAAAAATGGTATAACCGTGTTATTGACTGTAAACACCGTGTTATGGTTGTAGCAACCCTCATGTTGGAATTTGGTTATTGCATCAGAAATTCGGTTTATCCAACCGCACTTTAGTTGTTCGAACCGATTTCCAACTGATTTTTTCTCTGTGTGCACGAACATTTGTTATCTTGACTAACTGATAAATAAATTTTATTAATTCAAACCCGATTTGGAAAATATAATCCAAACTCTAAAATTTTTAAAATAATAATGCAATACTTACTTCACTTAAATTTTTTTTCTTTGGGTTGCGTAATATCTTTTCATCTAAAACTATGATTTTAATAAATTCGGTTGGTATATCCGATTTGTTGTTTCTTAGTACAGTAATATTATCGTAGCTACTATCTAATGAAATGTCTAACCATGTAAACATCAAAATCACCGAAAGTTGTTGATTGCAAGAGAACTTCCAACTGATTTTTTTCTCCGTGTAAAGTGAAAATTACTTTACTTTAATGTACGTAAATGTACATGTTTTTAGTAAACGTTTCTGGAGATCGTAGAGGCTTTTTTGCAAGCCACAACAGCCGAACGCTCCATATTTTAGTCACGATTTGTCCACAAAAAATTTATATATTTAGGATGTACCCAATAAAATAGTAAGGTACTTCTAGTCTCTCAACTTTAACTTTTTCCCTTGCCCATTTATAATCGCAAACAGCTTGAGTCTATAATTGTGAAAAATTTCAGGACGTTGCTTTATTATTTTGACCACTAACGCTTTTAACTTACTCGTGGATGGACGGACGGACAAGGCTAGATTGTCTAGGAAGTTTACAACGATTTATAATATTTGCACTATATCGAGTCGTCGATCAATATTTCGAGCTGTTTCGAGCTACGATGAAGGCTATAAAAACAAGTAATAATATCTAAAGTCCGACAGGGCCGACCATGTGAAACCCTGTATCACTCTAAGCTACTAAAGACTCATAGGAATTTAACAAAGATCTGATTTGAAACGCGACGTCTACAGTGACGTGAGCAGAAATCTAGAGGGACTCTCTTACATAAATCGATATGAACTGATTTTACGCTGATAACTTGCACAGAAAAATTTTGTTCACCGATGAACAAATTTTTACCGGTAGGTTAGATCCCTCCTAACTCACTATTCTAAATTTGCACAAGATGGGAAGAAAAATATGGAAAAAGAAGGGGGAGAATTTATTGCATTCGCGCTATACTTAGTAGGGACATAAATACTGTTACACACGTTTTATGCCGTAAAATTAAAAGTAATGAATGTTTTTGGACCAAATATTTTTAATATATTTATTGATGTACGTATATTGTATCCAAAAAGAATCTACTTATTCGATATTTCCGCCTTTTGCCTTGACACGATTTAAGTGGCACTGGCCAATTGTCAATAGCTGCACGAACGTCGTCCATTCGAAAATTGGCTACAGCTCGAACCAAATCTGTCTTAAGAGATCCAATGTTGGGGTATCTTTTGTAACAAACCTTGTCCTCTAAAACCGCCCACAGTTTGTAACCCAATGGGTTCAAATCTGGGCTGCCTGAGGGTCATTCTTCAGAGGAAATGAACGCTGGCAAATTGCTTCGAAGCCAGGCCTTAGAAGTTTTAGCCTTATGGGCCGGCGCAGAATCCTGCAGGAAAGCCCATGGCTGGTTTTGGAACAGGGAATTGTTAAGAGGCTTCACAACAGCTTCCAAAACGGTTTCTTGGTAAACTTTGGCCGATGTTTTGACTCCTTGTTCGCAGAAATGCAGTGACCCCATCGTAAGAGACACTCCACCAAACCATTACTGAAGCTGGGTGATGACCCTTTTCCACCCTTGGGATCAGTTCAGATGCTTTCTTAGATGAGCGCGCATACACTTTATCATTTTGCTTGTTAAATTTTTCCTGAACGGTAAAAATTTGTTCATCGGTGAACAACATTTTTCTGAGCAAGTTATCAGCGTGCTTCTCCAAAAGACGTTTTCATTTTTCGATCCTATTTTTTTATGGCTGTAGTCAATAAATGCCGGTACGTCGTTTGAAAGCCCCAAGTCCCAAGTCTTTTTAAATGATTCGACTCATGGACTTTTGCGTGATATTCATCTCACGGGCCATGATTTTCTGTTTTCGGAGCGGATTTCTTTGAATTCTTGATTTAACGGCTTTGATGACATGCGGTGTTCGAACAGAGCGTGGGCGGCCCGACCGGTGGCGGTTTTTTACATCTCCAGACTCCTCAAACACTTGTATGCATCGCTAGACGAACATGCGGCTAATCCCTAGTGGCCGGAGCGTTTTGAAAATATTGTTTTTTTTTCATTTCACACTTGAAAAGCGCTATTACAGCGATACGGTTCCCATAATGAAAGTTGAAACAATTTTAAAATCCCGTTACAGACTAACGCTATTGAGGTTAGCTTTCAAAACCCATATGACATTAACGGGGTATATTCAGTTCTACTATTGAAATGGGTGTGTTCAATGTTGTAACAGTGTTTATGCCTCTACTAAGTAATTTGACAAAAGTGTATCATTAGACACTCTAGGTAGGACCGATGCACAGTGTTGTAAGGGCGGCCAAAAATGAAAAATATCACGTACTAGTTTTTAAGGAAGGTTAATGTCGTTTTATTATTAAATATAATAATAGTAATTGGCAAACGAAAAAAATATATTTATAATATACTAATGTAGATAATATGTAGACGTGTTTTGTAAGATAAACAAATGAAATTAAATATACTAATCAAAAATACATCAAGGACAAATCGAGCCAAATTTGGTTCAATTCCAACAACAGTTTTGGAAAATATAATATATTTCGCAAAACTTCGTTTTTTCCCCTTTCTTCTTATAATAGTACTGTGTACCAATTTTCATTCTTCTACGATAACTCCTTCTATTTTTGGCCGCAGTTTATATGAAAACCCGACACTGTGCGATGTGTTCCAATTTAACAAGAGTTAGTCGTAGGAGGACCATTGAAAAGTTTTTAAGTGCCAAGTTCGTTTTTCATAAACATAAACAAAATTTACACTTGCTGCAAACACGAACAATTTTATACCTAAATGACTTATATATTCTCTACTCTTGATTGTGGAGGATCAGTAAAACCACCACATAAATGAATCAAAATTGATACTCACCACTCTCACAGCTGCAGACATCCGGTTTCAAGCAATAGCCGCGACCACAACCGCTACGGCAAACCGGTTTACAAACCGTATCATTTATCGACAAGTTGCCATCATAGCCGGCACAGCAAAATCGAATGGTTCGTGTCTTGGTGATGTTCTGGAAATGAAAAAGATCAGAAGAGTTTTTTAAAGCCTCCTTAAATTATGCTTTATATTCTAGAAATTCATCATTAAATTTGGAATTTTGTCGCTTGCCCCGATCAACATTTATCTTTCTGGTATTCAAGAATATTTTTTCTTGTCTCATTTCTTTCCCATGATTTGCTTGTTTTTGAAGATCAGCGTAATGACAATAATCTGTCCCTCCTCCGGTCTGAAGACTGTAGAAAGTTCAAGTATCATTTGATCGATATGAATGCAAAGTAATTGAATTGTTTGTACAAAAGGGCCAAAGATGCGTTAAGCGGTCAGACATTTAACATGGAGTCATCATCGCCACTCTATCTTTGTTGTGGGTTTGCAGTCAGTCGTTGTCGCTTTGTTCGTTAATATTGCATTCCATTCCATCCATGGTGGATGTATGGACGGGCCACTGGCTGTCGCATACTTTTGAAGGGGCAATTTCTGGATGAAATAATAAGCAGGAAATTTCAATGAAGTCGATGTTGTTGTCGAAGTCACTTTATGATGGACTCTTTTGTTGTTATGAAATTTTTTTTCGAGTGGAAAAAATTAGAACAAAAGTCTTTAGATTAACATAAAACAATGAGATTAATATGGAAAGAATGTGCGTATTAGATTGGAATTTGAATAGAATGCATTAAACAGGGTAAGCATATAGAAATGATAGGTTTTCCAAATGTTATATTTCAAAGCTACTTATATAAATGACCTGAAGTAGTCAAAAAATTATGTAAGATTTGAAATTTCATCATACACCGTTTTACGCTAGGTGCTTGGACAAAATAACGCAATTGAAACTAGTAAAAAAGCCAAAGTCGGACGTGGTCGACTTTACTGCACCCTGTTTTTTTTAAGTTCAGAAAAGCTAACTAAAATTGATTTTGGGTCCAATTTACCCAAAGTTTTAAACTAATTTCATACTAAAATTTGTGAAATAATTTTATGTTATTTTGGTAAAATCGGTTAAACATGTATGTGAGAGCTAAATCTTAATCAAAACAGATTTTCTCTTGTTTAAACAACCTTGTTCCTTGGCCCACGCACTGAGAACAGATTTGTTGCCACGACCGATTTTTTTCCAACCGAATGTTGGTGGTTGCACGTACTATCCATGTATTCCATCGTTACAACCGAAGTTGATTGGGTACACCGCAATTTTCAGTAGAGGGAACTGACACTTTCGGTTGAAGGAAACAATTAACAGATTAAGATGATTATTGGAACTAAACTTGTGCATGAATTGGTTGTTGTTATCGATTGTTGGTTATAAATAAAGGGTGATTCATCTTGAGGTATTTTTTTCAAAAGCCTTTTTTCACAGATTTCGCTTGAGCTGTGTTTATTTTTTTTTTCTTTTTAGTATTGTTTGCCATTTCATCATGGAAAGACTTACACCGAAACAACGTCTCAAAATTGTGCAGAGCCTTAAATCGGAGGTCTCACCTGAGTGAGGGCTACAGAAAAATTTGCGGCTATTTGAAGGCTATAGACCTCTGCGTTGAGGTTATTAACAACACGCAGAGAAAGGTATGGTTACACTATGGTCACCGCAACAATAATATGTTCTTTACAATAAAAGCATGTTTGTCGCAACTACAGTATTATTATTTGAATTTGATTTTGACAACACTATGATTGCGACAATATTACTATTGTTGAAATGTAACAATAGTATTATTACCAAATTTAGAAATGAAAATATGGTTGTAGCAACCATATAAAAATGGTTGGAGTAACAAAAGTTTTGTAGTTTAAAATTTACGGTAACCATAATATGATTACGGCAGTCATACAGTATGGTTGCGACTATGAACATAACAAAACAGGTTTTACAGAGCATATATGGATGTGTGTGCGTATGTTTTTTTGATATACATACAAAAAAACACATAAACACGATACAGAGAATGGTTGTTGTCCATTAAAAAAACAACAACAATCGGAAGGTAGTTCGAGGGATTTTTGTTGTGTTTGCTTTTTTTCGGTGAAATACTCTACTGCCGACTGGTTCTCGTTTATTTAAAATCTGCGTGCACTAAAGTATATAGCCATTGATCATGGTTTAATCACATTCGTTTCTTGTGGTCTACGGATGGTGAAGTAGCATTCAGCCCCGCTGGGAACTAAAAGTATTTTCGACTGCCGTTGGAATATATAGTTTTGTTTCCTGAATGAAATGTTCAATAAAAACATGGCCTAAACTTATTGTAATGCAATTTATATAACTTGCTTGATGAAAATCTCTATTTTTGAATAAAAACATTACCCAGTCCTAATGAATAATTTTGGGGATCATAGTATGGTTAAGTGTGAATCATACTATGGTTGTGGGGATCATTGTATGGTTGCGTGTGACTCATACTATGGTTGTGAGGATCATACTATGGTTGTATGAGAATCATACTATGATTGTGAGGATCATAGTATGGTTGTGGAGATCATAGTGAATCATACTATGGTTGTGGGGATCATAGTATGGTTATGTGTGAATCATACTATTGTTGTGAAGATCAAAATATTGTTGTCTCACAACCATATACCCAACAATAGTATGATCCTCTTCGAATATTGTCATCACAACCATACTTTTTTTCTGCGTGAACATAGATATGCTCCAAATTTACCAGAGTAAGGTATAGCAACATTCTTAAAATTTGGTTAGATTCGAAGAGGACCTTTAAAACACATGTGGATAAGTGGTAAGCATAGCAGTGACAGTATTTAGAAAATGGTTTTTGGTGTTGGGCCCATGTTTTGCAGGACCACAACAACCATTGGCCTCTAGGTCATGGTTTTCAATTCATCACAATCGTAAAATTTATAAGATTTTCAGTTTCATGAAAAAATTTAATTTGTTTGCTTACCCATTGTTAAACCCGGCTCACTATTGGGTATCTACGTGCCGTCGGTCCGGACTAGAGTCAAAAAGCTCTGGTTTTTAAAAAATGTCATTTTGGGTTTTATTTTATTTTTATAAAAAAAACCGACTGTAGGGTTTGTTAAAAGTAAAAAACCCGCATTAACCGGAATTCCGGGTTAAGTCTATTGCCAAGGAATTAATTAATTTTTTTGGGTATTAAATACGTGACGGCGATTACGATAACTTGCAACACCCTGTTCCTCACACTGTATGGGGTAACAAAAGTCGCTTTGATAAAAAAAAAAATTGTTTGATTTGTTTGGCAAAATGAGCTAAAAGCTACTAAAGGGTAGTTTTGGTCCGTCTGAATCAGGACTTGAAACCGTTCACACATACGGTGCTACATAGCACTGGGTATAATGAGACTGCCAACGATCCTCCAGATAAACTGGAGGGACCAATTTAAGGATCTGCTGTGCGGGTTTTAATAACCTCTTGGCGAGGGGTGACATCTATGTAAAACAAACATTAGGTACTCGTAGCACCCGGTTTATACGCAACTTCACTTTATGCCTTAGCCACAGTCACGGCGAAACTCCTTCGAAGGCCGTTGCCAAAGAGGTTAGGCTTAACCCTGCTGTTAGATTAAAAAAAATTTACGAATCCTCGATTATGAGACCATTTGGTCCATACCGCATTTTTTATACAAAATTTCAATTTAGTATAAAATTCTGTATCTACTTATGTCATTTTAATACTTCGTGAGCTTGGTAAAAAAAAACTACTTGAAAGAAAACTTACATATGTGGGGACTGTACGTAAAAATAAAACTTTCATTCCTCCGAAATTGCTGACTGTAAAAAATCAACCATTGTACAAGTCTACATTTGCTTTCAATGAAATTGCGACATTAGTATCGTATATCAGCCACAAAAACAAAGCTACGGTATTGATAAGTACAATGCACAGGACAAATGAAGTTGATGAGAATGGGTCGAAGAAAAAGCCGGAGATTGTTTCTTATTACAATTCGACAAAAGGTATGCTATTTTGTTGTTTATCTATAATTTCTTATGCTTTTTTCTCCCCTAGGAGGCGTTGACACTGCTGACCAAATGATTGGCACCAACACCATTAAGCACAAAACAAATCGATGGCCTAACGTTGTATTTGCAAATATACTATATATATCTGCTTTGAATGCGTACATACTCTTTGCTGAAATTGATGCTTCATGGGAACCAGCTGATCGAAATCGCAGGAGACCAGAGTTCTTGCGGCAACTGGCACTTTCTCTGGCTAAGGCTAAGGAGTAGATTACCTCAACAACAGTTCTCAGCACAGCTTTTGACTGAAATAAAAACCGCATGCTCAGTTTCTGTGGCCTCTTCAAGCAATGTTACTTCCAATTCGGTAGCTAGAAAGAGGGGAATTTGTAGTTGCTGCAAGTCTAAGTCTGACATCAAGTGTTCTATTTGCGGCAAGTTTATTTGCAAAATATCCCGAAACATACTTTGCTCAGCATGTAATGCAACAAATAATAGCCCAAACCAATAAAAACTCATATTTTGTAAATAATACTAAAAAACGCTTGATATTTTAATTTCACAAAATATATTGGACCAAATGGTCTCTATCCCAAGATACGCAACTTCTTATTTTTCTCAGTCTCAGCTTATGTCAGAAACTTGAATTTTTGTAAATAACACTGTTTTATAAAACAATAACGTGAGCTGAAATATTAAGGCAATATACATCACCGTTGAAATGTTATAAAGGAAACGATCAAAAAATTGGACCAAATGGGCTTAATCTAACAGCAGGGTTAAACAATAGTACGAGTACTGACCTACCGCGTCACCAGACTTGAGTCTCTGGTCTGACCTCGAAGAATATGACTACTTCCAGTATGAGCTCCGCACACTCTTACTGGTAGCATCAATGTCTACATCAAGAATTTTTCTATAACGAAATTTCTCCTAATTCATATCAGAGGTTTTTGTTAAAAATCTATTTTCCTCCGAATTTAAACAAATTTCTTATAACCCAACAATTATACTTATAAAGTACTTTAATATTAAAAATTTTCATATTATAGATGAAAAGTCGAAGGAACTCTGTACATTGTGTGATAACTTAGTTTAAGAAATCTCATATTTTATTAATAAAAAAAAAATTCTCTTGATACCTTGTCGCCTGCGGACTATCAATTGGTCCTGCTAACAAACGTTAGTGTTTATGATAACCGAATTAAAAGATTATTTCTAAAAAATAAGCTGTATCAACCACCAATATATTTAAAGAACAGTCAGTTCCAATAATCATCTTAATAAGTAGTTTATAGGTTGGTCCAGTTAACAAATGTTCTTGGTTATGGCCACTGAATTTAATGATTACCAATAACCTCTATCAACCACAAATATATGTACAAATTTAAATCCAATAATCTTCTTTAAAAGAAAGGGTAACCGTTTAAATGCACACAGAGAACAAATGTGTTGCAACAACCGTGCCAACCGCATGAGGCTGCATGCACCTCTACACGCAGAAAAAAAGTATGATTGGGATAACAATATTCGAAGAGCATCAAACTATTGTTGGGTATATGGTTGTGGCGCAACAATATTATGTTCATCACAACAATAGTATGGTTCACACACAATCATACTATGATCCCTACAACAATATTATGTTCCCCACAACAACAGAATTATTCACTCACAACCATATTATGAGCCCCACAATCATATTATTATTCTCACTCAACCATACTATTATCCCCACAACCATATTATATCCATCCTTACAACCATAGAATGTTTCACATACAACCATAGTATGATCCCCACAACCATAGTTTGACTTACACGTAATCATACTATGATCCCCAAAATATTTGTAAGAATTGGGTTAAGTTGTTATTTAACAATAGAGATTTGTATTAAGTAAATTATTTAAAAATGCATTAAACTCTTATTAAGAGGAGTAATTTATTTAACAAAATAAAAAAAATTATTTATTAAAAACATTTCAGTTATACTAATTCAAAGTATAAGTAGATTGTTTTGAAAAAAAATAATTTTCACATAAAAAGTACTACTTATATTAATGCGTAAGATTCGTAACAATAACATTGTTAAATTAAGAAAAATTAATCATACCGACATAAATAAATTTTGTCGGTATGATTACCGTAATCATATTATAGTTAACATAAAACTCGCACCAACCATATTTATATTGTTGCTACAACCATATTTTCATTTTAAAATTTGGCAACAATACTATTGTTACATTTCAACAATATTAATATTGACGCAATCATACTATTGTCAAACTATTGGTTGCCATAAGCACCAGTTATGCCAACTAAATACATGTTATGCGTTTTATTAGTATTACCGATCAATTAATTGCGTGTACAATACGATGATCATAATTATCATCTGTGGTGATTGCAACAGAAATTCTTTTTTGCTACGGAATTTTATACCTTCGAACCGATTTCCAACAAATGTTTTCTCTGTGTGTCGATGATAATGTTTGGGTTTTCCAATAGGGACATAATAATTTTTTATCTTTATGTCAACGGACCCTCAAATATTTTTAATGATTTTTCAGTGACAAAACCTTAGTTGAAATAAACATTTTCATCATGGTAAAGTTCAAATCATTAAACGTTTGCAAATCATTAAAAATTACTACCAAAACTCTTAGTTGTTGGCTCTAGAATTTCATTGAAAAATCATCTTAAGCGATCAAGCTAATTTCTGGCTGAGTGTTTTTGTAATAAACAAAATACGCGTTAATGGCAGCAACAAACCCTCATGTGCTTTAAGAGACACAATTTCATCCACAAAAATTACAGTATGGTATGGTTTTCATGCCGGGGGAGTGATTGGGCTGAAAAAATTCGTTGGCCACGGGCTCGTGGTGGCCATATGACCGAAATCTAATATCATTTTTTAATTGTAACATTTGCACTACACCTGGAAAAAATTTAAACTCTATATCTTAAATATTCTGTGTTTTATAAAAAAAAACTTGTTATGTCCTTAATGGAAAACCATGTACCTCAAAAGGGCCATAGTTCCTCGACAATTCTACTCATGTCGCCTAGTCTAGTGTTTTGATTAAAAGCCCAAATCCTAATCTTTACTTTGAATTCAAATAATATTTGTCATATAAATCTATACAACATCGGCTTAGATTGTAAACAAAATTACATATTTCATACTTTCCATATTGTCAAGTTTATTATCGTTTTCAATTTGTCTAAATTTATGTCAATGACCAAAACTAGAGTTACTAACTACACACTGCTCGTATTGTGCATGGCTCAAAACAAGAGATATGCCCCCACACACACATGCAGATGGACGGACGGGAGAATGGACAGACAGGCTAATTTTTCGATTATGATCAGAAATTACATAATTGCATTAATCCACAGACACACGAACTAACGTGCACATACACTACATCGCGGTGGTGCCTCCGTCCAGGTGCTCTAATATTGTGCTAACATTTCACTTTGTTGTAAGACAAACTAAGCCAAAAGTTAAAAGTAATCCAGCGAGCCAATATCCATCCGCAACAATTTAAGCCGACATCCAATGCCCCCATATTGTACGGACATCGTGGCGAATGAGTTGAGATAGATCGAGCGACAGACGGACAGACAGGCAGTAAAAAAAATCCGTATTTACCATAAAATAAATAATAATGCAAAAGTAAACATATGCGCATGTGTACAACCCAAACCAAAAATGGTTCAGAGTGCAGCGGCAAAAGGTGACTACCATTTTTACCTCCGTTTAGTACGAGTACCTGTGAAGGAAAATCGCTAATTCTGATCGCAGTCACTAAGTACTGCCTGGCGTTATCTGACATTTCCATAGGAAAGTTTGACTTTTTAGTAGCATAAACGTACTCAGAACATTTTGAACTACGACCACCATTTGTATTGTTTAAGTGACTTGAAAAATCCATTGGCAAAAAAAGGGATTTAATTCGTGAACATATTCGTGCGATCATTTTTCACAAGTTTCGATGTGGATTATCACGACAAGAGTGCATCGATGAACTTAAATCTTTGTATGACAATGAAGCACCATCCTATAGCACTATGAAAAACTGGTTCAATGAATGCAATCGTGGCCGACGCTCGCTTAAAGACGAAAGTCGTCCAAAAACGGTCGTTGTGCCAGAGAACATTGATGCCATGCGTGAACTGATGATGCAAGATCGTTATGTGACATGCCGTGAGATAGAGACATCCTTGGGCATTTCTTACACCAGCATACATTCGATATTGCATGAACACCTGGCCGTAAAAAAGGTTTGCTCTCGTTGGATCCCGCACAAGTTGACAATCGCTCAAAAAAAAAAGCTCGTGTCGATTGGTGCAAAGCAATTTTGAAAAAGTACGATCGTAGTGCCTAAAAAGACGTTTTAAAGATCGCCACAGGTGACGAATTATGGATCTATGCGTATGAGCCCGAAACAAAACAGCAATCAACCATGTGGGTCTTCGAAGATGAGCCATTAACGAAAGTTGTTCGTGAAAGAAGCACTTCGAAGCAAATGATCGCCTGTGTCGCCGGCAAAACAGGTCATGTGGTAACTGATCCGCTTGAGCAACGTAGGACGGTCAATTCTGAGTGGTAGACCACAATTTGTTTGCCTGAAGTCTTCGGGGAAATTCAAAAAACGAACAAGAGAAAACTAATCATTGTACACCATGACAATGCGAGCTCTCACACATCAGTTCAAACCAGCGCCTTTTTGATCGGTCAAAACACCGAATTGATGGGTCATCCGCCGAATAGCCCTGACTTGCCACCCAACGACTTCTTTTTTTTCCCGCACATCAAGAAAAAAAATCGTCAACGTCAAAAAATAGTCAACGATTTTCGTCGCCAGAAGTTGCTGTTGAAGCGTTCAAAAACCATGTTTTGGAGTTGTCTCAATCGAAGTGGAAAAAGTGCTTCCACAATTGCTTTGAGCGCATGCAAAAGTGTATAAATCATGCTGGAGAATACTTTGAAAAACAATAAAACCATTTTTGATGATAAATATTCGCATTTTCATTATTAGGCCAGAAATATATATAGCAGCCCTCGTATGCAGCATCAACTAATAAACATTCAGAATTTCAGCAGTTCTTTGAATTTTAATTAATTTCTTTAACCACTACGAACCATTTCCGTTTTGTTTAGTATTAACGTAAGTGCATTCACTTTTCACTCTCTGGAGTTCCATTAACAAAGTGAAGCAAAAAATACCCAAACGCACTTTAAACTCAAATTGGAAACGGAAAATGCGAGGGAAAACCTGGCTAGAGTTTGGAAGTCTGACTTGATTGAAAGAGAAATAAAAGCAATTTGGAGTTTTCTTCTGCTCAAACTGACACCGTGACATAATTTTCTTTGATTTGTTTTTTTTTTGCAACTTTGGAATGGAACCACAACCGCAGTGTTTGCATTTCTAAACAAGATTACGCACTTTTTGTGTGGTTGATGAAGAGAAATACCACCAGTGACTTCATGAAAAACTGACATATAGAGGAACTGGTTGAATCCTATTTGGATTGTGGATGAGGTAAGTAAATGGGTGTTTAATACGCTCGTTGTTGGGTGATGTATTTGTGGACAGTGGGACCATAAAAATAGCCAAGTGAATTATTAAAGATTTTCGTCGAAAAGAATAAAAACAAAAACGGCAAACACACAGACCCTAAGGAAACAGATTCTACGTATGTGAAATTAAATCAAAAGATCGATAAAAAAAACACAACGAAAAGGTAAAGAAAAGGTAAGCTTTATGATTTTCTAGGGCTTCGAGGAATAAAGAAGTCGCTTTAAATATCATAATCAATTAAAGGGTGGCTAAATTTTAAGGGCCGATGTAGATTTTGAATTAAACACAAATTATTTGGGAAATTATTGTCATCTCCTTTTATTATGATACTATTGGTATGGTTCAATTATGTATGGAACAAAATATCGGCCAAATGGTCGCCGCGACCTCAGCGGCACGCCTCCATCCGCTGGTCAAAATTTTCGATGACGCTGAGGCATAATTGAGGTTCTATGCCGTTAATGTGCCGAATTATCTCATCCTTTAGCTCTTGAATTTTTGATGGCTTATCGACGTACATCTTTTCTTTCAAATAACCTAAAAGAAAGAAGTCCAACGGTGTCAAATCATCGCCACGACGTGAGATAACACCGCCATTGACTTTGTCGCGCAAAAGAGCCATTGTTTTGTTAGCTGTGAAGCAAGGGGCACCGTCCTGTTGAAATAGTTCGATAGGACGGAGTTCCATAAAAAGTTCGTTTTCATCTCACGATAGCGAACACCATTCACAGTAACTGCCTGACTGGCCTCTTTTTGGAAAAAATACGGCCCGATGGTGCCGCCAGCCCATAAACAGTCACTCTCTGTGGGTGCATTGTTTTTTCGACAATTACTCTTGGATTTAATATCATGCGCCGAAATGCGGCAATTCTGCTTTTTGACGAATCCACTGAGGTGAAAATGTGCCTCATCACTGAAGATGATTTCCTACGAAAACTGATCATTCACTGTTGCCCGAAGCCAGAATAACTTCTACGCGTTGCTCGCTTGTGTATCTTTTTATGGTTTAAATTGAATTAGTCTGAAATTGAGAAATATCAAATGAAACGCAGAAAAAAGCATGACGTTTAGGTGTGGTTCACATTCAACATCGGCCCTTGAAATTTAACCACCCTTTATATAGCAAGTTCTGGAGTTTCCAAAAAACCGAGTTTTAAAAACAAACCGACTGTCGCGTTTTTTTTTTTTTAAATTAAAGACCTAACATTAACCGACATCCAGGTTCTAGCCTTTTTCCAATGAATGACAAATATATCCTCAATCAAATATTAAGTAATTGTCTCCTTAATTAGACTCTAGAATGCTATGGAATCACTTGCTGCGAATGGAGGTTTATTTTTGATTTTAAAATAAACTAGTAGAATAGCTTAAGTCTGGCATGGCCGACTTTATTATATCTTTCACTTCTGGATGTACAGAATTGACAATTGAAAAAAGGGATTTCAACATCTTCAACGGACACTTATTTCACCAATATTTTGAAATAAGTTTACGAGGGCGACAGCAAAACTAACTGGCCTGGTACATTTTCTGTTTTACTAGCAACTTTTGTTTTTTTTTGTTTTTTAAAAACAATCTTTTATAAGCCATCTGTCAAAATTTCCGAAATATTTAATGATTATTTTCTTTGTTACAGGTGATTGAAGTAAACAAGTTTTATAATTTTTGAAAAATGGAAAATAAAGAGTTTCGTGCGGTAATTAAACACTTTTATATGAAAGGTTATACGCCACAATTAATCAAAGATGAATTGGATTCTGTTCATGGTGATAATGCACCATCATACTCCACCGTGAAATCCTGGGTTCAAAAATTTAAAATGGGTCGTTCAAGTACGGAAGATGAACAACGCTCTGAAAGACCGAAAACTGCTACTACTATTGAAAACATTAGAAAAATATTTAAGCAAGTGACTAAAGATAGACGAATAAAGCTCAGAGAACTTGCTGATATTGTTAACATACACGAAAAACAAGTTTGGAGTATTTTACAAGATGAACTCCACATGAAAAAGCTATCCGCAAGATATGTGCCGCGTTTGTTGACCTTGCTCCAAAAAATCGTCTGTTGGACCAATTCCGAGGAGCTTTTAGCGTTTTATCAGCGTAATCCAATAGAGTTCTTGCGCCGATTCATAGCTGTTGATGAAACATGGATCCATCACTACATCCCAGAATGCAAAGAACAGTCAAAACAATGTATAGAAGCTGGTAAAAGTGGTCTCAAGAAGGCGAAAACTGTTAGTCAGCAGGAAAAGTAATGGCCACATTATTTTGGGATGCAAGGGGTATAATATTTATTGGTTATCTTGAGAAAGGAAAAACTTTAATTAGTGAATATTATTGTGCATTATTGGATCGGTTGAGTGAAGAAATCAAGATAAAACGACCGCATATAGAAAAACAAAAGTTCTTTTTCATCAAGATAATGCCCCTTCACACACTGCATTTTTAACTCAACATAAACTGGCCGAATTACGATTTGAAATTGCTCCGCATCCACCATATAGTCCAGATTTAGCTCGGTCTGATTATTTCTTGTTTCCAAATTTAAAAAAATTCTCGGTTGCAAAAAATGTTCGTCAAATAGCGGGGTTATTGCTGAAACTGAGGCATATTTTGAAGGTCTTCAAAAATCTTATTTTTCGGATGGAATTAAAAAACTTGAAAAACGTTTGATGAAGTGTATTGAGTTGGAAAGAGATTACGTTGAAAAATAAATGACAATAATTCCAAAAAAACGGTTCTTATGTTAGGCCAGTTACTTTTGCGGTCGCCTTCGTACAATAGGTTTTCCAATAGGGACATAACAATTTCGTATATTTATGTCAAACATTTTTGATGATCTTTCAGTGTCAAAACGTTAGTCGAAGTCCACTTTTTCATAATGGTAAAATTCACTCACGAGCAACGTTTGAAAAGCATTAAAAATTACTTCCGAAATTCTGTGTCGGTGGTCGCAACTTTAAGAGCGCTTACTCCAATTTTCATCATCTTCAGTAATGAAGCTTATTTTCGTGGCGGAGTGGTTTTGTCAATAAACAAAATATGCGTTATTGGACAGCAACAAACCCACACGTGATTCAAGAGACACAATTGCATCCGCAAAAAATTACTGTGCGGTGTGGTTTTCATTCCGAAGGTGGTGATTGGGCCGTATTTTTTCGTCGATGAAAACAATCGTCATGTTACCGTCAATGGATATAGCTATCGTGCCATGTTAGAAAATTATTTTTAGTCAGAATTGGATGAGCTTGACATCGCCGATATGTGGTTTCAACAAGACGGTGCCACTAGCCACACAGAACGCGTTACTATTTATTTACTAATAGGCAAATTCGGTGAACCTGTTATCTCTTGAAATTGTCCGTTCGAATGGCCACCCCGTTCATGCTATTTAACGTCATCGAATGTTGGACTATAGATGGATGTAGTATGTGGCTTCGAGAAAGTCATAAAATCGGTTGAACATAACTAGAGATGACATTTAAAATGGCGAACCTCCGGGGGTTTTAAAAACTTCACTCTATTTTATTAAAAACTATCTTTAAGATACTAATACGAGGTTGATATACATACTTCTGGCCTATTAACACTAAGTGTTGCCTGGCGCCATCTGACATTTCCATTGGAAAGTTTGACATTTTTTAGCATAAACGTGCTCAGAACGTTTTGACGTACGACCATCATTTGTGTTGTTTACAGTGACTTGAAAAAATCAATTTGGCGAAAAAAACTCGTGAACATTTTCGTGCGATCATTTTTCACAATATTCGACGTGAAATCTATGTATGGCGATGAAGCACCACCCTATAGCACTGTGAAAAACTGGTTTAATGAATTCAATCGTGGCCGACGCTCGCTCAAAGACAAAGGTCGTAAAGTTCGTCCAAAAACGGCCGTTGTGCCAGAGAAAATTGATGCCGTGCGTGAACTGATAATGCAAGATCGTCCTGTGACATACCGTGAGATAGAGGCATCCTTGTGCATTTCTTCCACCAGCATACATTCGATATTGCATGAGCACCTGGGTGTAAAAAAGGTTTGTTTTCGTTGGATCCCGCCCAATTTGACTATCGCTCAAAAAAAGGGCTAGTGTCGATTGGTTTTGAAAAAAATACGATCGCGGTGCTTCAAAAGTCGTTTACAAGATCGTCACAGGTGACGAATCATGGATCTATGCGTATGAGCCCGAAACAAAACAGCAATCGACCGTGTGGGTCTTCGAAGACGAGCCAAATCCAACGAAAGATGTTCGTGGAAGAAGCACTTCGAAGAAAATGGTCGCCTGTTCCTTCGACAAAACCGGTCATGTGGCGACTCTTTCGCTTGAGCAACGTAGGACGGTCAATTCTGAGGTGTACACCACAATTTGTTTGCCTGAAGTCTCTGGAGAAATTCGAAAAACGAACAAGAGAAGACGAATCATTGTGCACCATGACAATGTTAGCTCTTGCACATCGTTTCAAACCAGCTCCTGTTTGACCGGCCAAAACGTCGTATTGATCCTTCGTATTGGCATCCGCCGTATAGCCCTGAGTTGGCAACCAATGACTTATTTTTATTTCCGCACATCAAGAAGAAAATGCGTGGTCAATGATTTTCGTCGCCAGAAGCCTAAATCGGAGTGGAAAAAGTCTTTCCACAATTGGTTTGAGCGTATGCAAAAGTGTATAAATCATGCTGGGGAATACTTTGAAAAACAATAAAACCATTTTTGATGATAAATATTCTCAGTTTTATTATTAAGCCAGAAATATATAAGGCAACCGTCGGACTTTTAAAGTTCTATAAAAAATTTATCAGATTTAAATTTAATATGAGCCTTTGGAGCTGATGGTCCTTGAATTGAGTTCAAGGCAAATGCGGTTTCTCTGGAAGGGAACACTTTTGGGGCATGGGATCAGTCTCATTCGATGCTCAGATGTTGTCCACATAAAAAAAGGAAAAAAATGAAAATTGATTTTTTACCCTTAGGTCCCTTTCTCTAAGCGCTGTCACATATGTGTGCAACCTGTACTTTGGTGACAAAACATGGGTAGACGAACGGAGATAACTAAATGTAGAAATATAGCTATTCTTAAGCTATCGGCATAATAAAATCTGTTTTCATTGCTACGAATAACAGAACTACGTCGTAGTACCAAGTACCACAGAACGATCCATTTTGCGGAAATTGAAACTAATTAAAAGCTGAGAAATTTAATTTTCATTTTCTTTACCCACTGTACGCTTCTGTTAGACGCATTTAATTTACATGATGAAACTGCACACTGAAACACCTCTTCAGCTGATTTTCTTTAAATTAGTCTCCGTAAATTCACTTGATTTTCTCAACTCGTTTTTCCACGAACCCAACTCAGGAGCTGAAAACAGCAAAACGGACAATGGCTAAAAAATGCAGTAAAACATTTAAAATTTAATTAAACGTTTAACAAGTGAGTCCGGCTGATTTGAAATTATAATTAAATTTTTCGATCAAATTTGACAACTCACTCTTGATTTTGTTGCTGTTGTTGGCAGACAATTTCTTCAGATCTTCCCAAATGGGAGGATGAAGAAAACGCACCTAAATTAGGTAATATTTGGTAATTAATAGCGCTACCATGGTTGGTTGGCCAACAATGTAAATTTGCCAACGCGCGATATTAACCAAGAAGATCTTATTACCAAAAGGGTACCGCTCGCTTGCAGTGTGATGTGTGGTCGGCAGTGTGGTGGGGGGTAGTGAGTGAGTAATCGGTATGAGAGGTTAACTTGCGTCTCTGTAATCCATATGGCTTGTTTATGAAATTCAAGATACATATTTCCTGATATATAAGATTTCATTGTTATTATCTAATCAGCTACTTATTTACAGTCATGGACAAAAAAATAGGAACACTGAGAATTTAGACACAATTTTCAAAATGTCAGGCAAATTTGTATTGTTATTGCGAGTGGGGAGAGTTTCTAATAATTTTAGTCTGGCAACACCATACATAGTCTTACATGAAAAATCTCAACAGTAGGTGCAGAGATAAAATCGTAAAGTCACCGCTAAATTTCATTAATAACTAATTATTATTTACAGCAATAAACAATTTTAGCCCCAAAAAGCATTTTGTAAGTGCTAATAAAAATGTGTAAAATATTTTTTTTAAAAATCATGTAATACCAAAAAAACTGGTCGAACTATGCACAGGATATCAATCGAAATCTTCAAGAAAAATGTCAAAATCAACTTTAGACTGCCATACAAAATATTGGACCTTCGTAGAATTTTGTGTGCAATGCTTAAATGACAATAATAATTTATTTTAAAAGCTAGACCGTGAAAATTCAGCTGAAGAGGCTAGCCACCTTTCAAGTCATCTGAAGCGGCCAAAACTGAGCTAGGAGCTCAAATTTAACTTTGACGCCCTGGTTAGAAGAAACCAATTAATTCGATAGATCTTCCCAAAAACTTTAAGTGTAAAAAACATACAAAAATGGGGAACACCCCATAGTTTCTAAAAACTACAAGTCATGTCTAATTTAAAATAAATTATGGCGAATCTTAAATAAATGTTATTGGTAGAAATAAAAATACAGGTTAGACGGCCTAAAAATAAACAACGTCCGTTCGACAACAAAAACCTATAAACATGAAAAAGTAATATCATGATTTTGTGGTGCTTTTCTGGGCATGAGGTGTGGTCCATATAATGGTTTTAGGAAAAAATGGATCAAAGTCTGTATTGTGTCCTAAGCGATGTGATGCTGTCCTATTCAAAATGAAAAATGCCATTAAAATAAATCAACAGGACAACGACGCAAAACACACTTCAGGTTTGGTAAAGAATTGGTTTCCGGATAACAATGTGAATTTAAAATAATTTCCGGTAGAATTTCCTGATCTAAATCCTACAGACAGAGATCAAATTCGTTGCCCTAGCCTACTTTTTTGCCAACCGAATGATTGGGGTTGCATACACCTCCAGCATTCCATCAGTACAACCAAGTTTTAGATGGTGCTCCGAAATTTTCAGTGAATGGAACTAAGATATCGGTGGAATGTCTCGGAAACTCCAGACAAGAGTTTTTGGATCTAAAATCTAAAGGGCGTTTTTTCAGACGTGTGGTTTTCAATCTGCCCACACTTTTTTCGGAGTTGACAGCTATCACCTGATTTATGCTCTGTTTGGTTTGCCATTTAATTATGAATTGACTTACTCCGGAACAACGTTTGAAAATCATGGTGAAATCACGGATCCTGATTTTTACAAGAAAAATTTGTTCAGATATGAAGCTCAGTTTTGGTTGAATATGTACGTTAATAATCAAAATTTTCGCATTTGGAGTAATGAAAATACTCAAGCCATTGTTGAGACGACGTAACAATCTCAAAAGGTCACTGTTTAATGTGCTCTTTGGGCAGAGGGAATCATTGTTTCATATTTCTTCAAAAATGAAGCCGGCTATAATGTTACAGTCAAGGGGGAACGCTTTTGAGCCATAATTAATGACCTTTTCGTGCCTGAATTTGGAGAATGTTGATGTGGACGACTTTTCGTTCCAACAAAACGGCGCTACATGCCATACAGCCAACGAAACAATCAACTTATTGAAGGAAACTGTTGGGCCTGTGGCGTGGCCTCCAAAATCGTGCGTTCTAATACCGCTGGACTATCATTTGTGGGGATTTGTGAAGTTGCTTGTCTACGCAGATCAGCCCGACACGATTGACGCCTTGGAAGAGAATATTCGGCGCGTAGTTGCTAACATATGGCCCCAAATGCTGCAAAAATTGGTCGAAACTCGGGCCTCTCGGTTGGAATTTATTCGAGCCAGCGGCGGCCCGAAATCACTTTTACTCATAATGGCAAACAATGGCTAATCTTTATAAAAGTAATTAAGCTAAATCCTTGGCCATTACATTAAGTTATATCAGTTTTATTTCTTCTTCGAAAACACACGTCTGGAAAAAGCAATCTTTACATGCCGCATATTATAAACAAATTTTAAATTTTCCTTAGATGCAAAAAATTGTTAATTACACTCTAAAAGTACACTTAAACATAGGGAGGGACATGTCGAAAAAAAGTTTAAAATATAATGCAAAAAATAGAACTGATTAATCCATTATCATAAAAAAGTTAAATTATTTTTGTAATAACGCCTTTTCAATTAAAGGTATCATCACAAATAATTGGTTTGCAACAACAACAAAATATGCAAAAATATTGGTTGGACAATTCTTTTATTGCAAAGAAATTTTGTACTTCCAACCGATTTCCAACTAGTATTTTTGTGTGTGTATATTTTTAAAAAATGGAACAATAAAATCAAAAAATACGTACGAATTATGAAAAAATATTTTTAAAAAATGGAACAATAAAATCAAAAAAAAAGTACGGATTTTTGAAAAAAAGTATCGGTGCGAATGGTATTCAATTCTGAAGAGAATTTGAGAGTATGTGGTGGACTTAGTGCCAACACGATGTACGACATAAAGAATATTCAACTTAATATTAGCTTTTAAGCCAAAGTTGTAAAGATAATAATTGCTTTTCAGTTTGTCTTAAAAAATTACCCTATTTTTTGTCCATTCGTAATCAATGGATTTGATAAGTTTTGAACTAATTCGAACTTTCGTGTATGATTTCTTCTGGATATCAAGGACTGTAGGTCTTAGTTATTTTTTAAGGGCCCGAGTAAAATTTCATTTTGCAATGCACCGTATGAAATAGTTTAAAAAAAGTATGTTAATATTCCATTAGAACTCCATTCCATTTAGCGAATTTTTTAGGATTAGACGTCTTAGGTGAAATCGTATGTAGTTTATATTCGTTGAACATTTTAACACATTATCTCAAAGATGGGAGTATTCTTTTCGTCCTTTTTCGAAAAAGTGCAAAAATGATTATTTTACGGGTGTTTTTTGCAATAGGTGGGACGTGTATTTTTTTAATGAAATTGTATAAATGTTTTTAAAAATTATAGTTTTTGTGTTATTTAGATACTACTATTATCACTTAAGTATAGATCGTCTAAAATAAAATTGTCTATTTTTCAAAAAAAAAAATAGTAAATACTAACACAGAGGGGCGATTTGAATATAAAATTTTTCCCATCCATTTTTTTAAATATCCTACAAAATATAACCGATTTGTTAGTATTTATTTTTTATCAGATCTGTAGCCAAAACTTCAAGCATTCTTATCATTCGTATCACATTAACCCTTAAGTAGCCGGAAATATTAAGGTAAATTGAATTTTATTGACCCATTATTACAATTTGATTCTGAGAATCGTTGCAATTGTCCCTGCAAGTATAAAATAAACCTGCTAATAATCCATATACAAGTAATAGAATAAATATGTTCAAATCGATAATTAAAATGGCCCTATGCTCCAGATTGGAACGACGGGATGAAATATATACAGAGTGATTTATTCACCCCTGGACAAATTTCACCAGCGTATTCCTTGGTTTTTTTTCATGAAAAAAACGTATGTCCATCTACGTCCATGCAAGGTGGCGAAATGGCAGCGGTTTGAACATTTTCGAACTGGTGGTCGGAAGGTACTTCTCTTAACTTTTCCAAAATTACCCAAGCGAAGCTGAGAGATCCTACCGTTCCAAAATTTACGATTTGACATAAATGAACAAATGTTTGAAATTTTTTTTTTTTCATTTCAGTCAAATACGAGTAGTCATAACTTTGGAACGGGAGGACCTTTGGACTTCGTTGAGGTAATTTTGGAAAGGTAAGATGTAGGGCTATCTTTTAAAAGAAGTACCATCCGGCCATCAGTTCGAAAATTTTTTACAGTGCATTTGAGGGCATGGTCGTAGATGGACATACTTATATGTTCATGAAATGAGCCAGGGAATACGCTGGTGAAATTTGTCCAGTCGTAAAAACTATTTTCTTTTAGTCATATAATGAAATACATACAAATTAAACATCCGTCGGTTCAGTTAATAAATAATCGTGGTAATGACAACCGAATTCAAAGAGTATTTATAGCCTATTATCTATAAAAACAACCAACACATGTACTTATATGTGACAGCGCATATAGAAAGGGACCTAAGGGTAAAAAAATCAATTTTTTTTGATGTGTAAAACATCTGAGCATCGAATGAGACCGATCCCACGCCCCAAAAGTGTTCTTCCCAGAGATATGCGCGTTTTAAGAAAGTGAAGTCAAAAATTCTACACCAAAGATACACGTATTTAAATCTTTAAAATGGCTCTCCTAAACAAAACTGTTTTTTACCCTAAGGTCCCGTTCTATTTTGCGCGTCACATATATACAAATCCAGTAAGTACTTGGGGAGCCGACAAAGAAACCTTTCTGACTCCTTGTGGTCGGCTAATGTGAGTACGACGCAGTGAAAGAAAATTTCGAACTGCCAGAATGCCGCCCAAAGCACAACAACAGGGTGTCTTCTTATGTAGTCTGAATACTTTCTACATGTGGATACAAAGGTCCTTACCATGCGCAGACACAATTTCTTGTTTTCTTAGCAGAATCTACATGGGTGTCTACGCAGTATTCATCCCAACCAGCATTTGATATACAGGATGCCTTTGCCCAGGGTGATCAGGTACAGGTCTTCATGATCTGGCGCATTATCTGGATATTGAAGCTGACCCCCTGTATAAGAACAGGACTTCAGAAAAAAAATTGCTGTTACAACATCAACAATTTTAGTTCCAAAAATCATCCAGATTAGTAAGTGTTGCCGATACTCTGTCTCTACAACTGATACTGTCAGTTCCCAATACTGAAAAAACCAATCAACAATCGGTTGTAGCAATGGAAATCATGGATAGTGCGTGCAACTACCTACATTCGGTTGGCAAACAATTCGGCAACAAATCTGTTCTTTCTGTGTATATAACACGAATATATAAAATATGAAACAATATGTAATGACATTACAAACATTTTTTTGGTAAAAGATTTCTTTTTTTAGTTTTTTCCCTATAATTTTGTCCGTAACTGTACATGCTGCTTGAGAGGAACCGTAGCTAAAGTTGTTACTGCAAGAAATTTTGGCCAAAAGCTGAGCGGGAAACGGGGAAAATATGCACACATCTATTTTGTGAAATATTAAAGAGTCTCAAAAGCTTTTAAGATATTTTCTTTATTTTCAAATTTCTTTATTGTCATCTCTCGCTACTTCTCTTTCAATCCCCTTTGTTGAATTTTCAATATCGTGGATCTTGTTTCAACAACAACATCAAGTCAATAATTATCCATAATTCTTCGACTGGCCAGTGAGCAGAGTGGAGTGCTCCAGTTTAACCACAACATCATAGCTGAATCAGTTCAGTCCATTTTTTTTCTTGCTGCTGTCGCATTGTGCATATTTACTACCCGCTTATAAATATGATGCATATGCACCATCACCACCATCACCACCGGCGAAATAACATTATCATGATCATCATCACGATCAGCGGACGCACCAGCATCACAGACTCGTCAACGATAAAATTCAAGTGTAATTGGAGTAGTCTGTGATTTAATGACTCTTGCACATTGAGTGCAGATTTTGTAATAGATTTTTTTGTCGCAAAAAAAATAAACAAAACAAGAGCAACAGCATCTGTGAAACGGAAGTAGCAAGTGGTTGCCACTGTGAATGGAATGCATAGCATTGCACGATTTTTGCAATTTGCAAAGTGCATGCTCTACTGGTGCATGGCCTCTCTCGCTAGCTGGCCATAGATGGCATGGAAAAGCAATGATTTCTCAAGACGACAGAATGGGGATTTCCAAAAACAACAGAATGAAAATAATATTGTATCCCACGCTCTATTGTTCACTTTATATGGGTATATATGTTCTATCCGAAATGTAAACAATGGCATAAAGCCGGACGTAATACGTGTACTCGTATGTACACATAAGCTCGCGGATATTTCAGTGAAATAGTTCATGTCATTGTCGTTGTATGCGCTATGCCACACATCGTGGTGAGAAACGGGTATGTGTTGATCACTTACTTAGTTCCACAACATTCCATTAAGGAACAAGGGGAAACATTTCTCAAGTCAGTGAACTGTGCACGATTCACTTCTTATACTCACTGACAGGCACCCAATGTTTAACGCCGGCTCCGAACGGCTAATGCATTTTGAACAGAAGTTTTTATATGGCTTAGAGATAAATCTCTTACTCGTTAATTCGTAGGCATTGGCTAGATGGAAACGAGCCGCTTAAAAATTGTTAGATGTTCATACCGGTGGTTGAGCCTAGGTTAACTGACATGGTTCTTACACACATCCATCTCACCACGGCTGCCCACAATATGTTTTAACGGGTGATCAATCTAGAGGTATTTCTTTATAGGGTTTTTTCACAGATTACGCATGAATTGTCTTTAACTAGATACGTTTGTTTTCAGATTTGTTTGCCTTACGATGTTCCTGCGCGTCGCCGTTTCAGTATTTGGGCTTTTAGAAGCTCGAAGAAGATCCACTGTTTTCGACCAAAATTTTGTTCAGTAATGAGACCCATTTCTGGCTCAATGGCAACGTCAATAAACAAATTTGCCGCATTTGGGCTGAAGAGCCACCAGAGGAGGTGATATTATAGCCAAAGAAAACCAAGGTTTGATATGGTTTATGGGCTGGCGGAATCATCGGTTCATATTTTTTCAAAAATGATGATGGCCGGAATATAACCGTGAATGGTGCTCGCTATCGCGTCATGATATCGGATTTTTTGCTACCTGCTATTGAAGCCCGTATTCTTGACGACATTTGGTTTCAACAGGACAGCGCCACTTGCCATACAACTGTCCAAACAATGGATCCATTGCAAGCTAAATTCGAAGAGCAGCTATTTTCACGTTTTGGTTTGTTGAGTTGACCGCCTAGATCCTGAGATATCACACCTTTGGACTTTTTTCTTTGGGGCTACGTAAAGTCCAAAGTCTAAGCTGACAAACCAGCTACGATAAAGGTTTAAGGAAGCCAACGTTACGCGTGTCATTAACATCATACCGAAAATGTTGAAATACTTGAACGAGTCATACAAAATTGAACCCTTAGAGTGGACACCCTGAGGCGTAGTTGCGGCCAACATTTGAAGAATATTATTTTAAAACAAGTAAAAAATGTTAAGTTTGGCTGTGCCGAACTTTGGATACCCTCCACCAGATTCCCAAATAAAACCAAATTTGGTGCGGAAGTGTGTTCTACGAGCCCCGACCACTATTAATTCGTACGGCAAGCATTTTTACCCGTATGCAATGTTTAACAGGTGATATTTTCAATACTAATATAGTCAGCGCATGCAAACCTATTTTTTTCTGAAAGAACATTTTGTTCTCTTGATTATAAAAAAAAAAAATTTATTGTACCTCAAGAACAACAACAATACTTATTTCTTTGAATGCTTCGCAAAACTATTAAAAAAAATGTGACCAGTATTAATTCGTACGGTGGGTTAGCTTAGCTAACAATTGAAAGAAGATCAAAACAAAACAAAAAGTAGAAACCGTTATGCAAAGCAGAATATCAGAAATGTAAAAAAAAAAAATCTTCAAATTATTCAATGTTCTCCAACGATGGCACGTGGTAAGCCGATTTGCAAGGAAATAAGAAGTTTGGTTTTAGACTATTATAAATCTGGGAAGACTTTTGGCGAAATATCCAAACAATTAAATCTATCTTAGTCGTCTGTTCAAGGAGTAATAAATAAATTCAATAAAACTGGCAATATTGATAACAATATCGTGAATAGAGGCCGAAAATCGGCAATAACAGAGAGAGATAAAAGATCGCTGGCCACGATTGTGAAGGCTAATCGTCGCCAAAGCTTAAGAAATGTAGCATCAGAATGGTCTGATAAAATCGGGAAAAGTGTTGGTCGTGAGTGGACGCGCCTACAGTTACGAAATATCGGATATAAGTTTTATAAGGTATGTATATTTATTACTATTATTATTATCTTTATTACATACTCAATATCTTAAATCTTAGGCCAAAGAAAAACCATTGCTTACCCTTCTCCAAAAGAAGAAGAGTTTGCAATGGTGTCGAAAACGGATGTCGTGGACTCAAAGGCAATGGAATTCCATCATATTTAGCGATGAATCTAAATTTGATGTGAGTGTCGGCGATGCGCGAAGGCGAGTTATCCGTAACAAAACTGAAGCGTACCATAAAGACTGCCTTAAAAGGATAGTTAAGTTCCCAGCGAGCATAATGGTGTGGGGTTGTATGTCTGCCAAAGGGGTAGGACAACTGCACTTTATTGATGGGATGGTCAACGCTGAAAAATATATTAACATTCTAGAAGAAAGTTTGCTGCCATCAATACCAAAACTGGCTGACTGTGGAGAATACACGTTTCAGCAGGAAGGAGCATCATCTCATACTGCCAAACGAACCAAATCATGGCTGCAGTCTAAGGAAATTGGGGTCTTAGATTGGCCATCAAATAGTCCGGACCTAAGCCCAATCGAGAATATATGGGGAATAATGAAAAGAAACCTAAAAAATGAGCCTCAAAGGACCCTTTCTGGTTTAAAAACAAAATTGCAAGAGATGTGGGATTCTATTTCAACAGAACAGTGCCAGAATTTATATGAATCTATGCCAAAGCGATGTAAATGTGTTGTAGAGGCAAAAGGCGATGTTACCCAATATTAACATTTAAAGATAAATTAAAGTTTTTATAAAATAGCAACTATTTAACCCACCGTACGAATTAATACTGGTCACATTTTTTTTAATAGTTTTGCGAAGCATTCAAAGAAATAAATATTGTTGTTGTTGTTGTTGTTGAGGTACAATAATTTTTTTTTTTTAAAATCAAGAGAACAAAATGCTCTTTCAGAAAAAAATAGGTTTGAATGCGCTGACTACACTAGTATTGAAAATATCACCTGTTAAACATTGCATACGGGTAAAAATGCTTGCCGTACGAATTAATAGTGTTCGGGGCTCGTATTTAGAAATCTTTATGTGCAAAATTTCATTTCGATAGGTCAAGTTTGTGGTGAGTTATAGTCATATTATTTCTCAAGGCCCATAAGGCAGTTTGTAGGGGAGGTACAAGAAATGGTGGCCCAATCTAAACCATTTTTAAAATAGATGATTGCGCCTATTAGAGATTATTATTTGCAAAATTTCAGTAATTTTGCTCAAGAAACTGGACGGATATTTCCAAATAAAAAACTAATTTTTATGAGGTACGTAGTGTCGGTGAGGGTCTCCAACTCCAACTTTCCGTAGAGCTATATAGCTCATTTTCAATACCAACCATGCTAGGTTAACTACACATGTTTGTGCCAAATTTCAGCTCCCTAGCGTTTTCATGCAGGCTCTATTTTGTTTTCAACAGACGGACAGCCGGACAATATGGCTAGATCTTCTTAGAATTTTACGAGGATCAAGAATTTATATACTTTGTTGGGTCTTCGATGATTATTTCAAGGTATTACAGACAGAATGGCAGAACTAATATACCCTCCATTGTATGGTAGAGGGTATAAAAATAAATGTAATCGAATAAACAATAACGACTCCACACTTGATTTGAATTTTTGTATATTTTTTTTTATTTTTAAAAAAATACCTCTAGATTGATCACCCGATATAACCAACATTTTACAAAATGGACCACATCGGAGTATGAATTACTAAATCGCCAGTACAAAAGACCAAAATTAGTACTGATGGTATTTGCAATAGACCATCGAGCAATCTTAGAATAGATGGACCTTATAAGAGGTGGTTCAACTAAAACGCACGATGTTAAGTGTAGCTAAAACAAAAATGTTTTAGAGATTTATTTAATAATTTTTTTATTATAATAGAAGGATCTCTGACAATTATGTGTGAAACAAAATATCGGCCAAATGTTTGCCATGGTTTCGGTGGCATACCTTTATCCGATGGTTAAAATTTCCAATGACTCTGAGACATAATGGAGGTTCAATGTCGATAATGTGCTTAATTATCTCATCCTTAAGATCGTGAATTGTTCTTAACTTATTGACGTACTATTGTTCTTTTAAGTATCCCCAAAGAAAGAAGTCCAACGATCGAGATAACACGGACATTGAATTTCTCGCACAAAATAACCATTGTTTCGTTGGCTGTGTGGCAATAAGCATCATCCTGTTGGAACAACATATAGTCCAGATCCGTATTCTTAATGTCTGGCCACATGTAGTCCGTAATCATCTCTCGATAGCGAACACCATTCACGGTAATTGATTGACCGATCTCATTTTCGAAACAGTACGGTCATTAACCGACCGAAACAGTCACTCTTTGTGAATACATCGGCTTTTCGACAATCACGCGTGGATTATCATTTGCCTAAATGCGACAATTCTGCTTGTTAATGAATCCTTTGGGGGCGAAAAAGCTGCGATTATGCTGACCAAAAAAATCGGTATGTGTAGAAAATGCATTTTGATTTGAACTCCCATCTTCCTTAAAGGAAGGCTTCAACTGAATTGTGTACCTCTCCATGGTTGAAGTTGTCAAACACTAAAACAAAGAAATATCAAACTAAGTTGGGCTAAAACTTGACTCTGAGCTGTGAATCACAATCAACATCGTGCATAATGGTTGGACCCGCCGTAAGATCTATCTTTTGATATACGAGTGCTGCTACTTATGTTTCGGGTCCTGACAATACTACTGTTCCCAGATGCAAACTGACACTTCCATTGGAAACTTTGACATTTTTTAACATAACTTTACTCAGAACGTTGAGTCATTTAAGGGCGAATTGTTTTGATAACATTGTGTGGAAAAATTCATCTCAATGGAATTATCCCGTGAACATTTTCGAGCGATAATTTTTTACGATTTTCGGCGTGGGTTATCGAGACAAGAGTGTTTAAATCAACTTGTTTCGACTTTTGGCGATTAAGCACCATCAAAAACCACTGTTAATCGCTGGTACCAAGAGTTCAGTCTCGGAAGCCATTCTCCCCAGGATTAATTTCGTGAAGGACGTCCAACTTCGGTCACTTTGCCATAAACCGTCGATGTTGTGCTTGAACTGAGATTGAGGCATTCTTTTGCATTAGTATGACAAGCATCAATAACACTAGGTCACAAATAACAAAATTTTCTCTGTTATTTGTTTCTAGCATACTTTTTCCCATTGATTTTGACCTACTAAACACGAAAATGAGTTTTAAAAATTTTTCTGTCGATTGGTTTTCGAGATACAAATTTTTGAACTTTTTTTTTTAAACTTTTGGAGGTACACTTACAATTTTGAGCATATCTTTCGTCTTCTTTGACCTATTTGATCCTACTACTACTCAAATTAAAGAAAATTGAGCCGTCTACAACTCATTCTCAGAAAATTTTCAAATCGGGTAAGTAGTTTTGATGTTGGCGGCTTAAAAAGTTTAAAAACGGTTTTTTTTTAGTAAAAATGTGGCAGAAAAAACCATATAAAAATTCATATAAAATATAAAACACGATGCTAACCGCAATTTTGGTTTTTTTGCGTATAGCTGGCATTTTTACAAAGAAAATAAGCCCTTACTTAACAAAATCTGACAACAAATGGCGGACTTATAATTTTTTTGGTAAAAGACCGAAATTCCGCTATTTCACGATATTTTGATTTTCATTATTTGCACAGCTTACACAGAGAAAACAAAATTCGTTACACGGCGCGTGTAGAAACGGCAATCCTAAGCGATTCGTATCGTCGGTCTTTTACCAAAAAAATTATAAGTCCGCCATCGTGTTTTATATTTTATATGAATTTTTATATGGTTTTTTCTGCCACATTTTTACTAAAAAAAAACGCCGTTTTTAACCTTTTTAAGCCGCCAACATCAAAACTACTTACCCGATTTGAAAATTTTCTGAGAATGAGTTGTAGACGGCTCAATTTGAGTAGTAGTAGGATCAAATAGGTTAAAGAAGACGAAAGATATGCTCAAAATTGTAAGTGTACCTCCAAAAATTTAAAAAAAAAGTTCAAAAATTTGTATCTCGAAAACCAATCGACAGAAAAATTTTTAAAACTCATTTTCGTGTTTAGTAGGTCAAAATCAATGGGAAAAAGTATGCTAGAAACAAATAACAAAACGACTGTTGCCTAGTGTAAGATATTGCCTGTTCATTTGGCCGTGAAAAAATTTGTTTTCATGGGATCCCACATAATTTGACGAATGCTCAAAAAAGGCTCGTATGGATTGGTGCAAAGAGACGTTGAAAAAGTATAACTGCGGTAGCTAAACCGCAGTGTATAACATTGTCAAAGGTGACGAATCATGGATATATGCATATGAACCCGAAACAAAACAGCAATCGACCGTATAGGTCTTTCAAGACGACCCAAATGCAGCAAAAGTTGTTCGTGGAAGAAGTTCATCAAAGCAATTGATTGCGTTTTTTCTCAGTATAACCGGCCATGTGGACACAGTGCCTTTAGTGAATGTAGGACGATCAATTCTGAGTGGTGTATAACCATCTGCTTGTCAACAGTGTTGGAAGAAATGAGAAAAGATAATAAGAGAAGTCGGATCATTTTGAGTCCCGACAATGCGAGCTCTCACACATCAGCTGAAACGGTGAGCTATTTGAACACTCAAGATGACAAATTGATTGGCCATCTACCGTACAGCCCTGATTTGGTACCCAATGACTTCTTCTTATTCCCTAGCATCAAGAAAAAATGCGTGGTCAACGTTTTTCATCGCCCGAAGCAGCTGTTAAAGCGTTCAAAAATCATTTTTTGGAGGTGTGTCAATCCGAGTGGAAAAAGTGCTTCGAAAATTGATTTGTGCGCATGCATTGATCCTAAAGGAGAATATTTTGAAAAACAATAAAACTATTTCCAATGATAAATTATAGTGTTTTTATTGCCGGACCCGAAATATAAAGAGCAAACCTCGTATTTTCTTATACAGTCAACTCGCGAAAACGTGAACATTCTAAACAATAAAACAGGAACACCATATTCATGTTATTTCAACTATTTTGGATAACGAATTTTAATTTTTCTTCGCACAAAATTATTCTTTATCCGTGAACCAAATTTTTCTGTGCAAGTTATCAGCGCGCTTCACCAAAAGACGTTTGCATTTTTCAATCCTATTTTTTTTTTAGCTGCAGTCAATAAATGTCAGGTACGTCGTTTGAACGCCCCAAGTCCCATGTCTTTTTTAATGATTCGACTCATGGACTTTAGCGTGATATTCATCTCACGAGCCATGATTTTCTGTTTTCGGAGCGGATTTCTGTGAATTCTTGATTTAACGGCTTTGATGACATGCGGTCCGACCGGTGGCGGTCTTTTACATCTGCAGTCTCCTCAAACAGTTTTATGCATCGGTAGACGAACATGCGGCTAATCCCTAGTGGCCGGAGCATTTTGAACATAACGTTTTTTTTCATTTCACACTTGAAAAGCGCTATTACAGCGATACGGTTCTCATTACCTGACCACTATATGATGAAAGTTGAAACAATTTTAAAATCCCTTTACAGACTAAAGCTATTGAAGTTAGCTTTTAAACCCCATATGACATTAAGGGGGTATGTTCAGTTCTACTATTGAAATGGGCGAGTTCAATGTAAATGTACTAAAATTTTGGTTTTTAAGATACGGGGTATTGAATTCATTAATTATTTTTCTTTCTTTTTAGTGATAATACAGTACTATTTTGCTTCAAAATTTCAGGATTCGAAAACTTCGACAATAATAAAAAAGTTAACGTTTCCGCGAGTTGACTGTATTTGGGTCCAGGTGCTTATGTTTTCTTCAATTTGCGCTGGTCAGGGATTTAAGATCAAAGAAAAATTACTCCCGCTCCAGTTTTTTTACAGCACGACGAAGAGGTGTCCCAAGAAGAACGCAATTTTTAAATCTGGCAACATTCGAAGTGTCATTGTTTGACATTTGAACAATTGTTATTGTTTGTTAGTAGAAGGTACGAGGTTAGTAAAAATGGAGCGCTACACGAATGAACAACGCATTCTCATTGTGAAATTGTTTTACCAAAATGGTGAAAGTTTTGCGGCTACAGTTCGCAAATTGCGATCAATTTGGGGTCACAATAATGCTTCAAAAGAGTCAACTGTAAAGAGATTAATGGATAAATTTGCCGAAACTGGGTCTGTTAGTGATGTAAAGACAACAACGCGCCATCGACCAGGTCGATAGACCGAAAATGTCGCAGCTGTACGTGATGATGTCGCTCAAACTCCATCCACCTCAATTCGACACCGAGCTCAGCAAATTGGTGTCTCCAAATCCACTTTGCAGCGAATTTTGACGAAAGATTTGCATCTTCATGCATACAAAATTCAATTGACTCAGGAACTGAAGCCAGCTGACCATGGACAGCGAAGGGAGTTCGTTAATTGGGTATTGGAGAGACAACATGAAAATGCTGATTTTGCCGATAAAATCATCTTCAGTGACGAGGCCCATTTTCATCTTGATGGCTTCGTCAATAGGCAGAATTGTCGCATTTGGGGTGCGGAAAATCCTCGAGTGATTCACGAGAAGCAAATGCATCCTCAACGTGTCACTGTGTGGTGTGGTTTTTGGGCTGGAGGAATCATTGGACCTTTTGTTATGAAAATGAGGCAGGTCAAGCGCAAACAGTCAATGGTGTTTGGTATCGTGAAATGATAACCAGTTTTTTCTTGCCTAGAATTGAAGAAATGAATGTTGAGGGCATGTGGTTCCAACAAGACGGCGCCACATGTCATACAGCCAGAGAAACAATTCAATTGCTGCATCAGTCATTTAAAAATTTCGCTCTTCTTGGGACACCCTTTATAAGTATATACAGGGTGTCCGCCGGGAAGGTATACTACTATGTTTTGCCACCATTTTGGTAAACATTAGTCTTGACAGTTCATATTTGTCAGTCGTGAAGAGACGTGTCAAATTTATTAAGGAAAATATTCAATAAATTTTATCAAAATCAATTATTGATTACTGTGACGTTAAGAAAGTTACGTGAAATTTTTGGGAGAAACCACGTGCCAACAAAACGCACTTTGTATCGTGTGGTGAAGAACGAAGTTCTGTAGCTGATCATCTGAAGATGATGGACCACAACGTACTGCAAGATCGGCTGAAAACATTACGGCTGCTCAAGAAAGTGTTCAAAACAATCCATCATTCTCAATTTGACGCCGTGCTGAATGTAATGAAAAATGTGCTTAAAAGGGCTCGCGTTTGGCAATATTGTATTCCATATATAATTACAGACATTAAATAAAATTTTTATCAATAAGATCCATTCTCTTTCATTTAATCATAAATTATAAACAAAGTAGTGTACCTTCCCGACGGACACCCTGTTCGAAATTTACGTTGCGTATTTATAATTAAGGCGGAATTTTGATAATATTTTTAATAATGACTTCTTTAGAATTAGCGCCTGCAAAAGAGGAGTATCTTTGTTTAGAAGATTATGTAGATATCGATCGATATGGTTCAATATCACCAGGAAATTCTAAGTTAAAAAAATTTTAAGAAAGATACAATTTCAAAACATCCCTTCAAATTGGGTACAAGTGAATACGCAAAATTTAACTAACTAGAAGCATTCTTTAAAACAGACTTAAATGTACCAATGGCCATTTGTAGACAGAAATTTCCTTCCTGGTACATCATAAACCAGTTACTCAACATTTTCGTCTACAGCTGGCCGAAATTTCCTTCTTATCTCACACTGCATTCTTGTTACATGTTTTTGTGACGTCATATAAGACCACTTTCAACTCCAACACTTTAACTGTTAATCAAAAAGAAAAAGTCCCTCAGGGTTTTTTATACTTATATATAAATTCCATGAAAACTCAGTACAATTGAATAGTTTCTTTTTTTTCAAACATTTTGTAAACAAGAGGAAGACTCAACTCCTCCAGACAACGTTAAACAGCACAACTCCACCCATCAGCTGCAAAATACAAGTATTACACGCTTATGGTCGAACAATGTGGTTTGACTTATATTGGACTACTACAAAGCATTTCACCTACAATTCCACTTAAAACAGAAGACGAGCGGTTAATAAACTTTGGCGGAAAAAAAACAGAGGGCGATAGATGTGTATGGAAAACTGGAAACCAGAAAGAAAAGTGGTAAAAAAATGTAAAAAAATAAAAATATTTATCCTATAATATTTTTATTTTTTTGGCAAATGCACTTTGAATTGTTTTCTTTGTCGGTTTTGAGAGGTAATCATCATCGCCAACACCAACACAGAGACTACCGCCGGCCATTCGACATCCTGCCCCCAGCTAATCAAGTTAAACTGGCCTGCACACCAAAAACCAATGAAAACCTCTTTCGTATCGAACTACTTTTCCATTTTAAAGCGACTACACAAATCGATAGGCCTGGCACAACACAGTGGCTTGGAAATAATTTGTATGGACCACCATAGTCTGAATGGAGTCTGTCATGTAAAGAGCAACTTAAAATAAGCAATGCATGACTTGCAAAGCATTTCCTTTTGTTGTTTCTTTTTCTGAATAAACGCAAAAATCGGTGAAATGTATTGACTATTTGAGCAAATACGATGAAATACATTTTTTAGCTCGATTGATCATAAAAGCAGTGTGCAGCCACGAAAATCAATGTCACTTTGCCATTTTGTTAAAAACTTGTCTTCTATTTAAATATAGATGCAAGAGGTCTTGAGCCGGTTAATCCCTGTTCAAATACATTTTAGTCAAATATTTGCCCAGTGTGATCGTACCTTAAGTTCCGGGCAGACTGTAAAGCTGTTTTTAAACCCTCCATGGTTTTTCTTTAGCAGTTCCTTTAGATTCCAAGGTGTCAATATGTTCTATATCAGCTCAGTCTAGTTGTCTGAGGGATCTACGTACAATTCATTACATCTTCCAACATAGGAAGAAGTGTAAACCAAATTACCTATTCCGTTTGCAACACCTTGAAATATTGTTCGAAGACCCTAAAAAGTGTATATGTTACTGATTGTCATAACATTCTTAGACTAAAACTCCATGCCCAAATGTGTGTCTATTGAAAGCACGAAAGCGGTCATTGTGAACCATCGGGACCAACTTAGAATTTTGAGTGTTAGGTTAGACTGTTTGGAATTGTAAATGGATGAAATCGGGGGTAAAAATTCCATTCAAGTAAACAAATGTACCTCTTTCAACGAATTATAGCTAAACTCGAAGTCTTTGGTAGAGACGTATTTTTTGGACTTATAAGCTGTAGTGGCCGGCTCACATACAGGTTGGGCCACTTAAAATTTTAAATGGGCTGTAAAATAAAACTACTGATAAATTTTAAAATTTCGGGTTTTATTGAAAAGGTTGAAGTTTGGTTCAAATGGTACACCATCCCGTGCGTTTTCGCTGCGCCCAATGGCCTGAAGATTGTTTGGCAGGAGACAAAGAATTTTACCAAGAGATCCCTCACGTGATTACTGATAAGCCAAGGCATTCACAACGAATCACTGTTTGGTGTGAATTTTGGGTTGTCAGCTTAATTGGAACATATTTCTTTGAAAATATGCAAAGAGCCGCCGCTGCCGTCAACGATGAGCTTAACCGCGCCATGCTCAACAAATTTTTGTTTCCAAAAATTGAAGAAAATTACATGGACGACGTTTGGTGCCACTTGTCACACAGCCAACGTAACCATCGATATTTTACGCACTGGTTTTAAAAATCAAATCATAAGCTGAAATTGCGATGTCAATTGACCGCCTCGGAGCTGTGATTTAAGCCTTTTGGATTTTTTTCTACGGGAAGCTATTAAGGATACATGTTATGCAAAGCCTCCAGGACAATTGAAACGCTGAAATATGAAATCAACGTTGCCATTGAAGAGATTCTACCCGCAACAATCGAAATGTACTGAAAAATTAGGTTGATCGGATGAGGTACTGCCGAGCTAGTTGTGTTAGTCATATGAATAATAGTGTGCTCCATTGTTAAATGACACAGTTCAACCTTTCCAATAAAACCAGAATGTTTAAAAAAATATTAGTACATTTTTTACAGGCGATTCAAGTTTAATATGTTCAATCACCCATCCTGTAATCCTAACAATCATTCACTTATAAACATGGTAAGTTAAGGATAATACATTTGTCTAACTTCAAGATTTACTTAATGGTTGGGCTGGTCCTCATGCACTCTTAGTGCCTAGTTTAAATTGCCGATTTAACCAACACAAGCTATCGTTTAAAAATATGGATATACAGTTTGATTCATTCACGACTGGACTGCGAGATAGCACTTCATCTAAATTACCTAAACGAAGCCCAGATGTCGTACCGTTCCAAAGTTATGACTATTTGACTGAATTGCAAACATTTATTTGTAAAAAAACAAATAATGTTTGCTGTTATTTCGCTTAAAAAATCGTTTTCAGTCAAATACGAGTGTGCTATATATTATATTTCTGGCCTAGGCAACACTAAGTGTTGCCTGGCGCCATCTGACATTTCTATTGGAAAGTTTGACATTTTTTTAGCATAAACGTACTCAGAACGTTTTGACGTACGACCATCATTTGTTTTGTTTACAGTGACTTGAAAAGATCAATTCGGCAAAAAAAATGGGATTAACTCGTGAACATTTTCGTGCGATCATTTTTCAAAACTTTCGACGTGGATTATCACGACAGGAGTGCATCGATGAAGTTAAATCTTTGTAGGGCGATGAATCAACATCCTATAGCACTGTGAAAAACTGGTTTAATGAATTCAAGCGTGGCCGACGCTCGCTCAAAGACGAAGGTCGTGAAGGTTGTCCAAAAACGGCCGTTATGCCAGTGAACATTGATGCCGTGCGTGAACTGATAATGCAAGATCGTCATGTGACATACCGTGAGATAGAGGCATTTCTTCCACCAGCATACATTCGATATTGCTGTCCGTAAAAAAAGGTTTGTACTCGTTGGATCCCGCACAATTTGACAATCGCCCAAAAACAGTTTCGTGTCGATTTAAGCAAAGAAATTTTGAAAAATACGATCGCGGAGCTTTTAAAGACGTTTATATGATCATCATAGGTGACGAATCTTCGATCTATGCGTATGAGCCCGAAAAAACACAGCAATCGACCGTGTGGGTCTTCGAAGACAAGTCAAATCTAACGAAAGTTGTTCGTGTTAGAAGCACTTCGAAGCAAATGAAGGCCTGTTTCATCGGCAAAACTGGTCGTGTGGTGACTGTTCCGCTTGAGCAACGTAGGACGGTCAATTGTGAGTGGTACACCACAACTTGTTTGCCTGAAGTCTTTGGAGAAATACGAAAAACGAACAAGAGAAGACGAATCATTGTGCACCATGACAATGCGAGATGTCACACATCGGCTCAAACCAGCGCCAAAACGTCGAATTGATTCGCCGTACAGCCCTGATTTGGCTTCTTTTTCTTCCCGCACATCAAGAAAATAATGTGTGGTCCACGATTTTCGTGGCCAGCAGATGCTGTTGAAGCGTTCAAAAACCATGTTTTGGAGGTATCTCAATCGGAGTGGAAAAAGTGTTTCGACAATTGGTTTGAGCACATGCAATAGTGTATAAATCATGCTGGAGAATACTTTGAAAAACAATAAAACCATTTTTGATGAAAAATATTCGCATTTTAATTATTAGGCCAGAAATATATGTAGCAGCCCTTATGTACCGTAGTTTGCGGAATCCAAATAAGAGATACGTACCCTGATTTAGAACGGACAAGAAAACTATAGATTATCTTTTTGGGTGCGGTTCCGAAAATTCAGAAGTTGACTTCTAAAAAAACCGAAGACGGGTTTTTTAAAAACAGTTTAAAAAAACCGATATGCAGGTTTTGTGAAAAACTCGATTTTTGACACTCTAATAGGAAATAAAAGGTATCTGGAAATACTGTGCGTTAGTCTGGAGAAAACGAAGGTTCAGACTAACATTTCATACTTTTCCGATACTTGTTGCTTGTTGCACCAAGGACATATTTTTTTACTTCGTCTGTTGAAGTGTTGTCCTTCTCGAGCTTTTTGCAGTTATTTCGAGTAAATTTTTTTTATAACTAAATAGAGTCAACGAACTTCCATAAAACTTGAAATTGCTTATGTTTTATTTCGGCCCTCGAGGGCAATTTTGAAAAACAGAGTACCTTTTCAAAACACTGTGCGCACCGCACTGTAAATTGTTATAATAAATTTTCGTGTTTTTTGGCGGTAAACTTGTTTCATTTCGCAAATTTGAAAAGCGTAAACAAAACCCGCAACGACAGCAACACAGAAACCTCAAACGGAGTCGAAATGGTAGAAAACACCCGGAAATGTAATGCCAGCGCGCAACCAGTCAGACGCTGCTCAATTTTGCGCGGCAAAAATGTGTAATTGTGGAGCAAGTTTCGCATTTAGTGTTAATTTTACTTGTTGTCGACTTCGCGTTTGTTTTCATTTGTCGTCAACGTTCGTCGTTATTGCAAAATTAAATCAGTGAAATATTGAGGAAAAGGCCTAGACTGTAGACAACACATGCGCCTTGTAGTATTTTTGTCCCTGCATTTAGAAATTTGATGTAGAAATTTTTTAATAAACAAATGAGTTTCACCTAAGTTTTTTCTAAAGTGCATTTTCTGTAATTTAATTAATGATCGCATTTCATATAAGTTATTTGGAATAGTGTTCGGAGAATGGGGGGGGGGTTGTTAGTATTTGTGGTACCCCCCGCTCGAATTTGTTCAGTTTACATTTACGTTCCACAAAATTGATTAGATTTTTACAGTAGAAACAGCATAGATATAAGGATTTATTTGGCGTTGAACCAGTTTTGCTTTGTAGTGTTTTCATTTGTTTTTTTTTCAATTTTCATTTCAACTGTGATTGGGACATTTCGCTGTTGAATGTTCATTTAAGGCAGGTGGTTTTATTATATAATTATATATATGTACTATATGTACAGCCCAGTCCTCATATGTTGGTAGACATGTGTGTGTGTGTTCTCGGATAAATTGTATGTCATTTTTATTGTATTCGATTTGGTTTTAATGCACTCGCACAGCAACCTACTCAAATGCTAAGGTATCATATGTCGACATGTGATGTTTGTAACACTGAACTATAAACGAGTCATGGGGGGAAAACGGGTCCTTCCTGTGCGTTGAAATACAGATTATTCAAAATTTTACATTACTATTATAAATATATGAAACTATTCGTCCGTGGGAAGTAGGCTATACTACAGTTAGAGTTTTGTATTATTGTCTGCGGTTTTACATGATAAATAGTTTTTTACGCATCCATTCCTGAATTGGTGAAAACCAGCTTTTTGATTTCGATGTCTAATATGTTGCCATGGTAAGTTTTATGCGACTTCCACACATGGAACGAAGGATTAATGTTGGGTAAGACATTTTTGTGTCAGAAAATTTATTATTTTCTTACTTAATTCTAGCAACATCTCAAGGGGGAATTCTATTAAATCAGTAGGCTGAATTACTGGTCGGAAGCTAATGAATGTTTAACGCCGATTCCGAACAGCGAATTCATTTTATAGAAAAGTTTTTACATGGCTCAAAGATAAATCTTTTACTCGCAAAGTCAACGGCACTTACGAGGTGGAAACCTGACGTTAAAAATTGTTAGATGTTCTTACCCGGATTTGAACCTGAGTTTTGCTGACATGATAGTCGTGCACACACATTGAACAGGGATTAAACCGGCTCAAGAACTCTTGCTTCTATATTTAAATAGAAGACAATTTTTTAACAAAATGGCAAAGTAAATTGATTTTCGTGGCTGCACACTACTTTTATCATGATTTCGGGTCCGTGACAACCTCTTCAGAAAGCCTTGCTGCAATTGTTGAAAGTAAAAACGAACTCTATAAGGCCAGGCTCTCCCCAAACGAATGAGAACTACTGTTGTAAACCTTACTTTTCTAGTTTTCGCCACACAATTACCCACGAAAATACAACTCACTCTTGCAAACCACGGCGGCTCAAAAAGTTTATAAAACGCTTCTTTAAAATCGCATAAATGGTTGCAACAATTTTGTTTTTTTTTGGATTTAAACAATTTTAAATGACCAAAAAAATTATTTTGGCTTTACCAAAAATCTTGCTGGTCCGGAACGGATAAACCGATTAGTAGTAAATGTGAGTCATATCAACGAGAACACTACGATTAAAGTTTTTTTCCTGGTTTTTTGATTTCCCGGAAAAGCGGGAAAACGTTTCTTATTTGCTGGGATCCCGGTCGTGAAATATAAAGGATGGTTAAAAAATCAAGGCCGATGTTGAATGTGAACCACAACTAAGCGTCAATTTTTTTTCTGCATTTCATTTGGTATTTATCAATTTCAGACTAACTCATTTTTAAACGTTTAAAGATACACAAGCGAGAAACGCGTTAAAGTTGTTCAGGCTTATTATAAAAATGCATATCGGACAACTCAATTTTTAACGTGGAAGCTACACAAGCGAGAAACGCGCTAAAGGTATTTAGGCTTATTATGAAAATGCATATCGGGCACTTTGTGATTTTGTCGGTCAATTTAATCGTCCAAATGTGCGTACAATCGGAAAATCGTGCTAAAATTTAAACAAACCGGGTCTGTAGGAGATGTGAAAACACCTGTGCATGCTCGTACAGCTCGTATTGCAAAAAAAAATTGCTGCTGTTCGCGATCATGTGACTGAATTTCCGCCCACCTCAACTCGGTGTCGTGCCCAACAACAGCACCTCTCATGCTCGTCGTTGATGAACATTATGCATAAAGACTTGAATTTACACGCTTACAAGAAGCAATTGACTCAAGAACTATAGCCTTTTGACCATTCCAAACGTCATCAATAGTCAGAATAATGGCAGGAAATGGCATCGGCCCTTGAATTTAACCACCCTTTAGCAAATGTAAATTTACATGACGTTGAACCAATATATATTAAAAAAAGTGAAGAACACTATCCATATAGCCAGCCAAAGAGAAAGAAGACAACCCTTAAAAAAATGGTATGTACATTTTATCACCTTACTGTTTATCGCTTGAAAATCTGAAATATTTTCGACACACAAAGTAAGAATATTTTTGTTAATATGTGAAATTTTTTATCATAGGATTCCTAATTAATTTTTTGTTTGCATATTTAAAATTTTTAATTGAACCGAAAAATTATTTTTTCTTGTATGAAACATGGGCATACGTATTTAATTAAATATTACCAGAATTATTTATAACGTTCCAGAAATTTTATTAGGATCCGATTTAATTTGTGGCCTTTAGAGTGACAGGACCCAAAATCTTAAGAGAAATTTATATTATCATAATAGAACTGAAACCTGGAATCTAGAGCTGCACGTTATAATATCGCAAAAGGCGTTTGCATTGTATCAGAATATAGGCCGATATAGTTTGTATACTCTCCGTTACCGATTGATGTCCTTAGCTTCATAGAATCTCTAATGTCACACCCTTTGTCTAGTTGTAATCTTATACAGTGTATAAGAACTTTTAATACCAGAATTAAATATTATTAAATTTTTTACTGCTCGGTCAATTATTATAAAATATTTGACATTTTTCTTCAAAGGATCTTGGCTCCGCCCACTTTGGATGTGACCAATTATTACCGTCATTATGGTATTAGTTCGTAAGAATATTGTTCCAACGCCAAAACAAAACCGGCAAGAAAGTCTAAAAGTGGAAAGGAAAATCAAATGAAGATTTGTTGCCTTTGTAAGATATTTTAGCAAGATAGAATTTAATGTGTGACTGCTAGAGCGATAGGTCCTAAAATATTGAAAGGCTTAAGAGGCAGAAGACTTTACATACTTATAAACATGTGTCGATAGAGCTAGAGTCGGTTAGAGGTTGCTTGTAACAGCCAAATTTAAACAAATTGGTTTTGATATGTGGCTTGTACAGCTGCAGGACAAGGCCCTCTGTATTAAATTAAAAATTAGACCCCCTATGGAACAATTTCATTGCTCCTTCTAAATTCAATGTAAAGCTTCGTAGAGATCAGTTTATATTTGGGTCCTGTACTTTCATATTATTGGGAATTAATCGTTATATCATTTTATATCTGCAAATTTAACAAGCAAGGATACTCTACTCGTTCGTATTAAATGACAAATTTGTTGATAAAATTAAAATAATGATTACAAAACACAGCTTTTGGTGGCGACCTAGACGGTTTTTAGCCACCCGCTCAGGACCTCTGTGGTGCTTTGTGACACTGTCAAACTTATTCTTTCCTAAGGTTGCTGCTTTATTTTACCCGCAGTTAAGCACCAACGTCACAATACGACCGAAACTCCAAAAGTACCATAACCGGTGCCATTGGACATTAGCCTGAGTCATCTAAATTTGGACCTCTCAGGTGCATGTCAGCCGGCGCAGTCATAGAGGCTACTTAAGTTTAAGAAACGAGAAAATCGTTCACAGTTCGTACCCAATTTATTTTGACTGATTAGCCGCAGATTGCGCGACATTCACAAAGCAAAATTTCATAATCAACATTACCGGTACCATTGGACAAATTTAGCCATGCGCCAGATTCATCCAAATTTGAATATCTTAGGTGCGTGTTAGCCGGCAAAGTCACAGAGGTTATTTGATATTAAGAAACAGGAAAATCGTTCACTTTTCACACCTAATTAATTTTGTTAAAAAAATTTACTTTACCCAACTTTTTTAAGACCGGACCACAATTCCGGTCAGAAGTTCGATTAGAAGCTTAAGATGGACAGCGGACGTCAATGGAGATTTTTTAACGAAATGTGCCAATGAATGCGTTGGTGAAATTTGTCCAGTGGTGAATAAATCACCCTGTTTATAAAAATGAGTTCGTGTTTGTAGGGTTTTTGGTTGGTTGGCATTTCTTAGTACCGTATAGACTCAAAAAAGGCTGTGTGGTCGGTGGTGAAAATAAGGTACTTGAATTTCTGACATAATGGGTGATTTTGACGTTGATTTTGAATAAAATTATAATTATTTAGGAAATTATAGTCATTTCTGTTTATTATAATAATATTGGTATAGTTCAATTGTGTATGGAACAAAATATCGCCCAAATAGCCGCCGCGACCTCGGCGGCACACCTCCATCCGATAGTCCAAATTTTCGCTGACGCTGAGGTATAATTGAGGTTCTATGCCGTTAATGTGCCAAATTATCTCATCCTTTAGCTCTTGAATGGTCACTTACACCTTTTCCTTCAAATAACCCCAAAGAAACAAGTCCACCGGTGTCAAATCACATGATTTTGGCAGCCAAATAACATCGCCATGACGTGAGATGACCCGGTAATTGAATATGTCGCGCAAAAGAGTCATTGTTTCGTTAGCTGTAATGCAAGTGGCACCGTCTTGTTGAAACCACATATCGTCCACATTCATATCTTCCAATTCGGGCCATAAAAAGTTCATTATAATCTCACCATACCATTCACAATAACTACCTGACCGGCCTTATTTTGTCAAAAATAAAAATGGTGCCACCAGCCCATAAACCGCTCCAAACCGTCACTCTTTGTGGGTGCATTGTTTTTTCGACAACCACTCTGGGATTATCATTCGCTGAAATATGGCAATTCTGCTTATTGACGAATCCACTGAGGTGAAAATGTACCTGAAGATGATTTTTTTCGAAAATTGATCATCCACTGTTACCACTTCTTGCCACCATTTTGACCATTGATGATGACCATGTTTCAAATTGAATAAGTCAGAAATTGAGAAATATCAAATGAAATGCAGAAAAAGGCTTGACGTTTAGGTGTGGTTCACATTCAACATCGGCCCTTAAAATTTATCCACCCTATATAAATTGAACGTGGCTCCGCCCACACACGTCAACATTTGAAAGGGACATGTCTCATAACCTTTTAATCGTAGGGAGGTGTCGCGTGTTACATCTACAGTTGATGTAATGCAAAATATCTTTTAGGAAAATGGGCGGGGTCACGTCTCTTAAAAAAACGTTATAACACCCATGATAGTAGTCTGACCGCTATGTAAGTTTCAGAGTATGTTAAAGTTGACCTAGAGACATGCATATACTATTTGGAATCAAGTTTGCAAAAAGGGGCGACCCCGCCCACACATCTCAAAATGTAGCGAAGCACACCGGGTACAGCTAGTTGATATAAAACTACAAAGTGGTACGGCGTATAACAATTTGGGATTGGCCCTAAGGAATGGCGGTAAAAAAGGAAAAAAAAAACATTGGAAGCGGGGCTTACAGGGCCCTATGGCAACGCCTCATAGAGGAGGAACAAGTATAACCATTTTAAACAAAAGTAATCATCCTCGTAAACAAAAGTAATCACACTACGTTTTTCTTAAAATTTGTATATCCTAATTCAGTTTTCCATAATTTAGGTTGAAGGTATGCGGATCTTTTTTAAAACCCTGTCCTAAATTATGATAATATTTGGGAGGCTTAAAACAATTTTTTTTGTCACATTATGATATTTTTATGTTAAGGTTTGCCACATTATATGAAGCATTCGAAAAACGTCGCTAAAAAAACACTTAGCTAATCAGACCGATAGCTATTTGGGCACAGCTGTCCCATATCAGAGAAATTTCTTGGTCGTAGACCGTCGACAGAAAGTGGCCAAGGACCCAACGTGCCACTAAAGAAATTTGCCTCGGGATACCTTTAAAACGCTCCTGTTGCTTTTCAGGTATTGCAACAAATTATAAGTCTGTGAAAATCCCACTTAAAGCCTTCATCTGCAGGGTACCTTTTGATCGGCATATATGGCTTCCACTGTCCATTCTTGTTGTTTCCTTACATGTTTGATTATTAAATGTCCACTACGACGACTATGTAAGAGTTTGAGACGCATGTGTAACAAGTATTTTGATATGATTTTAATGGTGTTAAATGATTTCGTTTTGTCGTTTTGCCCCAATCAACTGCACATAATTGCAATCTAATGAATTTTTATTATTTTTTAACTTATTTTATCTAATCTTATTATACCACAAGAATGTTTAGAATTGCTTTGCGCTACTATGTTGCTCGGCGAGAAATCGACAAAGATAACCAAAAACAGATAAGGAAAATCGCGTGGAACAAATTCCATAAAGGTGAGGAAAAATGTAAGACTTTTTGGCGAAACTACATATTCCGCAATAGTGTCTTAATTTTACGTTAATTTAACGCCTGGGGACCACAATGCCGTATGCCAAAGGAGTAGACACCCTAGCCGAGATGACGTTTATGGTGTTGCCATGTGTCACGCCAAAAGGGGATAAACGTGACTTGTGTTCAATTAAAATTAACTTCAAATCTCAGGAGAAAGGAATTGCTATTTTTGGTTAAAAAAAACTTTAAACTGATTTAGTGATGTTGAGAACTTAAAATGGTTATGGGCAACAATCAATGGACGAACTATTAGTTTGAGGGGATTAAATATTAAAGTTCAATTAAAAGACCTTGTGCAGCAGATGCATCGGATAATTAAATTTACAATATTTTTTAATTTTCTGATTTCACAAGAACCGCATAAATCATTTTTTAATGGATCAAAATATTCTAATCAAATAGTTCTAACTAAATTTATCTTGGAACATATACGAGGGCGACCGCAAAACTAACTGGCCTGGCACATTTTCTGTTTTACTAGCAACTTTTTTTTTGTTTTTTAAAAGCAATCTTTTATAAGCCATCTGTCAAAATTTCCGAAATACTTAATGATTATTTTCTTTGTTACAGGTGATTGAAGTAAACAAGTTTTATAATTTTTGAAAAATGGAAAATAAAGAGTTTCGTGCGGTAATTAAACACTTTTATATGAAAGGTTATACGCCACAATTAGTCAAAGATGAATTGGATTCTGTTCATGGTGATAATGCACCATCATACTCCACCGTGAAATCCTGGGTTCAACAATTGAAAATGGGTCGTTCAAGTACGGAAGATGAACAACGCTTTGGATGACCGAAAACTGCTACTACTATTGAACACATTAGAAAAATATTTAATGAAGTGACTAAAGATAGACGAATAAAGCTCAGAGAACTTGCTGATATTGTCAAAATACACGAAAAACAAGTTTGGAGTATTTTACATGATGAACTCCACGTGAAAAATCTATCGGCAAGATGGGTGCCGCGTTTGTTTACTTTGCCCCAAAAAAATTGCCGTTGGAGCTTTTAGCGATTTATCAGCGTAATCCAATAGAGTTCATGCGCCGATTCATAACTGTTGATGAAACAAGGATCCATCACTACATCCCCGAATGCAAAGAACAGTCAAAACAATGGATAGAAGCTGGTAAAAGTGGTCCCAAGAAGGCGAAAACTGTTAAGTCAGCAGGAAAAGTAATGGCCACAGTATTTTGGGATGCAAGGGGCATAATATTTATTGATTATCTTGAGAAAGGAAAAACTATAAATAGTGAATATTATTGTGCATTATTGGATCGGTTGAGTGAAGAAATCAAGATAAAACGACCGCATTTAGAAAAAAAAGTTCTTTTTCATCAAGATAATGCTCCTTCACACACTGCATTTTTAACTCAACAAAAACTGGCCGAATTACGATTTGAAATTGCTCCGCATCCACCATATAGTCCAGATTTAGCTCCTTCTGATTATTTCTTGTTTCAAATTTAAAAAATTTCTCGGTAGCAAAAAATTTTCGTCCAATAGCGAGGTTATTGCTGAGGCATATTTTGAAGGTCTTGAAAAATCTTATTTTTCGGATGGATTTAAAAAACTTGAAAAACGTTTGATGAAGTGTATTGAATTGGAAGGAGATTATGTTGAAAAATAAATAATAATAATTCCAAAAAAACGGTTCTTTTTATGTTAGGCCAGTTACTTTTGCGGTCGCCCATGTACTTTATTATTGGTAGATCGTAAGATCAGCAACAAACAGAGTAAAACATATGGATAAACATACTTTCTGTTGCAATCACCAACATTCCTTGGCATTGATGGTTACATGGTTCGACTTACCCTAAGATGAACATACAATATTCCATGGCATTGATGGTTACATGGTTCGACTTATCCTAAGATGTCGGTCATACCAACCGAATTCAGTAAAACTCTTGGTTGCTGCAACTGGTGGTTATGACCACCCACAAATTACGAATTAGATGTTATTTTAGTACAAATATGTGGGTTGCTATATATACTTCTGGCCTAGGCAACACTAAGTGTTGCCTGATAATGCGTGCGTGAACTGATAATGTACTCGTAAGATCGTCATGTGGCATAGCGTGAGATAGAGGCATCCTTGTGCATTTTTTCCACCGAGATGAGGCTAAGGCTCGGTAGAAAGAGATTCAGCTCCAACGATGAAATTATTGATCAAACAAATGCCTATTTTACCTTAAAAAATTCTATTTTTTTGAATGGGATACAAAATTTGGCGAATTGTTGGATTCAGTGTATTGAGCTTAAAGAAGATTATAATTTTTTCCCATGAGTTTTGTTTAAAAATTTATTAAAAAAAAGTTAATTTTCTGTTTTATAATATAAAACTAATAGTAAATGTTGCCACCCGTCTGCTGCTGATAAACTTCAATATTATCGCCCTCTTCCATTTCTAAGGAGGATGGTGTGTCATTTTCATTAATATTTTCATTTTGTTGAAAAATACTTTTTTTTTGCAAAAAACACTGTGTTTTATTTGCAAAGTCACGGAATTATTGATATGCCCTCGTATATAGAGATTCTCTTCATCATTAATTATTAATTATTCTTAGTATGAGGGTGTCGTTAAGTTTCTGCTCATCTGAATGGAAGGTCTAAAACGTGAAGTCTCTTTAAAAGCCTTGTTTTATTACTGTCGTCTAAAAAACAAAACGCCAGTAAATTCGGTGGGTCAATCGTGATAGCTATTTTTCGGAAAAACGTTTATTTGTATCTATGACGTATGGAATTTGTAGGTATGTGGATTATGTCATTTCCGACATACAATGGAGAGTTTAGGATCAACCTTAGAGCTTTCGACTGAAATCGTTGAATAATTTTAACGTTGGAAGGGCTTGTCGTACCCCAAAGGTGAATGCCGTATATCCAAATTTGTTATAATATTGACTTGTATATTCCTAGCTTATTTTTCACGCTTAGTTTGGATTTTGTCCCAAGTAGCCAGTATAGTTTTTTGTACTTTATATTAGGTTTCTTTCTATTTGTTTTTATGTGGGACTTCCAATTTAATCTGCGATCCCGGTGAAGTCCAAGATATTTTACACATTCGCCATGAGTTATTAACACGCCGTTGATAGTTACAGCTGGACAGTTTATCAAATTTTACAACAAATTCTCCATCAAATGGTTAAAGGTCACACAGAAACAGATTTGTTGCAACAACCGATTTTTTGCCACCTGAATGTTGGTGTTGCAAGTACTATTGTTGATTGGGTAGACAGCAATTTTTAGTAGAGGGAACTGACACTCGGTTAAAGAAACAAGTAGTCCTAAAAGATTGAATGATTATTAGACCTGAATTTGTATATTTGTTGTTGTTGTTATATAAGTAGATTGTTTGGTTATAAGTTCTTTTTAAAAAATAATAATATTTTACCGCCTTGAAATGGATCAATGTTCTGATAAGCATTGCAGTGATGCCCCAATCGAAAAAGAATTAATTTAACAAGCTTTGAGTGGCCATAACTCGGGAAAAATAGGTCACCAGTATCGTTTGGCAGCATACACCATCTAACCCAAGAAACATTAAACTGTCTGACCATTTTTTTTTGTTTTTATACATTTTTTGGGGATTTTGAAATATTTTGTTTGTCTAAACAAAGGTTTTGTTGTTATTGGAACTAATATATTATTAAAGATTTATTTTTTGTTGTTGTATAACCAAGATTATGTTACAACAGCCAACAAAACAGGGTTTGGTCCCTACAAGATCTAATCTGTTGCCACCACCAATAATTGGTGCAAAGTAACATGTATATCACAATTGGTTGGTTGCCAAAACCGCCTGTTGTCGGAACCAATAGTTAAACTGAATTCAGTTTTCGTAACTGTGTTGTTGGCTGTAAATACCATGAAATGGCTGTAGCAGCAATCGTATGGTATCTCGAACCATGTAACCATCAACACTATGGAATGTTGGTTTATGCAACAGAAATTCGGTTTATCCAACCAAATTTTTGTAGCTTGGACCCATTCCCAACTGATTTTCTTTCTGTGTGTATAAATATCAAAAAAAGAATTTTATGGGGGTGTGTTTTTTAAAAAAATCACTATTTGTTTTTTGAAGGTCCATTTTTTCTTTAGTCGTTTTTATAATATTAAATTATCGCTCTTTTTTAAATAGTTTATTACGAGCTTTGTTACATTTGTGGACTCTATTACAGTAGCTGCTGGATCACATCTTTAACTTTTTCGCCGTTCAGTTATTTTGATCTAACTAACATCGCCTTTACCCACCTGTACTTTGACAATTTCCCTCATTTCCGTTTGATAATTTGAACATCTGGGCGGAAACTCCAAACACCAGGTGGCCGTACGTATCTTAACCGGTTGCATAGAGGGCGTATGCGTTTCTTCCACATATTCCTCTTCTCGTGTGCAAATATGCTTATCCTCCAGCGGTACATTCGAAACGGGAGCACTTATAAAATTTAGCGTATGATTGGAAGGGGGATTTATGGAATCCCCCAGGATTTGTTTGGTATTATCCGCACTAACATCACCAATAATACCCGCTGTTAGGTCGGTATTTATTCTTAAGCCATTATCCTGGGCCTTAGAAAGGCAAATTATAAAAAAATTTGCAAAAATTAGAATTTTTATAAACTTTAAAAGGGAAGACATTTTTGATTTTTTTTTTCAAACTTTTTTTTTAGATTTTTTTAATCTCTCTTTAATTTGGTTTTTTTTTAATGGGATTTGGTTAAATAATTTGCAAATAGAATTCTATTTCCACATTTTCAGGTTTTAAAACACTTTCACTTGTTATGGCTCTTTCTCTCTATATTCGGATAGTTTTCGTTTCGTAGCCGTTACGCACGTTCAAACGTTATCGTTGTATAATTCGAACTGATCTGGAGAATAAAAACTTTACTTTATTGAAATTGAAATTCATGTGAAATGTGTAATTTTATTTGTCTACATGTACGAACATACGTACGTACCTACGTTCCATCATATGCTGATCGCAAATGTTCTATAGCCAGACTGGTGCGGCGGCTGCTCCATGGACAGACATCAGCCGCCAGCCTGTCAGCCGTGTGTAGAGGCGACTCTCTAAAATGTCTCCAAATTGAATTCGTAACGTAACGACGTAATGCCTATGATTATGCGTTTAATCTCTGCGTCACATTGTCTGCTCACAAATTGCTTACATTGTGTGTTGAGATATGTATGCAACGACAGCAAAAGTCATAATGATCACGACGCAATGACAGTAGCTGTAGCTACAACAACACCAAAGTCACCATGATCAACTGCGACTGCAATGATAACATCGAGTCAACGTTTCAAAAATCACATTTGATTACAGTTAATTAAATATTGTGTATATACATCATCACCATTGTGTTCCACTAACCACTCCGCCGGCGTTGTTCGTCTTGCTTTTTTTTCGTTGCTGTTCTCGATGACTTTTCTCGAATTGAATCAAATGCATCGCATTATGTTGTAGTTGCTATTGTCCTTAACTCACGGCTTGCTACTATTGCTGCTGTGAGTTTATTTGAGTTTTGTTTTTAAAAATAAATTTGTACTCAAAATTTCCACTCATCGCAGTTGGGTGAATTTTTTTTTTGCATGAATAGTGTTTTTTTCGAGATGAGTTATATCTTTGTGGTGTGAATTTTTTCGACATGTTTTTTTTTTTTGAGTGTAAGAATTTTATGCCACATGCTGCTACTTATTTTTGGCCAGCTTAAGAAATTGTTTCCATGTATCGAGGATATTTATGCTTTTCTTTGAGGTCGCAACAGCTGTTGTACTTTAGTGGACTTAACTGAGTATGGAGGATAAGCAAGGTCGGACTTAATTTGTGACGTCTAAAGAGCATTGCACATATGTCGTGGTGCTACATGAAACGCTGACAGGTCCAATTTCACCAGGTCTTATTATACTTAGTAGGGAAATAAAACACTGTTACACACGTTTTATGCTGTAAAATAAAAAGTACTGATTGTTTTTGGACCAAATATTTTTTAATATACGAGGGCGACCGCAAAACTAACTGGCCTGGCACATTTTCTGTTTTACTAGCAACTTTTTTTGTTTTGTTTTTTAAAAGCAATCTTTTATAAGCCATCTGCCAAAATTTCCGAAATATTTAATGATTATTTTCTTTGTTACAGGTGATTGAAGTAAACAAGTTTTATAATTTTTGAAAAATGGAAAATAAAGAGTTTCGTGCGGTAATTAAACACTGAACACGGAAAGGTTATACGCCACAATTAATCAAAGATAAATTGGATTCTGTTCATGGTGATAATGCACCATCATACTCCACCGTGAAATCCTGGGTTCAACAATTTAAAATGGGTCGTTCAAGTACGGAAGATGAACAACGCTCTGGAAGACCAAAAACTGCTACTACTATTGCAAACATTAGAAAAATATTTAATGAAGTGACTAAAGATAGACGAATAAAGCTCAGAGAACTTGCTGATATTGTTAAAATACACGAAAAACAAGTTTGGAGTATTTTACATGATGAACTCCACATGAAAAAGCTATCCGCAAGATGGGTGCCGCGTTTGTTGACTTTGCCCCAAAAAATCGTCCGTTGGACCAATTCCGAGGAGCTTTAAGCGATTTATCAGCGTAATCCAATAGAGTTCTTGCGCCGATTCATAACTGTTGATGAAGCATGGATCCATCACTACATCCCAGAATGCAAAGAACAGTCAAAACAATGGATAGAAGCTGGTAAAAGTGGTCCCAAGAAGGCGAAAACTGTTACGTCAGCAGGAAAAGTAATGGCAACAGTATTTTGGGGTGCAAGGGGTATAATATTTATTGATTATCTTGAGAAAGGAAAAACTATAAATAGTGAATATTATTGTGCATTATTTGATCGGTTGAGTGAAGAAATTAAGATAAAAATACCGCATTTAGAAAAACAAAAGTTCTTTTTCATCAAGATAATGCTCCTTCACACACTGCATTTTTAACTCAACAAAAACTGGCCGAATTACGATTTGAAATTGCTCCGCATCCACCATATAGTCCAGATTTAGCTCCTTCTGATTATTTCTTGTTTCCAAATTTAAAAAAAAATCTCGGTTGCAAAAATTTTCGTCCAATAGCGAGGTTATTGCTGAAACTGAGGCATATTTTGAAGGTCTTGAAAAATCGTATTTTTCGGATGGAATTAAAAAACTTGAAAAAGGTTTGATGAAGTAAATTGAGTTGGAAGGAGATTATGTTGAAAAATAAATAATATTAATACCAAAAAAAAACGGTTCTTTTTATGTTAGGCCAGTTACTTTTGCGGTCGCCCTCATATATATATATATTGAGGTATATTGTATCCAAAAAGAATCTACTCATTCGAAATGTGCGCCTTTTGCCTTTACACACGCCTTAAGTCGCACTGGCCAATCGTCTACAGCTGCACGAACCTCGTCCATTGGAAAATTGGACACAGCTCGAACCAAAGCTGTCTTAAGAGATCCAATGTTGTGGTATCTTTTGTGATAAGCCTTGTCCTCTAAAACCGTCCACAATTTGTAATCCAATGGGTTCAAAGCTGGACTGCCTGAGGGCTATTCTTCAGAGGAATGATCGCTGGCAAATTGTTTCAGGCCTGGAACGTTGTAGCCTTTTAGCGCAGAATCCTGCTGGAAAGTCCATGGCTGATTTTTGAACAGGGAATTGTTAAGAGGCTTCACAACAGCTTCCAAAATGGTTTCTTGGTAAACTTTGGCCGATGTTTTGACTCCTTGTTCGCAGAAATGCAGGCCAGTGACCTCATCGTAAGAGGCACCCCACCAAACCATGACTGAAACTGGGTGATGACCTTTTTCCACCCTTGGGATCAGTTCAGATGGTTCTTTAGATGACCGCGCATACACTCTATCATTTTGCTTGTTACATTTTTCCTGAACTGTAAAAATGTTTTCATCGGTGAACCAAATTTTTCTGTGCAAGTTATCAGCGTGCTTCACCAAAAGACGTTCGCATTTTTCAATCCTACTTTTTTTAAAGCTGCAGTCAATTAATGTCCGGTAAGTCGTTTGAAAGCCCCAAGTCTTTTTTAATGATTCGAGTCATGGACTTTTGCGTGATATTCATCTTAAGGGCCTTGATTTTCTGTTTTCGAAGCGGATTTCTGTGAATTCTTGATTTAATGGCTCTGATGACATGCGGTGTTCGAACAGAGCGTGGGCGGCCCGGCCCGACCGGTGGCGGTCTTTAACATCTCCAGTCTCCTCAAACAGTTTTATGCATCGGTAGACGAACATGCAGCTTATCCCTAGTGGACGGAGCGTTTTGAAAATATCGCCTTTTTTCATTTCACACTTGAAAAGCGCTATTACAGCGATACGGTTCTCATTATCTGACCACTCCATGATGAAAGTTGAAACATTTTTAAAATCCCTTTACAGACTAACGCTATTCTGGTTAGCTTTCAAAACCCATAGGACATTAACGGGGTATGTTCAGTTCTACTATTGAAATGGGTGTGTTCGTTCAATGTTGTAACAGTATTTATGTTCCTACTAAGTAGGTCTCACATAATGGACTGCGTGTTCATCAGTTGAGCTCACTTGATAGGATAAAAATGTGTCCTTTAGAGCGGCTGGACCTCTAATCGGAAAAGACCTTTGTGTAGGAGCTTTACGAAAACGTGCAGCGATATGCTCCATTTTCACCAGAGAGTGGTTCTATAAATGGTGTTTCTTATAGACGTATGGTTTTCAATCTGGTCACAATTTGTTCATAGTTGGTCTTTTTGACAGCTGTTATGTTCGATTATGCTCAGTTTGGTTTGTCATTTCACAATAATTAGACTTACTCCGGGACAACGTTTGCAAATTATGGTGAATAGGTTTAAAAGGAGATGGCTACCGATACTGATTTTTACAAGTAAATTTTGTTCTCCAATGAAGCTCACTTTTGGTTGAATGGGTACGTTAATAGCATAAATTGTCGCATTTGGAGTAATGGAAATCCACAAGCCATTGTTGACACACCGTTACATCCTCTAAAAATCACTGTTTACACCAAACAGCTTTATGGGCAGAGGAAATCATTGGTCCAAATTTCTTCAAAAAACAAGCCGCCCATAATGTTACTATCAATGGGGAACGCTATAGAGCCATGATATGTTACTTTTTCGAGCCTGAATTGGAGGATGGTGATGTGGACGACTTTCGGTTCTAACAAGACGGCGCTGCACGCCATACAGCCAACGAAACAACCAATTTATTAAAGGAAACTTTCGTTGAGCTCATTATCTGTGATAAGCAGATAAGCCCGACACGATTGACGCCTTGGAATCGATGCTGGAATTTATTTGAGCCAGCCACGGCTGCCACTTGCCCGAAGTCATTTTTAAAACATAATGGTAAACTTGTCCTTATAAAAAAGCTAAATTATTGGTCATAGCGTTAAATTATATGCGTTTTATTTTTTCTTGAAAACCACACGTCTTATAAAAAACACCCTATTAGCTAAATTTAAGTAACGACCCATATGTCCCAAAATCCGACCAATTAGTTCTTAGACATATGGGTATCAAAACTATAATTCAAATAAGACCTTATTTTTAAAATCTGGGTAAATTTAAAGTTTTTCCAGGGCACTATTAATTTAGTTCTGATTTGAAAAATAATTTCCATTTTTAGCAAAAAGGCTACGTATAACCGAATTGTCTGTAAATGTCGATTTTTTACTTTTTAGAAAAATCCGACTGTCGGTTCTTTTCAACATTTGAAGGAAATTCTTAAATAAATGTCATAAAATGTTCTTTTGAATGAACAAATAAGATTCCACACTTGATTTGAATTTTTATGTTGTTTTTTGTTCTGAATCATCCTTCATAAGCAAAAAACAATTGAAAATACCACAAATATAGTGAGTTTTTTAGAGGTTGGCTCAGTTCTAGTGCGGGAAAAATTTTTGACTCTCGACCGATCTGACTAATTTTAATACTAAGAAGCGTTTTTGAGCATTAACGCTTCTTCTTTTCCACCTACCATGAACTGTGAGATCTTCAGTTCGCTTTTCACAGACAGACAAAGAATCATACCTAGGTCATCTTAGATTTTGACGACAATTCAGAACAATTATATTTTATGGGGTTTTGGAGTAGTATTTCGCTGCAGTCTCATCGATGTCAATAGGCCATTTCGGAGCTTGCACGTAGAGAAAAAATATGGTTACTATATGGTCACGACAATAATAGTATGTTCTCCGTAATAAAAGTATGTTCGTCGCAACCATAGTATTGTTTATTGAATTTAATTTTGACAATAGTATGATTATCGCAATATTAATATTATTGAAATGTAACAATAGTATTATTGTCAAATTTAGAAATAAAAACATGGTTGTAACAACCATTTAAATATGATTGGTGCGACAAAAGTATTGTATTTTGAGTTTAATGTTAACAATAAAATGATTACGGCAATCATACTGTAGTTGTAATTTTATTTCATTTGAATATGCTTTTTAAAACAAATATGGAATTTAATTTTTTCAATCAAACAATTTTGGCTTTGTTTAACTGAAATATTTTTAATAAAAACGCTTACGTTTTTTTAAAATGATTTTTTTTACTGTTGAATAAATCACTCCTGTTATTTTGAAGTTGATGTACTTTCAAATAATTTTCAAAATTCAAAACTATCGTGGACAACTTAAATAAATAATTTTGGGGATCATGGTATAATTGTGTGTGATCATACTATGGTTGTAGAGATCATAACGTGGTTGCGTGTTAACTATACTATGGTTGTGAGGCTCATACTATGGTTGTATGTGAAACATACTATGCTTGTAAGGATCTTAATACGGTTGTGGAGATCAGAGTATGGTTGAGTGTGAATCATACTATGGTTGTGAGGATCATAGTATGGTTATGTCTGAACCATACTATTGTTATGAAGATCATAGTATGGTTGTGAGGATCATGGTATGGTTGTATTTGGATCATACTATTGTTGTGAGGATGATCATATTGTTGTACCACAACCATATACTTAACAATAGTATGATGTTCTTCGAATATTGTTATCCCAACCATACTTCTTTTCTACGCATGGACTTGCCGCCGTAAGACTTTCTTGCGAGGTACGTAGAAGGACCGTTGTTATGCAAACAATATATAAACGATACCGACCTTTAAGGGGAATATGGAGCAATTCATTAATGAGCTGTGTTCAGATACCGTCACAAGATCTTAGAAAATTATCGACAGGACGCAAATCCAGCCGAATTAATCTATCACCTTAATTGAATTAACCTTTAATCTCTTGAGTACCTCGTGCAAATAAGGAATAAGGCGAAACTTCTCTTAACTTTGTGAGCTGTGCCCGATGTAATTCTAATACTTACAAAATGAGACCTACTGGTTGACGCCGGCTCCGAACGGCCTCATGCAAATAAGGAATAAGGCGAAACTTCTCTTAACTTTGTGAGCTGTGCGCGATGCAATTCTTATACTTACTAAGTGAGACCTACTGGTTGAAGCCCGCTCCGAACGGCTTATGCATTTTTTAGAGAAGCGTTTTACAGGGCTTAAAGATAAATCTATTACTCGTAAAGTCGCCGACAGTTACAAGCTAGAAAACCCGCCACTAAAACTTCGTAGGTTTACATTTATAATAGCCGTGCTCACTAACCACTACATAGCGACGACCCTGTATTTATCTTCCGTTTAAGTATTCTTTTATGAACTATTCCTCAATGGCTCCCCTACGTTTTTTCGAGTGTATTTCCTAGTGTTTTTCATAGACTTTCATTGGCATTTTTTCTGCGGCTTTATATCTTCGAAATTCGTTCTACAAATTGTTTTAAATCCACTTAAAACAATGTAAGATGAAAGCCCCTTAATTGAATTAAAGTGATAGTGGAACACAGCTATCCCAAGATCACTTGAGAGATTAATGAACCCCAAAGTGATGTGACGCTGAAAATAATCGCCAGATATAAGCGGACATATGGAAATTATATAAGATGAAGACACCCACATGTGTGTATTTATGAATATAGAGGAAATAAAAGATAATGCGAAAATATGCGCAAACTGAGGTCAATTTCTAAATTGTTGTCGTATGTGTATAAGCGTAGGAGATAGAAATATTAACTATTGCAAATAAACGTTAGTTTTTCTTAATTTGTAATAATACTTTAATATTTTTGACACTTTTGCTGAAAACAAATAATATCGACATAGACCTTTACAGCGCTTTTAAGTACAGGGTGCGGCTACAGTAACTAAATGATGTAAAAAAACGTCTTTGCTTGAGAATAATTCATATATTATTTTTCCCATTTCAGGTATTAAACATAAAAGAATTTATAAAAATGGAAAGCTATACAATTTCTCAATTAACTATTTATACTGCCAATGCGATTCTTTTGGAAATAAATAATTTAAAATGTAAATAATAAATTGGAATCATAAACAAGCTACTTTTTGCACCTGTCACAAAAATAACACTTTTTAAGCGTAAATGGAAAGACACAATTATATTTGAATTCTATTTATACATGAATTTCGCTTAAATTTTAAATTTGCTTCTATCACATTTGTACAGATATAAGGCAAATGTCTCTGTCACGCCCCTTTCTTGAACCTTCCATACAAACGATAATGTACAAGATTTTATTGAAATCATTGCGCTGAAAGCAATGGTACGTAATAAAAATTGGTGGTTATAAATATTAATGATATACTAACTAAACGCCGGAAAATTTTGAATAAATCCATCACCCTTTCAATCAGATAGGTTTAAGGAATTAGCCGTCTATGGATAATGGTATATATACTTATAAGTCAGATCAACCGACTGAAACTTTATTACCTGTTTTAACAAGAATGAAAATTACTAACACGTAATTGTTGAAATTGTACTTGTCGGCCTTCGCGTTCTTTTGTACCCTACATCATAGGATTGAGTGTTTATTCACTTTGTCATTCCGTTTAACGCACATCTGATATTTTCACGGATCGAAAGACGTCCTGCCACGCCACCTTTAAAAACTTGCATTTATGGCCAAAGTAATGGACCGATCGTTATACAATTTTAACGTAGATCACTTAAATAGGAGTTTATTATAGACTATCTTGTGGTCAAATAAGACAAGGGGCGTGGCAACTTACACTCAACCCTGAACTAAAGAAGACTAGATCGCATGGACTACTAGAGATATGATGAAGATATTTGAAACATATGATGTTGGTATGGGTCGAAAGACATCCTATAAGAAAAGTAGGCGGTGCCATGCCCTTTTTAAAAAATTTCATGTATGGCAAAACTACTAGACCGATCGTTAAACAATTTTAACTGGATTAAACTAATGAATCGGTAATTATTCTAGACTTTGTAAATGATAAAATTGTCACCGACCACATAACCCTGAACTTATAATGAAAATATATCATGAACTAATAAAGATATGACGATGATATTTAAAATATAAGTATGATATTGGCATGGATTAAAAGACGTCCTGGAGGAAAAGTGAACGGTGACATGTCCCCGTTAAAAAATTGCATTTGTGACCAAATTAATGAACAGATCGTTATAAAATTTATACTAAGTTGAATAAAAAAAGAATTTATTATAGACTTTGTTCTGGTCAAATTAGACGAAATCCTGAAATTAAAAAAGACTATATCTCATGGACTAACAGAGATATGATGAATATACTTATGTACTTAAAACATATGATGTAGGCATGAATCGAAATATGTTCTGGAGAAAAAACGGTCAGTGACCAGTCAAACTAATAGATCGATCGATCGGATTGCATCAATAAATAACCAATTATTCTAAATTATGTGATGATAAATTTGGATATGGGGGTGTGGCAGCACTCTGAATTTATCTTACGAACTATTACACATAAAGCGATGATACTTGAAACATATGATCTTGGCTTTGATAGAAGCATATCCTGCCTGAAAATTGGGCGGTTCCATGTCCCCTTTTAAAATTGTATTTATGGCCAAAGTAATGGACCGATCGTTTAAATATTTTAACTTAGTTAACTCAAAGAGAAATTTACTATGGACTATGTCATGGTCAAAATGGATAAGGGCGTGGATTGCACACACAACCGTAAACTTAAAAATACTATATCGCTCGAACTAATATAAATATGACGATGATATTGGGATCAAATAATATTGGCATGGACCGAAACACATCCGTGCGGAAAATCTAATATAATCATTTTAATATAGATTATATTGTGTTAAAATTGGTGGGGGCCGAGGCACTGCTCATTCAACTCTGAACTTTGAAACGCTACATCTGATATACTATGACAATATAAGTTAGTGTATATGATGTTGGTATAAAAAGGACCCTAATAGAAAAAAGACCGGTTTCAAGTCTCCTTGACAAAAGAAGACGAATCATTGTGCACCATGGCAATGCGAGCTCTCACACATCGGCTCAAACCAGCGCCTTTTGGATGGGTCATCCGCCGTACAGCCCTGACTTTGCACCCAATGACTTCTTTTCATTCCCGCACATCAAGAAAAAATGCGTGGTCAACAATTTTCGTCGCCAGAAGATGCTGTTAAAGCGTTCAAAAACCATGTTTCAATCGGAGGTGTCTCAATCGGAGCGGAAAAAGTGCTTTGACAATTGCTTTGAGCGCATGCAAAAGCAATTGTCATGCTGGAGAATACTTTAAAAAACCATAAAACCATTTTTGATGATAAATATTCGCATTTTCATTATTAGGCCAGAAATATACATATATATCAGTCTTCGTATTTATATTCGAGAGTAATCCTTGATCGAGGGCCCAACTCGAATTGTCCACTTGTTTTTTTTTTGCATTTGAGGAAGTAGTCGGTGTTTTTTGTCGTCTAAGAAAGTTGCATTACTATCTGTAGGTTCAGGGTTCAGGGTACCATGACAGACATATATTCTTTATTTCTAGTCAATACATTCAGTGGTCACAATACTCAAAAGTTATCTTATATTCGTAAAAGGTAGTGCGCTCTGGATCACCCCTTACATTGTACAGTGAAAATTTTGCAATCTGTTTTATAAAAGCGTAATCACAGTCGTATGGATTTTATCCACTTATCCTATAAATTAAGTAGAGTATAACCTACCTAATCCGGACAGATATAGTTTCGACCTTTGTCGGATTACTGAATTGTCCGGACAACAGTACAAACTTTGTTTAACTCGAAAGTCAGTTAGGTTTACTTTTTTAATATGAAATAAGTTGTTTAAAAAACAAAATATAAATAATATTTAGTTCAGTAACAAAAAGATTGACAAAAAATTTTAGTGCCTGAAATATGAATTCATTTTCAATTACATCTCAAAATTGTTCTTTTTGCTAAACATAGTTTTCATGTCTAACTGACCCATTTTAGACAAATTTTTTTTAAATGTAATGCATCTGATCCTTTTTAAGTTTGAGACACTATTTTCTAACATTACGAGTATCTTTTTTAAATTTAATATTAAATATTGCGGATTTTGAGGCATTAAATTGTTCACCCATTTGTCTGATGGATTTTCCACTCTCAATCGAGTTCAATATTTTAAATTTTTCAGCTAATGTCAATGATTTGTGTTGTCGTTAAGTTTTTGGTGTCATTATAAACGTCTTTATTTCACAGTTCCACATCCTAATATCCTGCCTTACTAACATACATTACTGAAAGAAACATTAAAACTAATTAGTATCCGGACTAAAGAGGTTATATTTATAAACTGTTCGAATAACCGGACTACGGCCCGCTAGTCCGGACTAGCGAGTGACCGGGCTAGAGAGGTTACACTGTAATTTTTTTTTTTTAGTTTATATGTTTATCTTTATTTCATTATATTTGTTGTACAGATGAAAATTGTCTTAAGTACGAAGAGGTTAGATAGTTTATATCTTTTCTGCTTTATTATATATTTACGATTTTTTATAGTTAATTTCGAAGCGTAATTACGTTTAAAGGAAAATTTAAAAAACAAAAAACTTCGTTCAACAGACGAAAAGAAAAAAAATTAGAGTTTATTTAAAAATTGCAAGTTAGTTAGTAAAAAAAGACTAATTTCCGGGATCATACAGGTGACTTAATTCCGAAGATTGACATTTATTAGCAATAATTTCTTTTAATCTACTTGTCCTGGCTAGTACAGTCTCTACTCGTATGTCGTCGAGGGCGTGCAATCTTGAGGTGAAAAAATCTCGCGGCAAATTGTATATCAGTTTTAGAACCTTATTTTGTTGAATTTGTAAACTTTTTAAATGCGTAGTTGCTGCATCGCCCCACACCGGAGTAGCGTAAAGTAATATTGATTGGAATATAACTTTAAAGATGATCAGCTTATTCCCAAGACAAAGATGTGAATTCCTATTGATGAACGGCTATAGAATTCGAATTGTATTTTTAATCTTGTCAATTACATAGCAAATGTGATGTTTAAGGGTCTTTTTTGGATATAGTATGACCCCTAAGTATTTTACTTTCTCATCCCATTGAATTTCAGTATTTCTGGACCATATACATCTTTGGGGTATAAAACAAGGCTTCCTCCTTCTCGAAAAGTAATTTGCTTGCGTTTTTTGAACATTTACTCGAATATTTCATTTCGAGAAATAGTTTTCCACTACTCGTAGTGCGGATTCCCGGCTAGTTATTACGTCTTCAGCGTATGTGTTGGAATTTAGAATCGCCGTATCATCGGCAAAAATTGAGACAACACAGTCATCGAAAGAAGGGAAATCTGAGGTAAAAATATTAAATAACAGCGGCGAGAGGCAGGAACCTTGGGGGCAACCAGCTGGTATCGGGATTATATCTGATGCTTTCTATGTGCACTTTAAAAGTTCTGTCTTTCAAAAAGCTTTGTATTATACAAATAAGTTCATTTGGGAAACGATGGCGAATTATTTTGTATATAAGAGCTTTGTGCCAAACTGAATCGAATACTGCTTTTATATCGAGAAAAAGCATGCCGGTAGATTTCCCCTGATTAAAATTGGATTTAATAATATTTGAGATTAGTTTTAGGGGATGCGTTGTACAAACCATACTGATAATTTGGGAATATATTATTGATATTATTATAGTTTGTAATTTTTTCCTTCAAAACTTTTTCCAGAACTTTGCTGATAGATGATAACAGACTAATAGGCCGGTATGAGAAAGGTGCATCTTGGGGCTTCTTGGGCTTACAGATAGCTATTATTTTTGCTTCTTTCCATATTTTTGGGAAGTAGCACGTTTTTAGACACGAATTAAAAATCTTAGTTAGTACAGTTATACCTTTTTAGGAAGATTTTTGAGACATATATTGCTTACTCCATCAGTACCTGGAGCTTTTTTGGACTTGAGCGATTTTGATATACTTTTAGTTACACTGTAATTGTATCCGGAAAATGGTTATTATTCGTCTACTAATTCTTGCTATAAATCTTAATAAATTGTGATATTTTTAAAGCGTATACAAGCTACGATAAGTTATCAATACTAAACTTTTTTCACTTATATTGATCTACATTATCCGCTTTATTCAGACAAAAGAACTGGTCATTATAAATGAGAAAATTATATGTGCTGATCATTTATAACGTCAATACGAAAATTACAAAAAATATGAGTTATGCTTCTTATCCGGCTTATCGTTTTTATCCAATTTATTATCCGGCTCGACAGAACCAGCTACTGGTAACAAATTAAGCTGTAAAACTTCGGTTATCTAAAGACCATAAAAATCACATTCATTTATCAATTTAAAAGCGTAACTTTAAACGTAAAGCTCATAAAACAATTAACGCCGATATTTAACGTTTGTCAAGTGCGTAAAGTTAAAAGTGTTAAACGCAACCAGCTGTTATCCCAAGCCCCAAAACAACCGCCTGAGAACACACGCACTTTACTGGCAAGAGTCGGTCGGTAGTGGCGGCGGCGGCAGCAACAGCTGAGTCCATGCGACTAGACAGAGAAAATTTGTTTACATGATCTGTAACCGCAACTGGCACCGCCACCAACAGTGACCACATCGGCGGCGACAGCAGCAGCAATGACCTGTATGACACACATGTTTTCTATAAACGACAGCAACAACAACATCGAGTAAGCACACGCACGTCGAGCTTAGTATGGACCGATAGCAAGCCAAATGGATTAAAGTCACTTTGCAATTCTGAGATTGAAAATTGGTCATGCCCCTATTCAAAGTATAGCCCTTGGTAAGCCTTTACATTTGCTTATCTTTCTACCCGCTCATGGATACCAAGTCGAGGGAACGCCCTACGGTTGAGGCATTTTGTGATCCTCATAAAATTTCAGGTGTTGCTCAGACAGAATTTGTATCATTGATAAAGACAATTTATAATCGGAAGACCCAATGTATGGTGAATACGGCGGATGGCATTGTTTTCCGAAATGGACCTATGAAATCAAAGATGCTAGTCCATATCCATACTGACGTCTATGAACTAAACCCCACCCCTCACACTTTTAACACTCTTTTTCGCGCGATTGTCATTAGGTATTAATTTGTGATGTCTGGTAGCATTCATGTTATCTCATTGTGTTCACTCTGGTATGTTCCCTTAGAACGTCTTCGTTCCAAACGTCAAAGCACTGACATTATAATTGTAAGCTGCGTATATCCGGTTCTGCTTGCATTGGAGCTTGAAGTACACCTCATACTGAGAGTACGTTGCGTTAAGAACCTCTGAATCTAATCGAAGGAAGTGGAACACCACATGGTTTGCAGCCTTATCGTTTTCCGCATAGCTTGGTCACATAGACTTTCGAAAAAACACGTATCCACTTAAGAACTATCTCCATACAATCTTTGAACCTAGGCTGCAATGAACGGGATGCCATAACTGAGATATCCTTCTATCGTTCGTGCGTCCTTGAAAATTCTGGGCACAAATACATTTCGAGAATGACATCAATTTTGCTTTTATATTCAAAACACGTTCTATGACTGTGACCTTTCATACGTTGCCCCGATTTTTGCAATAAATTTCCGAAGCGGTGCCCTTAGGGTTGAGTATTTTCTAAAACTAGCAGATTCGCCACATCTTCCTCCAGCTTGCTGGAGGAAAACTGATATCATCTTACGCTCATTTTAGCGTTTAATTATATAGGGTGCTCCATCTAGAGGTATTTTTTCAGAACAAAAAAAATATAAAAATTCAAATCAAGTGTGAAAACTTTATTGGTAATTTGAAAGGACATTTTATTGCATTTTTTTGAATGTAAATTCCTTCAAATGTTGGCCGCAACTACGCCTCGGGGTTTCTATTCTGAAGGTCCAATTTTCGATGACTCGTTCGAGCATTTCGAACGGTATGGCTTTAATGACACGCGTAATGTTGGCTTCCAAAACCTGAATGTTAGCTGGTTTGTCAGCATAGACTTTGGACTTGACTTTAACCCCAAAGAAAAATGTCTTAAGGTTTGATATCACTCGATCTAGGCGGCCAACTCACCTGTGCAAAACATGAAATTGGCTGCTTTTCGAAAGGACCTCTCAAAAGATTCATTGTTTGAGCAGCTTTGTGGCAAGTGGCACCGTCCTGTTGAAACCAAGTGATGTCAAGATTACGCGCTTCAATTTTAGGTAGCATAAAAGCGAGCGCCATTCACGGTTTCGGCCATCATAATTTTTGAAAAAATTGACACCGATGATTCCACTAGCTTATAAACCGCACCAAACCGTGGTTTACTCTGGGTATAATGGCACCTCTTGAACCTCTTCTTGTTGCTCTTCAGCCCAAATGCGGCAATATTGTTTATTGACTTTGCCGTTGAGCCAGAAATGGGCCTCATCACTGAACAAAGTTTTGGTCGAAAACAGCGGATGTTCCCGAACGCTCATTTCCATAATACAGTTGCCAACATTTGAAGGTAATTATTTTTAAAAAGTAAATCCCATAAAATGTCCTTTCAAATTACCAATAAAGATTCCACACTTGATTTGAATTTTTATGTTTTATTTTGTTCTGAAAAAATAACTCTAGATGGATCACCCTATATATAGGGTGGGTGATTTAACATTTTAAATTTGAATCAGATGAAAAAAGTACTGATAACTTTTTAAATTTCGTGTTGAACTTTGTCATTTAATAATGGAACACCAATTGGCTGAAGAGTGTTTGGCAGGAGATGAAGAATTTTCATCTCGGTGGCTGTGACAATACGCAAAATTGCCGCAAGTGGGGTTCAGAGAGCCCACTCGTGACTATTGAGAAGCCGATGCATTCACAACGAGTCACTGTTTGGTGTGGATTTTGGGATGGCGGCATCATTGGGACATTTTTCTTCGAAAACGAGCACGGGACCGCCGTTACCGTTAACTGTAATCGTTACCGCGCCAAGCTCAACAATTTTTTTTTCAAAACTTCAAGAGAATGGCATGAACGAAACTTGGTTTCAACAAGACGGGGCCACATGTTACACAGCCAACGCAACGATATCGATAATTTACGCAGTGTTTTCAAAAATTAAATAATCAGCCGAAATTGTGATGCCAATTGGCCCTGGGGTTTTAGCACGTTGGATTTACAGTGGGGAGCACCTAAGGATAAATGTTACGCAAAGCGTGCAGAGACAATTAAAGCGTTGAAACGTGAAATCGAACTTGCCATTGTAGAGTTTAGACCCGAACAATCGCAAATGTACTGAAAAATGAAGTTGATCGGATGAGTTACTGACTACTGAGGTAGTCAAATGAAATATATTGAGTTATTTGAGTTTTCTACGTGTGTGTTGGGAATTATCCGATTATAGCCGAAAAAGAATAACAGATGTCAGATGCATAATTTTTTGTTCGCCAATGAAATTTTTAAGTGAGGTGCGTAACTGGTACGAGTATTTTAAATGAGTACACGCAGACAAAAAAGTTTGGTTTTGATGACAATATTCGAAGAGAATGATACTATTGTTGGGTAAATGGTTGTGGCACAACAATATTATGATTCCCATAACAATAGCATGATTCACACTCAACCATACTATTATCCCCAAAACCATATTATAATCCTCACAACCATTTTATTGTTTACATACAACCATATTATGATCTTTACAACCATATTATTTTTCACATGATCCTTATGATCATTATGATCCTCACAGCCATAGTATGATCTACACGCATCCATATTATGATCCCTACAACAATATTATGATCCCTATAATTCCACTTAACCATACAATGATCGAAATATATTTTCAAAAAGCAGTAAAAAAGACGTTTAGCTGCAAGCAGTGGGGACTGCAGTGGGTGCATGCTTCTTTACCATTCGTAGACCCCTAGTGATGAACTGATTAAACCATGATTAATTGCTATATTCTTATACTTATGTGCAGGCAGATTTTAAATAAACGAGAACCAGTCATCAGGAGGGTGCTGCACCGAACGAAGTAAACACAATAAAAATCACTCGAACTGCCTTCCCATTGTTGTTGTTTTTTATAATGGACAACAACCATGTACTGTACTGTGTGATTTTTTTTTTTTGGTATACAAAAAAACATACACACACACATACGAGTACATGTATGAAATTTGGTCTATAAAACCTGTTTTGTTATATTCATAGTCACAACAGTACTTTATGATTGCCGTTATCATATTATTGTTCACAAAAATCTTAAATATCATAAACAACAATACTTTTGTTGCACCAACAATATGTATATGGTTGATACAACCATATTTCCATTTAAAAATTTTGCAATCATAGTTTTGTTACATTTCAACAATATTAATATTGCCGCAATCATACTATTGTCAAACTGAAACTCAAAAAACAATACAATAGTTGCGACGAACATGTTATTATTGCAGAGAACATGTTGCGATTGTTACCGTGACTATATGTGACGCGCAAAATAGAAGGGGACCTAAGGTTAAAAACCAGTTTTGTTCAGGAGAGCCATTTTAAAGATAAGGTCCCTTTATATTTGCGCTTAGAACTTTCATAAAACGCGCATATCTCTGGGAGGGAACACTTTTGGGGCATGGGATCGGTCTCATTCGATGCTCAGATGTTGTCCACATCAAAAACAGAAAAAAAAAATGAAAATTGATTTTTTTTTACCCTTAGATCCCTTTCTCTATGCGCTGTCACATAAAGTAACTATATTTTTTCTCTGAGTGTACTGTAATCTAATCCACAAATTCATCTTCTTTGGGTGCGGGCCAAGAACTTTTTCGCTGGCATTAAGAATTTATAGTTTGATTTAGCATAATAGAAAAAAATCATAGCTCTTACTTAGCTTACAGTATGACATATTCATGCCCAATGATTTGTATATGGAGTTAATCGATTTGTCACAATTGTCCAGCTATACCAATTGATCGTTAACTCAGTTCAGTTTTAGATTTACGAGGAGTGCTTGTAAGTTTTTTTAGGGTGTTGTTTGTCTACATCTCACAAAATAAAATTAACGATTTTTTGTTCTCTCCGTATTGAAATGCGGTTTATTTTTTGCTTCAGTTTCGGGGTTTTCGGTTTCTATGATTAAATCGTGCGTACATACCTGTACCTGTACGGACTCGTATGATGTTTTGCTTTCGTTGCGTTTTGGTGTGCTTTTGTGCGAAGTCTAACATTGACATTGATTATTGCATTTAGAACGTATATTTATATGGCAATTTGTCAAAATGCATTTGAAAATTGAAACCAAAACATGTTTAGGCGTTTGGCGCATGAAAATTTATATGAGAAAAATGAAACTTTGAGTTTGCGATCGAAAACGGAAGTAAAAATTTATGTGTGTGGGGAATTCAATTAAGATATATTAAGTAATTTATTTTTAATTATACAGAAATCGACTGACTGTAGTATATTCGCTATAACTACACACATACGTATGCTTTGGGGAGCGTCGTTATTATTAATGGGTTCTGAGTGAAGAAATAAAATGTCACGATTTCCAGTCTGGGTAACTAACCAGAAGTTTTATCAATCGAATGCTTACATTTATTTTGTACTTAAGAAAATGTAAGTGGTGTTGATTGAGCTGAATGGTGTAAGTAGACCGGAAATTCTAATGGGGGAACTCTGGTAAACGACCAGGAATAATTAGCATATTTTAAATTCAAAAAATGTGCGCCTGAGATAAATTAAGTACGGTAGTTGTATTTTTTATTGTTTAGTTTAGTTTAAGCTACAACAACTTAGACGGGATAGCAAAACCGCAATATTTAAATCATTTGTTTCACATAAAGTGTCAATTTCGATCATGTGTAAAGATAAATCCACGATGTATTCGATTTTTAAAACAAAAATTTCAACAAAAGAAATGTTTTACTTAGTTTAAAAAGGTGGTACAACCAAAATGAACGACGTTAATTGTGAGTTACATCTTATGGCCAACTTGTTGCCCAACTTAATTTGACATTTATTTGTTTCAGTGTTTGACAAATTTAACCACGGAGTGGTACATAAATGAGCGGCGCGTTAAGATTGTTTAACACTTTTACCAAAATAAGCGTTCAAATCAAAATGCAGTTCGTGCACTTCGTGATTTTATTGGTCAGCATAATGTGTCCACAATTGGGAGAATCGTGCCCAAATTTTAACAAACCGGATCTGTAGGAAATTTGGAAACAGTTGTGCCTGTTCGCCCAGTTCGTTTTGTCATCGGGCCGTACTTTCTCGAAAATGTGGGCGCCCAAGCAGTAACCGTGAATGGTGTTCGCTATCGTGAGATAACAACGGGCCTTATGTGGCCAGGAATTGAGGATATGACCTGGACGATATGTGGTTCCAAGAGGATGGTGCCACTTGCCCCCTATCCAACAATGCAATGAATCTCTTGCGCATGAAATCAAATAGCCATGTTATCTCCCTTTTTGGCGATGTTAATTGGCCGCCACGATCATGTGATGTCATTCAGTGTCCTTTGTGGAATGACACTGAATGGCATCAAATCCTTAGTTAAAATTGGAAGTGACCTCCCGAACAGTTCACTACGACAAAAGGTCTCAGACAGGGAGACAGCTTATAAAGTAAGTTCTTTATCACCGTAATGGAGAAAATCCTAGAAAACGCAAATGTTAATAAAATGGGCACAACTAACACCACGGGCCACCTCCTTCTCGAGGGGTTTTCTACGAGGGCTGCTATAAATCTCTGGCCTAATAATAAAATGCGAATATGTATCATCAAAAATGGTTTTATTGTTTTTCAAAGTACGTATTCTCCAGCATGATTTATACACTTTTGCATGCGCTTAAACCAATTGTCGAAGCAGTTTTTCCACTCCGACTGCGGCACCTACAAAACATGGTTTTTGAACGCTTCAACAGCATATTCTGGCGCCGAAAATCCTTGACCACGATTTTTTTTTCTCGAAGTGCGGAAATAAAAAAGTCATTGGGTGCCAAGTCAGGGCTGTACGGCGGACGAACCATCAATTTGACATTTTGGCCGCTCATAAAGGCGCTGGTTTGAGCCGATGTGTGAGAGCCCGCATTGTCACGGTACACAATGATTTGCCTTCTCTTGTTCGGTTTTCGAATTTCTCCAAAGACTTCAGGCAAACAAATTGTGGTGAACCACTCAGATTTGACCGTCCTACGTTTCTCCAGCGGAGCAGTCGCCACATGACCAGTTTTGTTGAAGAAACAGGCGACCATTTGCTTCGAAGTGCTTCTTCCACGAACAACTTTCGTTGGATTTGGCTTGTCTTTGAAGACCCACACGGTCGATTGCTGTTTTGTTTCGGGCTCCTACGCATAGATCCATGATTCGTCACCTGTGACGATCTTATAAACGCCTTTGAAGCACAACTCGTACTTTTTAGAAATTTCTTTGCACCAATTGACACGAGCTGTTTTTGAGCGGTTGTCAAAGTGTGCGGGATCCAACGAGAACAAACGTTTTTTACGGCCAGGTGTTCATTCTATATAGAATGTATGATAGTGGTAGAAATGCCCAAGGATGCCTCTATCTCACGGTATGTCACATGAGGATGCCTCTATCTCACAGTATGTCACATGATGGTCTTGCATTATAAGTTCACGCACGACATCAATGTTCTCTGGCATAACGGTCGTTTATGGACGACCTTCACGACGTTCGTCTTTGAGCGAGCGTCGGCCACGATTGAATTCATTAAACCAGTTTTTCACAGGATGGTGGTTCATCGCTATACAAAGATATAAGTTTATCGCTGTATTCTTGTCGTGCTAATCCACGTCGAAAGTTGTGAAAAATTATCGCACAAAAATGTTCACGAGTTAAATTCATTTTTTTTGCCAAATTGATTTTTTCAAGTCACTGTAAATATCACAAATGATGGTCGTACGTCAAAACGTTCTGTGTACGTTTATGCTAAATTTCCCATGGAAATGTCAGATGGCGCCAGACAAGACTTACCTAGGCCAGATATGTTTATAGCAACGGTTGCCCATTCATAATGCACGATGTTAATTCACTCCTTAACGTCAAGTTCTTGCCCAATTTTATTAGCCATTTATTTTCAGTGTCGAGTTCTTTCTACCACCGTTCTGTCAACGGGCCGTACTACTTCGCAAATGTGGACGCATAAACAGTAACCGTGAATGGTGTTTGCTATCGTAAGAGGACAACGGATTTAGTTTGGCCATAAATTAAGGATATGGTCCTGGACGATATGTGGTTCCAACAGGATGGTGCTACTCACCACACAGCTAACAAAACAATGGCACTTTTGCGCAAGAAAATCAATGGCCGTGTTATCTTACCTCGTAGCGATATTGATTGGCCGCCACGATCATGTTATTTGACTCTGTTGGACTTCGTTATTGGCAATATTTTAAAGAAAATGTATACGTTAACAGGCCAAAGGATGAGATAATTTGGCACATTAACGAAATTAAACATTCATTTTGTCTCAAAATCACTGAAAATATGGTATGCCGTAGCGACCAAGCCGTAGCGGGCATTTGGTCAATATTTTGTTTCATAATTGTCATAGTTCCTTCTATCAGAATTAAAAAATATTAAAACAATTCTTTGCTTACTTTTTGTTTTATTTACAATTAACATCGTGCGTTCTAGTTGTACCACCCTTTTAAGAAAAAGAAAAGGCCTAAAACAAACATTCGACCACGACTCTGGCCATGCCATCATAATCGTTTTAGGGGATTTTAATGCTAAAGAGTGTTGAAGGCAGGATAGGTATCGCTGGCCCGACCGTCGGAAAGTTCAGCCTCCATTCTAACACATGCGACAATGGAATGAGGCTAATCGATTTTGCCGCTGCAAAAAACATGGTTATAAGTAGCATCAGATTCAAACATCGCGTTATAAAAGAAGGCTAGGTGGTTGTCACCACAAGACGTAGGAACGTTCCAAACAGCAAACATCGTTTCGGACCACTGCCTTGTAGCAGCAAACTTACGCACTAGGTTAAGTGCTGCAAAAGTTATACCAACTAATAAGGGAATGCTAGGCTTCGAAAAGCGGCTCTCACAACTGCGGAAAGCTACACAATGAAGCTATCTTAATTGCTCGTTGCAAAAGCCCCTACATCCCGATAACATTAGCGCTCAGTGGCAACCCATACTAGACTCCAAAACAAAGACCGCCAAGAAGTTGGTTACCGTAGGGTGCAAATAAGGTACCAATGGTACGATGAGGAATGTAGCCTGCAACACTGGCGCCTATGGCTTCGCGAGCAGTGTTGAAGCGATATCGGCAGTTGATATCGTCTTTACAGAGATAAGGAGAGACAAATCGAAGACGCCCATGTGAGGAGATCGAGTTGTACGGCAAAAGGACGCCAGACAATTTTATCAAGGAGTCAAACATCAGAAGAAAGACTTGACTATTGGCTTAACGTCGTGTTGAGAAACCTGGTAATTCATGCGTCGAGTGCGCTGAGGATTTGAAAAGAACATTTTACCAACTTTTAAGCGGCTGAAGATCATGCCGATGAAAGCCACACGCTAACAATTACAGATGATGAAGTTGAATGTCCAACCCTTATTCAGGAAGAGGTCAAAACAGCAATAATCCGGCTCAAGGACAACAAAGCCGCAGGAGCCGACGGAATTCCGGCAAAGCTGTAAGTCTGGAGGAAACGATCTGTTAAGGTTCGAGCATCAGCTAGTTCGCTCTATCTGAAAGACCGAAAGCTTGCCTGGTGATTGAAAGGACAGCGTTTTATGCCCAACTCACAAAAAGGGAGAAAAAACCGCTATCTATAGCTATCTATATAAGTAAAACACTATCACTTATATTCTGCGAAAGATTGAAGTACAAACTTACCTACCTGATCAAATTGTATCAGTGCCGCTTCAAGCCGAATAAGTCAACAATAAACCAAATCATTACACTGTGCCAAATCCTAGAAAAGCCCCTTATGCAGCAAAACAGAAAAGTATAAACAGAAAAAAGTTAAGTGTTTTGGAAACTTCCATCTCTGCTATACACACATGTTAAAATTTGTTTCGATCTGGCAACTCCTTCATATAGAAACAGGTGTTCACAAGAGACACATCGGCGATTTTTTTAAAATGGAAAAATTAGAAATGCGTGGTGTCATTAAATATTTACATAAAAATGGTTTATCGGGACAAGAAATTCATAATTTTATGGTGAATGTGTTAGGTGAAAGTGGTCCTTCATATGCAACAGTAAAAAATTGGTTTGCTGAATTTAAACGTGGTCGTACAAGCATTGAAGATGAACCACGTAGTGGACGTCCAAAAACAGCAACAACAACAGAAATTGTATCCAAAGTGCATGATGTGGTATTAAATGAGTGCGTGAAATAGTTAATATCATGGGCATCTCAAATGATCGAGTCCATTTAATTTTGCATGAAGAACTACAGATGAAAAAGCTTTCTGCAAGATGGGTGCCGGACTTGTTAACAGTCGACCAAAAACGCATAAGAATGAACATTTCTCAAGCTTGTTTGGATCGTTTTCAGCTAAATAAAATGGATTCTAAGCGTCGTTTCATAACTGTTGATGAGACATGGATCCACCACTATAATCCAGAGACAAAAGAACAATCCAAACAATGGACTGAAGCTGGAGGAAGTGCCCCAATGAAGGCAAAAACAATTCAATCGGCTGGTAAGGTTATGGCAACGGTTTTTTGGGACTTCAAAGGTATTTTATTGATTGACTATCTGCAAAAGGGTAAAACAATAAATTCAGAGTACTATTGCAACCTTTTAGATCAATTAAATGTACAAATTCGAGAAAAACGTCCTGGCTTACAACACAAAAAAAATAATTTTTCATCAAGACAACGCACCAGCGCACAAGAGTGTTTTAACAATGGCTAAAATCAACGAATTAAAGTACGAGTTGCTTGACCACCCACCTTATTCTCCTGATTTAGCCCCCAGTGACTTTTACCTGTTCCCAAATCTAAAAAAATTCCTTGCTGGCAAACGTTTTACCTCAAATGAAGATGCTATTACAGTTGTAAACCACTATTTTGAAGACCTTGAGGAAAACTATTTTAATCAAGGGATAGAATTGCTAGATAAGCGTTGGACTAAGTGTATTGAAGTTCAGGAGATTATATTGAAAAAAAAATATTTTTGAAAAACTAACTATTCTCTTTCATTGATAGGCTAAGAACTTTCCGAACCGCCCTCGTACTTACCACCTCTTCATCAACTATAAGACTATTTTGGACACCCCGATAGGAAATAAATTTTTTGAAACCATGCCTGCGTTCGGGGTACCATCAAAACGCGTACGCCTTAGTAGACTGACACTGAGCGGCACTAAATCCTCAGTTAAAATTGAAAGTGACCTCCGAAACGTTCACTACGACAATAGGTCTCAGACAGTGAGACTAGAAAACGCATATGTTAATCAAATTGGCGCAACTAACACCAAGGGCGACCTCCTTTCCGAGGAGTGTTCTATTGGTACTTGCTCATTAAGTTAGTAAGTGGTCGCTTAGACGATAACTTCAAAACTTTTTGAGGAATTTTTTAAACATTTTTTTGATTGGCTTTATGCTTTATTAATCTTTAGATTTGAAAATTTGTAATTTGCAGGAAAAAAGATATTCAAGAAATACTCCAAGCGAATAATAACCGAGTTAGTTTAAACTTGCTAAAGGTTATTCCTGTAATATTTTATTCCCAAAAGTTTTAATTATTAAAACTAAAGGTCTTTTAACGCTATCGTCTATACTTATAGTTTTCTGTAAACAAAATCATTTTATATTTTTGAATTTTTTAAACATGTTGCCAATAGAACACGGCCATTGTCATTGTCGGCGCTTTTTCAAAGATTGTATTGGAGCCGTCTAAGATGGGTCTGGTGGTAAATGAGGGCAATACCAAAATGATGCTGGCATTTAATAGAGATGCGCGGCGACAAAAGGCGAAATTGTTTCAGTCGGCAGTTGTAACGTCGATGTAGTAGGGGAATTGGTATACCTCGGATTTGCCATTAACTAAAAGAACGATGTTAGCACTGAAATAAAAAGGAGGATCGTTTCGGCAATTAGATGTTATTTTGGGCTCGGTAAACAGCTTAAGAACAGAGCCCTCTCTCGAAAAACGAAGATTACACTTTACAGTACACTGATACTAGAGGGCATATCAATAATTTCGTGACTTTTCAAATAAAAAACAGTTTTTTGCAAAAAAAAATATATTTCCACATAATTTCCTTTTAGCTCAATACCACTGAGTCCACCGTTTCTCCAATATTTGTTTCTCTTCCAAAAAATAGGATTTTTCGAAGCCCATAAAATAGGCATTTGTTTGATTACAAATTTTAGCGTTGGAGCTGAATATTAATCAACAGAGTAACATCTTAAGGTTGGGAAATAAGAAATAGTCATGGGGGGCTAGTTCTGGAGAATATGGCGGATACCAATTCGTCACCCAATTCATGCAATTTCGCCATTGAGACTGCACATGTATGCACCCGTGCATTATCTTGATCAAAAAGAACCTTTTTGGCCATATGGGGTCGTTTTTTCTTTTAAGTTCTCGTTAAATTTGTCCATGAAGTTGGCATATCCGGCGAGCATCCCAAAAAACTGTTGCCATTACCTCACGGGCCGACAAAGTCACCTTGGCCTTCTTCGCAGCCGGTTGACCCGGACAAACCCATTGTTTAGACTGCTGCTTGGTCTCCGGAGTGTTGTAATGAATCCATGTTATAGCCACAGCTACAAAACGCCACAAAAGCTCAGTCGAACTGCGGTTCAACAACTCAAAAACAATTATTTTAAGTTGTCACACGATAACGTTTATGGTCAATTGAGAGCAAACGCGGCAACCATCCTGCAGACAGCTTTCTTAAACCCAACCGATCGTGTAAAAAAGAAACCACAATACCATATGAAATGCGTATGGCATCAAGAATCTCACGCACTTTTGCTCTTCGATCGGACAGCACAATATCGTGGATTTTTTTCGACCTTTTGGGATGTATTGACCACAATTGGATGTCCAGAACGTTCAGAGTCATTTGTATTTGTGTGACCACATCGAAAGTTAGTAAATCACTTTTTTACCATGGAAATCGATGGTACAGAGTCCTATACATACCTAGCTTTTTCTTGGTTTGATTGACGATTTTTTTCCGCAAAAAAAAAAGTTTAACGTGCACTCGAAATTCACTTTATTCAATTTTTAACAAAAATTCTCGAGGATGTATGTTTTGAACAGCTGTTAAACGCGAACTAAATGTTAATGACAGTAGTCTATTAACAGATGGTACTTGCTGGGGGCAGTTTTGCATTTCATATAACTACGAGGGCAGTCACGGAATTATTGATATGCCCTCGTATCTGTGCTTCTTTATGGCGCCGAAATATGGGTGCTTGAAAAAGCGAATGAGTGCATTGGCAGTCTTTGGGAACAAAATTCCTTCTTAAAATCTACGAGCACAGCTATATGGGTGGGGTTTATATATGTCGCCTTTACTTATATAAACGAACCAAGAGCTGTTTGAGATGTATCCCGGCATGAATGTAGTTAAGCGCATCAAAATACTACAATTGCGATGGCTTGGACATTTTGGTCGAATGGAAACAAACGCCGCAGCCAGAAAGGAGTTAGACGAAAACTCCAGGGAAGACAGAGACTCCAGTGAAAAGCTAAGTAGAGAATGATGCGAAGATTTTTGGGTTTAAACACTAGAGGAAGCACGTCCAAGATCGAAGTGCTTATAAATCATTTATTAAGCAGGCCCGGACCAACAAGAGGCTGTGAAGCCAACCTTAGTAAGTACGTAAATTATTCTAAAGTGTGTTTTTTTAGACGTGTGGTTTTCAACCTGACCACACTTTCTTCGGAGTTGGTCTTTTTGACAGCTGTCACTTGATGTATGCTCAATTTGGTTTGCCACTTCATAATAAATAAACTTACTCCGGAACAACTTTGCAAATTACCAAAACGAGATACCCATCAATCCTGAAAATTTTGTTCACCGATGCAGCTCGATGAAGCTTTGGTTGAATGGCTACGCTAATAACCAAAATTATTGCATTTGGAGTAATGAAAATCCACAAGCCGTTGTTGGGAGGCCGTTCCATCTTCAAAAAGTCGCTGTTTTTTGTGCGCTATGGTCAGAGGGAATAATTGGTCCATATTTCTTCAAAAATGAAGCCGGCCATAATGTTACAGTCAATTGGGAACGCTATAGAGCCATGATTAATGACTTTTTCGTTTGGTTCCCACAAGACGGTGCTTCATGCAATACAGCCAACGAAACTATCAATTTATTGAAATAAACTTTTGGTGATCGCATTATCTCGCGTCGTGGGTCTGTGGAGTGGATTCCAAGATTTAACACCGCTGGATGATTTATTGTGGAGTTATGTGAAGTCGCTTGTCTACGCAGAAAAGCCCTACACGAATGACGCCTTGGAAGAAAATATTCGGCAAGTTTTTTGCTGTCATACGGCCCTAAATGCTGCAAAACGTGGTCGAAAATTGGGCCCCTCGACTGGAATTTATTCGAGCCAGACGCGGCAGTCACCTGCATAATAAAACCAAATTCTTGGCCATAACATTAAATTACTTAGTAGGGACATAGATACTGTTACACACGTTTTATGCTGTAAAATAAAAAGTACTGAATGTTTTTGGAGCAAATATATTTTAATATATTTTTTGATGTATATTGTCTCCAAAATGAATCTACTTATTCGAAATGTCCACCTTTTGGCTTTACACACGCCTTAAGTCGCACTAGCCAAACGCCAATAGCTGCACCAACCTCGTCCAGTGGAAAATTGGCCACAGCTTGAACCAAAGCAGTCTTTAGATATCCAATGTTAGGGTATATTTTGTGACAAACCTTGTCATCTAAAACCGTCCACAATTTGCAATCCAATGGGTTCAAATCTGGACTGCCTGACGGCCATTCTTCAGAGGAATGATCGCTGGCAAATTGTTTCGAAGCCAGCCCAGGGACGTTTTAGCCTTATGGGCCGGCGCAGAATCTTGCTGGAAGTCCATGGCTGGTTTTGGAACAGGGAATTGTTAAGAGGCTTCACAACAGCTTCCAAAACGGTTTCTTGGTAAACTTAAGACGATGTGTTGACTCCTTGTTCGCAGAAATGCAGGTCAGTGGCCCCATCGTAAGAGACAACCCACCAAACCATGACTGAAGCTGGGTGATGACCCTTTTCCACCCTTGGGATCAGTTCAGATGCTTCCTTAGATGACCGCGCATACGCTCTATCATTTTGCTTGTTAAATTTTTCCTAAACGGTAAAAATTTTTTCATTGGTGAACAAAATTTTTCTGTGCAAGTTAGCAGCGTGCTTCACCAAAAGACGTTTGCATTTTTCAATCCTATTTTTTTTAAAGCTGCAGTCAATAAATGTCCGGTACGTCGTTTGAAAGCCCCAAGTCCCAAGTCTTTTTCAATGATTCGACTCATGAACTTTTTCGTGATACTTATCTCACGGGCCCTGATTTTCTGTTTCCGGAGCGGATTTCTGTGAATTCTTCATTTAACGGCTTTGATGACATGCTGTGTTCGAACAGAGCGTGGGCGGCCTGACCGGTGGCGGTCTGTTAACATCTCCAGTCTCCTCAAACAGTTTTATGCATCGGTAGACGAACATGGGGCTAATCCCTAGTGGACGGACCGATTTGAAAATATCGCTTTTTTCTTTTCACACTTGAAATGCGCTATTACAGCGATACAGTTCTCATTATCTGACCACTCCATGATGAGTGTTGAAACAATTTTAAAATCCCGTTACAGACTAACGCTATTTAGGTTAGCTTTCAACCGACATATGCCATTAACAGGGTATGTTCAGTTCTTCTATTGAAATGGGTGTGTTCAATGTTGTAACAGTATTTATGTCCCTACTAAGTATTTAGAGGTTATTTCGATGAGCAGTTAATTTCACTTTTTGGACCGGTGAGTTGGCCGGCCTAGATCGTGTGATATTACACCTTTAGACTTTTTTCTTTAGGGCTACGTAAAGTCCAAAGTCTATGCTGAAGAAACAGCTACGATTCAGGGTTTGGAAGCAAACATTATGCGTGTCATTAACGCCATGCCGGTCGAAATGCTCGAACGAGTCATCCAAAACTGGACCCTTAGAAGGGACACCCTGAGGCGTAGTTGCGGCCAACATTTGATGAAATGATATTTAACAAATAAATGGCATAAAATGTCCTTTCGAATGAACAATAAAGATGCCACACTTGTTTTTGTATTTTTTTAATTTTAAAAAAGAATATCTCTAATTTGATCACCCGATACATGTCATGTTTACATCACTAATACGAGTATATGTGAAGCGCAAAATAGAAAGGCACCTAAGGGTAAAAACCAGTTTTGTTCAGGAGAGCCATTTTAAAGATTTAAATACGTGTATCTTTGGTGTACCATCACTTTCATAAAACGCGCATATCTTTGGGAGGGAACACTTTTGGGGCATGGGATCGGCCTCATTCGATGCTCAGATGTTGTCCACATCAAAAAAAGAAAAAAAGTGAAAATTGATTTTTTATCCTTAGGTCCCTTTCTCTATGCACTGTCACATATGTATTACATTTAAATTTAAAACACTATTTTTCTCCGTAATAAGATTATTTATTAATTAGTTGATTTTGGCTTATGCTTACTTTTAGTTAAATATCTTAGATATAATTAAATTAAATATTGTATAAAACGTTTTTTTTTTCTTGCTGTTTTACATTTTTGCCTCTAAGCAGTTTTTGGAAACATTTAACAGTGCATTTGGCTGACCACAAATTAAATTAAAATCGCCAAAAAGTCATGTGTCGAAATGGCTTAAACTTAACACACACCATATCGGTTTTACTATGCAATTTGGTTAATGACTTTTATTTAATGATTAATTAAATGACTTGTTTCTAGTATCAAAAAGAGTTAAAGCATTTATAAGCATTTACCTTGGACAATTGCGATTTACAGCTAAGTTACCATTTTATAAATAAAACTATAAGATACGAAACGATTACAGCGAAAAACACTCCATAGCCTTTGGAAGCCATGGTGATGGTTGATTGGCCATGATTATAGTAACCGCCGAACACTTGCAAATTGGCCGTCTCTATGCTGCGCTTACAGTAATCGCCATCATAATTCCAGCCCACATATTCGTTGGTTCTCAAATTCTCCAAACGTAGCCATTCCTCCAGAGGGGCAAAGTATTCACGCAGCGCCGAACCGTCTAGGCGGCCCTCGCCCAAGGCCTCTTCCATGACTTCCTGCCAGGGTTGCGAGGCACCTTTGGACATTATTTGTCTGGAATAATAATGGCACATGGTTAGCAAAATGCATTAATCAAAACTGGTAATTTATTCTCGTCATTTCGGGACGCATAAAAAATGTAATAGAAATGTTGGCCGAAATCTTTACTCACTTTAACAAATTGCCCGCTTCGGGGCGACGATAGACATCACATTTGTGCAGTGGTTTACGCGGATCATTGGGATCATATTGGCCAGCAGCACGACACATGCCACGATAGATTTGAAATTGTAAGACGGTGGAAACAAAGTATCTGCAAATATAAAAAATAAAGCACAACGCATTAGTTTATGAAAATAAAACAGAGTTTAGCACTGATTTTTTTTGCTTCGTTTAACATTTAAATTTATTGATCTTCTTCAGGAAAGACGGCGTCATCATCGTTTTTTTATGTCGTCTTGGAATCTTTTGACCTTTACCATATGAATGCCGACAGAATTCAGGCATATACACACGATAGATAGACACACACTAGAATAGTCTCTTTAAATTTAAACCCTGACCTATTGGCATATCAACCGAATATTAAGCTCAAAGCAAAAAAAATGAACAAAACCCCAAAAAAAGCCTTAATATTGATTTGTGTATGAATGGCCATCTACTATAAAGTACTTTAGCCAAATTTAAACAATCGCTGCAATCACAATAAAGCAAACGCTGCGAGTGTTTACCAGAGATGACGATCGGGAAAGCCTCGAATCCCGGGAATTTTCGGGATTGTAAAATCCAGAATTCCGTAATTTTTAAAGTTGTAAATTTATATAAGCCTCAATATATTTTGCTCGTTTAAAACTTCAAAGGGGATATTTACAACAGCAGTTCTAATTTACAACCAGGTATTTACAACCAGGTCTTAAAGAGATCAGTTTTTTTTTCAACAACGAAAATCAGTGTCACTTTGCTATTTTGTAAAAAAAACATGCCTTCTATTAAAATGTGGATGCAAGAGGTCTCGAGCCGGTCAATGTGTTAAAGAAAGAGACTGTAATAAACGAGGTGAACATATGTTAATGCACAACACGACAATTGGCAACGCCAATTAAACTCTTTTCTCAGCACTCGTTGTAAAAGCAAATCAATAGATGGCACTGAATATGGAGTCTCTGTAGATATGGTAAAGGAGAATTGTGTTTTTTTGTGGATAATTGTTTAAAGAAAATTTGAAAAGTGAGATTTGCAACAGCAGTCCTCGAACGTTTGTGAAAACCTGGTCTTAAAGTGTTTTTTTTTGTTTCCCTATTTTTTGTGTATTTGGCTTTTTTGCTCCGCTTGTCATTCATTTAATTTCCTACGACATTTCCTCTTAATAATTGCTGCCACCTTTTCTGAGGAAGGTCGTCATAGACCCGAAATCGCTATAAATGTGGTATGTAGCCAAAAAAATCAATTTCCCTTAGCCATTTTGTTAAAAACTTGCCTTCTATTTAAATGTAGGTACAAGAGGTCTCCAGCCGGTTTAACCCAGTTCCATCCCTCGATAACTAAGACTGGACAATTATAAGGTCAGTTGTCAACAAAAACTGACAATTTTCGCGTGTAAAGGAAAAGTCCAAAACTACTAGACTTTACAAAAATATAAGATCATAAAACTAAAAGTAGTGGCATAGCTTCTCTTTTTGGTAGATGGCTGCGAATAAAAAAGTCAAGCTTTAAAAAAAGTAACAAACAGTTTCTTCTTTATCCGAAAATAATGTTTGTAGAGCCATTTGAGGACTCGGAAGAAATAAAACATGTTAGCAATAATAAAAAAAAGATCACGAAGTTAAAAAAAAGTTTAAGAGGTCTGAGTCAGTTAGCACTGCAATTGATACGAGTTCAAGGGTTGCTATATATTTCTGGCCTAATAATGAAAATGCGAATATTTACCATCAAAAATGGTTTTATTGTTTTTCAAAGTATTCTCCAGCATGATTTAAACACTTTTGCATGCGCTCAAACCAATTGGCGAAGCATTTTTTCTACTCCGATTGAGACACCCCCAAAACATGGTTTTTGAACGCTTCAACAGCATCTTCTGGTGACGAAAATAGTTGACCACGCAATTTTTTCTTGATGTGCGGAAATAAACAGAAATCATTGGGTGCCAAGTCAGGGTTATACGGAGGATGACCCATCACTTCGACGTTTTTGCCGATCAAAAAGGCGCTGGTTTAAGCCGATGTGTGAGAGCTCGCATTGTCATGGTGCACAATGATTCGTCTTTTCTTTTTCGTTTTTCGAATTTCTTCGAAGACTTCAGGCAAACAAATTAAGGTTTACCACTCAGAATTGACCGGCCTACGTTGCTCAAGTGGAACAGTCGCCCCACGACCAGTTTTGCCGAAGAAACAGGCGACCATTTGCTTCGAAGTGCTTCTTCCACGAACAACTATCGTTGGATTTGGCTCGTCGTCGAAGACCCACACGGTCGATTGCTGTTTTGTTTCGGGCTCATACGGATAGATCCATGATTCATCACCTGTGACGATCTTATCAACGTCTTTTGAAGCACCGTGATCGGATTTTTGTCAAAATTTCTTTCACCAATCGACGCGAGCCTTTTTTATGGCCAGGTGTTCATGCAATATCGAATGTATGCTGATGAAAGAAATGCCCAAGGATGCCTCTATCTCAAGGTATGTCACATGATGATCTTGTATTATCAGTTCACGCAAGGCATCAATGTTCTCTGGCACAACGGCCGTTTTTGGACGACCTTCGTTTTTGAGCGAGAGACGGCCACGTTTGAATTCATTTAGCCAGTTTTTTACAGTGCTATAGGATGGTGCTTCATCGCGCAATAAAAAGATTTAAGTTCATCGATGCAAAAAATCAATATAAAGCACAAAGAGAAGCTCCAACGTCATGATAACATACTTGCTAGACAATTATTGTGCAGTCCAAGCTCTTTAAGACTTTGGAGAAACGAACGCCGTGTTTTCTAATCTGCACTTGTGCTTCATCCGTAACAGTAATCGCGAACACACGCGCCCGAAAGACTGTGTAGAATTCTTTTTTCTACGTCACGTGGCTTAAATGCTCTTATACGTGATCTTTAAAACAGTCAATATCAATCGCGGACGAACACTCAAAAAAAACTGTATAGAATCCTTTATTCTACGTCACGTGGCTTAAATGCTCTCATACGTGATCCTTAAAACAGTCAACACGAAAAACCAACATAACCGAAATTACGTCGTCCACTCTGCTATTCTAGAGTTATCCGTTATACATACATAACTAGAGTTCTTCACTCTACATAATATCGCGAACACTCTGTAAATGGCTGTAGGGGTCCTCTGGCCCTTTATCACGAGGTTTAAGCCAAACTAGGTTTAAAATTCTCAGACATGTGATCCATACCACTACTATTTTGACCAAATTAATTAAAATTCCTGCCAATAAGCAGAGATCCACATTACAAGAAATCCATACTAGGATTCATTATTGAATTATACTTAAGATTCGTATACTTATTGTTAGGCTCCTTTGGAGCAGATTCAATAATTCAAATAAAGCTTATATAAAAAAAAAAGTTCATCGATGCACTCTTGTCGTGATAGTCCGCGTCGAAAGTTGTGAAAAATGATCGCACGAAAAGGTTCACGAGTTAATTCCATTTTTTGCCAATGTCGGCCCAGCAGTTTCCGTGAATGGTGTTCTCTAAAGCGAGATGATGATAACGGTCTTTTTGTGTCCAGGAATTGAGGATATGGACTTTGACGATATGCGGTTTCAACAGGATAGTACCACTTGCGACACAGCCAACGAAAAAATGGCTCTTTTGCGCGAGAAATTTAATGGTCGTGTTATTTCACGTCGTGGCAATGTTAACTAGTTTTACTTGGAATTCTTTCTTGGGGATATTTAACAAAAAGTGTACGTCAATACGCCGAGAACAGTTTAAGAGCTAAAGGATGGAACCTCAATTATGTGTCCGAGTCATTAAAAGTGGGGACCATCGGATAGAGGTATGACACCGAAGCGAAGCGAGCATTTGGCCGATATCTTGTTTCACACATAACTGCCATAGGTCCTTCTATTAAATTAAAACTATCAAAACAATTCTCTGAAAACTTTCTGTTTTATTTGCAAAAAACATCGTGCTGTTAAAGTTGGAACACCCTTCACATATGATTGATCGTCGCAAAATTCGATTCGACGATCTGACCATGTCCGTCCTTCAGTTGGTCTGCTAAAGGAACGACAGCTGTCAGACAAATCAATCTGAAATTGTGAAATGATGGTTTATGTTCATAAGCTGTTTGGAACTGTAAATGATAGACCGTGGAAAATATATATGCAAATTGTCCTGGCCAAACTTAATAATTGGTTGTTTTAATTTTCATAAATTTTTCAGTAAGTGAAATTTGTTCATATGTTAACATTGAAATGTGTAGTTTTTTCTCCTTTTGTTTCTTTGTTGACGTTTTCTACTTAAATATGGACAGTAAAATGTTTCCTTAAATAAAAAATAGATTTAAGTATTTTTGGTTATTTATGAAACAAAACAAAAAATTCTGAAATTTAGAAAATCTATAGAACAGAAAAATCCTGAAAGTATAAAAATCCCAAAAATCCCATGAATCCGAAAAATACCGTGAATTTTTTATCTCCGTTATACAAATCTTGAACCCCGCGAATTAAAGTCAATCTCGATCGACATCTCTAGTGTTCACATAGTGCAAACATACCTACGGGCATGTGTTCGTGGGCCGACGCAGTATGTTGCCCGATTACAATAACAATTTCATGGGTAATTGAAATGATACGTTGAACAATAAAAATATAAATTATTTCAATGATTCCCTCGCATCGAGTTTGTGTCTTAAGTCTTTTGTATTGCCACATGCAGGTATGTCTGTTGATATATGTGAGGTATTCGATAAGTAAATATTTGTTGTTTGGAGTTTGTGTCTTAAGTCTTTTGTTTTTCCAAGTCATTACAATATTGGCAAACCTAATCAGGGGTTAATTGTAATTATATGAAAACGATTTGAATGGTTCGTTTTAAAACCAGTCCTCAAGAATTAAGGGTGTTTTTAACCTTAATGCTTCTTACGAACCTGGGTTTGTAGATCATCCGAAACGCCTTCAAATACTTTTCAATTATTTTTGCATATAAAAGGTGGATAGTCATGGTTCAAAAGCGCTCACCGTCAATTGAAATGGTGAATTCAGTAGTAATATTTAAAGCCAGAGGGCAAGGATGCTTAAGATGTATTTGCATCTAAATTTGAACGTGTCGATTTTAAAATTAGGGATTGCTGTTTATTTGTCATTTGATGTAGACACGAAATAAAAATACGCCTCTTCGGAGATGCGTAAAGCAAAGAGACGTTACGCGTCCTTATTGGAATTGCTATATTGATCAATTGACAATCAATTGAAGAAATGATATGTGAATATATCAATTGGTTTAATTTTGAAAAAGGCTAATAGACATTTTCTTTCAATCAAAAATTGTATTAAAGTTATTGCAAAAATTTGCTTACATCAGACACGGTTAGGGATTGCCCCATTTTAGCCAATAAAAACACATTTTAGACAATACTTCGCTTAATTTAATAGTATTCTTCCATACTTTCTCAGCATTTTCCAAAAGTGATGCGGTAGATACTACTCCGCGGTCGATACTAAGTGACTGTCAAGACTTGGGGTGCGAAAAATACATAGTACATAATAAGTATACATAAGAGCATACGAGTACCTTCCCGGCGGACACCCTGTATCTCAGTGTGTACAAAAGACGCTATTTCAAATGATAACAATGTTTGGACCTCTACGTTAGGGGTGATCAGTTCGTATTAAAAAAACCACCGCTTCGCTTTCTTGGGACAGAAAAAACCATCGGTTTCATAAAAATTTTAATTTTCCGGATTTCGAATAATCCTGGTTTTTTTTCAAAAGTTTCCAAAATTCTCCAAGACAATCAACCATAGAGGGTGTCTCAGCAAGAATGCAGTTTTCCGTTTTAAAATAAAAACACCTTTTTTGTGATTGTTGTGCATTTTTTTAATTAGACTGTAAAGAAGACTTGTTCGATTAAGTATGAAATATAATAACCGTTAAATGGCCCGACGGCTCTGATGACAGGCCATTACTGTTTTCTTTTAAGACTTTTTTTTACAGATCAGGTATCGCTTCTGTATTATTCGGATAATCCAGAGATTTAAAAAGTCTTCAATTGTTTCTGGTGTGAGCCATATTTCATTCCATACTTAATCGCAACAAGTCTTGTTTACAATTCAAAAAAATATCACAACTATCTCAAAAAAGGTGTTTTTGTTTTAAAATGGAAAACAGCATTCTTGCTTAGACACCGTCTATGGTTGTGTGTCTTGGAGAATTTTGGTAACTTTTGAAAAAAACCAGGATTATTCGAAATTCAAAAAATATCACAACTATCTCAAAAATTAAATGTTTTTAAGTTTAATATTGGATTTCAGCTTCGTATAATCCCGAGAATTCACAAAGACACAGATTGTTTCTGTTGTGAGCCAATTGACAGCTATTTTATTACACGCTTAAGCGAAAGAAGTGCTATTTACAATACACTAAAAAAATCACAACTATCTCAAAAATTAGGTGTTTTAATTAGAATGGAAATAGGCACTCTAACTAAGACGCCGTTTTTTTGTCTTGCCTGAAGCTAAATATATTTATAAATACTAAGTGGTCCTAATAAGATTAAAGGGTTCAGCAAAAAGGAAACGAAGAAGGACTTGTGGCTCCTGCTGGACGCGCAGTGGTTCGAACATGCTGAAACCATATGTTAGGATTCTGCTCAACTTGCGAGGCAAAAAATTTTCAATCTTAGAGCAACGCTTATGGTTTTTGGTTGACCCTCGTCATTTTAAAAAAAAATAAAAACTTTATCAACCAGAACACTACACCAAACAGTACATCTGGAGGGGTTTAATTGATGCTGATGTAATACCCTAGGATTCTGATACTGATCCGTGTACTTTAAAACGGGAGATACGGTTCCTAATCATGTTGTAAGTGGTTTCTGTTCTGACATTTAACTAATGACAAAAATTTCGCAGAGTTGAGATATTAGAATTGCCAGAAGAATAATAAAATTTAACAATCTCGACGCGTTGCTGTACATCGTATGCAGCCACCATAATATATCGTACCTCCATAAATAAACTACAAACAAAAAATGTTGAATATTTTAAACCCTTCAGTCTTATTTGGGCCACCCACTATAAATCAACTTCTAACGTCACTTTCTACACTAGGGTGTCTCGGCCTGTGTGGAGCCAATAAGTTAGAAATGCTCCCCTCCAGAAATTGAGAATGCTGTGTTTTAAAGCGAATCCGAATAAAGGAATAATTACCGCCTCAAGTCTATCTTTATAAGTATATATTGAAAACAATTTTTGTTTACAAAATTGCAAAGTTTGTTTACAAAATTGTTTGTTTACAAAGTTTGCAAGTTTGTTTACAAAGTTTGCATATAATCCTGGGTGCCCATTGCTTTTATCTGCAGTTGTTAAAGAAAAAACGGAACACTTTACGACCAGGTTCTCACAAAACTCATAAGATGTACTGTTAAAGTTTCTTTTTGATTTTTTTACGATTTTTATGAAATTAAATAATCGCCTAATTGTTTATTTCAGTGTACCATTGGATAGTTCAATGCTAAATGCTAAATATTTTTTCTGTAGTTAAATGGAAAAATATGAAAAGTTAGAGCATAAGGCAATCGTCTGAAAAAAATATTGTGTAACAACATTTCAAGAAAGAAATAGTTAAGACACCGCAACTGTTATTTATAATTAAAAAAATGTAAAAGTTAATGCGTAAGAGAACGTTAAGAGGACACGGACATAAGATACTAGCATTATGAAATGGCGAGCTCACTCAGAGGCCTAAAGGAACCACTTTGGGACCCTGTGGAAAGGGGGAGCACAAGAGAGAGTTGTGGGGCAGTTATCTAGTTTTATTTTGTTATCCGTTGTTGTCTATTAACTGGTTCGAGTAGTTCGAAACCAGCTTGACTGTTTAACAAATTTTAAGAGTGATTTAAGAGGTTAAGCTAAGTCATCAAAGTATCTACTGCCTATGTAGTCAAGTCTACATTCTTGAAGACCCGTACATATGCATAGAAAATGCTCAAATGACTCTTTTCTGTCCTGGCAACTTATACAAAAGTCTACAAGAATCTGAACGGGATGCCTATACCCGCTGCCATAGTCCCGGTTATGCAGTTCCACGTGAGGAGTAGTACGACGGTTGACCATCAATCGTTTTATTGGAGTTAGCAATTCTATTGTTTATTTAAAAGGCCGGGTTATTCTGCAGTTAATAATTGAGTTCCAACTTTTCCTAACTTTCAAAACAGTCAATTCGTCGATTGCATTCATCAGTTCGAAGAGCTCCACTGCTCCTGAGCCCATTCCGACACATTCGTCTGATATCTCATTGGCCAGTATATCGCTGTGACGCGGTACCCGTGTCAGCGAAATATTTTGTCTCCGGACATTTTGGTTTCACTGTCATACATTCCAGCGACGTTATAGCTGACATGCTGTCCAGAAATATTCGAATCTTTGACGGTGGAATGATTAGTTTCAGAAACTTGTCTGTGGCTGGGCGGACATGTTTTTGGATTTTACGCCGATCAATGATATCTATATAGGGTCTCTAATAATTATTTCATGTTATTGCAAACGGAATGAAAAATTCTGATGGGTATAGAAATATTTAAGCCTTTCAGAACGAACAACTGATTTCAGTTGTACGGCGACCGATTACTTTCTTTGAGGGCAACAAGATCTTCTGCTGAAATATGTAAGTTGTTCTTACCCGGACTTGAACCAAACTAGCACACATCGGCGGCACATATTTGGCACATCTCTTTAGACTTTTTGAAGAGTTTGTATGGTAAAAGGTTATAATCTCAAATCTAAAGATGTGTACATTTTAAGAGGGAGTGTAACTTTTTTGTTGTTGTGTCGATATGTAGCGCCACGGCGACAGAGCCTTACCTATGAATTGCTTCTTCCGTCGATTTGTTTTATAATACCTCAGTCTGTTGTGGCTATAAAGGTTAGTTACTACGACACGCCCAGTTTTAAATCCGGGTTAGAATGCCGTAACAGCTTTTACGAGGACCGCCGTGGTGTAAGTGTTAGTTACCACGACTATCATTCAAGTACACCCAGGTTCAAATCCATGTTAGAACTTCTTTACAAATTATTGCATCTCTTAAATGCCGGTCACTTAAAGAGAAAAAATTAACCTCAAAGCCATATAAAAGTTTCTCTATAAAAATTTATTAGTTGTAGAAGATCCCAGTCAGTGAGTATAAAAATTATATTAAGCACAGCTCTCTGATTTAAGAGAAGTTGTCCGTTTATATAAAAACGGGATATTAATGTTCTTGTATTATTACATGTGATATAAAGGGTGGTCCAACCATAATGCTTATTGTGAGTCACACCTTAACGCCAAGTTTTTTTTTTCCAACTTAACTTGCCATTTCTTCGTTAAAGTATTTGACAAATTCAACCATGGACAGGCACATAGGTACACGTGTTATGATTGTTGAAGCCTTCTATGAAAAAGAGCGTTCAAATCAAAATGTATTTCATGCACTTTGTGATTTTTTCAGTCGGCATACTCGACCAAATGTGTCCACAATCGGGAGAATTGTGAGCAAATTTTAGCAAAACAGGTCTTTAATAAATGTGATAACACCTGTGAATGCTCGCCCAATTCTCTCTGTCATTGTTCTGTTAACTATTGCGAGATGATGACGGACTTCTTGTGACCAGAAATTGAGGATATGGACCTGGACGCTATATAGTTTCAACAGGATAATGATACATGCCACACAGCCAACAAAACAATGGATCTTTTGCTCACGAAATGCAATGGCCGTGTTATCTCACGTCGTGGCGATGTTAATTGGCCGCTATGATCATGAAATTTGTCACTGTTGGATTTTCTTCTTAGGGGATAATTCAACGCAAAAGTATACGTCAATAAGCTAAGAACAATACGAGAGCTAAGGGATGGGATAATTCGAAACATTAACGACATTGAACCTCCGTTATGTCTTAGAGTCATTGAAAATATGGACCATCGGATAGGGGTATGCCACCGAAGCCATGGAGAGCATTTTGGCCGACATGTTGTGCTTTATAAATACCTATAATTGTTATAGCGCCTGCTATCATGAAAAAAATAGGTAGATTATTCTCTGGAACCTTTTTGTTTTATTTACAGCATGCGTATAAGCTAGACCACTCTTTAGCTCCCTTGGCAGACTTGACTTATACGAGGGTTGCTATATAAATTTCTGGCCTAGGCAACACTTAGTGCCATCTGATATTTCCATTGGAAAGTATGACATTTTTTTTAGCATAAACGTACTCAGAACGTTTTGACGTACGACCAACATTTGTTTTGTTTACAGTGACTTGAAAATATCAATTTGGCAAAAAATGGAATTAACTAAACATTTTCGTGCGATCATTTTTCACAACTTTCAACGTAGATTATCACGACAAGAGTGCATCGATGAACTTAAATCTTTGTATGGCAATGAAGCATCATCGTATAGCACTGTGAAAACTGGTTTAATGAATTCTATCATGGCCGACGCTTGCTCAAAGACGAAGGTCGTCCAAAAACGGCCGTTGTGCCAGAGAACATTGATACCGTGCGTGAACTGATAATGCAAGATCGTCATGTGACAAATCGTGAGATAGCGACATCCTTGGGCATTTATTACACCAACATAATTTCGATGTTGCATGAACACCTAGGCGTAAAAAAAGGTTTGTTCTCGTTGGATCCCGCACAATTTGACAATCGCTCAAAAAAGGCTCGTGTCGATTGGTGCAAAGACATTTCGTGGTGCTTCAACAGACGTTTATTAGATCGTCACAGGTGACGAATCATGGTTCTATGCGTGTGAGCCCGAAACAATCCAGCAATCGATCGTGTGGGTCTTCAAAGACGAGCCAAATCCAACGAAAGTTGTTCGTGGAAGAAGCACTTCGAAGCAAATGGTCGCCTGTTTCTTCGGCAAAACAGGTCATGTGGCGACTGTTCCGATTGAGCAATGTAGGACGGTCAAGTCTGAGTGGTACACCACAATTTGTTTGCCTGAAGTCTTCGGAGAAATTCGAAAAACAAACAAGACGAATCATTGTGCACCATGACACTACGAGCTCTCACACATCGGCTCAAACCAGCGCCTTTTTGACCGGCCAAAACGTCTAATTGATGGGTCATCCGCCGCACAGCCCTGACTTGGCACGCAATGACTTCTTTTTATTCCCGCACATCAAGAAAAAAATGCGTGGTCAACGATTTTTGTCGCCAGAAGTTGCTGTTGAAGCGTTCAAAACCCATGTTTTGGAGGTGTCTCATTAGGAGTGGAAAAAGTGTTTTGAAAATTGGTATGAGCGTATGCAAAAGTGTACAAATCATGCATGTTAGCATACATTGAAAAACAATAAAAACCATTTTTGATGATAAATAGTCGCATTTTTATAATTAGGCCAAAAATAGATATAGCAGCCCTCGTATATGTTAAAAAAACAGAATGTTTAATATTAGAGTTCAAATTGAATTCAGGTGTAGTGCAAATGTTATATTTTAAGAATGAAATTCGATTTCGGTCATATGACCACCACGAGCCCGTGTACAGCGATATATTTTTTTGACCCAATTTTCCACCACTTTTGTACACATTTCGATCGGAACGGTGGCAATGTCGCGACGGATGTTGTCTCTGAGCTTGTCTGAAGTTGTTGGCTTGTTAGCATAGACCAATGACATGATGTGACTTAATTAAAAAAATCCAATGGCGCTAAATCGCATAAACGGGGTAGCCATTCGACCGGACCATTTCTTGAGATAACACCTTCACCGAATTTGCCATTCAGTTATTCGATTGTAACGCGTGCTGTGTGGCTAGTGGCACCGTTCTGTCGAAACCACATATCGATGTCAAGCTCATCTAATTCAGGCCAAAAATAATTTTCTAACCTGACAATTGACTGTAACAAGACGATTGTTTTCTTCGACGAAAAAATACGGCCCAATTACACCTCTGGCATGAGAACCAAACCGCAGTATAAATTTTTGCGGATGCAATTCTGTCTCTTGAAGAACACGAGGGTTGCTGTCCCATAACGCATATTTTGTTTATTGACAAAACCACTCAGCCAGTAATGAGCTTCATCGCTAAAGATGATTATTACGGCCGAAAATTAAAATAAGCGCTCTTAAAGAATTTTGGTAGTAATGATTTCCAAACAGTGCTCGCATGTGAACTTTAGCATATTGACTTCGACTAACGTTTTGACTTTGAAAGATCATAAAAAATGTTTGAGGGTGCGTTGACATATAAGATACGATATTGTTATGTCCCTATTGAAACCCCTGTACTTGTCATTCGTTAGAAATCCCATTAATAATGTCCTTAAACTAATAATTATATTAAATACTATTTTATTCCCTTTTTTGGTCACCGAACTTCTACGCCGTTTATCAATAATTTTTGTTTGTGCTAAATGCAACTGTTTGCATTTTACAATCAAACATTTTTATGGCTTAACAAAATTATTTTCCCATTACCTTGTTGCCTGCTTCTTTCTTTTGGCAACGCATACCATTGGTACGAGTTGTATAATTTATTGTAATAAATTTATGATTTATGGCAAATTTTATTTGGTTAGTTGTCTTTGAACACAAATAAAATAAAATGTGCAAAAACTGGGCAACGACAAAAAAATCAAATGAAACTGACAATTGTGTAAAATTGTCACCATAAAACTTCTCACATTTACGCCTTCAAAACGTGCCGCAAACAAAGACCACCGTCACAACAAATGAGTGGTAACAATAGTTGGAACAGAAAAAAACCCGGTTTTTGTTTGGCTAACAAGAAATTGGAAAAACACAAGAACAACTAGCAGCAACCGCTAGAAGACAAAACTTTGCATGTCTATAAATAGTTTACAATCTAAAGCATGGCTGGGTTGTAAATCACGATTTCTTTCGGTTGTGGACCACATTAAATAAGACCTCTCTGCCCGATACGAACGGCGAGGCGCAACTGCAAACAGCCATTGTTATGTAAAAGGATTTAGAAAAGACGTACGGACGCACGGTTGGACAGACGAACGGACGGCTAGAGCCGGAGAATACTAAACCCACCATCAAATCACATAATGGCACACTGATCGGCCAGACAAATAAACAATTTATTAGAGAAAAAGGTTGTTTGCCTTTCGTTTTCGCTAGTTTTGATTTGGTGTTTTTCTCTTGGCCCCCCTCTCCCAGTTCGAGCCATGCATCCGTTGTCCGCCGAAACAGTTGGCCACTTGCACACGTACTCGTACATACACACATGCGGTTAACTTGTCCCGTATACCAACTGCACCAGAAAATGATCCGAGCAAAAAAAAAACATTTAAAACAACTTCAAAGGAGGCCACTATGTTGGTAGGTTATACATGCATTTCGTGCCAGATTTATTTATTCGATTTTAGTTACTGCCATGACTGACGCTGTTGCTGTGCTTGTGATCGCTTTTAGCATATATACCACCATACCATAGCAGCACACCAATCCCGGGTATTTGTTCGCCTTCTTACGCCGGCCCACACCAATCGCTCCCCCTCAACACCCCCTCGATTGGACTTACGTTATACGTCATTGTTTTGGTTTGCTACCATTAAAATTGCATTTTATTATGTGGCATTTTTCAGACTCTTAGTCACACTTACTGGACGTTTTGGCTTTCGGTTACGTTGTGGTATGTACGTTAAGTGCTTTGCTCCCTCCCCAAAACAATGATTGACAATTTGCCAAAGACGCAATTAATGCTAAAAGAAATGTGCCACTACTAAACGCCCTATTAAAATGTTTATCATTTGATTGGGTACAGATCAGCGGTTTCTTTTATTATCATTACAATGTAAATGTACGATATTGCTTCATTAGTGGTTTGGTTTAATAAAAAAAAATTAACAGTGACAATGTTGAATAATAGTTTTGAATATGTCATTAATAGGTGTTAAATGTCAAACAATAGGGGAGGACCATAAAAACTTAACGCTCTTTCAATAAACAAAAGACTTAGGACACAAGCGGCTCCTATGGTGAAGTGCGATGACAAGCAGATGCTTAAGGCGTAGTTGTCACTCTACCGTAAAATGACTGATTAACAACCTTTCGGTTGTTGATACGAATTTCTTTATTGACAATAGGTAATTTATTACTGAAAGTGAACTGAGCACAGCAACATGAAACGCGAAGCAGGAAAATAAAGCATATAAATTGCAAAGGTTTATGTCAGTACCAACCAGGCATTTGCATTTGTTTTTTGAGAGCAACATTAATTTCCAAACACAGTTATCGTAATATCTCTACTAGAAGCAGATATGACAATTCCTTTATTGTTTTTAAACTCCACATACTCCATGAGTTCTCGCATGTACAGGGTCGCACAAGAATCGTGCCAGAAAAATAAAACGTAATAACTTTTTTCCTGCGTGTGCAATCGGCTTATTCTATATTTTAGTTGGATGGTTAGTACGTCGACTCCGCTTAGGTAAAAAGTCAAAAATGCAGCTACTTCGTTTTAGTTATCAGTAGTTTTCACTTAAGGGTAGTTCGGATAAGTGGAAAACGTTTCAGTTATCCGATCTAAGGTCAGTAGAAAAAAATGTAAATATTGATAACTTATTTCATAAAAAATTTTATTTATTACATAATTCAAAAAAGGAACTTTAATTCAATTCAGAAGAGGCACTTTAATCAGAATCATATATGCGACAGCGCATGGAGAAAAGGACCTAAGGGTAAAAAACTCAATTTTCATTTTTTTTTCTTTTTTTCATGTGGGCAACATCTGAGCATCGAATGAGACCGATCCCATGCCCCAAAAGTGTTCCCTCCCAGAGATATAGGCATTTTATGAAAGTAAAGTCGACGATTCTAAGCGCAAATTGAAAGGGACCTAATCTTTAAAATGGCTCTCCTGAACAAAACTGGTTTTTAACCTTAGGTCCCTTTCTATTTTGCGCGTCACATATACATTTGCTATTTATATTTCTATTTATGTTCCCAGATGCAAAGTGGAACTTTCAGTGAAAACTTTGACATTTTTTAGCATAACTTCACTTAGAACGTTTTGTCATTTGAGGGCGAATTGGTTTGTTTACAGTGTATTGAAAAATTCATCTCAGTCAAAAAATTGAATTATCCCGTCAACATTTTCGTGCGATGATTTTTACGGTTTTCAGCGTGGGTTATCGAGCCAAGAGTGTTTTAATCAACTTGTTTCGACTTTTGGCGATGAAACACCATCAAAAGCCACTGTTGATCGCTGATACCAAGAGTTCAGTCATGGACGCCGTTCGCTCCAGGATGAATTTCGCGAAGGACGTCCAACTTCGGTCACTCTGCCAGAAACCATCGACGCTGTGCGTGAACTGATTAAGCAAGACCGACATATGACATACCGTCAGATTGAGGCATTCTTAGGCATTAGTAAGACAAGCATCAATAAGATATTGCATGTTTGTTTGGCCGTGAAAAAAAATTGTTCTCGTTGGCTCCCACATAATTTGACGACTGCTCAAAAAAGGCTCGTATGGATTGGTGCAAAGAGATGTTTAAAAAGGTATAACTGCGGTAGCTCAAAGGCAGTGTATAACATTGTCACAGGTGACGAATCACGGATCTATGCATATGAACCCAAAACAAAACAGCAATCGACCATATGGGTCTTTCAAGACGAGCCAAATCCAACAAAAGATGTTTGTGGAAGAAGTACAACGAAGCAAATGATTGCGTTTTTTCGGTATAACCAGCCATATTGCCACAGTGCCTTTAGAGGAACGTAGGAGGTCAATTCTGAGTGTTTTACATCTGTTAGCCAACAGTGTTCGCGAAAATGAGGAAAGGTAATAAGAGAAGACGGATCATTTTGCATCACGACAATGCGAGCTCTCGCACATCAGCTGAAACGATGAGTTAATTGACCACTCAAGATATCGAATCGATGGGACATCCACCGTACAGCCCTGATTTGGCACCCAATGACTTCTTCTTATTCCCTAGCATCGAGAAAAAAAATGCGTGGTCAATGTTTTTCATCGTCCGAAGCAGCTGTTGAAGCGTTCAAAAATAATGTTTTGGAGGTTTCTGAATCGAAATGAAAAAGTGCTTCTAAAATTGGTTTGTGCGCATGCAAAAGTATATTGATCTTAAAGAAGAATTGTTTTTAAAACAATAAAACCATTTCCAATGATAAGTTATTGTGTTTTTATTGCCGGACCTGAAATACTTAGTAGGGACATAAATACTGTTACAACATTGAACACACCCACTTCAAAAGTAAAACTGAACATACCCCGTTAATGTCATATAAGTTTTGAAAGCTAACCTCATTAGCGTTAGTCTGTAACAGGATTTTAAAATTGTTTCAACTTTCATCATGGAGTGGTCAGATAATGAGAACAGTATCGCTGTAATAGCGCTTTTCATGTGTGAAATGAAAAAAACGATATTTTCAAAACTCTCCGGTCACTAGGTATAAGCCGCATGTTCGTCTACCGATGTATAAAACTGTTTGAGGAGACTGGAGATGTAAAAGATCGCCACCGGTCGGGCCGCTCACGCTCTGTTCGAACACCGCATGTCACTGAAAGCCGTTAAATCAAGATTTCACAGAAATCCGCTCCAAAAACAAAAAATCATGTCCCGTGAGATGAATATCACGTAAAAGTCCATGAGTCGAATCAGTAAAAAAGACTTGGGACTTGGGGCTTTCATCGACGTACCGAACATTTTATTGACTACAGCTTTAAAAAATAGGATTAAAAAATGCAAACGTCTTTTGGTGAAGCACGCTGATAACTTGCACAAAAAAATTTTGTTCACCGATGAAAAAAGTTTTAACGTTCAGGAAAAATAAAACAAGGAAAATGATAGAGTGTATGCGCGGTCATCTAAGGAAGCATCTGAACTGATCCGAAGGGTGGAAAATGGTCATCACCCAGCTTGAGCCATGGTTTGGTGGGGTGTCTCCTACGATGGGGTCACTGACCTGCATTTCTGCGAACAAGGAGTCAAAACATCGGCCAAAGTTTAGCAAGAAACCGTTTTGGAAGCTGTTGTGAAGCCTTTTAACAATTCCCAGCCATGGACTTTCCAGCAGGATTCTGCGCCGGCCCATAAGACTAAAACGTCCAGGGCCTGGCTTCAAAACAATTTGCCAGCGTTCATTTCCTCTGAAGAATGGCCCTCAGGCAGTCCAGATTTGAACCCATTGGGTTACAAATTGTGGACGGTTTTAGAGGACAAGGTTTGTCACAAAAGATACCCCAAAATCGGATCTCCTAAGACTGCTTTGGTTCGAGCTGTGGCCAATTTTCCAATGGACGAGGTTCGTGCAGCTATTGACGATTGGCCAGTGCGACTTAAGGCGTGTGTAAAGGCAAAAGGCGGACATTTCGAATAAGTGGATTCTTTTTGGATACGATATACATCAATAAATATATTAAAAAATATTTGGTCCAAAAACATTCAGTACTTTTTATTTTACAGCATAAAACGTGTGTAACAATATTTATGTCCCTACTAAGTACTCGTATATAAGTATACGGTTGCTTTTTATATTTCGGGTCCTGACAATACTAGTGTTCCCAGATGCAAAGTGGAACTTTCAGTGAAAACTTTGACATTTTTTAGCATAACTTCACTCAGAACGTTTTGTCATATGAGGGCGAATTGTTTTGTTTACAGTGTGTTAAAAAATTCATCTCAGTCAAAAAATGGAATTATCTCGTGAAGATTTTCGTGCGATGGTTTTGCGATTTTCGGCGTGGGTTATGGAGACAAGAGTTTTTTAATCAACTTGTTTCGACTTTTGGCGATGAAGCACCAAGGGTATTTTTTAAAAACAACAACGTTGCCGGCACTAAAGTTTTTCAACGGCGTCTGAGTTTTGGATCTTGTAGAGTAAGATCAAAATGGATCAGACATACAAAAAGCAACTTATTAAGCTGTTGTCTTCTTTGGCTGTTATAATAATTTTTGGGCAAAATTTCATTCGAATAGGCAAATCGGGAGGGTTTAACTTGCATTTCATTTAGACTTTGTACGGAAACAAGTTAAAGTCATCATAGATTATCCGTTGTAATGGCCGTCTGTTAACTGCACTTTGCACTGATAAATTTCGACTCGAAACGCTTGGATTTGCCTAAATTGACGATGCTACAGCCGCGATGGTGTCTTTAACCCGAACATAGGGATCTCGATGGTACGGTGTTTGTGCGATGTCCGATTCGGCAAACATGTTTGCCAGCCTCATAACGGTCCATCTACTTGGGGGATTTCCGAAAAACTAAATCCCCTTTGAAAATGCAGAACTGCAAAGCATGGTACCGCTTCATTATCCTAATCATTTTCTAACCTTCCAAATAAAATAAAAATTGCTCATACAGAAAAAAGTTAGTACGTTTTTTTAGCACGATTCGTGCGCCTCCCTGCACGCAGAAAAAAGTATGGTTGTGGTAACAATATTCGAAGAGCATCATACTATTGTTGGTTATATGGTTGTGGCACAACAATATTATGATCATCACAACAATAGTATGGTTCACACATAACCATACAATGATCCCCACAACAATATTATGGTTCTCGCAACAATGGTATTAATCACACACAACCATACTATGATCCCCACAACCATATTATTATTCACACTCAACCATAGTATGATCCCCACAACCATAGTATGACTTACACAACCATACTATAATACCCAAAACTTTTTGTGAAGTTGTTATTAAACAATAGAGATTTTTATTAAGTTTTGTCAAAATACATTAAACTCTTAATAATAGGAGTGATTTATTTAACAGTAAAAAAAATCGTTTATTAAAAACATTTCAGTTATACTAATCCGTAGTTTGTTTTGAAAAAAAATAATTTACATATAAAAAGTACTATTATTGCGTAAGATTCTTAAAAATAACATTGTCGAATTAAAAAAAATACCATTTTGCCGGTATGATTGCCGTAATTATATTATTGTTTACGTAAAACCCATGAAAACAATACTTTTGTCCCACCAACCATATTTATATTGTTGCTACAACCAAGTTTTTATTTCTAAATTTGGCAATAATACTATTGTTACATTTCAACAATATTAATATTGCCGCAATCATACTACTGTCAAAATGAAACTCAAAAAACAATACTATGGTTGCGATGACCATACTTTTATTGCAGAAAAAATAATATTGTTGCCGTGACCATATAGTAACCATATCTTTTCTCTGCGTGTGTATGAGGCAACGGTTGAAAAGATTTTTAGGCTTGCAAATTTGCATCATTTTTGGTTAAATTGATGAAATGCATCCACTGGCCAGGGTTATACTAGTCAAGCATCAATCAACTTATTCATCGTTCTACAGTTAGGTTCACAAGAACCGATTCCTTACTTGACTATTTGAACAAAAACTATGGATGTAAACGCAACCGTTTAATTCGTAGTGCCCAAACGAAATTCATTCTTAAAAAATATTTGTGGCATTTTCTTTCGGCCATAACGAACTGTCTCACTTTCAGGTTTGTTGCTTAAGTCTTACGTTTTCATTTCCACATTAAATATGTACGCATGCGCACACTCGTACTTATATCAAAGATCATGAACATTTGTCCTTAATCAATGCTAACGAGTTCTTGCTGGATTTCTAAGTCTCGATCTCTGTACAACAAAAACTCTCCGTCTCGCTTGTAATTTATGGTTGTGGCTTAAAATCCGTTGATATACAAGTATCATGCATATGGAATTTGTTGGACTACATTGTAGAGTTCAGCTTGTACTTCAATCATAACATTTGGAGTTTTACTTTTTATTTTGTGTTTTGTGCAAATGATTAACGAATTTAAACATGAATTGGCGAAACCAGTTTACGAAAAAAATAATATTGAGATTTATTTACATATGGGCAACTGTAATGCATGAAAAATCTAGTAACTAGATTTCTAGTTCAGTTTCAATAATCGTTCATAAACACTGAGATTTTGCACAACTTCCTTTTCTCAGCACAATATTTTATTTTTTTGCTTTGAAAACTCAGTCTTCGAATCGTACAGAATAGAGTTGAAATTCCAGTCTGGCTAATTTATAAATGCAATTAATAACATGTTTTTCTAGCACTTTTTCGTTAAACGCAAATCGACCGTTCGGTCTTTACATTAAATGTTTTGTAAACAGTCTGCCGAGAGAACCGGATTCGGGTGACTGAAATAATATTTGCAAAATAAAATACAATTTTGTTTGTAATTTTTCTTTCATAAGTTCTATGAAATACAAGTAGTGTAAATAAGAAATTAAATGAAGTAATGCTCTAAAAGTGAAATATAAAAATGTGTCTGAACAACATCTGTTCGGAGCGGCGAGTGAATGTTAGTATGCTGCGTGGATGCAAGTGAACTAGTTAATTGTGATCACCTCGAATTGTAGGTCATTTATGCTGTTGATTTAAGCTGAGATACTCTTATGTGTGATTCGATTATGGTGAACAGTTCATAATAACAATATGAGAGGACACAAACAAATCAGAAGTATGCAAATTACTCTTGCAATTGTAAGGAAATAATAATCTTTTAGGGATTGTTCAACGATCTGCTTTGTTTTTGAACCCGCTGCCACACATACAAATTTGGTATTATTTGATTTATCTTTTGGCTTTTGTTTTTGGATCTTATAATAATTTCAAAACAAACAAAAATTCAAAAAATCAAATCAAATGTGGAGTATTTGTGGTCCTTTCGAAAGGACATTTTATGCCATTTATTTTTTGAGTATCATTTCCTTTTAATGTTGGCTGCAACTACGCTTCAGGGTGTCCATTCTGGGGGTCATATTTTGGATGACTTGTTCGAGCATTTCGACCGCTATGGATTTAATGACACACGTAATGCTGGCTTCCAAAACCTGAATCGTAGCTGGTTTGTCAGCATAGAATTTAGACTTTGCGTAGCCCCAAAGAAAAAAGTCTATAGCTGTGAAATTACTCGATCTAGGCGGCCAACTCACCGGTCCAAAACGTGAAATTGGCTGCTCTTCGTAATGACCCCTTAATAGATCCATTGCTTCAGCAGCTGTATGGCAAGTGGAGCCGACCTGATAAATCCAAATGTCGTCATGATTACGGGCTTCAATTTCAGGAAGCAATAAGTCCGAGCTCCGTTCACGGTTTCTTTCCGACCATCATCATTTTTGAAAAAATATGAACCGATTATTCCACCAGCCCATAAACCGCACCAGATCGTGGTTTTTTCTGGGTAAAATGGCACCTTTTAAACATCTTATGGTTGCTCTTTAGCCAAAATGCGGCAATTATGTTTATTGACGTTGTCGTTGAGCCAGAAATGTGCCTCATCACTGAACAAAATTGAGGTCGAAATCAGTTTCTCACCGAACGCTCATTTCCATTACACAGTTGCACAACTTTGAGACGTTGTTTTGGTGTAAGGCTTTCCATGATAAAATGGCAAACAATACTGAAAAGAGTGAAAAAATAAAGTTGAACATAACTCACGCGAAATCTGTGAAAAAGGGCTATTGAAAAAAATACCTCAAGATGGATCACCCGTTTTCCAATAGGGACATACGGTTTGTTATTTATATTTCGGGTCCGACAAAAAAAACACAATAATTTACCGTTGCAAATGGTTTTATTGTTTTTCTAAATATTCTGCTTTAAGATCAATACTCGTACATGCATGCGCACAAACCAATTTTCGGAGCACTTTTTACACTTCGATTGAGACACCTCCAAAACATTATTTTGAAACCCTTGAACAGCTGCTTCGGGCGATGAAAAACGTTGACCACGCTTTTTTTCTTGATGCTAGGGTATAAAAAGAAGTCATTGGGTGCCAAATCAGGGCTGTACGGTAGATAGCCCATCAATTCGACATCTTGAGTGGTCAAATAGGTCATCGTTCCAGCTGATGTGTGAGAGCTCGCATTGTCGTGATGCAAAATGATCCTTCTTCTTGTATTATATTTCCTCATTTCTTCAAACACTTTTGGCAAACAGATGGTTGTACACCACTCAGAATTGACCGTCCTACGTTCCACTAAAGGCACAGTGGCAACATGGCCGGTTATACCTAAAAAAAATCGCAATCATTTGCCTCGATGTTCTTCTTCCACGAACAACTTATGTTGGAGTTGGCTCGTCTTAAAAGACCCATACGGTCGATTGCTGTTTTGTTTCGGGTTCATATGCATAGATCCATAATTCGTCACTTGTGACAATGTTATACACTGCCTTTGAGCTACCGCATCCAACATCTCTTTGCACCAATCCATACGATACGAGCATTCGTCAAATTATGTGGGATCCAACAAGAACAAATTTTGTTCACGGCCTAATGAACATGCAATATCTTATTGATGCTTGTCATACTAATGCCCAAGGCAGCCTTAATATCACGGTATGTCACATGTCGGTCTTGCTTTATCTGCTCACGCACAGCATCGATGGTCCCTGGCAAAGTGTCCGAAGTTGGAAGTGCTTCACGAAATTCATCCTGGAGCGAAGGCGTCCGAGACTGAACTCTTGGTACCAGCGATCAACAGTGGTTTTTGATGGTGCTTCATCGCCAAAAGTCGAAACAAGTTGATTTAAACACTCTCGATAACCCACGCCGAAAATCGTAAAAAATCATCGCACGAAAATGTTCACGGGATAATTTGATTTTTTGAGTGAGATGAATTTTTAAACACACTGTAAACAAAACAAATGACAAAACATTCTGAGTGAAGTTATGCTAAAAAATGTCAAAGTTTCCAATGGAAACACTTGTATTGTCAGGATCCAAAATACTCGTATAAATAGCAATCCTTATTAATAGTTTTGTGATTTATTTGTGCTGAAATGCGTGTTTTTCAGGGACCAGCATAGGTTTGTCTTTTTTAAAGCACACTCGAAATACTAGACGAAGTGAAGTCTGGGGTACCAATAAAGAATTTTTTCATCAGTTTTACCTACACTTTTAATTTTTTTAGCATTAATGCATTTATATTTATGAATAATTAGCTCTTTTTCAGCTGGTATTCAAGACCATGCATTACAAATATAAATAGTTTATTGTGCCTTGATTCATGTACAAAGAATAGATAATTATATTCATTTAGAACTTTGGTAATTAAATTAAATGCATCTAAGGTTTCACCAATGATTTTTAAACCAATAGAAATTTTTTCATTGCATATTTTGTGATAATGAGTGGTCCAACTAAAACGCACGATGTTTATTGTAAATGAAACAAAAAGTTTTCAGAGAATTATCTTAATATTTTTTTTATAATGGTAAAGGGATCTACGGCATTCATGTGTGAAAGACAACTTTGGCCAAATGCTTGCCACGGCTTCGGTGGCATACATACCTCTATCCGTAGGTACATATTTTCAATGACTCTGAGACACAATGAAGGTTCAATATCGTTGATGTGCCGAATTATCTTATCCTTTAGCATTTTAATTGTTCTTCGTATATTAACGTACACTTTTCCTTTTAAATATCCCGAAAGAAAGAAGTCTAACGGTGGCGGTTGTGAATTTGAGCATTGATCTAATCACAGATTTTCAAAAACTGTACATTCTGACGAAGGAGGATATATGAAACGCGCTGCATGCACACAGAGAAAAAACATGGTTACTACATGGTCACTGCAATAATAATATGTTCTCCGCAATAAAAGTATGTTCGTCGCAACCATAGCATTGTTAACTGAATTTATTTTTGACAATTGTATAATTGCTGCAATATTAATATTGTTGAAATGTAACAATAGTATTATTGCCAAATTTAAAAATGAAAATATGGTTATAACAACAATATAAATATGGTTGGTGCGACAAAAGTTTTTCGTTAACAATAATATGATTACGGCAATCAAACTGTATGATTGTAATTTTTCTTCATTTGAATATGCCTTTAGAAGAATGTTATTGTTACGAGTCTAATGCATTGAAGTACTTTTTATATGGAAATTAAAATTATTCTAGCAAACTGCTTTGGCTTTGTTTAACTTAAATATTTTAATAAAAACGCTTACGTTTATTTAAACTTATTTTTTCAACTGCGGAATAGATCACTCCTATTATTTTGAATTTAATGTATTTTTGAATAATTTTCATAATTCAAATCTATTGTTAACAGCTTAAACAAATTCTATAAATTATATTGGGGATCATAGTATAATGTGTGATCATACTATGGTTGCAGGGATCTTAACATGGTTGCTTGTGGATCATACTATGGTTGTAAGGATCATACTATGGTTGTATATGAAACATACTATGGTTGTGATGATCATACTATGGTTGTGGAGATCATAGTATGGTTGAGTGTGAATCATACTACGGTTGTGGGGTTTGTAGTATAGTTATGTGTGAATCAAACTATTGTTGTGATGATCATAGTATGGTTGTTTTTGAATCATACTATTGCTGTGAGGATCATAATATTGTTGGTCCACAACCATATATCCAACAATAGTATTATCCTCTTTGAATATTGTCACCACAACCATACTTTTTTTCTGCGTGTGGTAAGTTTCATATCTTAGCTTTTCAAATCATCCAATCCAGTCTCCAATCAATTTTTTAAGGTGTTGCAACGGTGGCTGTTGTGAATTGGAACATAGATCCAATCACAGATTTTCGAAAACTTTTCAGTCCAACGAAGGAGAAAATATGAAATGCACTGCATGAAAATTTTTTATATCTTAGCATTCCCGATCATTAAAAGGGACTCCGCTCAATATTTCGAAGTCTTCCAAACGTAATGACAACACCATCCTTTGGTGGAGAATACAAAAAGAAAAGCACTTACTCGTATAGATCCCCGCATGGCGCAAAACAGAAAAGGTGTTGTATTGAATCTTCCTTCTCATCTTCTTTTACTTACTTACATGACTGGTCTTAATCTTAAAAAAGTTTAAACCCTCATCAGTTTTAAATGCGCTTCGTTCTTAAACGCGCGACCTTCAGTAGGTTAAACCAAGATTTATTAGGGCCGAGGATCCAGAGGAATGACCAAACCTTTTTGCATGTGTCCACGAATTTGCTGTCAAATATTTTCAGTTCTGGAGCGTCATTCCCACAATCTATCCAGGCAGCGTAATGGTCAAAGTGCGTCCGACTACTTCACTTTGACATTTAGTTAATGAGGGTTGCCATATATATTTATGGTATAGGCAACACTAAGTGTTGCCTGGCGCCATCTGACATTTCTATTGGAAAGTTTGACATTTTTTTGAGCATAAACGTCCTCAGAACGTTTTGCCGTACGACCATCATTTGTGTTGTTTACAGTGACTTGAAAAAATCAATTTGGCAATAAATGGAATTACCTCGTGAACATTTTCGTGCGATAATTTTTCACCACTTTCGACGTGGATTATCACGATAAGAGTGCATCGATGAACTTAAATCTTTGTATGGGGATGAAGCACCATCCCATAGCACTGTGAAAAACTGATTTAATGAATTCAATTGTGGCCGACGCTCGCTCAAAGACGAAGGTCGTGAAGGTCGTCAAAAACTGCCGTTGTGCCAGGGAACATTGATGTCGTGCGTGAACTGATAATGCAAGATCGTCATGTGACATAGCGTGAGATAGAGGCATTTCTGGGCATTTCAGTATACATTCGATATTTCATGAACACCTGGCTGTAAAAAAGGTTTGTTCTCGTTGGATCCCGCACAATAGGACAATCGTTCAAAAAAATGCTCGTGTCGATTGGTACAAAAAAAATTTGAAAAAATACAATCGCGGTGCTACAAAAAACGTTTATAAGAACGTCATAGGTGACGAATCATGGATCTATGCGTATGAGCCCGAAACAACACAGCAATCGAGCATGTGGGTCTTCAAAGACAAGCCAAATCCAACGGAACGTGTTCCTGGAAGAAACACTTCGAAGCAAATGGTCGCCTGTTTCTTCGGCAAAACTGGTTATGCGGCGACTGTTCCGCTTGAGCAACGTAGGACAGTCAATTCTGAGTGGCACACCTTAATATGTTTGTCCGAAGTATTCGGAGAAATTCGAAAAACGAAGAAGAGAAGACAAATCATTGTGCACCATGACAATGCGAGCTCTCACACATCGGCTCAAACCAGCGCCTTTTTGACCGGCCAAAGCGTCGAATTGATAAGTCATCCGCCGTACAGCCCCGACTTGGCACCCAATGACTTCTTTTTATTCCCGCATATCAATGAAAAAAAAGCGTGGTCAACGATTTTCGTCGCCAGAAGATGCTGTTGAAGCATTCAGAGGCGTTTTGGAGGTGTCTCAATCGGAGTGGAAAAAGTGCTTCAACAATTGGTTTGAGCGCATGCAAAAGTATCTAAATCATGCTGGAGAAGACTTTGAAAAACAATAAAACCATTTTTTAATGATAAATATTCGCATTTTGATGATTAGGCCAGAAATATATGAAGCAGTCCTCGTACTATTCAATCACGTTTACATATCGGATAGTCTCTCAAAAAACTGTTTGTTTTTGATTGGTTTGTAAAGGCCCTTCGGAGAGTTTTGCAGTGGCTGTGAATGTAAAGCAAAGGCTTTGCGTGGATTTATGTTGTTATACCGGTTACTACTACCTAAAGAGAAGCAAAGGTGTAAGATGGACCTCATCCCCTCAGCAAGTGGCAGAATATGCTCACACAGTGCTTCTTTAAATTGGAAACTAGCTACGATGGAGCACCATTAATTAAGCCATAATGGGCAGAATCGTTTTAAACAGACACAAGTTGCGGTGAGATCACTTCCTATTACTGCCGTATCACTGTTCGCGCCGTGTCACTCCTACCTAGGGAATGTCCCTTCCTAGTTTTTGTTAAGTCGTTGTATTCCGCCCTGTTTTTCCCTGCGTTGTCACTGAATCCATATACACGTATTATGGTCCTTTCGTATTACTGCTAATGCACTGTACTTGTCAAGATATTGTTTCTTTATCTTTACTAAAATCTTCGTAGTAACTCACTTCTTCCTGGTCCTAGCTAGTCTCTATTATTGCCTCTATCTACACTAGCCCTGTTTTTTCCGCTGCTCATTCAGTTATTGAAACCTAACATATCCCGCACTTTTTACTGCACTTGTCCGCCGAGCAACTACGATTATCGTCATTACGTGAAGCACAGGTTTTTAAGACTTCAGTAGTAAGTCTAAGCATAATTTCATAATACAATAATGAAGCTCATTTCTAAATATCCAGCACAGACCAAACAAAAGACTTAAGCACAAAACTTGAATAACAAAATTTCTTCAAATATAAAAGGGCACAAATTTTATAAATAATAAGTTGACTGGCAAGTTGTTCTCATACCGCCGTAGTGTAGGGTATACCAATAAATCACACAGCAAATATTTGGCAGTTTCAAAAAGTTCTTTGTTGCCAAGAACACAAACTTCTAACTTTTCTCGTTTGAACATTATTAGGTGGTATGTCGTATTGGTATTCTATACTTTGAGCTCATATATCAAGTTCTCAATTTGCCATCACTTAAACTTAATTTCTAAACAATTTGTTTCTTTTGTCGCTCAAACAAACAATAAAAAAAACTAAACCCCATTAACATTTAATTATTTGAGGATATTGCGGCAATATAACCAAGCCGCCAACAGCAGCGGCACCAATTGATACACATTCCCTCCCCTCTATCGTAGACACTTTGTTAACTTATCCAAAACCCCGAACAACAACAAAATGCCATAAGAACTCGCGGGAAAATACCAACGATAACCGCATGATTTTCAAATGAAATATGAGTACGAACGATCGGAACGACCTTTACGTTATTAGCTGAATACAATAAATCCAACAACAACAGAGGCAGCAAAGAAATCATTACAGAAAAAAAGACTTGCTGGCTTTTTTCATAGCCCAACTCTTGGAGGACATTTAAATGCATTGTTTATGTTTTATTTGGTTTTGTTTTAGTTTTAATGTCTTGTTTTAATTGTAGTTGCTGGGACGGACTATGGCTGTCGTTGTTGTTAATTTTATTTTTTTTATTTTATAGAGTGCTTTTAACAAAATTTGTTTTTGCTGTTGTTATTGTTAGATTTATTATGGCATGTTTTGTGATAATTTACACATGAGTTTAATTTCAATTAAATATTGCAAATATTGCCTAATACCAAGAGTTTGGGAATTTCGGCTTTGCAGCTTTTTCGTTGCAGTCAAGCATGTGGCTCGTTGTACGGCAGCAAATTAAAAAAAAAAACCATTAGCTACAAAAACAACAACAACAGCCACAGCCTGCAGCGACTATTAGTGCAAAGCAAATCATATTAGAAGCGTATAATGTCTCAAAATTAATAAGATACCAACATACATACATTTATACTCTGATTATCTATTGTTTTTTTGTATTATGATTGGATTTTCCGATGAATGGAAATTGCTGGCGAAATCTTGGAAAATCAAGTTAAGACCTTGACGGTTTACAATAAGTAGTCTGCAGTGGAGTCTAAAGGTGAATCTAGAGTGCCTCTCGTTATTATGGGCGTGCCTGAAATTGGGAACACATCATCTTAAGGGATGCACCACTTAAATTTGAACTTTTCCGCGGATTCTGTTCCATTACGGAGTATTATTGTTTTTTCTCAATGCAGGCCCTGATGTGGTCAAATAGTATCCAGTGGACTCCCTTGTTAAAAGGTGTGAGGGTTATGATGGAAGTACAGGGTGGAGCGCTGAAATTGGCTTACTTGGGAATGAAATAAAAAAAATTATGAACCCTAGAAATATTTTATTTATTTTTTTCATATTTTAATTATATTAAACAGGAAGGGAATTTCTAAATTACATGGTTTTATAAGTAAATAGCGTATCTGGCAAATGTCTACCTTCGCTATCCACACACTGCTGCATACGGATTCTGAAGTTTTCATGAACTCTAACAAGCATGTCGACTGGCACGAAGGTTACTATTTATATTTCGAGTCCTGACAATGCTAGTGTTTCCAGATGCAAACTAGAACTTCCATTGCAAACTTTGACTTTTTTTAGCATAACTTCGCTGAGAACGTTTTGTCGAATTTGAGGGCGAATTATTTTGTTTACAAAGTAGTGAAAAATTTATCGTAGTCAAAAAATGGAATTATCCCGTGAACATTTCGTGCGATGATTTTTTACGATTTTCGGCATGGGTTATCGAGACAAGAGTGTTTAAATCAACTTGTTTTGACTTTTGCCGATGAAGCACCATCAAAAACCACTGTTAATCGCTGGCACCAAGAGTTCCGTCTCCGACGCCGTTCGATCCAGGCCGAATTTCGTGAAGGACGTCCAACTTCGCTCACATTGCCAGAAACCATCGATGCTGTGCGTGAACTGATTAAGCAAGGACGACATGTTATTTTTTTTACTTAATTAATTGTATGGAAGCATATTAATACTGTTGAAATACTTAGTAGGGGCATAAATACTGTTACAACATTGAACACATCCATTTCAATAGTAGAACTGGACATACCCCGTTAATGTCATGTGGGTTTTGAAAGCTAACCTTAACAGCGTTAGTCTGTAATGGGATTTTAAAATTGTTTCAAATTTCATCATGGAGTGGTCAGATAATGAGAACCGTATCGCTGTAAAAGCGCTTTTCAAGTGTGAAATGAAAAAAAGCGATATTTTCAAAACGCTCCGGCCACAAGGGATTAGCCGCATGTTCGTCCACCGATGCATAAAACTGTTTGAGGAGACTGGAGATGTAAAAGATCGCCACCGGCCGCCCACGCTCTGTTCGAATACCGCATGTCATCAAAGCCGTTAAATCAAGAATTCACAGAAATCCGATTCGGAAACAGAAAATCATAGCCCGTGAGATGAATATCACGCAAAAGTCCATGAGTCGAATCATTAAAAAAGACTTGGGACTTGGGGCTTTCAAACGACGTACCGGACATTTATTGACTGCAGCTTTAAAAAAAATAGGATTGAAAAATGCAAACTTCTTTTGGTGAAGCACGCTGATAAATTGCACAGAAAAATTTTGTTCACCGATGAAAAAATTGTTACCATTCAGGAAAAATTTAACAAGCAAAATGATAGAGTCTAAGGAATCTAAGGAAGCATCTAAACTGATCCCAAGGGTGAAAAATGGTCATCACCCAGCTTCAGTCATGGTTTGGTGTCTTTTACGATGGGGTTACTGACCTGCATTTCTGCGAACAAGGAGTCAAAACATCGACCAAAGTTGACCAAGAAGCCGTTTTGGAAGCTGTTGTGAAGCCTCTTAACAATTCCCTGTTCCAAAACCAGCCATGGACTTTCCAGCAGGATTCTGCGCCGGCCCAAAAGGCTAAAACGACCCAGGCGTGGCTGCAAAACAATTTGCCAACGTTCATTTCCTCTGAAGAATGGCTCTCAGGCAGTCCAGATTTGAACCCACTGGATTACAAATTGTGGACGGTTTTAGAGGACAAGGTTTGTCACAAAATATACCCCAACATTGGATCTCTTAAGACTGCTTTTGTTCGAGCTATGGCCAATTTTCCAATGGATAGGCCAGTGCGACTTAAGGCGTGTGTAAAGGCAAAAGGCGGACATTTCGAATAAGTAGATTCTTTTTGGATACAGTATACATCAATAAATATATTAAAAAAGATTTGGTCCAAAAACATTCAGTACTTTATATTTTACAGCACAAAACGATTGCAACAGTATTGATGTCCCTACTAAGTATAACAATAGTATTATTGCCAAATTTAGAACTGAAAATACGGCTGATGCTATATATGTATGGGTGGTCCAACTGAAAAGTACGATGTTTGTTGTAAATAAAATACAAATTTTCGGATCTATGACAATTATGTGTAAAACTATCGGCCAAATGCTCGCCAAGGCTTCAGTGGGTTTATACGACGGTCGATATTTACCAAGACTCTGATACATGATGGATGTTTAAAGTCGTTAATGTACCGAGTTATCTCATTCTTTAGCTCTTGAGTTATTTTTGGCATATGACGTAAATTTTGTCTTTTAAGTATCAACAAAGAAAGCAGTCCAACGGTTCCAATCTCAAGATCATGGCGAGCAATTAGCTTCGCCATGAATTTATGGCACAAAAGAGCTATTGTTTCGTTGGCTGTGTGGCATCCTGTTGGAACGATATATCGTCCAGGTCGATAGCCTCAATTTCTGGCAACAAGAAGTCCGTTAGCATCTCGCGAAAGCGAACACTAAGTACGGCCCTATGACGCCGCCAGCCCATAAATCGGAGAACGAGCTGGGCGAGTATGCACAGGCTTTTTCATATTTCCCACAAACCTGGTTTCCTGAAATTTCCCCACAATTTTCTCGACACATTTGGTCGATTTTGCAGACCAAAAAAATCACGAAGTGAACGAACTGCATTTTAATTTGAACGCCAATTTTCGTTAAAGGCTTCAACAATTTTAAAGCACTGTTCAACTGTATAACTCTCCATGGTTGAATTTGTCAAACACTTTAACAAAGAAATGTCAAATTTAGTTGGGCAACAAAATTACAATTAACATCGTGCATTATGATTGGGCCAAACTTTATTTGACTTTTATGTTAACAGTAAATTATTAGATCAATCATACCGTTTAGATTTAGATATTTAGATAGATATTGATTTGATATTGATTTAGATATTTTTTAAATTTGAATATGGTTTTTAGAGCAATGATTTTGTTACGAATCTTACGCAATAATAAAGGCAGTTTTTTTTGGACGTGTGGTTTTCAATCTAGCCATACTTTTTTCAGAGTTCTTCTTTTGACAGTTGTTGCTTGATTTATGCTAAGTTTGGTTTGACATTTCGTAATGAGTAGACTTACTCCGGAACAATGCTGCAAATCGTGGTGAATGGGCCCAAAACGAGATGGCTCAGCGATGAAGCTCACTTTTCGTCGAATTTGGAGTAATGAAAATCCACAAGCCATTGATGAGACGCTCTTTCATCCTCAAAAAGTCAGTGCTCTGTGGACAGAGGGAATCATTAGTACATATAACTTCATAAATAAAGCCGGCCTTAATGTTACATTCAATTGGAAACGCTATACAGCCATGATTAATGAGGTTTTCGTGCCTAAATTGGAGGATGTTTATGTGGACTATCTTACATACAATCCATTTATTGATGGAAACTTTAGTTGAGTGCATTATCCAGCGTCGTGGGCCTGTGGCGTGACCTCCAAGATCGTACTATTTAGTACCGCTGTACTATTTTTTGTGGGGTTATGTAAAGTCGTTTGTCTACGCAGATAAGCCCGACACGATTGACGCCTTGGAAGAGTATATTCGGCACGTTATTGCTGACATACGGCCCCAAATGCTGCAAAAAGTGTTCGAAAATTGGGCCTCTCGTATGGAAATTATTCGAGCCAGCCGCGGCGGCCACTTGCCCGTTATCATTCTTAGAACGTAATGGCAACCCTTATCATTAAAATAAAGCTAAATCTTGGCCAAAGCATTAGACAATATGCGTTTTCTTTCCTCCTGAAAACCACACGTCTGAAAAAATACCCTTCAAAGAGCCGAACTTTTATAATTTTATTTCAATTTTGCTTAAATTAAATACATTTTTTTAGGTGTTTTTGATGATATTTAATAGAAAACTTTTTACTCTTCACAGAAGGTTGAGAAAATGTAGATGATACCGCCTACTATCAATGGCTAAATACACCGATGAATAAGCCGTGCACAGCAATAGAGATTTATCGAAGCCCCCTTATATAGGGTGGTCCAACCCTAATGCACGATGGTAATTGTGAGTCACACATTAACATCAAGGTTTTGCCCAACTTAATTTGACATGTTTTGTTTGAGTGTTGGCCATATTCAACTATGGAGAGGTACATGATAACGGAAATCTTGTGGCCAGAAACTGAGGATATGGACAAATTGTGGTTCTAACAGGATGGTAGCACTTGCCACACAGCCAACAAAACAATGGCTCTTTTGCGCAATAAATGCAATGGCCATGTTATTCACGTCGTGACGATCTAAATTGGCCGCCACGATCACGTGATTTGACACCGTTGGACTTCTTTCTTTGGGATTATTTAAAAGAAAAAGTCAATAAGCCAAGAATAACTCAAGAACTAAAGGATGAAATGATTATGTCTCAGAGTCATTGAAAATATGGACCATCGGATAGAGGTATGCCACCGAAACCTTGGCGAGGATTTGGCCGAAATTTTGTTTTACCCATAATTGTCATAGATCCGTTTATCAAAATAAAAAATATTAAGATAATTATCTAAAAACTGGTTTGTTTTATTTTCAGTTAACATCGTGCGTTAAAGTTAGATCGGAAAATGACTGCCGAACAGGCCGACATATTAAGCACCAAATAGACGGCCAGGACAAAACGTGTCTAACAGGTAGTGATGTGTCTATAAATTCTTCGCTGAATTCTCTAGAAACTACTAGAACTATGATCTGCAAGATTATTCACTAGTACATAAAGTAAACTTCATATACTTATACACAATGAACTTCTTTTACACCTCTTGTGTGAAAATTGTCCAACTTTTGTGTGACGATTGTACGACATTTTATATTTTCAAAAATCAATTGATGAAGTGGTGTACTGTAAGTTCTAGCTAAGGGGGGAGCATCCGTTCAATGACACATTTAATTTTAAAGCTAAACACCGTTTGTGAGAAGCTACCAGTCCAAAAAAAAACCCACAAAAATAGTGTTTTGACGCTAACATGGGAGCTGGAACAAGTAAATTATATCGGAGAAGATTATTTTGAACAAAATTGATATTGATGAACTCATAAATATTTTTTTTTTCTTTAAATAAAATCTTTAATCTAGACTTTATAAAGAAAATTGTGATAAAAAGAATATTGATATAAAGAGAGCAATGGTTACCATTATCTGCTAACCATTGCTCTCATCCACAAATTATTCCGTTTAAAATTTCTATCATAATGAAAGTTTAAGTTTGGTACCAAGCTCATAATGATACGATAAGAAACTCGCAATTCATTAAATATCGAATATAACACGTTGCTAAACATTCAAAAATTATTACCAAAATTAAAGGGCGTTTAAATACAAAAAGTTATAAACTAAACGACATATAACTCGCAGAGGATACAACAATGCATTCCCGAAATTTATTCCAAATCAGAAGTGGTCGAGCTGCAAGTTAAGTTGAAATTTTTCGGTATTACCCTTAAATCGTAATTTACGACTTCGCCAATAATTCGAAAGGCATTCTGTAAATTTTTTCTTAACAGAGTTTTCGGATACAATTGATTAATTTGGTATTAATTCCAGTTTAATGAATTGTTGACATAAGTCTTTAAGATTTTAATGCAATCTTTAATAAGATTTACACAGCCATTAAAAATACAAATTATACGCGATACACATTTTGGCAGCATTAAATAAATATCAAGAGTATTGAACTCATTCTGGAATTGTTTGAATAGGATATGGGGAATGTTTATTATCATTTGAAAGAACATTCTTTGGCATTTATTTTTTGAAGATTATGCCTATCAAATGTTGGCCGCGGCTTCGTCTCAGATGGTCCATCCGTTGAGTCCAATTTTCGATGAATCGTTCGTGCATTTCGACTGGTAACTGGCGAATGACACGGGTGGTGTTTTGCTCCTAGGCCTGAATCGTAGCAGGTTTGTCCGCATAAACTTGAGACATTACATATCCCCACAGGAAAATGTCTAACGGTGTGATTTCACGCGATCTTTGTGGCCAATCGACGGCCCAAAACGTAAAATCTTCTGCTCGCCGAAGTGTTCTCTCAATAAATCCATTGATTGAAGCGATGTGTGGAAAGTGGCTCCGTTTTGTTGAAACCAAATGTCGCTAAGATCACGGGCTTCACTTTCAGGCATCAAACAGTCGGTTATCATGGCACGACAACGGTCGCCATTGACGGTTACGTTCTCTCCGGCATCATTATTGAAGAAATATAGACCGATGATTCCACCGGCCCATAAACCACACCAAACCGTTGTTTTTTCTGGATAAGGTGGCAGCTCTTGAACTTCTTCAATTTTTCTTGTTTACATGCCCATTTAGCCAGAAATGTGTCACATCGCTGAACCAAATTTGGCTCGAAAACGTCGGATCTTCTTGGAACTTTTCCAGAGCCCATAGAGCATAGCGATGTCGCTTGGGAACGCCGGGCGGCTTCAGTTCTTGCACAAGCTGTATTTTGTATGCTTTCAATTTAAGATCTCGACGTAAAATGCGCCCAGTCGTTCCATACGTCAGTCCAAGTTGTTGCGAACGGCGCCGAATCGACTCTCCACGGTCTTGCTGTACACTCTCAGCTACGACCGCTAAATTTTCTTCACTGCGTTCTGGACGTGGTCTATTCGGTCGAATATTCTTCAATAATATATGCTGGGTCTCAAAATGGGTGATGGTGTTGCGTATAGTGTGCTCAGTAGGCCGGTTATGTTGACCATAAGTTGAACGAAGTGCACGAAACACATTCCTCACAGAACGTGAATTTTCATAATATAGTTGAACGATTTGTTAACGTGATCAGGTATAAGTCTTCACATGATGAAATGCCAAACAATACTAAACAAAAATAACATGACAGCATGACACGACTCACACGTGATTTGTCAAAAAAAGGCTATTGAAGAAAGTATCTCTACTTGGAACACCCATTACAAATGAATTATCCTTAACTATTTGCCACAATAGTCAGTTCTTACAACCAAAAAGTCGTGATGTCAGAAAATAACTTTATCGTAAAAAACGGGCCATGTGATTTAAAAGGGACGTCCGAACTAATAATTTCCACAATTGACCATTGTCCGTTTACAATAAGTTATGATTTGTTAAGCAAATACTTAAAAAAGTAGAGTTTTTGCCAAAGTACTTTAAATCCCTTTCAGGGAAACTTTTTCCCCTTAAGGCGATTTCTCCCATTAACAATCCCAAACAGCTATTGACCATAAGCCACCATCGTACAAAATTTCAGGATCCTAGGTTGAGCGTTATCCTGCTTTCAACAGGCACATGGACGGAAAAACTGGCATGGCTAGATCGGCTTAGCATTTTATGACGATGAAGAATATATATACTTTATAGGGTCTGCGATCAAGATTTCTTAGTGTTGCAAACGGAATAAAAAATTTAATATACCATCCACCCATCGTTGGAGGGTATAAGAAGGACTTGTCTTCTTCATCTGATCTTAGCGACTTTAACCGAAACGCTTTTGCCTATTGCGTCATAGGTTTGGTCAGTAAAATAGTAAGTGCTCCACTGTTTTCAGCTTATCCTACAGAATTCTGGAAACCTATTCGTGAGGTTTTGGCCCTACAAGAACGGTGTATCTGTTAGGACTGGTACACTAGTTCTTCCAATAACTGGCCTCCAATAAATAGGCTCAATACGGGCACGCAGCATGGACCACCTATATAGAGGGTTTTCCAATAGGGACATACCAATTTCTCATCTTTATGTCAACGCACCCTCAAACATGTTTAATGAACTTTCAGTGTTAAAACAATAGTAGAAGTCAACATTTGCACCATTGTAAAGTTCACTTATGAGCAACGTTTGGAACTAATTAAAAATTACGTCCGAAATTCTGGCAAAGTTTCACGAAAATCCAGAATTTCATCGAAAAATCATCTTTAGCGATAAAGCTCATTTCTTGCTGATTGGTTTCGTCAGTAAACAAAATATGTGTTATTGAACAGCAACAAACCCACATGTGCTTCAAGAGACACAATTGCATCAGCAAAAAATTACGGTGTGGTGTGGTTTTCATGCTAGAGGTGTGATTGGGGCCGTATTATTTTGTCGACGAAAACAATCCTCACGTTACCATCAATGGAGCGGGCTATCGTGGCATGTTAGCAAATTATTTTTGGCCAGAATTGGATGAGCTTGACATCGCTGATATTACTGAAAGTTAAATTCGGTGAACGTGTTATCTCGAGGAATGTTCCGGTCGAATGACTACCTCGTTCATGCGATTTGACACCATTGGATTTCTTTTTATGGGGCCACATCAACTCATTCGTCATGCCAATAAGCCAACAACTTAAGACCAACGTTCCGGTCGAAATGTGTGCAAGAGTGATGGAAAATTGGGTCCAAAGAATAGATCGCAGTACACGGACACGTGGTGGTCATATGTCCGAAATCGAATTTCATTCTTAAAGTGTAACATTTGCGCTACACCTGGAATAATTTTGAAATCTATAGCTTAAATATTCTGTGTTTTATTAATAAAAAACATTTTTATGTCCTTATTGGAAAACCCTGACTATAGGGTGATCCATCTAGAGGTATTTTTTTCAGAACAAAAAAATATAAAAATTCAAATCAAGTGTGGAATCTTTATTGGTAATTTGAAAGGACATTTTATGGCTTTAATTTGTTGAATAAAATTTCCTTCAAATGTTGGCAGCAACTACGCCCCAGGGTTTTCATTCTGAGGGTCCAATCTAGGCGGATCTAGGCGGCCAACTCACCTGTCCAAAACGTGAAATTAGCTGCTTTTCGAAATGACCTCTCAATAGATCCATTATTTGAGCAGCTGTATGGCAAGTGGCACCGTCCTGTTAAAACCAAGTGTCGTCAAGATTACGGGCTTCAATTTCAGGTAGCATAAAGATCGATATCATGTCGCGATAGCGAGCACCATTCACGGTTACGTTTCGGCCTTCATCATTTTTAAAAAATATGCACCGATGATTCCACCAGCTTATAAACCGCACCAAACCGTTGTTTTCTCTGGATATAATGACACCTATTGAATCTCTTCTTGTTGCTCTTCAGCCCAAATGCGGCAATTTGGTTTATTGACTTTGCTGATGAGCCAGAAATTGGCCTCATCACTGAATACAATTTTAGCCGAAAACAGCGGAACTTCTTGTTTTTCGCCGAACGCTCATTTCCATATTACAGTTGCAAACATTTAAAGGAAATTACATCCAAAAAATAAATGGCATAAAATATCCTTTCGTATGAACAATAAAAATTCCACACTTGGTTTGAATTTTAGTATTTTTTTTTTATTTTGAAAAAAATCCCTGTAGATGGATCACATTATGTATAAAATTGTTATGTCCTTAATGGAAACCCTATATTATGTTGGGTGCTACCTGTTAAATATGCCATTTTCGATGTAGACATCTGACCCTGTGTTGGAAATTAAAAGATATCCTTTACCCATATCTAGTCCTTGTCTGGCGTCTTCAAGGTGGGAATGTTCAAAAATTATCTCCTCTTCACTAAATAGTCCGACTGGGGGCGTGTCATAACGTCGAAGGACACAATGGCCATAGACAATGTGTCACTTTCAACAGTGCCACAACGCCCATGCACATTAAGACCCCTTAGACAAATTGTTGGAATGGTTTTAGTATTTTTTATTGAAATTCCTCAACATCATCGAATTAATACATTTTACCAAAAAATCGGTAATAGTGATCATTTCAGCAGGACTCAATCTGATTTGTATAAAGCTGAAAGTTTCTTTGCCTCACAGGGAATTTCTTAATTCTAGGGCGATAAAGAGGTAGGTAGCTTAAAATTTTGAACCTTTTACTTGACACAGGACAAAGGTTTAAGGAGTTAAGATTCATGGAGAATGGTGTCCTTTGGTACTCGAGAGTATGACAATTAGCTCACATTTTCACTGACTGTCTCGTAGAACATTTAAAATAAAAAGTACTGAATGTTTTTGGGCCAAATATGTTTTAATATATTTATTGATGTATACACGCAGAGAAAAAATATGGTTACTATTTGGTCACGGCAACAATAGTATGCTCTCTGCAATAAAAGTTTGACAATAGTATGATTGCGGCAATATTAATATTGTTGAAATGTAACAAAAGCATTGTTGCCAAAATAAAAAGTGAAAATATGATTGTAGCAACAATATAAATATGGTTGGGGGGACAAAAGTATGGTTTCATAGGTTTAATGTTAACAATAACAAGATTACGGCAATCATACAGGCAAAATCGTAATTTATTTTAATTTGACAATGTTAATTTTACGAATCTTACCCAATAATAGTAGTTTCTATATGTAAATTAATTTTTTTCAAAACAAACTACGGATTACTATAACTAAAATATTTTTAATAAATGAATTGTTTCTACTGTTAAATAAATCACTCCCCTTATAAAGAGTTTTATGTATTTTTACATAACTTATTTAATAAAACTCTCTTTTGTTGAATAACAACTTAAGTTAATCTTTACAAAATAATTTGGGGATCATAGCATGGTTGTGTGTAAGTCATACTATGGTTGTGAGGATCATGCACATCATGGTTGTATGTGAAATATTCTTTGGTTGTGAGGATTATAGTATGGTTGTGGGGATCATGGTATGGTTGAGTGTGAATAATAATATGGTTGTGAGGATCATAGTATGGTTGTGTGTGAATAATTCTATTGTTGTGAAGACCATAGTATTGTTGTGATGATCATAATATTGTTGTGCCACAACTATATAACCAACAATAGTATGATGCTATTCGAATATTGTTACCCCAGCCATACTTTTTTTGCGTGTATTGTATTCAAAAAGAATCTACTTATTTGAAATGTTCGCCTTTTGCCTTTACACACGCATTAAGTCGCACTGGCCAATCGTCAATAGATGCACGAACCTCGTCCATTGGAAAATTGGCCACAGCTCGAACCAAAGCCGTCTTAAGAGATCCAATGTTGGGGTATCTTTTGTGACAAACCTTGTCCTCTAAAACCGTCCACAATTTGTAATCCATTGGGTTCAAATCTGGACTGCCTGAGAGCTATTCTTCAGAGGAAATGAACGCTGGCAAATTGTTTCGAAGCCAGGCCTGGGACGTTTTAGCCTTATGGGCCGGCGCAGAATCCTGCTGGAAAGTCCATGGCTGGTTTTGGAACAGGGAATTGTTATGAGGCTTCACAATAGCTTCCAAAACGGTTTCTTGGTAAACTTTGGCTGATGTTTTGACTCCTTGTTCGCAGAAGTGCAGGTCAGTGACCCCATCGTAAGAGACACCCCACCAAACCATGACTGAAGCAGGGTGATGACCCTTTTCCACCCTTGGGATCAGTTGAGATGCTTCCTTAGATGACCGCGCATACACTCTATCATTTTGCTTGTTAAATTTTTCCTGAACGGTAAAATTTTTTTCATCGGTGAACAACATTTTTCTGTGCAAGTTATCAGCATGCTTCACCAAAAGACGTTTGCATTTTTCATCCTATTTTTTTTTAAAGCTGTAGTCAATAAATGTCCGGCACGTCGTTTAAAAGCCCTAAGTGCCAAGTCTTTTTTAGTGGTTCGACTCATGGACTTTTGCATGATATTCATCTCACGGGCCATGATTTTCTGTTTTCGAGGCGGATTTCTGTGAATTCTTGATTTAACGGCTTTGATCCCATGCGGTGTTGGAACAGAGCGTGGGCGGCCCGGCCGGTGGCGGTCTTTTACATCTCCAGTCTCCTCAAACAGTTTAATGCATCGGTAGACGAACATGCGGCTAATCCCTATTGGCCGGAGCGTTTTAAAAATATCTTTTTTTCATTTCACACTTTAAAAGCGCTATAACAGCGATATGGTTCTCATTATCTGACCATTTCATGATGAAAGTTGAAACAATTACGTTATTGAGGTTAGCTTTCAAACCCCATACGACATCAACGGGGTATGTTGAGTCCTACAGTATTTATGTCCCTACTAAGTATTAATCGCTAGTATTAAAAGCTTCTGCGAGAAATTGCTAAAACAAAACTTTGAATTACTGATGAGGGCTTGGCAAGGTTTTAGATTTTTTGCTTTATCAGTATGTTTTGTGTATGTCACGAATATCACCGCGGTTATCACATATACGAGAAATATGCCTAGATTTTCAAGGTTAATGAAGTAACCAGTAGATCAAATCAGTCTTTGCGATATAAATTGTTTACTCTACGATCAAGATCTGCAGTTTAAAGACAAGTCCGAAGGCCTGACACTGCTTTGTGGATGATCTGGTATGATGATCTCTCGTTAATTATTTACCACTCTTATTCTGCTTCTTCTTTATTCAACTTAGTTTTATGCTAATTAGAAACATTTAATCGATCTCTTCGAGGCATTGTTATACATGGAGTATGTGTCTTAAGTCTTTTGTTTTCCATTGTATACAATCAAATGATTTAATGTTTCTAAGCAGGAATAGATGTCATTCAAAGATGTGTTTTGTGCTTTGTTAATCAATTTTGATTTATCTCCTTTGTTCAAAGTTTACGCAATACGAAATTCTTCAATGCATGTGTGTCTGGGGTTTTTTTTCCAAAATGTTTTGCGTCTCTCTCGATGTGCTTGAAAACATAAATTTTCATTTTAATTATTACAACATAATAATAACAATTTGAAACGGATTTTTTTATGTCAAATGATCAGTCATACCACAACTCCAGCCGCAGCAGCGATAGTCCGAGTCTGAGGAAAAGACTAAATAAATAAAAAAAAGAAAAATAGCAGGCCACAACTGAAACAATTGCAGACGGATGCCATCGTCTATGAGACGTTAAGACCAAATCAAAGCAACAATCGCACATGTTAGTACCAATATTTTTCTGTGCTGGCTGTTGTTGTTGTTGTTGTGAAAATCCATCGACCAATTGATGTATGACTGACTCTTAAACTATTGGTTAGTGGCCATTCAGTTTAAAATACGTGTCTTAACGAGGCTTGAAGCATTTTGAGAAATACAAAACTAATGGTTAACGTAGCAAATCTTTTGAGTCTGGCCAGGCAGCGTTTAAGAAAAGCTTCTGAATGACGGACTGTAGGCTAGTTTTCTTGTGTGTGTGTGTGAGTGTCTATCGATCTGTTGACTGTGAGTGTTTACAAATGTGAACTACTTTTGTTTGGTCGGATGACTATAAAACGTACGTCCAATATATATGTCTCTCCATCCGTCCGTCCGTCCATCGCTGCGGCCATTTAGCTGGCAATGCTGTAAAGTGTACAATTTTTATTTGCAAAGAGTGAGGAAAAAATTGGTTAATTTAAACATGATTCGTTTTTATTTTCGTCTAAAGATCGTTTCTTCCAAACAGTCTTGGTTTATAGTCTTAGAAATCTATATTTACGACCACAGGGGAGTAACGACGAGATTTAAAGTGTTGGCCAAAATGAAACAAGTGAATGGCAGCCGAATGCGATTTTTTTTCTGGTTTGTTTCACCGAATCTCTGTGAAACAATTTTTATTTATATTTCGGTTTTTTCTCGCCAGTTTGTTGCAATATTTAATAGTTTTAAATTGTTTAAATAGTTTTTGAAAAACAAACTAAAACATAAAATAATGAAAATAATTATTTAAAAAAAAAACATGAAGACATTTTTTGGCAGGTAACAAAAGTAAGTTTTAAAATTCCTTTGCTCTCAAATAGCTACACGGAAGAAAAACTTCAAGCCGAATGAAAACGTTTGAAGCTTTGCCTTAACTCTCCACACAATTCCTTAGCTGGTGGAAATTAAAAACTGGATTTTTTGTTATATCTGTAGAACGCTCACGTTGACCTCAAGCATACGCTTCTATCAATCGATAAAAAATTTATTGGAATTGGTTCAAAGCTTTCAAAAACCTTTTTGATAAAGTGCAAATAAATAAACGAAATCTCAGTAAAGACTTCAAACATTGACTGCCTCTTTTAGAAATTTATTGAAATCTTTATCAAGAGTAGCCAGGCAATCAAAAATGCAAATTTAATTCAAACGATTTTGTCAAAATTAAACAAAGTAAAAGTAAAGACACTGAACTCGAAAAGCAAACGTACACTCTCCAGCTCTTAAGACAATCACCAAAATGGACGAGCCTATTTTCTACTTCCTGTAAAGTCAATACACTGTCAAGTCTAGCTTATTTGTTTCTAATCTAAATTATATTTACCTTTAACACGCGTCAATAGCTTAAGCCAAATTGTCACATACGACATCTTCTAAACTTATTTGTAATAACAGCTTTCATAAATTGTTCATTAAGTGGATATAAATTTCAATTGAACGACATACAGTGGTGACTTTAATTATAGGGAGATTTTTTTTATGACATCAATTGAAATATTTATTTAAATTTACAATCTCTGACCGAGTTTAGCGCACGTGAGATTTTTTGTTTAAAAAATTTGGTAAAGGTTTCGTTTTGTGATTTGTCGAAACAACTTTCATGTTTCTTAAATGAAACAGATTTCAAGATTATTGAACTCGATCTGAATAAGGGGACGACTATGTAAGAGTTATGGTTTTGTAGCTAATATTTTAATTATCTAAGTTATGCAGATAGTCCAAGTTAAAACCCAGACATGAAGACTGCATAAAAATTAAGTATTTGAAAGCAAAATTAAATTATTAACACTAGAGAACAAAATGGAACTTTTTGTGTGTTGTTTGGAATTCTATAGCAATCTAATCTCCAATTCTATAGCAATCGTACTCCATCCATCTGCTCGAATTTTTAAGTTACAGGTACTAACCGTATTTTCGACTTTTTTTCCAAAAATTTAAATTTCAGAAGATCATAAATTTTCTTTTCATAAGCCGATTTTTAATTTTTAGTTTTAATTTTTTTGACTATGGTAAACCGTTTTCAAGTTATTTAAATATTTGTAGTGGAAGTGCCTTTATTTTGCTCGAATTTCTAAATTCTGATAGAAAAATATCATGTGCAGATTTGGATTCAGCGTTCCAAATTACTTTAAAAACAACATTCAGTTCTTAAACAACAAATACCCTGTTCCCTTGTGTAATGATACTAAATACAACAAGCCAATTTAAATCCTTGATTTTTATGTATGACATTGACTAAGAGCAAAGAGCAATTCTTGTGTTAATAATTCTTGTTGAATTTACTAAACCTTGAAATGCGATTTAAAATTTGAATAGTTTTATTAATATAAAAAATTAAAAAGCCAGCAGTAAAATTAATCCTTAAGATCAGGCTTGGCATAAAAAAATATTTGGAAGTGGACATGCAAACAAAAGATAAAAATCAACATTTTACACATATACGAGTATTGGAATCCAAAGGTTTAAGCAAATTGAACGATCCGACCAAAGAAGTCCCATTTATTCAAATTTCAATTAAGATAAATATACTTTTAATACATACTAACTGGGACCAAACAGCACCGAACCTCTTAGGCATTTTATAGAGAAGCTTGCACACAGCTAAGATATCATTCCCTTACGTGTAAAGTTAGACAGTCTATCACATTACGATTACTACTTACAGTATCGGTCAAAACTTAAGAAAAATAATTTATTAAATTTTACTTTTTTATTTATTTTTATCTTTATTTTTGAAAAACACAAACTTAAGGAATTCAGAATTTAATAAAAAAAAATTAAAAAAAGTTAAAAAGTATTTTAAGTCGCAAATATAAGCGGACTAAACTAAAGCAACCCCAATTTAAGATACAAAAAAAAAACTATTGAAACCAATATTTCGTTGCGAATCCTTTATTCTGGATGACACACGCACATCTTTTAGGCATAGAGGATATTAAGTTAATAATTATATCAGGTGATATTGCTTCCCAGGCTATTTTTGGGGCTTCAAATAAATTTTCTTTGGTTTTGCAATTTTCTCGGTTGATTTTTAAGTTAACGATTTCCCACAAGTACTCGATTGGGTTTAGATCGGGGGATTGGGCAGGCCAACGGAGAATTTCTATCAAACTTGGAACCACTCCTTAACCAATTTTGACGTATGTTTTGGGTCGTTATCTTGCTGGAATGTCCATTTAAGTGGCATCTCTTCTTCAGCATAAGGCAACATCACGTCTTTTAATATGTCACGATGCATGAAACGATCCATAATTCCATCAATCTTATGAATTGGCCCAATCCCTTGCCCAGAGAAACAACCCCAGACCATTATGTTGCCGCATCCATGCTTTACAGTGCCTTTGCAATATTTAGGATTCAACAGTTGTCCATTTGGTCTGCGTACACGCCTTAAACTTAAATTCGTCAGAAAACATAACAGTCCTCCATTTTTGGACACTCCAGTTGAGATGGGCATTGGCAAATTCCAGTATGGCTTTTTTATTTTATGACGATATGAAAGGTTTTTTTGCTGGTCCTCGACTGAATAATCCGGCCTCTACCACCCTTCTGCGAATCGTTCTTTCACTAATTTTTAAATCGAAGCGGTTTCGTTTATGCCTTGAAGATGATGTAGGATCATTTTGGATTGTCCTTTTAATTAAGGAGTCTTCATGTCGCGAAGTTTCACGTGGCCTTCCTCCAGAATGAGTGGGAGATGTGCGACCAGTCTGCAAAAACTTTTTAATTAGCCTAGAAATAATTGATCTGTTGATCGAATATTTTGCACTCAATATATGTCTTGATAGGCCAGCTCTAATTTAAAATTCACGAAAACTTTAAAACAATGACAATTTTCGCATAAATTCTAACAAGTTCTTCTTCTTAACACTGCTGCTTAATAGTTGTTGCATTTTTGGAGTGAACCGTCAACTAATACAGGAATGTCGCAGTAGCGTAGTAAAATTTCCAAACACAATATTAAGGGGTGCTTTAGTTTAGTCCGCTTATATTTGCGACTAAAAATACTTTTTGAATTTCAACTTTTTTATTAAATTCTGAATTCCTTAAGTTTGGGTTTTTTTAAAAATAAAGATATAAATAAATAAAAAAAATGTAATAACTTTGTTTTCTTAAAAAAATTATCATTTAAAAACTGAGTGCTTAGGTTTTGGCCGATACTGTATATTTCGGGTCCTGACAATACTTGTGTTCGCAGATGCAAACTGAAAATTCCATTGGAAACTTTGACATTTTTTTTAGCATGACTTCACTCAAAACGTTTTGTCATGTGAGGGCGAATTGTTTTGTTTACAGTGTGTTGAAAAATTCATCTCAGTCTATTGACTGGAATTATCACGTGAACATTGTTGTGCGATGATTTTTTAAGATTTTTGGCGTGGGTTATCGAGACAAGAGTGTTTAAATCAACTTGTTTCGACTTTTGGCGATGAAGCACCACCAAAAACCACTGTTTATCGCTGATACCAAGTGTTCATTCTCGGACGCCGTTCGCTCCAGGATGAATTTGGTGAAGGACGTCCAACTTTGGTTACTTTGCCAGAAACCATCGATGCTGTGCGCCAACTGATTAAGCAAGACCAACATTTGACATACCGTAAGATTGAGTCATCCTTGGGCATTAGTATGACAAGCACCAATAAAATATTGCATGTTCATTTGGCCGTAGCAAAACTATGTTCTCGTTGGATCCCACATAACTTGACGAAAGCTCCAAAAGAGGCTCGTATGGATTGGTGCAAAGAGATGTTGAAAAAGTATAACCGCGGTACCTCAAACGCAGTGTATAACATTTTCCCAGGTGACGAATCATGGATCTATGTATATGAACCCAAAACAAAACAGCAATCGACCGTATGGGTCTTTCAAGACGAGCCAAATCCAACAAAACTTGTTCGTAAAAGAAGTAAATCAAAGCAAATGATTGCGTGTTATTGGGTATAACCGGCCATGTTGCCACAGTACCTTTAGTAGAACGTAGGACGGACGGTCAATTCTGAGTGGTATACAATCATATGTTTGCCAACAGTGTTCGAAGAAATGAGGAAAGATAATAAGAGAAGAAGGATCATTTTGCATCACGACAAAGCGAGCTCTTACACATAAGCTGAAACGATGAGTTACTTGACCACTCAAGATGTCGAATTGATAGGCCATCCACCGTACAGCCCTGATTTGGCACCCAATGACTTCTTCTTATTCCCTAGCATCAAGAAAAAAATGCATGGTCAACGTATTTCATCGCCCGAAGCAGCAGTTAAATCGTTCAAAAATTATGTTTTGGAGGTGTCTCAATCAGGAGTGGAAAAAGTGCTTCGAAAATTGGTTTTTGCGCATGCAAAAGTGTATTGATCTTAAAGGAGAATATTCTGAAATCAGTAAAAGCATTTCCAAAGATAAATTATTGTGTTTTTATTGCCGGACCCGAAATATAAATAGCAACCCTCGTACGTATGTTCACGCTTCCTTTCACTAGGAATAGACTTAAAAGGTATCGAATCTCTACTAAACGAAAAAATAGCATTCGAACAGTACTCGTTTCGGTTTGTAATTTCCCGCATTTTTTCCCAAGACACGAGAAATATTTTTTTTTAAATCCCGGCATGGGACAAGAATTACTCAAATTCTAATTTGCGATACAAAAATATGCGTTTTGTAAATAAAGAGATTTTTAAAAGAAACTATCAAATGAAGGTTTCTCATTCCGCAGTAGTTTTAGTAGTTCTTTGCAGCCTTCTGATTGAATAGTGTTTTTTGCAAAAAATGGTAATAAATGGTTAGGAACATTTATATTGAAGAGATGTTAGCTTTTAAAGCACATTTAAATTTTTGTTCTTTTTCGGTAGATTTACAAAACTATTTATCTTTTTTAGACTTCCTAGCGACATTTCATTCCTGAAATCATATTGTAAAATAAAGCAAAGTACAGTGTGGGCCAAACGTTACCATGGGGTTTACAAATTTAATAACTTCTTCGTTTGTATATGAATGGTTTTGGTAATAAGCAGAAGTGTAGGTTCTGGGGTTCTGAAAATCCAAGAGCCATTCATCAACGCCAATTTCACCCCATTAGGTGTACAGCTCTTGAAATCAGACCAGAGATGTGGTTTCAGCAGGACGGAGCCACTGCCCACACTGCCCGAGACACAATGACACTTTTAAGTTAAAGTTTTGGAGAGCAAGGAATTTCCAGAATTTCTACCCGAATATTTTCTTTAGGGTTAATTAAAGGAGCGAGTATTTGTAAAGCCCGAGAAAAGCCTTCAACTCAAGGCCAACATTGTTGCAGAAATTCGAACGCTTCAGCCTCAAATTTTGAAAGATGTTACGGAAAATGCACTAAAACGAGAACATCAGTGCGCAGCTGAAAACGTTGGCCACTTAAGTGACATTATTTTTCATACTTAGTGTAAAAAAATTTTCATTAGTTTATTATATAGGGTGCTCAATCTAGAGGTATTATTTCAGAACAAAAAAATGTATAAAAATTCAAATCAAGTGTGGAATATTTATTGGTAATTTGAAAGCACATTTTATGGCAATTATTTTTGTTTGAATATAATTTCCTTCGAATGTTGACCGCAACTACGCCTCAGGGTTTCCATTCTAAGGGTCTCATTTTGGATGACTCGTTCGAGCATTTCGACTGGTATGGCTTTAATGACACGCGCAATGTTGGCTGAATCGTAGCTGGTTTGTCAGCATAGACTTTGGACTTTACGTAACCTCAAAGAAAAATGTGTAAAGGTGTGATATCACCCGATCTAGGCGGTCAACTCACCTGTACAAAACGTGAAATTAGCTGCTTTGCAAAGTGACCTCTCAATAGATCCATTGTTTGAGCAGCTGTATAGCAAGTGGCACCTGTTGAAAACTGTTGAAACTAAGTGCCGTCAAGATTACGGGCTTTAATTTCAGGTATATCGATATCATGGCGCGATAGCGAGCACCATTCACGGTTACGTTCCGGCACTAATCATTTTTGAAAAAATATGCACTGATAATTCCACCAGCTTATAAACCTCACCAAACCGTGGTTTTCTCTGGGTAAAATGGCACCTCTTGAACCTCTTCTTGTTGCTCTTCAGCCCAAATGCGGCAATTTTGTTTATTGACTTTTCTGTTGAGCCAGAAATGGGCCTCATCACTGACAAAGTTTTGGTCGAAAACAACGGTTCTTCCCTTTCTCACCGAACGCTTATTTCCATAATACAGTTTCCAACATTTAAAGGTATCTATTTTCAAAAAAATAAATACCATAAAATCTCCTTTCAAATTACCAATAAAGATTCCACACTTGATTTAAATTTTTATATATTTTTTGTTCTGAAAAAATCCTCTAGATGAATACCCCTATATAATCTGAGGAAAAAAATTAATAAACAAAAAAGTTATTAAATTTGTTAAGTTCATGGAAACGTTTGGTCCACCCTGTACATTCAATATTGATGAAATTTGGTAAACCGGCATGTCGCTTTTACCAATTTTCCAGAACCCTATTGTCGGGTTAAGACAAAAAAAAACCGGAATGTCGGTTTCGGTTTTCAACACTTTAGTCCGTACCCAGCTTTTAATCGGATTATCTGCGTGATAGTCGTGCACACAATAATACCATAGCGATCCACAACAGCAACACATTAAGTAAATAATAAATTTAATAAAGTAGTAAGATAGTTAGCTTTTAGAAAAATCTACTGGCCAAATAATATCCATTTGCGGTTAAGATGCATGCATTTCACAACCTACACTCACGTCATGCAGAACTTCAAGTTTTCTTTCCCTTTGTCATTGATATCACCATTAAACCTAAACAAACTGCGTTGAGAGATTACAAATAACTCAGTTTTATTTGTTACTGTTGTATGCGGTTTATCTCGCTAGCGGCTTTATGCTTTAGTACATGATTTATAATTACAGAAATTCTTGCCAATCAATTGCGGATCTAAATTAAAATTATTGGGTTTCTTAATAATCCAAACGTAATAAGAGGTTTGCTTCATGAATAGACAAGACAATACGAAAAATCACAAAACGTAACAAAACGCAAATAAATGCACACACGTTTATTTGAGTATGTATATTAGAGCGGGTCCATTTTTTTGGGGCGAAAAAAATAAATTTGAGTTTTTTTATATTTCTGAAACAAAGGAAATATATGCCGCTTGCTTAAAAGAAAAGGGTTATTAACTCAAAAATATTCAATCTGCAGTATAGGCAACGTCTGTTGGCTTAGACAGCTATATAAATATTAGGGCCTGTTTCTTTATATGAGATTATAATGCCGTTACGGAGTGTCCAAGCATATACGCTTAAAGGCCAGTGGGAAATAATGGCCGCATTGAGGTTGCTGCGTGTAATATTCAGCTTAAAGTCTTAATATAAGTTCCCTCTGTGAATGTTGCAAGTATTCTCAATCATAAAAGAGGATTAAATTATAATGATTGGCATTAGTCCTAAAACTGATAAAAATCTCCCGTTCCGGTATATCAAATCTCACCTATAAAAAAAATCAAGCCACTCTAATAAACATATGTACAGCAATTAAAATAATAATGTTTGATAATTCGTTTTGTTGTTATCGCAACAATTGGAAAGGAAATTGTTCAATGGGAAATTAAGAAATATTTACAATATTTTGCACAAATACTGGCGAGACATAAAAACCAGCCAGACTTTCGATTTGCGTCAAAACTTCTTGTTTTAGTTTTACTTTTGTTTTGTTGTTGTTGTGTATATTTGTTTGCCAATATACTGAAACGGGAAACGATTTCAAATACAAACAGCCAGTTCGATTGAATGGAGATATCAATCGGCTTAATTTGTTAGCGCTTAAAATTATTTTTGGATATGCTCAGACTTTTTTTATGGTTTCCTAACCACAGCTTTATTGTTCTTTAATAGTTTGCATTTGAATTTCACATCTTGTCGTCATACCACGCTCTTTTGTTCAAGCTCTTGCTTAAGCGGTAGACTAAATCACCAGAAGTGGGAAATTAACATTTCCATAGAGTTTTGACATTTTAGCGATCACATAAATAAACAGATCATGTTTAAGAGAGAGAAGACTATAAAATGTTCTTTAAACAAAAAACAAAAAAATGGGGAAAATTTGCAAAAGGGGTTTTTGTACTTTATATTTTTTTGGAAGCATATAAAAAAGACTGCTCCACTTACCCTTTCGAAAGAATATTATAAAAGAATATCAAAAATAATGAATATTGTTTTTTTTTTTGAGGAAACTTTGTTGTACTGTTCCAAGGGGATATCATGAGAGTCTGCAGATATAAACTATATAAAATCGTTAAATCATATCTATGCCAAATATAAACTGCCACTTCCAAAATCTGACCTTCGTGTGTCTTCTTTTTTATTTATGAGTTCTGGTCAAACCAGAAAAAATACCTCTAATTACTACTTTTTTAATAACATTTTAAGTTATTGGTTAACCAGCCATACCGGTCCAAATGCTCGAACGAGTCATCTGAATGGAAACCCTGAGGCGTAGTTGCGCCAATATTTGAAGGTAATTATTTTCAAAAAAAAAATGCCATAAAGTGTCCTTTCAAATTACCAATAAAAATTCCACACTTGATTTGAATTTTTATATATTTTTGTTCTAAAAAAATACCTCTAGATGGATCACTCTATAGTACAACAACAGACTGGCAAATTTTTACAAATATAAATCCATCTCGGTAAAAAGGTGAACAAAAGTAGAAACATTTTAATCAAAGAATTTGTATGTATTTGTCTATGGGTTTTTTTTGAAAAATTAATAGAATCTATTTCAGTTTCAAAAAATTCACGTGAAATTATTAATATTTATTTATATTACTCAGTTGGCATCTAAAAAATTAATTTAATGTCGACATTAGTTATAAGACCAAATGTAGAAAATATATTATAGCCTTTACCTGTCAGTGCAACTCCATTGCTTGAAATTTGGTTCATGTAAGTAAATGTTCACCATTTAAACGTTTTCGCAAATCATTCGCTACGGGTGGAAAACGTGAACAACTATCACTAACTTTGCAACATGATAGCCTCGTTGGGATCTGAACACCTCACTTTGCTTGTCACAACTCCAATAGAATACGTTGCATCAGCTCTTTTTAATGCGTTGTTTACTTCCTGATATTTAAGTTTAAAATTTTGGTGTATTTGGCAAACGTAAACATTATGGCTACCGCAGCAGGTGTGGAAGGTACATTAAAACATGGACAGATGTGTTCCAAATTCAATAGAGTTCGTCCTTAGTTGGAACATTGTTAATGTGCAAAGTTTGGTTGCGATGGAGTCATATTTGTGACCTGTACTTTGATTACAAAACTAGATGGGCATTGAAAAATGATTGTGTAGCTACCGATCAACACCAGTGTTTTGCCCATACTTGCTGCAATTATGGCGGTCCCAAAAATCTAATAACTGTTTTTGATTCGTAAGATTTATGCGCAAATTTGGTAAAATTTAAAAAAATGGAGGACTATAAACATTGAAAAAAATTTAAATTTTTAAGAAAACTATAAAAATCTATATGTAATAAAATTTAATAACATAATAGAGGTCGTAGTGTTTTATTTCATATGACCCAAACTTCATACAAATCGGTCAAGACGTTTCAGAGCAGCAAGGTTTTTAGAAAAGCCCAAAAATTAATTTTTTATCCATTTTAAAATTTTCAACACGCCCCAATAATAAAATGATAGCAGCCACTTATACGAATATAAAGAATCGTTTTATAATGTTCTCAAGAAAAAAATTAAGGTATGTATTAAATATTACGACCCTATGTGATTTCCACACGCAGAAAAAAAACATGGTTGGGGTAACAATATTCGAAGAGCACCATACTTTTGTTGGTTAGATGGTTGTGGTACAAAAATATTATGAACAAATATCACAACAATACTATGGTTCACACACAACCATACTATGATCCCAATAACAATATTATGGTTCTCACAACAATAGAACCATTCACACACAACCATACTATGATCCCCACAACCATATTATTATTCACATTCAATCATACTATGATCCCCACAACCATATTATGATCCCCATAACCATAATATCTTTAACGTACGACCATAGTATGATCCTCACAACCATAGTATGATCCTCAAAATTGTTTGTAATAGCTGGAATACGTTTTTATTCAACACTAAAGAATTTTTATAAGTAAGTAATGTAACAATAGGAGTGATTTATTTAACAGTAAAAAAATTCATTTATTAAAAATATTTTAGTTATACTAATCCGTAGTTTTTTTTCGAAAATAATTTAATTATCACTATTATTGCGTAAGAATCGTAAAATTACCATTGTCAAATTAAAAAAATTAAGGTTTTGCCGGTATGATTGCCGTTATCATGTTATTGTTAACATAAAATCCATGAAAACAATACTTTTGTCCCACCAACCATATTTATATTTTCATTTCTAAATTTGGCAACAATATTTTTGTTACATTTCAACAATATTAATATTGCCGCAATCATACTATTGTCAAAATGAAATTCAAAAAACAATACTATGGTTGCGACGGCCATACTTTTGTTGCCGTGACCATAAAGTAACCATATCTTTTCTCTGCGTGCACGAAGCAACATCCAGACTTAAAAGAAGACAATCTGTGGATTTTTACTTTTTATTTAAATCAATGAATTTATAGTGAACATACTCGCTTCTAATTGTAATAGTTTTAAGCATTCTTTGAAATGTACAAAACTGCGATGCACAGCTCTAACTTCTTATCAACCGTAACTGTCAATATGCTAACGTACGAGTAGAACGCGGTAATAGAAAATATTAGGTATCCAGTTCGATTCTCGATTGGCTAAATTGATTTTTCATTCGATTGTGATCCAGTCACTTCACAGCGCAATAATTTTCAGATTTGAAATTGTATGGTGTCATGCCTAAAAAACTGGTGTTGTTTGTACAAAGAGCTAAATATATGGCACTTTATTATTATTTTTTTAAATGTCTTCGAATATTAATACCATCACTGACCATATACGCTCATTTGTTTATTAAATAATATATAAGTAAATTATTTTTACATACTTTATTGTAAGTTATATCACTTGCAAATAAATTTACTATTTTTCTATTCTTCTATTTTTGAAATGAAAATATCCCCGGTAAGAAAGTATATAATTTTTATAACACGTAGCCAAGACTTAATGATTTCATTTGAGGTATTTTGTGTCAGCCTCAAGTAGCCCGAAATATTTAGCTTAAAAATTCCACTTTGATTTACTTAAATAATTTATCATAATCAGCTTTATATTTACCCTGCTTGACACTTTTTCATTTATTTGCCCAAGTTAATTAGACATATCTTTGTTTCAGTGTTTGACAAATTCAACCAAGGAGAGGTACACAATTGAGCATTGTTGAAGTCATTTACGAGAATGGATATTCAACTCAAAATGCTTTTCATGCACTTCGTATTTTTTTTGGTCAGCATAATCGACCAAATTTTAGAAAACCGAGTCTGCAGAAAATGTGAAAACGTTCTGTCATCGGACCAGTCCGAACTTTTCCAAAAGTGAAGTCGGCCAAGCTTAATAGTGTTTCCTATCGCAAGATGATAACGGTCTTCTTGTGAGCAGAAATTGATTATATGAATGATATGTGGTACCACTTGCCACACAGCCAACGAAGCAATGGCTCTTTTGCGCGAGAAACTCAATGGTCGTGTTATCTCACGTACACGTACATGACCATGTGATTTGACACCGTTGAACTTTTTTCTTTGGGAATATTAAAAAGAAAACATTTATTTCTGTAAGCCAAGAATATTTCAAGAGCTAAAGGATGAGATAATTCGGCACATTAAAGACACTGAACCTCCATTATGTCTCAGAGTCATTTAAAATATGGACAGCCGGATAGAGGTATGCCACCGAAGCCAGGTCAAGCTTTTGGATTTTATTTTGTTTAACACATAATTGCCGTAGTTCCTTCTATCATAGTACAAAATATTAATATAATTCTCTGATAACTTTTTGTTTTATTTACAATTAATCTCGTGCGTTTAGATATACCATCGTTTGTAAAAATTTATAAAAAAAAAACTTTATGGTCAGATAAACGACTACTTAAAAGTTAACCATCAGATGGTCCAATTAACAAATGCTCTTGGCAATGAGAACCGAATTCAAAGAGTTTGTATGGCCTATAATCTATAACTACAACCAATACATGTAGAAATGCAGTTTCTACAATCATAAAAATAGTAAGTGGTACCGATACTTTGTCCCTTCAACCAATACTGTCAAGGCCCACTGCTGAAAATTGTCGTGTACCCAATCGATATTCGGTTGTAGCCCTGCAATACGTGGCTAGTACGTGCAACCACCAACATTCGGTTGAACTAAAATTCGGTTGTGACCATAAATCTGTTCTCTATGTGTACTGAGAATCTGTTCTATGTTTTGATGTCTTACATAGGTTTATTCGATTTCAAAACCTACATCTCTAAATGTCACATATTATCAGATATACATATGCTGGATTTCACTATTGATTCACAATTACAAGCTGTTGTGAAATCACCACTGTGTAAATGTGTTGTGCTGGACTTCACCAAAAAACTTCTGTTGCGAAATTCTTTTTATGTTTTTCCTTTAGACAAAATCATATGACTACGAAAATAAAGTTTCAGTTATGATACTTTTCAGTTCCCACATTCCTTTAAGTTTCATGACTTTCGTAAAACTTTGTAATCAAAACCACCAAAATGTAAAATTATTAATTGATATATTTTTAAAACGCATTTATTTGGTTCAAATTATTGCAAAAATTAACTTTTTTGTTTGAGACTGTTAAGAACACATCAAAGTTTGTTGTGGTACGGTTTAATTGGAAGTATGGCTTATAGAATGTGTGTTTTTAGGCGTGTGGTTTTCAAGAAGAAATAAAACGGATACAATTTAATATTAATTTTAACAACAAGGGTTTGCTATTATGTGTTAAAAAATGATTGCGGGCAAGTGGCCGCCGCGGCTATCTCGAATAAATTCCAGCCGAGAGGCCAGATTTTCGACCATTTTTTGCAGCATTTGGTGCCGTTTGTCAGCAATAACGCGCCGAATATTTTTTTCCAAGGCGTCAATCGTGTCGGGCCTATCTGCGTAGATAAGCGACTTCACAAAAATAGAATAGCGGTGTTAAATCGCACATTCTAAATCCACGCCACAGGTCCACGACGCGAAATAATTCGCTCACCAAAAGTTTCCTTTACTAAATTGATTGTTCCGTTGGCTGTAAGTTGCCAACATTTAAAGGAAATTATATTTAAAAAATAAATGGCATAATATGTCCTTTCGAAAAATAAATATTCCACACTTGATATGAATTTTTGTATTTTTTTTAATTCAAAAAAACGGCTTTTTTATTAAAAAAAAATACCTCTACATTGATCACCCGATTCTTATATATATATAAATGATATGTGGTTTGTAACACCGCCTTAAACATGAAAACGAATGGGGCAAACTGGATACTTCCTTCGGCGGGTTTGTTCGTAATTGCTACGCGGAGGTTTAGGAGGAAAAAGTCGACATTTTAGACTGTGAGCGGAGAAGGAGTGACAAAACTGTTCTTTTGAGCTAGAAGGCTGACAATTGGTACACAATTTTAAGGAACCTAGAAGATGGTCTATAAATGGTTTATGTGTAGTTTGCATGAAATCGGTCCTGTGGGCGTGGTACCTTCCATACAAATCAGAAATAAATAAAATCCATTATTTCTGCTCCTGTAAACGGTATTTGAACAAAATTAGGTATGCTAGTTTGGTGTACATATTCTAAGTTCTGCTGGAAATGTGGGTGGGATTGGAGGCCGTTATTACACCCTACATCATACAGGCTATTACGACTTAGTAGTGATGTTTGTAACACCTTAAAGAAATGAAGATAGACCCCATGTAACGAACCTATCGATTAACTATCTAATTCGATTGAACGATATCCTTCTCTCAGTCCATCTATTATTTAAATCGCACTATGAACGAACAGTTTTTATTTTGACAGAATCATATGACAACGAAAATAGAGTTTCAGTTGTGAAACTTTTCAGTTCCATGACTCCCGTAAAACTTTGTAACCGAATAAATTTGGTATACATATTCTAAGATCTGCTAGAAATGTGGGTGGGATTGGACAAAGGCTCGTGGTACCTCTCATACAAATCACAAATTAAAAATCCATTCTTTCTGTCCCTGTAAACGGTATTTGAAAAACAATTGGTAAGTCGGTTCAGTACATCTGTCATTACTCTTCTAAATATCAATCAACCAAAAGTTTCCAAAGTAACCAGACTATCAGTGAAAATGAAATTTGCATATGTAATACGGGCGGTGGTGAAGTTCAATTTCAAGACGGAGCGTTACTTCGCATTAGCAGCCACTCAGAGGTCGAATAGGTTGAAAAAGTATTAAAAGTTCCATGCAACTAAAGCGGAAAGAAGCCATGAAGGAACTCGATCTAACAATGGCAGTTTTCCGCAACAATGATAATGTTCAAAGGCGATAATGTACTAATTCCATCCAACTTTCCATTCTAATTCAAGCATGTCCAGTCTCAGGTTCAAAATGCATTTACAATGAGGATTAATAAGCCATAAGTTTGCGCAGTCACATCAATTTAAACCATGAGGCGCTATACAGTAACAGAGTATTACTTGGGACCTGCAACGCGGTTCGAGGTTCAGCTACTTAAATATAAAAAACAATGATCTTTATTGCCATTCATTATGGTGTTTAAGCAATATTTTAGAGATTGTGAAATACAGCACAGTAGTTTGGTCTACTACTATCACCACCTCTGAAAAGTCAAATCCAGCCCATCCCTGTACATAAACAGCGTTACGAACGACCAACACCCAACTTTCGACCATATCTGTCCATGTTTAAGAATAGCTTTTGAATAAAGATTTCTCTGAATATGAGTTACTGCAGCTCTAAAAGTCAGCTCTATATTGTCAGTACAACCTAGCTCAAAAAGAGCATAGTGGCGCTATGTGGATTAATACTTAGTAGGGACATAAATACTGTTACAACATTGAAGACACCCATTTCAATAGTAGAACTGAACATACCCCGTTAATGTCATATGGGTTTGAATGCAGTCTGTAACGGGATTTTGAAATTGTTTCAAATTGCATCATGGAGTGGTCAGATAATGAGAACCGTATCGCTGTAACGGCGCTTTTCAAGTGCGAAATGAAAAAAGAGCGATATTTTCAAAACGCTCCGGCCGGTAGAGATTAGCCGCATGTTCGTCCACCGATGCATAAAACTGTTAGAAGAGACTGAAGATGTAAAAGACCGCCACCGGTCGGACCGCCCACGCTCTTTTCGAACATCGCATGTCATCAAAGCAGTTAAATCAAGAATTCACACAAAACCGCTCTGAAAACAGAAAATCATGGCCCGAGAGATGAATATCACGCAAAACTCCATGAGTTAAAGACTTGGGACTTTGGGCTTTCAAACGACGTACAGGACATTTATTTACTGCAGCTTTAAAAATAATAGGATTGAAAAATGCAAACGTCTTTTGGTGAAGCACGCTGATAAAATTTTGTTCGCCGATGAAAAAATTTTTACCGTTCAGGAAAAATTTAACAAGCTAAATGATGGAGTGTATGTTCGGTCATCTAAGGAAGCATCAGAACTGATCCCAAGGGTGGAAAAGGGTCATCACCCTGCTTCAGTCATGGTTTGGTCGGGTGTCTCTTACGATGGGATCACTGAACAGCATTTCTGCGAACAAGGAGTCAAAACATCTGCTAAAGTTTGACAAGAAACCTTTTTGGAAGCTGTTGTAAAGCCTCTTAACGATTCGCTGTTCCAAAACCAGCAATGGACTTTCCATCAGGATTCTGCGCCGGCCCATAAAGCTAAAACGTCCCAGGGCTGGCTTCGAAACAAATTGCCAGCGTTCATTTCCTCTGAAGTATGGCCCTCAGGCAGTCCAGATTTGAACCCATTGGATTACAAATTGTGGACGGTTTTAGAGGGCAAGGTTTGTCACAAAAGATACCCCAACATTGGATCTCTTAAGACTGATTTTGTTCGAGCTGTGGCCAATTTTCCAATGGACGAGGTTCGTGCAGCTATTAACGATTGGCTAGTGCGACTTAAGGCGTGTGTAAAGGCAAAAGGCGGACATTTCGAATAAGTAGATTATTTTTAATATACGAGGGCGACCGCAAAACTAACTGGCCTGGCACATTTCTGTTTTACTAGCAACTTTTTTTTGTTTTTTAAAAGCAATCTTTTATAAGCCATCTGTCAAAATTTCCGAAATATTTAATGATTATTTTCTTTGTTACAGGTGATTGAAGTAAACAAGTTTTATAATTTTTGAAAAATGGAAAATAAAGAGCCACAATTAATCTAAGATGAATTGTATTCTGTTCATGGTGATAATGCACCATCATACTCCACCGTGAAATCCTGGGTTCAACAATTTAAAATGGATCGTTCAAGTACGGAAGATGAACTACGCTCTGGAAGACCGAAAACTGCTACTACTATTGAAAACATTAGAAAAATATTTAATAAAGTGACTAAAGATAGACGAATAAAGCTCAGAGAACTTGCTGATATTGTTAAAATACACGAAAAACAAGTTTGGAGTATTTTACATGATGAACTCCAAATGAAAAAGCTATCCGCAAGATGGGTGCCGCATTTGTTGACTTTGCCCCAAAAAATCGCCCGTTGGACCAATTCCTAGGAGCTTTTAGCGATTTATCAGCGTAATCCAATAGAGTTCTTGCGCCGATTCATAACTGTTGATGAAACATGGATCCATCACTACATCCCAGAATGCAAAGAACAGTCAAAACAATCGATAGAAGCTAGTAAAAGTGGTCCCAAGAAGGCGAAAACTGTTAAGTCAGCAGAAATAGTAATGGCCATCTTGAGAAAGGAAAAACTATAAATAGTGAATATTATTGTGCATAATTGGATCGGTTGAGTGAAGAAATCAAGATAAAACGACCGCATTTAGAAAAAAAAAGTTCTTTTTCATCAAGATAATGCTCCTTCACACACTGCATTTTTAACTCAACAAAAACTGGCCGAATTACGATTTGAAATTGCTCCGCATCCACCATATAGTCCAGATTTAGCTCCTTCTGATTATTTCTTGTTTTCAAATTTAAAAAAAAATTCTCGGTGGAAAAAAAGTTTCGTCCAATAGCGTGGTATTGCTGAAACTGAGGCATATTTTGAAGGTCTTGAAAAACATTGATCAGGGATTAAACCGGCTCAAGACCTCCTGCTTCTATATTTAAATATAAGACAAGTTTTTAACAAAATGGCAAAGTGACATTGATTTTCGTGGCTGCACACTACTTTTATCATGATTTCGGGTCCGTGACAACCCTCTTCAGAAAGTCTTGCTGCAATTGTTGAGAGTAAAACCGAACTCTTGAAAAATCTTATTTTTCGGATGGAATTAAAAAATCTTATTTTTCGGATGGAACTAAAAAACTTGAAAAACGTTTGATGAAGTGTATTGAGTTGGAAGGAGATTATGTTGAAAAATAAATAATAATGATTCCATAAAAACGGTTCTTTTTATGTTAGGCCAGTTACTTTTGCGGTCGCCCTCGTACATCAATAAATATATTAAAAAATATTTGGTCGGAATACATTCAGTACTTTCTATTTTACTGCATAAAACGTGTGTAACAGTATTTATGTCCCTACTAAGTAATTAATATAATTATAGTTACACGAGTTTTGTCCTTCCCTCTCGAGAAGTAAAATATTCAATTCGACCTAGCTCAAGCTCCATATTGAGGCGAGGAACTTCTGAATAGCAATGTGGTGTAGGATCGCTCATAACTGGCCACGCCCGACTTAAACCGTTTTTTTTCATTTGCCAAGTTCTCTCAACCATAATTTTATCTTACTGACACAATTTGTGTCTCGTATTTCTTTCCTGACTATGCTTTATCAAATAAATTTATTCCATTTTCTGTTAATTGAATATAAAACGTATGATTATTATATTTCTAATAGCCTGTGGTTATAGAAATTATACGACACCAGACTTTAAACACTTGTGTCGCTCTACATATATTCCACCCCGACCAAACGAAAAACACTTTATTGACCCACTTTGCCGGGGAGGTGTTTTTGTGGCTTTCCATTTCCATTCGAACAATTGTGCTACGGTTATTTGTGTTACAGTGTTCGGTTTTTTTTGCTTCTTCCCCATATAGCCTTTGGCCATTCTCCACACGTACCTGTGTAAAGGCTGGACCCAAAAAAGGCCTCCTTTACATGAAACCGTTGTTTTATCTGTGCTTTGTTTTTTTTGTTGTTTTAAGCAAAAATACACATAAAAACCATGCACATATCAATAAATAGAGATTTTGGTTTTCCGGCAGCTCCCAGATACATTTAAATTATAGTTTTATGTATGCGCATAAATTTAGTATAGAAGGAAAATATCTACGGTGAACAAAAACCAAATGATTTTAATCTAATTGCACACAGATCAAACCGATATAGGAACGTTTGTCTGCGGCTGTGAATATAGAGAAATGAGTTAGAGTAGCGTTAAGAAGTAGGAGAACGAATTCGCTAAGAAAACTTGGCTATTTTTTGGCCAATTAAAATGGAAAGACCTAAGTTTGTTGCCTAAGTCTTTTGTTGCAGTGACAATTAGAAGTGGCAGCACATAAAGCCGATAGCCACTTAATTAACCAATCACCGAAACGTTGAAATCTGAAGACTTTATATACCTACACACACACACACACATATGTACACTCCATAAGAAATTTGATTCGTTAAGGTTTGTTGCTTAAGTCTTTTGTTTAATCATCATTCGTAAGACAATTCGCCGAAGTGTGTTTCTTAAGTTATGTTTTTTTGCTTGGTGGTGGGGGTTTTTGATGTCATCAATTAAAACTCAATCTATAAATTAATTTATTAGAGTACCACATCTAGTCTTTTATTTACGTCATGCTTGATTAAACTTCTACATTTATTTTTTTTATCTTCTTCTCAAATGTTCAGCTTTTGTGGTTGCTTTGCTAGTCGCTTTTTTTCATTCCCAGTAAGATGCCGCCGGGGTTTCGATTCAGCTAGCGTGCTTCTGTGGCATATCTAAACACATGCTATTGTCTTTATTGTTGCAATTGAATTTTCAATATTGCAACATTTTTGGTGTCTTGTTGTTGTCTTCCTCGCCCCGTCACCATCATCACCCCCGTTCTCGTCAAAGAAAACAACAACAGCCAGTTCTGTGAAAACCTCAACGTCGACTTCTGTTGGCCACTTTTAGCTTACCTGTAGCGCAGTTGACAGAATCGTAACAATTAATATTATTTACAACATTAAAGTAAGAGTTGCCTACGGGCCACCACAGTTGGCCCGATGTCTAACTAAATGTAGAGATGCAAGACAAGCCATACAAATATGTCTGTCGTCCGTGGCCAAATGTTACAACATTGTTTTTGTTGTCTTCCCTATATGGCAACATCTTAAACAGTTGAAAATAATGTTCGGTCATAAATTAAAAGGAATAAAACTGTATGACTTTTTGATGCGTATCGTTTTTTTGGATCCACCGATTACAAGCAAATGAACGCTACTGCGTTAGTGGTAAGAAGATGATATGTACCACCCATGAATTTCGCTTTTGAATAACTTGTATAACATAAGGAACCAAGGTACCTTTAGTCCTTAAAAGGGAAACTATTTCCCCCTTTCGTTCATGTAGAATCCTTAACAGCTTTTGACCATCATCATGCAAACTTTCAGGATCCTAGGTTGATTCGATTGAGTGCTATCGTGCTTTCAGGATACACACGGAAGCACAGACATGGATAGATCGTCTAAGAATATAGATCGCCTAAGACAATAAATAATGTATTAAATGGCATTAGATCAATACGAGCATTTCGTGCAAAGGGAATGCCAAATTTGGTATACTATCTACCCTTCGACAGAGGGTAAAAAACTGGAAAATACCTTGGTTTATCCTTCACAGAACGCAGCAGTTGAGATTATATTAGTCGATAGCAAGGACGCTATAAAGTGAGCATCGATTTCTTAAAACGTTTCAAACTCCGTTATTTCAAGAACTGAAAATATGAGAAAAATTGTCCGCTTTTACCCGAAGCAGCGACATATCCATTCTACCGTTCTACATATTAAAGTTAGGGACTTTATCATGCGAGAATCTTTTTCTTAAAACATTTCCAAACTATGTTAGTTGGAAATATGAAATATGGAAATATGAAAAAATTCCCCATTATTCCCCGAATTAGCGACATATTCAATCTACCATTCTCTAAGTACTTATTAAAGATATAACCTTTGGCCTTATAGGCAATATACGAGCAGCGATGGCATCTGAAAAAACTCATTATTTACTAAGATTTTAGACTAATAGATTTATCGGTTTATTTTTGTTTTCGGATGATAACTTCGATGTTATCATAGAATAGTTTTTTTTTCCTTGAATGCCCTGCGTCATATTAGTTTTAGGTGTGGTGCACGTTCAACATTGGACCTTAAAATTGAACCACCTTCTAGAATGGAACTTTTGCCTAAGAGTATAAAAAGAGGATATAAAAGTTCGGCAGTATGCACAATTTAGGAGAAAAAAAATGCATTGGGAAAAAAGTTATGTGCTTATCAATCTGCGCTTGGTTAGTGTCATTTGTGTGGGAGGTACAAGCATTTTTTATCAGCTAGTGTGACTTATAACCATTTTTCCAAGAATACATACCAAGAGATTATAAAGGGTGGTGCAATCCTAACGCACGATGTTAATTGTGAGCCTTAATTTGATATTTCTTTGTTTCAGTGTTTGAGAAATTCAACTATGGAGAGGTACCCAATTGAGCAGCGCTTTATAATGGTTGAAGCCTTTTACGAAAATGGCTTTTGATTATTGGGCAGCATAATCGACCATATACGAGTATGTCCACAATCGGGAGAATGAATTCGTGAATGGTGTTGAGGATATGGACCTGGACGATATAAGGTTCCAACAGGATTCAGTTCGGCCAACGAAACAATGGTTCTTTTGCGCGAGAAATTCAATGGCCGTGTTATATCAAGGCGTTGCGATGTTAATTAGACTCAACAATCATGTGATTTGACACCAGTGGACTTCGTTTCTTGTGGATATTTAAAAGAACAAGTGTACGGCACAATAACGACATTAAAGCTTCATTATGTCTCAGAAGCCATGGCGAGCATTTGGCCGACATTTTTTCTCGCATATAATTGTCATAGATCCTTCTATCAAAAGAAAATATATCAAAATATCAAGATAATTCTCTGAAAACATTTTGTTTTGTTTACAATTAACATAGTGCGTTTCAGTTGGAGCACCCTATACCGAACCATCAATTTAGATTCAGAAAAAAGCATTCAGCAAAAGTAACTGGCCTAACATAAAAAGAACCGTTTTTTTTTTTGAATTATTATTATTTATTTTTCAACATAATCTTCTTCCAAATCAATATACTCCATCAAACGTTTTTCAAGTTTTTTAATTCCATCCGAAAAACAAGATTTTTCAAGACCTTCACAATATGCCTCAGTTTCAGCAATATCCTCGCTATTGGACGAACATTTTTTGCAACCGAGAATTTTTTTTAAATTGGGAAACAATAAATAATCAGAAGGAGCTATATCTGGACTATATGGTGTATGCGGAGCAATTTCAAATCGTAATTCGGCCAGTTTTTGTTTAGTTAATTATGCAGTGTGTGAAGGAGCATTATCTTGATGAAAAAGAACCTTTTTTTCTAAATGCGGTCGTTTTATCTAGATTTCTTCACTCAACCGATCCAATAATGCACAATAATATTCACTATTTATAGTTTTTCCTTTCTCAAGATAATCAATAAATATTATACCCTTGCATCTCAAAATACTGTGGCCATTACTTTTCCTGCTGACTTAACAGTTTTCGCCTTCTTGGGACCACTTTTACCAGCTTCTATCCATTGTTTTGACTGTTCTTTGCATTCTGGGATGTAGTGATGGACCCATGTTTCATCAACAATTATGAATCGGCGCAAGAACTCTATTGGATCGCTAAAAGCTTCTCGGAATTGGTCCAACGGACGATTTTTTGGGGCAAAGTCAACAATCGCGGCAAACATCTTGCGGATAGCTTTTTCATGTGGAGTTCATCATATAAAATACTCCAAACTTGTTTTTCGTGTATTTAACAATATCAGCAAGTTCTCTGAGCTTTATTCGTCTATCTTTAGTCACTTCATTAAATATTTTTCTAATGTTTTCAATAGTAGTAGCAGTTTTCGGTCTTCCAGAGCGTTGTTCATCTTCCGTACTTGAACGACCCATTTTAAATTGTTGAACCCAGGATTTCACGGTGGAGTATGATGGTGCATTATCACCATGAACAGAATCCAATTCATTTTTGATTAATTGTGGCGTATAACCTTTCATATAAAAGTGTTTAATTACCGCACGAAACTCTTTATTTTCCATTTTTTAAAAATTATAAAACTTGTATACTTCAATCACATGTAACAAAGAAAATATTCATTAAATATTTCGGAAATTTTGACAGATGGCTTATAAAAGATTGATTTTAAAAAACAAAACAAAAAGTTGCTAGTAAAACAGAAAATGTGCCAGGCCAGTTAGTTTTGCGGTCGCCCTCGTATGTATGAAAAATAATGTCAGTTTAATGACCCCCGTTTTTAGCTTCGCAAGGATGGGCTCGTTTTAGAGCATTTTCTATAACATCTTTCAAAATAAGTGGCTGTAGCGTTCGAATTTCTGCAACAATGTTGGCCTTGAGTTAAAGGATTGTCTCGGGGTTGTTCACAGATACTCGCTCCTTCAAATAACCCCAAAAAAAATAGTCGGGTGCTGACAAATGTGGAGATCGGGCTGGTCAAATAATTCCCGAATTTCTGGAAATTATTTGCTCTCCAAAAATTTGACTTAAAAGTGTGGGCTGAAACCACATCTCCTGCTGAAACCACATCTCAGTTCTGTTTTTAAGAGCAGGATGTAAAAAATGTTCTATCATAAAACGATACCGCTCTCCATTTACAGTTACAGCGCTACCATATTCATTCTCGAAGAAGTTAGACCCAATGATATTTGCAGATGTGATCCCAACCATACTGTACACCTACTGGGGTGCAATTGGCGTTGATGAATGGCTCTTGGATTTTCAGCACGCTAGAACCTACAGTTCTGCTTATTAACAAAGCCATTCAAATGAAAATGAGCTTCATCACTTTTCACTTTGCGTTAAAATATTGATCGCTGATTTAAATAATAAAATTTTATTATTTTAATTCTTTGCTCAATTGTGAATCTCTCCACTTTTTATTCTTCAAGTGTTGTTTATATAACCTGAGAAAAAAAATAAAAATATATATATATATATATACGAAAAAGTTATTAAATTTTTAAGCCACATGGTAACTTTTGGCCCACCCTTTATATAAAAATGAACGTCTGTCAGTTTGTCTGTTCCCTATAGACGGTCGGACCGATCTTCTTCAAATTTTCACACAACGTAGCTGTCTGCTCTGGGGTGAAAATAGGGCACTTGAATTTTTGATAAATAAAGTGGGCGTGGCACCAACACCTCAGGTGGCCCACAAAACTCAAAATTTCAAACAGCTATACCTCATGGACTTTTGAGGTATAAAGATAGATGATTTTAGGAACATATACTCCTGGTATAATGCAAAATTGTTTTTGAAAAAATTGGCGGTGCCATGCCCCTTTTTAAAGAAACCGTTATAACAGTCTTATCTTTCTGATTTTTTTAATGCATGTTGCTTTATGCCCTACAGTACAAATGGGGTAAATCAATTATGATAAATTAGGTTTGCTTGGCTTCGCCCGCATACTTCAAAACTTCAAACGGCTGTATCACATAGACAATTAGAGGTGGAAAGATGATATTTGTTGCGTATACTTCTGGTATGATGCAAAATAGTGTTTTAGAAAGAAGGGCGGTGCCACGCCCCTTTTAAAAGAACCATTATAACAGTCATTATAATAGTCTGATCGTCCTGAAATTTTCGTGGCCTCGCCCAGAAGACCATCAGGGATAGGAGACGTTGCAACATATACTACTGACACCACCAATGCAAAAAGATTTTTGCTCTTTTCATTTCTGATATCTCTATATACTATATAAAATTTGATGTATGCGACTATATATGTATTTATGGGACCTATAGACTCATAAACTGCTGATCCCATTTTGATGAAATTTTCAGGGAAGCTTTCTGTCGTAGGGGCTTGGCTCCATAGAACATAAATACTATCGATGACGGGAAAGAGTAATATAAAACCAGATTTTAGATTTTCGTTTTTTGGGCAGAGGGGACGTGGGAAAAGTGTTTTTAATGAGGCTAGAAAGCTGAAAATTGGTACATACTTATACTTAGTAGGGACATAATCACTGTTACGCACATTTTATGCTGTAAAACAAAACGTACTGAATGTTTTTGTACCAAATTTTTTTTAATATATTTATTGATGTATATTGTATCCAAAAATAATCTTCTTATTCGAAATGCCCGCCTTTTGCCTTTACACACGCCCTACGTCGCAGTGCCCAATCGTAAATAGCTGCACGATCGTTCATTGGAAAATTGGCCACAGCTCGAACAAAAGCAGTCTTAAGAGATCCAATGTTGGGGTATCTTTTGTGACAAACCTTGTCCTCAAAAACCGTCCACAATTTGTAATCCAATGGGTTCAAATCTGAACTGCCTGAGGGCCATTCTTCAGAGGAAATGAACGCTGGCAAATTGTTTCGAAGCCAGGCCTGGGACGTTTTAGCCTTATGGGCCGGCGCAGAATCCTGCTGGAAAGTCCATGGCTGGTTTTGGAACAGGGAATTGTTAAGAGGCTTCACAACAGCATCCAAAACGGTTTCTTGGTAAATGCAGGTCAGTAACCCCATCGTAAGAGACACCCCACCAAACCATGACTAAAGCTGGGTGATGACCCTTTTCCACCCTTCGGAGCAGTTCCCTTTTTCTATGCGCTGCCTCATATATGGATATTACAATTAGTGGGTAAAGCATAAAAGGAGCAGCACTCAGTTGAACCGGGTAATCAGATCATGTGGCTTCAACTTTCTCGTGTTGTTGAAGTCTTAAATCGTGGATCTCAGCGTTGTATAATATTTGTTCAAGGGTTATTTACTTAAGACTTAAAGTCCACTTTTCGAAAAATCAATTTTCATTTTTATTTGATGTGGACAACATCTGAGAATCGAATGAGACCAATCCCATGCCCCAAAAGTGTTCCCTCCCAGAGATATGCGCGTTTTATGAAAGTGGTGGTACACCAAAGATACACGTATTTAAATCTTTAAAATGGCTCTCCTGAACAAAACTGTTTTTTACTCTTAGGTCCCTTTCTCTATGCGCTGTCACATATAATTTACAACTCAGATTTTCCTAAAAATGATATTTGCGAATATGCATTCTTTGTCGATTTGCTCAGGATTAATGGCTGATGGCATTATATTGTCGCTACAATCTTCTTTAGATAAAATTGTTGAATATTCAAAAAAGTGGAAAATTAAAATAAATGCGGATAAATCACAGGCTATCTTTTTCACTAAAAACAGAAAGCTTTATTATACACCACAGTCAAACTTAGTTATGGATGGCAGGGAAATCACTTGGTCAAACTCAGTTAGATATCTGGGGGTTATATTAAATCCCTGTTTAACGTTTAATGGTCATATTTCGCACATTCTTGGGAAAATGAACATAGCTATAAAACTGTCGTAGGCCATTGTCAATAGAAAATCTCAGCTTAGTTTGGAAAATAAAACTATTATTTACTAGACGATATTTCAATCAATTTCGTTATATGCATGTCCTCTAAGTGGGGAAATTGTGCCAAAACCCATATTATGAAAATTCAAAGATTTCAGAATAAGATACTGAAGTTAATGTTAAATTTTCCCTGGCACTAGACGTTTGCACGAGCTTAGTAATGTTGATCTCATTAATATAAGAGTAACCCAGATTGATAATAAATTTGAAATATCCTGTTTGAATAGTGGAAATAATCTGATTATCAATCTGTATGACTGAATTATTTAGAAAAATGTCATTTTCAATTATTGTACACTTATTTTAGTAAAGGTTTTTACAAACGTATTTTCCTTCTCCTCCACTTTTTTAAATTTAATGCAACTTTATTTAAGACAATATTAATAATATAGATGTAAGGTTTAAAAAAAACCATCTCTAGACTGTAAGATTATGTAACCCAATAAAAAAATATTACTTAATAAACGATAATAATAAATAAATTAAAAAAAAAAAAACAAAATCTTCTGAGTATCAAAAGAGTTAATTTTTAATATGTCGCTTCTTTATGAAAAATCCACATGGAATATAGATTAAAAATCACTTAAACTATTTAAGAAAATAAACAAAAAACAATAAAGTTTTGAGCTGGCCGAGGAAAAGACAATAATTATACACTTTTAGCACGATTTTTTTGTTTAGTTTTTCCATTTTAAATTATACTCAAGCAAAGAATTTTTATTATCGCATTTCCACTACACTTTAGCCGCATTGCGCAGCTTTCATTGCGGGCTAGCTGCCTGGCTGCTGTCTTGATGTCTTTAACTGCAAATATGCAATTTTATCACTTTGATGTTTTGTGAAAATTACATGTTCACATATGTCGTCATCTGTTAACCTACTTTTGGAGGAGCTGCTGCTGTCGCCACCACCGCCGCCGCCGCAGCACCAGCTACTGACAAAATACTACACTCTAGAAACCGAGTGATATCAATGAACGAATGAAAAATGCATTTTTCTTCTGCTCCAAGACATGCATACAAAGTAAAGTCTCAACGTACACCAACAACACAAACTCTATATTGGATAATTTTCAAATGGAAAAAATTATTTTAAGGAAAAATCATGATATTTTATGGTAGCACCACTAACACACTTAACCAGCCACTGAACCACAAAACGAAAAAAATAGAAACCACCAAACAACGACAAACTAAAACAAAATGTATGCAACCAGAGTTTGACTTACTAAGACACATGTCAGAGCGGTTAAGGAAACCACCAAGACATACACAGGCAGTTTGGAATTTTTTGCCCAAGTAGTGGTAGAAACCCAGAACGAACTTTGAGTGTGTGGGTAAAGCAGCCAAGAAAATGAGAGTAAGTCTAAGTTGCAAAAGGTGCAGTACCCATACCGTTACACTTTTTGAATTTCATGTTTGTGTGGGTAAGACAAGTTGGAGAAGAAAATTTAAAGTTTTCAAACAAACCCCTTCTCATTTTCAATAAACCCCAGCGCAAACAAAAAAGCTTTTTTTTCAAAACAAACCTTAGCACTCTCACTTTCTGCTTCAGAGCCGACTATTACGTTTGGTGTGTCTGTTTGTGCTCTTTACCGCTTAGCGGCTGAACCACTCTTTGCCAGCCGGATTTTCTGTTGTTTTAGCCAAAAACTTTTGATTAAAAGCTTTCGGTTTATAATAGCAAATCAAGTAAATGACGCCCGTTTTAATACAAACAAATGCAAAATTTTTGAGTTTGCTCGCTCTTTTGTTAAATTTTTGTTTAAGCTTCGCTCGGGGTTTACCTTTTTGCCTACACTAGTATTGAGTCTCACAATTTTTCGAATTTTATTCGTATTAAAGAGTGTGGCGTATATAAGCGACCAACTGACCAAAGACAGCATCCAGTTAAAGGTTTGGAATCGTAGCGGATTCTACAAATCCTTACCAACCAAAGCAAAACCAAAAGGTGTTGTGTGTGACATAAAGACAGAAAGGTGCAAAATTTAATTTTATTTCTGTTAATTTTGATTTGAAATTTAAAAATTTTTTCTTGTGTTTCTTAACAGAGCAAAATTTTGCATTTGTTAATTTGTTTAAATTTGAATTTGTTGCCAGACAAACAAAAGGTGTTGACAATTAATTAATTACAAATTGTTTTTTTTTGCATTTATTTATTTACTTTTAGTGAGGCGCTAATTTTTTCGTTGATAACAGAGAAAAAAGTGGGTGTGTGTACTCAAACCATAAGAAGTATCATCATGAAATTGTTTGTAAGTATCAAATGGTGTTTAAAGTTTTCATTACAATTGAGAAAGTGCTAAATATATTTTGGAAGTGCAAGGAGTTTTTTTAAAAAAGAAAAAAAACCTTTAAGTTTAATTTAAAAAAACGCAAAAAAAAACAATTCTGAAAGTGATTTAAAGAAAGGATCTTCTTTAAATGGTTTTAGATTAAATGAAAAATAGATTTGCTTTGTATACCCCAAAAAAGCAATTCTAAAAGGATCTTTATAGAATATGATTGAAGCTATTATACTAAGCGCGAAAAACCAAGCATATTTATTTCAAATTAGACCCAAAACTTTAAAGTCATTCTTATACAACAAAAATCAATCTTAAAATAGATCTTTTGCTTATTTTGCATACACTCTTGCATACTTTAACTTCAAAACCAGAATCCTATTTAGTTCTTAAAGAAAAAGTCAAATATTTTGAGTGCCCTTTACTCAGCATGTTTAATCCAAATACGATTCGAACAGAATTCAATTTTCAAAGACATCTTTTGATTATTTTTTTTTTGCATACCTAATATCTAAATCCTGTTTATTTCTTAAAGAAAAGTATTTTAAATGCTCCTTGTCCAGCATGTTTAATCTAAATACGATTCACAAATTATAAAGTCGTTCTTATAGAACAGAATTCAATTTTCAAAAGGAATCTTTGCTTATTTTGTTTTGCATACAATTTTGCATACTTTAACTTAAAAACCGGAATCCTGTTTATTTCTTAAAGAAAAAGAAAAATATTTTGAATGCCCTTTGCCCAGCATGTTTAATCTAAATACGATTCACAAAATATAAAGTCGTTCCCTATAGAACAGAATTCAATTTTTAATGACATCTTTGGTTATTTTGTTTTGCATACAGTCTTGCTTACTTTAACTTTAAAAGCCGAATCCTGTTTATTTCTTAAAAAAGAAATAAAATATACTTTGAATGACATATGTCCTAAGGTATTTCAACATTCCTATTTTTTGAACAAATGGGTAATTTTATTTAAATTTCCTTCGGCCCATATTGTTTAATTTAAAAAAGATTCGTAATATAATGTCGTTCGTTCTTATAGAACAGAACTCAATTTTAAAGAAATCTTTTGCTTATTTTGTTTTGCTTACATTCTTGCATACTTTTACTTCAAGAACCGAATCCTGTTTATTTCTCACCGAAGAAATAAAATACTTTGAATGACCTTTTCCCTAAGGAGTTTCAACATTCCTCTTCTTTAGGCAAATGGGTATTTTTATTTTCTAGACTGGGGTAATTGGTTAGCATTCCTTTAGGAATAAAATAAAATTAGTTTAGTCCATGTGTCCTAATGTCCCGTTCAGTTATTTAATATTCTTTAATAATCTTTCTTTAAAGGCTCTTAGTTGGTTTTCTTAAAAAATAACTAATCATTTTCGCTTTCAGTTAATCTTCGAAATATTTGCCTTTGTTAAAACAGGATTATTTCCGAAAAAAATATCATTTTAGTTCGAGGAGTCTTCGTTTCCTTCTTTTCATTTTGAAATACAGTGCAAAAGGTTCCCGCCAAACATCAATGCGAAAATTTCAATTTGAAATCATAAAATCTCAATATTAGGTTTTTTTTAAAGAGTTTTGAATAAAGTGGCAACAGTTTTTCATTATTGTTCTTCTGTCTTTTAAGAGAAACCTTTTGAATGAACTTAATTTTTTCCAAAAGGGAGCTTCTCTTTGCTTTTTATAAATTTAACTTTTGGGATTTCACCAAAAACAAAATTTCATACAGCATTGAAACCATAAGACCAAAAAAACAAAATTTCATGCAGCATTGAAAAAATTCAACCGTTTAAGAAACTGATTTAGTCTAGAGTAAAAGAATATCAAAAATACATTGCATTGCGATTATCATCCCGAAAAGGGCAAGCTGTCCCACAAATCAAAACATTTTTAAAATTTTTGGAGTCGTCATTATCACTGCCACTAATAAAAAAAACACCAACCCCTGGCGAAACAAAAGGCTTTATTAAATTCTAAGTCTTTGGACTTTTTTTTGGAGTTTGGTGTCTTCTTTTGCTTCTTTTAATTTGGAAAAGACAGTACAGAAATCGTACGCCGAATTGTAATTGTTTATGAATTTTGAAATCCCTGCCCAAAGCGTAAAAGCAACAGACCGAAATAAAACAAACGAGCTAAACATCATAACACCTAAAAACTGTGTACAGAACTTTCCATTAGTTTTCCTGTTAAATTAAAAGACCTTGATTGGTTCAAATTTGTATCCAAAACAAAACACACCCTGTTTGCTTCTTATATGTTGAGCTTCCCCCAAACTTCAATTATTTACGAATTTTGAAACCAGTAGCTAGAAAAATATACCTATTTTGTCTTAGATTTTTGAGGACAATGAAATATTCTGGCAATATGCAATATTAGCCTCTAATGAGACAGTTTTTTTTTTATAAATTAAAAAATAAACCATTAAACAAGTCTTTTATGCTTCTTCTAATTTGGAAAACCGTGCGATGTTCTTCCCCCGAACATTAGTTTTTTATCACTTATATAGATTTCATAAGCATGATGAATGTGGCAATACAGCTTTGCATTCTCCTAGAATTTTAAAACAAATATTTTTCTTTGATGGGGTAGATTTTCTCTTAAAATGTCACTGTTGTCATTAAACTTCAATTCTTAATGACTGGAATTGTTAGTAACATAAAACCCTAAAATTATCATATTTCACTATAAAAACAGCAATTTAAACATAGCCTCATTGGGGCAAATGAAAACTTCTTGAAAATGACACCGTGTAACATTACTTCAATATAGATGCTGGAAAAATTACAGCGAAGCATCGGATACGAACAAAAAAAAATAATCTTTTTTTTATTTGCATCATATATGACCTTTAAAACCCGATTAGGATATAAACTGAAAATATACGCAAAAAAGATCGATAAACATTTAACATAAGAATTCATTTTGTATTTTAACAAGTAAAAACGTCATCAACCTCACTCAATCAGAATCTCATACATTTATCTTCCGTTGAGCAAATATTCATAAAATGTACTGCATATCGTTCAAGAAGTAAATTTCTCCTCTTAACACCGCGCTCAAACTTTTGAATATCGGTTCGCAAATAAAGCACTTAGGGGCCCTTTTATTTAAAAAAAACGGTATATGTGAATATCCCCGAAACTAGAGCATATCTGGCAAATCGAAGGCCACATTTGTGATAAGCAGCCCCAAATCAACTAAAGATGACTATCAATCCTTCTGCCGCAAATTTAGTGGTGTCCTTCTAATTATAACTCCCCAACTCAAATGCAAAAGACTTTGGAAACAAACGCTTTATTAAGGAAACTGCTACATATTCAAGAACCTACAAAAGACTTAAGTAACAAACCCAAAAAGTAAATAACAAATGACAATTTCTTATTTTGGGTGCCGGCAGTACTAATTTTTAAATCGCTTTCTTTTCTTAAATCAAAAAATCACCTTTTCGAAAATTTTTCAAAAGCATTTCCTTCAACATCTCGGAAAGAAACAAACCGTAGTTCTCTCTTACAACAATTAACAATGCACAATAAGATTGCTAGACTTCCTGACTAGGAAAATATGATTTTAACAAGTTTTAGAGATTAATTACTCGCTTATAAAGTCGTCGGCAGTTACTGAATACCTATTGCAGCTGAAATTGTTCCGAGGTTCTTCGTTAGTTTCAAATTTTGGTTTCAAACCACATAACAGTTTCGCAGTGTTTACCAAAGTATTTGTTTTACAAAATCGACTTACACAAAAAGCTAAAAAAATTCAATACAGGTTTTTATATAATCATTTAAAGAAAAAAATACAAATTCTTCTTAATGAGTGGCCCATCTGTTTAATTCTGCATAATTTTTATTAAACTTGACATTCATAGTGACACAAGTAAACAAATAAAAAAAAATATAACTAAACTGGTTTTCAATAATATTTCTCATGACTTATTTTTTATGAGAAAACATTTTTGCATTACCAATGCTTTTTGCCTGTTTCACCTATGCAGTTGGCCAAGTGTCCATTATTTTAAACATCTTGCCAATACCAGATTCTACGAAATCGTTCTTTTTTTTGCCGTATATCAATGTGCAGTAGCCATACGACAAGTGCTATGCTTATACTTTTATGCTGCCTGAGACCATTCACCTCTTTTACATGGAGCTTACTTTTGAATTCATTGAAAACTGTTTACAAATGACTACTAGCAATCAGTGATTAATTCCGGCTAATTGCATTTTGTTATTTGTTTTAAACAAAAAAAATCTCAATCAACAGTTTTATAGTTTTTGACCCAGCTTTAAAATCGGCAATGCAATTCAAAAGACTTAGAAAACAAACGTGGTCTATAAAGCTGCTCTGAGGAAAATTTTCTTTTCCAAGCACAAAAATAGAGTAGGAATGGGAGTTCCTATTAAGTGCAATTCAAATTCAAACAGGAAAAATGCTTATAATAGACTTAGATTTAAATAATAGATTAAGGGACAAATTTCGTTTAATGTTGATAGTAATTTTAAAAGCTGATTATCCACCAATTAAAAAAGAACAAAATAACTTTTTGTATAATGAGCCATATGTGAGAACCGAAGTCACGGGTAATCAAGGGTTCCATATATTTTACGAAAAACCCTACAAAATACTGTATTGGGCTGTTTTAAGCAAAACGTACGGAAATGATAGCACAAAATCCGAAAGATGTGATATAATATTAACGAAATCATTTGGCTTTCGTTCGAAAGCCATACTAGGGCAAAGTTAAGCAAAATACTTGCATGTTTTTTATAAAAAAAAGTTTATACAATAAAGTATTAAAATGATTAGAAGAGTAATAAAATAAAGTAAGATCAGACCAGCAGAAAAAATCTGAAAGTAAATTACCGATTTCCATCTGCTGAAACAACCTTTAACGCACGAGAAGTATATCTCAATGAATCTCAATACTTAATAATATTAACCAAATTATTTGGTTATTGTAGGAAAGCCATTCTAGGGCATGTTTCATGTTTTCAGTAAAATGAGTTAAAAGAATATGGAAACTATTAAAAAAAATAATAAAATAAAGTAAGATTAGACGAGCAGGCAAAATCTGACTGATAAAACAACCTTCAATGTACAAGAAGTATATTTCACAGAATCCCAATATATAAATAATATTAACCAGATCATTTCGTTTTCCTACGTAAGCCATTTTAGGGCATGTTTGCATGTTACCAATAAAAAGAGTTTTTAAAAGATTTATAGAAATTTATAGAATTTATAGAAAAATAATAAAATGAAGTAAGATCAGACCAGCAGACAAAACCTTAATACAAATAACCGTTTTTCTGTCTGGTGAAAGTATATCTCAAGAATTTCAATATTTAATAATATTAACCAAATCATTTCGGTTTTGTACGAAAGCTGTTCTTGTTTTCAATAAAAAAAATTGAAAAAATATGAAAATTATTTAAAAAAAAAATAATAAAATGAAGTAAGATCAGACCAGCAGGCCTAATCTGAAATAAGTACATTACCTGTCTGGTAAAACATCCTACAACGCGCGAGTAGTTTATCTTAAAGAATCTTAACCAAAAAATGTATTTATGCATAATTTTGTTTGACAGATTTGCAAAAACATTACAAGATATCAGAGATATAACATAAACCATAACAAAAGACTTAGGAGACGTACTTTATGCATTAACAAAAAATATAGCTTGGCCAAAATCATTCAAAACAAGCAGGATGAGCAACTATAAAAAAAATCTACTAGGATCCTTAGAAGTAATTAACCAAAAAATCTCATATGTCTATAGCAAAACCGTCGCCATGTCAGAATCTTTATTTTCATATATCCCCTATGTTGTCAAATCAAACAAAAGACTTAAGCAACAAACACTTCTCCTAAGCTAGCTTAACAGAAGACCACATGGTCGTCATTAAGCTCAGCACCAGCCTCAAATAGTCACATTGACACCATGCCTTAATTAATGTCATTTAAAATCAAAAACGGCCACAATTACGTGGCAAAATCAATTACTTAACCCAAACAAATACGACAAGTATCTATCTACGTATAGAGCCACAAGATTAAGTAACAACAGGCGAAAGCCTGCACAGCCCATACATACATTAAACTTCAAATTAAAACCATGGCTAAAAAAGAAACGAAACAAAACCAAAGACACAATTTATAGCAAGTGAAATTTATAATGTAACAAAACCATATATGAAACATGACTGGCATACGCAAGAGACCGCAGAAGCGAAGAAGCTAAAAAAAAGCCAACATTGCCTGCAAAGCTAAACAAAACAAAAATATGATTATCGTTATCAAATGACAAATAATCAAAACAGAAAAGTTTAAAGGCTAACTAAGTAAAAAATAAACAGAAAAATATTAAAATTGAATATTGATGATATTGATATGGAGAGGCATAAATTCAAAAAAACATTTTGAACAATTCAATTATCAATAAAATGCAATTCGCCCATTGGAATTGCTGTCGCATCGCATAATGCATAAATTTACCAGCAAACGGTAGTCAAAAGAGTAGCAACAATGGTCACCAGCAGAAAAAATGGATAACAGCACTTGTAACCCAAGACATATAATCAAAATATTTCCGTCAACAAAGAAACCAAGCAACCGCCCAACCAACAAAAGGCGTATAAGGTGGTGGCAACCGTAAAAAAACCGCGCAAAAATGCCGGCATTTGCTAGCTGCGCTGAGCTTTAACTGTTGAAATCAAAAAGCGTTCGCTTTTATAAACATTGCAGATTTATGATAGCTGCTCTAGCCTGTGTGTTTGTTTTTGCATTTTCGTTTCGCTTTTATTCGCAAAATTTTAAGGCGAATAAACTTTTATCTATGAGTGGTGAATACCTCCTCTCTACTCTGCTCTGCGTATGAAATTTCAATCTTATGAGTATTCGATTTCATTCACTCATTGCTAGCGTTTCTGTTCCTTTTGCTCTGATCTTTCATTCGTTTTGTTTTGCTGGCGCTTTGCGTTTTTATTTTTTTTTGGAAATTTGCATAATGTTTTTAATGGCTTTTCGGAGTTTATAGTGTAATGTTGCTCTGGCAAGGTTGTTTCGGTTTTCAACACCTGTTCGCAGAGGGTGTTTTGTTTGGCTAGAGCAGAAACAAAACACCGTTGGCAGCAACAAAACGTATTGTGTTAATTGGTTTTCCCAGAGGAAGTGCGATTTCAACACCACTTAAAACAAAAGACTTAAGGCACGAACTTTGGCAATCAACCAGTTGTGGGGATGGGGGAAAGAAATGGTAAACCCACAACAAAGAATCTTAGAATTAGGATATCTCCAACTAGTAAATATGTAAACAAGCAGAAACGTCGTTAAGTTCGGTCAGGTCGAACCTTATAAACACTTCACTGTCACCAGGCTACTAAAGCGCAAAATAAATAAATTGGTTGTTTTTTGGTCCGTTCCGCCAATGCTTCCTTCCCTTATATGAATTCGTAGCCAATTGCTTTAATAACAGTGCTCGTATATCTGTATTTTGGCTATGCTCATGTTCTATTTGGAACGTTTTTTGGACCACACGAAACAAAACGATCAGCAACTTTGGGAATTTTTAGGTATTATGTGCGTCCAAACTAGCAGTACCCAACATAAAAATTTTCCGTCCACAATAAATAATGCTTTGTTAAGCAAATATTCCAAAAAAGTTTACTTCTTCTGAGTTACTTATAGTCCCTTAAAGGGAAACTCTTCCTCCTTGCGCAAAATTCAGGATCCCAGGTTGACTTGTCTGGCTGCTATTATGCTTTCCACAGACGGACGGATATGTCTAAATCATCTTAGAATTTTACGACGATCAGCAAAATATCTATTAAATAGGGTCTACAATCAATATATCTTGTTGTTGCTAATGAAATGACAAATTTGGTATACCCTCCACTCTTCGAAAAGGGGTATAAACAAACGCTGAAATTTAATAATATTTTAAATAATTTTTACCCCAGCCTTTTACAAAATCTTCCTAATTCAATCTTTTTATTTTTATCTATTCAAACTTCCCTGTATATCATTAACTCTTCCCCTATCTCTCTCTCACAGATCTGTCTAGCCACTTTGCTGGTGGCCTCGGCTTATGCCGAAACCGCCGAGAAAAAGTCGTCCCTGGAGGAGACCAAGGTTCCTTTGGAAAAGAAATTGGACAAACGTGGCCTTCTTGAGTTGGGCTATGGCTACGGCCACTCTGGCCTCGATGTCGGCTATTTGGGCCATGGATCCGTTGCTTCCGGCCACGGCTATGGCATCGGCTATGGTCATGGCAATGTTCTCGGTCATGGCGGCGGTGGTTTCATTGGCCACTCTGGACCAGCTGTTTCCTATGGTCACAGTGGACATGCAGTGCCTCATGAATTCCTGATTAGCAAAATGGCTGATGTCCACAAAACGATTACCATCACCAAAGGTGTGCCCGTACCGGTGCATGTCGATCGCCCCTACCCAGTGGAACACATCAGACATGTACCCGTTGAGGTGAAAGTACCAGTGCCACAACCCTACGAAGTTATCCGCAAAGTTCCCGTTCATGTCAAGGAATACGTTAAAGTGCCCGTCCATGTGCCCCAGCCCTACGAGGTCATCAAGAAGGTCGAAGTGCCCGTCCATGTGCCCGTCGATCGTCCCTATCCCGTCAAGGTGCCCGTACCACAACCCTATGAAGTTATCAAGCACGTGCAAGTGCCAGTCAAAGTACCCGTACCTCAGCCCTACGAAGTTGTCAAGCACGTTCAAGTTCCAGTCAAGGTAAATGTACCCGTACCACAACCCTACGAAGTCATCAGACACGTTAAAGTGCCCGTGCATGTGCCAGTCGATCGTCCCGTGCCAGTTGCTGTGCCCAAACCCTACCCCGTTCCCGTTGAGAAGCCATACCCCGTTGTTGTTGAGAAACAAGTTCGCGTAGAGGTACCCTATCGTGTTGACCGTCCCTATCCCGTGCCAGTCGATCGTCCCTATCCCGTCAAGGTACCCGTACCAGTTCCCCAACCCTACACTGTAGAAAAACACGTTCCCTACGCCGTCGATCGTCCAGTGCCCGTGCCCGTTCATGTTCCCGTCGACCGTCCCTATCCCGTGCATATCACCAAGCATATCCCGGTCACAGTTGAAAAACCTGTGCCAGTGCCCGTCGGTGTGCCCGTCGTTACCGGTCACTCGGTGATCCAACACGGCTCATATCAGCATGCTGCCCCCGCCGCTGTTTCCTATGATCACGGCTACTCCTCGAGCGGCTATGGATTCTCGTCCAGCGGTCATGGCGGCTCCTATGGCGGCTCCTATGGCGGCTCCTATGGCGATGCTCACGGCTACCACCACAAGAAGAAGTAAGCGTTTCGCAAAAACCTACTCTTAAAGAATCCCAAAAAGTAACAACAACAACAAACAAGAGAGTGTAAATGATTTCTTTTTGTTTTAGTAGAGAAACAAAAGCTAGTTTTAATTTTTTTATTTTCTTTTCTTTAAAAATTGAATTTCTTCTTTATTCAAAAAGAAAACTTTGCCACTATGTTTATTGAAGGAAGGCGTTTCCCTTGGCGACAAAGAAGCCCATTGGCAAGGAAGAAAATGTTCCGAAAACATGTAAAGAAAATATTGAAGCAAAAAAAAAGAACAAAAACAAAAAACACTGCCATTGAATCCTTTATTCCCAAAGGACAACTCTTTAAAGACTTTCCCCTTCTCAACCACACACTTGACTAAATTTTTATAATAACAAAATTATTATAAATCTCTTAGTTGCTACAAAAGTATTCCAACAAATTTTATATTTTTCTTTAAATGTTTTCCCGCCACTAACCCTTAAAAGAGGACTAACAGAAATTGTGATAAATGAGTAAAGTTTGCTCTTTTTCACGAGAGGAAAACGAAAAATATTTTATTCGCCGGCTTCAGTGTTGCTTGATTGTTATTCGCCAGTTTTGTCCTTGCCAAAGTGATTCTTTGTGGTCAACGGAACATTCTAAAATTTTGTGTATATTATTTTGTGTGTAAATTAATTTTGTTTTTCTTTATATTATTATAATGTAAACAATTTTTTATTATTAAATTTTTGTAAATAAGTCTATTAAGAACAAATGTATAAAAAAATGACGACAAAAAAATAAAGAAAACCTATGATATTAAAAATATTAAATAAAATGGATTTGATTTTATTGGTCAACTAAAGGGAAGCTATAGTCTGCTTATAAAAAACGAATGACTTACAACTTTAGTGCAGAACATGACAAAGTCTTGGGTGTAGGAAGGGCAAGAACTTCAGAAAAAAATTTTTTTTCACCCAAAAAATACAAGTGAGATAAACACAGAGTACTACATCTCTTAGAAAATATGTCAGCTTAAATCAATTTGTTGACAAATCTTCAAGTTATTCACTGTTATCTTATCGAAATAATAGTATACTACGTGACAATACGAGGGCGACCGCAAAAGTAACTGGCCTAACATAAAAGAACCATTTTTTGGAATTAATTTTTATTTATTTTTCAACATAATCTCCTTCCAACTCAATACACTTCATCAAACGTTTTTCAAGTTTTTTAATTCCTTCCGAAAAATAAGATTTTTCAAGACCTTCAAAATATGCCTCAGTTTCAGCAATAACCTCGCTATTGGACGAAAATGTTTTGCCACCGAGAAATTTTTTTAAATTTGGAAACAAGAAATAATCAGAAGGAGCTAAATCTGGACTATATGGTGGATGCGGAGCAATTTCAAATCGTAATTATAGTTTTTTCTTTCTCAAGATATAAATAAATATAAATATTAAATATTATACCCCTTGCATCCCAAAATACTGTGGCCATTACTTTTCCTGCTGACTTAACAGTTTTCGCCTTTTTGGGACCACTTTTACCAGCTTCTATCCATTGTTTTGCCTGTTCTTTGCATTCTGGGATGTAGAGATGGATCCATGTTTCATCAACAGTTATGAATCGGAAGAACTCTATTGGATTACGCTGATTTATCAGCTAAAAGCTCCTCGGAATAGGTCCAACGGACGATTTTTTGGGGCAAAGTCAACAAACGCGGCACCCTACTTGCGGATAGCTTTTTCATGTGGAGTTCATCATGTAAAATACTCCAAACTTGTTTCCAAACAAGTTCTCTGAGCTTTATTCGTCTATCTTTGGTCACTTCATTAAATATTTTTCTAATGTTTTCAATAGTAGTAGCAGTTTTCGGTCTTCCAGAGCGTTGTTCATCTTCCGTACTTGAACGACCCATTTTAAATTGTTGAACCCAGGATGTCACGGTGGAGTATGATGGTGCATTATCACCATGAACAGAATCCAATTCATCTTTGATTAATTGTGGCGTATAACCTTTCATATAAAAGTGTTTAATTACCGCACGAAACTCTTTATTTTCTATTTTTCAAAAATTATAAAACTTGTTTACTTCAATCACCTGTAACAAAGAAAATAATCATTAAATATTTCGGAAATTTTGGCAGATGGCTTATAAAAGATTGCTTTTAAAAAACAAAAAAAAAAACAAAAAAATTGCTAGTAAAACAGAAAATGTGCCAGGCCAGTTAGTTTTGAGGTCGCCCTCGTATAATAGTACGTAGTTATTCAAAACCATAAAATTTTACCATATTTTTATAGAGAACACATGAAAAACGAAAGACTTAGGCAACGAACTTGTAAGGTACATGATCATGACAAATCTCAAATTTAAGAAAATCGTTTTAGCTGGTTTGGCAAACAACATTGCGTTGTTGTATTTTTTATTGAATTGACGAGTACTTTAAATATGGTGTTGTGAAGAATGACACTTCGCGGACAAATGACATCAATAGCATTACAGACATAAACAAACGTATAATTCACAATTCTCCAAATATTTTATAAATTTGCCTAAATTTGGCTGATCGATAGTAATGCTTCTCCTCCATGTACGCTTGTTAACAATTGCCTTTAACTTCTAATAACTATATAGAAAAGCATCAAATCGTATTGAAAGACGTGAGTGATTTAAGGACAACATTTGAAATCTTCGGAAATGTTTCATGTAATAGTTGAGTTTTTAAACGATATATGGAATATGCCATGGGATTCATATTGCATAGATCAATAACATCCAATTGAATACCCAAAATTACACGGTTATCATATCACGATATCAAGCACTAGTAACATTCATATGATACAATGAAGCTTCTTGTCTAAAAATCTCTACCACAATTTATGGAGGCGTTTTTTTTTAAATTTACATGTGATTTCTCGAAATCTCGTATGCGGCAATTTTAACGCATTCCAAAGTCCATCAAGGAACAATAAGTTTAGCTTAATTTGCTGGATGTTGAAGATCGAAAAGCTTATATTAAACGACTGTGTCATTTTTGGGATATTTGCGAAGGCCATCAGGGCTGTCATTAAAACTAGTGTTGTCACTATTGGTTTTGAAAACGATAAAAAATAATGCTTTGGGGTCATGAAAACCCATGTTATCGGTGTTATCAGTAACAGCTGATTCGAACATTGGTTTTATTTATATGCGATATGGACAAAACCAACTTGGTTTCATGACACCAATTGAAACCAACATTGGTTTGCAAAAACGACAATTAGCAAAACCGACATGGTTTCTATGACAGACCCGAATGAATGCTCTATCACAATTGGCGATAATTCATTTTTTATATTCTTTTGTTTCTTTAACATTAATATTCTAAATATTTCAAATAGAAAAAAGAAGAAGTTTAGTAATCCTAATTTTTCGATAGACCGAATCGGAGTCTGTCATTAATTAATCGGAAAAGCGAGCACTGTGTATTAGCCATGGACAGAAGCACAAAAGCATTAACTGTTTTCCTTCGCCGACTACAGCTGTCACACCTATTCCTTCCACCGTAGAACGAGGGCTGCATGAAGGACAATCTGCACAAGGACCATTTAAGAGTTTTGAAGTTAGAATATGGACAAATTTAAAGTTACTTACTTAAGTTTCACAACATCGAATTAAAAAACAATTTAATACTTATACCTACTGACCGGGATCTGGCTCCGAACGGCTCTTGCATTTAATAGAGAAGATTTTACATGGCTTAGAGATAAATCTCTTAGGCGTAAAGTTGTCGGAATTTACAAGGTGGAAACTCGGCGCTAAAAATTGTTAGATGTTCATAAGCGGTGTTGAACCTGGGTTTACTAAGTTAATCCATAAGTTAAAAGTTGCTTAACGAAATATTCTAGCTGATCCATAAAAGCCAGAGGAAAGTAAATCAATAAATTAAGTTGTCCTTGCTGTCGAATGTGGATATTGTTCAAATATCACATAAAGCATTCAAGTATTCAGCATTAACGTCACCTACAATTTCCAAATATGGGGTATGATTTTTTTAATCTAGCCCGGTATTTTAAGGTCTTATAAAAAAAAAATTTTTAGATGCTATAGAACGAAGTGTTTTTTATGACCCAAATCGGTCAATCCGTTCCACAACAAGAAGACTTTTGGTTAAGCCTAAAAATTCATTTTTTTTGAATAATTTAAATTTTTAAGCCAGAAAAAAAACAAAAAAAAATAGCTCTTAATTTTTATATACAGAGTGTCCGTTGAGAAGGTATACCACTTTGTTTGTTTATAATTTTTGATTAAATGAAAGAAAATGGATCTTATATTGAAAAATGTTTTATTTAAGGTCGGCAATTATGTATGGTCGGCAATATCAGATAAATGTCCGCTTTGTTAGCCTAACAAATGCGAGCCCTTTTCAGCACATTTTGGATACCACATGTTAATCAAGCCCAAAGAATGCAGTTCTGACGTTAAAAAGTTTTCAATCATATCACGATATCGCTCCCCATTGACAGTTACCGTTTCGGCGTTTTCATTTTCATAGAAGTAAGGTTCAATGATTCTGACCTGACCAAATTGCACACCAGACTGTCACTTGAAATGGATGCTATGGTGACTGATGAATAATTTGAGGGTTTTCTATTCCCCAGATCCGACTATTCTGTTTATTCACATAACCATTTAAATGAAAATGTGCCTCGTCACTCATTATGATGTCATGGGCGAGTTGTTACATCCTATTGGCATATGTTCGGCAGGGTAAATGGTCTTGTAGAAGAAGCTCTTGAGTCAACTGCATCTAAAATGGAAACAAATGCAAATCCTTGTGCAAAATTGCGGCCAAAGTTGTTTTTTTAAGACCAAGCTTCTGAGCACGGCGTCGAATTGAGGTTGTTGGATTGTTTTGAATGCTTTCTTGAGCAGCAGTAATGTTTTCAGCCGATCTTGCAGTAGGTTGTGGTCAATGCTTGGGTCTATCAGCTACGGACCCTCTTTCTTCGAAATCATTCACTACACGTTAAATAGCGCGTCTTGTTGGCACGTTGTTTCTCCTAAAAAATTCACATAACTTTCTCAACGTCACAGTAAACGATGATTGATTTTGATAAAATGTTTTAAAGATTAAAACACGTTTGTTTATCAAATTTTTTTCCATAATAAATTTGCCATGTCTCTACTTCACGACTGCCAAATATGAACTGTCAAGACTAATGTTTACCAAAATGGCGGCAAAACAAAGTAGTATACCTTCCCGGTGGAAACCCTGTATAAAGTTTAGCAGTCTCGTAAATAGTTTAAAAATTTTTTCATCCATCTGCTTCAATCAGGTCAAGTTTGTGGTTTCGTTTAGTGCACCTCTTGCTTGATATATCCTCATAAAAAAGCTTAATGCAGTCAGGTCCTGTGACTTCTGGGGATAGCGGAAAGTGGCATTTTTGGATATTAATTTGTTTGGCAATTGGAGCTCTGCTATTACCGGCCTGGCTTTATATACAGTTGCTCCATCTTACTGGAACCAAAAGCTGTTGAACCGGATACGTCTTTGGCCCAGTTCTGGGTAAAAAACCCCCTTCAACTTCCTTAAATAACGATCCCCATTGACAGTCACTTTTCTCTTCAAAGAAGTATGACCCCCAATGCAGCTTGATGCATCTGCGCACCACACAGTAACTCGTTCTGACTGCAGTTCCGTCTCATAGGATATTTGTGGATTAGATTCACTCCATATACGGCAATTTTACATGTTGACATTGCCGATTAGATCTAAATGGGCCTAGCAATTTGTCAATTTTTACGGTCATTTCAATAATTTTTTGGCAAAATTCAATTCGAATAGCAAGTCCAGACGGTCCTTTGTAATGACCCTCTACTAACTACAATTGTTTTAGTTCGAAACACTTGAACCCGAACAAAGTTATTCTCATTTCTAACTAAATCTTAAATGATTTAGTCAAATTTAATCGGGTTGTAATGATTATTAGGCTATTGGGCGGATTTTAATACGCAATAATGCAGTTCTTTAAAAATATAACACTTAAATATTCCAAAAAAATTAGGCAGCTCAAAGAAATTTTTTATATTGAAAGTTCGATATTTCTGTTAGTTTTTTCCTATATCTTAAACAATCCATATCCGAAATAAAAGCGATGCACATCCTTGAAAAGGTAAATTTCTCTTCTCATAAGTTTATGAAAATCGGTTGACAAATAAAGCAGTTAGGGGTTCTTTCAAAATACCTGAATTTGGCATGAGAATATCTTCTAAACTAGAGCGAATCTGGCAAATCGGAGGCCAGATTCGTGATCAGCAGTCCCAAAAGCAACTGAAGCTGATTATCAAACTTCTGCCACAAATTTAGTGTTGACTAGTGTAATACACTTTTAATTTAGTTTTTTGGATGGCGCAGGCAAAGACGCATCCAACCTCCAATAAATGAAGTCATATGGGTTCTTTAAAATAATGCCATTTCTTACAAATCACAATATGACATTAACTGGAGGCCACCACCAACAACCCTAAACTGCCATTTACCCTAAAACTGCCAATGAAATACTGGGACGGAATCCATTTTGAAAAGTATAAAAACTGCAGCCCGGCCGAATTAACGACTTATCGAATTCTTATAAAGCGTGATCCATTTCGTGGTTCCCTACTTTTTTAAAGAAAAAAACAAAGAAAATTCAAATTGAATGGGGAAAGTTTATTATCACTTAAAGGAACATTCTTTGGCATTGGCATTAATGTTGGCCGCGGCTACGTCTCAGATGGTCCATCCGTTGAGTCCAATTTTCGATGACTCGTTCGAGCATTTCGACTGGTAACTTGCGAATGACATACGTGATGTTTTGCTCCAAGTCCTGAGTCGAAGCGGGTTTGTCCGCATAAACTTTAGACTTTACATATCCCCACAGGAAAAAGTCTGCCGGTGTGATATCACACGATCTTAGTGGCCAACGTAAATTTCTCTGCTCACCGAAGTGTTCTCTCAATAAATCCATTGATTGATGCGATGTGTGGGAAGTGGCGCCGTCTTGTTGAAACCAAATGTCGTCGAGATCGGTTATAATGGTACGATAACGGTTGCCATTGACGGTTACATTCTCACCGGCTCACTCATTTTTAAAGAAATATGGACCGATGATTCCACCGGCCCACAAACCACACCAAACCGTTGTTTTTTCTGGATGAAGTGGCAGTTCTTGTACCACTACTTGTTACTCTTTAGCCCAAATGCGGCAATTTTGCTTGTTTACATAACCATTAAGTTAGAAATGGGCCTCATCGCTAAACAAAAGTTGGCTCGAAAACGTACGCTCTTCTTGGAACTTTTCAAGAGCCCATAGACCGAAGCCGGTCTATGGGCTCTTGGGAACGTCGGCACCGTAACATTACGTATGGTTCACCCACAGGGCACATTATATCACAACCACTACCTTCATACCAAGAAAGGTGAGGTTCTTACCCATTTAAAGTTTGAGAATAGGTTAAGGTCGTTTCGACCCTAAGGCCTCTAATCATTCGCTTTACCAGCTAAGATTATTTTACATAATCTTTAAATGCACCAGCTATACTGAGGAAAACTTCGGTGGGAACCAGCTACTAGATGGTTCGATTGGTCTTTCGCCTGTATTTTGTACGCTTTCAATTTAAGATCTCGACTTAAAATGCGCCAAGTCGTTCCATATGTCAGTTCGAGTTGCTGCTAACGGCGCCGAATAGACTCTCCACGGTCTTGGTGTATACGGCCGCTATATTTTCTTCACTGCGTGCTGGACGCGATACATTCGGTCGAATATTATCACATAATGAATGCTGGGTCTCAAGATGGGTGATGGTGTTGCGAATAAGTAGTACGCTCATAATCAGGGCGATTATGTTGACCATAAGTTGAACGAAGTGCATGAAACATATTACTTACAGAACGTGAATTTTCATAATAAAGTTGAACGATTTGTAAACGTTGTTCAGGCGTAAGGTTTTCCATACTTGGATCACCCATTACCTATCTTTTCACTTCGTTTCTATATTGACATGGGGCCTATTAAAGTTAAATTACAATATGCATCAAAATGGTTAATAGAATATCATAAACTACTAGAAATATTGCAAAATAAAATATAAAAAATTAAAATAAAAAATATAAATTATAATAATCCTAAATTTCCCTAAAAGAGAGAGAGAGAAAAACCTGCTGATAGCATATATTCCATTAAATTTTTACGAAATGTCATGGAAGACAAGTTAAAAGTACTTCGATTCCAAAATAGAAAATCGAAAACTAAATTGTATATACTTTGAATACGACAAATATGGTTATGTACCAATGAATCGACAATAACTTCATACTCAAATTATACATTTTATTTAAAATAGCTCTGTTCAATACTTCCATTGGTTACAAATGAAATAAAGAATTAGACATACCCTCTTTTCCACAGTAACACTACCAATTTGTTTGGTTCCTCATCTGTTCAAACGACATAATTCTGGCCCAAATTATCTTATCGTTGTTTCCCCTCCTCATCAACATTAGAAGTAACGTTTTTCGTTTGCGTTTCGTTTTTTTAACTTTTTAGATTTTTCTTGTAATTTGGCCTAGCCAGCTTGTAATTGGGCCTAGCTAGCTTGTCTCACAGACATTTGTCATTTTGCAAATTCTTTCTGAAAGAGACCAAACAAATAAGACAGCCTTTTTTGTTGGTGGTCTGCAACGACAACAAAAAAACCTTCAATTCTATTCAAGCAACTCCCCCCCAAAAAAAGACTACAAAACAAGAGAATTAAGAAGTGGTATACATTAATGGTAAATGAAGTTTATTACATTTAATTTGCTTTAATTTCCAACTAAAGTACGTATAACTTTACCATTTTTTATTTTTTTATTAATGTCCGTCCTTTTGAGTGTTAGTAGTGCTGGTGAGTGATTTGAAAGAAAAAAAAACAAATCTCACGAAAGGTCGTTTTGACGGGCCAACACAAAACAGACGGCAAAAAATGCAAAAACTAATTTTCAAAATTATATCATGAGAAATTTTACACGATTTTTTCATATCTACTGTGGGTAGAGGGCAGCTCAAAACAATTGGCGCCTAAATTGACGCTTTTAGTTTGCATATGTACACAACGTACCATTTTTTTTTGTTTGGAATTTGTTTAAAGCTTATGGTAATTGGCGACGAAAGCTTAGACAAAAAACAAAAAACGAACTTAATTCGGAGGTGCTAACAAGTACCTACACTTCATTATTCGTTTATGAACCCAACTTTACAGATGGCAAACGAAAAATTTCAAATTAATTTTTCAACGCGTTATTTTGCATTTGGTGTAATTAAAAATGTTCCATTATTTTTCTTATACGAGTATTCCCAAAATTTTAGCTTTTTCAGCTCGCTAACCAAAATATTTTTGAAGGCTGCCGCGGCGGTTAACTCTTCATTTACTGCTTCTATTATTTTCGTTCTTTTATTGTGTATCTGCGTAATTTTTGGCGGTTTATATTCGGGGCGTTTTGTTACCATTTCTTGTTGTTGTCTTTATCTCTTTCATTGCCTTACCTCTAGGAGGGGCTTTACGTTTTTGTGTGTGTCGGTGTTTTATTACTTGAGGTCAAGTTCAAATCAGTTGTTATTTTTACAACATATCTTTACGATTTTACGGTCATAATCATAATATTACCCACAATTGTAAGTCACCAAAAAGACAAAAAAAAACAACAGAAATAGAGACAAAACACCAGTTGCTTCTTGTATGCCATGAATTATTGCCGGAGCAAATCTAGCTCGGGTGTGTAGTCTCGTCGAGTTTGGAGTCACATGGGGTTATTAGCATAAGGTCATGAAACTATAACGATGCTGTTGCCAGTATTGAAATGTTATTTCAAATATATGCGTGTGTTTGTCTGAGTGACATTATATGCTCGACAAAATGAGTCATGCTGTATAGATATAGTATCACTGTTGGTTTGAAACATTTTATTGACTGACAAAATATTTTCATATTGTTCCAACTTCCAACGCAGAAAACAAATTTGATGGCATAATCGAATTTTTTGCCAACCGAATGTTGGTGGTTGCATGTACTATCCATGCATTATATGATTAAGGGTTGCTATAAATATTTCTGGCCTAGGCAGCACTAAGTGTTGCCTGACGCCATCTGACATTTCCATTGGCATTTGACATTTTTTAGCATAAACGTACTCAGAACGTTTTGACGTACGACCATCATTTGTGTTGTTTACAGTGACTTGAAAAAATCATTTTGGCAAAAAAAATGGAATTAACTCGTGAACATATTTGTGCGATCATTTTTCACAAATTTTGACGTGGATTATCACGAAAAGAGTGCCATCGATGAATTTAAATCTTTGTATGGCGATGAAGCACCATCCTATAGCAGTGGGAAAAACTGGTTTAATAAATTCAATCGTGGCCGACGCTCGCTCAAGACGAAGGTCGTTAGGGTCGTCCAAAAACGGGCATTTCTTCCACCAGCATACATTCGATAAAAAAATTTTGTTCTCGTTGGATCCCGTCCAATTTGACTATCGCTCAAAAAAAGGCTCGTATAGATTGGTGCAAAGATTGGTGCTTCAAAAGACTTTCATAAGATCTTCACAGGTGACGAATCATGGATCTATGCGTATGAGCCCGAAAAAAGACACCAATCGACCGTGTGGGTCTTCAAAGACGAGCCAAATCCAACGAAAGTTGTTCGTGGAAGAAGCACTTCGATGCAAATGGTCGCCTGTTTCTTCGACAAAACTGGTCATGTGGCGACTGTTCCGCTTGAACACGGTCAATTCCGAGTGGTACACCACAATTTGCTTGCCTGTAGTCTTCGAAGACGTTCGAAAAACGAAAAAGGGAAGACGAATTATTTTGACAATTCAAGATCTCACACATCGGCTCAAACCAGCGCCTTTTTGACCGGCCAAAACGTCGAATTGATGGGTCATCCGCCGAACAGCCTTGACTTGGCACCCAATGACTTCTTTTTATTCCGCACATCAAGAAAAAAATGCGTGCTCAACGATTTTCTTCGCCAGAAGATGCTGTTGAAGCGTTCAAAAACCATGTTTTGGAGGTGTCTCAAGTGGAGTGGAAAAAGTGCATCGACAATTGGTTTGAGCGCATGCAAAAGTGTATAAATCAGCTGGAGAAAACTTTGAAAAACAATAAAACCATTTTGGATGATAAATATTCGCATTTTCATTATTAGGCCAAATATATATACAGCTGCCCTTGTACAACCGAATGTTGATTGGGTACAAGGCAATTTTCAGTAAAAGAAACTATCGGTGAAAGAGACAAAATATCGTTAACTCTGTCTAATAAGGATGATTACTGACACGGAATTTTTACACGTATTGCTTGTTCTTACAGCTTGTTAGCTATAAGTACTCTATTAGTACTCGGTTGCGAGTCCCAATTTATATAACAAGAAACAATAAGTCTATATAACGATCGACTCAGCATAACAATCAAGATTGTATGACAGCCACAGCTCGCAATTCGTCAATTCCATGTGAAACCGATCACTTTTTTGAAGTAGGGTTCGATTTTGTCGAAATTTTGTACAATGGTTTGAAGTTCTACATAAAATAAATTATGGGTTTTTTTTCAAAAAAAAAAACAGAATTCCAAAAATTACAGCAGTGGCAACATTTTCAATACGTTTTAAAAAAAAACTAATAACTTTTGTTCCAGTATTTTTATAAAAAAAATTGTTTTGAAAATTTGTTTAAATTTAGAAAAAAAAAATTTTTCCGTGATTATGGAAAAAAATGTATCATTGATTTTAAAAAAAAATGTTTGGTAAACGATTATTATGTTGGCTAATGGCACAAAAAAGTTTTGGGTGGCCACGCTTCTACTTTTCGAGTTAACAATTAAAATGTATGTCGGTCTCCACATTATTTTCTATTTGTCATGTACGAGTATAAGGATTTTTTTATTTTCCATACAATTAGCTACAAAGAGCCATAAATAGGCATTAAAAGAAATAAAAAGTTGTCGTATGGTGAACCGACTTACCCACCCTCACCGTTAGAGTGATAAGTTGTAAGGGCTTTTTAAAAAAAACAATCTTTAAAAAAAAATTTATTTTGAAAAACAAAATTCGGCGATTTTGAAAAGACATACATACCTTCGATTTTTTTTTAAATTTTTGTGAGAATGGTTTTATGTTGGCTAATGACACAATATTAGTTGTTCGTGGCTACGCATTCAATCAATCAATTTATAAACTTAAATATGCAACGGTCTCCACATTATTTTTAAACACTTTAAAATAAGAACACTCTACTTTGGTTGTTTTGGATTTATTCATTTCCTTTGGAAAAGTTTAAAAAAAAAACCATGCCATCTATAGCCTAAGATCAATATAAAACTTTTCAACGTATCTCTCTATGAGTGAGGGTAGGTTAGTTCACCTTTCTACAACTATTTACTTCTTTTAATGCTATTTTTTTTCTAAATATAAAAAAATTTTGAAGAATTTTTTTTAAATATATATATTGTAAACCAACTAATTTAATCTTGATAGTTTATAGTTATAGTTTGATAGTTTTTTTTATCAAGGATCATAACAAGAACAAAAGTTATGAGTTTTTTAAAAAAAACGTATTGAAAAGTTGACTGACACTGTTGTAAAATTCTGAATTTTTTAAAAAAAAAGACCCAAACTGTGTTTATTCACATCACCAAACTGAACAAAAATTTTGTCAAAAACGAAGACCTACCCTTAAAAAGTGATCGGTTCACATGGAATTGCCGATTTGTTTTGCAGTCTTATTTGATTTGAAGAAGTCAAATGCCTAATATTCAATGAAATTGCTTCGGTTGATCACATACGAGTACATCCCAAGTTTTTGCTTTGATTTTTTTGTATTTACAAAATTAATAATTTCCGGTGATAAAATCTTACCGTATGTAAATTCATCTGTAACTAGTTGTACCATTGTATTGCTAGATAATCTTTACGATTAATTAAAATCTGTAATAGATTTCCGGCCAAATATCAAAAAACTACAAAAAAAACCTTTATTTATGAAGCTCTAGAATAAAATTTGAGAAAACGATTTGTAGTGACTAGAACTGGTTAATTGTTATAGTGATTATATTCGGTTGGGATATTCAAAAATTTGTCACAACAGTGAACTAACCGAGGTAACAACAAAGAACTTATCTGTTGTCATCACCAAATATTGGTACTAAAGTAACATGTATATCATTATTGGTTGGATGCTATAACCCCCAACAGTGGCAACCAATAGTTTTACTGATTTCGGTTAGTATAACAGATTTATTGGTTGCGAGTACTGTAATATTGTCGTAGCTACCATCATATGCTTGTTGCAACCATGCATCCATCACTACCATGGAGTATTGGGGTTTGCAACAGAAAGTGTGTTCTTCCAACCGAATTTCTGTAGCTTGGAGTGACTTCCAACAGATTTTACTCTGCATGCAGAAAAAAATTAGTTGGAACCCCCAGCTGTGGCAACCAATAGTTTTACTGATTTCGGTTGGTTTAACCGATTTATTTGTTGCGAGAACTGTAATACTGCCGTAGCTACCATTATATGATAATTGGGACCATGTATTCATCAATGGAATGCTGGTGATTGCAACAGAAAATATGTTCTTCCAACCGAATTTTTGTAGCTCGGAGAGATTTGTAACAAATTTTTTTCAATGTGTAGAAACAAATTCTTTGGAAATCGGATGAAACTACAAAAATTTCTTTGGAAGAGAAAATTTTCTGTTGCAACTACTAGAGGTTTATAATCGTAAAGGATACTCGGTTTGACATACCACAAGATGATAAATATGATCATCGTATTGTACAAGTAATAATTCGATTAGTAAAAATAATGAAAAGCTCAAAACGTATTGTTGTCCCTCCCTATGTTTAAGAGTACTAGCAAACAGCAAACAGTGTTCTCGCCTCTGACGAAAATGTGAAAGATTTATCGTCAGGCAAATTTTTAGATCCACAAATTCTTTTATAGAGTTTGGGATACTTCGTAGGTCCCATCAATAGCTTAGACCTACGTGATCCAGTTTCACGGCAGTTAATTAATGGTCGGTTATTAAGTACTGTCGTCTACAGTAAGTCAACATACCCTGTACTGCAGGGTGGTGTAGGGTAGCGGGTTTACCACTAGGGGCGTAACAATTTCGTATTTTTCAACGCACCCTCAAACATTTTTAATGGTCTTTTTGTGTCAAAATGTTAGACGATGTCAACATTATCATCATGGTAAAGTTCACTTACGAGCAACGTTCGGAAATCATTAAAAATAACTAGCGAAATTCTGAGTCGGAGACTCTAGCAAAGTTTCACGAAAAAACAGAATTTCATCGAAAAATCAGCTTCAGCGATGAAGCTCTTTTCCTGGATGTGTGGTTTTGTCAATAACCAAAATATGCGTTATTGGACAGCAAAAAACCCACAAGTGCTTCAAGAGACACATTTGTATCCACAAAATATTACTTTATGGTGTGGTTTTCATGCCGGAGGTGTGATTGGCCCGTATTTTTTCGTCGATGAAAACAGTCGTCAAGTTACCATCAATGGAGAGCGCTATCGTGCCATCTTAGAAAATTGTTTTTGGCCAGAATTTGAAGAACTTGACATCGCCGATATGTGGTTTCAACAGGACGGTGCCACTAGCGACACAGCATGCGTTACAATCGAATTACTGAAAGGCAAATTCGATAAACGTGTTTTCTCGAGAAATGGTCCGGTCGAATGGCTACCTCATTCATGCGATTTAACGTCATTGGATTTATTTTTATTGGTCATTGGTCTATGCCAACTTAAGACGATATCTGAGACAACATCCAACGCGAAATTGCCAACGTTCCGGTCGAAATGTGTGCAAGAGTGGTGAAGAATTGGGTCCACAGAATAGATCGCAGTACACGGACTTGTGGTGGCCATATGACCGAAATCGAATTTCATTTATAAAACGTATTTCCACTGCACCTGGAATAAATTGGAAATATTCTGTACTTTTATTAATATATGTGACAGCGCATAGAGAAAGGGACCTAAGGGTAAAAAAATCAATTTTCACTTTTGTGGACAACATCTGAGCATCGAATAAGACCGATCCCATGCCCCAAAAGTGTTCCCTCCCAGAGATATGAGCGTTTTATGAAAGTAAAGTCGACGATTCTACACCAAAGATACACGTATTTAAATCTTTAAAATGGCTTTCCTGAACAAAGCTGGTTTTTACCCTTAGGTCCCTTTCTATATTGCGCATCACATATACATAATTGTTATGTACTTAATGGAAAACCCTGTATTATTATCACATGTTTGTGTAAGCAGGGTACTACATGATCTGATTAAAACTCCGGCGAAAAGGCAAAGTCCAAGAATATCTGAGAACCCACCGGAGGTAAAACACGAGCACCAGATCAAAATACATTGAAATACGATCATGGCTTACGACCAGCGGAGACATGGACCAAAGTGGTTCGAAATTGGTCCATTCTGAAACACCACGGATGTGCCGCACTTGAATAAGAACAGACCTCGAGTAGCTTTTAGAACGTAAGGGTCCCATGACGTGTGGGCATTTACATTAAAACTTAAATAAACAGAATTTTATAACAACTCAGACCATATAATTAGCTTGTAGAGCTATGTAGCTAGCTATGTATGTAGAGCTTTAAAGCGAGGACAACTACCGCAGGTGATTGAGTCTACATGCATGCAGGTAGCTCTAGAAAGCTTTGACTCTCATCAACTTATATTTAATTTCACTATTTCGCATCATAGGCCCGCTGATTTTGGTTTTTGATGCTGATTGTTGATTTTTAATCCTCTTGATTCCCCTAAAATTCCCCCTTAAATGTCAGTGAATGACTGCATTGCCAATTAAAAGTCACAGCTCTAAGTTTAGAGATTCTTACTTTCTCCAGCATCTCATTACGAAAAAAAACAGGGAGCTTGAGCCAGATTCGACCAAAATCTTCTACTCACTGATAGGGAGCCACCGTTAAAACCCGAATTTACAGCCAATGCATTTTAGTGAGGAACTTTAACAACGCATAGAGATTAATATTTTACTCATTAAGTCGTCATCATTTACGAGGTGGAGAAACCGTAGCCAAAAAGAAAAATGATAGATAAACCTACTCTGCAATAAGCCTGCATACTCTACCCATTACAGAATTGCACTTGTCATAAAAGTTATTATGACTGAGAAAATTTCTAAGCGGGACCGAAATTCTTCTGCAATAAATTCGCCATTAAATGGCCCCTCAACATAAACAACCCCCCTACTAAAATATTTAATACTCGTATACCAGAACATTAAAAAAAATCATAATTTCTACTCCAACTTACAAACCTTCCTGCCAACCCCCCAAGTTTTACGTTCATTTACCTCTTGCCCCAAATTTAACTAAAGACGCACCACATAGTACCCCGATCATGGTTGACTTTTACGCTTCTTGCAATTTCGTCGGTATCTCATCCACATGTCCAGTAACCTTGTGTTGTCATGTTCCTCTGACACTTTTGGGCAGCAGTACGATTTTTGAATGTGCACGATTTTTGAATGTTTTTGAGATATCAGCTGCAGTTACTTGAGTTTTTTTTATGACCACAAAAGATTGTAATCAATTAACGTGTTTTTAATAGCCGGTTAATTAAACCAAATCAATGCACGAGTTTTGACTTGAGTTGAGCTGCAAAGTTGTTGTAGGTAATTTGATAAATGAGTGCAGCGTGGAAGACATAATAACCAGATCAAAATGCATTTAACTTAAAATTATGTCATATCTGCAAGTGGTAACATACGATACAAGGGAATACATGCACATACACTCCCCGTCACATGAATAGGACCCCCACGATGGGTTTTTTAAAACTTAATATTTTCAGCAGAAAAACGGTATGAATTAAATCTATATTTATTTGTAGGAAAGGTGCATTACTTCTGAAAGGAATGGGGAATAAATGGATTTGATATGTATACTGGTAAATTTTATAAAATCATTTTATTAAAACAATTGAAAAACAGAGCTTCGGTTTTTGCGCCACTTGAATAGGACCCCCTCATCAAATAATAGCTTTTGTAAATTTTGAAAGCAAAATTATACATTTTATTAAGTTTTAAATAAGTAATTATGAATTTTATGCTTTTCAAAGAAAGTTCAGTTGTGTGTAGAGCCTCCTTTGTTAAGGATAGCTTCGAAAGGTCTACTGGGAATCGAATCATACAATGTTTTAATGTAGTCAAGTGAAATCGTAGACCAGGCTTCCTTAATTGCTTCAATTAGTTCGTCTTTGTTGCTGTATTGCTTACCAGAAGCATAAACTTTGTGGACGAGCCATCCCCAAACATTTTCTATAATGTTCAAATCTGGCGAATAGGGAGGCCAGTCAAGAACTTTGACATTTTGATCCCGAATCCATGCCTTAACCACTCGAGCAGTGTGAACCGGTGCATTATCGTGCTGAAATGTCCATTGTAAGTATCCGAATAGATTGTTGAAGTAAGGAAGAGCTTGCTGAAGTACGCCATTATAGCAACTTGAGTTCATTGTGGTGGACAAAAATTGTAATTCGCAGGTACCATAATAGGATATGGCCCCCCACACCATGGCACCACCCACTCGGCTATGTAAGCAATCCAGATGGTGCTCCTCTTTGCGAAGATCATGGAAATAATAGTTAAATCCATCTGGGCCCTCGAAATTAATTTTTTCGTCTGAGAAAACGAAGCGATTTCACTCGTTATTCCATGTCAGGGGTGGGTTTTTCTTTGTTTAGGCGCTTAAAATGCTTAGCTTTAGAAATAACGCGTTGGACCGTTCTTACACTAGCTTTAACGCTAGTTTGAGCCTTAATTTGTGATGATGAATCGTGCGAATTTGATGCTGATCTTAGTTTAGCTCGCTTATCAGTAGCACTTTTGTTCGTCCTTTCACATTCTTGCCATAGCTTGACTCATTTCGCAAAAACGTAGACACGAAATTTCGGCTTCTTCCGATTTTATCAGCGATTTTATGGATTGAATGCCCTGATTCTTCATATATTTTAATTTTCAACTTTTCCTCGTTAGATGAAGATTTTCCTCGACCCATTTTAATTTAATTTTGGTTGAAATCGATTAAATTGCAACAGAAATTATTTTTATTTACTACACGCAGCCACTTCCATAAGAAAACTAAAGATTATGATGGGGGTCCTATTCATGTGTCGTAAGAAATTTCACAAATTTAGGTTATGGTGAAGCAAATTAGAAAATAAAACTTATAACGGTACATTTTCAGTACACAATTTTTTTCTCATACTCGTAGAGAGTGTATATGAAGATCTCAAAAACAAACAAAAATATCCCGCTCAATGATCTCAAATATTCAAGAGAATCACAAATAAGGTAAATCGTAAAGAGGGTCCTATTCATGTGGCGGGGAGTGTACATACTCAAATATAGAGATAAGTCACTGTGCAACTGCAATGACATAAAAGGTCATAACCTAAATTTGAACATTTGCAACTTTGTGAAGGGAATGATCCGCGTGTCGTTTTATATTGAAACAGTTGGTAGTCACAATTCACAAGTAGGTTATGTGCAATCAGTTGGTTCAGATTATTTTTATCATTTGTAATTTTCTTTTGTAACATCCCTTGCAATAATCGGCATAAAAATAAAAAAAAACAAGTGAAATGTGGCCCTGAGAATGTAAAGAAAATGGCAACAAGAGCAGTCCAGATATACCAGTTCTTGCAGACACAGATGTGTTTCGTCTAACGAATCCCAAGTTATTTCAAAACGCGGGGTAACAGATTCACTTTACAATCGGTATGACATTGCGCACACATTGTTGGAAAACTAAATAAGTTTATACACGTATAAAATTTGCATTAAAAAAAAAAAGAAAAAGCAGCTAAAATCGTGAAGACCGACAATATTGTAATTATTATCACAATGAATATGCTAAAAAAGCTGGTTAAAACAGATAAAACTAACGGACAATATTGATTAAAATAGACTCAGCCATTAACGAGTTTATTACTATAGATTCGAGAATTTGTGATGACTAGACCTCGGTCATTTGTTTAAACTTGTGTCCCATTAAAACCAAATTTGGAGTTTCTACGTTTCGTAGTTCAAACATACAAAATTTGAGAACATATCAAAAATATACTAAATCTATGAAAAAATACAAGGGCATATCAATAATTTCCTGACCTTTCAACTTTCCTCATAGTGGCATGAAATGCAACACACAAGTACCATCTGGTAATTAACTACTGTCAAGTTTTGAGAGAGTTCCTTTACTTAGTTAGTGTTTAACAGCTGTTCAAAACATACAACGTCATGTATCTTGTGAATTTCGAGTGCTCAAAAAACATTTTTCTTTTGCTGAAGAAAACCTAAATCAATCCAAGGAAAATCATGTTAAATAATATGGGGACTCTGAACCATCGATTTCAATAGTAGGAAAGTGGTTTACTGATATCGAGCTTTCGTAGAGATCGCACTATGCGAGTTGTTGTAGATGGGTTCTCATCCGATAAACATAGGCTGACCGCAGGTGTGCCACAAGGCTCTGTCCTTTCTCTGTCCTTTTTTTGCCGAAGAAAACGTAAATCAGTCCAAGGAAAAGCTTGATAAATAATATGGGGACTCTGCACCATCGATTTCAATAGTAAAAAAAGTGGTTTACTGATATCGAGCTTTCTTAGATCGAGCTTTCTTAGAGATCACACTATACGAGTTGTTGTAGATGGCTTCTCATCCGATAAACATAGGCTGACCGCAGGTGTGCCACAATGCTCTGTCCTTTCTCCCTCATTATCTTTAATTTTCATTGATGATCTTTAGGGTCAGACCGTGAATCCAATCTACTCTTTCGCGGATGCCAGCAACCTATGTCATTCATATTCATTCGACCGTAGGCCGAGTCCTCAAGATATTGAAGACAAAAGGCGAATAATGGAAGAGACACTTGGCCGGGATTTACTCTCCATTTCCGACTGGGGTCGAGTGAATAGAGTAGATTTTAATGCGCGTAAGACACAGTGCTGCTTGTTGTCTCACAAGCGATTCACTGACCCAACAGTGTCGTCATTATCTATCGATGGTATGGATGTCGAACAATCAGATGCTCTTGATGTTCTGGGCATGAAAATACAATGTGACGCTCGTTGGGCGAGACATTTATTCGAAGTGTCAAAAGAAGCACTCAAGTGTATAGGCTTCCTAAAGCGGTGCAAGAAATATTTCACCCTTTCTGATCTTTTCGATATCTATACAACCTACATCAGGCCAAAGATGGAATACAACTCCCATATATGGGCAGGTGCTTCAAAATCATCCTTGGAGCTTCTGGACCGTGTTCAAAGGAGAGCGATGGTGCTAATAGGAAACAGTAGGGTATCCAACTCTATTGTTTCGGAATGTGGGTTGTGTGTCGCTGTTCTATCGCTACTTCCATGGTGTGTGTTCTTTAGACATTCGTGGTCTTATTCCTGACGTGAGGATGTTCGGCAGGGATACACGACTTTCCAGAAATTCACACCAGTTTGTTATTGATTGGCCGGTTGACCGCACTATACACTACAGATCGAATTCGTTTTTCGCCCGTACTGTCCGTATGTGGAATCGACTTCCGGCAAATGTATTTCCCACCAATTACGACATCCAGAAATTCAAGGCGAATGTCAATAAACATTACTCCCTCTTTCCCCCCTTTGATCCCTTGCTTTCCAACGACCAACGCAGTGCATTGCATGTATAGAAGAAACCCCCTGAGTGTTGGCTAATTAAAAACAAAAAATATGTTTTATTTAATGTCGGCAATTATTTATAAAATATATAAGTAATATCAGATAAATGTCCACCTCTGTTGGCCTCACAAATGCGAGCCTTTTTGAGCACATTTTTCATTACATTCTCACACATTTCAAGCGTTATTTCATTAATTTCATCACGAATATTTTGTTTGAGTTGCTCAAGCGTTTCTGGTTTGTTTGCATAAACCTTGCTTTTCAGATATCCCCACAAAAAGAAGTCTGGAGCAGTCAAATCAGGCCACCATAGTGTCCAATCAACATCACCATTTTTTGAAATAACTTGTTGTGGAAAGAAGTCTCGCAGTAATTCCATTGTAATCCTGGCTGTCTGAGATGTGGCACCGTCTTGTTGATACCACATGTAATCAAGCCCAAAGCATGCAGTTCTGGCGTTAAAAAGTTCTCAATCATATCACGATACCGCTCCCCATTGACAGTTACCATTACGCCGTTTTCGTTTTCATAGAAGTAAGGTCCAATGATTCATCCTGACCAAATTGCACACCGGACTGTCACTTTTTATGGATGCACAGGTGACTGATGAATAATTCGAGGGTTTTCCATTGCCCACAACCGATCATTCTGTTTATTCAAATAAGCAGAATGAGTCACTTATTATTTTTTTTTATAAAAATCCGAGTTGTCATTGGCGAGCTGTAACATCCTATTGGCATATGTGCGGCGGAGTAAATGGTCTTGTGAAAGAAGCTCTTGAATCTTAAATTAGAAACAAATGCAAATCATTGTGAAAAATTGTGGCCAAAATTGTTCTTTGAAGACCAAGCTCCTGAGCACAGCGTCGAATTTGGGTTAGTGGATTCTTTTGAACACTTTGAGCAGCAGTAATGTTTTCAGCCGATCTTGCAGTACGTTGTGGTCCATTCTTGGGCCTATCAGCTACAGACCCTTTTTTTCTAAATCATTCACTACACGATAAATAGTGCGTTTTGTTGGCACGTTGTTTCTCCCAAAAATTTTACATAACTTTCTCATCGTCACAGTAATCGCTGAATGATTTTGATAAAATGTTTTAACGATTAAAATACGTTGGTTTATCGAATATTTTTCCATAATAAATTTGCCACGTCTCTACTTCACGACTGCCAAATATGAACGGTCAAGACTAATGTTTACCAAAGTGGCGGCAAAACAAATTATACCTTTCCGGCGGACACCCTGTACAAATGACGCTGAACGTTCTGGACCCGAAACTGTCGAAAAAATCCACAATATGGTGTTGGCCGATCGAAGAGTATAAGTGCGTAAGACTGTTGATGTCATACGCATTTTATATGGCAGAGTGGTTTCGATGGGTTTAAGAAAGCTGTCTGCAAGATGGCTTTCGCGATTACCATAAACTTTATCATGTAAAAACTTGAAAGGATTGTTTGGAGTTGTTTAACCGCAATTCGAATGAGTTTTTGCAGCGTTTTGTAACTGTGGATGACACATAGATCCATTACAACACTCCGGAGAACAAGCAGCAGTCTAAACAATGGGTTTCTTCAGGTGAACCAACTCCGAAGAAAGCCAAGGTGACTCTGTCGCCCAATAAGGTGATGGTAACAGTTTTTTTGGGATGCACGCCGGATAATCCATATCGTTTACCTTCAAATGTGAAAAACGATAAACGGCGAATTTTATGCTAACTTTTTTGACCGATTTAAAGAGTATTTAAAAAAACGGCCAAGAAAATCTTTTTCATCAAGATAATGCACGGCTGAACACTTGTGCAGTTTCAATGACAAAATTGCACCAATTGGGTAACGAAATGGTACCTCATCCGCCATATTCTCTGGATTTAGCCCCCAGTGACTTTTTTCCTATTTCCAAACCTAGAGAAATGGCTCGGTGGAAAGAAAATCAGCTTTATCGCTGAGATTATTGATCAAACAAATGACTATTTTATGGACCTCGAAAAATCATATTTTTGGAGGGGACACAATAATTAGAGAAACGTTGGATTAAGTGTTTTAAGCTAAAAGGAGATAATGTTAACAATTAATTTTTGTTTGCAAAAAAAAATGTGCTTTATTCGAAAAGTAACGGATTTATTAATCTGCTCTCATAGTTCGAGCAACAAAGTTCCTATTCAGAAACAACATTAACATTTTGTGAAGAGTATTGGCTATGGTTGGAACGTCAAGCTATACATACGTTGCTTTATCAGTCCAGGGTCTTCATCAGCAGCCTTTTATACTTAGTAGAGACATAAATACTGTTACACACGTTTTATGCTGTTAAATAAAACGTACTGAATGTTTTTGGACCAAATATTTTTTAATATATTTATTGATGTATTGATGTATATTGTATCCAAAAAGAATCTAGTTATTCGAAATGTCCGCCTTTTGCCTTTACACACGCTTAAGTCGCACTGGCCAATCGTCAATAGCTGCACGAACCTCGTCCATTGGAAAATTGGCCACAGCTCGAACCAAAGCAGTCTTAAGAAATCCAATGTTGGGGTATCTTTTGTGACATACCTTGTCCTCTAAAACCGTCCACAATTTGTAATTCAATGGGTTCAAATCTGGACTGCCTGAGGGCCATTCTTCAGAGGAAATGAACGCTGGCAAATTGTTTCGAAGCCAGGCCTGGGACGTTTTAGCCTTATGGGCTGGCGCAGAATCCTGCTAGAAAGTCCATGGCTGGTTTTGGAACAGGGAATTGTTAAGAGGCTTCACAACAGCTTCCAAAACGGTTTCTTTGTAAACTTTGGCCGATGTTTTGACTCCTTGTTCGCAGCAATACAGGTCAGTGACCCCATCGTAAAACACCCCACCAAAACATGACTGAAGCTGGGTGATGACCCTTTTCCAGCCTTGGGATCAATTCAGATGCTTCCTTAGATGACCGCGCATACACTCTATCATTTTTCCTGAACGGTAAAAATTTTTTCATCGGTGAACAAAAGACGTTTGCCTTTTTCAATCCCATTTTTTTTAAAGCTGCAGTCAAAACATGTCCGGTACGTCGTTTGAAAGCCCCAAGTCCCAAGTCTTTTTTAATGATTCGACTCATGGACTTTTGCGTGATATTCATCTCACGGGACATGATTTTCTGTATTCGAAGCGGATTTCTGTGAATTCTTGATTAAGCGGCTTTGATGACATGCGGTGTTCGAACAGAGCGTGGGCGGCCCGACCGTTGGCGGTCTTTTACATCTCCAGTCTCCTCAAACAGTTGTATGCATCGGTAGACGAACATGCGGCTTATCTCTAGTGGCCGGAGCGTTTTGAAAATATCGCTTTTTTCATTTCACACTTAAAAAGCGCTTATACAGCGATACGGTTTTCATTATCTGACCACTCCATGATGAAAGTTGAAACAATTTTAAAATCCCGTTACAGACTAACGCTATTGAGGTTAGCTTTCAAAACCCATATGACATTTAGGGGGTATGTTCAGATCTACTATTGAAATCGGTGTGTTCAATGTTGTAAGAGTATTTATGTCCCTACTAAGTAAGTATAACGCTTGCCCCGACCCAAATCAAAAGTCATTTACAGCTTTTAACAAAACTCCCGGTCTATTAAACGGATATTTTTTTCGACACTATATTTTTTCACTTAAGTGTAAGTCTGCTGAAATGGTTAAAAGTGTCCGGGTTAAAAAAGCATCCTACGCTTCAATCAATATCAGAATGCATTTTCGTATTTCTATAAGCAACTTAAAGATCTCCTTATAAAGAATCAGTACAGCTACAAACAATAACGCATTCTTTTTTTGCAACAAACAAAAGACTTAAGCCACAAACTTTCTGTTTGATAAATGACCCCTGTGGGTCGTTTGCGAAAGTACCAACAAAGAAAATACATTTAAATCTTTTTATGGTCATTGTTCATTACATAGGTACACATAGGTTACAGCATTAAATTATTACATCCGTGTTAGAAATAGATTTCAATTGAAATTCTCGTATGTGTGGAAAACAACAAAAAATGCTCACCAGCTTATTAAGGCAAAAGTGACGCCTTTTTTTGATTATTCTACTTAGATTTTCTCATAGAACAATAATTGCCCTATAATTTCTATAAGGCTGTTTGATTATTATTAAGCTACGACTAATTTGATTTAAACCACATTGCAGAAAAGAAAAAAACCACGACAGAGACCAAAGAAATCAACTTTAGTTGTCTTACGTGGTGGCTAGAGCTGAGCACAACAACAACAAAACACTAATCATATCCGTAATGCTCGATCAACGTTAACAAGTTCTTTCTTTGTTTCGCAATTATTATACTCGTAGCTTGGTGCTTTTTTTGTACTTTTCTTTAGCTTTAAATTATAACTAAAAACGTATACAACGCCAACGAATGCCTCAAATGCTTATTTGGTTTGAGCGTCTAACCGACCGTGTGTCGGTCAATCACTGACCGTCAGTCTGGTCTGCAGGTCTGCCCGCTTGGAGTTTTTGCTATTCAAGTCTGACGTTTGTTGCGGTCGGTCATTGCTTGTAAGTTAACGACCTTGAACATATACTATTTTACAATATCATTGACTAGATTACTTTTGCTTTGAACTAATAAATTGTAGTTGAAACAGCATTAGTTAAAAGTACAAATATAATTGTAGCACAATTCTCCCTCTGCCTCTGCGCATGTTTGCCCGTCCGTCCGTCTGTCTTTTCTTTTCTTGCAGAGCAAACTATAAATAAATAGACTTGGCTTGACTGAGTGACATTATGAACGAAAAAAACTTTTCTACCGGAACAGCTATACGACGGTGGACAAACTGGATTTGCAGAAGATTTTTGATATGCCATGACTTTCTGCAAAGCATTTGTCTTTATAAACACAAACTTATGCTAGCGAATGACCTTCAGTTGGTGTGTTTATGGCAAAGAAAGTTTGAAATCTGTAGAAAACCCAAATCATTGCCGGTTTGAAGTTTTCGCCAATAAAAACTAAAACGATTCTCGTTTGCCACTTATCAGCACGTGTGAATGAATTATAACAAGTAGCAACGACATTAAGTTCGGCCAGGTTTAATCTTATAATCCCTACACCATGGAATCGCTAGTAAATATGGGGGAAAATGCATTAAGTGTCCCTTAAGTGTTTCTGTTTTCGGATCAATTAAGCTGCAATCAAACTATCTAGCCATGTCTGTCTGCTTGTAGAAAACAGCAAGCGAGAATCAAAATCAGAACCACAGAGCGAATCATGTAAAACGCACGCTGTTTGTAGAAATCAGTTTAGAGGTCTCACTATTAAAGCTAGGAGGTTAAAATTTTGCAGAAATATGTGATCTAGCTCTGAAACGATTGGCATTGAAAACAGGTTTATATATATTTAATTGTTTGTAATTATATACAAATTACAAAATAAAGTAATTCTAAATAAAAAATGGTTATAACATTAGTAAATATAGGGTAGTCCAACCATATGGCACGATGCTAGTTGTGAGCCACACCTTAAAGTCAAGTTTTTGCCCAACTTAATTTGACATTTCTTTATTTCAGTGTTTGGCCAATTAAACCATGGATAAGTATACAATTAAGCAGCGAGTTAAGATCATTGAATCCTTGAATTGCAAATTGCATTTCGTGCACTTTGTGATTTTTTTCGTCAGCATAATCGACCCAATGTGTCCACAATTGAGAAAATTGCCCCACAATTGGGAGAATTACGCAAATTTCAGCAAATCGGGTCTGTAGGAATTGTGAAGAGGCCTGTACGATTTCAGAGCCTACGGCTCTAAAATTCACATGTACCACCTGGTTTTATTGACGTTGCTGTTGAGCCAGAAATGGGCCACGTCACTGAACAAAATTTTAGCCAAAAACAGCGGACCTTCTCATTTCTATATTATAGTTGCATATAGGAGAATTCCGTGAAATGAAAAAAATCTACTCTTGTCCTTAAGAACATATGACTTTAGGGCTTTACAAACACACAGATTATTTGACAAACGAGTGTAGAACGTCTTAGAATTTCGCGAAGATCAGTTATGAATATTTTTTATAGGGTATCCGATCAATATACGAGGGCGACCGCAAAAGTAACTGGCCTAACATAAAACGAACCGTTTTTTTGGAATTATTATTATTTATTTTTCAACATAATCTCCTTCCAACTCAATAAACTTCATCAAACGTTTTTCAAGTTTTTTTAATTCCATCCGAAAAATAAGATTTTTCACGACCTTCAAAATATGCCTCAGTCTCAGCAATAACCTCGCTATTGGACGAACATTTGTTGCCACCGAGAATTTTTTTAAATTTGGAAACAAGAAATAATCAGAAGGAGCTAAATCTGGACTATATGGTGGAAGCGGAGCAATTTCAAATCATAATTCGGCCAGTTTTTGTTGAGTTAAAAATGCAGTGTGTGAAGGAGCATTATCTTGATGAAAAAGAACTTTTTTTCTAAATGCGGTCGTTTTATCTTGGTTTCTTCACTCAATCGATCCAATAATGCACAATAATATTCACTATTTATAGTTTTTCCTTTCTCAAAACAATCAATAAATATTATACCCCTTGCATCCCAAAATACTGTGGCCATTACTTTTCCTGCTGACTTAACAGTTTTCGCCTTCTTGGGACCACTTTTACCAGCTTATATCCATTGTTTTGACTGTTCTTTGCATTCTGGGATGTAGTGATGGATTCATGTTTCATCAACAGTTATGAATCGGCGCAAGAACTCTATTGGATTACGCTGATAAATCGCTAAAAGCTCTTGGGAAATGGTCCACTGGACGATTTTTTGGGGCAATGTCAACAAACGCGGCAGCGTTCTTGCGGATAGCTTTTTCATATGGAGTTCATCATGTAAAATACTCCAAACTTGTTTTTCGTGTATTTTAACAATATCAGCAAGTCCTCTGAGCTTTATTCGTCTATCTTTAGTCACTTCATTAAATATTTTTCTAATGTTTTCAATAGTAGTAGCAGTTTTTGGTCTTCCAGAGCGTTGTTCATCTTCCGTATTTGAACGACCCATTTTAAATTGTTGAACCCAGAATTTCACGGTGGAGATGGTGCATTATCACCATGAACAGAATCCAATTCATCTTTGATTAATTGTGGCGTATAACCTTTCATATAAAAGTGTTTAATTACCGCACGAAACTCTTTATTTTCCATTTTTCAAAAATTATAAAACTTGTTTACTTCAATCACCTGTAACAAAGAAAATAATCATTAAATATTTCAAAAATTTTGACAGATGACTTATAAAAGATTGCTTTTAAAAAACAAAAAAAAAACAAAAAGTTGCTAGTAAAACAGAAAATGTGCCAGGCCAGTTAGTTTTGCGGTCGCCCTCGTATACTTAGGACATAAATACTGTTACAACATTGAACACACCCATTTCACTAGTTGAACTGAACACACCCTGTTAATGTCATATGGGTTTTAAAAGCAAAACTTTTAAAACCCAACTTTCATCATGGAGTGGTCAGATAATGAGAACCGTATCGCTGTAATAACGCATTTCAAGTGTGAAATGAAAAAAACGATATTTTCAAAATGCTCCGGCCACTAGGGATTAGCAGCATGTTCGTCTAACGATGCATAAAACTGTTTGAGGAGACTGGAGATGTAAAAGACCGCCATCGGTCGGGCCGCCCACGCTCTGTTCTAACACCGCATGTCATCAAAGCCGTTAAATCAAGAATTCACAGAAATCTGCTACGAAAAAAGGAAATTATGGCCCATGAGATGAATATCACGCAAAAGTCAATGAGTCGAATCATTAAAAAAGACTTGGGACTTGGGACTTTCAAACGATGTACCGGACAATTTTTGACTGCAGCTTTAAAAAAAATAGGATTGAAAAATGCAAACGTCTTTGGTGAAGCACGCTGATAACTTGCACAGAAAAATTTTGTTCACCGATAAAAAAATTTTTACCGTTCAGGAAAAATTTAGCAAGCAATATGATATAATATATGCGCAGTCATCTAAACAAGCATCTGAACTGTTCCCAATGGTGGAAAGGGGTCATCACCCAGCTTCAGTCATAGTTTGATGGGGTGTCTCCTACGATGAGGTCACTGAAGTCAAAACATTGGCCAAAGTTTACCAAGAAAACGTTTTGAAAGCTGTTGTTAAGCCTCTCAACAATTCTCTGTTCCAAAACCAGCCATGGACTTTCCAGCAGGATTCTGCTCCGGCCCATAAGGCTAAAACGTCCCAGGCCTGGCTTCGAAACAATATGCCAGCGTTCATTTCCTCTGAAGAATGGCCCTCAGGCAGTCCAGATTTGAGCCCATTGGGTTACAAATTGTGGACGGTTTTAGAGGACAAGGTTTAACATTTGATCTCCTAAGACTGCTTTTGTTCGAGCTGTGGCCAATTTTCCAATGGACGAGGTTCGTGCAGCTATTGACGATTGGCCAGTACGACTTAAGACGTGTGTAAAGGCAAGAGGCGGACATTTCGAGATAGTAGATTCTTATTGGATACAGTAGATTCTTTTTGTGTAACAGTATTTATATCCCTACCCAGTAAACCAAATTTGCCGACAATGTCTGATATCGGACAATTCTGAACAATATCAGAACTCTATCGAGAATTCTTACCGAAATCGTTACAAATTCTGTTCGATTTGTCTGAGGATTTTTTATTTATTATGTTAAGAAATATCTGAACGAATTCGGCCCGAATTCTGTTAGACTTGTCTGTGGGATTATTATTAATTTATTGTTCAGACTTCTCTTATCGAACTCGCAACGAATTCTGAACTATTTATCTGAGGTAGTCTATTCGTTTAAAAATTTTGTTGTTTGTTTCATATTTTACAGTTGTTGTTTGTGTGTTCAGACATGTCGGAACTAATTCTGAACGAATTCTTAACCGTTTGTCTGAGGTATTTTTATATTTCAAATTCTGAACGTATGGTTAGCTTAGGTGTGCAAGGGATTTTTATTGTGTTCAGAGAAAAACTACTGCCGGCAGTTCTCGTTAAATGCAAAACTGGTTGCCCTTAAGTGTATAGCCTCTAAACATAGTTACAGCACAATTATTGCTTGCGAAACTGCAGCACCCCTGCTTGTAACTAAAAGTCTTTCCGAACGCTTTTTTAAAAAGTTTTACAACTTTTTTTTGTAGAACAAAAATATTTTCTTCGTTTTGATTGTTTACATTCAGAATTTACCATGACATAAGCTCAGAATTCGTTCCGAATTCGGTTCGAAGTGTCGGTAAAACATCAGAATTTAATAAGACTTAATGCCAGAATTCTGACCGAAGTCGTTCAGAATTAGTTCAGAATTCGATACGAGAAATCAAAATTTCCTTTCGAAATTCCCAAGACTACAGTTGAGAATTCGGTCAGAAATCGGTTCGAAATGTCGGCAAAAACATCAAAATTCCCTCAGAGAAGTAGTTCAGAATTCGTGTCAACCTTCTCATATGTTTTTCGTTACGAACTCGCTTAGAGTTCTGATCCGAAATCGGAACATTTTGCCGATTGTCGTACAGAACTCTGACCGAATTCTGAAGGTTTGGTTTGCTGGGTACTTAGTAAGATTGTTGCAAACGCAATGACAAACTTATAATACACTGCTGCCTATGGTGAAGGGTATACAAATCGTTTTAATGATTGTGTTATTCCTAAGTTAACTGAAAGTAAAAAGAATTTAATATCAAAGTGAGACGACCACAATAACAACAACAACGAAAATAATTCGCTGACATTCAGTTGGCAATGCAAGATTTAAGACACAAACTTGAAATTATGTCAAAATTCCCACATTTGGCCAAAAGGAAAGATTTAAGGCACGAGCACAAAAAAACAAGCATTCGCTTCAAATTAGCCTGCACTGCCATTTCGTTTTATTGATTTCCTTTTACTTTTTTTTGTTTGTTGTTTTATGAATAAATTATCAATATATTTTATTCTTACGCTTAAGCATTGGCTAATACTTTGCAAGGTGTTGGTTTTTTGACAAATCTTGGCGTCACTCTATCTGGCCGAACAGTTTGATTCATTCAGTAACTCTGCATGTTATCGACGAATAGTTGCAGAAACTTGTTATAGAATTCAGTAAGTAAGGACGCAAGCACTGAACCAGTTTCGTTTGATAATTGATTCTTTTCGATTCTTGACAGAAAGTCTGTAAATTTTTGTTGTCGATTTATTTATTTAATTTAATTTTGTTTTTTTTTTTTGCTTTGCTTCGCTTTCTCTAAAATGAACGTCTGCGAAATTTGCTTTTGAATCCATAAAATACAATTAGTAAGGCCTTAATTACATGATATTTGTTTCGTTTAGCATATTTAGTAATTGATGTGCTAATGAAAGGTATATTGACTCTAGAAGTCGTTTAATTGCAATAACAGGATCTTTTTGCAGCAAGTTGCTCGTCTAAACTGGAAAACCCCAACTGAGTATCGTAAAACGTAACATTTTTTTTGGGCGTTTATAATAATTTGCCTAACATGTTTCGACGTTTTTTCATTTTATGTCAATAAATAATATTTGGTACTTTTGAATATATGATCTGTCGGCGGAGAGGAATTTTAATTTACTAGACAGTTGTTTACTTTTTGTTTTCGAAATAAATGACTTGGGAGATGTACGCTCTAAAAGAAATGATAATTTACGAATAGTCGAGGAATAGCAAATATTTTTTTTCAAGGGTTTGGTTGAAGTGGTGCAATGGGAATGTGTACGACTATCACGCCAGTTTGCCCAGATTCAAAGCCGAAAAAGTGCATCTAAACATTTTTCAGCGGTGGGTTTCCTCATCTTCGACTTTACAGGGAAGAGAAATAGCTATTTCCCTATTGGAAAACCCATCGGTATACATTAAGGTTGATTTAGCTCGAATGTGTTTGGAACTTAAAAACATTCGCATTTGAAACTTACTAATAATACCCTGTTCCACAAATTAGTATACAAATAGTCAGATTGGACTATAAACAACAAATTGGCGTATGTGTACAGGCTGTTTCCAATTTTACCCCTTATAGCTCACCTTATGTTTGCTTCACTAGGTGCATCTTACAGAGTTAAGTAGCAAAACACTTTAGCTAAATCTGTGCTAAACTTCATTAAGAACACTCTCTCTCTCTCTCTCTCTGGGCAATGCAAACCTAACCGAACTCGAGCCGATTTTGAACCAAACCATATTTATTAACCTGTACTGTCACATTTTATAGTGAAAACTGTTTTGCCCTAACCGCTGATGTCGCTGGCATGCGGGCGTTTTGGGCGGCTAAGCTCGCCGAATGGGGATGATTCTTTGAGCGTACCGAGGCCGTTAACAGACAGAAACATTAAAAACGTCATGCCAAACTTGACATTACGAGGGCTGCTAAATATCATTTATATATTTATCATCAAAAATGGTTTTATTGTTTTTCAAGGTATTCTCCAGCATGATTTATACACTTTTGCATGCGCTCAAATCAATTGTCAAAGCACTTTTTCCACTCCGATTGAGACACCTCCAAAACATGGTTTTTGAACGCTTCAACAGCGTCTTCTGGCGACGAAAATCGTTAACCACGCATTTTATTCTTGATGTGCGGGAATAAAAAGAAGTCATTAAGTGTCAAATCAGGGCTGTGCGGCAGATGACCCACCAATTCGCCGGTCAAAAAGGCGCTGGTTTGAGCCTATGTGTGAGAGCTCGTATTGTCATGGTGCACCATGATTCGTCTTTTCTTGTTTGTTTTTCGAATTTCTCCGAAGACTTCAGGCAAACAAATTGTGGTGTACCACTTAGAGTTGACCGTCCTACGTTGCCCAAGTGAAACAGTTGCCACATGTCCAGTTTTGCCGAAGAAACAAGCGACCATTTGCTTCGAAGTGCTTCTTCCACAAACAACTTTCGTTGGATTTGGCTCGCCTTCATTGTTTTGGGGTCATACGCATAGATCCCTGATTCGTCACCTGTGACGATCTTTGAAACGTCTTTTGAAGCACCGCAATCGTATTTTTTCAAAATTTTTTTACACCAATCGATGCGAGCCTTTTTTTGAGCGATTGTCAAATTGTGCGGGATCCCACGAGAACAAACCAGGTGTTCATGCAATATCGAATGTATGCTGGTGGAAGAAATGCCCTAGGATGCATCTATCTCACGGTATGACACATGACGATCTTGCATTATCAGTTCACACACGGCACAACGGCCGTTTTTGGACGACCTTCGTCTTTAAGCAAGCGTCGGCCACGATTGAATTCATTAAACCAGTTTTTCACAGCGCTATAGGATGCTGCTGCATCGCCATACAAAGATTTAAGTTCATCGATGATGCACGTCGAAAGTTGAAAAAAATTATCGCACGAAAATATTCACGAGTTAATTCCATTTTTTTGCCAAATTGATTTTTTCAAGTCACTGTAAACAACGCAAATGATGGTCGCACGAGCACGTTTATGCAAAAAAAAATGCAAACTTTCCAATGAAAATATCAGATGGCGAAGTGAGAAAATGGAAGGAAGAACGAAATAGAAAGGAAAGAAAAATAAAATCCGAAAAGAAATAAAAAATAAACCAACAAAAAAAACTCACACCTTGCCACAAAGATCTATGCCGCTGAGTTAGTTGATGGATAAACAAACCAATTTGCCCTCCCACTTGAAATCCTTGTGGTTTCGCCATGATAACCTTGGAGTTTTTGTTGGTTGTCCCAGGCTGATGCACATTCTATATAACAGCAGTTTATTCCTGAGATTAAGTTTAGACTTTCTGTTCAAAAGAGGGAAAAGTGCACGTCCGCACCTTACGGCATTTTGACATACAGAATTGAAGTGTGCTCTAAAGGATAATTCCCAGACATTTAATCTCCTTCGAAAACTCTATTTCCCTCCCTTGAACTCTGAGCCTCTGAGTAGGAATTCTTTTTGGAGATCTATTGAATGGAAAAACTATTGTCTGAGACTTATCCTCATTTATCTTTATTTTCCAATTTGTAAAATGTTTGCTAGCTGAACAAAGTGTCTTTTACATACGCTTGACTATTGCATTAGAAGCCTTACCACTGCATATAGATGCGCTGTCATCAGCGTAAAACCCTAAGTCATTTCCCACTGAAAGTTTGAAGTCTGAAGTGTATAGAGTATAAAATAATGGTGATAAAACTGACCCCTGAGGAACTCCAGCAGGAATACTCTTTGAGGCGGATTGTTCTCCATTGACTTCGACAATGAATTTCCTGTCCGTGAGAAAGCTTTTGATTAACTTGATTAAATACATTGGACGTTGCATTCTATGAAGCTTGTATAAAAGTCCATTGTGCCAGATTGAGTCAAAAGCCTTCTCAATATCCAAAAAGAGTATTCCTGTAGAATGACGCCGGTCCTTATTGCGTCTTATCATATTCACAACTCTCTTAAGTTGGTGCGTAGTCGAGTGCTGTGGTCTAAATCCATATTGGCATTGATGTATAAGGCCATTCTCCTCTACAAATGACGCTAGTCTATAGAGAACAATTTTCTCAAAAACCTTGTCGAGACAACTCAGTAAACTGACTAAACGATAACTTGAAGGCAATTTCGGAGCCTTTCCACTCTTACCTATTGGTATAACCTTAGCCCTTTTGAACTCCTTCGTAAAGTACGAATATCTAATACAAAAAAAAAATAAATTTGACCATTATAAATCTTTTAAAAAATTAAAGAAACAAAGAGTTTTGAGTTAAATTTAATTTTTTTTAATGACATTAACTTTAATATTTTATATTTTTACTTTAGTTTATTTATGCCTATTTTATTCCAGCCTTCGGTTTACGGCTCAACTGTGTGTGTGTGTGGAAAGTTTTAAGCTGGCGTTGATTTCTGGCCATGCCCAGTTTTTATTTTCTACACCTTGATGAAAAATTGCAGCAGGATTTAATTCAGTGTTAGTGCTGCAAAATTTAACTTAGGCGCTGCTGTATTTTATTAGTGTGGGCGCGATGGAACTTTGCTGGCTATTCCGTTCGTTAGTCGTCCGTCGTGTCCAGGATATTTCTGTATCGCAACAATAACATCTACTTTTGTGATATCTTTTTCTCTATTTATTTTGCTAGGAAAATCAAACAACCATTCTAAAACACTACGACGACCTAGGCTCGAGCTCGAGCCTATTAAATACAACCGCAGCGGTAAGCAAAAATATCTCCCCATTTATTGTTTCACTTTTTAAATATAAAAAACAGAAATGTTAGTATTTACTCTTTTCAGAGTAGCGTCCGGTCAGTTTGGTCTTGCGAGGTCGGTATTAAATAGAATACCATGCACCCCAGGCTTGGCGATGCTGCTCTGCGCCTCCAACGTTAAATTGTGTATTGTACACGCAGAGAATAAACATGGTTACTACATGGTTACGGCGATAATATGTTATCCGCAATAAAAGTTTGTTCGTCGCAACCATAGCATTGTTAACTGAATTTATTTTTGAGTATAATTGCTGCAATATTAATATTGTTGAAATGTAACAATAGTATTATTGCCAAATTTAATAATGAAAATATGGTTATAGAAACAATATAAATATGGCTGGTGCGACAAAAGTATTGTGTTTTGCGTTTTATTTTAACAATAATATGATTACGGCAATCATACTGTATGATTGTAATTTTTCTTCGTTTAAATATGCTTTTTAAAACAAATGTTATTGGTACGGATAAAATGCAATAATAGTATTTTTTTATTGAAATTAAAATTTTTTAAACAAGTTGCTTTGGCTTTGTTTAACTGAAATATTTTTAATAAAAACGCTTACGTTTATTTAAACTTATTTTTTCTACTGTGAAATAAGTCACTTCCTATTATTTTGAATTAAATGTATTTTTGAATAATTTTCATAATTCAAATCTATTGTTGACAACTTAAACCAATTCTAATAAATAATATTGGGGATCAAATCTACTGCGACAACTTAAACCAATTCTAATAAATTTTATTGGGGATCATAGTATAATTGTGTGTGATTGTACTATGGTTGTAGCGATCATAACATGGTTGCGTGTGAATCATAGTATGGTTGTGTGGATCATACTATGGCTGTATATCAAACATACTATGGTTGTGAGGATCATACTATGGTTGTGGAGATCATAGTATGGTTGAGTGTAAATCATACTATGGTTGTGGGGATCATAGTATGGTTATGTATGAATCAAACTATTGCTGTGAGTATCATAGTATGGTTGTATTTGAATAATGCTTTTGTTGTGAGGATCATAATATTGTTGTACCACAACCATATACCCAACAATAGTATTATTCTCTTCTAATATTGTCACCACAACCATTCTTTTTTTCTGAGTGTAGGCTCTGGTGTAAGTAAGTAAGCGTTGCGGATATTTTAAAATATTTTATAAAATTAAAAATTTACAAATGTAATTTTTGCGTGTACAGGCTGGAGTGCGGTAATTTGCTTTTTGCGCTGCAGGCTGTGGCGGCACTGTTGGTCGAAGAGAGTGAAGTGGGCGTGGCTCATAGTGGCTGATGGGAGATTTGTATTCGTCTGCCTTTAAGTTGCCATCATGCATTGGACACGTGAGAAAAGGTAATTTTGTGTTGAAGCGTAGTTTTCAAATGCGCACTCGATCATTGCAGTGCAGCGTGCTTTTGTTTACGATTCGCTGTTCCCCCACGCGGACGTGTTTTCGGACGGCAATCCATTGTAAATTGAGTAACTTCATTGAGAACAGCAGGAAATGTGTCATGTGTACGAAGGGGACCTGAGAGAAGGATTACAACACCACAAAATAGCGAGAGAGTTAGAGCAGCAGTACTGCAATATCAGAAAAGCTCTGCTCGGCCGTAACTGCCGTAACTGTGAACTCCAAACGCTACTTGACTATGATATAGGATTTGTTTCAGCCGGCTCTTGAGGCAATGCAATTAGAGGATACATGGTTAATGCCACTGCACACTCAGCGACTGTTACCATGAATTGTTTGCGGCAAATGTTTCCTGGACAACTTATCTCTTTGAGGGGTGATGTGAACTGTCCGGCACGCTCACCAGACTTAGCTCCAAGCGATTTTTTCCTTTGGGGTTACCTGAAGTCGAAGGTCTCGTATATCAACCGTCCCAACACCTTGGAATACCTAATTGACAATATTGAGGCTGAAATTGACAGAATACCAGTCGACATGCTTGTTAGAGTTCATAAAAACTTCAGAAAACGTATGCAGCAGTGTGTGGATTGCGTAGGTCGTCATTTACCAGATACACTATTTAAAACCATGTAATTTAAAAATTGCTTTATGTTCAATATAATTAAAATATAAAATAAATTTTTCTAAGGTTCATAATTTTTTATTTCATTCCCAAATAAGCAAGTTACCGCGCACCACCCTGTACATGTGTTCATTTTTTTCTTGTGTTTGATAAAATAAACCCAATAAAACGTCTAAGCTTTTGTACTGTTGCTCTATTTTTGTTTCCTTAGGCCGATAAGATCTATGTTGAAGCCACAACCAATCGAATTCAGCTTCCAATCTGAAAAGAATATCAGCTTCCATTTTTTCAAAATTTACTCCTCTTTGTTTATCTCCTATTTGTTGCATTTGTACCCAGCTGACATTATTTATACATCTTTAAACCCTTTTAGAAAAATATTGTCGAATTGAACCATTCAATTTTTTAGGTAAAAATCTAAATTTTAATGAAAGTTTCTGTTTTTAATAAAAATTAATTGTATTAAGAAATATTTATTTTTCTATGACTTTAAAGCAATTTTGAACCAAAACAGACCCAGAACAGCTTTTCAAGAGTACCTTAAAAACTAATTTTAAACCCGAACCATTTATTCAGATGTACTCTGAACCACCAAGCCAAACCATCCCTGATCCTTCTAATTTTAGAAATAACCACTTTAGTTGCAAACGAAGTTTCGCATAAGCCCCATGCAATCAACTTGTGCTGCATAACATCTTTAAAGAAGGAAAATGGAACCGTACAAGTTATAACTTTCAAACACGAAAAAAGAGTCAACACACGAAAAACGGTTTAATTATTTTGATTTGTAAGATTTTCAGAAAATAAAGAGTACGACCTCGCCTCTTTACTGCCAATATCTTTAGGAACGCACGCCATCACGGAGGGTACATAAGATTCGACCCGACCGTAACGACATTATGTGATAAATTAAATAAATACAAAAAAGAATTTTCAACCGCAGCAATTAAGCCGTAATTTTGTATTGTCTATTCGACCACAATAGAGAAGCTTATCAATTTTAAACAGTACAAAAAGCTCACACTAATTTATTGATGTACATTAGAGTGGGCCTTTTTTGTGTGCGAAAAAATGTTGATTTTTAGAAATTTCTAAGTTTAGGGACTACATTGAGAAACGATTCATTTTCATTACAGTTTCTTGTCTTGTTAAGTGAATTTTTGTGATGCTTTAATTCTCTTATTCAATGGGGACAACCAAATAAAATTAGGATTTTTCCCTGTTATAATGAAAAACAAGTAAAAAATGTTATGTTTGACTGTGCCGAACTTTGGATACCCTCCACCAGATTCCCAAATAAAACCAAATTTGGTGCGGAAGTGTGTTCTATATAGAAATCTTTATGTGCAAAATTTCATTTCGATAGATCAAGCTTGTGGTGAGTTATCGTCATATTATTTTTCAAGGCCCATGAGACCGTTTGTGTGGGAGGTACCAGTAGGACTTTTCCGATTGCAACAGAATTTGGTGCAGAGGTGTGTTCTATATAAAAATCTTTATGTAGAAAATTTCATCTCGATAGGTCAAGTTTGTAGTGAGTTGTTGTCATATTATTTTTTAAGGCCCATAAGACCGTTTGTGTGGGAGGTACCAGTAGGGCCTTTCCGATCTTAGCCAAATTTAGCGCAAAACTCTGTTCTATATATTAATCTTTATGCCAAAAATTTCGTCGTGATAGGACAAGTGTGTGGTGAGTTATTGTCATATTATTTTTCAAGACTCATGAGACCGTTAGTGTGTGAGGTACCAGTAGGACTTTTCCGATCTCAACCGAATTCAGCATAGAAGTGTGTTGTATAAAGAAATCTTGATGTGTAAAGTTTCTTTTCGATAGGTCAAGTTTGTGGTGAGTTATTGTCATATTATTTCTCAAGGCCCATAATACCGTTTGTATGGGAGGTACAAGAAATGGTGGCCCAATCTAAACCATTTTTACATAGATGATTGCGCCTATATAGAGATTATAATTTGCAAAATTTCAGTGATTTTACTCAAGAAACTGGACGGATATATCCAAATAAAAAACTAATTTTTATGAGGTTGTGTCGATTGAGGGTCTATAACACCAACTTCCCGTAGAGCTATATAGCCCATTTTCAATACCAACCATGCTAGGTTAACTACACATGTTTGTGCCCTAGGTGTTTACATGCAGGCTCTATCTTGTTTTCAACAGACGGACAGCCGGACAACATTTCTTTATCGTCTTAGAATTTTACGAGGATCAAGAATATATATACTTTGTTGGGTCTCCGATGATTATTTCAAGGTGTTACAGACAGAATTAAAAAACTAATATACCCTCCATTGTATGGTGGAGGGTATAACAAATAGTTCCTTACGAGTATTAGCCTTAACTGATAAAATTTCAAGATACAAATTTTCAGTTGTCAGCATATTTGGAAAATGGAAACTTAATCTTTGGGCATTTACTCGGAAGGGCTGCGGGAGACGCTGTCGTAAATGTTGTTAATTGTGTAGGAGCCATTTTCTATGACTTCTCCATGGGATTTGATCTTGTGGATCATTCAATAGTGTGTCAGAAGATGGAGTTTTATGGCATTCGTGGAGAAAAGTTAGCGGTTAGTAAGGAACAATTTGGAAATCGTAAGAAGTATGTTTACATTGATGGAAGCACAAGTTTAGTTGCGAATGTTCAATGTGGATTTCTCAGGGCAAACGTTTTTTTTTGGAAAATTTTTCATGTACGAGGGCGACCGCAAAACTAACTGGCCTGGAATATTTTTGTTTTACTAGCAACTTTTTTTGTTTTGTTTTTAAAAGCAATCTTATATAAGCCATCTGTCAAATTTCCGAAATATTTAATGATTATTTTCTTTGTTACAGGTGATTGAAGTAAACAAGTTTAATAATTTTAAATTTTAAAATTTTTTAATTTTTGAAAAATGGAAAATAAAGAGTTTCGTGCGGTAATTAAACACTTTTATATGAATGGTATACGCCACAATTAATCAAAGATGAATTGGATTTTGTTCATGGTGATAATGCACCATCATACTCCACCGTGAAATCCTGGGTTCAGCAATTTAAAATGGGTCGTTTAAATACGGAAGATGAACAACGCTCTGGAAGACCGAAAAATGCTATTGAAAACATTAGAAAAATATTTAATGAAGTGACTAAAGATAGACGAATAAAGCTCAGAGAATTTTCTGATATTGTTAAAATACTCGAAAAAAATGTTTGGAGTATTTTACATGATGAACTCCACATGAAAAAGCTATCCGCAAGAACACTGCCGCGTTTGTTGACATTGCCCCAAAAAATCGTCCTGTGGACCATTTCCCAAGAGCTTTTAGCGATTTATCAGCGTAATCCAATAGAGTTCTTGCGCCGATTCATAACTGTTGATGAAACATGGATCCATCACTACATCCCAGAATGCAAAGAACAGTCAAAAGTGGATAGAAGCTGGTAAAAGTGGTCCCAAGAAGGCGAAAACTGTTAAGTCAGCAGAAAAGTAATGGCCACAGTATTTTGGGATGCAAGGGGTATAATATTAAATTATTCTCTTGAGAAAGGAAATACTTATAAATAGTGAATATTATTGTGCATTATTGGATCGGTTGAGTGAAGAAATCAAGATAAAACGACCGCATTTAGAAAAAAGTTCTTTTTCATCAAGATAATGCTCCTTCACACACTGCATTTTTAACTCAACATAAACTGGCCGAATTACGATTTGAAATTGCTCCGCATCCACCATATAGTCCAGATTTAGCTCCTTCTGATTATTTCTTGTTTCCAAATTTAAAAAAATTTATCAGTGGCAAAAAATTTTCGTCCAATAGCGAGGTTATTGCTGAAGCTGAGGCATATTTTGAAGGTCTTGAAAAATCTTATTTTTGGATGGAATTAAAAAACTTGAAAAACGTTTGATGAAGTGTATTAAGTTAGAAGGAGATTAATAATTCCAAAAAAAACGGTTCTTTTTATGTTAGGCCAGTTACTTTTGCGGTCGCCCTCGTATGCTGATGATTTGTGTATGTTTTATTCTTACAAATATAATATTGTATTAAAAGCATTTGTTGCAAGGGACGCAGTCTTAGTGCTGGAATATGCAAGACTGACGGGACTTATGTTAAATGCAAATCAGACCAAGATTAATAAATCAGACCCCAGTTAGGTCAGCGTGATGAAGATTGTGCACTTGTAGTTGATGGAGAAGGGTTTCCAGTACTGGAAACATCATATTGAGGACTTGCGTTTTGAAGATATTTCCTGTCATTGGTATTTGGTACAAAATGAAGTACCAACCTAATGAGAAATGTAAATATTTGATATTTCAGTCATTGATACAAAGCCATCTAAATTAATTGACTTTAATGTACGGGTATAGGAAGAATTCTGATTTGAAGGCCCTACGCTGCATAGAGAAAGGGACCCAAGGGTAAAAAAATCAATATTCATTTTTTTTCGTTTTTAATGAGGACAACATCTGAGCGTCGAATGAGACCGATCCATGCCCCAAAAGTGTTGCCTCCCAGAGATATGCGCGTTTTATGAAAGTGAAGTCGACGATTCTAAGCGCAAATAGAAAGGGACCTAATCTTTAAAATGGCTCTCCTCAACAACACTTTTCATCAACTTTTCACTTTTTTTTGATGTGGACAACATCTTAGCATCGAATGAGACTGATCCCATTCCCCAAAAGTGTTCCCTCCCAGAGATATGCGCGTTTTATGAAAGTGAAGTCGACGATTCTACACCAAAGATACACGTATTTTAATCTTTAAAATGGCTCTCCTGAACAAAACTGGTTTTTACCCTTAGGTCCCTTTCTATTTTGCGCGTTACATATACATATTGTTTTTGAAAAGCTATACTTAGTCATCAACATCATTTAATCCAATCATTAAAATTTTATATGTTGTGGTATTGTTTTTTTTTTGTATTTTATTTTGTGTATTTATGAAACTTTGCATCGTGCTATTTATTCAAAGCACTTTGATCACATTGATTTCTTACGCCCTACTTATGATTGAATGCACCGTTTATGGGACGATCTGGCGCCAACAATAACAGCATAAAATACAACTCTTTTATCGATATCACACGCAGAGAAAAAACATGGTTACTATAAGGCCACGGCAATAAAAATATGTTCTCCGCAGTAAAAGTATGTTCATCGCAACCATAGTATTGTTTTCTGAATTTAATTTTGACATTAGTAAAATTGCCGCAATATTAATATTGTTGAGATAACAATAGTATTATTGTCAAATTTAATAATAAAATTATGGTTGTAGCAAAAATATGGTTGGTGCGACGAAAGTGTTATTTTTGGGTTTATGTTAACAATAATATGATAACGGCAGTCATAATGTATGATTGTGATTTTTCCTCATTTAAAAATGAGGATTCAATGCAATAAAAGTACTTTTTATATGGAAATTAAAAATTTTCAACAAACTGCTTTGGCCTTCCTTAACTGAAATACTTAGTAGGGACATAAATACTGTTACAACATCGAACACACCCATTTCAATAGTAGAACTGAACATACCCCGTTAATGTCATATGGGTTTTGAAAGCTAACCTCAATAGCGTAAGTCTGCAACGGGATTTTAAAATTGTTTCAACTTTCATCATGGAGTGGTCAGATAATGAGAACCGTATCGCTGTAATAGCGCTTTTCAAGTATGAAATGAAAAAAACGATAATTTCAAAACGCTCCGGCCACTAGGGATTAGCCGCATATTCGTCTACCGATGTATAAAACTGTTTGAGGAGACTGGAGATGGAAAAGACCGCCACCGGTCTGGCCGCCCACGCTCTGTTCGAACACCGCATGTCATCAAAGCCGTTAAATTAAGACTTCACAGAAATCCGCTCCGAAAACAGAAAGTCATGGCCCGTGAGATGAATATCACGCAAGAGTCTATGAGTCGAATCATTAAAAAAAACTTGCGACTTGGGGCTTTCCAACGACGTACTGGACATTTATTGACTGCAGCTTTAAAAAAATGGGATTGAAATATGTAAACGTCTTTTGGTGAAGCACGCTAATAACTTTCACAGAAAAATTTTGTTCAACGATGAACAAATTTTTACCGTTCAGGACAAATTTAACAAGCAAGATGATAGAGTGTATGCGCGGTCATCTAAGGAAGCATCTGAACTGATCCCAAGGGTGGAAAAAGGTCATCACCCAGCTTCAGTCATGGTTTGGTGGGGTGTCTCTTATGATGGGGTCACTGACCTGCCTTTCTGCGAACAAGGAGTCAAAACATCGGCCAAAGTTTACCAAGAAACCGTTTTGGAGGCTGTTGTGAAGCCTCTTAATAATTCCCTGTTCCAAAACCAGCCATGGACTTTCCAGCAGGATTCTGCGACGGCCCATAAGGCTAAAACTTCCCAGACCTGGCTTCGAAACAATTTGCCAGCGTTCATTTCCTCTGAAGAATAGCCCTCAGGCAATCCAGATTTGAACCCATTGGATTACAAATTGTGGACGGTTGTAGAGGTCAAGGTATGTCATAAATAATACCCCAACATTGGATCTCTTAAGACTGCTTTGGTTCGAGCTGTGGCCAATTTTCCAATGAACGAGGTTAATGCAGCTATTGGCGATTGGCCAGTGCAACTTAAGGCGTGTGTAAAGGCAGAAGGCGGACATTTCGAATAAGTAGATTCTTTTTGGATACAATATACATCAATAAATATATTAAAAAATATTTGGTCCAAAAACATTCAGTAATTTTTATTTTACAGCATAAAACGTGTGTAACAGTAATTATGTCCCTACTAAGTATTTTTAATAAAGACGCTTACGTTTTTTTAATTTTTTCAACTTATTTTTATACTGTTACATAAATCACTTCCACTTTTTTGAATTTAATGTATTTTTAAATAATTTTCATAATTCAAATCTATTGTTGACAACTTAAACCAATTCTAATAAATAATATTGGGGATCATAGTATATTTGGGTTTAATAATACTATGGTTGTAGAGATCATAACATGGTTTCGTATGAAACATACTATGGTTGTGAGGATCATATTATGGTTGTATGTGAAACATACTATGGTTGTAAGGATCATAATATGGTGGTAGAGATCATAGTATGGTTGATTGTGAATCATATTATGGTTGTGGGGATCATAGTATGTTTATGTGAGGATCAAAGTATGGTTGTGAGGATCATAGTATGGTTGTATTTGAATCATACTATTATTGTAAGGATCATAATATGGCTGTACCACAACCATACACCCAACAATTGTATTATCCTCTTCGAATATTGTCGCCACAACCATACTTTTTTTCTGTGTGCAATAACTAATGTCCTCATTCTCTACTTAAGTGTTAGTATTAATTTTCGATTTATAATTTATTTTTCATTGGCACACAATAGTTTTTTTAGTTGATTGCCCAAAATTTTCCAAACCTCGAAAACAAATTGATATTCTATTAAGAAATGTATTTTGTGAATTTGATTCAAATCGTAATATAAGTACGAAAAAGTGAATATATAGAAGGCAGCGCCACCTATTAGGACAAAACTAAAGAGAAACCTTGCGAAGTTCGGAGCTAACATATTGTTTCAGATAGGTGTCAATCGAAATTTTGTATATACTAAGATAGACTGTAAGAAAAAATTTAGGATTTGAATTTTTCGCCGTGGGTTTAAAGTAAAAAAAAAAAATATTAACTTGCCAACACGCCATTGTCAAATATTAATTTGACAATTGCGAAATACACAAATCTTACGGAAATATAAAGTTTTGTAAGAATTTTGGTATACCATAAATACGATCAGTGACCGGGTAAGATCCCACACAAATTCAAGTTTCAATTGAGATAAACTTATTCGCAGCATTAAGGCCTTTTACAACGTTTTTTTTACATTGAACAGCTTTGCTGCAATTGTTGAAAGCAAAACCGAACTCTATAAGGCCAGGCTCTTCCCAAACGAATGAGAACTACTGTTGTAAACCTTACTTTTCAAGTTTTCTTCACACAATTGCCCACGAAAATACAACTCACTCTTGCCACATCTAAAGAGACTCCACATCGAGAGCCATCAATAGATTTTTTTACAACGTGTGTGTGTGTTGTAAAAAGAGTTTTACAACTTTATTAAAAACATTCAAAAATTATTGGAAAATCCTTCAAAAAAAATCGACCCTGTCTAATGTATACATTTTATTATTATTATCCAATGCAGAGTAGTTCCCCAAACTCTTTGTTTTCTTTTGTCTTAAATACAAGTTTTACTTCAGTCTTAAATTAACTGTAATCACCCTAAAAACAACTACGACTTAAGCCGGTTCTTTTGTCGGGGATTTTTTTTTCGTTTTCAAAAGGAAAAAATCTTTAAAATATTTCAGAAAGTGTGGTCACTTTGTGATTATTATCGAGTTTTTGAAGATCATTGTTGTACTAGATAAATTCAAGCAGATTTGAAATAATAATATCAAAGAATATTTAACGTGTGCAGTGAAGGCAAATATGAATGTTGAATTATATCTGCTGTTCGGAAATTCCCGATAATTAAAAAAGCGAATTTTTATGATGTTCCTCCAATCAAACAAATAACAAAAGATCCCCCGTTTTAATGGCAGTGGTTTAATTTATGGTACAATTGTTTTGTTATTGTAAAAAATGCAAATAAATTTTAAAATGATAGTGGTAGCAACGAAAAGAAAAAGTTAATTTGAAATTAACCGTTTTGAAAAAAGCAAGTGTTGTCAAAAATAGAAGAACTATACAGTGTTGGCAGACCGTTGACGTTTCGGAGTTGCGAACAAGTTTGTCTATTGCGGGCTGATGTTTGAAAAAATCTCTAACGTCAGCTAAAAGTGAAGAGTAGAAGCGTTTTTCCACTTTAGGTAAAAGTTGCAGTTTCCTAATAAAACCGGCATATCCCGCTGTTTAAGCATCATTTTTTATTGTGTAGTAAAAGTGGTAAAAGTTGCAGTTTCCAAATAAAACCGGCATATCCCGCTGTTTGAGCATCATTTTTAATTGTGTACATCTTAATCTCAGCATACTCCAGCAATTTTGCTGCTCGCTTCTTTCGTCGGAAAAAGCGATACCGCACCTTTATTACTTATGTGCCTTAGTTAATGTGGGAGCTGTCGATTTTATCGCAAAAAAATAAATTTGCTCTTTTTCTACTCAGACGCATTAAGTTTTTTTAATTTACGTAAAATCTTAACTTGACCTAAGAGAGACTAGTAGCCCAAAATCTATTCATATGAACATTAGACGTCGGACTCTAAATATATTTTATTTTTCATCCGATTGAAATTAAATTTGGAATTTTCACGTTTCATAATTCATCAAAAATCAAAACAATTTTAAAAAAATTTCAAAAAATATGCATAAGAATATTAAAAAGAGTGTGTACAACTTTTAAAACACTTAATCGAAACATTAAAATCCACACAGTAACAATGTTTTATGTGGTTTTAATCTAGCGTAAAATTAATAAGGATTTCATATGTGACGCGCAAAATAGAAAAGTACCTAAGGGTAAAAACCAGTTTTGTTCAGGAGAGCCATTTTAAAGATTTAAATACGTATATGTTTGGTGTACCATCGCTTTCATAAAACGCGCATATCTCTGGGAGGGAACACTTTTGGGGCATGGGATCGGTCTCATTCGATGCTCCACATCAAAAAAAAAAGTGAAAATTTTTGTTTTTACCCTTAGGTCCCTTTCTCTATGCGCTGTCACATATATTGTTTTACAGGGGCGCACTGCAATAGGAAATTCAAATAACTTTTTTTTTAATCAATTTATTTCATTTATTTTTTTATCGTATAGAAAATTAAATTTAATTTTCAATGATTAACTAATTTGAAGATATGTTTTTACATTTTATTTATTTATTGAATCTTTCAAGGAATGAAAACAATAAATATACCTAGTTCATTCTAAAGGGTCTTACCAATGTAGACAACCCTGCAAGTTTTGCACATGTTATTTAAAAAGACAGTAATCGAATTGTTGTCAAAAAGATATTTACATTAAAAGTATAATAAGCAGTGCGAGAGTTGATATATATGTTTCTGGCCTAGGACACACCAAGTGTTGCCTGGCGCCATCTGTCATTTCCATTGGAAAGTTTGACATTTTTTAGCATAAACGTACTTAGAACGTTTTGACGTACGACCATCATTTGTGTTGTTTACAGTAACTTTAAAATGCCAATTTTCAATTAAATCATGGCCGACGCTCGCTCAAAGACGAAGGTCGTGAAAGACGTCCAAAAACGGCCGTTGTGCCAGAGAACATTGATGCCATGCGTGAACCGAAAATGTAAGATTGTCATGTAACATACCGTGAGATACGAGGGCGGTACGGAAACTTCTTAGCCTAGCACAAAAAGCGAGGTATAAACAGAAAAAAGTTAAGTGCTTTGGAAACTTCCATCTCTGCTCTGAACACAATTTTGTTTCGATCTGAGAACTCCTTCATATAGAAACAGGTGTTCACAAAAGACGCATCCGCGATTTTTTTACAATGGACAAATTAGAAATGCGTGATGTCATTAAATATTTACATAAAAAAGGTTTATCGGGACAAGAAATTCATAATGATATGGTGAATGTGTTAGGTGAAAGTGCTCCTTCATATGCAACAGTAAAAAATTGGGTAGCTGAAATTAAACGTGGTCGTACAAGCAATGAAGATGAACCACGTAGTGGACGTCCAAAAACAGCAACAACAACAGAAATTGCCAAAGTTCATGATATGGTATGGTAATATCATGGGCATCTCAAATGATCGAGTCCATTTAATTTTGCATGAAGAACTACAGATGAAAAAGCTTTCTGCAAGATGGGTGCCGGACTTGTTAACAGTCGACCAAAAACGCATATGAATGAACATTTCTTAAGCTTGTTTGGATCGTTTTCAGCGAAATAAAATGGATTTTAAGCGTCGTTTCATAACTGTTGATGAGATATGGATCCACCAATATACTCCAGAGACAAAAGAACAATCCAAACCATAGACTGAAGCTGGAGGAAGTGCCCCAAAGAAGGCAAAAACAATTCAATCGGCTGGTAAGGTTATGGCAACGGTTTTTTGGGACTTCAAAGGTATTTTATTGATTGACTATCTGCAAAAGGGTAAAACAATAAATTCAGATTACTATTGCAACCTTTTAGATCAATTAAATGTACAAATTCGAGAAAAACGTTCTGGCTTACAACTAAAAAAAATAATTTTTCATCAAGACAACGCACCAGCGCACAAGAGTGTTTTAACAATGGCTAAAATCAACGAATTAAAGTACGAATTGCTTGACCACCCACCTTATTCTCCTGATTTAGCTCCCAGTGACTTTTACCTGTTCCCAAATCTAAAAAAATTCCTTGCTGGCAAGCGTTTTACCTCAAATGAAGATGCAATTACAGTTGTAAACCACTATTTTGAAGACCTTGAGGAAAACTATTTTAATCAAGGGATAGAATTGCTAGATAAGCGTTGAACTAAGTGTATTGAAGTTTCAGGAGATTATATTGAAAAATAAAAATATTTTTGAAAAAATAATTGATAGGCTAAGAACTTTCCGAACCGCCCTCGTAGAGGCATCCTTGGGCATCTCTTCCACCGGCATACATTCGATATTGCATGAACACCTAGCCGTAAAAAGATTTGTTCTCGTTGGATCCCGCACAATTTGACAATCGCTCAAAAAAAACGTGTCGATTGGTGCAAAGAAATTTTGGAAAAATACGGTCGCGATGCTTCAAAAGACGGTTATAAGATCGTTACAGGAGACGAACATGGATCTATGCGTATGAGCCCGAAACAAAACAGCAATCGACCGTGTGGGTTTTCAAAGACGAGCCAAATCCAAAAAAAATTGTTCGTGGAAGAAGCGCTTAGAAAACTGGTCATGTGGCGACTCTTCCGCTTGAGAAACGTAGGACGGTCAATTCTGAGTGGTACACCAAAAATTTGTTTGCCTGAAGTCTTCGGAGAAATTCGAAAAACGAACAAGGGAAGACGAATCATTGTGCACCATGACAATGCGAGCTCTCACACATCGGCTCAAACCAGCGCCTTTTTGACCGTCTAAAACGTCGAATGAATGAGTCATCCGCCGTACGGCCCTGACTTGGCACCCAATGACTTCTTTTTATTCCCGCACATCAAGAATAAATTCGTGGTCAACTATTTTCGTCGCCAGAAGATACTGTTGAAACGTTCAAAAACCATGTTTTGGAGGTGTCTCAATCGGAAAAAGTGCTCCGACAATTGGTTTGAGCGCATGCTCAAACTAGAGAATTCTTTGAAAAAGAATAGAACCATTTTTGATGATAAATATTCGCATTTTCATTATTAGGCCAGAAATATATATAGCAAACCTTGTATATTGTATTTAAAATTATAAATATTGCCTTCAAGTTTCTATATTAGGTCCAAGGTGTTTCTTATTCTGAGGCGTGCATGTCCTTCAAAGTTAATTAGACCTCTGGCGAGTGCGTTTAGATGGGAACTTAATTTGTTTGAGTAATTTCGGAAATAATCTCGGATTTCTTCTGTGGCGGTTTTAATATTTAGATCCTTGCCCTATATACCGGGGAGCTCTTACGATCATTCGCAGGATTCTGAATTGTCTTCTCTGCAGCTTATTGATATTGGTCACGCATTGCTGTCCCCCAGAGTGGGATTCCATATGTCCAAATTGGTATAATAATCGGTTTATATAATAGAACTTTATATTCTTGTTGTAGAGTTGACTTTAAACCCATTAGCCATTGTAGCTGGTTGGATTTCAGCTTTATTTGAGATACCTTCATATTTATATGTTTTGACCAGGTTAGACGACGATCCAAGTGTATTCCTAGATACCTTGCGTTATCTATTTGGGGCACCATAGAATTCAATATTTTTATAGGAGGACACGACTCCTTTCTGATGAAATGTAAGGTATACTTTTTTTCAGAAAACTAGTCTCAAACATTTTTGAATGAACTTATAACAGACTTATCAGTCTATACGAATAGATTTGAGTTGGGTCTTTGCCAGGCTTCGGAATTTGAAGATGATAGAACGTGAATGATATCCATGCTCATCCACGCATATGCGACACCTGATCAGAAAATTATTAATTGCAGTCTGAAGGGTTGAAGTTGGGATCGCTTAAATTATTGTTTTAATTAACTACTTTGATTATATCAACTTCGTTGCTTTTGTTTTGTACACCTCTAGCTTCTGGGTAGAAAAAACTCCTTCGACATCTTAAATAACAATTCCCATTGACAGTCACTGTTATACTGCTCTTTCATTAGGCCATTTATTCTCGTTTTCGCTCGAAACTTTTCAAAACGTCTCAACCAATTTTCACACAATTTGTGGTCGTTTTCATTCTTGTTTTGGTTTTCGTTTGACAGTTCATTATTGTTTACAAACAAAGAACAACGTGGTGACCATTAAAATACTGAAATACATATTTTTCTTAAACAAATGGATAAATTAAATTAAATTAAGTTTTTTTTTCTTTTAGCATGTTATTTTTACTTTTACTTCATAAAATATCTTCTTCACCAAATATGTTTGACGATTGTTTAAAAATGTCTGCCTTGAGATGACAAACCAGCGATAAAGAAAACGATTATTTTGGAGATGACACACTTTTTTTAAGGTGGCATCGCCTGTGCGAAACGTTTTCGTTCCTCTTTCGTACAAAAACAAGTCAAAGTGAGACGTTTTCATCACTTGAATTTGTATGGGAAAACGTCTCATTTTGACTTGTTTTGGCCAAACTTTTGAAAACACTTCAAAAGTGCCTAGTGAAAAAAGAGCATTACACTGGGTTTTTCAAAGAACAATGGCCCCACTATGCAGCACAATGCAATGAAACTGCGCACTACGCAGTAACTCGTTCGGTCTCATGGAATATTTGTGGTTTAGATTCACTCTATATACGATAGTTTTGCGTGTTTACGTTGCCTTTAAGATTAAAATGGACCTTATCATACATAATCAAGCAATTTATCAAACTGTTGTGTTCTTCGGCCATTTTTATAATTATTTGGCAAAATTCCATTCGAATAGCCAAATCCAGAGGGTTTAACTTGCTTGTAGTTTGGACTGTGTATGGAAATAAGTTTAAGTCATTATGAATTACCCGTTGTAATGACCGTCTGCTAATGCAATTTGCGCCGATAAGTTTGTATTCGCACGCTTTGATTTGCCTGAATCGACAATGATACAACCACACATAGGTCTCCAGGGTACGGTATTCGTCCGATGCTTCATGATTCGGCAAACATATTTAAATCAGACTGATAATGATCCATCTACTCGGAGGAGTTCCTCTAAACTCCCGCCTAAATTTCCTTGGACTAGTTTAAGTCATTAGGAATTATCCGATGTAGCGTCTGCTAACTGCAATTTACGCCGAAAAGTTCGAGTCGAAACGCTTGGATTTGCCTGAATTGACGATGCTACAACCGCGATGGTGTCTTAAACCCGAACATATGGATCTCAATGGTATGGTTTTCGTACCTCATTAAGGTCCATATACTCGGGGGAGTTTCGCCAAACTCCCGTCCAAATTCCGTTTCGACTGAAATGCAGGACTGCAATGCATGGTACCGCTGGACTATTAAAGCTCTCTTTTCCGGATCCCAAGCATTTATTTTAATAAATCTAAATATTTATCTTCAAAGAAAATAAATAATAAGCCGATTGCTTGCACAGAAAAAAAGTTATTGCGTTTTTTTTTGTAGCACAATTCGTGCGCCATTCTGTATTAGCCGACAATACTGATACGAGTACCTAAATTCCGGCAAATTTCTTTGCGACTCCAAAGGATATAATTTTAAATTTTTTAAATATTGTTTCAACTTTAGATAGGTTTGCACTGCCATGGCCCCCGTACAAAGTTTGTTAAGAAGAGAATTACAAAAATGCATTCAACATACTTAAATTTGTACACATAAGAATATTTTGAAAAACATTTTTTTCTCTGGACTACAACATAGTTTGAAAGTGGTAGAGCAGAATATTCTCTAGTGTTTTGAGCGTTTTCTTCCTATGATTAATTTAAGCCATGTGAACTTTAAAAAGCTCCTCCAAACGATTGCTTTTGACTAAAATATTGCACTTCTTATAATTGACTCCAACTAGAAAACAAAAGACTTAGACACAAATTTAACGTCGTAGTGAAAGCTTCAGGTACAGTTCGAAGCTTAATTCTCATTAAAGAGTATAATACTTTTGTATACGAGGGCGACCGCAAAACTAAGTGGCCTGGCACATTTTCTGTTTTACTAGCAACTTTTTTTTTGTTTTTTAAAAGCAATCTTTTATAAGCCATCTGTCAAAATTTCCGAAATATTTAATGATTATTTTCTTTGTTACAGGTGATTGAAGTAAACAAGTTTTATAATTTTTGAAAAATGGAAAATAAAGAGTTTCGTGCGGTAATTAAACACTTTTATATGAAAGGTTATACGCCACAATTAATCAAAGATGAATTGGATTCTGTTCATGGTGATAATGCACCATCATACTCCACCGTGAAATCCTGGGTTCAACAATTTAAAATGGGTCGTTCAAGTACGGAAGATGAACAACGCTCTGGAAGACCGAAAACTGCTACTACTATTGAAAATATTAGAACAATATTTAATGAAGTGACTAAAGATAGACGAATAAAGCTCAGAGAACTTGCTGATATTGTTAAAATACACGAAAAGCAAGTTTGGAGTATTTTACATGATGAACTCCACATGAAAAAGCTATACGCAAGATATGTGCCGCGTTTGTTGACTTTGCCCCAAAAAATCGTCCGTTGGACCAATTCCGAGGAGCTTTTAGCGATTTCATAACTGTTGATGAAACATGGATCCATCACTACATCCCAGAATGCAAAGAACAGTCAAAACAATGGATAGAAGCTGGTAAAAGTGGTCCCAAGAAGGTGAAAACTGTTAAGTCAGCAGGAAAAGTAATGGCCACAGTATTTTGGGATGCAAGGGATATAATATTTATTGATTATCTTGAGAAAGGAAAAACTATAAATAGTGAATATTATTGTGCATTATTGGATCGGTTGAGTGAAGAAATCAAGATAAAACGACCGCATTTAGAAAAAGAAGTTCTTTTTCATCAAGATAATGCTCCTTCACACACTGCATTTTTAACTCAACAAAAACTGGCCGAATTACGATTTGAAATTGCTCCGCATCCATCATATAGTCCAGATTTAGCTCCTTCTGATTATTTCTTGTTTCCAAATTTAAAAAAATTTCTCGGTGGCAAAAAATTTTCGTCCAATAGCGAGGTTATTGCTGAAACTGAGGCATATTTTGAAGGTCTTGAAAAATCTTATTTTTCGGATAGAATTAAAAAACTTGAAAAACGTTTGATGAAGTGTATTGAGTTGGAAGGAGATTATGTTGAAAAATAAATAATAATAATTCCAAAAAAACGGTTCTTTTTATGTTAGGCCAGTTACTTTCGCGTTCGCCCTCGTATATACTTTAATTTAGGCCGTTGTAAATAAAGCCAATGATGAGTCCTGATTGTTGTCGAAACAGCAGCAACACAATACATATCATCCATGTATTGATATTGGCGCAAGCATTTGACAAAGTCTGGTATGAGAGCCTTAATTTCAAGCTATCTAGAGATTTGACAACGCAATTTAGCGCAATTTTAAAATCATACATAACTGATAGATTCTTTAGAATAAAACATGAAGATGAATATTCCGGACTAAGACAAGTTCGAGCGGGTGTCCCGCAAGGAAGTGTTCTTGGGCCGACACTATACATACTGTACACAAGAGACATTCCAAAACCTCCTAACACGAATATTGCTACGTTTGCAGACGACACAGCGATTCTTGTAACTGGTGAAACAGTAACATAATCTACGGAAAAACTACAAACAGCAACTGATGAAATTATGCACTGGACAAAAAAATGGAGAATAAAATTGAACGAAGCAAAGTCTGTTCATATTAACTTCACAAATAAAAGAATTACCAATTTACCACTTCACATGAACAACAACATAGTACCGTATGCAAACACTGCAAAATATTTAGGATTTACCTTGGATGCAAAGTTAAGATGGAAGGAACATATCAAAAAAAAAACTATTTGAACTGAAAATAACTCTGCGAAAAATAAACTTCCTATTCTCAAGACACTTAGAAATAAGCTTGAATAATAAACTTTTACTTTACCAGCAGATTTTGAAACCAAAATGGACTTATGGACTCCAAATATGGGGATGCGCGTCAAAATCAAACTTACAACCAATTCAAACCTTTCAAAACAAGATTCTAAGAATGATAACTAACTGTCCGTGGTATATTAGAAACGATGACATTCACAGGGATCTTAACATTCCGACAGTAACTGATGAAATAAAACGTCTTGTAACCAAACACGCGCAAAGACTATTGTTGCATAAAAGACTATTGTTGCAACATATGATAAGAAACCCTATACAGAACAGAAAGCTGAGAAGAACACTACCCGAAGACTTGGTCCGAGCTGAATAAAATATAATTCCTTTCATTTATCAGAATGGCCAGTGGGCTATATCTGAGAACAATGTGATATATATGTTGAAATGTAAATTACTAGATGAGTCTTTATTGTACTCAGTTGTAATAATAAAGAATGAAAAAAATGTATTCATATTGTTTCTAAGAAGAAATACAACAAATGAAATTGCTCGAAAATAAAGAATTCAAGTTGAAATCATAAACTTAAAAATAATAATTTGTTTTATGTTTTTGTTTTTAAAAACAAAAATAAGTTATAAATTATAAAGATATTTGCTGACAATTGTATACTTTCACTGATGAACAATTAAAAAATAAAGAACCGACATCAATGTTTTGAAATGATTTTGATAAATACTGAAATAATGTCAGCGCAAATAAACGAAATTGGTTTGCTTTCAATACAATAATTAATGTTAAAAGGCATCTTGAAGAATTTATTTTATAGATTCACATGCATTACTGTCTGCCCTTAAACAAAGAGAGCGGTGATAAAAAAAAAACTGGTAGATTAATTTTAGATTTTTTTGAGAAAATGCCAACCAAATTGTTTGTCTTTTAGACAGAATAGCTCGAATTTGCATTAGGTTCCTTTCTCAGGGTGTGGCCAAAGAGATGATATAGGTTGATCCATCAGATGTATTTTTTTCAATGGATTTTTATCAAAGATTAGGCGTAAGTTGTGCTAAACTTTATTATTTTTCTTTCCGTATTGTTTGCCATTTTATCACCATTCCACCGGTCTAAATGCTCGAACGGGTCATCCAAAATTAGACCCAACAAGGCATAACAAGGCATAAAATATCCTTTCGAATAACAAAAAAGATTCCACCCTTGATTTGAATTTTGTGTGTTTTTTTTTTATTTTTAAAAAATCTTTTAATTGATCAACCGATATATCTTTTTTGGCCAAATGTCAAAATTCGACGCCGTCTAACTAATAAAGTCCTTGACCGATCTCGTTCAAAGTTTGGATCCAAAATACTACCCAATAGGACTAAGCTTGGTGCAAGTTTTATCCCGATTGGAAGACATCGATTCCAAAAGTTGGGTCACTTGATATGAAATGACCCATATATAAAGGGTGGTCCAATCATAATGCACAATGTTAATTGTGAGTCAAAGCTTAAAGTCATGTTTTTTGTCCAACTTAATTTGGCATTTCTTTGTTTCAGTGACAAATTCAACCATACAGAGGAAGATAATTGAGCAGCGCGTTTTGATTACACAGTGGAACATTTTTGGGGTTAGTGTCTGGGGGGTGAGAAAATCCAAGTCAGGGTGATGGTACTAGGTCAGTATATTAAAACCCTCAAAGGGTTTTGCGTTCGTATGTGCCAGTTTTTTTATGACCTATTACATTTTTTCCTTATCTTGATGTTTTTTCGCTTAGTTGTAAAATATTGGCAAAAACGTAGTTTGACATAACTCGAGAACGACTAGCTCGATTTTGCTGAAATAAATTGAGAAAAATTAATAATTACATTTTCTTTAATCCATTAATACACTGTTTCTCTACCAAATCAACATTTTTGCAATTAGAAATAAATTTATGAAGAAAATTTTGCCAAAAAAAAAATTTTTTTTTTTTTTAAAACATATAAATCCCAAACGGAAAAACGTGTAGAGTCTTATAACTTTCACGTAAAGTCACATAGCCTATAAACAAAATGCGACATAGATCATAGAAATCGATTAACGCGTTCTACTTTTATTCAAAATTAAGTAAAGGTATGAATTTCAAAAATTTGCTCGAGATATGCTCAAAATTCCTTGGAAAAAAGGTTGATGACTTTTTTTATGATTCTCAGAATTAAAAAAAGAGTAATAAACAAAAGGTTATTACATTTTTATGGTTGCTGTATAAATGTGCGTGAACAATTAAAAGAAAAAAAGCAAGGGCACTTTTGTAATTATTTGGCTTTTTCGGTTGGCTACCTGCATGATTTTTTTTACACGAATTCCACCCACATTCATGAGTGGTCATGTTTTAGAACGTTGCAAGATGCGCCAATTCATAAGTACCTGTCGGTAAAATATTGAAAAATATGAAAATGAAATAGTATAAATAGGTGTTCATTGTTCGTTTTTTGTCATTAAACAAGTGCCGACGAACGCGATGTAGGAAAATTGATGGACGCAATGGAAATAAAATATGAAGCAGATGACTGGAGGCTATTTATTGACAGGAGGTTTTACTGCATTAGACCAATAAAAAACCTTCAGTTCCAATCGCCTATAGTACAGAAACGAAAGAAACATATGATGCACTGGAAAATATTTTAAAAATGGTTAACTACGCCAAGCATATGTGGCGCATATGCTGCGATTTAAAAGTTGTAGCAATGCTTTGCGGCCTTCAAAGCGGCTATATAAAATATATGTGCTTTTTGTGCGATTGGGACACACGATTTCCCGGTGACCAATATGCATGCCACGGATGGAAATTCAGAGAGCACAGCAGGTTACAAACGGCCAATATTATTCGTGAGCCTCTAGTGCAGAAGGAGAAGATATTGCTGCCTCCACTGCATATTAAACTTGGAATTGTTAAAAATTGTTCATCAAAACTGTCGCCAAAAGAGATGAAGTTTTCTTGTGTTTGAAACTAATTTACCCGAGACTCAGCGAAAGTAAAATTAAAGAAGGTAAATTATAATATCACATTCATTTCCCATGATTTTCCATCTTAACAACTTCATTTTTTCCAATCAGGCGTACTCAATGGTCCAGATATACGAAAGCTGATTAAAAGTGGCGCACTTGACGCTGAATTGGACGCATGGCAGGCAATCAAAGAAGTAATAGAAGGATTGTTGCGATGTTTCTGTCGCAAGGATGTTAAGATCGTTCTCGGAAATTGGTGTCCACATGTCCTTGAAAATCCATTATTTACATCATCATCTGGACTACTTCAGCAAACAATTGGCCACCGAATCTGATGAACAAGGCGAACGCTATCATCAAGTTGCTATGCCATTTGAAATGAGATATAGAGGGAAAAAGTCGCCGAGTGCAACACTTGCGGAAATTTGCTGGTGGAGTAAGCTTGTGTGCCAAGACAAGGATGATCCTGATGATAAAGAATTTTCAGGAGGTGCAGAAGGGCCAGCAGTGGAGTCACACATTGACATTATGTGTGGTTCAGAAACTGATGACAGCGATGAATGCGATGCCACTAGTCCCGAACAACCACTATCGAAAAAGTCTAGGCAATATCTATTAAAATAAATAAAAAGAAATAAATAAAATAAAAATAAAAAATTATAAAAATTTTTACTTTATTTTTTTAGTAGTTTATGGCCAGAAGTCTGGAGTTATTGGGGAAAATTTATAAAAAAGCGATAAATGACACTTTTTTGAATAAAAACATATATCAATATTCTTGTCAAAATCGGATACCTTCACTTAATTGTAAATAAAAGCAGAACGCGTTAATCGATTTCTATGATCTATGTCGCATTTTGTTTATAGGTTATGTGACTTTACGTGAAAGTTATAAGACTCTTCACGTTTTTCCGTTTATGATTTATATGTTTTAAAAAAAAAAAAAAAAAATTTTTTTGGCAAAATTTTCTTCAAAAATTTATTTCTAATTGCAAAAATGTTGATTTGGTAGAGAAACAGTATATTAATGGATTAAAGAAAATGTAATTATTAATTTTTCTCAATTTATTTTAGCAAAATCGAACTAGTCGTTCTCGAGTTATGTCAAACTACGTTTTTGCCAACATTTTACAACTAAGCGAAAAAACATCAAGATAAGGAAAAAATGTAAAAGGTCATAAAAAAAACTGGCACATACGAACGCAAAAGGGTTTTAATATACTGACCTAGTACCATCACCCTGACTTGGAATTTCTCACCCCCCAGATTGGCTGTTGTACTGTGTTATTAAAGCCTCTTACGAAAATGGGCAAATCAAAACTTTAAGACTTTTTTGGTCAGCATAATCAAGCAAATGTGTCCTCAGTGGATTGGTTATCAAGCAGAATTGCCACATTTGGGAAAATGAGAATCCCCGAGTGAATTTTGATTAGCCTATGCATTCACATTGAGTGACAGCTTGGTGCGGTTTATGGGCTGGCGGCGTCATCGGGCCCTACTTTTTCGAAAATAAGGTCGGCCAAACAGCTTCCGTGAATGGTTTTGGCTATCGCAAGTTGATAACGGTTTTCTGGTGGCCAGGAATTGAGGATATGGTCCTGGACGATATGTGGTTCCAACAGGGTGGTGCCACTGGACACACAGCCAGCGAAACAATGGCTCTTTTGCGCGAGAAATTCAATATGGCCGTGTTATCTCACGTCGTGGCGATGTTAAGTAGCCGCCACGATCTTGTGATTGGGTACCGTTGGTCTTTTTTCTTTGGGGATATTTAAAAGGAAAAGTGTACGTAAAGAAACAAAGAACAACTCAAGAGCTAAAGAATGATATAATTAAGCACACTTACGAAATTGGATACCAATATATCTCAAAGTCATTGAGAATGCGGACCATCAGACAGATGTATGCTACCGAAGCCCTGGCAAGCATTTGGCCGATATTTTATTTCACACCTAATGTCATAGATTCTTCTATCATATTTAAAATCATTAAGATAATTCTCTGAAAACTTTTTGTTTCATTTACAATCTTGCGTTTTATTTGAACCACCCTTTATATACCAACTGTCGCGTTACGTCCACTTAATTTGGGTCTGGAGCACAGAAACATGTCACGGAACGACAGACTGATTGACCTAGTCAACCTTGGACTAACTTGAACTAAGTGGAAACTCTTCTTTCTCAAGCGTAGATTAGCAGCTTTCAGGCAAGCTTTAGGATTTATCGAAACTCCGATTTAATGTATGTACCATATAAAACTTGATCTAATTTCTATGATAGTAACCGTGCTTTATAGGTAGCCACGTAGCCCAATTAGTCAAAAACTTCACATACTTAGAAGGGACATAAATACTGTTATACACGTTTTATGCTGTAAAATAAAAAGTACTGAATGTTTTTGGACCAAATATTTTTAATATATTTATTGATGTATATTGTATCCAAAAAGAATCTACTTATTCGAAATGTCCGCCTTTTGCCTTTACACACACCTTAAGTCGCACTAGCCAATCGTCAATAGCTGCACGAACCTCGTCCATTGGAAAATCGGCCACAGCTCGAACAAAAGCTGTCTTAAGAGATCCAATGTTGGGGTGTCTTTTGTGACTTGTCCTCTAATACCGTCCACAATTTGTAATACAATGGGTTCAAATCTGGACTGCCTGAGGGCCATTCTTCAGAGCAAATGAACGCTGGCAAATTGTTTCGAAGCCAGGCCTGGGACGTCTTAGCCTTATGGGCCGGCGCAGAATCCTGCTGGAAAGTTCATGTCTGGTTTTGGAACTGGGAATTGGTAAGAGGCTTCACAACAGCTTCCAAAACGGTTTCTTGGTCAACTTTGGCCGATGTTTTTTAACTGCTTGTTCACAGAATGCAGGTCAGTGACCCCATCGTAAGAGACACCCCACCAAACTATGACTGAAGCTGGGTGATGACCCTTTTCCACCCTTGGGATCAGTTCACATGCTTCCTTAGATGACCGCGTTTTTCCTGAACGGTAACAATTTTTTGATCGGTGAACAAAATTTTTCTGTGCAAGTTATCAGCGTGCTTTACCAAAAGACGTTTGCATTTTTCAATCCTTTTTTTTAAAGCTGCAGTCAATAAATGTCCGGTACGTCGTTTGAAGGCCCCAAGTCTCAAGTTTTTTTTATGATTCGACTCATGGCCTTTTGCGTGATATTCATCTCACGGGCCATGATTCTCTGTTTTCGGAGCGGATTTCTGTGAATTCTTGATTTAACGGCTTTGATGACATGCGGTGTTCGAACAGAGCGTGGGCGGCCCGACTGGTGGCGGTCTTTTAAATCTTCAGTCTCCTCAAACAGTTTATGCATCGGTAGACGAACATGCGGCTTATCCCTAGTGGCCGGAGCGTTTTGAAAATATCGCTTTTTTTCATTTCACACTTGAGAAGCGCTATTTCAGCGATACGAATCTTATTATCTGACCAATCAATGATAAAAGTTGAAACAATTTTTAAATCCCGTTACAGACTAACGCTATTGAGGTTAGCTTTCAAAACCCATATGACATTAACGGGGTGTGTTCAATTCTACTATTGAAATGGGTGTGTTCAATGTTGTTACAGTATTTATGTCCCTAGTAAGTATACCTACGAGAACGCCTCGTCTTGTGTGCAGCCAAAAAGTACCCTTCTAGAAATAAGGATTGAAATATTTTAAAGCGGATCCCAAAATATGTTTGCTCTAGTTAGTTGCATTTGCGAGTTTAAAAATACCAAAGAAATTGCCCTTAATAAACATTCTCAACTTTCTTATTTAGGTCAAAAAAATTACCAAAAACGATAGAACGTAATTATGTACTTAAATAAATTTTCTATTTATATTAACATTCGGGATAGGGAAAATATTTCGTAAAATTTACGAAAAGTTTCAAAAGCATATAAAATAAAAACATCATTTAGAAGTAGAGAACTCCTACCGATTATTAAAGCAACAGTGATACCAAAAATGTATTCGTTTCTCCGCAAAGTAAGTCTTATTCAAATATATAAAAGGCTTTCTATTGTTTCAATACAAAATAGGAATGCAATACAAGCAAATTTAAATGTGTCTTAGATGCAAGACTTTGTTTTAAAATAAATGGGATACATTTCATCTTTCTATTATTAGCTCACTTTCAAGGTGTGGCATAAACTGGTAACATAAAATGTATTTCATTCAATACCGTAAGATACTTGAACTTTAAAAAAAATATTTTATTTACTTTCTAAATACACTTAGGGAAAAAAAAGCAAAAAGTTGCAAAATCAGTTGAGATCAGTTGTCAGATATTTTTGTATGAAAAGCAAATACCTGAAATCGCAATTTATTCAACGGTTGATGCGTTTTGATGTTTTTATTTCAATCATTTTTTATTTACAGATCACACAAGACTTGTTTTTAGTATTGTTTTAAAATTGGTCATAGAAAGACTTCCATCGCAATAATGTCTCCAAATTGTTTTGCAATTGCCCAATAAAATTTTGCTGTTTTTATTTTGAATTTTGACCAGTGATGATGACCCTTCTTGTTCAATGGATAATACAATAAACATAATGGTCGTAACAAGGCTGAAGATCATGCTAAGTGTTTCATGTCATGAACAGGATAGAATCGTCCTCGGCGTTCGCTTACCGCATCATCTTGAAGGATATTTTCGGGCTGAAGTTGAAGACCGTGATGTCGGCGGATCACAGTGCTCCGTTCCCATATTAGCATTGGACAAAAATAGAAGGAGTTTTCAGAATACAATTTTCGTGCTGAAGTTGAAGACTGTGATGTCGGCGGATCACAGTGGTCCGTTCCCATATTAGCATTGGACAGAATAGAAGGAGTTTTCAGAATACAATAAAACTTTATTTCTAAATGAATTATGATACGCTGACTGCTGTATCGGTTTTTATATAACATTCATGTTTTTCTTCTAAAATGGATATCAGCTAGTACTGAATTACCACGATGGTCTGCTCTGAGAAAAATTCCGTGACATCATAAATTTAATGAATTTAAAATTTTTGAAAAAAAACAACAACAAATTTAATTGTGCAACACAATTTACCGAAATCGATAGTTACCGATTTTTTTATGTTTTTTGCTTCTGGAATCAAATATTATAAATTTTTAAAAAAAAAATTCACCATAGACACTTTTCAAAAATGAAAATCAAAAAAATCTGACAAAATCGGCGAAGATTTCGTCTTTAATTTATTTCTTCATTTTTTTGGAATCAAAATTTGAGAACTTTTCAAAAAAAAATTAATCGTAGACACGTTTAAAAACTAAAAATCAAAAGGATACGGAAAAAAACGGCGAAGATTTCGTTTATTCTAAAGTCCAAACTAATTTATTGTGCAAAAAACGTTCACCGAATTTTATGATGTTTTTTTATTTAACCTTCAAAACTTGAAAATTTTTCACATATTCATCTACTCAGAAACGAAACAACAATATTACTTAATTCTGGATACAAATCTCTCACTTTTAATGGCTCGAGGAGCCCAATAAAACTATTTCTGTGAAAAAATATTTGCGGATTTTTGTTAATTCTACTATTAACTTTAAAATGATAGCGAAAAATTCAAATTCGAAGCAGGTCAGTTTTCTGATTTGCCAATGAAACGGAGCACTGTGCAGCACTTGGTTTCAGCCAGACAGTGCCGCAGAACATTATTGACAAATCATTTCCGTGGTTAAGACCTGTCAATTGGCTGCCTAGCTCTGTGATATCGCTTCTATCAATTGTTTTCTTTGGGGCAATGAATTTGGGGCTTGAAGTTCGACAATTCTCACGTAATACATGAGAAACCGATGTTGGGAGTTAGTTCAGTAAACCGAACCACGGCGGTTTACTGATGCGGTCACTAAGCCAATTAACAACGAATGGATCAAAACTTCAGAATATTGAAATGCCTTTGTTAGATTTTGACTATTGTCGAGAGATACAATAGAGTTGAAGGCCTTGATATTTAGCACAAACAACAACCAACTAAAGTTAACTTCATCCGCCGAATTTTGCCGTTTTTATTCTTTGAATACAGCAGATTCAATATACCGAATATTAAAAAAACTTAGCCGACAAATTAGCTCTAACTAAACATCGAAAAGGCAATGTGCCGCAAAAGCTCTGAATGAAAACTAGCCCTTCAAACTAAAGAGAAAACTTAACTGCCGAGTACAGTTGCCGAAGAAAACTTGCGTATGGCCAGCTTCAAAAGGTTGCAACATGCGTGTAATCGAAATCCTGTAGCACTAACAGCTCTGCTCTATTTCCCCATTCGAATACATTAGTGGAAATAAACCATGGAATCCTGCATGAGGACTAACTTAACGTCATACCGAATTCAGTTGCTGGGCCATCACTGTGTGCTACCGAATGTAGCAGCGAAATTTGTCCTGCCACCTTTGTCCTACTAAATCCAGTGCCGTAATCCATAATATAACCAGGTCAGCTCCATCAATTTCGAAATACAGCATTTGGAGCCTATTACTAGATTCATCGCATACGCAAACATCTAGAACGAGAAGAAGAAAGAGGAAGGACCCGAGAATTCTGACGATGATATGGGCTTCGCTCTCTTCGACTAAATCGACAAATGTTTGTTTACATACCAGAATAAGAACAAGAGTTTATTCCTATTTACCACGCTTTCTGGATCCAACAGATCTACCCGATGCTATTATTACTCCGAGTGTGCGTTAATCAGGCACGAATGTTTCGATAAACCCAGCTAAGTCGAGAAGAGCTACATAGATATGCTTACTATTCTTAAACTATTGTCACGATACCACCAGTAGATTTTAAATAAAGATATATTCGTACTCAAAGCCGACCAGAATTGTATTCTCCTCACTGAAGAGAACTACGTATGTACATCAAATCAATGAAAAAGATTCGTTAATAGTTATACATCGAATTGATGACAGCACTCATTGGCTTTGAAGAAAAAATTCTTCAATGTGGGGTATTTAGTTTTGATATTGAAATATTAATTTACATCAATCCTGCAGTATGTCATATGACGTAGAAAGAGTAAAACGAGTACGCCAACGACACATAATAAAACACGCACACGTACACATATTCACACACAAGGGATTTTTATTGTGTTTATTTTTAAAGGTCGAAAACTAACAATAGTTCTCGTTAAATGTGAATCAGTCCACTCATAAGTATTTAGTCGCTGATAAAGCAATCAATGTGCTTGGGGTCAGATGATGGTGATCAGCGATGTAGCGACACTGGAGGCATGCGTGCTTGCAACTATTAGTCTTTTCGACTGCTTTTGGAATAATTTTATGTTTCTGTAATAATTAAGCAAGAAACTCAATTTTCATTAAATGGATGTACAAGGTTCTTCAAATTGAAGTACAATGTTCTTTAAATTGATGTACAATGTTCTTTAAATGTATGTACTTTTTTCTTCAGATTGATGTAAAATATTCATCAAGTTGATGTAAGAAATTGAAGAACTTTTGATGAAAAGTTCTACATCGAATTTAAGAAAAGTAAAGGTTGGAAATTTTATCCAAATTCATTAATTGTAAGTACGAAATCTTCAAATTGATGAACCTTTTATTTTCGCACAAAAGGAAAAATCTTGCATGTTATTATAGGGTCAGTGGGTTTTGGGTATACTTTGGAGAGGACTGATCAATATCAGGCTAGATACCCTTACAATGAGAAGCCCAGCGATATCCTTATGCTGATTGTATGTATACTGCTATATACCTTTCTGGCCTTATAATGAAAATGCGAATATTTATCATCAAAAATGGTTTTATTGCTTTTCAAAGTATGTATTCTCCAGCATGATTTATACACTTTTGCATGCGCTCAAACCAATTGTCGAAGCACTTTTTCCACTCCGGTTGGGACACCTCCAAAACATGGCTTTTGAACGCTTTAACAGCATCTTCTGGCGAAGAAAATCATTGACCACGCCTTTTTTTGATGTGCAGGAATAAAAAGAAGTCATTGGGTGCCAAGTCAGGGCTGTACGTCGGATGACCCATCAATTCGACGTTTTGGCCGGTCAAAAAGGCGCTGGTTTGTGCCGATGTGTGAGAGCTCACATTGTCATGGTGCTCAATCAATCGTCTTCTCTTGTTCGTTTTTCGAATTTGTCCGAAGACTTCAGGCAAACAAATTGTGGTGCACCACTCAGAATTGTCCGTCCTACGTTACTCAACGGAACAGTCGTCACATGACCAGTTTTGCCGAAGAAACAGTCCACCATTTCGAAATCGAAATGCTTCTTCTACGAACAACTTTCCTTGGATATGGCTCGTCTTCGAAGAACCACACGGTCGATTGCTGTTTCGGGCTCATACGCAAAGATCACTGATTCGTCACCTGTGACGATCTTTAAAACGTCTTTTGAAGCACCGCGATCGTATTTTTTCAAAATTTCTTTGCACCAATCGACACGAGCCTTTTTTTGGGCGTTTTTAAAATTGTGCGGGATCCAACGAGAACAAACCATTTTTGTGGCCAGGTGTTCATGCAATATCGAATGTATGATGGTGGAAGAAATGCCCAAGGATGCCGATATCTTACGGTATGTCACATGACGATCTTACATTATCAGTTGACGCACGGCATCAATTTTCTCTGGCACAACGGCCATTTTTGGACGACCTTCGTCTATGAGCGGGCGTCGGCCACGATTGAATTCATTAAAGCAGTTTTTCACAGTGCTATAGGATGGTGCTTTATCGCCATATGTGACGCGCAAAATAGAAAGGGACCTAAGGTTAAAAACCAGTTTTGTTCAGGAGAGCCATTTTAAAGATTTAAATACGTGTATCTTTGGTGTAACATCACTTTCATAAAACGCGCATATCTCTGGGAGGGAACACTTTTGGGGCATGGGATCGGTCTCATTCGATGCCAGATGTTGTCCACATCAAAAAAAATTGAAAATTGATTTGTTTACCCTTAGGTCCCTTTCTCTATGCGCTGTCACATATAAAGATTTAAGTTCATTGATGCACTCTTGTCGTGATAATCCACGTCGATATGATCCACGTGAAAAATGATCGCACGAAAATGCACACAAGTTAATTCCATTTTTTGGCCAAATTGATTTTTCAAGTCACTGTAAACAACACAAATGATGGTCGTACGTCAAAACGTTCCGAGAACGTTTATGCTAAAAAATGTCAAACTTTCCAATGAAAATGTCAGATGGCGCCAGGCAACACTAAGTATAGAAACACTAAGGCCAGAAATATATATAGCAACTCTGATATCAGGTCAGAAATATATAGCAGTTCTCGTATTGGTCATAAACATATGTAACACAACTCTAAATGTTAGGCTTTTGGCAAATAGACCTCAAAACTATACTCGTATTCTTTATTTTTATTTTTTATTCAATCTTACGGTCAGTTTCTTTTATTGTTTTTTATTTGTTGTGATATTTCGATATCCTTCGGATAGCATCTTCAGAACTAGGAGTAAAAATAGCCAAACGTCACATTAAATCAACATCTAATATTGCACATCAATTACTCGTCTGCTTTAAGTTTAGAGATATCGATGATTTCGATGCTTTGTACTGAAAATAAATTTTGTTTTAACATGGAATGAGTATTTTCGAAGTGCTCAAGTTGTTCTCCAGCACTTGCAGTTTACGAATAATGCAAACAAAACGGTGTCGTACTGAACCATGCCCGTTCCAAAATTTATTTTACACGACCTTGAATTATTAAGTTCTAAAGATTTTATAAATAGTACTCGTTTTTTGAGACTATAATAATTTTTATAACATTTGAGCGATTAGAGTATATTTTTAAAAATTTCGCAGTTCACAAGAACAGTCTCAACCAGAGTGTGACTTAAAAAAGTTTATATCGGTTCAGAGGAAGAAATATTTAAATACATAAACTAAAAATCTTCGGAACCATGTGCTTCTAAAGAAGGGGATTACTAATAGCCCATTTAGGAAAAAATGTATAAGAAACTAACTAACGAAAAAGTCCAAGGCCCTTTCAATAATAATCTAAAATTCTAAAAAATGTTTGCAGTCGTCCTTCAAAAACTTTTATTCTAGTTAGAACACGAAATACTTGGTTACATTTAAGACTCACAAACGAAACGAGCGTTTGTTCTTATTAACAATTAAAATAATGAACCAAAAGATACTTGAAAGACAATCTTTTGAATTGTAAGCACTTTTGTCAACAATAATTAATAGCTTGATTGTCTTTAAATATAAAACCGAAAACATTTACTTTTCTGGATGAGTTAAGATCTTTATTTCTTCACAAACATGACAATTGCTTTGTGGAATGCTTAGAGAATTATAAAATAAATTATAAACGTGACTTTCAAATGTATTTTTTTTAAATTATTATACACCGGGAAAGTGTGGTGTAGGTTAGACAGTCTTTTTACTGCAAAATAAGTTTCAACAAGTGTGCTGTGCCCTCTGCTCTGCGGGGATAATAAAAAACACAAGCAAATCAAGAAATGGTTAGTTGTCCGAATAAAAAGTGTTTTGGCTGGTCGACATCGTAGAAGTGTGCGTCACAACTGAGACATCTAGCATCAACAATGAAATGCGTCTACTTAATTCCTCCTTATAAAAACAATAATGTTTCAATTGATTATTAGTTCTGATCAAACAACAAGTGATCTATAACAAACAGAAAACCCAGCCAGCAAATTTTCCACATATATTTGTCTAACCATATTAAGGAAACAAAAGACTTAGAAAACAAACATGTTTAAAGACAATAAAAAATGTTAATAAAAGTTTGCTAAGCTCTTTAGGTGAATTTTTTTTTTTTAAATAATTTGTATAATAAAAAAAGATAGAATATCATTAGAACCTAATTATAAAAAAAACAACACTTATTCATTTCCTTAAAATGTTACTTTCTGCTGTTAAGTCTTTTGTTTTATTTAGTTGCTTTTGCGAATTTCAACAAATTAAAACAAAATCAAGTTATTTGCCAACACTTGAGTGTAGGGGCAGTATTGAACTCGTTAAACAAACAATATGATTATTATTGGTATTATTGCGGTGTGGAGACAAATGAGCTGATTAATATGAGAACGACAGAACGACGTTTTGACATTTAATCATTCGATTTATATTGAGCTTAGAATAAATTCAAAACAGATTATGTTGTCTTTTAAAAAGACATTAAAGATAACAGATAACATAAACCATCACGAATTCGAATATATTTTCCCAACTTAAACAAAAACAACAAGAGAACAAATCAAATCAAATCGATGTTCAATTCAAATAATAAAAAAGTGATAGTTGCTCTATTAATATTAAACGATATCGCCTATGGCTGATAAATTATAGATGTATTGATCCAAAAGTAAAGCTATGACAACACCGGACGATTTTCTCATCACTCAAGTCAGAGCATATCGTAGATGTGTTAATCGCATCATGAAAATCATAAAAATTATGAAGTGTTTAACTAAAAATAATGTAGTTGAATTTTATTGGCCATGTAATGTGGCTACACTAATTTAATGTTGCATTGTTCGCGCCACAGACGATGGCCGGCCACTGAAGGCGTCATTGGCATCTTAGGTGTACAATGGAAAAATCATAGCAAACGCCATCACCACCACCACATAACGTTCGTTGATCCTATTGACTCAGCCTCAAAGGAAAATCCGGCGAGTTTTGGCCCCTTGACTGACATCACAACGACAACTAAGGAGGGCCAGCACAACAAGTTCGCCAAAAGATCAGTCACGTTTAACTACTTAATGGCAAAATTACTTAAGATCTACGATGGTGGTAGGCAGTCAACTAAGCCCCAATTCCCCTCCTCCCCAAACACATATTTTGCTTGTCGCATGAAAACTCCAATGGAGAAAAATGCATTTCTAGCAAATTGTTTGGAAAAATCGTTTCTTTATTTACTCGCAAAAATTGAAATATTACCTCATCGTTGATTTGGTCCAACAACAACAACTTGTTGAAAGCCAAGCAGACAAAAAAAAATTATAAAATTCAATACTTGAGCTTTGTACAAAAAATTGTTCCACAAGTACTTGTATTTGCTTGCCAATGCCTCGGTGTTCGATGCTCTAGTTTTCGAGTTTGCTTTAGTTTTGGCAAAGATGACTCCGGTCCGGTCATTTTGCCAACCGAGCAAACATCCAACATTAAAGTCATACCAAATGGTGTCCCAAAATAAGAAGACAAAAACTAAACATGTCACCGTAACTGAAACAGAAACAAAAGCAAACTGAACCGAAAATCAAATAACGACAACAGCAAACACTTTAAAAGAAACAGAGCAACCGAAATTAATTTTAATCTATTGCAAATCGTTGCGAGCCTGACAAGAGATGCGTGTTTGCCCTGCTTTGTTTTATGGCTTTATTTGCCCCCGACGACATGGCCAACCAACAATGTATCGCAGTCTTGCTTGGTTGGTGTCGAAGCAGCTTTGGGTTGTCCATCCAAAATACACTTGAAAACGTTGGGACAAAAACAATAAAATGTATCGGCGATTTAATTGTGCCGCCAGATGTTTGAAAATAAAATGCAACAATTAGAAATGCAGTAACATTGCTTCTACTCGTAGTATAATTAAGATGGTTCACCTGCATGATTTACAATTGGAATTGCAAAGAAATCAAAGAAAAAATTCTCGGCCGCTATTTGACAAGTATAATATTTCATTGGAAACATGTTGCTGGAATTTAATTTAAAAAACAATTCTAGTTTATAATGCTAAAATGTGGAGCATAACATGCTCATAACAACTTCTATTCTGGCAGAAGCTGAAAGAAAACTAAAGACTTAAGACACATGCACCTTTTGTTCCTAGCTCATATCCGATGAACAAAGTCCGATTTAATTCAAATTTACAAAAACGTTTTATGTAATATCCTGGCAAAGAAGTCCATTCAAAGAAGTAAATAAGATTCGAATTTTGTGATTCGGAAGTACTGGCAACTTAAATTACAACCAATGATTTTTACTCAGACTTTGCATGGGACGCATGGAGTTTTCGTTACCAATTTTGTCATCGCTTCATTAGAAGAGCTTTGAATGTTTTTTTTCTTCATAACTAGAGGTGGGATTAGCCCATATATCGGGTAAATACGGATATATATTTATTTTCTTTTTTTAGTATTCATTAGCGTTGCCTTTTGTCGCAGAAGAAATTGTGCAACAATACTTCACAATTATTCAAAAATAGTTCAAATATTACCGCAAAATTATCAAATAATATTTTCTATATTTTCTGGTTAATTCCTGTTCAATATATAGAAAAAATGTTATATTTCTTTAAAAATATACATACATTTTTGGTTATAAGTACAGGATGTCCGTCGGGAAGGTATACTACTACTATACTTCTTCATTACATTCTCATACATTTCACGCGGTATTTCATTAATTTCATCACGAATATATTATTTGAGTTGCTCAAGCGTTTCTGGTTTGTTTGCATAAACCTTGCTTTACAGATATCCCTACAAAAAGAAGTTCGGAGCAGTCAAATCAAGCGGCCGTGGTGTCCAAACAACATCACCATTTCTTGATAAACTTGTTGTGGAAAGAGGTCTCGCAGTAATTCCATTGTAATCCTGGTTGTATGTGATGTGGCTCCGTCTTGTTGATACCACATGTTAATCAAGCCCAAAGCATGCAGTTCTGGCGTTAAAAAGTTTTCAATCATATCACGAAATCGCTCCCTATGACAGTTACCGTTACGCCGTTTTCATTTTCATAGAAGTAAGATCCAATGATTTCCCTTGACCATATTGCACACCAGGCTGTCACTTTTAATGGATGCAAAGGTGGCTGGTGAATAATTTGAGGTTTTTTTCATTGCCCCGAACCGACTATTCTGTTAATTCACATATCCACATTCAAATGAAAATGTGCCTCGTCAATCATTATGAGTTTTTCATGAAAATCGGGGTTGTCACGGACGAGCTGTAACATCCTATTGGCATATGTACGGCGGCGTAAATGGAAGAAGCTCTTGTGTCAACTGAATCTTAAATTGGACACAAATGCAAATCATTGTGCAAAATTGTGGCCAAAATTGATCTTTGAAGACCAAGCTCCTGATCACGGCGTCGAATTGAGATTATGGATTGTTTTGAACACTATCTTGAGCAGCAGTAATGTTTTCCGCCGATCTTGCAGTACGTTGTGGTCCATGCTTGGGCCTATCAGCTACAGACCATCTTTCTTCGAAATCAGTTACTACTACACGATAAATAGTGCACGTTGTTTCTACCAAAAATTTCACGTAACTTTCCCAACGTCACGGTAATCGGTGATTAATTTTGATAAAATGTTTAACGATTTATCGAGTATTTTTCCATAATAAATTTGCCACGTCTCTATTTCACGACTGCCAAATATGAACTGCCAAGACTAACGTTTACCAAATTGGCGGCAACCCAAATAGTATACCTTCCCGGCGGACACCCTGTACATACCAGAGAGATCTTTTTGAACCGTAAAATTTAACTATAAGTATAAATTCTACTTAGTAGGGATATAAATGCTGTTACACACGTTTTATGCTGTAAAATAAAAAGTACTCAATGTTTTTGGACCAACTATTTTTTAATATATTATATGATGTATATTGTATCCATAATACATCTACCTTTGCACATGCCTTAAGTCGCACTGGCCAATCGTCAATAGCTGCACGAACCTCGTCCATTGGAAAATTGGCAACAGCTCGAACCAAAGCAGTCTTAAGAGATCCAATGTTGGGGTATCTTTGTGACAAACCTTGTCCTCTAAAACCGTCCAAAATTTTTAATCCAATGGATTCATATCTCGGCTGCCTGTGGGCCATTCTTCATAGGAAATGAACGCTGGGAAATTGCTTCGAAGCTAGGTCTGGGAAGTTTTAAACTTATTTTTTTTTCTATTTTTTTAAATCTGCAGTCAATAAATGTCCGGTACGTCGTTTGAAAGCCCTATGTTCCAAGTCTTTTTTAATATTCGACTCATGGACTTTTGCGTAATATTCATCGCAAGGGCTATGATTTTCTGTTTTCGTTGCGGATTTCTGTGAATTCTTGATTTAACGGCTTTGATGACATGCGGTGTTCGAACAGAGCGTGGGCGGCCCGACCGGTGGCGGTCTTTTACATCTCCAATCTCCTAAAACAGTTTTAGGCATAGGTAGACAAACATGCGGCTAATCCCTAGTGGCTGGAGCGATTTGAAAATATTGCTTTTTTTCATTTCACACTTGACAAGCGCTATTTCAGAGATACGAATCTAATTATCTGAACACTCCATGATGAAAGTTGAAACAATTTTAAAATCCCGCTATTGAGGTTAGCTTTCAAAACCCATATGACATTAAAGGGGTATGTTCAGTTCTACTATTGAAATGGGTCTGTTCAATGTTGTAACAGTATTTATGTCCCTACTAAGTATGGCCGGACCAATTTAATAGTCGAATATATATAGAGTAAGTCATGTTCGCAAAAATTTACTGAAGCTTTAAAACCAAAATTTTCTTTAAAATTATTCACAAAATCTGTTCTTAAAAGTAATTGTGTGTCCACAGAATTGACCAGTTTAGCGGTTCGTATATATTAACTTCTCCATACACTTCAGCTGCCACTGAATGGTGATTCAGCACTCAAAGTTTCATCACAGTGGAATCTCTGCAAAAAAGGCATACGACAATAGGATAATTCGAAAAACAATCTATGGACTGAGCATGAAATTAATTATTCTGCATATTCACCTTCCACCTCCACTGATATCACTCATTCTACACCTCACATCGAAGGCGCTGGGTCCAGACGAAATCTCAATGCTGATGTTGAAGCACTTTGATAACTCGGAAGTAGAGAACATGACAAAAGCGCTCAATTTGTCGCTAGCCACTCACTTAGTTCCCGATACCTGCGAAATGGGCAGAGTGATACCCCTACTGAAGCCAGGCAAAGACGCAAGCGAAGTAGAATCGTTTTGGCCCATTTTCTTGCTTTCGCTGGTAGCAAAGGCGCTTAAAGCACTGCTCCTTCCCAGCCTGATCGAACACCTTCGATGTGCTGATCATCAGTATGGGTTCTGCAAGCAGCACAGCAAAGCATCTGCTTTACATGTCTTCACCAAACGTAAAAGTATCGGCCTTTACCAGAACAAGCCCAACGACAGGGCGGTCCTTGTGGCTCTTGGCCTTCGACACTGCCAATCATGTCACTCTGTTCGAGGACAAGGCAGAAACGTCCCATTCGCTTAGTTTGAAACGTTGGGACATAAACTTTACGTTTGGGCCCCAGTCATTTGTTGCAGAATTAAGAGACAGGAAGTCTCAAGGAGTTCCCCAGAGTGGAGTGTTATCTGCTGCTCTATTTAACCTCTATACCTTTCTAAAATGCAAATCACTGATGACTGCACAAATCTGGCGTCAGGGCCTAAAGTGGATGACATTTGCGAGAAAATCAACTGTTACCTCACTCAATTAGCACGTTTTTTCACTGCGAGGAATATGAAAATATCCGCCTCCAAGTCATCAGGCACACTTTTTATTGCATGGACCACAGAGATGTGGATGTCACTTAATGGGAAAGTCAATGACGTCAACATCTCGACAACCACCTACCCCAAAATCCTTGGGGTGACATTGGGCAGCCTTTTTCGATCCCCTGCACATGCTGCAGCTATCTGCGATAAACTCAAAAGAAGGAACAAGGTCCTGAAGTCACTTGCTGGCAGTATTTGGCAAGCCGAAAAAGAAACCATGTTGACCTCTTACAAGGCAGTAGGTCGGTCAGAAGCGAACTAAGCAGCGCCGGTGTGGACGGCGAACGTGAGTATGACGCAGTAGATTTCGGCCTGAGAACATCAACAGGACGTCTCCTTACGTCTTGTGAGGACCTTCTACATGAGGAGTTAAATGTCCTGACCGTGCGCAGACACAATTTCTTGTTGTTTATGCAGCATATTCTTGGGTGTCTTCGCAGCAGTCATCCCAAAGGCGATTTCATGGACAAGATGCTTTCGCCCAGGTAGATCAGCTACGATATTTATGATCAAGAGAGAGGTCTAGCGGTACAAGAGAGAGCCTTCGAAACTATCAGGAAGGTCAGAACAACATTCACGCTGATGCCACAATAGCAGTATCCAGCGTATAAAGCGTGAATGTAGTGCTAGGGGAATGCATATAACTTTATTTTATGGCCAATAATTTAGTTTAAATATAATGACAAGGGTTTTTCATTATGTTTTAAAAATGATTTCGGGCAAGTGGCCTCCGCTGTGGCTCAAATAAATTCTAGTCGAGAAGCCCAATTTTGACCACTTTTTGCAGCATTTGGGGCCGTATGCCAGCAATATCGCACCGAATATTCTCTTCCAAGGCATCAATCGTGCCGGGCTTATCTGCGCAGACAAGAGACTTCATATAGCCCAAAAAAAAAATAGTCCAGTGGTGTTATATCGCACGATCTTGGAGGCCACGCCACAGGCCCACGATGAGAGGTAATGAGCTCACCAAGAATTTCCTTTAATATATGTATTATTTTGTCGGATGTATGACGTGTAGCGCCATCTTGTCGGAACCAAATGTCGTCCACATCAACATCCTTCAATTTAGGAACGAAAAATTTATTATTGATGGCTTTATAGCGTTTCCCATTGACTATAACATTATGGCCGGCTTCATTTTGAAGAAATATGGACCAATGATTCCCTCTTCCCATAGAGCACACCAAACAGTGACTTTTTGAGAATGTAACGGCGTCTTAACAATGGCTTGTGGATTTTTATTACTCCAAATGCGACAATTTTATTTGTTAACGTCCCCATTCAACCATATGTAAGCTTCATCGCTGATCAGATTTTTCTTGCAAAAATCAGGATCGGTGGCCATCTTGTTTTGGGCCCATTCACCACGATTTGCAAACGTTGTTCCGGAGAAAATTTATTCATTACGAAATGGCAAACCAAACTGACCATAAATCAAGTGACTGTGTCAAAAAAGACCAGATCCGAAAAAAGTGTGGCCAGATTGAAAACTACACGTCTATAAAAAACACCCTTTAGGTGGCAATGCTTGGCTTTAATTTTTTTTCTAGTTATAACATAGGCTTTAACGGTCTAATAAACAGTACTGCTTTAATCTAGTTAAGCTACTAAAATCGATTTGGGAACATACCAAGTAATCTGCTATTGTGGCTATTCTCGATGACCTTGTATAAAAGGAAGAAACATAAAGATCTGTGAAAAGATATACGAGTATTAAAAACAAATTCGCCACTCTTTTTCAAGCTGCATTAATTAAGGAACCATTAAAACAGCTCGTAACAATGGATATGGAATTTGAAATACATTAAACTACTTATATATCTATTTTTAAATGATTTGAAAATTATCGCCAAATGCTGATTGATGTGTTAATACGGCAACGGGTTTGGGATTTATGCAAACTCTTTAAACATTTCTCATAAAAGTGTTCGAGCACTAACATTTGAAATGTGCGGAAACTAATTTTTGGCCAATTTGAAGCACATAAACTAATAGGCCTTTCTTTTCGTACAAAATGGGCAATCATATTGCCACCATTAACATACTTGAACAATTAACGAGATATTTGCAATTTTAAATATGTGCTGGTGTTTTTTTTTATTATCGTGTATCTTTTATAATTAAAGTCACTTTAACTAATAGTTTAGAGCTAATACGATGTAAGATAAGAACCTACCATATGTTGAGTTTCTTCATTCCGTAGTTGCTACACTTTACCTTAATTACGATGCAGAGCTTAAAAAACTATTGATAGACATCACAATACCTATAGGCCTCGAACACTTTTGATATTAGGGTTTTGTTTTGATTCACAAAGAGTTATCTGTAACCAGTTAGGTTTAACACGTTTTCTCAGAGTGACCTCTGAATTATTGTTAATGTTATGGCCACTCAATGATTTAAGACCCACACATGTATTGTGTTTACTTTGAATGAAAACCAAGATTGGAAAACAGAACCAGTAACTGGCATAAAACTTCAATGGTCCCACATGGTCGAAGCCATAAAGATGAATCCCAATTGTAAGCTTAGGCAGTAAAAAGACGTACAAAATTACTTTCAAATCTGTATATTCAATAGAATTTAAAATACTTTTCCAGTTGATGAAAACAAAAGTTTGAATGTCACTATAAAAGACCTGTTTAGTATATTTTGAATATATTTGAAATTCCAGATTAAATATCTCGAATCAATGCCGCTTGCATCGACAAGAATGAAGTGACAATAAATTTGACGACATAACCAAAGTTATGACAATTGTTCGCCGAATATAAAAAGCCTAAAAAGATAGCTTTTAAAGGCCTGCTATTAATCAACCAAAGATTACGCGATTGCTGTGGCCAAAAGCTATTTTTGGGCAAAAAGACACAAGTCTCCACAGACGCTGATTTTAGGAAAGATGTCTGATTGTATTCGTATCTCTTAGAATTATTGATGTGGCTCTAAAACGAAAACTCAGTCAAACATTGCGGTGCGAGATTACTGTATCGAAAACTCTCCAATCTTGCAACCCTCTACCGGTTTTCCTTAAGGACATAACAATTTTATATTTCAATAAAACACAGAATATTAAAGATAAATAGTTCAAATTTATTCCAGGTGTAATGCTAATGTTACACCTTAAGGATGAAACTTAATTTCGGTCATATTACCACCACGAGCCTGTGTACAGTGATCTATTCTTAGGACCCAATTCGGTGGGCATTTAAGTCTCCTAGCACCAAGCGGTTATTGCCTTGTAGCACATAGCTAATGTCAGGCAAATAACGCGGGACATGGCTACCAACCCGCGGGATGTATACGTTATACATCCCAGACTTGACTGCTAACCCAATAGATTCCATATATGGGTCTATAGAGTCAAGCTCAGACGAGATAGGTCTGTACTGCTGCAGAATGGTGTAACAGGAAATCAAGTCCCCCTCCTCCAGTTGTATCCGTCACAACTGCGCAGGTGCATAGTTTTCTGGATCGCAGTGACCATGATGTATCTCTGACTCATAAATTCTTATACCTCACTGATTTTGTTGCATAGGCCGTTGCAATTAAATTGCAAAATTGATGCACTGTCATGGGTGTCTTATGTCTTGTTAAGTCCGGGGTATTCTCACTTCTAGCTAGAATATCCTGGGTTGCTATTTATTATTTATAATCTGACTCTTTCACGTCTTAATCATTTCAAAAAGTTCACTGTATGTGTAACAAGATGTCCATTTAACTTTTTGATATTATATTCAGCTACTATAAGATTATTTTATTCAAAGTTTCACTCGTTGGTGTAATTTCCAGATTCCGTCTTGTTCCTTATCTTACCAAAAATAAAAATACGTTGACAGACAAAAAATCACACAGAAAATATCACTTATAAACAAGGCATATTAAATACCCACTACTAGAATTATCACCCTTCTACAAAAGACTTAAGACACAAAGTCAGAACACACGGGTCCCCATAACAAAAGACTTAAGCAGCAAACATTTATATAAAGATTTCACCCAACTAAACTCCATATATCCACTCAACGTTACAACACAGCACAAAATCTCGTTTGGCTCCGTGACACACTGCCTTAGTGCCTTATAAAGACCAAATGCAAGTGTCTGTAATGTCTACCAGACAACCAAAAAATAAAAAAAGCAGATTGAATCTTCGTTGAATGAAGAAAAAAAATATTGAAAAATTCACACATAATTTTCCACATCAAACAAAGACCAATTTAAGCAACACAAGAAGAAGAGGGGAAAACAGCGCCACCGCCAAAGATGAAAAGTCAAATTGTGAACAACAACCAAAGAGTTTATTATGCAATCAATTTAAGCTATTTGCGAAAAACAAATAGGAGCAGAGAGAGAGAAAAGAAAGAAAAGGGAAAACCAGTAGCTAAATACCGGGTACAACAGTGGTTAATTATATGTACGATTCATGTAAGTTAAGAGGAAAATTTTGCAAAGAAATGTCGACGAATTTCTCATAAGTAGGCTGTGAAAGCGGATTAACGAGTATCCAAGAAGACAAACGCCACAGTTGTTGGCAAATTAACACTCAAACAATTTTAAAATTAGATTAACGAGGACATTTGAAGCAGACTAATTTTTTTTATTTGATTATGAAGAATTATCTCATAATGCAAAAGGTTATATAAAGAGATTGATTTTGTTGTAGGCTAACTTAGTGAATGAGATAAGTTTCCCCCAATTACTTAAAAAGCTATTGAGAAACTTAAGTAAGTCTTGAATGATTAAGACAGAATATATAAAAAATATAGTCTTGCCGGCGTTGTCAAGAGCAAACACGAAGTTGAATGGTTGGTCCAATCTTAAGAGCGGCATCTTTCTGATTATAATAACCTCTAGAGTTGAACACAGAGGTTTTTAAGACAAAGAAAATGGGACGAGTGAACGATTAAGGAAGATAAGAGCTATTTAATAATGTCGATATATTTAAAGACATCAGCAGCCGGACAGCCTTTTGCGGTAGTCAAGGAATCTACGCCTAACGAAGGTAAGTCGTCGTTCCTTTAGACCTATAGAACCACAAAGCAGTTGTTTTACTATTTTTTTTCCTCCACAGTCGATGGAGCTTTTACAATTTTTACTCCGAGATATACTGAAACGATCAGCCAAACCCAGAGAGATTGATTCTTGGAATTTTACTTCAGGACATATGAAAAGAATAGCCATGCAGGTTTGATGCACTTAAGTGTTAAGAATTCTACAGGGTGGAGTACTGTAATTTGCATATTTGGGAGTGAAATAACAAATATTGAACCTTAGAAAAACTTATTATATATTTTAATTATATTAAACAGTAAGGGAATTTTAAATTACATGGTTTTAAATAGTGTAGCTGGCAAAAGTCGACCTTCGTTATCCACACACTGCCGCATACATTTTCTAAAGTTTTCATGAACTCTAACAAGCATGTCAACTGCTACTTTGCCAATTTCAGCCTCAATATTGTTAATTGGGTCTTCCAAGGTATTGGGACGGTTGATATATAAGTACACCTTCGACTTCAACTTTCCCCAAAGGGGCAAATCGTAAGCGTGCCGGCCAGTTCACATCACCCCTAAAATAGATAAGCCGTCCAAGAAACACTTGCTTCAAACAATTCATGGTAACCCTCGCTATGTGTGCAGTGGCAACATCCTATTAGAACAGTAGTTTTTTCAGCTGCCTCTTGAGGCAATGTTATTAGAGGATACATGATCCTCTAATAACATTGCCTCAAGAGGCAGCTGAAAAAACTACTGTATCATAGTCAAGTACCGTTTGGAGTTCACAGTAACGGCAAGACCGTTATCCTGGAAGATTGAGGGCCAATGATGCCTACTCGTGATATGGCGCACCACACAGTGACGCGGTCCGAATGAGAAGTCTCTGCTAAAGTTCTCTGGGGTTTGTTTTACTCCGGTACCGCTAATTTGGATAAACAGAGAATCGTTAACGAAAAGCACGCTGCACTGCAATGATCGAGTGCGCATTTGAAAAATACGCCTCAACAAATTTTAACCTCTCCTTACGTGTCCAATGCATGATGACAACTGAAAGGCAGACGAAAACAAATCTCCCTTCCGCCACTATAAGCCACGCATACTCTCCACTCTCTTTGACCAACAGTTCCGCCACAGCCTGCAAATTGCCGCGCTCCACCCTGTAGTTCACTGACCACTTCTGAGCCTTTACGACACAAAGATTTGTCATCACGTTTATGTGTCGCTATGACCTAAGACCCAAGTAAACCTGGCTTTTTTGTTGCTGAATTTTAGAAGACATATGTTACGCGCAAAATAGACAGGGACCTAAGGGTAAAAACCAGTTTTGTTCAGGAGAGCCATTTTAAAGATTAAATACGTGTATCTTTGGTGTACCATCACTTTCATAAAACGCGCATATCTCTGGGAGGGAACACTTTTGGGACATGGGATCGGTCTCATTCGATGCTCAGAAGTTGTCCACATCAAAAAAAAGAAAAACAAATGAAAATTGATTTTTTTTACCCTTAGGTCCCTTTCTCTATGCGCTGTCACATGTATAGAGTATGTCCTTGTAAACCGAGACTCTGGTGAATGTGACTTTGTGTTGCTAAATATTGAAATGCAATTAAGTAGATTTTATTGAGTTTATGTAGTGGGCTTTGTTTGGATAGATAAGCTTGGCCATTTCTCTAACGAATATACAATGCCAATGTGTGGTAATCTTTATAAAGTTTATATTTAAAGATCTTCGAAGAAAACACTAGAGTCCGTTTCATTCTCCATTTCTCTATAGACTTAGGTTTGATCCACTGCTTTATTTTTGTCAAGTGTCTGTATGAAATTTCTAAGTCTTTGCTGACAAACCAGCTACGGTTCAGGTTTTGGATGCCAACATTACGTGTGTCATTAAAACTCGAACGAGTCATCCAAAATTGCACCCTCAGAATGGAAACCCGTTATGCTCTCCATTTCTCTATAGACTTAGGTTTGATCCACTGCTTTATTTTTGTCAAGTGTCTGTATGAAATTTCAAGTCTTTGCTGACAAACCAGCTACGATTCAGGTTTTGGATGCCAACATTACGTGTGTCATTAAAACTCGAACGAGTCATCCAAAATTGCACCCTCAGAATAGAAACCCAAAGGCGTAGTTGCGGCCAACATTTAAAGAAAATAATATTCAAAAAATAAATGTCATTAAATGTCCTTTCAAATTACAAATAAAGATTCCACACTTGATTTGAATTTTTATATATTTTTTTTGTTCTGAAAAAATACCTCTTGATGGATCACCCTATATAGACTCGGATCTCATCTTTATGCATGACCTTTATTTTTATTTATTCCGTTAGCAGAAAGTTCAACGAAAAATTTTTACAATTTTGGAAATTTAGAATAAAAATTAAAACGAGATTTCATAGGAATTGGAAAATAATAGAAGAATATGCAAGTCCTCAATAGAGATCAACAAAGAGTCTTCAATTTCGATAGAAAGAGAGAGAGAGAGAGAGAGAGAAGTGTGTTAATGTAAGGGGATGGTGTGGCACAAATAAGGAATCGCCCTTATGAGCGGTGCATTCAATCGATATTTGGGATAAAAAACGACAATGTGTTTGCTGCAACAAGTTTATGCCCCAGTTTAGAATGAGGAGCAGCGAAAGAAAAATTTAGTTATTGCAGGCTACAGAGGTGTATAATTCCTGGATGCTTCTCATGAGGCAAACAAAAAGTTAAATTTTTGATGATGGTTTACGTCGTGGACAATTTCTCTGGCTATTGGGATTGCCGCTACATTGACAGATGGACTCGAGAATGCTCAAACTGCTATTGAATTTGTTAAGGGCCAATGGTTCGGAAATTTATCATAATTTCTATAAATCTATAAGAAGAAGTTTTGATGAAAGAACTGAAGGAACTTCATAAAACTTGCAATATCAAGACACCATCGACTTGAGCAATAATCAAGATACCATTGATAATGTTTAAAGGCAAAAATGTTCTGTTTCCCACCAACTTGGAGTTCTAATTCCAGCATGTCCAGCCACAGATTCAAAATCCATCCAATTGTTCATGCAGTGACATCAATATAAATCACGAAACGATACAAAAACCCAAGGAATACTTGGAACCTGCAGAGCGGGCCGGGTTCAGCTAGTAAAATATATGTATTATTGATCATCAAAAAATTCTAAGACAGTCTAGCCATACCATCTGGAAGCACGATTCAGTCCAAACGAAAAGAGCTAGAGTCTTTAAACTTACCAGAGTCTTTAAACTTTAACAGATTTGGACAAGACAGCTCGTCTGATTCAGGACATTCCTTACGAATGTTCCGAGCCCCGAACATGCTTTGCAATTTATGCACTAACGTGTGGAAAACTGGTGTGCTTAAATTGCAAAAAATGTTCGCCTGCGAAACCTCAAGGTAAGGCAAGGCAGCCCTTGGGTGAGAGTGGTTGAAGAAAAGGGGGCAAATCGTTCACGCCTGTTGCGGGGCCCACTTGTATCTTTGAAGATTCCACATATGTGACACGCAAAATAGAAAGGAACCTAAGGGTAAAAACCACTTTTATTCAGGAGAGCCATTTTAAAGATTTAAATACGTGTATCTTTGGTGTAGATTCGCCTTCACTTTCATAAAACGCGAATATCTCTGGGAGGGAACACTTTTGGGGCATGGGATCGGTCTTATTCAGATGTTGTCCACATCAAAAAAAAGTGAATTTTTTTTTTACCCTTAGGTCCCTTTCTCTCACATATGCATATAAATGTTTGGCACCATTGCTACAAACATATGCATTTATACAGGGCGGCGCACGAATCGTGCTACAAAAACAAAACGAAATAACTTTTTTTCTGTGCAAGCAATTGGCTTATTCATCATTTTATTTGGAAGGTATTGGTAGTATTTAGATTTATTTAAACAAATGCTTGGTATGCTTGGTATACAGAGGATTTGGATAGTGCAGCAGTTACCATTCTTTGCTGTTCTGCATTTCCGTCCAAAGAGAATTTACGCGGAATATTGGCGGAACTCCCCTGAGTAGATCGACTATTATGAGGCTGGTCAACATGTTTGCCGAGTCTGGAAGCATCGCATACAGACCGTACCATCAAGAATCCTGTTCGCATAGCCCGGCCTGTTTTGACAGAATTGCGACGAATATTTCCCAATAAGCTGATAACCTCAAACTCCACATTCCGTTGACCCCCAGGTCGTCTGACCTTACTGCACCTGACTTTTTCTTGTAGGGTTATTGCAAACAGAAAGCAAAACCAACAAATTTCAATGAACTAAGGCAATCCACTCGAGAAACAATTGCGGCTATTCCTGTCTCAACTCTCCAAGCTGTAGTGAACAACTTTTTGGTGCATAAATGTACAATGCATAAACATACAGGGGGCATTTACATTCCATTATTTTTAAAACTAATGAAGATATATTTAATAAAATAACATGAATTAAAAAAAATGAATTCCATACACTGAAAAAAAGTTATTTGAGTTTCTTAATGTAGCAATATTCATCGGCCACCCTGTATGTTGAAGGTTTTTTTTACCCAGCACTGGGCCGAAGACGCATCCGATTCAACAAAATTTGGTTCCAGCAAGATGAAGCAACTGCACACGTAGCCAGAGCGGTTATGGCAGAGCTCCAACGGAAATTCCCAAACAAATTAATATCCACAAATTCCACTTTACGCTGGCCCCCCAAGATCACCGGGCCTGATTGCACCAGACTTTTTTATGGGGTTATGTCAAGCAAGAGGTGTACAAAACGAAACCAAGGAATTTGACTAAATTAAAGTTGTAGTCTAATAAAACAACAATTGAAGCAATGAATAATTTTCTGATGGAGCCTTGAGGTCATTTGAGGTCTATCATCTTCAAACGCAATTTGTCATATAAAATCAAATTGAATTTTTTATACATAAAAAAATAAAACGCATTGATTAAAACCCTGTATGTTTCCAACATACTCGTAATATATTCGCATGCAAACATATTTTTAACAAATATTATTCCGTACATATGGGTACTACAACACAATAACAGTTTTTCACGAATCTGAATAGGTCAATGGTTACGAGGGATGCTATATATATTTCTGGCCTAGGCAACACTAAGTGTTGCCTGGCGCCAGCTGACATTTCCATTGGAAAGTTTGACATTTGTATGCATAAACGTACTCAGAACGTTTAGACGTACGACCATCATTTGTGTTGTTTACAGTGACTTGAACAAATCAATTTGGCAAAAAAATGGAATCAACTCGTGAACATTTTCGTGCGATTATTTTTCAAAACTTTCGACGTGGATTGTCACGACAAGAGTGCATCGATGAACTTAAATCTTTGTATGGCGATGAAGTACCATCCTAGAGCACTTTGAAAAACTGGTTTAATGAATTCAATAGTGGCCGACGCTGTCTCAAAGACGATGGTCGTGAAAGTCGTCCAAAAACGGCCGTTGTGCCAGAGAACATTGATGCCGTGCGTGAACTGATAACGAAAGATCGTCATGTGACATACCGTGAGATAGAGGCATCCTTGTTCATTTCTTCCACCAGCATACATTCGATATTGCATGAACACCTGGCCGTAAAAAAGGTTTGTTCTCGATGGATCCCGCACAATTTGACAATCGCTCAAAAAAAGGCTCGTGTCGATTGATGCAAAGAAATTTTGAAAAAATACGATCGCGGTGCTACAAAAGACGTTTATAAGATTGTTACAGGTGACGAATCATGGATCTGTGCGTATGAGCCAACGAAAGTAGTTCGTGGTAGAAGAACTTCAAAGCAAATGGTCGCCTGTTTCGTCGGCAAAACTGGTCATGTGACGACTGTTCCGCTTGAGCAACATAGGACGGTCAATTCTGAGTGGTACACCACAATTTGTTTGCCTGAAGTCTTTGGAGAAATTCGAAATACGAACAAGAGAAGACGAATCATTGTGCACCATGACAGTGCGAGCTCTTACACATTGGCTCAAACCACCGTCTTTTTGACCGGCCGCACATCAAGAAAGAAATGCGTGGTCAACGATTTTCGTCGCTAGAAGATGTTGAAGCGTTCGTTTTTGGAGGTGCCTTAGTAGGAGTGGAAAAAGTGCATCGCCAATTGCTATGAGCGCATGCAAAAGTGTATAAATCACGCTGGAGAATACTTCAAAAACAATAAAACCGTTTTTGATGGTAAATATTTGCATTTTCATTTTTAGGCCTGAAATATATATAGCAGCCCTCGTAATAGGGCCCTTAAAATTAAGTTTTCCTTAATATGGAGAGTATAAAAGCTTTAATTTAATTAACTTAATTTAATTTTTTTTCAAGCAATCATTAGCTTACTTTTACAACTTTCCCAGGTAACTCAGCATTTACTTACGTATCGCCACTACCAAGTCATGTATGCAAACTATTTCATATATAGATGGCGCTTGTGTCCTGACAGCTATTTTATTGCAGCATATGAATTGTGTGTTCGTTTCTACCAAACCTACTCTATTCAATCAATTAAAATTTCGCCTGGATATTTACCAACCAGTCATAACTTCATGGAACGAAAATGTTCACACCTCCCTCGTTTTAAGCTAAATAGTTATATATAGAACTACAGTTGATGATGAATAAAAACAACGACACACATTTATATCGCATTTAACATTCTTCTTTAGACTACAGCACACACAACATTTCCAAGCCATAATTAATATTTAGTGTAGCTGCTGTCGGTACGGCGGCTAGAAAGACTCGACAGAAAGAAAAAACAAACTATAACATCACGCTACCGTCGCACAGGCAATCATTAACATTATACTTGCATTTGTTGGCTGGCAGAAGGTCTCCGTAGTGCAAGCAATTGCATTCTTTGCATTAATGTTCGGCTGGCTCGGTCGATCGAGCAGCTCTTTCTTGATGCAGTTTTCTAGTCTAGTGCAAAAGTGAAGACCAAAAATACGAAAAACTGGCCATAAGCATTGCACATTAATTACTGCCAGATGAGGCACTTGTTGTCAGGCTTTGTAACATTTAAAGCAAACGGCAGGCACCAGCGGCAAACACTCCAATAACAATAACCATTCAGAGACCCCAAAACGGCCAAAACACAAAGTCACAGCAATACACAATATTGTGTAATATCCTCTACAATGGTAACAACACCAGCTAACCGCAACGCCAAAGTCATAGACTAAACTTCTTATTGGCCAAAAATGTACTTTGCCACAAACTCACTCACATCCATCTGTAGAGTAAGCCAACAGCTTTGAAAGAAATCGTAATAAGTTTCGCGCGCTCAACTTGGATGGCTAAAAAAAAAACTGCTCTAATGAAGGAAAAATCACCCAAAAACACCAGTACAAGAAAACAACATAAAGAACTTTAATACCATAACGACGACAATATATAGACGACGATTTTGATTTTTTTTCGTTATTTTTCTCTGTTTTGTGAAAACATCATTTGGAGGTCACTGCGAAAAACGACACGATTACAATTCAAAGATACCACTTCGCATAACGACAATGCAAAAACCCCAAAACAAAATAACAGAAAATCGTTACGAATGGCCAGCGGAAAAATCATTGACTTTGTGTTGTTGTTGTTGTTTTTTTTTCTTTTTGGTTTGTAATTGCAACATTTCTATTTTGATTTGATTGCATTGAGGATTTGAAATAAGTCATTAAAATTGTTAAATGTTTGGCTTTTTTTTTAAAAGGCTAGAAATACACCTAGAAATCCTTAAAAGGAATTTTGCCACTTGTTTTGATTTGAAGAAAAAGTGAGAAATCCATAAAACTGTAAAGATTGAATTTGGAAAGTCCATATAGTAGTTCTCTTAAGAATACTAGAGATTGGTCCAGTCATAATTCACGATGTTAATCGTGATTCACACCACAACGCCAAGTTTTTTGCCCAACCTTTTTTGACATTTCTTTGTTTTAGTGTTTGGCATCTTCAAGCATGGAGAGGTACACAACTGAGCAGATTGTTGAAGCCTTTTACAAAAGAGGGGCATTCACACTTCGTGTTTTTGGTCAGCATTTGTTTTACCCATAATTGCCACAGATCGTTCTATGATTATAAAAAATGTTATAATAATTCTCTAAAAACTTTTTGTTTTATTTACAATTAATATCGTGCGTTTCAGTTGGACCAGCTTTTTTATTAGTGGTTTTTATTAGTTTTTGGTAAAGGATATAAAAAAGACAGTCTGGCCATATCATCAACATTTGTTGTCAAACCCATGTGGGTTTGACCATTTTCGATGCATCCATCTTCATAAATTGAAGGAAATCGTATTTTCTCTTTATTTTATATTTAAAAAATTCATGTTTTTATTTTGAACTTGTTTCTCATCCCAAGCCTTATTTAAGCAGATCTTGAAACTGCATTTGAACTTCAAATAATATTGAAATTTTTAATTGTGTGGCACTCATATACTTTAGTGTGTCTCTACTAGCAGTGCCCATTTTAACCATTCACAAAAAAATATAAGTTGTAAAGAAAAGAATATAAAAAAATATATAAGTTGTCATTTTACCGAGGTACCTTAAGTCCCTTAAAGAAAACCTTTGTCCCCCCTGAGCCTACCAATTACAACCCCAAAAGCTTATTACCACAAGCTATCATCATGCAAAATTTCAGGGTTAATTCGTTAAACAGCTATTGTACTTGCAACAGACAAACTGATAGACGGACATGGCTAGATCGTCTTAGAATTTAATGAGATCAAAAATATATCTTTTCAATATTTCGTAGTATTGCAAACGGAATGATAAATTTAGCATACCATCCTTACCTCGGTGGAGGGTATACATATACTATATCTACTTAGTAGGGACATAATTACTGTTACTCACGTTTTATACCGTACAATAAAAAGTACTCAATGTTTTTGGACCAAATATGTTTTAATATATTTATTGATGTATATTGTATCCAAAAAGAATCTACTTATTCGAAATGTCCGCCTTTTGCCTTTACACACTCCTTAAGTCACACTGGCCAATCGTCAATAGCTGCACGAACCTCGTCCATTGGAAAATTGGCCAAAGCTCGAACCAAAGCAGTCTTAAGGGATCCAATGTTGGGGTATCTTTTGTGACAAGCCTCGTTCTCTAAAACCGTCCACAATTTGTAATCCAATAGGTTCAAATCTGGACTGCCTGAGGGCCATTCTTCAGAGGAAATGAACGATGGTAAATTATTTCGAAGCCAGGCCTGGGACGTTTTAGACTGCTGGAAAGTCCATGGCTGGTTTTGGAACTGGGAATTGTTAAGAGGCTTCACAACAGCTTTCAAAACGGTTTTTTGGTTAACTTTGGCCGATGTTTTGACTCCTTGTTCGCAGAATGCAGGTCAGTGACCCCATCGTAAGAGACACCCCACCAAACCATGACTGAAGCTGGGTGATGACCCTTTTCCATCCTTGGGATCAGTTCAGATGATTCCTTAGATGAACGCGCATACACTCTATCATTTTTCTTGTTAAATTTTTTCTGAACGGTAAAAGTTTTTTCATCCGTGAAATTTTTTTGAAATTTTTCTGTGCAAGTTATCAGCGTGCTTCACCAAAAGACGTTTGCATTTTTCAATCCTATTTTTTTTAAAGCGGCAATCAATAAATGTCCGGTACGTCGTTTGAAAGCCCCAAGTCTTTTCTAATGATTCGACTCAAGGTCTTTTGCGTGATATTCATCTCACGGGCCATGATTTTCTGTTTTGGGAGCGGATTTCTGTGAATTCTTGATTTAACGGCTTTGATGACATGCGGTGTTCGAACAGAAAGTGGGCGGCCCGATCGGTGGCGGTCTTTTACATCTCCAGTCTCCTCAATCAGTTTTATGCATCGGTAGACGAACATGCGACTAATCCCTAGTGGCCGGAGCGTTTTGAAAATATCGCTTTTTCATTTCACACTTGAAAAGCGCTATTACAGCGATACGGTTTTCATTATCTGACCACTCCATGATGAAAGTTGAAACAATTTTAAAATCCCGTTACAGAGTAACGCTATTGAGGTTAGCTTTCAAATCCCATATGACATTAACGGGGTATGTTCAGGTCTACTATTGAAATGGGTGTGTTCAATGCTGTAACAGTATTTATGTCCCTACTAAGTACTTGAATATAGAAAATAAATATAAGTTTGAATAAATATAAGTTTCAGTTGACGTTTTACGGTTTCTTATTTTAATTTAAATCTCTCAATTGTCTTGTTTACAAGTTGATAGAGTATTACCAAATTAAAAAGATCCAAAATGATCCAGCTGAATTAGCGTTAATAAGTTCTCTTTGCTTATTAGCTTGTCAAATAAAAAACGCCTAGTATAAACCTTAAAAAACCAGTGGACAGTTTTGAATATCACTGTATATGCCAGGGGTTTTAGTCGAGAAGGCAATTTACCAATTTTGCGCGACTAGTTTACCACGTCGTAAGTGCCAGGCGCCATCTGACATTTTCATTGGAAGGTTTGAGATTTTTTAGTACAAACGTACTCAGAACGTTTTGGGGTACGACCATCATTTGTGTTGCTTACAGTGACTTGAAAAAGCAATTTGGCAAAAAAATGGAATTAACTCGTGAACATTTCCATGCGATCTTTTTATCACAATTATTGACGTGGATTATCACGACAAGAGTGCATCGGTGAACTTAAATCTATGTATGGCGATGAAGCACCATCCTATAGTACTGTGTAAAGCTGATTTAATGAATTCAATCGTGGAGACGAAGGTCGTCCAAAGCCGTTGTGCCAGAGAACATTGATGCCGTGCGTGAACTGATAATGCAAGATCATCATGTGACATGCCGTGAGATAGAGGCATCCTTGGGCATTTCTTCTACCAGCATACATTCGATATTGCATGAACACCTGGCAGAAAAAAATGTTTATTCTGGTTAGATCCCGCAAAAATTGACAATCGCTCAAAAAAAGGCATGTGTCGATTGGTGCAAAGAAATTTTGAAAAAATGTGATCGCGGTACTACAAAAGAAGTTTATAAGATCGCCACAGGTGACGAATCATGAATCTATGCGTCTGAACCCGAAACAAAACAGCAATCGACCGTGTGGGTCTTCGAAGACGAGACAAATCCAACGAAAGTTGTTCGTGGAAGAAGCTGTTCGTTGAAGAAGCACAGTGGAAAGTAAAGGATCGGAAGGGAGAAAGAGGGAGTAATGATTATTGACGCTTGCCTTGAACTTCTGGATGTCGCAATCAGTGGGAAATACATTTGCCGGAAGTCGATTCCACATACGGACTGTAGTGTGGTCAACTGGACTGTAGCGTGGTCAACTGGCCAATCGATAACAAACGGGTGTGATTTCCTAGAAAGTCGCGTATCCCTGCCGAACATCCTCACGTCAGGAATAAGGCGACGGATGTCTGATGAACACACACCATAAAAGTAACGATAGAACAGCGTCACTCAACCCACATTCCGACGATGCTCAAGGGAAACAATAGAATTGGATACCCTACTGTCACCTATCAGCACCATCGCTCTCCTTTGAACACGGTCAAGTAGCTCCAAGGATGATTTTGGAGCACCTGTCCATATAAGGGAGTTGTATTCCATCTTTAGCCTGATGTAAGTTGTATAGATATTGAAAAGATCAGAAGGAGTGAAATATTTCTTGCACCGCTTTAAGAAGCCTATGTATGCACTTGCTTCTTTCGGCACTTCGAATACATGTCTCGCCCAATGAGCGTCACATTGTATTTTCATGCCCAGCACATCGAGAGCTTCTGATTGTTCAATATGCGTACCATCGATAGAAATTGCTGATATTGTTGGGTCAGCGAATCGCTTGTGAGACAACAAGCAGCACTGTGTCTTACGTGCATCTACTCTATTCACTCGAGCCCATTCGGAAATGGCCAGTAGATCCCGGCCAAGTGTCTCATCCATAATTCGACTTTTGTCATCAATATCTTGAAGACTCGGCCTACGGTCGAATGAATATGAATGACAGAGGTTACTGTCATCCGCAAAGGAGTATATTGGATTCACGGTCTGACCTAACAGATCAGCAATGAAAATTAGAAATAAAGATGTAAAAAGGACAGAGCCCTGTTGCACACCTGCGGTCAGCCTTTGTGTGTTGGATGAGAACCCATCTACAACAACTCTAATAGTGCGATCTCTAAGAAAGCTCGATATGAATCGAGCAAACGTACTACCGACACCAAAAGCGATCAGCTTTGATATGAGTGCACCGTGCCAGACTCTATCAAAGGCCTTGGAGATATCTAGAGCACGACCTTACTCTCACCAAACTGGTGGATAGACCGACTCCAACGCTCCGACAAGAACGCCAACAGGTCTCCGGTAGGGAGAAGTAAGAACCTTTGTACGTAGACGTCGGCCAAAACGTCGAACTGGTGGGTCATCCACCGTACAGCCCTGGCTTGGCACTCAGTGACTTCTTTTTATTCCCGCACATCAAGAAACAACTGCGTGGTCAATTGGTTTGACAATTGGTTTGAGCTTATGCAAAAGTGTGTAAATCATGCTGAAGAATACTTTAAAAAACAATAAAACCATTTTTGATGATAAATATTCGCATTTTAATTATTAGGCCAGAATTTTATTTTTATACCCTCGTAAGAGAGTTTCCAATTTTCGGCGCCTCATAGAAACACAGGTAGTATTACACAGTACAACACATGATTTCGGGACTCAATTCTGATAATTGTTTTTGTAAGTAGCCCCTGTTGCTTACTCGTATGTAGCGAAACGTTGTATGAACAGATTAAAAGAATTGCAATTTTTATTTTTTTGTTTCAGCTTATTTTAAATTTGTTTCAGCTTATTCGGACTAGTGGTTCTCGAGTTATGACAAACAAAGGAGCCTAAAACGTGACAAATTCCCCTATACGGTACTTACTAACTTCAAATTAATTATTAAATTATTATTTGATGTACCTTGACCAAACTAGTGATGCAGTTGTTATTCTTTTTGAGGCTACTTTCACAAACAATTATCAGAATTGAGTCAATCACCTGAAAAATGTTGCACTGTGTTAGTGTATTTTAAAGTGTAGTCTTGGTCTTTCTAGAGAGATCTCTGTTCCTAATCAATTCCCTGATTCCAAAAAAATATCGCCTTTGTAGTTTCTAACAAGACCTGAATTTTATTTCAGTGCTGACATTGTTCGAATAGTTTATGGCGGAACCGAGGTTACCGAAGTCCTCTACTATCGAGACCATGCGAACGCCGGCAAAAAATAACTCCATAATCTTTCACCACTGCGTCTCTTGCAGTTTTCAGCATAATTTTGGTCTTGTCCTAAAAAGCGATCAGACCAATTTTATTCCAATCTAAAGCAATCATTGATAAGGATATAATTAAAATCAGTCCTGACAATGTCGTCTGCATACGCTAAAACGATGTGGTCCTTAATACGCTAAAAGGATTGTGGCCGGTTAAGTTACATTGCATATATTTAAGGATTTTCTCCATTAAGATGTTGAAGAGGTTCCACGATAAGTGTCTGAGTTCTCGTTGTAGTGAATGGTTCCGAGAGGTCACTTCCAATTTTAAATGTCGTTTTGCTGTCATTCCGAGTCATTATTCAAAGACGTACAAGTTCCAATGGTATTCCATCCACAGACATGGTATGACATGCTATGTGTATCTCTCATCAGAGTGTAGTTTTAAAACATATTTTCGATTAAGATTAAGGTATGTACCGATTTACAGAAATTGGGTGAAGGAATGTATCGATTTGCTGCTCATGGGTGTTTTCCAGAATTTGGAGCAGTGTAAAGATGTGGTCGATTATTGACTTATTCGGCCTAAAGCCCAACTGATACCGTTGGATCAGATCGGCGAGTTTGGACTTCTATTTTTTACACAGTTTAGCCGATAGTATATTATTAGTATATTACGCGCTAGATAGCAAACTTATTCCGTGGTAGTTGGCTCGATTGGTCTTACCCTTTTCTGAATTGGCCATAGTATGTTGATATTCCTACAATCGGGCGTTTTTCGATCTTCCTGATGGTTCATACTTAATTAAGTCCCACAACATCCCATTAAGGAACAAGTGGGGGACTTTTCTTAAATCAGTAAGCTGAGTACGATTCAATTCTTACACCCACTGACCAGGAGCTACTTTTTGACGAGAAATGTATGCATGGCATAGAGATTAATCTCTAAACCGACGTCATTTACGAGGTGATAACATCCCTTGTAAAAAATTTTAACACGGGGTGGAACCTTGGTTTACTGGCATGATAGTCCTGCACACTTCACCATCACTGCATTTTAGCTCGTCTCCTCCGGTCTTCTAAAACTCTGCTGGCATCCCTGGTTCTTTGTTGTTCTAAAGCGAGGATGTTGCTGCTTTGATCTCTTCCTGGATCAGGGGTGATTCTCATCGGCAGGTTAGCTATTCATGAATTTTGAAATGTTCTTTCCTTCTTATTCCCATTTGCTTCTTAACACAAACCTATGTCAGTATACGAGTCTTTAATCTGGTGTTTGACTCGTTGATACAAGTATCTGGCGTCGTGTCCATTAGTCTCTTTTTACCTAGACTAGTCGGTGTTGCCACCGAGCGGTAATATCTTAAGAAAAATGGTTTTAGCTATCTCCAGTTGAGATAACTTCGGGGAGTGGGCTTCCGCTGTCTATATTGAATTAAGTTTTTTGACGTCAATCTTCCCTTTCCATTGTGGCCTACTACTTTTAGGAAAATTAATCCAGCAACCAAGGGTGGTCCAAATAAAACGCACCATGTTAATTGTTAATAAAACATAAAGTTTTCAATAAAACAATTGAAAACAAATATAAATAAAACAAAAAGTTTTTAGAGAATTATCTTAGTATTTTTGGCGTCGTGTCCATTAGTCTCTTCTTTCCTAGAGTAGTCGGTATTGCCACCGAGCAGTAGTGTTTCTAGAAAAATGGTTTTAGCAAGCTGCAGTTGAGATAACTTCGGGGAGTGGGCTTCCGCAGTCTATTGTGAATTAAGCTTTTTGACGTCAATCTTACCTTCCCATTGTGGGCTACTACTTTTAGGACAATTAATCCAGCAACCAAGGGTGGTCCAAATAAAACGCACCATGTTAATTGTAAATAAAACATAAAGTTTTCAATAAAACATAAAGTTTCCAATAAAACAAAATAAAACAAAAAAAAAAATAAAACACAAAGTTTTTAGAGAATTATCTTAGTATTTTTTATAATGATAGAAGAATCTATGACAGTATGCATGAAAAAAAAAATATCGCCCAAACCCTTGCCGCGGCTTCGATGGTATACCTCTTTCCGATGGTCAATATTTTCAATGTCTCTAAGACATAATGGATGTTCAATGTCGTTAATGTGCCGAATTTACTTTTGAACGAACACTTTTTTAAAATATCCCCAAAGAACGAATTCCAACAGTACCAAATCACATGATCGCGGCGGCCAATAAACATCGCCGCGACATGAGATAACAGGGTCATCGAATTTCTCGCACAAAAGAGCCATTGTTTCGTTGGCTGTGTGGAAAGTGGCACCACCCTGTTGGTACAACATATCGTCCAGGTCTATATCCTTAATTTCTGGCCACAAAAACTCGTTCTCAGATCGCGAGCATCACTATTCACGAGTCGAGGTTGTTGGCTTTTCTTACACAATATAGCGAACAACATCAATGTTATCCCCAGAACGAGCTGGACGAGCATGCACAGTTGTTTTCACATTTCCTACAGACCCGGTTTGCAGAAATTTGCTCACAATTCTCTCGATTGTGGACACATTTGGTCGATTTAGCTGACCAAAAAATTAGAAGTGCACGCAATGCATTTTGATTTGAACCCCCCATTTTCGTAATGCTCAATTGTGTGCCTCTACAGGGTTGAATTTGTTAAACACTAAAACAAAGAAATGTCAGATTAGTTTGGGCAAACAACTTGCCGTTAAGGTGTGACTCACAATTAACATCGTGCGTTATGGTTGGACCACCTTTTACAAGGTGTTGGTCTGATGTTCACTGTTCGGAATGCTCTAACGTCCATTATCAAGTGATAGTCATGTAAAGTAATTGGAATTGCTATGTTTGAATCTGGTGCTAGTATTTATTACATTTCAGACAAAATCGATCTTGCTCATTCCATTGTTGGAGATGTTGGTATGGAACTGAACTATTTGACTTTCGAGCTAATAATAATCGTATCGTATTGGGAAACGGAATTTCTAAAAAAAACAGCGCTTAAATCAACAAATCCTGTTTATTTTCCGATAACTTTTTTACAACGCATTATTCTATTTGTTTTAACCATCAAATCAACCAATCATTTTGCATACGGAAATTACAATTAAGAAATTAAAATAAGAAATGTTGGTATGGAACTGAACTATTTGACTCTCGAGCTAATAATAATCGTTTCGTATTGGGAAAAGGAATTTCTAAAAAACTAACCGCGCTTAAATCCACAAATCCTGTTTATTTTCCGATAACTTTTTTACATGCCGCTGCATTGTTAAGAATTATTTTATGTAGGAACTATCTATTGTTATTTTCCTGAAAACAAATTAATTTTCAACGCATTATTCTATTTGTTTTAACCATCAAATCAACCAATCATTTTTCATACGGAAATTACAATTAAGAAATCATTTATCATCCATATTTGCCTTAACCTAGAATTATAATTTCAATTACCAGCCAACATATGCACATACACACAATCAATAGTAACAATAAAATCCTCAATTCAACAAAAGTTGACCCACATTGCGGAGACTTCTTTCTTGTTAATTAAAACCAACCTTCAGTTTTGAAACAGTTGAAGAAGACGAAAAAAAAACAAAACATTAATTCCAGACAATTAAAGCTCTAAATGTATTTAATAACAATACTTATGTTAATGATAATAATAATTTTCAATTTCGACAAATCTATTAAAAGCTGCATCATAAAGTTCGTGTCTTAAGTCATTCGTTTTATATGCGTTGGCCGCTGACTTGTGTGGTGTCTATGACGTGATTCAACAACAAAACTACCAAAACAACAACAACCAAAGCAAGGTTACAATAAAAAAACAACAACAACATCAATAAAACAAACATTCACATTTAATCAAACAAATCTTCTTGATTGTAACCACAAGCGGACACAAAGAAGAAAGTAAAAGTTGACAATGAAAACGAAAAAAAAAACATAACAACAAAAGGGGATTTAAAGCGTATGAATGAATTTCAAGTTCAAGTTCAACTTTAGCGGTATATTTTTGTCTTCTTCCTTTGCTTGTGTTTCGTCTTTATCACTTCTTCTTCTGTTGTTGTTGTTAAAGATTCACACCTCCATTATAGCGTGCTGTGGATGATTAATCTCTGCATGCATGTTAGGGGTTCGAATCGTTATAATAAATCTCAATCGATTTATCAGCCAATAACTCTAATGGCTAATCATAATGATTTTTCTTCAAATAAATGTTTTTTTAACAAAGCCAAAGACACAGCGAAGTCTTAGCTGCAGATTAAAACAAAAATCAATAAAAAAATAAAACAATCTTCATTGGTTTGTCTGTATCGATATTTTTTTATTTCCTTCTCCTCCTTCTTATTTTTCAGTTTGCAGTTTTTGTTTCTAAAGTTGATGATGCTGAGGTTGGTTGATGCTGTGTTTCACTTTGAACTACCACGTTTTGTTTTGATTATAGTGTTTGTAAGCATTTAACGCTTGATAATTATGCTAATTATGGTTTCTTAGACATGAAACAACAGACAAAGATTATTGATGGAATAACCGTCCGTCCGTCTGTTTGCCGGTTTACGCTGAGGAGGTGAAACAAAGGTGCCGCCTTCCATCGCATTCGATGACTAATCACAATTCTTGATTCAAAGGGAATTATCGTTTACTGTCGCAGAATTCCCTCAATGGCTTTGTGTTTTTTTTCTCTTTACTTGACTTTTATTATTTTTTTCCAATATTGATTTATTTACCAAACAAATTTTGATTGCTAGATTTTCGATTAAAGAAACGTCAGTTTTTGTTTTGCAGTTCCAAATCTTAAAATACATAAATTACTGTAAGTTAGTTGCTGTGGGTTTTTTTTCTTAATTTGGTTAAAAGGAAATTCTGAAGGTTGTAAAATCACAATTCACAGAAACCTCAAACTTTGTATCGACCGTAGCCGAATTAAAACAATAGTTTTATTACACCAAATCAAATGGCATGGATATTGAGTCATTTGTTTGGGCTATGGTGATACTGGCGTAATGCTACAACATTAGTTTGGGTAATTCTTAGCTTGTGGTCTGGTTTGTAACAATAGAATGAACATTAAGATGTATTTCATTCAGTAGGTTTCAATTCAATCTCAAAGAAAAATATCACGTACTTTGATCAATTTGTTACGTCGACATTCCTCAGAATTTCTTGTACTTAGTTTTTCAACCGGACTTCCATTGCTTCATTATGAATGTACCCAAGAACTCACCACCAAAAATTAAATTTATACAAAATTTCCTCATAACCGCCAAAACACTAAGACAGTTCTAGGAGAAGCAAGTTATCTTGGTCTGGGGATAATATCAAATTTTCTAGCTATATGGACAATTTTTTCAATACACAAAGAGAAAAAATAATGGTAAGTCGGCTGGAACTACAATAATTCCGTACAAACGACGAATTTTGATTGCAATCACCAAATTTTGATAATCGCAATAGATATTTGATTTGACATACCATAAAATAATAAATATGATACGAGGGTTGATATATATATTTCTGGCCTAGGCAACACTAAGTGTCGCCAGACGCCATCTGACATTTCCATTGGAAAATTTGACATTTTTTAGCATAAACGTACCCAGAACGTTTTGACGTACGACCATCATTTGTGTTGTTTAAAGTGTCTTGAAAAAATTAATTTGGCAAAAAAATGGAATTAACTCGCGAACATTTTCGTGAGTGGACTATCACGACAAGAGTGCATTGATGAACTTGAATCTTTGTATGGCGATGAAGCACCATCTTATAGCACTGTGAAAAACTGGTTTAATGAATTCAATCGTGGCTGACGCTTGCCCAAAGACGAAGGTCGTCCAAAAACGGCCGTTGTGCCAGAGAACATTGATGCCGTGCGTGAACTGATAATGCAAGATCGTCATGTGACATACCGTGAGATAGATGCATCCTTGGGCATGTCTTCCAGCAGCATACATTCAATATTGCATGAATACCTGGCCGTAAAAAACGTTTGTTCTCGTTGGATCCCCCACAATTTGACAATCGCACAAAAAAAGGCTCGTGTCGATTGGTGCAAAAAAATTTAATACAATACGATCGCGGTGCTTCAAAAGACGTTTATAAGATCGTCACAGGTGACGAATCATGGATCTATGCGTATGAGCCCGAAACAAAACAGCAATCAACCATGTGGGTCTTCGAAGACGAGCCAAATCCAACGAAAGTTGTTCGTTGAAGAAGCACGTCGAAGCAAATGGTCGTCTGTTTCTTCGGCAAAACTGGTCATGTGGCGACTGTTCCGACTGAGTGGTACACCACAATTTGTGAAGTTGACAGAAGTCTTCGGATAAATTCGAAAAACACACAAGAGAAGATGAATCATTGTGCACCATGACAATGCGAGCTCTCACACATCGGCTCAAACCAGCACCTTTTTGACCGGCCAAAACGTCGAATCAATGGGTCATCCGCCGTACAGCCCTGACACAATGGCACTACGGCAGCTTCCGCTAGCTCTCGGCTTCTCAGAAGTTCGGAACCCTTTTAATCTAGCCCAGAGGGACGAAGAAAAAACATTAAAAAAACTATTTCAAAAATTATCAAAAAGTGATCACACCCAAGATACACCTATTAAGAAGGGAGCTTGATTTTACTCCCACACTTTGCCCGCCCAACCATGTTCCTTAATTTTCACATTTATATGTTCTAAAGGACCACAAGTCTCACACACACCCACCTTACAAAACCCTTACATTCAGTTTTCCCACTCTAAACTAAAACACTAACACATCAAGATGACTAATTAAGCAGTCATACCAACGAATCCCTGAAAAATATTTAGTTGCTACAACTGGTGTCTGTGGCAACCAATAGTTTTTTCTTGTTACAACCAATATGAGTGATAATATCTACAATTTTATCATAAGAGGCATTATTAAAATAATATAATTCTATTATTACTGACCGATATAGGATTAATACAACGTTTTTCACTACAAATCTACCATCATATCTTCCACTTTTTTCTCGACATGGCATGAAGTGAGTTGAACAAGTTTGGCATGTGAATTTTGCAATTAGGTTTAAGCGTTTTTAAAATTAAAATTATAAGGTGGGCCATTTAAAATTTTACTCGGCTGTTAAAAAATTGGTTGTATTCAAAAACCTTAACTTTGTCACTTAACAATGGAACACCTTCCGATGCGTTTTCGCTTCAACAAATATATAAGTATGAAGATTGTTTGGCAGGAGATGAAGACTTTTGTCGAAAAATCGTGTTTTCAGATGAAGCTCATTTCCATCTCGGCGGCTATGTCAATATGTAAAATTGCCGCATATGGGATTCAAAAAACCCAGACGTGACTATTGAGAAGCCAATGCATCCACAACGAGTAACTGATTGGTGTAGATTTTGGGCTAGCGGCATCATTGGCTCATTTTTTCGAAAATGAGCAAGTAGCCACAGTTACCGTCAACTGTGGGCGTTAGTTACCGCGCCATGCTCAACAAATTTTTGTTTCCAAAAATTCAAGAGAATGACATGGACGAGTTTTGGTTCCAACAAGACGAGGCCATATGTCACACAGCCAAGGCAACCATTGATATTTTACAATAATCAGCCAAAATTGTGATGTCAATTGGCCGCTCGGAGCTGTGACTTGAACGCTTTGGATAATTTTCTGTTCGGAGCCATTAAGGATAAATGTTACGCAAGCATCCAGAGACAAAACGTTGTTCCGAAGTAAGTCTATTCACTATGAAATGGCAAACGAAATTGACTGTAAATCAAGTGACAGCTGTCAAAAAGACCAACTCTGAAAAAAAGTGGCCAGATTGAAAACCACAGGTTAAAAAAACACCCAATACCTTTATGTTAAGATTTCGAGCGGGAAATAGCTTTCACTGTCGATATAATCTAGGATTTAAAAAGAAACCCGTTTTATGGTAGGCCATTTTATGGCTCCCTATATGAGCCTGTATGTTCCAAATCGGTTGCAGATTGGCTGTTAGTCTTTCGAAATATACCATACCAAATTTGATTGAAATCGGAATTAATATGGATGTTCTCTGTTAAATTTTAAGGGGCGATGTTGAATGAAAACCAGACCTAAACGTCAAGTTTTTTTCTGCATTTCATTTCATATTTCTCAATTTCAGACTAACTCAATTTGAACCATGGAAAAGATACATAAGCAAGCAACGCGTTAAAGTTATATGATCAATTTTCGAAGAAAATCATATTCAGTGATGATGCACATTTTCACTTCAGTGGATTCGCCAAAAAGCAGAACTGCAGCATTTGGGTGAATGATAATCCAAGAGTGATTGTCGAAAAAAACAATGCACCCACATAGAGTGACTGTTTGGTGCGGTTTATGGGCATCATCGGGTCGTATTTTTGAGGCCGGTCAGGCAGTTACTGTTAATGGTGTTCGCTATCTTGAGATGATATCGAACTTTTTATAGCCCGAATCAGAAGATATGGCTGTGGACGATATGTGGTTTCAACAGGACGGTGCCACTTGCAACACAGCTATCGCAAAAATGGCTCTTTTGCGCGACAAATTTAATCGGCCCTTAAAATTTAGCCACCCTTTAATACCGGAAAAAAATTTTGCACTGGGGCTATAGCAAAAAATGGACCGGCATGAGTCGTTTTCATTTGATCTAATAATGTATCGATCGTAATAAACTGTGCCAAATTTATATAAATTTTCCACTTAGTGGGGGAAAAAATAAAAACCATAATTATTTGTCCAATTCATGAAACCCTGCCGATTTAACACTCAAGCAATGAACATTTTACAAATGATCTTTTTCTTAAATGAAAGCACGTAGAGTGTTCCGAAATAAAAGAATATATGACTATTAATATAAGAGTTGACGGCTTACCCACACTGTTATTATAACTATTTGTTAAATACATCTAGAGAACTTACCTGAAATAAAGAAACAATTTTTCATTAGAAATATATATGTAAGATTGGGAAGTGAATATATAAAGGATTTAAAATAAATAGTAAACAAGTACTCGTATATAATTCGTCAGTGAAACATTAATTCTAAGCACCCAGCTTGTAGAGTGCTCTCAATTGATTACTATTGAAAAAAGACATAGTTGTACTGCGAAGTGGGTTCTAACCTCATCATTCCATCTTTTACGAAACATGAAGGATTCGTTTGGTTTTGGACCCCTTGCTCAATATTTATCATACTCACCTTGTCATTGGCATATCATAATTATGGCATTATTAATTACGAGGGTAACACTTAGTGTTGCCTGGCGCCATCTGTCATTTCCATTGGAAAGTGTGACATTTTTAGCATAAACGTACTCAGAATGTCTGGACGTACGACCAACATTTGTGTTGTTTACAGTGACATGAAAAAAACAATTTGGCAAATTAATGGAATTAATGTGCGATCATTTTCCACAACTTTTGACTTGGATTATCACGACAAAAGTGCATCGATGGACTTACAACTTTGTATGGCGATGAAGCACCATCTAATGGCACTGTGAAAAACTGGGTTAATGAATTCAATCGTGGCCGACGATCGCTCAAAGACGAACGTCGTGAAGGTCGTCCAAAAACGGCTGTTGTGCCACAGAACATTAATGCCGTACGTGAACTGATAATGCAAGATCGTCATGTGACATACCTTGAGATAGAGACATCCTTGGGCATTTCTTCCACCGGCATACATTCGATATTGCATGAACACCTGGCAGTAAAAATGGTTTGTTCTCGTTGGATCCCGCACAATTTGACAGTCGCTCAAAAAAGGGCTCGTGTCGATTGGTGCAAACAAATTTAATACAATACGATCGCGATGCTTCAAAAGACGTTTATAAGATCGTCACAGGTGACGAATCATGGATCTATGCGTATGAGCCCGAAACAAAACAGCAATCGACCATGTGGGTCTTCGAAGACGAGCCAAATCCAACGAAAGTTGACCGTAGAGGAAGCACTTCGAAGCAAATGGTCTCCTGTTTCTTCGGTGGCGACTGTTTCGCTTGAGCAACGTAGGACGCTTAATTCTGAGTGGTACACCACAATTTGTGAAGTTGACTGAAGTCTTCGGAGAAAAACACACAAGAGAAGACGAATCATTGTGCACCATGACAATGAGAGCTCTCACACATCGGCTCGAACCAGCGCCAGGCCAAAACGTCGAATTGATGGGTCATCCGCCGTACAGCCCTGACTTGGCACCCAATGACATCTTTTTATTCCCGCACATCAAGAAGAAAATGCGTAGTCAACGATTTTTAGCGCCAGAAGCTGCTGTTGAAGCGTTCAAAAGCCATGTTTTGGAGGTGTCTCAATCGGACAACTAGTTTAAGCGCATGCAAAAGTGTAAGTGCTGGAGAGTACTTTGAAAAACAATATAACCATTTTTGATGATAAATATTGGCATTTTCATTATTAGGACAGAAATACGTACGTGTACAAATTCAGTTCCAATAATCATCTTATTAGTTATGGCTTCTGATACTTTGTCCCCTAAATCGATAGTATCTATTGCCTCTATATATTGCCACATACTAAAACAATATTCGATTGAGGCGATAGATTACATGGATAGTACGTACAACCAACATTCGTTTGCGGCAACAAATCTTTTCTTTGTGTGAATACAACTTGTTTTTGTGAAAGGTTTCAAACTTTATTTGGTGCAATACATTTACATTTTAATGCTACCTTGGGTCTCGTTGCAGAGCTGTAATTATGACCCTGCTCCTAAAGTGATTTGCATATAAAAATCCACCACTCGTTGCCTTTCTTGCCAACATCATAGCGAGTATAACATGCAAAACCATTTGACATTCATGTAATGCAAACACATTAAGCAACCAACGAAAATATGTCATTCGTTTGTTAAGACAAAAGCCACCTTGAATTCGGCAAGACACAGTCGACTTGGCCAAATACACGTTTCTAAATGCTGAATGCATTGAAAAGAAAACTGTTGCAAGAACTTTGCTGAATACGGAACTATGAGAAGAAAAAAAATTTAACCAACAACACAATATGAAAAAGAAGCAGGCATGCAACTTGAAGGCGTTTCGATTTAACGCCTATTCATTAAAAAGCTGCCGCAGTCGAATAAAACGCTTTTTCAAAATGCATGTGACAAACCCACAAAAAAGACACTCAAACATACACGAAAGCGAAAAAAGACAACAACTTAAAGATTTCCATAACATCTGTTGCAATACTTAGCGCGAAAAAAATTGCAAACAGAAAATTCACAGAATAAATCATTCTTGATAGCCGAAAAGAGCAAAACAAAAACCGCGCTGCCCGGCTACCGCCTCAGACAGCGACCAAAACTCATTTAAACAATTAAATTAACATCACAATTTGCACAGAAAACAACAAACAAATGACGACGACGACAACAACAGTATCTGCAAGAAACCACCACACAACAACTTTAAATGTTGTTGACTTGTCTGCTGGGCTGTTGGTGTTTCTTGGGAATCATGTCGTGTATATATGAGGTACAGACTCCCGCCTCCGCCCTTGTCTCCGTCTCCATCTTCATCGCCGGTGATTTTGTAATAAAAATCATAATATTGTGCAAGTTCTATTTTCTGTTTCAGCTTTAGTTCAGTTTCAGCTGATACGATACGTTGCGATGCGATGCATACGTTGCGATGCCACATCTCGTGTTTTATTAGAGTCTTTTACACCCTCGGTTTGTAAATTGTATGTTTTTTATTGTTGTTTGGAAAAATTTGTAATGTGTTTTCTTACAATTTTTCCCATCACACATCTGCCTGCCGCATTGATATGCTCGTATTTAATCATATTTCTGCCAGAAATTAACGTGCGAAAATCTCGTTATTGTTTCCATTTCCATTTCATTTGAGTTTGATTTATTTGAGATCATGCATATGTTGAGAAACATTTCGCTGCGGTCTCGCCAAAATGAAAGCATAGAAATATTTCGTAGTTGTTCGCTCTAAGCGGGAGGGAGGACAAAACAAAAGACTTAAGACACATGCACCACAAGATATTAATGTAATTGATAGCCTGGCTGGCTCTCTTGGCTAATTAAAACTAGGCCAAATAAGGCGGCATGATGGAAAAAGTCATTTGTCGTTTATTGCATCATTGCATGGAGCTGCTTTAGTGAATGTAACAAATATTATAGTTAGTCTGTCTCCTCTTAAAATGGTAATTGGAACCCACTCAATTGTAAACATGCATATTCATTTAGGTTTTTAATTTTGTAATACGAGGGTTGCTATTTCTATTTCGGTTCCGGCAATAAAAACACAATAATTTATCGTTGGAAATGGTTTTATTGTTTTTCAAAATATTCTCCTTTAAGATCAATACACTTTTGCATACGAGAGTTGCTAATTATATCTCGGTTTTGACAATTCTAGTGTTTCCAGATGCAAACTGGAACTTCCATTGGAAACTTTGACATTTTTAGCATAACTTCACCCGGAACGTTTTGTCATTTAAGGGCGAATTGTTTTGTTTAAATGGAATTATCTCGTGAACATATTCGTACGATGATTTTTTAAGATTTTCGGCGTGAGTTATCGAGACAAGATTGTTTAAATCAACTTGTTTCGACTTTTGGCGACGAAGCACCATTTAAAACCACAGTTAAACGCTGGTACCAAGAGTGCAGTCTCGGACGCCGTTCGCTCCATGATGGATTCGTGAAGGACATCCAACTACGGTCACTTTGCAACAAACCATCGATGCTGTGCGTGAACTGATTAAGCAAGACCGACATGCATGTGACATACCGTGATATTGAGGCGTCCCTGGGCATTTGTATGACAAGCATCAATAAGATATTGCGTGTTCATCTCCAAACCATGATTTTTGAAAGCTTCAACAGCTGCTTCGGGCGATGAAAAATGTTGACAGCGCATTTTTTTCTTGATGGTAGGGAGTAACAAGAACTCATTGCGTCCCAAGTCAGGACTGTACGGTGGATGGCCCATCCATTCGACATCTTGAGTGGTGCAATAGCTCAACGTGTCAGCTGATGTGTGAGAGCTCGCATTGTCGTGATGCCAAATGATTCGCCTTCCTTTATTATCTTTCCTCATTTCTTCGAACACTGTTGGTAAAAGATGGTTGTATACCACTCAGAATTGAACGTCATACGTTCCACTAAAAGCACTGTGGCAACATGGCCGGTTATACCGAAAAAAGCGGAATTTTTTGCTTCGATGTACTTCTTCCACGAACAACTTTTGCTGGATTTTGGCTTGTCTTGAAAGACCCATACGGTCGATTGCTGTTTTGTTTCGGGTTCATATGCATAGATCCTGTAACAATGTTATACACTGCCTTCGAACAACTGGAGTTATATACGGTGATCCATCTTGAGGTATTTTTTTAGAACAAAAAAAAAATATAAAAATTCAAATCAAGTGTGGAATCTTTATTGGTAATTCGACAAGACATTTTATGGCATTAATATTTTGAATATAATTTCCTTCAAATGTTGGCCGCAACTTCGCCTCATTCTGGGGATCCAATTATGGATGCCTCTTTCGAGCATTTCGACCGGTATGGCTTTATGACACGCGCAATGTTGACTTCCAAAACCTGAATCGTAGCTGATTTGTCTGATTGCATAGACTTTGGACTTTACGTAACCTCAAAGAAAAATGTCTAAAGGTGTGCTATCACTCGATCTAGGCTGCCAACTCACCTGTCCAAAACGTGAATTTAGCTGTTTTTCGAAATGACCTTTCAATATATCCATTGTTTGAGCAGCTGTATGGCAAGTGTCGTCAAGATTATGAGCTTCAATTGCAGGTAGCATAAAGATCGATATCATGGCGCGATAGCGAGCACCATTCACGGTTCATTGTTTGAGCAGCTGTATGACAAGTGGCACTGTCCTGTTGAAACCAAGTGTCTTCAAGATTATGAGCTTCAATTGCAGGTAGCATAAAGATCGATATCATGGCGCGATAGCGAGCATCATTCTCGGTTACGTTCCGGCCATCATCATTTTTTGAAAAATATGCACTGATGATTCCACCAGCTTATAAACCGCACCAAACCGTGATTTTCTCTGGGTATAATGGCACCTCATGAACCTCTTCCTTTCAATGCGAACCTCTTCAGCCCAAATGCGGCAATTTTGTTTATTGACTTTGGCGTTGAGCCAGAAATAGGCCTCATCACTGCATGCAATATCTTACTGATGCTTGTAATAGTAATGCCCAAGGATGCCTCAATCTCATGGTTTCACACATGTCGGTCTTGCCTAAACAGTTCACGCACAGCATCGATGGTTTCTGGCAAAGTGACCGAAGTTGGACGTCCTTCGAAATTAAACCTGTAGCAAAAGGCGTCCGAGACTGAACTCTTGGTACCAGCGATTTAAAGTGGTTTTTGATGGTGCTTCATCGCCGAAAGTCGAAACAAGTTGATTTAAACACTCTTGTCTCGATAACCCAAAAAATCAAAAAAAATCTCACGAAAATGTTCACGGGATAATTCCATTTTTGGACTGAGATGAATTTTTCTACATGGTGTTGAAAAACAATTCGCCCTCAAATGACAAAACGTCCTGAGTGACGTTATGCCTTAAAATGTTAAAGTTTCCAATAGAAGTTTCAGTTTGCATCTGGGAACACTAGTATTGTCAGGACCTGAAATATAAATAGCAACCCTCCTATCTTGCAATATTTATTGGTAAGTCTCTAAAGCTTTTATATAAATAGAAAACAATTAACCACTCTAGTCATATACATTTTAACGTATGGTAATGTTTGTTGCCATTAGTTTTTAGTAGATTTCTTCGACATTCCCTAATATCTCAATGGTAATCAACAAAAAGTAAAATATCGGGTGATCCGGAATCTACTTATACAGGTATTTTTTCAATATAAAAAAATACAAAAATTCAAATCAAGTATAAAATCTTTATTATTAATTCGAAAGACCATTTTATTTCATTAATTTTTTGAATATAATATCCTTCAAATGTTGGCCGCAACTACGCCTCAGGGAGTCCATTCTGAGGGTCCAATTTTGGATGACTCGTTCGAAAATTTCGACCGGTATGGCGTTAATGACACGTGAACAGTTGGCTTCCAAAACCTGAATTGTAGCTGGTTTCTCAGCTTAGTCTTTGCACCAAAGACCCAAAGAAAACAATCTAAAGGTGTGATATCACACGTTCCAGGCGGCCGGTCCAAACCTTGAAATTAGCTGCTCTTCGAAATGGCCCACTACCTGCACTGCTCAAACAATGGACAATGTGTGGCAAATGGCAGCGTCCTGTTAAAACCAAATGCAGTCAAGATTACGGGCTTCAATTACAGGTAGCAAAAAGTCCGATATCATGGCGCGATAGCGAACACCATTCACGGCAACGTTCCGGCTATCATCTTTTTGAAAAAATATGGGCTGATGAGTCCACCTGCCCATAAACTGCGCCAAACCGTGGTTTTCTCTGGGTTTAATGGCACCCCTTGATCCATTTCTGGTGGCTTTTCAGCCTAAATGCGGCATTTTTGTTTATTATCGTTGCCGTTGAGCCAAAAAAGGTACTCATAGTTAAATACAAATTCCGAGTTATGGTTTAGAGTACCCCTAATATTTTGTATTTATCATATTACCTTAGGGTAATATCATTTTGATATTGTTATTGCTTGTATTAAAATGAAGTTAACATTAGCATTAATATTTGATTGTTGCTACGGGGTTAATTGACTGGTCAATAAAAGTTGTTATTAAACCAACTGATCACAAAAAAAATTATTAAATACTTTATTAAGGAAAGATTGGATAATAAAAAAATTCTTAAAATATTAAATAAAAAATTAATTATTATTTTAATTAAATGTAAATCCTGTAAACAAAGTCCCTTATCACTGAACTTAATTTTGGTCGAAAACAGCGGATCTTCTTCGAGCTTTTGAAGAGCTCAAACACGCGAAGCGCAGGGACATCGTTAGGCTTCAATTCCTGGAAATGGCAAACAATACAAAAAAGAGAAAAAATGTATAGTCTAACACAAGCCACGTGTAATCTGTGAAAAAACACCTTTTGAAAAAAATACTTCTAGATTGATCACCCTGCAAAAGTACAAGATGAAATAATATTTCTGTAGAACTTTCCTTTAAGGGGTGACATCAGAATAAAAAATCCTTAAAGACTAATGAAATATATTTTTGTAGAACAGTTCTTTAAGGGATGACATCAGGATAAAAAATCCTTAAAGACTAATGAACACACAGAGACAAGATTGGTTGCCATAGTCGGTTTGTTTGTCAATCGAATAATAGAGGTTACATGCAGTATGCTATCAGTACAGCTGAATGTTAGTTGGCGCTGTAAATATGTAAACACCATTAGTGAAACTGAAGTATCGGGGATCAGACGAACTAGCCAAACCTACAGAAAAGAATATTTAAACCTTAAAATCCACATGCCGCACTTGTTTAACAAAAACAATTTTCATCAAAAAACTGTTTGTTTACGTACCTTAAGTACTCTACTCAACATAGGGAGGGTCATGGACAAGGATCTGAATTGAAGGATTGAATTTGAAGCGTGCTCGCATTCGCTGTCAAAAACTATTCTCTCATAGATTCTATCTACACGCAGAGAAAATATATGGTTAATATATGGTCACGGCAACAATAGTATGTTCTCTGCAATAAAAGTATGATCGTCGCAACCATAGTATTGTTTTTTGAATTTCATTTTGACAATAGTATGATTACGGCAATATTAATATTGTTGAAATGTAACAATAGTATTGTTGCATAATTAAAAAATGAAAATATGGTTGTAGCAACAATATAAATATGGTTGGTGGAACAAAAGTATTGTTTTCATGGGTTTTATGTTAACAATAACATAATTACGGCGATCATACCGGCAAAATTGTATTTTTTTAATTTGACAATGTTATTTTTACGAATCTTACGCAGTAATAGTAAAAATAATTTAATTTTTTCGAAACAAACTACGAATTAGTATAACTGAAATATTTTAAATAAATACATTTTTTTACTGTTTAATAAATCACTCCTATTGTTCCATAACTTACTTTATAAAATTCTCTATTGTTAAATAACAACTTAATACAATCTTTACAAAAAACTTTGGGGGCCATAGTATGATTGTGTGTAAGTCATACTATGGTTGTGAGTATCATACTATGGTTGTACGTTAAACATACTATGGTTATGAGGATCATAATATGGTTGTGGGGATCATAGTATGGTTGAATGTGAATAAAAATATGGTTGGCGGATCATAGTATTGTTGTGTTTGAATAATTCTATTGTTGTGAGGACCATAACATTGTTATGGGGATCATAGTATGGTTGTGTGTGAACCATACTTTTGTTGTAATGATCATAATATTCTTGTGCCACAACCATATTACCAACAATAGTATGGTGCTCTTCGGATATTGTTATCCCAACCATACTTTTTTTCTGCGTGTATCATGATGGGACTTTGTCTAATTAAAAGGCATACAATCCGACTTAAAGTTTGGAATTACGGAAGCTGTCAAGATGAGGAAAAGACGGGGTCCATACAACACTGTAAAACAAAAAAAATAAAGTCTATAGTACGCCAAGGCCGACTATTTCATACCCCACGGCACTTTGCTATGCAAAAGTTCTTTTGTCTCTTTATGGAGTTCAAAATTAGGTTTGTAGAAAGAAAGGGTTTCCTATCAAAGGGAACTCTTTTTAATAAAGGGCTATATAAAATCATGACCCTAATCCACCCGTATAAATTAATCTTTTGTTCCCTTTTATCCCATGCAAACGTATCCCCAAAAATAGGGAAAACCAATTATCCCAGATATTATTGTAGAATTTAATTTAATGTCTTTTGAATAGGTTACCATAATGTCGACCCAACCCAACTTGGCACTTGTCTTGTGCGTTTCTGGATGATTTTAATAGCATCTATTCAGCAATCAAATTGTATAAAAATTTATTGCGATGACTGAATGGGGTTATTTTTAAAATCGTTTCCAGAGCAGGGGGCAGAAGTAGGTAAAATTTTAATTGACAGACTTATCTTTAAAATAAATACCAGTATTTCAACAACAATACAATTTGTTTTAATATAATGCAAATAATGACATCAAACAAATTAGAAATAATGAGTTTGCTGTAATGCCCATCAGACAACAGCTTCTGATTCAAAATGTGACTTCTAGAATTTCATATTTGCGATCTGTTAATTTTTTTTAATAATATATAAACAGATGGACGGACATCGAGTTAGATATTCATTCCTAATCGATGGGTATAACACACATTAGTCGCCTTTCTTTTGGGTTTTACAATTATTATCATTAAATCATAATATCCTTTACCAGAAAAGGTGCTTGAATTGAAGAGTACCACCTCTTTTCTCACATAACCTTCCCTAAGCAAAGCCCTTCTATAAAAATGTATCATCTATCCCAGCAGCGAAAAGAAGGATTTTGGATGCCTATTAGTATGCCTCCAAAGGTAATATAGCGGTCTTCCCTTTAAGTCCAATCTTTTTTTCAGCATAGGGTGTCTTAGAAAGGGTAAGTCTGCACATTTTTTTGTTCATAAAAAAGACCTTGTCTAAGAGAAGTTTTGAAATGAATTCAGTGAAGAAAGGTGAATGAAATATGGGTATTATTTCAGCTTTTACAATGCGCCTTATGTGACACACTTAATTTTACATCAAAAATGATTATTACAAATACAAATAATTACAGCCATTGGTACAAACGAGTTCGAAAAAATATCCGAGGCATATATAAAACATTTATTGATTAGGCCCGGACAACAAGACACCATCGAGAGAATACTTTGCAACCTATTTACGCCCGAAGATTATATTGGAGAAGACTACCTAGCCTTCCTAGACTACCTACCTATTGAAGAAGAAGCTATAACAGCAATCAAGCTTTTAAAAATAATCAGTCTGGTCTGAGCTGTTTAATGCTAAAGGTTAAGAGCATAAACTAACTAATCGACACAATTTGGTCGAAAAAAAGCATGCAGAAAATCTGTGGAGCCCATTGCTATTAATAATGGTGAATATATAGAGTGTGTACGTAGAGAAAAATATGGTTGCTATATGGTCTCGACAATAATAGTAAGTTCTCCGTAATAAAAGTATGTTCGTCGCAACCTTAATATTGTTTATTGAATTTGATTTTGGCAATAGTATGATAGTCGCAATATTAATATTATTGAAATGTAACAATAGTATTATTGTCAAATTCAGAAATAAAAACATGGTTGTAACAACCATATTAATATGATTGGTGCGACAAAAGTATTGTATTTTCAGTTTAATGTTAACAATAAAATGATTACGGCATACTGTAGTTGTTATTTTACTTCATTTGAATATGCTTTTTAAAACAATGCTATTGTTACGGATCTGATGCAATAATAGTACTTTTTATATGGAATTTAAATTTTTCGAACAACAGTTTTGGCTTTGTTTAACTGAAAATTTAATAAAAACGCTTATGTTTTTTTAAAATGATTTTTTCTACTGTAAAATAAATCACTCCTGTTATTTTGAAGTTGATGTATTTTCGAATAATTTTCAAAATTCAAAACTATCGTGGACAACTTAAATAAATAATTTTGGGGATCATAGTAGAATTGTGTGTGATCATTCTATCGTTGTAGGGATCATAATGTGGTTGCGTGTTAATCATACTATGGTTGTATGTGAAACATACTATGGTTGTAAGGATCATAATATGGTTGTGGAGATCATAGTATGGTTGAGTGTGAATCATACTATGGTTGTGAGGATCATAGTATGGTTATGTCTGAACCATACTATTGTTATGAAGATCATAGTATGGTTGTGAGGATCATAGTATGGTTGTATTTCGATCATACTATTATTGTGAGGATCATAATATTGTTGTACCACAAATATATACAATAGTTTGATGCTCTTCGAATATTGTTATCCCAACCATACTCTTTTTCTACGTGTGGTTCATTCACGACTAGACAAATTTCACCAGCGTATTCCTTGGCTCATTTTATGAAAATATATCTATCTATGATCATGCCCCGAAAATGCAAGGGGGGCGAAATGGCAGCGGCTTGAAAATTATCGGATTCGTGGTCGGAGGGAACTAGGGTAAAATTGCTAAGTTCTGAACCTGTTGGATTTTTTTCTCTCAACAGATAGCCCTACCTCTTACCTTTCCAAAATTACCTAAACGACACCCAGCACGGCCGTACCATAGTTATGACTATTTGACTGAAATGCATAACACTAAGGGGCAAATGAAGACGGACACGGGAACGGAAGATGAATCCGATCTCCAAGATGTATGTACTGTCATTCGGGCAGAGATTTACGCCATTAATCAGTACATCAATTCAAAATCTAATTTGGCAGCTAGCTATTAAGATCTTAGACTCGGGGACTATAAACAGCTTTCTGTCATTTCCACAAACCGATGTTACAATCTGCTGGATCCGTCTTAGGTAACAAGGTATAAGACGAGCGTTCGTAGAGCTTAGAAACTATGTCGACAAACTAAGAGTAGCAGAAACCAGGTTAAGGTGGTAATTGATGTGATATGCATTAAAGGGCTGTTTTTCCTTGACAAGACCACATTCAGTATTCTCACAGTTGTCAAAACCGGACACTGCATGATAAGTCAAATGAGAATTCCATCTAAAGACATCTGTGTAAGCTGTGTAGATGGAACAGTTCAGGAATCAAGTTCCTACAAAGGATTGCAAGAGTATCGTTACACCTATCTAGGATACAGGATCATCGATTACCCTAATGATCTGGCAAATGGGATGCCGCGCTGCATGCAGGACTATCATGCAACCCAGGTACACTTTACGAGTTAGAAATTAATATGACTTGAGCAGTTTTTTATTCTGGTTCGAGACCTTTATGTTGTTTCTTTTTCAGAATCAACTTAAAAAGAAGAAATTGGTGAAATGTATTTGATATAATGATATTGCGCGTTGAAGATTGCTCTACGCACAGTTCGAAGACTATACACAAAGGGTAATTCTCATTAATAAAAATGAGTCTCCGTATAAGTCATTTGATTTGTGGCCGAAGTAATCGTTGCCAAAGACTGCTGAAGAAAAACCTTGGCGGGTTTAGAAACAGCTGTACAGTCTGTCTGGCAGCCGTAGCAAATACATTTCACCAATTTCTTCTTTTAAAGACAGAAAGTGAAAAAGAAACAACATAAAGGTCTCGAACCAGAATAAAAAAACTGCTCGAGTCATAATAATGATAAAAGACCGAATAAATAACCAAAAAACGAAAAAACTAGTAAGAAATTAATTTTATAGCCACGTAAAATCTTCATCTACGAGTATTTGTGTTCTTCGTCAATGTGACATTGAAATTTTTCGTTGCAAAAATTATATTTTTTGAACCGAATTAGATAAAAGTTCAGGTAATTATTTAAAAAGATTGCTACGCATTGTCGGTGCTTTCTCATCACAGTTAAAATTTGTGAAGTGTTTCGCCGTGAGCGAGGGGATTTATAAAAATAAAAAGTCAAAAGGGTTTTAATATAGTATTTATTTCCAAAATGTTGGAAGCTTTATTAAAAAGCAAAATTACCTTTGTCAATAGTACAAAAAGCAGCGAACGTGAGCGATCAAGGGAGGAGATCGTAAACGATTAACTTAACGAGTAAGTACACAACAACCAAGATGGAGAAAGTGGCGGCGACTCCGAAAGAAAGCGATTACTTAATAATAATTAAAATACTCATACAAGGTTGTAATTAAAGAAGTAAATAGATTTTAACGAGTAGAAAAAAGAATTAAAGTACACTGCTAATTACACTGTGGAACATTTTTGGGGTTATTGTCTGGGGGGTGAGAAATTCCGAGTCAGGGTGATGGTACTAGGTCAGTATATTAAAACCCTCAAAGGGTTTTGCGTTCGTATGTGCCAGTTTTTTTTATGACCTTTTACATTTTTTCCTTATCTTGATGTTTTTTCGCTTAGTTGTAAAATATTGGCAAAAACGTAGTTTGACATAACTCGAGAACGACTAGTTCGATTTTGCTGAATACCAAATCAACATTTTTGCAATTAGAAATAAATTTATGAAGAAAATTTTGCCAAAAAAATTTTTTTTTTAAAACATATAAATCCCAAACGGAAAAACGTGTAGAGTTTTTTAACTTTCACGTAAAGTCACATAACCTATAAACAAAATGCGACATAGATCATAGAAATCGATTAACGCGTTCTGCTTTTATTTACAATTAAGTAACTTCACTTAATTGTAAATAACTGGCACATACGAACGCAAAACCCTTTGAGGGTTTTAATTTACTGACCTAGTACCATCACCCTGACTTGGAATTTCTCACCCCCCAGACAATAACCTCAAAAATGTTCCACAGTGTTATCAGTGTTGGAACCGTAATTGAAACAGGGTTTAGGATTAAACATGCAGTTCGGCAGAACACTCCGGACGAAAACAAGCCCATCTCGGGATTTTGATTGCATTTACATCCTGGTATGTGTCAACAAAATTTTCCCATTCAATTCGGGTAGACTGCGCAAGGCTATCGTCCCAACCAATATTGTCAAGCCAAATTTTCTGCATGATTGTTTTTGCGACGACTATTGCTGGGCCTAACCAACCTACCGAGTCAAACAGCTTCGAGATCGTAGAAAGTACTTCCCGCTTTGTATACCTAGATTTTCGTTCGAGTGGGCTAACGGCGAAGTAGAACATATCTAATTAAGCGTTCCATCGTATTCCCAGAGGCTTGGAACTGCTAGCTTCGATGAAAAAGCTTGGCATCGACCAAGTGTTCGGGGGGGAACCGATCTAGTATTGTTCTGTCGTTAGCAGTCCACTTTCTCAGCTGAAATTGAGCTGTGCTGAGCGCCATGATTAACTGATCACGAGCTTTTAGCGCAGAGTCCACGTCATGAGCCCCCGCTAAAACGTCATCAACGTACATGCACCAGCGTAAAATCTGTGCTGCAAGGGGAAACTCATTTTCCGTGCCATCAGCTAATTTCAGAAGCGTCCGTATCGCGAGGTAGGGGGCGCAATTTACGCCAAGTGTCCCTGTCTGCAGTTCGTAGCCACGGACGATTTCTGAAGGTGAATCCCTGAACAGTATTCTTTGCAAGGGCGTATGTGTAGATATCGTCAAATAAGATTCTGCGCCGGCCCATAAGGCTAAAACGTCCCAGGCCTGGCTTCGAAACAATTTGCCAGCGTTCATTTCCTCTGAAGAATGGCCCTCAGGCCGTCCAGATTTAAAACCATTGGATTGCAACTTGTGGACGGTTTTAGAGGACAAGGTTTGTCACAAAAGATACCCCAAAATTGGATCTCTTAAGACTGTTTTGGTTCGAGCTGTGGCCAATTTTCCAATGGACGAGGTTCGTGCAGCTATTGACGATTGGCCAGTGCGACTTAAGGTGTGTAAAGGCAAAAATGGATTCTTTTTGGAGGTTCGTGCAGATATTGACGATTGTCCAGTGCGACTTAAGGCCTGTGTAAAGGCAAAAGTGGATTCTTTTTGGATACAATATACATCAATAAATGGGATTTGACGATACATTTGAGTAATATCGCAATTAAAAACGAACTTGAACAGCCACCACCGTAATATCAAAAGTACTAAGTCCAGCTGTAGGGTGGGCCCGACGTAAAGAATATCATTTAGACTATTCCCATTAGAAGTTTTATTCGACGCGTTAAAAACGACGCGTAACTTTGTGGTCTGTTTCTTCATATTAATAACTGGGTGGTGCGGTAAATAGTACGATAAGTTCGAATCGCTGGCAGGACGGGAAATTACGCATAAGAATGAACATTTCTCAAGCTTGTTTGGATCGTTTTCAACGAAATAAAATGGATTTTAAGCGTCGTTTCATAACTGTTGATGAGACATGGATCCACCACTATACTCCAGAGACAAAAGAACAATCCAAACAATGGACTGAAGCTGGAGGAAGTGCACCAAAGAAGGCAAAAACAATTCAATCGGCTGGTAAGGTTATGGCAACGGTTTTTTGGGACTTCAAAGGTATTTTATTGATTGACTATCTGCAAAAGGGTAAAACGATAAATTCAGAGTACTATTGCAACCTTTTAGATCAATTAAATGTACAAATTCGAGAAAAACGTCCTGGCTTACAACACTAAAAAATAATTTTTCATCAAGACAACGCACCAGCGCACAAGAGTGTTTTAACAATGGCTAAAATCAACGAATTAAAGTACGAATTGCTTGACCACCCACCTTATTCTCCTGATTTAGCTCCCAGTGACTTTTACCTGTTACCAAATCTAAAAAAATTCCTTGCTGGCAAGCGTTTTACCTCAAATGAAGATGCAATTACAGTTGTAAACCACTATTTTGAAGACCTTGAGGAAAACTATTTTAATCAAGGGATAGAATTGCTTGATAAGCGTTGGACTAAGTGTATTGAAGTTTCAGGAGATTATATTGAAAAATAAAAATATTTTTGAAAAACTAACTATTCTCTTTCATTGATAGGCTAAGAACTTTCCGAACCGCCCTCGTAGGGACATAAATACTGTTACGCACGTTTTATGCAGTAAAAAAAAAAGTACTGAATGTTTTTGGACAAAATCTTTTATATTTATTGATGTATATTGTATCCAAAAAGAATCTACTTATTCGAAATGTCCGCCTTTTGCCTTTACACACGCCTTACACACGCACTGGCCAAACGTCAATAGCTGCACGAACCTCGTCCATTGGAAAATTGGCCAAAGCAGTCTTAAGAGATCCAATGTTGGGGTATCTTTTGTGACAAACCTTGTCCTCTAAAACCGTCCGTAATTTGCAATCCAATGGGTTCAAATCTGGACTGCCTGAGGGCCATTCTTCAGAGGAAATGAACGCTGGCAAATTGTTTCGAAGCCAGGCCTGGGACGTTTAAGCCTTATGGGCCGGCGCAGAATCCTGCTGGAAAGTCCATGGCTGGTTTTGGAACAGAGAATTGTTAAGAGGCTTCACAACAGCTTTCAAAACGGTTTCTTGGTAAACCTTGACCGATGTTTTGACTCCTTGTTCGCAGAAATGCAGGTCAGTGACCCCATCGTAAAGACACCCCACCAAACCATGACTGCAGCTGGGTGACGACCCTTTTCCATCCTTGGGATCACTTCAAATGCTTCCTTAGATGACCGCGCATACACTTTTCATTTTGCTTGTTAAATTTTTCCTGAACGGTAAAAATATTTTCATCGGTGAACCAAATTTTTCTGTGCAAGTTATCAGCGTGCTTCACCAAAAGACGTTTGCATTTTTCAATCCTATTTTTTTAAATCTGGACTGCCTGAGGGCCATTCTTCAGAGGAAATGAACGCTGGCAAATTGTTTCGAAGTCATGCCTGGGACTTCATCTGCATTTTTCAATCCTATTTTTTTTAAAGCTGCAGTCAATAAATGTCCGGTACGTCGTTTGAAAGTCCCAAGACTTTTTTAATGATTTGACTCATGGGCTTTTGTGTGATATTCATCTCACGGGCCATGATTTTCTGTTTTCGGAGCGGATTTCTGTGAATTCCTGATTTAACGGCTTTGATGACATGCGGTGTTCGAACAGAGCATGGGCGGCCCGACCGATGGCGGTCTTTTACATCTCCAGTATCCTCAAACAGTTTCAAACAGACGAACATGCGGCTAGTCCCTAGTAGCTGGAGCGTTTTGAAAATATCGTTTTTTTCATTTCACACTGGAAAAGCGCTATTACAGCGATACGGTTCTCATTATCTGACCATTATCTGAAAGTTCTCATTATCTGAAAGTTGAAACAATTTTAAAATCCCGTGACAGACTAACGCTATTGAGGTTAGCTTTCAAAACCCAAATGACATTAACGGGGTATGTTCAGTTCTACTATTGAAAAGGGTGTGTTCAATGTTGTTACAGTATTTATGTCCCTACTAAGTATATTTTTTATACAATTGTTAAGAGACTCCAGTACGTACTTCTCCAGAAAGCTCTCCGATTTGCAAAGACTGGTATTCAGTTTTACCTTTGCCATGCGCCAACATTTTAAGGACTGTCGGGGTCAACTTCTTCTGAGGATAAATTTTCGCTAAAGTAATCCATATTATCCATATTTTGTATAATTGACACTTTCTTTGCAGTCTAAAGCACTCAAGATCGCTCCCAATTTTTTTAACCATATTGTTTGATAATTTCAGTTTTTATAGTTACCGCCTCATCATTTTCAAAAAAAACTTCCTAGCAGTGTTTCCATCGTTTGAGATTCCGTATTCGTTCTTAGGACAGTCTACACGCAGAGAAAAGATATGGTTACACTATGGTCACCGCAACAATAATATGTTCTCTACAATAAAAGCATGTTCGTCGCAACCATAGTATTGTTTTTTGAATTTTATTTTGACAAAAGTATGATTGCGACAATATTGCTATTGTTGAAATGAAACAATAGTATTATTGCCAAATATAGAAATGAAAATATGGTTGTAGCAACCATACATACATGGTTGGTGCAACAAAAGTATTGTTGTTTAAAATTTACGTTAACAATAATTTGATTACGGCAATCATACAGTATGGTTGCGACTATTTACATAACAAAACAGGTTTTATAGAGCATACATGGTTGTGTGTGCGTATTTTTTTTTTTTTGATATACAAAAAAACACATACACACGATACAGTGAATGGTTGCTGTCCATTAAAAAACAACAACAATCGGAATGTAGTTCAAGGGATTTTTATTGTGTAAAAGTAATGCAATTTAAAATAACATACAAGTACTTAATAAAAATCTCTATTTTTTAATAACAACAATAACCAATCCCAATAAATAATTTTGGAGATTATAGTATGGTTGAGTGTGAATCATACTATGGTTGTGTGGATCATAGTATGGTTGCGTGTGAATCATACTATGGTTGTGAGGATCATACTATGGTTGTATGAGAAACATACTATGGTTGTGAGGATCATAATATGGTTGTGGAAATAATAGTATGGTTGAGTGTGAATCATACTATGGTTGTGAGGATCATAGTACGGTTGTGGAGATGATAGTATGGTTGAGTGTGAATCATACTATGGTTGTGGGGATCATAGTATGGTTATGTGTGAATCATACTATTGTTGTGAGAATCATAATATTGTTGTGTGACAACCATATACCCAACAATAGTATGATCCTCTTCGAATATTGTCGCCCCAACCATACCTTTTTTCTGCGTGTACTTTTAGCCCAACTTGTTTAAAAAAAAAAACGCATCCTGTAAGTGCTTCTTTCTGATCTTTTTTTATGCTTCCCATCAAAGAGAAATTTTCTGTGCCAGGTGTGCAATGGAGACCATCACACCCTGTTTCATAGAGAGAAGGGGCCCCATATAAGGTCCTGATAAATAATAATTGTTTATTGTTAGACTAATTTGTCTACAAATTGATTTCCTTTTTGGTTTTATCTTTGGCAGTATCACCAAGATACAGAATGTTTAACTCAATCACTTGAACTTGGTTAGACTGATTAGCGAAAGAAGATTGTCACAAGCACGGGTTTTGAATTTCTCTGATTCTTTATTGAAATTTACGTTTTTAAATACTAAATTATTGCAAAAAATGCATTTAAAATATTGCTAAATTGTATTGTATAAAATTGAAACATTGCTTAAATTACATTTGGGTTACAATGCAAAGGACACCCAGAAATAGTTTGTTGTCCCACAACAATGTTACAACATTGTTTTATTCTACATCAAGTGGTTAATAGTGATAATTGTTTTGTATATTTGTGTGTGTGTTAAGAGAAGACATCATCTTGTTTTATTTACTTTTATTTTATTTAATTTTTTTGTGCATCCTGTGTCTGTAACCGATTATTGGGAGCAGACTTTGGCAGAGGCTCTCTGGCAAACAACCGACTTAAAAAGTAACTTTCAAACTGTTAGATCAAACTAATTGTCAGTCAAAACATTACAGAAGGAAAAATATATTAAATATACCTTAAAAAAAACAATAACGTAGTGACGGGTTTCCACGGACATATGTCTTGAATATGCCAGAAATGCGCGCCATACAATTTCTGGAACCAAGTTGTATACCTTAAGAAGCCAAAGTGGCGCCTAGAGGAAGATTATGTAAAGGAATAATCAAAGAACATATGTGACAGCGCATAGAGAAAGGGACCTAAGGGTAAAAAATCAATTTTCACTTTTTTTATGTGGATGTGGACATCTGAGCATCGAATGAGATCGATCCCATGCCCCAAAAGTGTTCCCTCCCAGAGATATGCGCGTTTTATGAAAGTGAAGTCGACGATTCTACACCAAAGATACACGTATTTAAATCTTTAAAATGGCTCTACTGAGCAAAACTGATTTTTACCCTTAGGTCCCTTTCTATTTTGCGCGTCACATATTTTGAAAATATGGCAAATATAGTAAAAGCAAAGTGCAACCGATCCATACATCTTTCTACCTTAGTTCTTCACTTCATGACGTTTGTCTAAAGGAATCACAATGGACAATTAAACGGCCCCAAGTAGTCACAAGTTGGTTACCAAACATTCAACCTAAATACACCTCGTTTCTTTGCAAAACATAAATAGTTTCTGCCCTTTTTTATAAATGTTTTTCTGGTTAAAAATCAGTGCATAGGGTAAAATAGGGTATCTTATAATAGGTTCCACTCAACCTTAGCCGCTGTCTAATTGTTTTATTTAAAAACAAAATGAAACCTATTAATCACTCAGCCACATGCCCCAAAATCACTTCTGCGAAACCATTTATCATAGTAATTTTTCATATTTATCTGAAAAAACTCAAACATTTTATCACTTTGGCAGCGGCAAATGATTGCCATCATTTGCTATGGCTTAGTTAAGCATTCAATTAATATGTCAAAGTGTTGATTACGTACAATATAAAAAAATAGCTTCTGTATTTATGGCAGGCGCTTCATTAAACGTATAAAATTTCCTATTTTGGAAAATGAACAGAGAGGCCAGCTCAGAGCGCAGCGCAAGATTGTCATAATTATTCGAGAAGAGCTGAAGACGAAATTTGATTAAAACATTTTACACTTTGAATTAAGTGGAGCTTTGAGGTGAGACTGTGCGCCTAAGACACACAAGATGATTTTCTACTTTTACATGGCAGCGAACGCCAGCAGTGCCAGCATCTCGGTCTGGCGGATTAAGATGAAATATGTAATACACCTCGACGTTTTGGGTGTAATACGAGGTTTGACTTTTGTGTGTGTGTTTTTTCTTCTTTCTCTTATTGCTTTTCAATTATTATGTAAGTTAAACAAGAGATAAAACAAAAGCCGGACAAAAACCTGGGCATCGCTCCTATTACCAGCCAAATATGAATTGTTGCTGTGTGGTAGGCTAAAGTTACACCGGTGATTTCGTTCGGTGCTTACAGCAAATTATAGACCTCTTTTCTGACTTCTTTAAGCGCTGTTTCCCCATTGTCTTATGTTACACTTTCAGTGCAACAACTTGGTTTAGTTTTCGTGGTTGTGGCAATTTTGAATCGTTTTTTTTCTTCTTGTTTTTTTTTTTGTTTGTAGGAAAGGCTATATTTTTCTATATTTAAGTACGAGTATTGTGTAATATCATTACATTCTCATATATGTTTAATGTGGCTAATTTTCTTGTTCAAATGTTAACAAGGAGTGGCCCTCATTCGCGCACTCACACGCTTCCATGTTCAAGAAAAATCACAAAAAAAAAAATTAAGCCATAAACAAACATATTATCAGAATCATGGCTATCATGACTATGCCACCAACCAAAAATAAAACATCCTTTCACTTTGTTTGATTTCAAAATAAGGAGGGAAAAATTTAATTTCCGTAATTTCAGCTAGAATTGTTGGCCGCTTAATGAATGGACCACTACAAGTCACACAATGAATGAATCAATAAATGGCAAACAAAAGACTTAAGACACCTACAGCGAGCGCTCTTAACGCCTCACTCGCAGCGACCAGTTCAATCAAACAAGTTTGTTTGTCTTGTTTTCTTTCACAGAGCTTCTGCTGCTCCAAAACAATCATGCCACATAAATCTTCATATTAATTGGATTTCAGAATCTTGCCTTTTGTCTGAGAATGGCCAAATTTTTTATGGTTATCGGCCACACTCTTGCAGCTGATTTCCATAATACGGATAATTTGTTTATCGTCACATTTTATTCAAACATTAATATATATGCCAGAGCTCTGTTTGAAATCTATACATTGTCTTTTGGAACTGGTTTTTCTCATAATTCATTATTTTGCAATTTCAATTCAAGCACATTAAAAAGAAAGAAAACAAAAATATCTACAAATTCCAGAAGTAATCAAACTGTGTGCTATTTTGCTTATTAATAGCTGCCCTAACAACAACAGGTGTTTGAAATTATTTAACCGTCTTTGAACATCGTCTATTTTTTTCTTTTTTGGTATTGTTTAATTAAGATCATGGTCTAAAATCGAAATTAAAAGCAAACCAATGCATACCACTGTGTGCTCGTGTCGAAGCCAGCAATGTATGCTGGTGCGATTGTAAACAAAAAATTTAAGATTTACGCTACCAGCTTAAAAATGCAATAAAGTCATAGTCAAATAAATCGTTTACTTCAAACATTTAATGAGTTTGAATTTAAGCAACCATAGCAAATTTTTCAAGTGCCAAATACACACCAGATTTCGTAAAACCGTTTCAGTTTTCTTCAAGGAAAAACGCCTGAACGCTACTAAACGAAATGATAAATCGTAGATGTCTTTGAATGCATCTTATCGCAAATATCCAATGTCGCAAAAATACGGTTTTTTATTGTTTAAAGGAACCGCCCTGCCCAGCTACAGCCATTATTTTATATAAACCTTCCATTTATAATACCTTAGACAAGTCTGCACTATTTCAAATCATTCAGATACTTATCGGAGAGAGAAAAAATAAAACCATAATGTCAAGTCATTTACATATATGTGAACAGTAGAGTGGGTTTCACCATCGTGGGAGTTACCCCCTTGATGATATGCTTATCAAAAGAGCATCGCAGCAGTTTTTTTATATCAATAATTTTGTGACTTTTCGAATAAAACACAGTTTTTTTTTGCAAAGAAATATAATTGCCTTTTAGCTCAATACACATAGTCCCACGTTTCTTTAATTTGTGTACCCCTTCCAAAAAATAAAAGAGGTCAATAAAAAAGGCATTCGTTTGATCAATAATTTCGTTGTTGGAGCTGAATTGAATATCTTTCTACTGAGACATTTCTTTAGGTTTGGATACAGGAAATAGTCTCATGCAAATTTGCCATTGACAGCACACGTGCACCCGTTTATTTTCTTGATGAAAAAGAACTTTTTTCTTGGCCATCTTCTTCTGTTTTTTTAAACCCTCTTTTAATCGGTGCAATAAGTTGGCATTATATTGGCCGTTTATTGTTTTTCCCTTTTAAAGGTAATCGATGTCGATAATCCCGCGTGCAACCCAAAAAACTGTTGCCATAATTTTATTGGCCGACAAAATCACCTTGGCCTTCTTCGGAGCCGGTTCACCCAAAAAACCCAATGTTTAGACTGCTGCTTGATCTCCGAACTGTTGAAATGGATCCATGCTTCATCCCATGTTACAAAACGCCTCAAAAACTCATTCGAATTGCGGCTAAACAACTCCAAACAATCTTTTGAAGTTGTCACACGATTACGTTTCTGGTCAATTGAGAGCAAACGCGGCAGACAGCTTTATTAGACCCAACTGATCATGTTAATTCGAATCGACACTGCCATCTGAAATGCGTATGGCATCATTAATTTCACACACATTAACTCTTCGATCGGTCAACACTATACTCGTATGTGACAGCGCATAGAGAAAGGGACCTAAGAGTAAAAAAATTAATTTTCATTTTTTTTATGTTGACAACATCTGAGCATCGAATGAGACCGATCCCATGCCCTAAAAGTGTTCCCTCCCAGAGATATGCGCGTTTTATGAAAGTAAAGTCGACGATTTTACGATTCTAAGGGACCTAATCTTTAAAATGGCTCTCCTGAACAAAACTTTTCATCAACTTTTCACTTTTTTTTGATGTGGACAACATCTGAGCATCGAATGAGACCGATCCCATGCCCCAAAAGTGTTCCCTCCCAGAGATGTGCGCGTTTTATGAAAGTGAAGTCGACGATTCTAAGCGCAAATAGAAAGGGACCTAATCATTAAAATGGCTCTCCTTAACAAAACTGGTTTTTAGCCTTAGGTCCCTTTCTATTTTGCGCGTCACATATCGTGAATTTTTGTCGACATTTTCGGGTATATTTGCCTCAATTGGCCGTCCAGAATGTTCAGCGTCATTTGTAAAGGGTGGTTACATTTTAAGGGCCGATGTTGAATGTAAACCACACCTAAACGTCAAGTTTTTTTCTGCATTTCATCTGATATTTCTCATTTTCAGACTAATTCAATTTGAAGCATGAAAAGATAAACAAGCGAGCAACGCGTTAAAGTTATTCAGGCTCATTATGAAGATAAAAATCAATTTTTGAAGAAAATCATCTTCAGTGATGAGGCACCTCAGTGGATTCGTCAAAAAGCAGAATTGCCTCATTTGAGCGCATGATATTTAATCCAAGAGTGATTGTCGAAAGAACAATGCACCCACAAAGAGTGACTGTTTGGTGCGGTTTATGGGCTGGCGGCTTCATCGGGCCGTATTTTTTCCAAAATGAGGCCGGTCAGACAGTTACTGTGAATGGTGTTCGCTATCGTGAGATGATAACGAACTTTTTATGGCCCGAATTGGAAGATATGGATGTGGACGATTATGTGGTTTCAACAGGACGGTGCCATTTGCCACACAGCTAACGAAACAATGGCTCTTTTGCGCAACAAATTCAATGGCCGTGTTATCTCACGTCGTGGCGATGGCCGCCAAGATCATGTGATTTGACACCGTTGGACTTCTTTTTTTGGGTTATTTGAAAGAAAAGGTGTACGTCGATAAGCCAGCAACAATTCAAGAGCTAAAGGATGAGATAATTCGGCACATTAACGGCATAGAACCTCAATTATGCGTCAGTGTCATGGAAACCATCGGATGGAGGTGTGCCGCCGAGGTTACGGCGGCCATTTTGCCGATATTTTGTTCCATACATAATTGAACCATATGACCATTAATTCCTTAATAATTTGTGTTTTATTTAAAATCAACATCGGCCCTCGAAATTTAATCCCCCCTTTACATCAACATTGATGGCATTCGGCACAGTTCATTACTATCGGTCTGCACAGATAAAAATAGGTCATACCGCTCCACGTTTTGATACAGCTCTTGTGCAAAGATCTCTTCGGATATAAAATACAACCGCTCTAGAACATTCATATTAATTCGGGTTTTTCAGTTTTTGTTTTTTTTATACCCTCCACCATACAATGGAGGGTATATTAGTTTTGTCATTCTGTCTGTAACACCTTGAAATAATCATCGGAGACCCAACAAAGTATATATATATTCTTGATCCTCGTATAATTCTAAAACGATCTAGCCATGTTGTCCGGCTGTCCGTCTGTTGAAAACAAGATAGAGCCTGCATGAAAACAGCTAGGGAGCTGAAATTTGGCACAGACATGTGTAGTTAACCTAGCATGGTTGGGCTATATAACTCTACGGGAAGTTGATGTTGGAGACCCTCAACCGATACTACCTCATAAAAATTAGTTTTTTATTTGGAAATATCCGTCCAGTTTCTTGATCAAGTCAAAATCACTGAAATTTTGCAAATAATAATCTCTATATAGGCGCAGTCATCTATGAAAAAATGGTTTAGATTGGGCCACCATTTCTTGTACCTCCCATACAAACGGCCTTATGGGCCTTGAGAAATAATATGACTACAACTCACCACAAACTTGACCTATCGAAATGAAATTTTACACATCAAGATTTCTATATACATCACACTTCTACGCTGAATTCGGTTGAGATCGGAAAAGTCCTACTGGTACCTCCCACACAAACGGTCTCACGGGCTTTGAGAAATAATATGACGATAACTCACCACAAGCTTGTTCTATCGAAATGAAATTTTGCACATAAAGATTTCTATAGAGAACACACTTTTGCACTAAATTTGGTTTTATTTGGGAATCTGGTGGAGGGTATCTAAAGTTCGGCACAGCCAAACTTAACATTTTTTACTTGTTTTTTGTTAAATTCTATGTAAAGCTAAAAAAATCCATAGTTTGCACGTACGAGGGCGGTTCGGAAACTTCTTAGCCTAGCACAAAACGCGCGGTATAAACAGAAAAACAGTGTTTTGGAAACTTCCATCTCTGCTATTAACACATGTTAAATTTTGTTTCGATCTGGCAACTCCTTCATATAGAAACAGGTGTTCACAAAAGACGCATCCGAGATTTTTTTACAATGGAAAAATTAGAAATGCGTGGTGTCATTAAATATTTACATAAAAAATGTATATCGGGACAAGACATTCATAATGATATGGTGAATGTGTAAGGTGAAAGTGCTCCTTCATATGCAACATTAAACAATTGGGTTGCTGAATTTAAACGTGGTCGTACAAGCATTGAAGATGAACCACGTAGTGAACGTCCAAAAACAGCAACCACAACAGAAATTGTAGCCAAAGTGCATGATATGGTATTAAATGATCGACGAATAAAAGTGCGTGAAGTAGCTAATATCATGGGCATCTCAAATGATCGAATCCATTTAATTTTGCATGAAGAACTACAGATGAAAAAGCTTTCTGCAAGATGGGTGCCGGACTTATTAACAGTCGACCAAAAACGCATAAGAATGAACATTTCTCAAGCTTGTTTGGATCGTTTTCAGCGAATTAAAATGGATTTTAAGCGTCGTTTCATAACTGTTGATGAGACATGGACCACTATACTCCAGAGACAAAAGAACAATCCAAACAATGGACTGAAGCTGGAGAAAGTGCCCCAAAGAAGGAAAAAACAATTCAATCGGCTGGTAAGGTTATGGCAACGGTTTTTTGGGACTTCAAAGGTATTTTATTGATTGACTATCTGCAAAAGTGTAAAACAATAAATTCAGAGTACTATTGCAAACTTTTAGATCAATTAAATGTACAAATTCGAGAAAAACGTCCTGGCTTACAACACAAAAAAATAATTTTTCATCAAGACAACGCACCAGCGCACAAGAGTGTTTTAACAATGGCTAAAATCAACGAATTAAAGTACGAGTTACTTGACCACCCACCTTATTCTCCTGATTTAGCTCCCAGTGACTTTTACCTGTTCCCAAATATAAAAAAAAATCCTTGCTGGCAAGCGTTTTACCTCAAATGAAGATGCAATTACAGTTGTAAACTACTATTTTGAAGACCTTGAGGGAAACTATTTTAATCAAGTCATAGAATTGCTAGATAAGCGTTGAACTAAGTGTATTGAAGTTTCAGGAGATTATATTGAAAAATAAAAATATTTTTGAAAAACTAACTATTCTCTTTCATTGGTAGGCTAAGAACTTTCCGAACCGTCCTCGTACGGCTAATTTTTTTATACCATGCAACACTCTGTGCAACCAAGTTAGTTTCATAGTAAATGTTTGTAACGGCCAATTCGATTTAATGTCGTCTATCTGTCCGTCTGCCTGTTGTGCAGACGTAATACAATCTTCGTGAAATTTGACAAAGTTAGTGTTTTTGACCAAGGACGTACGCTAATGTAATCCGTTCTTTATTGAAAAGAAAGTTGATATTTGGCTGAATTTGGGATACGGGCCAAATGCCGAAGACGCGTCCCATTAAAATATGGGTAGTAAAACAGTGTGATTTTCTCACAAATTTAAACGGAATTTTTTTTGTTCATAAGCCTTTTACCATTAAGGAATTTTACTATTTTATTTTTGTTTAGCTCATTTGTTTTATTTCGGTCTGTTCCTTTTACACCTTGAACAGGGATTAACCGGCTCAAGACCTCTTGCATCCATAATTAAATAGAAGACAAGTTTTTATTAAAATGGCAAAGAGACATTGATTGCCGAGGCTGCACACTACTTTTATCACGATTTCGGGTCCGTGACAACCCTCTTCAGAAAGCCTTGCTGCAATTGTTGAAAGTAAAACCGAACTCTATAAGGCCAGGCTCTCCCCAAACGAATGAGAACTACTGTTGTAAACCTTACTTTTCAAGTTTTCTTCACACAATTGCCCACGAAAATACAACTTACTTTCTATTTGCGCTTAAAATCGTCGACTTCACTTTCATAAAACGCGCATATCTCTGGGATGAAACACTTTTGGGGCATGGGATCGGTCTCATTCGATGCTCAGATGTTGTCCTCATCAAAAAAAAGAAGTCAAAAGTTGATGAAAAGTTTTATTCAGGAGAGCCATTTTAAGGATTAGGTCCCTTTCTATTTGCGCTTAGAATCGTCGACTTCACTTTCATAAAACGCGCATATCTCTGGGAGGGAACACTTTTGGAGCATGGGATCAGTCTTATTCGATGCTCAGATGTTGTCCACATCAAAAAAAGAAAAAAAAATTAAAATTAATTTATTTACCCAAGGTCCCTTTCTCACATATGTACTCTTAAGATACCTGTGTAATAGCCGTAAATCCTATTACACAATTAGGATGGCCAGCTAATTGGGTATTTGTGCTGGCAGTTAGTATTCAGTCTATCTCTTAATAGTATTCCGACTTCGAAATAACCCACTTCGAAAAATACATGAAATACACTGAACGCCGTATAAAAAACAATTACCCCCACATTACGGTATTTAAATTTAATATTTATTTAATTTCCTTGAAAACCAATTAAGACACATGTAAGTGAAATGTAACTAATCAGCTTAAGTCTTGGCGTTTTAATTACATTTATCGCAAAGGCCCAGTTATAATTTCCTTATTGTTGTACGAGTACCTCACAAAAGACTTTAATCACAGATTATACATAACTTAACATGCATTTTTTTTTTGGTTCCACTACTGATGGTACCCTTTTTTCTGTTAACGCAATAAATATTGGATGAATTCGCGGTTTATTAACACAGTACAACACATGATTTGCCAACTCAATTCTGAGAACAGTATGTGAAATTATACCCAAAAAGAATAATTTCTGCATCATTCGTTTTGTCTTCTTACCTGCCGAAATATTTTTAATATCGATTTGAAGTTAGTACTATCGTATAGGGGAATTTATCACGATTTAGGCCCTGTTGTTTGACAAAGCTCGACAGCCACTAGCCCGATTTAGTTGAAATAAATTTTAAAAAATTAATAATTACAATTCCCTTAATCTGTTTATATATTGTTTTCCTATACAAGCAACAGTTTCCAAGTTAAAAATAAGTTTCCAATAAAAAATGAAGAAAATTTTTTTTTTATTTTTTTTTAAATTCATGGATATTGCCAATAATTGAAAAAATGTTCTGAATTTTGTTTTTATGCATATTATAATTGCGTATTAATTGCATATTATTTTATTTTCATAAAGTTTTTATAAATTAATTTTTTTTTTTGCATGATAATTTTTTAATTTTTATTTTTATTTTATTTTTTGAAATTCATACCTTTACTCAATTGCGAATAAAGCGAAACGCGTGCATCGATTTTCATGATCTTTGTCTCATTTTGCTCATAGGTTATGTGACTTTGCGAAAAAGTAACTACACTTGAAACTTATTTCCGTTTCGTATTTTTTATGAATTTAAAAAAAAAATAAAAAAAAAAATTCTTCATTTTTTATTGGAAACTTATTTTTAACTTGGAAACTGTTGCTTGTATAGGAAAACAATATATAAACAGATAAAATTTATTTCAACTAAATCGGGATAGTGGCTGTCGAGCTATGTCAAACAACAGGGCCTAAAACGTGATAAATTCCCCTATACGATAGTACTAACTTCAAATCGATATTAAAAATATTTCGGCAGGTAAGAAGACAAAACGAATGATGCAGAAATTATTCTTTTTGCGTATTATTTCACATACTGTTCTCAGAATTGAGTTGACAATCAACGAACTAAAAAATGTTGTACTGTGTAATTACAGACAAACTTCCCTAATTCGATTCGATTGAGGAACAATTGGGTAACTTCTCTTAAACCTATAACTCTCTGGTTTAAGAGAAGTTAGCCAACAATCTATTTCTGAAAGTCACTAACCGGGACCTACTGATTAATGCAGGTAGTCGTAGCCGTAGCCGAAGCGTTATAGAAATGATTTGATTTCATTAGATATAAATCTCCTACTAGTAAGCGGGTATGTTAAATCTGGGTTACGTAAATAGAGTGCACGCGATTAAATAAATCAACAATATGTTGGTAATAATTAAATTAGGCAATTATTTAATAACTAGCAACATATGTCTAGAGAGTGCTATGCTATCAGTTCTAAGGGTAATTCCACTACACAATATTTCGTCCGGATCCAGGACCTGAGCCCTTTCAAGTTCCATGAATTGTATACCGAAGTTTTTATTTTTTAAGACGAATTCTACGGCACCAAATATGTATCAAAATTCGAAGTATTTTTTGTTTAATGGCTACTTGAAATTGGTATTGTAGGGCAATTTCTGCAAAAAGGACCTAACTTTAAAGTGGAAAAAGTTTTGAGCTCGTTGATGGATTTTAAACTATTATTTACCATTTTATACTTTAGCTGGAAAAACAGCTATAATATAAGCCAATAAAAAATGCATGTCATTATAGCACAATGAGGCTTACAACTGCAAAGTATCCTTTATTATCCTGACATTTAGAATCTATAATTTTTAATTTTCCCTTTTAAGCAAAACGTTCATCTTATTCTTTACAACATAGTAAAATTTCAAAAAGGGATCCCCATGAAATCAAAAGTTCCTGTTTCGATTTGTTCCTGTTTCGATTTGCTACAATTTTTATACAGAGAAAATAAATGGATAAAAATACTAATCAATTAAGAGTAATTTATTTGAAAGGTTTAATACTTTACCTTCCAAATAAATTACTCTTAATTGGTTAGTATTTTTATTCATTAATGTTCGCTGTATAAAAATTGTAGCAAATCGAAACAGAAAAACTTTAGTTATTTGGACTTTTTAAATTTCTGTTTTTATTTTGTTTAATAAAATTATACGAGGGTTGCTATTTATATTTCGAGTTCTGACAATACTAGTGTTCCTAGATGCAAACTGGAACTTGCATTGAAAACTTTGACATTTTTTAGCATAACTTCACTCACAACGTTTTGTCATTTGAGGGCGAATTGTTTTTTTTTTTTGTGTTGAAAGATTCATCTCAGTCAAAAATTCAATTATCCCGTCAGCATTTTCGTGCGATGATTTTTTACGATTTTCGGCGTGGGTTATCGAGACAAGAGTGTTTAAATCAACTTGTTTCGACTTTTGGCGATGAAGCACCATCAAAAACCACTGTTAATTGCTGGCACCAAGCGTTCAGTCTCGGAAGCCGTTCACTTCAAGATGAATTTCGTAAAGGACGTCCAACTTCGGTCACATTGCCAGAAACCATCGATGCTGTGCGTGAACTGATTAAGCAAGACCGACATGTGACATACCGTGAGATTGAGGCATCCTTGGGCATTAGTATGACAAGCATCAATAAGATATTGCATGTTCATTTGGCCGTGAAAATAATTTGTTCTCGTTGGATCCCACATAATTTGACGAATGCTTAAAAAAAGGTTCGTATGGATTGGTGCAAAGAGATGTTGAAAAAGTATAACTGCGGTAGCTCAAAGGCAGGGTATAACATTGTCACAGGTGACGAATCATGGATCCTTGCATATGAACCCGAAACAAAACAGCAAATGGTAATGGTATCTCTTTTGAGTTTTTGAAATTAATATTCCCTTACATTTCAGAATTAGTTCTGATTAACTTTATTTTAACATCCTCTGTTGTTCCTACAGATTGGAAAACTTCTTGAGTTGTGCCCATACATAAAACTAGAGTTTTTAATTGCCCTGATGATTTAAGACCTATTTCAATTCTTCCTTTTTTGTCGAAAATATATGAACATACGTATTTTAAAGGACCAAATTTTAATGTAGTCAAAGTCAAAAAATTTTAATAATTAATTTGCATTCCGAGAAGGACACAGGGCTATATCACTGTTATTATATCTATCTGATACCGTGCTGAATGGAATGACGTGAATCATAATTAATCAAGTGTCTCAGTTTCGTTAAATTTGTCTAAAGCATTAAATTCTATTTGTTTCTATTTTGATTAGAAAGCTAAAAGATGAATTTTCTTGGTCAGTTTATAAGCATATTATGTCATATGTATCTGATACATCTCAGTTTGTTGATTAGAAAAGGAGGGGTTCCAGCCTTCTTTCTCTGACATCTGGTGTACCGCAGGGTTCAGTTTAAGGACCTCTTCTTTTTATATTATATCGTAATGACCTATCTGAGAATCTATGCGATGACAGGTTTTAGTTTGCTTCTATTTGCAGACGATGTCTTTCTTCTCATTAGTTCTGATCTGACAAACCTCGTCATCTAAAACCGTCCACAATTTGTAATCCAATGAGTTCAAATCTGACTGCCTGAGGGCCGTTCTTCAGAGGAAATGAACGCTGGTAAATTATTTCGAAGCCAGGCCTGGAACGTTTTAGCCTCATGGGCCGGCGCAAAATCCTGCTGGAAAGTCCATGGCTGATTTTGAAACAGGGAATTGTTAAGAGGCTTCACAACAGCTTCCAAAACGGGTTCTTCGTAAACTTTGGCCGATGTGTTGACTCATTGTTACCAGAAATGCAGGTCAGTGATCGCATTCGTAAGAGACAAAACCATGACTGAAGCTGGGCGATGACCCTTTTCCACTCTTAGGATCAGCTCAGATGCTTGCTATCATTTTGCTTGTTAAATTTTTCCTGAACGGTAAATATTTTTTCATCGATGAACACAATTTTTCTGTGCAAGTTAACAGCGTGCTTCACCAAAAGACGTTTGCATTTTTCATTCCTATTTTTTTTAAAGCTGCAGTCAATAAATGTCCGGTACGTCGTTTGAAATCCCCAAGTCCCAAGTCTTTTTTAATGATTCGACTCATGGACTTTTGCGTGATATTCATCTCACGGGCCATGATTTTCTGTTTTCGGAGCCTATTTCTGTGAATTCTTGATTTAATGGCTTTGATGACATGCGATGTTCGAACAGAGCGTGGTCGGCCCGACCGATGGCGGTCTTTTACATCTCCAGTCTCCTCAAACTGTTGTATGCATCGGTAGACGAACATGCGGCTAATCCCTAGTCGCCGGAGCGTTTTGAAAATATCGTTTTTTTCATTTCACACTTGAAACGCGCTATTACAGCAATACGGTTCTCATTATCTGACCACTCCATGATGAAAGTTGAAACAATTTTAAAATCCCGTTATAGACTAACGCTATTAAGGTTAGCTATCAAAACCCGTATGACATTAAGGGGGTATGTTCAGTTCTACTATTGCAATGGGTGTGTTCAATGTTGTAACAGTATTTATGTCCCTACTAAGTAGATCCATTGTTTGAACAGGTATGGCAAGTGGCACCGTCTTGTTGAAACCAAGTGTCGTCAAGATAACGGGCTTCAATTTCAAGTAGCAAAAATATCGATATCATGGCGCGATAACGAGCACCATTCACGGTTACGTTCCGGCCATCATTATTTTTGAAAAAATATGCACTGATGATTCCACCTGCTTATAAACCGCACCAAACCGTGGTTTTCTCTGGGTATAATGGCACCTCTTGAACCTCTTCTTGTTGCTCTGCAGCCCAAATTCAGCAATTTTTTTAGTGACTTTGCCGTTGAGTCAGAAATGGACTCATCACTGAACAAAATTTTGGTCGAAAACAGCGGATCTTTCCGTTTCTCACCGAACGCTCATTTTCATAATACAGTTTATTTTCAAAAAATAAATGCCATAAAATGTTCCTTCAAATTACCAATAAAGATTCCACACTTGAGTTGAATTTTTATGTTTTTTTTTTCTGAAAAAATGCCTCTAGATGGGCCACCCTATACAACAGGACAAAAGCTTTTAATTATTTAAATGTAATTATTACAAATTTTTTATTCGTGTTAAATAAATTGGGTATTGTTGTAATTTTATGTTCTCTGTTTTGTTATACAGGGTGCGGCTAAAGTTACTATATGATGTAAAACAATTGTAACTTCTTTGCTTGCGAGTATTTAACTTTTTCTTTTTTCCTATTTCAGAAATTAAACTTGGGAGAATATTTAAAAATGGAACGCTATACAATTGCGCAATGAACTAAGATTGTTTTTCTATTCATTGAAAATCATCGTTCGATAATTAATACTCAACGTGCATACAGAAGATTTTATGGTGTAGGACTGCTCCAACGGGTCCAACCATTCGTTCGTTGGTGAATAATTTTGCTGAATATGGGACTATCGGAGATTCAAGACGTACGGGCAGACCTCGAACTGGCAGATCGGCCGAAAATATTGATGCTGTGCGACAGAGCGTCGAAGAAAATCCGGAGACATCAACGAGAAGACGATCTTCCCAGTTGCAGCTTTCTGACCGCACTCTTCGGCGAATTTTAAAACACGATTTGCACCTCTTCCCTTACAAAATCAAACTAGTACAAAAACTTAATCCTGAGGACTTCGTATTGCGCTTGGAATATGCTAGAGCAGTTTTAAATCTCGTTGATCAAAATGAAAATTGTTTGTCAAATTTAATGATGACCGACGAAGCGCATTTTCACTTGAACGGTTTCGTAAATAAACAAAACAACAGATTTTGGGGATCTCAAAATCCCAAAAATCTTCATCAGAAATCTTTACACGCAATTCGTGTTACCGTTTGGTGTGGCATTACCGCCCAAAAAGTTTACGGTCCTTTTTTTTTTGAAAACGATCAAGGTGTATGTGAAACAATAAATGGAGAACGTTACAGAGTAATGCTACAAAATTTTTTATTTCCGCAACTGCCACCAAACGCCAATATATGGTTTCAACAAGATGGTGCAACAGCTCATACAGCCCGTGCAACGATGGACTTATTAAGACAACAATTTCCAAATCGGATAATTTCTAAAAACGGCGGTTTAAAATGGCCACCACGATCGCCAGATTTGACTGCACCGGATTTTTTCTTGTGGGGCTATCTCAAAGACAAAGTTTATGTGAGTAAGCCCCTAACCTTGCAGCAACTAAAGGACAACATTCAAGAAGAAATTGATCGTATACCACAAGAAACACTCAACAAATTTATGGAAAATGCCATAAAAAGAGCACATTTTTGCGTTAGAGAAAACGGTTCTCATTTAACTGATATTATTTTTCATAATTAATGTAAAAAAATAACATAAAATAAACTTTCTTTTTATCATAAATTTTTTTGTTTTTTTCATTCCATTCAATAGTTATTTAAAAAACAAATCATATAGTTACTTTAGCCGCACCCTGATAATGAACGACGAAGTCAGTTCGAAATATTGGGGTATTTAAAAATAATAAAATTAAAAAACATCAACATCTGGTTTCTGCAATTTTGTAAAATTTGATTTTCCGAAGAGAAATCAATTTTTCTCACAGCGATATTGGTTAAACAATAGGAATTTTGTTTTTCTTTCTTCGGCACAATTGTAGCTATAGACCAGGAGAAAAAGGGTGTGAAACAAACTAAACCAAAAAATTGCTTCTATTGCTTTAAAATTCCTAAAATGTCAATTTGTTTAATATTTCGATCTGTTTTCTCCATTCCTGGCAAATAACGGTCAAACTCTGGGATATTCTGTGAAGTAATTTTTAGAAAAATATTTCTTGTTTTAATTCTTAATCCTCAATATTTATTTTTTATATAAGTATTTCCCCAATTGTGTTTGTTTATAGGGCTTTTATGCACTTGCAATGCCACCATTTATGGGGATAACATTACACATTGTTATAAACTTAAATCAGCAAGCCTATCTTTATTTTACTAATTATTTAATTTTGTGAGTTTGGTCGGAATTGGTCCATAAATACGAAAGAAAACTCCAAATTTCACAAAGACAGCGCCATTTATAGTTTCAGCAATATATAGGGTGGGCCATTTAAAATTTTAAATTTAAATCGGCCTTTAAAATAGTATTGCTATTTTTTTATTTTCTGTTTTTAGTGATAAGGTTAAACTTTTTCTTTTAATAATGGAACATTATCAGACGTGTTTTCGCTTTGTCCAACTGGCTAAAGATTGTTTAGGAGGAAATTATGAATTTTACCGAAAAATCATGCTTTCAGATGAAGCTCATTTTTGTCTCGGTGGCTATGTCAATAAGCAAAATTGCCGCATACTCTTTTGGGGTTCAAAGAACCCACACTTGACTATTGAGAAGACAATGCACCCAGAACGAGTCAATGTTAAGTGTAGATTTTGACAAGGCGGCTTTATTGGGCCATTTTTTTCGCAAATGAGCAAGGGACCGCCGTTACCGTAAACGGTGAGCGTTACTACGCCATGCTCAACTTCCAAAAATTCAAAAGAATGACATGTACGACTTTTGGTTTCAACAGAACGGCGCCACATGGTTCCAGCAGCCAACGCAACCATCGATATTTTACGTACTGTTTTTAAAAATCGAATAATTAGCCGAAATTTCGATGTCAATTGGCCGCCTTCGAGCTGTAATTTGAACCCTTTATTTTCTGTATGGAGCCATTAAGTATAAATGTAACGCAAAGCATCCAGAGACAATTGTAGCGTTGAAACATGAAATTGAAGTTGCCATTAAGGATATTCGAAACATAACAACCGAAAATTTACCGAAAATTGGTTTGATCGGATGAGGTACCAGAAATTTGAAAAAATATTTAGTATTTTTTTTACAGCCGATTCAAATGTAATACGATAAATCGCCCACCCTGTACCAACTTCTGACTTATTTATTTGTTTTTATAGAAGCACTACATTCTAAGCAATCGTTGAAAAACTGATTATTACGAGTATGTGCTGATTTTTAATATTTGGTTTGTTTATTTTTTTAATTAAACTGCAAATAACGGCCTTTTGACGACATTTTTCCATTTTTTTCTACAGAGAAAATCAATTTTTCTATTTCTGTCTGCGTTGCTGCTGACAACTGTTTGTAAACTATTTGAATTCGAATCGATTTGAAATTTACAAGTCGCCAATATGAATATGAGTTCCTTAATACCACACGTCGTTATACGTACGTGTATCTTTCGAAGCAAAAAACCACCACACACTCATACGCAGGCGAGCAACGACGATCGTGACAAACAAGTCACATGTATACACCGATACTATCGGTGTGACGCTCTCTTGTATACGTATACGGAAAAGCTTTTTCAATCGGCGTCACAAAACGCCAACTCTCGATTTCAATTTGAAAAAAAAATAAAGCCACTCTCCGTAAACAAACCCCCAGACCACTCTTAGCAAAAGGCGAATTTTCTTAAGCGGACACAAAAGCTTTTTATTCTGCAATGGCTTAAAACATGTTTTAAGCAAAACGCTCTTTTAAGGCTGCTGGGGTATACTCTCAACTCACGACGAATGAAGCAAAAAAAGATCGGTCTTTTCGAATTCATATACGATCGCCCGTAGACGACAACAAATTATACAAAGAAATATAGACGGTTTAATTGTGATTATCTCTACCCCTCCTCCTATTGGCGAATCGAAAGCATTGAGATGCCTGAGATTTTCTGTCAGCCGAATTTGAGCAGTGGTATATAAAGCTTGTGCGCACTGGACGAAATTATTCAGTTTACTGTTGTGGGTTCATCCAAAAGCAACCCTTAGCGTCAAAGCAAAAACGACTCCAAAATCCTTGCGAGTGAGTGTGTGTGCGCGGTGTTAATTATTATCTTCCCAAATTAGAACCAAAATGAAATCCATGGTATGTTTAAACAAAAAAAAAATAAAAATAAACTCTGAGAAAAAATCTCTTAAATAAAACTTAAAGAAAAGACAGAACATTTTCAAATAATGAAAGAAATCCAAAGTGTTATGCTTGAAAATAAAAAGAACTTTTTGTGTGTGCGGTTGCAAAAACAAAAGACTTAAGCAACGAACTTGCTGTAAACCATAAACTGTGAGAACGAAAAGTTGGTTTTTTAATGGCGAATAAAATTAATTAAAACTGCATTTCAAGTGATGCAAATTATAATACGATGACAAACAGAAAAAGAAGTGGACCAGAAGTGTCTTGAATGAATCTCGAGCATTTCTTATAAAAGCTAAATAGGCGGATGTTGCAGTAATTAGTTTTGGTGGATAGAAAATGAGTCAGAAAAATATATTTAATGCCTGATTAATTATTAAACATGATTTGCATGCTTAAATAAGCAAATATTTTTATTAGAAATTAATATGATCCTCTGTACTTGGTAGCGTTTTGAGAGAAGAGGTTAAAATGTGTCATACAGCTACAACTAATCCAGTAGTATTTTAAATAATTATTTAATTTATAATTTTTTAAAAGGTTTATTTTGACCATTTTTTGAGGAACCGCAATTAAAAGAAAGGAAAGAGTGGTTAACAGAACCTTAAGTCGGAAACCTCTTCTGTTTGAAATTCATTGATTGTTTTGTCTCTTTAACTTAAAATAGTGTTCTTAATAAAAAAAAAAATAAGCTGGCAAGTTCTAATTGTTCTAATCAAAAAAAAAATAGCTCTTGATTGATCACCCAATATATCTGTTCCTTCTATTTCAAACAAAATCTGTTTTCCGAGATGAGATTCTGTTAAAAAGATATGAGTAAAATGGAATTTAGGACAAGGTTTTGAAAAAAAAAAAAATAAAATTCTAAAGAACAGAATTAAAAATTTCTAAAGAACAACATTCTTCTATATAAGCGTTAATGATTATCGAACAGTTTCATTAATGGTTCACTTCATGTTCTTGAACGAGAGAGTAAATAATTTTTAAAATCGTTATTATAAGTAATTTGGAGCTTTTTTGGAAATTTATCCACTCACGTTCCTTATGGAATTTCCTCCACGTCTAGAAAGTTATAAGGCAATTTTGATAGCACACATGGGAAAATAAGTAGTTGGACTAACGTATGCTTTTCATAAGTCTTCATGTATATAAGAATGGTCTGCAGTTTCCTCAAATAGTGGCCGGATCCGAAAATCGTCGCCTTTTCATACGTATTCATATATATCAGAATGTTCTGCGACCTTTATACGTCCTGATTATTTAATTTTTCAATCAAAATTATTAGAATATATTTGAAAGGTTAAAAAATGTGTAGAAGTTTAATTAGAGAACTTTTTATACGTCACATAAAATATATTTTCAAATACGTCCTAATTAATACATCCTAGTTATTTGATATTTCTTACAAAACAGTAAAAATATATTTAAAAGTTTAAAAAATTACATTAATGATTAGTGTCCCTTCTGTAACGAGATCATTGTAATGCAAATATTCAAAGATTTTGACTTTCATGATAGATTTTTATTTACGTTTATACCCTCCACGAAGAATGAAGTGTATACTAAATATATAATTTTATTCGCAACACCTCGAAATATTGACCAGAGATCCTATACAGCATTTATATTATTGATATTATTGTTGATGATTTTTATGACGATAAATGTTTTTTCGTCCGTGTGTCAGTTAAAATCACGATCAAATAAACCAACCTAAGATCTCAAAATTTTGACTAATGGTCATCATCATGACGTATAGTGTATGGTCAAATTGGCCTTAGGAGAAAAAAGATCGCCTCTAAGGGACTTAAATGGACTTACGGTACCTCGAAAAAAAATTGGACTTACGGTACCTCGAAAAAAAGTACACTTTTCTAAGTATTTGCTTAGCGAATCATATTTTTTTGTGAACAGATTAAAATGGGTACTGTAAGTAAAGGCTGATTTCAAGTCAATGAGAGACTGCCGGCAGTAGAGTATTCTACCGAAAAACAAAGAAAACACAGTTAAAATCCCTCGCACTTTCGTTGATATTAAGGTCAAACGCATGGGGCCAAAAGCGAGCTACATTTTCATTATTTGTTTGCTTTAGTAGCGAAGAAACGTTGAAGGGCATGTAAGGTTGGGGCAGTACAAATTGAACGACTGCTTTTTGAGGTTTGATTTCCTAGAATGCAAAACTTTAATTGAACTTGGGAAAAGTCGTTAAGTTTGTATTATAGGCCCGTTTTGACCATGCGGGACGTTTTTAGGGCCTCATGTGCCGGAAAAGTACGGCAAATATGCCCTCTTTAAGGTACTAAGTTGATCCACACTGACGCAGAAGATAGGTAGGCTGCTATATATATTTTTGGCCTTATAATGAAAATGCGAATATTTATCATCAAAAATGGTTTTTATTGTTTTTCAAAGTATTCTCCAGCTTGATTTACACACTTCTGCATGCGCTCAAACCAATTGTCGTAGCACTTTTTCCACTCCTCAATCGAATTAAATTCCACTCCAAAACATGGTTTTTGTACGCTTCAACAGCATCTTCTGGCGACGAAAATCGTTGACCACGCATTTTTTTCTTGATGTGCGGGAATAAAAGGAAGTCTTTAGGTGCCAATTCAGGGCTATACGGCGGATGACTCTTCAATTCGTCGTTTTGGCCGGTCAAAAAGGCGCTGGTTTGAGCCGATGTATGAGAGCTCGCATTGTCATGGTGCAAAATGATTCGTCTTCTCTTGTACGTTTTTCGAATTTCTCCGAAGACTTTAGGTAAACAAATTGTGGTGTACCACTCAGAATTGACCGTCCAGTAAATCACCTGTGACGATCTCATAAACGTCTTTTGAAGCACCGTGATCGTATTTTTTCAAAATTTCTTTGAACCAATAGACACGAGCTATTTTTGAGCAATTGTCAAATTGTGCGGGATCCAACGAGAACAAACCTTTTTTACGGCCAGATATTAATGCAATATCGAATGTATGCTGTAGCAAGAAATGCCCAAGGATGCCTCTATCTCACGGTATGTCACATGACGATCTTGCATTTTCAGTTCACGCACGGCATCAATGTTCTTTAGCACAACGGCCGTCTTTGGACGACCTTCGTCTTTAAGCGGTCATCGCCTCGATTGAATTCATTAAACCAGTTTTTCACAGTGCTATGGGATGCTGCTTCATCGCCATACAATGATTAAAGTTCATCGATGCACTCTTGCTGTAATAATCCACGTGGAAAGTTGTGAAAAAAGATAGCACGAAAATGTTCAAGAGTTAATTTCTTTTTTTGGCCAAATTGATTTTTTCAAGTCTCTGTAAACAACACAAATGATGGTCGTACGTCATAACGATCAAAGTACGTTTATGCTAGAAAAAATGTGAAACTATCCAATGGAAATGTCAGATGGAGCCTGGCAACACTTAGTGTTGCCCAGAAATATATATAGCAACCCTCGTAACACAGTCGTAACACAATCCAAGAAAGGTTTTTATTTTATTTATTTATTTACATTTAATAGTAACTTTTAAAAACTTTTAGTTACATGTAGGAATGAATGCGCAGTTCACCATTGTCAGACCCCAAGCAACGACTGTTCTGTAACCACGATCAGCGGATAATCGCCTAAGGCCAGCTAGCTTCGCATTAAATGAGAACTGCAAGCACAAGAGTATTTTACCGAAGAAAATCAACACAATAAAAATCCCTTGCACTTTCATAAGGATCTATATGTTTCATATCTGAATAGAATTTACTACACCTTTTACAAAATGGAAGATTGGTAGGTATATTCGAGGACGGTCAGTAATTGTAAGTGAAGTATCAGTAAAAAATACGAAGTATCCGAACCTCCAGAAAACAGTTTTTAGATCTTAAAGCCCACATGCCGCGCATGCTTAACGAAAAAATTTTAAATTATCAGTAGAGGCAAAAAGAAAGTTTCATTATATACTTGAAGTACTCTTAAACATAGCGAGGGTCATGTCGAGGAAATACATAGCGGAGAGTATGGACGATTTTACTGAATAATTTAGATTAAACGATTTGTTAAAGCAGTAGTTATAGGATTTTGGTTCGCTTTTGGTTATGGTGAATGTTTAAATACAGTGGGGGCTCGCTAATTCGATGCGCCTTTTATCAAATGCATTACAGATTCTGCAGCCCTAATTGGTTGCAAGGTAATAATCCTAATTGGTTGTTTTGTTTCCTTTTGCTTATTTTTTTTTCAATAAGAAACAACAAGTCGTACTTAACAATATAGAAAAGGTCCGTATGTATTGCTTACAAAAAAATGGAGGTTATTTATCGCCTTTGGCCAGTGAAGAAAACGTAGACGTAGCAATATTCTGCCAAACGTCCCAAATGTAAAAACCTGTGATGCTATTCAGAGTTTCAATAGTTTAAAGGGGGCCAGGATATTATGGAGAGTATTCAGGGTCTAAGCGATCTCAATCAAAATATCAGCAATAGAAAAATTGTTAGTCAATAAACCGCACACCTCTTTAAGAAATTGTGTTTAAAAGAGTTTAATTATTTTATGTATTTATAGCCTTTTAAGTACATTTTTTTTGGACTCATGTGCATTTAATTTTACATCAAAATTTTTTAATAAAAATTTTATTATTTTTTATTAACAAAATATGGGGTTTTATAAACTTAGTTATCCTAAGTGGGATAACTTAGTTAAAAACTTGTCTTCGATTAAAATGTAGATTGAAGAGGTCTCGAGTCGGTTTATCCCTGTTCAGTGTCTTAATGGCGCCTTATGTTCTTGTGCTGTTATAACTCAATTCTTTGCTTTTTATTATAACAAATTCGACCATTTTTCCCAACATGCGGCCAAAAACATTTTTCCTCGCCCAACCCATTATTTATTACTTAACACTTGGTTTAATGTCCAATTGCTGTGACATGTGCATACCTCACTTTTGACTTTATGGTCCTCATTGCCAAGTTTAGGCAAGCAATCAAAGCCAAAGGCCACAAAAAAGACTCTGCAACGTTCAGCTTAAGCGAACGCCAGCGAACAAGACTGCAGCAGCGATACGTTGCGCTATGGCACAATCCAAGAGCCAAAACAAGAAAACAAAATAAAAAATAAGTGAAATGTGCAGTCATTCAGAAACGCTACGCAAAAAAAGAAAAACACAAACCCCTTCAAGTCTTAGACGTCTTTGAGGTTTTTGCAAAACTCGCTGATAAACCAAAACACTTGCATGAACTTGGCTCCAAGCCCATGAAAGACACCCCGCAAAAAACTATGAATGAAGTCTTCCAAGCGGTGTGGCACAAAAAAAGCCGGTATCATGTGTGCAATGGGCCCGGTAGCGTGCAATAAACTACAACAACAACGGCTAGGCGGGATAATAAAAGTATGTGTTATTATGTAACCTATAATAACAAATATATCAGCGTTTTTTTCAATCATAACAAAAATCAATCAAAACAAAAGAAATATGAGCCATTTATGGATCCCCCAATGCTATGGACGTGTGTAATTTAATTTTGCTTTGCCGATAACTGTCATGCCACAGCAACACACACTTTAAGTGTAAATCACAGTGATTTCCATTTATAGAACCCCACGTATTTCTGGTACGTGTTGTCTTTAAAGACAAACGGAAGTTTTTCGACGCACGTTTCTGGTTAAGGTCGTTTAACGCACGAACTTAAGGAAATTGGTCTAATTTTTCTATTTCATGGCATTATTATGTAATTTCTGTATGGTCACAAATATTATTATATAATATTGGTTCATACCATAAAGGCCAATAAGTGTGGTTGACTTGTAGTATTACGTGAAGAAGCCCATAAATGCGTTAATAGAGCAGTTTTAAATGGTAGCGAAAAAATATCTGGGAAATTTGATGAAAATAGCATTTAAAACAAAGTTTGCCAACAAAAATCCTAGGAAGGAAGGAACGAAAACAAAACATTGGTATGGGTTAGACTATGGGTTGGACTAAGTGGCCGCTAAGTGGAAAGTATAATTTCAAGGAAAACTGGACACCTACACAGATAGTTGGACTAAAAGTCTGTAGCTTAAAAATCATATAACGCAGGAAACCAAAAAATATTTCTGAATCCATAAACATTTCAATAACTTTAAAATATTGAACTGGCCCTTGTCGTAATTTTAATAAATAAATTACCACGGAGAATTTTTGTCAAAGTTGTGCTACAATCTAAAATTGCTCAAAAGACAATTGATTTCAAATAACTGGGACCGGGGAATAAAACTAATTTAGGACTTAAAGAATCCATTGATATTTGGATATGTTTCCCATATTCCCAGTACGAGTAAACCAAAATTGCCGACACTGTCTGATATCAGACAATTCTGAAAAATATCTGAACTCTATCAAGAATTCTTACCGAAATCGTTACGAATTCTGTGCGGTTTGTCTGAGGATTTTATTTTCAGAGAAGGACTTAAAGAATCCATTGATATTTGGATATGTTTCCCATATTCCCAGTAAACCAAATTTGCCGACACTGTCTGATATCAGACAATTCTGAACAATATCTGAACTCTATCGAGAGTTCTTACCGAAATCGTTACGAATTCTGTTCGGTTTGTCTTATGATTTTATTTTCAGAGAAGTAGTACAGAATTCTTATCAACCCTTTTATATGTTTTTCGTTACGAACTCGGTAAGAATTCTGATCCGAAATGCCGATTGTCGTGCAGAACTCTCACCGAATTCTGAACATTTGGTTTGCTGGGTTGTTACACGAAATAAATTTAACACCTTTTTAAAGGACCACTGCTAAAAGTCGGCTTCAAATGGCTAATGCCTTTTAAAAAAACAGTATAAGTCTGATTATTTAAATAATTTAATCTGAATGTTAATTTTCATACAAATTTGAATAGATAAACGTAATACGCTCAAAGTGGATTTTGTTTTAAAGTTTGCTGAGATCCGGGGATATGTAATATCTTTTGTGTGCAATGTTATACCGCGAATTTTACAACTTTGAAATTTCGAGTAATTGACACCATCCATATCCACAGCGAACCAGTTCTGTGACAGGTTATGCTTCACCCATCCTCGATTCAATGCTTTCAGGGTAATGGACCCTGCGTTTCCCGTAGTTAACATACTCGTAAGGTTGTCTGAATTTATTCATATGTAGCATTGCCGCTCAAATCACAGAAATTCTTTTAGGCATTTAAACTTGAATTTTGTTGTGTAATAAATTCACATCCCTAACGGCATCAAAATCAGAATATCGGGAATTTGTCACACCAAAGTAAGGACAGACTTTAAAAAAAATACAGCTTTAATATCTACAACAAATAAAAAAACACAATAATTGGGCGGAGACAACTATGAGTCACCCTAATAACACTCTATTATTAACAAAATTTCGCGCCTCTTTCTAGGCGACTATCATGCCAGTAAACCCTGCCTGAAATCCGGCTTAAAACCTTTACAAATGTTTAGCAGCTGCTTTTTGCCTCGTTAATGTCGACGACTTTACGAGTAAGAGATAAAACTCTAAGCCATGTAAAAAGCTCAAAAGCTCTCTATTAAACGTATAAGCCATTCTGAGCCAACATTAAGCAGTAGGTTTCGCTTAGTGATTCAATAAATTTTATCGTGCAACGCTCTGTAAGACATTTGGTCGAAATCGTATTTAATATGGGTTTTTAAGAGCTGAAAGTTCTGAAATCGGGGAAAAAACCTATGTATTATAACAAAGCATGGAACAATGTGGAGCAATTTCTACAGGGTTCGTCCTTGGCCTTAACTTGAAGAAAGTACCAAGCTTTATCGAAATCGGTTCATAATTGCGACCTGTACTTTAATTACAACTAAAGATGGGCAAACGGATGGAGGGAAGGACTGAGGGACATCGGTCAATAAAATCAAATAGTGATTCTAAATCGATCCTTCATTCCTTTAAGGTGTTACAAATATCAGCACTACGTCATAATACCCTGTACACAGGGTACCCTACACCAAACACAAGGTAAAGCTACAACGATAGATAAACAAACGGATGGAAAGAATGACGAAAGGACCTGAAATCAATAAATCAATGAAATCAGACGGTTATACTGCTTCGATCGGTAGAGGTAGACATGGGGTCTTCCTCCATTCCCTAAAGGTATTATAAATACCAGCACTTAGTCATAATACCTGCTGTCTAGGGTACCCTACACCACACACAGTGTATAAAGGGTAAAAAGAATTCTACTATTGCTTAAAAAAAGAAGCATTACAGTTGGTGTATTCAGAATTTTTCTAGAGAGCATTCAGTCAAGCTTTAAAATCGAAATAAAACAATTAAAAACGTTTTTTGGTTCGGCCAGGCCTAACCCTATGTACCGTCTGCCGTCGCTATGCAACTAAAGAGAAAACAAATGGTCCATTTTGTGCGCCCTTTTGGACATGCGTCCATTCTTATTTAAGCTTCAACATAAATATTACTCGATATTTGGAATCGTAGCAAAATTTGCTTTTATTTGATAGTGTGGCTTAGCCAAAACGTTCAGCAACTATGCTTTTTTGAGGTATTTAGTGCGTCCCTACTAATAGATGTCATTTTAACCATTGCCCGTCCACAAAAATGTTATGAGTTGTTAAGCAAATACTCAAAACAGCGTACTTTTTACCGCGATACCTTGAGTCCTTAAAAGAGTCCTAGACCGATTTCGTCCCTTTTCAATCCCAAACAGCTAAGGCCAAAAGCCATTTCCTTTAATTTCTCTTAATCTTGTACTCTTAGACTTAAAATCCTTAAAATAATATTAGGCCTAGTGTATCATTTGACATCACATCTATTTAATCGGTCAGAAATGGTAGAAACAAGAGGTAAACCTTTTATTAAACTGCCGAAATAATATTATGGTAGTTTAAGGGAATCACACGCGCATGTTCCTTACACGTCAACTTTTTACGAAATTTCTGCTATTCTTGCACTCTTAGACTTAAAAACCAGTGAGCTATAAATAGTATTTTTACTGTATCATTTGATGCCAAAGTCACTTCAATCAGCCAGAAATTGTAGAAACGAGAGGTAAACCTTCTATAAAACTGCTGAAATAATATTACTCATACGCCCCGACGATGAAATACGAAAAAATTAAAAAATCCAACTGTACGTCACTTTATTTCAAGGATAAGTAACCGTGTTGTTGCACATAGCGAAAGTTACACAATTCCCCTAGATAGATTTTGCTAAACAAAAAAAAACAGCATTCATACTTCTTTACGAGTAGAGGTTTAAAAGTGGTTTAAAGTGAAAGGTTGAATATTTCTCATAGAAATTAATATTGGAAATTGTTTCTTTGATTTTGAACTACGGTTGTTTCGATGAAATCTCTGAATGTTTTTTACCCAAAAAATAATTCAAATGCGACAATAATTTAAGCTCAAACCAAGACTAAAAATTAATAATAATCATTCGCTCCTAGGGCCTGTGAAAGCTAAACCAGTATATAAAATACAAACAAAACACAGACAATTTGTTTAATATTTCTCAAAGAAATTAACACAGCTTTGTATTTGTCTAAAAAATGAACTCCCTTTTATTGTTTCAATGGCAATTGCAACACAAATAACAATTTTAATTCGACTAGAATTAAAGATCCAGCCAAAAAGTTAATATGTTTTTGAATTAATAACAATCATACGCACCAAAGGCCTGTGAAAGCTAAACCAGTGCAGCAAATATAAACTACAAAAACAATGATAATTTGAGAAGCAATTTCTTTGCTTATCAACATAGCTTCCCTTTAAATCGCTTTACCATTTTCATGATATTTACTATCTTCAATATTGCTGGTATTGTAAGAATCGCCAATATCTTCTTAACCTCTTGATCGCAGCTCCTCAATTTAGATTTTACCTCATCATTGTTGGCGAATTGTCACGTCGGTTGTCAATTAGCTATCCCTATCTATATTTTTCGTATTATCATCCTTAAGACAGCGTATTTATATTTGTACTTTTTATTTCCTCCACCGCAGGGTGGAGGAATATTAAATTTTTGGTATATTAAATTTTATTTCATGTGGCCCAAAAAACGTACGACATGGTCAGAACGAGCGAATAATAGTCAATTTAGGCATATGGGTCCTCAAAATAAACCGAATTTTGCTGCGAATCCAAATATAGAGTAGTTTTGAAGTTCTGGCTGAGATTAGGGGCGGACACATGGGCCTAAAGGTTCAAATTACAGACTTTTTTTGAGCTTTAGTAGCGTTTCAACTGTGAAGGGTATAAAGGTATAAGGTTCTTTCTGGCCGAACTCAACGACGTTATTACTTGCTTAAACTGTTTTTAAAATTACTTTTCAGACGCCACACAAAACTTTGTCGTTACCCTTTTTTCAACGCCTTAATTTCTTTCTTTATTGTTAAAAAGTACTAAGCTCTATTTAACCACTTTTGATTTTATCACAATTTCCTTTCCTTCTTCTCATTGCAGCTTATTTTTGGGCTTCTAGCCCTTTGTGTTCTCACGCATGCTGAGGACGCGAAGAAGGCTGACGAAGCGAAAGCTATCGAACCACAACCCGCCGCCTCAGACGCTAAAGCTTCTGTAAGCACCGTCGAAAAGAAACAAGAGAAACGTGGTATCCTCCACGGTGTCGGTCACGGTTATGCTCCCTCCAGTTATGGCCACTCTGGTGGTGCCCTCTATGGCGGTGGATCCGGTTATGGTGGCGGCTATGGTGGCGGTGCCTACTATGGTGGTGGTGGCAGTGGATATGGTGGTACTGGTTATGGCGGTGGAATTCCCACCAATGTCCAAGTCAATACCGTCGTGCGCAATGTCGCTGTACCCTACCAGGTGGAACGTCACATTCCTGTGCCGGTGGAACGTACTGTTACCTATCCCGTTAAGGTTCCTGTTCCAGCACCATATCCCGTAGAAAAGACTGTTACCTATCCCGTCAAGCAAGTCGTTAAAGTACCCGTACATATTCCCCAACCCTACCCCGTTGAAAAGACTGTTCATGTTCAAGTGCCAGTACATGTTGATAGACCATACCCCGTCAAGGTACCCGTCCCAGCTCCTTATCCAGTTGAAAAGATCGTCCAGGTGCCCGTCAAAGTACCCGTGCCACAACCCTACCCCGTCGAAAAGATTGTCCAAGTGCCCGTCAAGGTGCCCGTTCATGTGCCACAACCCTACCCCGTTGAAAAGGTCGTCCAAGTGCCCTACAAAGTAGCCGTTGACCGTCCATATCCAGTGCATGTGATCAAACCATATCCCGTGCCAGTAGACAAGCCAGTACCCTATCCCGTTGAGAAGAAGGTCACCGTGCCCGTCCATGTGCCCGTCGATCATCCCGTGCCCGTGCCAGTTGACCGTCCCGTCGCTTATCCCGTCAAGGTGGGCGTGCCCCAGCCATACCCCGTCTACAAAGAGGTACCATATCCCGTCGAACGTCAAGTGCCCTATCCCGTCAAAGTGCCCGTCGATCATCCAGTTCCCGTGCCCGTCGAACACAATGTGCCCGTAGCCGTTGAGAAGCACGTACCGTACAAAGTACCCGTTGCCGTTCCCGTCCATGTTGAGAGCCATATCGGCGGCGGTGGTTTCGGCGGCGGTGGTTTCGGCGGCCACGGAGTCTACGGCGGTAGCGGTCATGGCGTCAGCTATGGTCACAGTTACGGCGGCAGTTATGGCCACGGCGGCGGTTATGGCCACGGCGGCTATATCCATGGCGGTCACGGACATATCCACAAAAAATAGATAAATTCGCTTAAGGCATAGAACCAACAACAACCAGTAACAAAGATTTATTTTAATCACGAATGGAGGAGGGCGTATTTAGAATCTAAAACGGCCCGATTTCGCCGATTAAAACCAAGTGTATTTTAATGTTTCTTCTTAATTGTAAATCTAATGTTTTGTATATTTTTTGTTTGTTTAGTTTTAGCGTGTGATAACGAAAAAAAAAACATTGAAAAAAAAACCGAAAAATTCTCTTCCCATGCAAATGACGAAGAATATTGCAAGTGGAGATTGTTAGAAAAATATGCTGCTGAAATAATATAAGAATATTTTTTTCTTTTGCTGATTTTGAGATGTTCATTTCAATCAAAAAACCACTGCCAAAACCCGAATTCAATTTCGAATTTCAGCTTAACTTGCCTTTTTTTATATTTTGCGTAAACAAACTGCAGTCCATAGACTCAGCGCAGCATTTGTTTAGTTTTCTCTTGCAGTATTTTTTGAATTTGAAAAAAATTGTGTAACAAAAAATCTATTTTTTATGATTTGAATTATTTCTTTTTATTTTTTTGTATATATTTAATGTATTGTGTAAATAAATAAATAAAGACGACCAAGTATGGACATATAAAAATTAAAAAAAAAACAATCTTTGGTGCTTATTTAACATTGGAAACTATAATAATAGATGGGAAATCAGCGTGTTATATTGGAAACTATAAAAAAACACAATTAGAATACATAATCTTGTTTATGCCCTCCAAAATTTGCCATTACGTTTGCAAGACCTCAAAATATTAATCGAAGACACTATGAAGTACTCTTATCCATATATTTTTGGTTGTCGTAAAATTTTACAATGATCCAGACATGTTCGCTCGATAACAGTCAAACGAATCAAGCTAGGACCCTGAAAATTTGAAGATTGGCTTATAGTAAGGGACCGAAAATTATGGGCGAAATTACCCCAAAGGGAAAAAAGTTGTCCTCTAATGGACTAAAGGTACCTTAAAAAAAGTACACATATATATTTCCATTGGAAAGTTTGACATTTTTTAGGACTGTGACTTGAAAAAATCAATTTGGCAAAAAATGGAATTAACTCGTGAATATTTTCGTGCGATTAATTTTTACAACTTTCGACGTTATCACGACAAGAGTGCATCGATGTACTTAAATCTTTGTATGGCGATAAAGCACCATCCTATAGCACTGTGAAAAACTGATTTGATGAATTCAATTGTGGCCGACGCTCGCTCGAATACGAAGCTCATGAAGGTCGTCCAAAAACGGCCGTTGTGCCAGAGAACATTGATGCCGTACGTGAACTGATAATACAAGATCGTCATGTGACACATACCGTGAGATAGAGGCATCCTTGGGCATTTCTTCCACCAGCATACATTCGATATTGCATGAACACCTGGCCGTAAAAAATATTTGTACTCGTTGGATGCCGCACAATTTGACAATCGTTCAAAAAAAGGCTCGTGTCGATTGGTGCAAAGAAATTTTGAAAAAATACGATCACGGTATTTCAAAAGACATTTATAAGATCGTCACAGGTGACGAATCATGGATCTATGCGTATGAGCCCCAAACAAAACAGCAATCGACCGTGTGGGTCTTCGAAGACCAGCCAAATCCAACGAAAGTTGTTCGTGGAAGAAGCACTTCGAAGCCTGTTTCTTCGTCAAAACTGGTCATGTGGCGACTGTTCCGCTTGATCAACGTAGGACGGTAATACACCACAATCACTTCGCTCTATGGGCTCTTGAAAAGTTCCAAGAAGATCCGACGTTCTCGAGCCAAATTTTGTTCAGCGATGAGGCCCATTTCTGGCTACGGAGAAATTCAAAAAACGAACAATAGAAGACGAATCATTGTGCACCATGACGAGCTCTCACACATCGGCTTAAACCAGCTCCTTTTTGACCGCCCAAAACGACGAATTGATGGGTCATCCGCCGTACAGCCCTCACTTGGCACCCAAGGGCTTCTTTTATTCCAGCACATCAAGAAAAAATGCGTGGTCAACGATTTTCGCCACCATAAGATGCTGTTAAAGCGTTCAAAAACCATGTTTTGGAGGTGTCCCAATCGGAGTGGAAAAAGTGTTTCGACAATTGGCTTAAGCATGCAAAAGTGTATAAATCATGCTGGAGAATAATTTTTTTGATGATAAATATTCGCATTTTCATTATTTGGCCAGAAATATATATATATATAGCAGCCCTATAGCGTCCCACCCGGCAGGCTCTGATTACTATAGTGGATACAGTTGGATCCAAATTGCGAATTTGGGTGTTCCGGCACCAAAGAGACGCCATACCGCTTGAAGCCACAAAAATATCGCAGCCGTAAGTGTATTCTTTCAATATGAGCACGTGTTACAACCGATTTACTGAAAGACAAATTCGGTGAACGTGTTATCTCGAGAAATGGTCCGGTCGAATGGTCACCGTTCACATCAACTCATTGGTCTCTGACAACCAGCCAATAACGCAAAATTGCCAACGTTCTGGTTGAATAGTGTGCAAGAGTAGTGGAAAATCCCTGTACACGGTCTCGTAGTGGTCATATCACCGAAATCGAATTTCAATCTTAAAATGTAAAATTTGCACTACACCTGGAATAAATTTGAACTCTATATCTTAAATATTCTGTATTTTATTAAAAAAATAAAATTGTTATGTCCTTAGTGGCAAACCCTGTAAATTATCTCTAAAAAATATTTATATCAAGTAAATTATATAAAAATACATTAAATTCCAAATTATAGGAGTTATTTATTTAACTTAAGAAAAAATTACGATTGAAAAATGTAAGTGCTTCATTTATTATCCAAAGTAGTTTGTTTTGAAAAAAAGTCATTTACATACCTTATAAAAAGTACTAGTATTGCGAAAGATTTGTAACAATAACATTATTCTAAAAAACATATTTAAATAAAGAAAAAATTCTGTTTTGCCGGCATGATTGCCGTAATCATATAATTTTTAACATAAAACCAAAAAAAATGTTTTTCTCGCACCAACCATATTTATGCAATCACCATACAAACATATTTTAATTTTTAAATTAGGCAATACTTATAATACTATTATTACATTTCAACAATATTAATATTGCCGCAATTTTAATATTGTCAAATAAAATTGAAAAAATAAAACTATGGTTTCGACGAACATAGTTTTATTGCGGAGATGATACTATTGTTGCCGTGATCATATGTTTACCGTGATCATATGTTTACCGTGATCATATGTTCTCTTCGTGCAAGCACTCGGTTCATTTGTAAAAGAATGTTTGATATAAAACACTAAAAAAGTATAACCTCACCATTCCTAAAAATAATCTCAAGCAAATTTGGAATACAATAGCAGTAGAAGTAACTAAAAGTCTGACTCACTCGATGCCAAATCGGTTAAAGACAGGAAGAAATGCCTGTTCGCACACACCAACACAAAGGCGTGTGTGTGCGCAGAGGAATGTGACACTTGTACAAAAGGACAGAAAATATGTAGAAATAGAAAATGTTTGAATATTCGTACATGCGAGTATGTTTATTTTGTTTTCGATTTGGTTTGTTTATTTTTATGCGAGCCTGGTATTTTGATTTCTTCACAACATGAGGAAAGCGGTATTTTGGGGCCTTTACCGAAAAAAACACGCCATCCCCTACATACCCCCATTCCCTCTACCCACCAACAATATGAAAATCGTCATTAAATGGCATTTAACCCCCCATCAACCCCAACTGTTTTTACACACAAAGGAAGTTTTTTGTTTGTATGTATGTATGTATGCTTTCAAAAAATTCTTTAAAATTTCAATTTAAACAACAACAACAACAACACAAACTCTTATTGGTATGTATGTATGTATTCAATAACATGTGACACCCTCCCCCAACTCCCCACCCCTCACATCTACCAATCAATACAAATTTTATATTTTTTGGTAGAAACTGAATTTTCGCAACATGGAATTTCTGAAATCAATTTCAAGAAAGTTACAAATTTTCAATTTTGCTTCTTTTTCTTCCCCCTACCCCATAATCCTGCATACATACATATATTTTTAATGAAGACACCATCTGTTTTTTCTTTTGGCCTAGTAATATTTGAATTTGTGTGTGTATGTGATATGTATGTATGTATGTCAACAAACGTTTTCAAATATTTTTTCAGCAACAACAACAATATTTGCGAAAATTTCTACAACTACAAACAATAACAACAACAAACCTAACTCGCAATGAAACGTATGTATGTACATATGTATGTTTGTATTCAAAAACCTGTTTTCCCTCCTCTTACTCCTCACCCCTCCCCTCACTCAAACAGAAATATTTTTCAGTCTTTGAATTTTTTGCGGAAATTTGAAATATGCCAAAGGAAATTTCTAGAAATTTCCAAATTGAATAAGAGTATCATCTTTTTTTGCTTTGCGCCTGGTAATTTGAATTTCTAACGTCTATGCAAAAACGTTTTTTTTTTTTATTAACTAAGGCAGAAAGAAAGAAAAATGAAACAAATTTTGTGGAAGTTTCTAGATTTCAAAACAAAACAGTTGAAACTCATATTGATATGTATGTTTTCAACAACCTCTTTCCCCTCGCCCAACTCCTCACCCCTTAGCTCTATCAATTAAGGTACATTTTTCATTATTTGTGAAAATTTAAAATTTGGCAACAACGAAGTTTCTGAAACCAATTTCTAAAAATTTATAAATTATCAATTTTTCATTTTAGAAATTTCTACGTTGCCAAATTTCCACAAATAAATCTTATATTGAAAAATTGTAAGTAATTAATATTGATGAGGTGGCGTGTGGGGGGAGAGGTTGTTGAACCCATACAATATGCTGTTGTTGTTGTTTTGAAATCTAGAAACTTCCACAAAATTTGTTTCATTTTTCTTTCTTTCTGTCTTGGTAAATGAAAAAAACGTTTTTGCATAGACGTTAGAAATTCAAATTACCAGGCGCAAAGCAAAAAAAGATGATACTTTTATTCAATTTGCAAATTTCTAGAAATTTCCTTTGGCATATTTCAAATTTCCGCAAAAAATTCAAAAGCTGAAAAAATATTTCTGTTTTATAGAGGAGAGGGGTGAGGAGTAAGAGGAGGGAAAACAGGTTTTTGAATACATACACACAAACATACGTTTATTTCATTGAGAGTTAGGTTTGTTGTTGTTTTTGTTTGTAGTTGTAGAAATTTTCGCAAATATTGTTGTTGTTGCTGAAAAAATATTTGAAAACGTTTGTTGACATACATACATACATACATACATACCACATACACACACAAATTCACATATTACTAGGCCAAAAGAAAAAACAGATGGTGTCTTCATTAAAAATATATGTATGTATGTAGGATTATGGGGGAGGAAGAAGAAAAAAGCCAAAATTGAAAAATTGTAACTTTCTTGAAATTGATTTCAGAAATTCCATGTTGCCAAAATTCAGTTTCTACCAAAAAATATAAAATTTGTATTGATTGATAGATGTGAGGGGTGGGGAGTTGGGGGAGGGTGTCACATGTTATTGAATACATACATACATGTCAATAAGAGTTTGTGTTGTTGTTGTTTAAATTGAAATTTTAAAGAAATTTTTTGAAAGCATACATACAAACAAACAAAAAACTTCCTTTGTGTGTAAAAACAGTTGGGGTTGATGGGGGGTTAAATGCCATTTAATGACGATTTTCATATTGTTGGTGGGTAGAGGGAATGGGGGTATGTAGGGGATGGCGTGTTTTTTTCGCTAAAGGCCCCAAAAGACCGCTTTCCTCATGTTGTGAAGAAATCAAAATACCAGGCTCGCATAAAATAAACAAACCAAATAGAAAACAAAATAAACATACTCGCATGTACGAATATTCAAACTTTTTTCTCTGTCAACAGATTTTCTGTCCTTTTGTACGAGTGTCACATTCCTCTGCGCACACACACGCCTTTGTGTTGGTGTGTGCGAGCAGAGCAATTTCCTTGCGCAGCCACTACTTGTACAACAGCACACATACGTACGTACATACATACCGTTTACGGCTTCTATTGGCTTTCTTTTTTTTCATATGTATGTACGTACGATTGTACATTCAAACAATGAAGCAAATAAAAAAGCAAACCAGGCGACCGAATGTCGTGTGATTTTTCCTGTGCGCCTGGTGCTTCACAATTTATTTCATACGTTTTGGTAATGGTTGTTGTTGTGGCTCTTTATAGCCATCGTCTCGCCCACCCACCCACTTTCTCACCAACTATTCATAATTGTTTTTCTTTTTTGCTTGATTTCATTCATAAATATTTTATCTTTTTTGGTTGATTTCAAGTTTCGCTCTCAAATACAATTTTTCAAAAATGGGACTTTTTCATAGAATAATGCCCGCCAACCAAATATAATTTCCCTCAAAAACAATGCCCAAGTAATCCCCTATCTAGCTCGTCATTCGAACAGTTAAGATTCGGAGTTAACGAATTCTCTTTTAATATATATACTCTTTGATATATATACTCTTTGCGCCAACCAAATATAATTTCCCTCAAAAACAATGCCCAAGTAATCCCATATCTAGCTCGTCATTCGAACAGTTAAGATTCGGAGTTAACGAATTCTCTTTTAATATATATACTCTTTGCCGCCAACCAAATATAATTTCCCTCAAAAACAATGCCCAAGTAATCCCATATCTAGCTCGTCATTCGAACAGTTAAGATTCGGAGTTAACGAATTCTCTTTTAATATATATACTCTTTGTTTTAATATATATACTCTTTGGAAATGACGGAAATAAATCGATATACATTTGCCCCAACATATGCTGTACATTGAAACAACAGTTGGCATTCATATAAGGCAGCCTTAAGGTATGCACAGTTTTGGCTAACATTCTGTTAGTCTCTAAAAGTACTGTACACACCCGAAGTTTTGCGATGAGTAAATGTGTATCTTGTAAAGTAATGCATGAGCGCGGGGATCAGTGTTGCCAGCCTTGGGATAATTCATTTATTGTGGAATTGTCAGACTTAAAAGGGATAAAAAGTTTTTTTTTATTTTGTGGGATTTTTTGCGAAGATTCCATTGATTGTATTATATAAAAAAATTACAACGGTAAGTTTTTCATAACAGCGACCCACAACAATTTTGAACTTCGAATTCTTGTATTATTCTTGTACTGTTCTTGTCAAAAGTAGCAAAACTAAATGCAGAAATGAAATCTGAATCTGTTAAAACACCTTTCTGTATAAGCGTATTGGAAATTCCGTCAAAGCCATAATAGACTGCTATACTTATATAAAAAGAGACGCAATCGAAAACTTTTCTAAAATTTTTGCAGAATATACAGTGCGTTACAATAATTCATATTTATATTTTTCTTATAGGCTGTTTCCACTACGGTCGCGTCCGCGTCCAAAAATCAATGAACGCGCGTTAAAGCCTATAGAAAAAACATAGGCAGTTAGTTATGGGAAAAAGTCGCGTTCATATTGGACGCGTTTTTCGTGTTTACTATAAATTCGATTATTTTTGCAATCGAAACCCACCCATACCTATTAATGGCAACACCGCAAATTGCACATCCCTATTAAAACAGCTGTTTATCAGCATAAACATAAAGCGCTGCTGCTTCTGCACATTTCCATTAGGCGCAATACCATTTGATCCTTATTTTCCACTGCGGTTAGCAAAATAATATTATTTAACTCCATAATAATGTCATAAAAAATGTAATAAAACTTTTCGCACTGCCAAAAAAAAACAAATAAACACAAACAGCTGTTTGAACGCAAACGTGGACGCAAAATAATGGAAAAACCATTACAAATTTTCGATAAATCGTTGACGCGGACGTAGACGCGAACGTATTGGAAACAGCCTATTACTTTAAAAGATATTAGTCCTCAGTTTCAACTAGAAATTAAAATGTAACGTATAATATTTATGGTTTGCTTGTTAGATTATAAAATACAAATAAAATACAATATTTATAAAAATTTCATAAAATTTAAAAAAATAAATTTCATGTATTTTTTTTAGCTCAATGGCCAAACAAAGTGAACTTTTACTGCACAAAATAAAAATCATGTTCTTTAATTTTGGATTTTAATATTTTGTAGGGTATTCATTATTTGTTAGCACTGCATAAATCGATGAGGCATAGAATTAATTAAATAGTCGATAAAATCCTTAGAAGCGGTTTGTCACTCGGAAGTAACAGCATCTATGAGATCTGTCTTGTTGGTGTAAATTCACGTCTAAAGTTTTCGATCTTCAGATTTTCTCATGTGGCTTTATTTGGGCACTGATCAGCCCATTCACATTAACATTATGGCCACTCTAAAATAACAATCTTAAAAGGTGTGTTTTAGATTATTGTCGTGTTGGAACCTTCAGACCAGGTACATGTTTTTCTTAGCACACGGCTCAGTGGGTATGTAAACAAAAGAAATTGCCTCATTTGGGACGAAGAGCAACCAGAAGAGGTTTAAAAGCTGCCACTTCATCCAGAAAAAATAACGGTTTGGTGTGGTTTGTGGGCCGATGGAATCATCGGTCCATATTTCTTCAAAAATGATGCCGATGAGAACGTAACCGTCAATGGCGACCGTTATCGTGCTATGATAACCGACTATTCGATGCCTGAAATTGAAGCTCGTATTCTCGGCGACATTTGGTTTGGTTAACAAGACGGCGCCACTTCCCACACATCGCATCAATCAACGGATTTAATGAGAGAACACTTCGGTGAGCAGATAATTTTACGCTTGCGCCGGTCGATTGGCCACCATGATCGTGTGATATCACAACCTTAGACTTTTTCCTGTGGGAATATGTAAAGTCTATAACATCACGCGAGTCATTCGCCAGTTACCAGTCGAAATGCTCGAACGAGTCATCGAAAGTTGGACTCAACGGATGGACCACCTGAGACGTAGCCGCGGCCAACATTTGATAGACATAATCTTCAAAAAATAAATGCCAAAGAATGTTCTTTCAAATGATAATAAACTTTCCCCATTCAATTTGAATTTTCTGGGTTTTTTTCTTTAAAAAGTAGGGAAAATGGATCAAGCGTTAAAAATGTATATATTTCAAAAAGTGATCTATATTTTACACTAGCATTAAAAATCGCTTACAAAAATTAATAATATATATATGTAAATATTTGCTTTGTAGGGTATAAAATTATATTATTTACAAATAAATTATACTAAAACATTATCTCACGAAATATAAGTTACCGTTTTTTATAAACGTCAAACCAAAAGTTCAAAAATTGTAAAAAGTTTCCTTTGTTTTGTCACACACTGTGTATTAAGGCCGTCAAGTTGGTGAACTATTATTCAGAGATGAAATTTATACTAATGAGCTGACTGGATTTAAATGTAAATGTCGTTAATTTCGTTATAGAAATGTGTAATCCAACTACTTTAGTATTTTCTTAGATGGAATCCACCCAGATCTAATAAAGATTTGCAATAGCAAATAAGCTTCCATTGTGCCATGGTAGAAATTGCCATTCCATTTAGGAATTGTGTTAGTGATGATAAATTAATGGTCTAGGTTCTATCCCAAAGTCTTTACTTTATACGTAAAAGACTTTGAAGAGTTTTGGCAAGAACTGCTTAATAAAAAGTTCTAAAGTGAAAAATTCACATTCACCATATAAAGAAAATTAATTACTTTTATATTCTGCAGAAAGAACATTTTCTGCAATAAACCTAAACAAAAAAAATTAGAAAATACGCCTCTGTGTGGCATATTGTATATTAGAGCTTAATTAAAAACTATGTTTTTTTTAACATTGACATTAAAGTGTTGTTAAATATGGGGCTACCTCCTTAAATCGGGACGGTCCTTAACATTTGGATGTGGCAAGGCCATTTAAAAAGTCAAATGTGGCAAGTATGTGCGTTAGGGTGGGCCGATTTTTAAGGACAATATGTTCTCGGTATTGTGCCATCGATTTTTCGGTAGCTTTTGGCATGAGAATTAAAAATTCCACAACGACATAACAAAAAATCATTCTCGACGGCCAAATTTAATTTTTTTTTGACTTTTTCACAACTTTAATTTTTATAAATTGCCACATACAATGCAATACGAGCGCATGAGAAAAGAAATTCGACTGATTCGATCCTCTGTCGTATTTCGAAATTTTTTTGCAAATAAAAATTCATTTGTACAACACAAAATTGTTGCTTTTAATAATAGATAGATACACCTAAATTATTTGTTTTTGATATGATATTGCAAACTAGTGTTTCTTTTAATTTGGATTTACTTAAAACGGTTAGGATTTTTTTATTTCGAAGAAAAGTTTTATAAAAACTAGTCTTTTTAAATAAAATAGTGATAATAAGCATTGTTCCGAAAGAGAGAGAACAATTGTTCCAACTATGAGATATCGTGGCGCGAATTAGCAAAAAGCTTATTTCTTTACATTTTGTCCAAAATGCTTTATCTAAAAAGCAGACTGGAGAATCTCGCGGTAGGCCACATAAAACAAGCCCAGCAACTGACATATTTATTGTTGTAATGGCTAAAAAGACCCGTTCAAGTCTTCAAGAGCTATTTCTGCTTAGATTGGTAATGAAATTTATCCACAAACCATTCGTCGGCGTCTATTTGTAAACAAAATATTAATAAGTAATTAGAATTTGCTAAGAACATTTACTTTGGTCTGGACGTGAAGGCAAAAAAAGTGGAAAAACCTATTATGGAGCGACGAAACAAAAATTAATTTGTTTGAAAATAACTGCTAAAGGAAGGTTCGCCGACCTAAACAATTCCAGGTGCAGTACACAAAGAACACCTTTAAACATGGTGGAGGCAACATATTGGTTTGGGGATCCTTTTCTTGGAATGGTGTTGGTCCGATTTATCGCATTGAAAATACAATAAATGCCGACGGATACAAGAAAATATTAAAAAAGGTAATGCTTCCATAGGCAACAGAGAGTATGCCAATTCGTTGATTATTCCAACAAGACAATGACCCCAAACACAAATCTAGATTAGTTCAGAATTCGTTCTCGCAGAATACCGTTCGTGTTTTAAGCTGGCCAAATCAATTCCTGATCTAAATTCAATAGAGAATTTGCTGAGCTAATTTAAGAAAAGACTCTTAAAAGGAGATTTTAAATTTTCATACTTATAATATACAGTAGACGCTCACAAGTTAGAACTCTCAGAAACTAGAACTTCAAGCAATTAAAACCAGCATTTTGATGGATTGAAAGTTGGAACCAAACTTAAAATCAAAAGTTCTAATTATTTGTTACGCAAAAACTAACTATGATAAGATACTCTGCCACCGCATTCCAGTAGTTGGATAATAACATTTTCCTTTACTTCAATGATGTGATATACTTTGCCTGAAATGTTATTTAAGTTTTCGTTTTTCTTAAAAAAAATACTCAAAATTGGATAAAAATAGTGTTCGCCTTATTTTTGTAAAAATAAAAAAAACGTCCAGAAATTAGAACTTATGGGAAATGAGAACCACCCGAAAAACAATGTGGTTCAGGTGTTTATATTAACTTTCAATACTAATATGTACAAATACCAGTCTGTTTAATTATTGGTATTACGAGGGTAGCTATATATATTTCTAGCGCTGCCTGGCGCAATATTACAGTTCTATTAGACAGTTTGACATTTTTTAGCACAAACGTACTCAGAACGTTTTGACGTACGACCATCATGTGTGTTGTTTACAGTGACTTAAAAAAATCATTTTGGCAAAAAAAATGGAATTAACTCGTGAACATTTTCGTGCGATCATATTTCACAACGTTCGACGTGGATTATCATGACAAGAGTGCATCATCCCAAAGCACTGTGAAAAACTGTTTTAATGAATTCACTCGTGGCCGACGCTTGCTCAAAGACGAAGGTCGTCCAAAAACGGTCGTTGTGCCAGAGAACATTGACGCCGTGCGTGAACTGATAATGCAAGATCGTCATGTGACATACCGTGAGATAGAGGCATCCTTGGGCATTTCTTCCACCAGAATACATTCGATATTGGATAAACACCTGGCCGTAAAAAAGGTTTGTTCTCGTTGGATCCCGCACAATTTGACAATCGCTCAAAAAAAGGCTCGTGTCGATTGGTGCAAACATTTTTTTAAAAAATACGATCGAGATGCTTCAAAAGACGTTTAAAAGATCGTCACAGGTGACGATCTTTGCGTATGTGCCCGAACAAAACAGCAATCGACAGTGTGGGTCTTCGAAGACGAGCCAAATCCAACAAAAGTTGTTCGTGGAAGAAGCACTTCGAAGCAAATGGTCGCCTGTTTCTTCGGCAAAACTGGTCATGTGGCGACTGTTCCGCTTGAGCAACGTTGGACGGTCAATTCTGAGTGGTACACCACAATCTGTTTGCCTGAAGTCTTCGAAGAAATTCGAAAAACGAACAGGAAAAGACGAATCATTGTGCACCATGACAATGCGAGCTCTCACACATCGGCTCAAACCAGCGCCGTACAGCCCTGAGTTGGTACCCAATGGCTTTATTTTATTCCCGCTTATCAAGAAAAAAATGCGTGGTCAACGATTTCGTCGCCAGAAGATGCTGCTGAAGCGTTCAAAAACCATGTTTTGGAGGTGTCTCAATCGGAGTGGAAAAAGTGCTTCGACAATTGGTTTGAGCGCATGCAAAAGTGTATAAATCATGCTGGAGAATACTTTGAAAAACAATGATAACATTTTTGATGATAAATATTCGTATTTTCATTATTAGGCCAGAAAAATATATAGCAGCCCTCGTATTCACTGTTTTTATAAATTTTAATAAAAAAAAAAAAGGATTTTTTTCACTGAAAATGGGATTTGATACTACTGAATGTGGGATTTTATACACCTAAGCGTTGGCAACTCTGGCTCGGATCGACATTCGTTCATATCGATGTACTTGCTTGGCGGTGTCTATAAATAGGAACGAATGATGTCATACACACGCACATACATACAAAGAGTTGAAAACGATTTTTATGCATCCAACAGATACAAGTCAGGATGGCCGAGCGGTCTAAGGCGCCAGACTCAAGTGTAAAAGCTTGTTCCGTTTCAACGGAATTTGTACGAGCGTTCTGGTCCTCTCTGAGGGCGTGGGTTCGAATCCCACTTCTGACAAAGTTTTTTTTGCCAGTTTTTATTTATCTAATTTTATTTTGGAGGTGATGGTTGAGTTTTTTTGTACTTTTACTTAAGTGATTATTAATTATATGACCTTTCAATTAAAAGCACAATCTAATGTGATAATCTCTATAATAATACCCAACATTCACTGTTAGTTAACTTGACCTGAACATCTTTGTTACGATTTAACTTTTCAAATGCAAAACAAAGGCAAAATTAGAGGTATTTAATTCCATTAGCCGACATTTAAATTTGGGTCAGCCGTGTGCGGTACACTGTGCCAAACATATATGAGTTTAATTATATAGGAGATTTCTGCCGCAATTATATTACCACACCAATTTACGTCGTCTTGTATGCGAACTTTCAAAATCTATAACCAAAATAGTTTTATAGTCATACATTATTTATAACTTCCTCGACCAAATATCAAAATTGAAATGTTTGCCGGGTTTTTTTGTGTTTGCACACAATTTTCCACTCATATCAAAAGAAAGAAAATTGTATTACAACAATCAAATTAAAGTGGGGAAAACAATTTTAAATCGAATAAAAAACACACACACAGTGGTGGAAATTAAAAATAGCATTACGATGGCCGCCTTTTGTTAGGATTAGAGTGTCCAAAAAAACCGGGGTCGTCGGAAAACCGGCATTTCGGCATTAACCGAGAATCCGGTTTTAGCCTTTTGTCTAAGAATGAAACTAATTTTCCAAATCAGAAGATTTGAAAAAAAAGTAGTATTTGAATTTGTGTATATCGAACCCATATGTCCATGATTAAATTGGTCAGATTTTCGGATTTCGGGACCATTACCCAAACTGCATAAATAATTTGCTTTTTATTTCGATTTTTATTTTTAATTTTTTTATTTTTATATATAAATAATTTGATTTTTATATACGGCAAGGGACCGCTTGTTTATTCATCCTCAATGAGGTTTTCTTTTTAATATAGTTTCTCACTTATCCAGGTAAATAGATTTAAACCCACTTAAAAAAGCATGCTAGGTTTTTATTTGAGCATTAAATTCAAGGTCTATATAATTTATATGATTCAAACAAAATTACATATTTTTATAAACATACAAATGAAAAGAATTCATATAATTTAAGTTAATTTATTTTTTATATATTATATTTAACTTATTTCGGAACATAGCCGGATTCTTTTTTAATTTAAGATGTTTGCTGGACAAAATCTGTTATTCTGGTATGTTAATTTTTTTTTTAAGGAATTTTCCAAATCATTTATTTTACTACATACGCCTGGTATAGGAGAATTTTCTATTAATTTTATTAAAGTCATTTGCTTGTCGATTTTATGCGGCCAATCCTTAAAAATGTCGAAAGTCATATATGTGACAGCGCACAGAGAAAGGGACCTAAGGGTAAAAAAATCAATTTTAATTTTTTTTCTTTTTTTGATGTGGACAACATCTGAGCATCGAATTAGACCGATCCCATGCCCCAAAAGTGTTCCCTCCCAGAGAAATGCACGTTTTATGAAAGTGAAGTCGACGATTCTAAGCGCAAATAGAAAGGGACCTAATCTTTAAAATGGCTCTCCTGAACAAAACTGGTTTTTAACATATGCATTATTATTTTTGTATTTTAGAGACATCTCGATCTAGCTGCTTTGCCAGAAAAAATTATCATTATTTTTCTGTTCCACTCATACGTTAACATAAAATTATGGTAACTCTCTCCTTTGATATCTTTCCTCCTTTGTAATTGTTATTTTAAAGTGTGTATGGCTAATCTGAGAGGTCAGTGGAAGGTCTTTAATACGCTGTGTTCAAATTGCAAAAAAAACAGCTTTAGTCCCCATATACACGAGGCAACTTTACTTGCCGCAACTCTCAGTTTGTAGGAGGTAAGGGGATTGTAAAGGGAAAAAACTTGCCCGTACTGTCAATTCCATTTGGGGTTTTCGTAGTGTGAAGTTGGCTGCAGATTAATAGTATTTGTTCACACAAAAATCAGAGCGAATAAATCTCAGAATGTCAAAAAAGGCAATAAGTGGCAATAAAGAGAGTTTAAATCAACTTGTTTCGACTTTCGGCGATAAAGCACAATCAAAAAGCCCTGTTAATAGCTGGTACCAAGAGTTCAATCTCGGACGCCGTTCGCTCCAGGATGAATTTCTCGAAGAAAGTCCAACTTCGGTCATTTTGCAAGAAACAATCGATGCTGTGCGTGAACTGATTAAGCAATACCGTGAGATTGAGGCATCCTTGGGCATTAGTATGACAAGCGTCAGTAAGATATTGCATGTTCATTTGGCCGTGAAAAAAATTTGTTCTCGCTGGATCCCACATAATTTGAAGAATGCTCAAAAAAGGCTCGTATGAATTGGTGCAAAGTATAACTGCGGTAGCTCAAAGGCAGTGTACGAGTATAATACTGTCACAGGTGACGAATCTCGGATCTATGCATATGAACCCGAAACAAAGCAGCAGTCGACCGTAAGGGTCTTTCAAGACGAACCAAATCCAACAAAAGTTGTTCGTGGAAGAAGTACATCGAAGCAAATGATTGCGTTTTTTTCGGTATAACCGGCCATGTTGCCACAATACCTTTAGTGGAACGTAGGAGGTCGAACTGAGTGGTATAAAACCATCTATTTGCCAACAGTATTCGAAGAAATGGGGAAAGATAAAAAATGCGAATCATTTTGCATCACGACAATGCGAGCTCTCACACATCAGCTGAAACGATGAGGCCATCCACCGAAAAGCCCTGATTTGGCACCCAATGACTACTTCCTATTCCCTAGCATCAAGAAAATAATACGTGGTCAACTTTTTTTTATCGCTCGAAGCAGGTGTTGAATCGTTCAAAAATCATGTTTTGGAGGTGTTTCAATCGGAGTGGAAAAAGTGCTTCGAAAATTGGTTTGTTCGCATGCAAAAGTGTATTGATATTAAAGAATATTTTGAAAAACAATAAAACCATTTTCAATAATAAATTATTGTGTTTTTATTGCCGGATCCCAAATATAAATAGCAACCCTCGGAACTTCTTCTTTTGAACATTCTAGCTAACCATTGTTTGCCGAAGGAATAGAGAAAAATTCGAGCTTTTTGCAGGAACAGCATGAGAATGCTTCTAATTGAGGTAAACAAGTAAAATTTCCTACTTAAATTAAATTCCACTTAAAGAGGTATTAAGTCCCGTTTAAAGAGATAATTTATTTAGAGACCGCCAATAATGTCACACACATATGGAAGTCCCACTTATTCAGGTCCCTCTTATATAGGTTCAACGATATAACTTTTTATTTTTTCAAGCCAAATAAATGGCCAATGTACATTGAAAGTAATTTTTTGGACCCTAGACAATGTTTACGGGGAGTATATCAAAATATATGACTCTAGTTGTTCCTCAATCGAAATATACCATACCAAATTTGATTGAAATAGGAATTTAAATGGATGTTCTAGAGCGGTTGTATGTTATATCAGGAAAGATGTTTTCATTGCGGCTATATCGAAACGTGGACCAGTACGAGATGATTATCTGAGAGGATTACAGATTGATCGCAATGAACTGTACCGAATTTCATCAATATTGGATGTTCTATGTGGCTTCTGGAACTAAAGGGATAAAATCTGTTAAACATAAGTGTGCCAGGTACATCTAAATTTTTACCAATTTTCATAAAAGACTACAGCTAAAAAAAGTTATCTTCGCAAATTTCATGAAGATTGGACATCAATTGCGAGTAGTAGTTTGAAAACAAGCTTTAGAAAGACAGCAGACGGCCGAATGGATGGACAAACAGATAACGTAAAAAAGAATCAACTGGAGATTCTGAGTCGTGTGGTACACTTAAATGTTTTTGATATTTCGTACGAGAATTTTATGTATTTTCATTGCTTTTACGATACATACAACAACCCAAAAACCGAAAATGCGGCAGTAAAAATCCGTGTAAGCCGACATGTCGGATTTAAGCTATTTTTGTAAAACCGACTGTAGGGTTAGGACATAAAAACCAGAAGGTCGGTTTTCGGTTTCGGATTTAGACACTCTAGTTAAGATGAAGAATGAAAAATGAGTAAGATTAAAGGCAAAAGTGAAAAACAAATACCGCAACTCATAAAATCATTCCGATAATTTGAAGATTTAAAAAAAGCGGAAACAACCTAAGTCTCCAAAAAACAAGTCCCCAGAAATGTTAAAAATCGTGCTGGTTCTGTAAAATGTATCTTTCGTCATTTGTATTTAAAAATGAATTTGAAAAATTAAATTGAAGTCTCAGCAAATTTATTGACACCCAATTTGCAATCGACCTAAATTTATTCTCGTTTTTTGTCTTCATAAGAACCTCATATAAATTTCAAAATATCGAACTATACATATTTGGTTTATAATTTCACACTTTAAGTAATTTAAAACATCTTTGTATTTTAAACAATTTTAAGTTTTTATACGCACCGCCAAAGTGTGGATGGTATACTGAATTTGTCATTCCGTTTGCAACACCATGAAATATTGATCGCAGACCTCTGATCGTCGTAAAATTTTATGACGAGTTAGCCGCCCGTTCGTCCGCGTATCAGGCCGTACTTCACAGATCATTTCAGACAGTTCGCAATGTAAGTATATTTCATGCAGGAGGAGAAAGGCAATGTGGGTTCTAATCTATACTGAAACAGGGTGATTTGGGAGGGAGGTACCAGAAGGGGCGTGGCAAGGTATCCTGTATTTTGTCAACATGTTTACCTTATCACTCTTTTTGGTAAGTACTAACTTTAAGTCAGATTATAGTATTAAAGATATTACAAGAATACCAAAAGTGGGGAGAATGTAGCATTTGCAAGGGAGGTACCAAAATGGGCCTTGTTAACTACTTTTTCACATACGAGTACAAAGCTGTTATTAAAAAACTACGCTGTTCATAATTTATTCGAATTTCACGCACTGGGTGTCAAGTTATATGGGTTCTTATCTGCACTGAAACAGTGTCACTTGTGTGGGAGGTACCATAAGGGCGTGACTACAAGTGTAGTTCTACCAGTTTGTCGTAAAACTTCATTTTTAGTATCGGCTTTTAATGAGACCGTGCAAGTAGTATTAAAGGTATTACAAAGATACCAAAAGTGGGCGTTATGGTACATTTGTATGGGAGGAACCAGAAGGGGTAGGGCGATATGGCACATTTGCAATCTCAATGGCAGTTTTAAAAATTACTATCACGAGCAAAATTTAAGAGCGGTTGGTATCGTGCGAATCAGCCGCACAAGCAGGCATGGATCAAATGACGTAAAAAGTCATGAAACGGATTTGGTCAAAACATATCTAGGGTCAAAAATTCTTTTTTCGGCATGCTACACTTTTTGTACGTACCAAGTGATATATATATCTCCTTACCCAATGGGGTGAGGGTATTAAAATCAAAAAACATAACATCGAGTTTTAAACATGACCTTAAGCTGAAGAACTAATTTTAATGATAATTTAAAAATGGTCAAAATGTTAACAAACCAAAACGTTAAATAGAAAAGATAATTTTGTCGACATTAGATTTTGAAATTTATAAGCCTTTTAAATTTTTTTGTACGCTATATTAGGCAAAGTGTCGTTCGGGAAAAAGAGTAATGCTGCGAGTTTTACACAAGTATGGTACTGAAAAAGACACATTTCAACAATGACTTAAAGCGTCTACCAATTGGTGTTGTAGTGTACAACCTATCCCTGACTGCTCTACTTCTACTTATACTCGTATATGAAAACAAGAAAACTGGCCTATTTGCTTGGCTTAAATTAAAAATAATATTTTATGGAATGGGCTCTTGTTTACAACCTTCTTAAAACCCAGAACCACGTTGCCCTTCTTAAAAGCATTAACACAGCACTTAAGGCTACTGGTAAATTTGGACATCATCTGTACTTGATCCAAGTGGCAATAGAACTGAATCAGACAGATTGAACTCAGACAATGGCAAAATATCGACCTAATTCTTAAGCTTACTGACAGAGATCTACAGGAACCAAACAAGATTATTTTTGGAAATGTTTAATGACAACCATCTTGTAAATTATAGTTGATCGAATAGAAGTTGACTCTATTTTTTATACGATTGTGCTATAATTATGACAGCAACTGTACCTACACAGCCACATACTCACATAGTCTTCAATTATGTCGAATTTTATGTGATTGTGTTTTAGTAATCAAATTATAAATAAATTTAAAAACTATTTGTATGCGAGTAGACAAGGAGACAGTAATTGTTAACATTAAAACACGGACACAGTGGGCCGCAAAAGATAACATACAATTTTAAAATGAAAAAAATATATATATTTGGTTAACAAAAAAAAAATTTTTAGGTAAAGACAAATTTATTAATTTGTTAAATGCATTAAACAACTGCTTGTATGCGAGTAGACAAGGAGACAGTAATTGTAATTAAAAATAACGGACAAAGTAGGCCGCAAGGATAGCATACAATTTTAAAATAAAATAAATATATTTAAAGTTTTAAAACAAACACATTTTAGATGTAGAAACATTTATTAAACTGTTAAATGGATTAGAACACATGACCATCAATGTGCAAAGAGAATTAAACTATTTTATAACATTCAAGTTTACATAGTTTTCGGTATCGTCAAAGCCATGTCCCTTTGCACATGTGTTTTTCAAAAGTGCATTTTGAGTGGAATTTTAATATCGCATTTAAAGTCGCCGAGATAAAAACATGTCGCTGAAAATTTCAAATGAGTTTTCCAAGCTGGACAAACAAAATAATCAGTGCCAAGAACCAGGTTAAAAAAAAAGTTGGTCTAAAAAAAAATACACTTAGTTAACACTCTTCTGCAACAAAATCCTCCTTAAGAGAAAACCAACTGATCTTTATGTAAAATTATCTCCTGATTCCAAATTGAGCGTTCGTTTTGCCCCATCACGGTAAGTTTTCGAGATATCAGGAAAATGAATGTTTCTGATTTTTTCCAATTGTGTACACAAAGAGCATCAAAATATTGTTGTGTATATACTCGTAGTTGTGGCACAATAATAGTATGGTTCACATATAACCATAATATGATCCCCACAACTATATTTGGATCCTCACAGGGCGACCGCAAAATTAACTGGCCTGGCACATTTTCTGTTTTACTAGCAACTTTTTTTTTGTTTTTTTTAAAGGAATCTTTTATAAGCCATCTGTCAAAATTTCCGAAATATTTAATGATTATTTTCTTTGTTACAGGTGATTGAAGTAAACAAGTTTTATAATTTTTGAAAAATGGAAAATAAAGAGTTTCGTGTGGCAATTAAACACTTTTATATGAAAAGTTATACGCCACAATTAATCAAAGATGAATTGGATTCTGTTCATGATGATAATGCACCATCATACTCCACCGTGAAATCCTGGCTTTAACAATTTAAAATGGGTCGTTCAAGTACGGAAGATGAACAACGCTCTGGAAGACAAAAAACTGCTACTACTATTGAAAACATTAGAAAAATATTAAATGAAGTGACTAAAGATAGACGAATAAAGCTCAGAGAACTTGATGATATTGTTAAAATACACGAAAAACAAGTTTGGAGTATTTTACATGATGAACTCCACATGAAAAAGCTATCCGCAAGTAGGGTGCCGCGTTTGTTGACGTCCGTTGGACCGATTCCGAGGAGCTTTTAGCGATTTATCAGCGTAATCCAATAGAGTTCTTGCGCCGATTCATAACTGTTGATGAAACATGGATCCATCACTACATCCCAGAATGCAAAGAACAGTCAAAACAATGGATAGAAGCTGGTAATAGTGGTCCCAAGAAGGCGAAAACTGTTAAGTCAGCAGGAAAAGTAATGGCCACAGTATTTTGGGATGCAAGGGGTATAATATTTATTGATTATCTTGAGAAAGGAAAAACTATAAATAGTGAATATTATTGTGCATTATTGGATCGGTTGCGTGAAGAAATCAAGATAAAACGACCGCATTTAGAAAAAAAAAGTTCTTTTTCATCAAGATAATGCTCCTTCACACAGTGCATTTTTAACTCAACACAAACTGGCCGAAATTCGATTTGAAATTGCTCCGCATCCACCATATAGTCCAGATGTAGCTCCTTCTGATTATTTCTTGTTTCCAAATTTAAAAAAAATTCTCGGTGGCAAAAAAATTTCGTCCAATAGCGAGGTTATTGCTGAAACTAAGGCATATTTTGAAGGTCTTGAAAAATCTTATTTTTCGGATGGAATTAAAAAACTTGAAAAACGTTTGATGAAGTTTGTTCAAAGTGAACACGTTTTAGATTGTGTGTTGGGTACGTTGGTTTCCTAATGCATTTTCAAGTGCAGCGGGAAGACGCGTCGAATTATCTTTTATTGTTATCAGCCTAAATCAAAATTCTATTTATGCTCGCACAATGTAATAAAATATACAATGCAACGAACGACCGATGAAATGCACGCACAGGGCGATAACGGCCGTGCATTGATTTCTGCCTTAGAAATTGTAAGCCCAACGTGGTTCGCCTGATAAGAATTTTTGTATATATAGTCCTAAGCGAACACATTTCAAATTAGTATGAAACCATTACTAGACCGAAGAAGACCTTACAAATCTTCTTTAATCTTAAGTATAAAATCATTACTCACCAGGAGAAGAAATTACAACTCTTCTCCAAAACTTGAGTCAGAATAAATCTACTCAACAGAGCATTTATGAAAATTGATAGACATAATCTTTAAAAAATAAATGACAAAGAATGTTCTGTAAAATAATAATAAACATTCCCCATTCAATTTGAATTTTCTGTGTTTTTTCTTTAAAAAAGTAGGGAACCTCGCAACTAATCACGCATTATAATTAAATAATAACAAACAATTTTTTTTTTCAATTTTACTAAAATTGTAATCACTTTCTAAAGAGTGATTTTTTTGAGGTTAGGATTTTCATGCATTAGTATTTGACAGATCACGTGGGATTTCAGACATGGTGTCAAAGAGAAAGATGCTCAGTATGCTTTGACATTTCATCATGAATAGACTTACTAACGAGCAACGCTTGCAAATCATTGAATTTTATTACCAAAATCAGTGTTCGGTTCGAAATGTGTTTATCGACAAATTTTGTTCAGCGATGAGGCTCATTTCTGGTTGAATGGCTACGTAAATAAACAAAATTGCCGCATTTGGAGTGAAGAGCAACCAGAAGCCGTTCAAGAACTGCCCATGCATCCCGAAAAATGCACTGTTTGGTGTGGTTTGTACGCTGGTGGAATCATTGGACCGTATTTTTTCAAAGATGCTGTTTGACGCAACGTTACGGTGAATGGCGATCGCTATCGTTCGATGCTAACAAACTTTTTGTTGCCAAAAATGGAAGAACTGAACTTGGTTGACATGTGGTTTCAACAAGATGGCGGTACATGCCACACAGCTCGCGATTCTATGGCCATTTTGAGGGAAAACTTCGGAGAACAATTCATCTCAAGAAATGGACCGGTAAGTTGGCCACCAAGATCATGCGATTTGACGCCTTTAGACTATTTTTTGTGGGGCTACGTCAAGTCTAAAGTCTACAGAAATAAGCCAGCAACTATTCCAGCTTTGGAAGACAACATTTCCGAAGAAATTCGGGCTATTCCGGCCGAAATGCTCGAAAAAGTTGCCCAAAATTGGACTTTCCGAGTGGACCACCTAAGACGCAGCCGCGGTCAACATTTAAATGAAATTATCTTCAAAAAGTAAATGTCATGGACCAATCTAACGTTTCAAATAAAGAACCGATGAGATTTTGCAAATTTTATGCGTTTTTTTTAAAAAAAAAGTTATCAAGCTCTTAAAAAATCACCCGTTATCTCTCCACACACACTGTACATTCTTCCCTCCAACCGAACGCAGCTACAAAATACAAGCAACAAAAATTCACACATTCACTTAGCACGGCCGCTTTAATGGATGGAAAATTGAACTCCCGAAAAAAGCAAGCAACACGAAAACCCTTAACAAGCCGGTGAAAAAGTGAAATAACTTAAAAATCAATTCAAAAACAAAACCGCAAACACTTGTTCAACGTCGAAGCGAAAAACCACAGAAAAAGGCAAACATTTTGTGATTGTTTGTGTGTAATTTCTAAAGAAACGTAATTGTTGTTATTGCACATATCTTTCATAAAATATTTACAATTAAGTACCCTACCACATGCATACGGACATATGAACGAACAAATGAACAAACATTCATACTACAATATTCAAACGTAATTACAAATAAGTAAAGAAAAATTTACTAAAAGCAGAAAGAAAAACAGCAAAAAAAATTAGCTGAAAAAACGAAAACAAACAAGGCAGCCTGGTGTGTACGGGTATGATTTTCTGTTGTGGTTTATCGAGTTTGTGACGTAATCTTCTTCTGGTGGCTTATTTTTGAAAGAGGATGGTCGGAAGGTGGTGGCATGGTGAGCTTTTCATTGAACTGGCAACTCCAGCTGCAGCCACCTACCCCCTAGCGCCAACACTTGAAACAAACAGGATGACAGTGGTTTATGGCCAAAGAGGAGACAAAAATTGCCTATTTTAAAAGCTACTTTTGATTGAGAAGTTTTCATGATACTTTAAAATGCTGTAAAAAATGGATGATAAGACCATTGGAAGATGAGACCATCTTCCCGTAAATGAGAAATATATTTGTGCAAACTGATGTTTCGTCAAAAATAAAAAAGCAACCCTTGTATAGGCTGATCCATCTAGAGGTATTTTTTCAGAACAAAAAAAATTTTAAAAATTCAAATCAAGTGTGGAATCTTTATTGATAATTTGAAAGGACATTTTATGGCATTTATTTTTTGAAAATAATTTCCTTTAAATGATGGGAACTGTATTATCGAAATGAGCGTTCGGTGAGAAACGAGAAGATCCGTTGCTTTCGACCAAAATTTTGTTCAGTGAAGAGGCCCATTTCTGGCTCAACGGCAAAGTCAATAAACAATATTGCCGCATTTGGGCTGAATAGCAACAAGAAGAGGTTCAAGAGGTGCCATTATACTCAGAGAAAACCACGGTTTGGTGCGGTTTATAAGCAGGTGGAATCATCAGTGCATATTTTTTCAAAAATGATGATGGCCGGAACGAAACCGTGAATGGTGCTCGCTATCGCGCCATGATATCGATCTTAATGCTACCTGAAATTGAAGCCCGTAGTCTTCACGACACTTGGTTTCAACAGGACGGTCACACTTGCCAAACAGCTGCTCAAACAAAGGATCTATTGAGAGGTCATTTCGAAAAGCAGCTAATTTCACGTTTTGCACAGGTGAGTTTGCCGCCTAGGTCGTATGATATCACTCCTTTACACTTTTTGCTTTGGGGCAACGTAAAATTCAAAGTCAATGTTGAATAACCAGGTTTTGGATTCAGGTTTTGGAAGCCAACATTACGCGTGTCATTAACGCCATACCGGTCGAAATGCTCGAACGAGTCACCCATAATTAGACCTTCAAAATGGACAACCTGAGGCGTAGTTGCGGCTAACATTTGAAGGAAATTATATTCAAAAAATAAATGGCATACAATTTTTTTTTCGAATGAACATTAAAGATTCCACACTTGATTTGAATTTTTATATTTTTTTTTTGTTCTGAAAAAATACCTCTAGGTGGATCACTCTATATAAAAGTATCTACCTGACCCATATAAAAAAAGGGTCTTTATTTCTACACACAGAGCACAGATTTGTCGGTGGTTGCACGAACATTCCATCTGTTCCCTCACTACAACCGAATGTTGATTGGGTACACGGCAATTTTCAGTAGTGGAAAATGACAGTATCGGTTAAAGAGATATCAAATAAGTAACCCTAACTAATCAGGATGATTATAACAACCTGGATTTCTACATGTATTAGTTGTTGTTATAGATTAAGGGCCACAAGTACTCTTTGAGTTCGGTTGTCGTTAACACGAGCTTTTGTTTTTTGGAACAGCTGATGGTTAAATTTTATGTTTTCGGTTATCCGACTGGTACAATAATTTGTTTTTTAATCCGTATTTAACGATATGAAAATTTGTATTCTGTTATTTGAATTACTTGTATGAGTAGGTTTTTTTAAAAACTTGGTTTTTTATGTTGAACAGGGATTAATCGGCTCGAGACCTCTAAAGGGTGGGCCAAAAGTTACCATTGTGTTAAATTGTGTTAATAACTTATATAAAATACAAAATGGAATTTTTTTACACTCAGTATAAAAAATAATGTCACTTACGAGGGCGACCGCAAAACTAACTGGCCTGGCACATTTTCTGTTTTACTAGCAACTATTTTTTTGTTTTTTAAAAGCAATCTTTTATAAGCCATCTGTTTCCGAAATATTTAATGATTATTTTCTTTGTTACAGGTGATTGAAGTAAACAAGTTTTATAATTTTTGAAAAATGGAAAATAAAGAGTTTCGTGCGGTAATTAAACACTTTTATATGAAAGGTTATACGCCACAATTAATCAAAGATGAATTGGATTCTCTTCATGATGATAATGCACCATCATACTCCACCGTGAAATCCTGGGTTCAGCAATTTAAAATGGGTCGTTCAAGTACGGAAGATGAACAACGCTCTGGAAGACCGCAAACTGCTACTACTATTGAAAACATTAGAAAAATATTTAATGAAGTGACTAAAGATAGACGAATAAAGCTCAGAGAACTTGCTGATATTGTCAAAATACACGAAAAACAAGTTTGGAGTATTTTACATGATGAACTCCACATGAAAAAGCTATCCGCAAGATGGGTGCCGCGTTTGTTGACTTTGCCCCAAAAATCGTCCGTTGGACCAATTCCGAGGAGTTTTTAGCGATTTATCGGCGTAATCCAATAGAGTTCTTGCGCCGATTCATAACTGTTGATGAAACATGGATCCATCACTACATCCCAGAATGCAAAGAACAGTCAAAACAATGGATAGAAGCTGGTAAAAGTGGTCCCAAGAAGGCGAAAACTGTTAAGTCAGCAGGAAAAGTAATGGCCACAGTATTTTGGGATGCAAGGGTTATAATATTTATTGATTATCTTGAGAAAGGAAAACTATAAATAGTGAATATTATTGTGCATTATTGGATCGGATGAGTGAAGAAATCAAGATAAAACGACCGCATTTAGAAGAAAAAAGTTCTTTTTCATCAAGATAATGCTCCTTCACACAGTGCATTTTTAACTCAACAAAAACTGGCCGAATTACGATTTGAAATTGCTCCGCATCCACCATATAGTCCAGATTTAGCTCCCTCGGATTATTTCTTGTTTCCAAATTTAAAAAAATTTCTCGGTGGCAAAAAATTTTCGTCCAATAGCGAGGTTAGTGCTGAAACTGAGGCATATTTTGAAGGTCTTGAAAAATCTTATTTTTCGGATGGAATTAAAAAACTTGAAAAACGTTTGATGAAGTGTATTGAGTTTCTTCCAACTCATGTTGATTATGTTGAAAAATAAATAATAATAATTCCAAAAAACGGTTCATTTATGTTAGGCCAGTTAGTTTTGCGGTCGCCCTCGTATAAGTATCTAAATATTTAAACCGACACGAATGAAAATCGAGACTATTCCCGAAGTTCAACAAATTAAGTTCTCATCCAAACGGCCTCACCAGAGGTCTACTTAATTTTGAGGAACATGTAAGAAACACCTTGGACCTGATATATGGAACTTGAGGACAATCGCCGTCAACTTTAATATGTTTAATACAATTTACATCCTTTTATACACTTAATGTAAATATCTTTATGACACTAATTCGAATACTGTCTTTTCTAATAACAAGTACAAATCTGGCAGTATTCTTTACACTAGGTTTAAGATTTGAATACTTGTGGTTATTTTCATTCCCTGAAAGATTGAATAAAAAGGATGAACATAACTGAACCGAATTAGATAGTAATTGTTAGTCCATTCAGATAATCAATTCCCTTCCTCTTAATGGTTAAAAATATCAGCATCAAGTTTTAATTATTCGAACCACAGTTGTGTACAAAAAAGAAATAAAAATGTTTTCGGGTTTTTTTCGTTTTTAAAAATAAACATTAAAGTATTCGGATCCCCCTTTATATTATACTGTAGTTTGTCCACTAATTTGGTCCCTCGAAACCACTGTGCCCATAGTTAGACAAGTTTGCCACATTTTTCAATAGTACTATTTTATTTTCAATAATTTTTTTGCTTCGTTTTTAACTTGTGGCGTTTGTTGCTTCATTTGGGGCGCCGCCAAAAGAAGCCTAAAACATACTTCAAACATGATTTACTTGGGGCAACGTCAACAGGTGCGTTTGGTTTTGGAATGAATGGTTTTGTTTGGACTGTGGGTCGAGACTTGATCTTTACTAGCTTAGCCAAGCCGAGCCGAGTGTGCGTAAGGAAACGTTTTGTTTGCCATCCATCGTCTGTTGCGTGGCTGAGAGTTTCTTACGGTTTTGCTTACTTTGGCTTAAAGACAATCAAGGTAGTTTGCAGTGCTCTTGTACTACAAGATCATGGCTGGGTGTTTAATGAACTTTAAGTTTCAATTTAAGATAAAGACACAGACATAGACACTCTGTTGTTTTTTTTGATGTCTTCTACTGCATTTTTCAAAAGCGAAAGGCTTAGAAAATACAAACGTGATTTTTGTGCAATGTTGGCGGCAAAAACAGAATTTTTGTTGTTGATAAATTTTCACCTCTTTTTTGGCAGTATGAGGAAATAGGAAAGGGGCAGTTATAACCATTGGTGGTGTTGGGAAAATGTTTTCGTTGGAGATGACACTGTAACTGTGGGCGTATAGGGTACAGGGTGGTCCAAATGATACCCAATATGTTTACTAGAGTATTCAAAACCAAAACCGAAAACCGAAATTTCGGTTTTTATTTTTAAACCCTATAGTCGGTTTCTCAAAAATAGAATAGATCTGACGTGAAGGTTTACCCGGTTATTTGTTGTCAGGTTTTTGGTTGTATGAAAAAGCAAATAAATTTATAATTTGTACGTACAGAATACGTAACTATCCAAATTATTTGAGCGAGACTCGCCTTTAAGTGTACCAATCGACTGACTCACCAGTTTATTCGATTAACTATAACAGTTTGTTTTCAAACAACAGGTCGAAACTGTTGTCCGATCCTCGTGGAATTTGACAGAAATGAGGTTTTTGTGAAAAAGATTCATTTAAGAAAAATGAAATGAATTTAGCTCTAAAAACAACAAATTAAATAAAATCTCGATGAAACTTGGCGTAGTCCACAGTTCCATCAAACCTGAATCTAGCACGCTGCACCACTAAGAAATCGATCATTTTTCTGTAAAAATCCCCGCTAAGCCATCAACAGCATTAAGGCCAGAGGGAATCTCTATTGGCATGCTAAAGCAGCTGGGAGAGCCGAGAGTTGAGTAACTGACTAAACTTTTTAACCTGTCAAAGGCCAACCTTATACTTTTGGAAGCCTGTGTGATTGGCGGGTGATCCCGTTACTGAAGTCAGAAAAGACGCAAATCTAAAGGAATTCTACAGGCCGAATACTCTAATTGATCCTGTTTAATTTGTACATTTTCCTTCCACAATAACCAGGCGGTGTAAAGGTTGCGTCATGAACAGACGTCTGCACGATCTTGGCGATGGAAAACGAGATTGATATTACATGCGATATGATAAACGTTAAACTCATTATCTTGTCCACTTTATTAAGGCGAGGCATATGGCGACATGCGCCACGTAGTCATCTGCCACACTCTATACCAACTGGACGAGGAAATTGAGACTCAGTCTAAATTCGTTAGTCGTCGAAGAAACAATTCCGTCAGTAAATCATCCCAAGACATAAGACGTCTCTTTGGACAGCACAATCCCGTCCTTCGCGCACGCCACCTTTACCTGTAACAAACTATTGAATCGGAAAAGGGTCCTCAAATCGCTTAGCGGTAGTATTTGGGTCTTCCCACAGTGGTCCAGAATTTATTTGAATGACCAAATGTCTATAACTTTTGATCTAGTCAACATTTTTGAGTTCTGTAAAAAGAATGATTGCAGTCAACAACTCAAGGACTTCAAAATCGTGTAATCGGGTAAAGATAAGTCAATTTTTTTTTCATTTTTTTAAAAGGTGGTCCAACTTAAACGCATACAGTTAATTGTAAATAAACAAAAGGTTTTTAGAGAATTACTCGCATCTTAGTATTTTGTGTAATTATAGAAGGATCTATGATAATTATATGTAAAACAAGTATCGGCCAAATGCTCGCCATGGTTTCAGTGGCAAACCTCTTTGCAATGGTTCATATTTTCAATGACTCGGAGACATAATGGAGGTTCAATGTTAATGTGCCGAATTATATTATCCTTTAGCTCTTGAATTGTTCTTGGTTGATTGACGTACATTTTTTTTTAAATATCAATTACATGATCGTGGCTACCAATTATCATCCATTATCCATTGAATTTCTCGCACAAAAAAGCCATTGCTTCGTTGGCAGTGTGGCAAGTGACACCATCCTGTTGGAACCACAAATCGTTCAGATCCATACCAAAATTTCTGGCCACAAGAAGTACATTATCAACTCGCGATAGCGAACACAATTCACGAGTCGAGGTTGATGGCTCTTTTGCCACACTATCGCGAACAATATCAATGAACTGGGTAAGCACACACAGGTATATTCCCATTTCCTGCAGACCCTGTTTGCTGAAATTTTCGCACAATTATCCTTATTGTGGGCTTATTTGGTCGATTTTGCTGACCAAAATAATCAAGAAGAGCACAAAATGCTTTTTGATTTAAACGTCCATGCCGCTTAATTGTGTACCTCTGTATGAATGAGTTTGTCACCCACTGAAACATAAAAATGTTAAATAAGGTTGGGCAAAAACTTGACGTTAAGGTGTGACTTTCATTTAACATTGTGCATTTTGGTTGGACCACACTTTACAAGTTAAAAAAATTCTACGAAGGTTGTTTTACTGGGTATTGATTTTCAATTGGTTTTTCAACCAAAATCAAATAACATTTTTGGAAGAGGCATTTAAATAGAACGGCATACTTTTTGGCCTTCTGAAAGTAGGCTAGCAAACAGAACATTACTAAGCGTTTTGTCTAATCGGATGGACATACACTCCCTCCTTCTTTAAGGAGGGCAGGCCTACCTAGAATAGACACCGTTGATGGTGATGGCCGAGCAGACAGCATGTGCAAGAGCAGAGGGCGAAAACATAGGTTCGATACCGGAGTTATTAGTTATCGATAAAAAAAAATATTTGAATCATCCTTAAATTCAAAACAGACAATCTAGCCATACACGTCCTTTCGTCCATGTGTGTCTTCTAAGCACGATAGCGACCAAACAAACTAAGCGTGGGCCGGTCCACTTATTAGTTTTAATATGTTTTAATATGTTTATAGTTTTAATATGTTTATTTTCGTTAAAAACAAAAAAAAAAATGATGTTGCCATGACCATGTGTGTATTCCAAGCACAATAGCGATCAAACGAACTAAGCTTTAACCGGCCGTCTTATGGTCTTAATCTGTTTGGATTGTAAATTGGGAATGATGAAATTGGTCTAGCCGAAACAAATTTTCCCTTAAGGGACTCTAAGAAGATCAAGCCATGTCCGTCCAACCATGACTATCGAAAGCACAATGACGGTCAAACGAATAAAGCTAAGACGCTTAAATTTGGCACAACAATGACTTTTAGTTATAAGTTGTTTACAATTGTATGTGGCCAAAATCGCTTGAGGGGGACTAAAGCAACCTCGGAAAAAGTACACTTTTGGGAGTGTTTTCTCAACAATGGAGGGTGTACAAGGGTTGCTATATATAGGCCTAGGCTAAGTGTAACCTGGCGCCATCTGACATTTCCATTGGAAAGTTTGACATTTTTTTTAGCATAAACGTACTCAGAACGTTCTGACGTACGACCATCATTTGTGTTTCTCAGTGACTTGAAAAAATCAATTTGGCACAAAATTGGAATTAACTCGCGAACATTTGCGTGCGATAATTTTTTACAACTTTCGACGTGGATTTTTACGACAAGAGCGCATCGATGAACTTAAATCTTTGTATGGCGATGAAGCACCATCCTATAGCACTGTGAAAAACTGGTTTAATGAATTCAATCGTGGCCGACACTTGCTCAAAGACGAAGGTCGTGAAGGTCGTCTAAAAACGGCCATTGTGCCAGAGAACATTGTTCGTGAACTGATAATGCAAGATCGTCATGTGACGTACCGTGAAATAGAGGCATCCTTGGGCATTTCTTCCACCAGCATGCATTCGATATTGCATGAAGACCTGGCCGTAAAAAAGGTTTGTTATCGTTGGATCCCGCACAACCGCTCAAAAAAATCCTCGTGTCGATTGGTGCAAAGAAATTTTGAAAAAACTACGATCGTGTTGCTATAAAAGACGTTTATAAGATCGTCACAGGTGACGAATCATGGATCTATGCGTATGACCCCAAAACAAAACAGCAATCAACCGTGTGAGTCTTCGAAGACGAGCCAAATCCAACGAAAATTGTTCGAAGGAGCACTTCGATGAAAATGGTCGCCTGTTTCTTCGGCAAAACTGGTCTGTGACGACTGTTCCGCTTGAGCAACGTAGGAGGGTCAATTTTGAGTGGTACACCACAATTTGTTTGCCTGAAGTCTTCGGAGAAATTCGAAAAACGAACAAGAGAAGACGAATAATTGTGCACCATGACAATGCGAGCTCTCACACATCGCCTCAATCCTGCGCCTTTATGAACGGCCAAAACGTCGAATTGATGGGTCATCCGCTGTACGGCCCTGACTTGGCACCCAACGACTTCATTTTATTCCCGCATATCAAGAAACAAATGCGTGGTCAACGGTTTTCGTCGCCAGAAGATGCTGCTGCAGCGTTCAAAAACCATGTTTTGGAGGTGTCTCTATCGGAGTGGAAAAAAGCTTCAACAGTTGGTTTGAGCGCGTGCAAAAGTGCATAAATCATGCTGGAGAATACTTTGCAAAACAAAAAAAAACATTTTTGATGATAAATATTCGCATTTTCATTTTTAGGCCAGAAATATATATAGCAGCCCTGGTATAAGATTCTGACTAACCCAAATTAACGGCGTTTTCAGTTGTCTATTTTTTTAATTTTAACACTAACGTCTATGTCAGAAAACTTAAATTTCTGTTAACATTAAAGTTTAAACTATTTTTGACAGCGATTTAAAGTTATCATTTTGACGACCAATTGCTCGCCTAATAAGCGAGCTCAAACTCAAGCCCACCTAATGTGTCGCACCACCACAAACCTGTTATCAGAAATTGCTTAAATATATTCGGAGTAAACATTTTTCAGTTCAGCTGCAATTAAAGAGATTAATTTCCTTCCCATAGAGAAAAAAAATTAAGCACACATACTCCTTGCAGCCATTTCAATATTTGCCTTCCCCTCTAGTCCATCTCTCTTCGTATCAGGAAATCTGTGTAAGCGACACTTGTAATGCACTCTACTATCTCAAATTGCCCCGAGTTAAGCAAAAAATAAACTGTTCATAAAAAACCGCCATTCAAGCGGGCTTAAACTGTGTTGTTTTTCTACAGCTTTTCATCATTGGCAAAACAAGCTCTGGCGCTCGCTCTGTAAGTCAATCGGTCAACAGTTTTATGATTTGTTTGTCTTTGTGGCATGAAACCGCAAAATAAAAACCGCGTAAACATCTACGAAAATAATGCAATATTGATTAAATGAGTGGTGGAAAAGACAGCAAGGAGCTGCAAGAGAAAAGCCAGAAAGAAAAATGCCGAAACGAAAAAAGTTAAAAGAAACCTGAATAAAAAACAAATCACGCTAGATTTATAAGATTATCATAAACGAGGCACAGCACGTAAGATAGAGTTTTGTCAAAACTCAAATGGACGTACATTTGTAGATAATGAAATTACACAAATTTTGTTTGAAAAACATTTTAAAGTTTTTGACTTCCTTATTGAGTTTGTCGCTCGCTGACGATGACCATTTGACTGACAAGGAAATCGGTGAGTCAGAAATGGGGAGATTAATCGTTCAAGCTTAAGTAGAAGTAAATGCTACAAAAGCAATTAAAAAGGAAGCTTTAATGAAGAAAGCATAACAATAGGAGTCTTTCTGGTAAAAACAAAAGACTTAAGGCACATACATACGCGCATATAAAGGGGGAAACATGGTCCATGGTAAGTAACAGGTGCTGTGCCATGAGTTTTCCGAAACAACTTCAAACAGTATTTGAAATGTCTATAAATTTAAGTAAAAAATGAGGCGGTCAAATCAATTGACCATGTGAATTTTACTTAACTGGTCTATGTCAAAACCACACCCTTAAATCCATGAGTGAAATCCCGAAATGTATGGCAGCGGACTTGATGTGAAAAAAATGTTTAAAAGGAAGAAAAAAGGAATAGTACAAAATGTATAGAATAAAGGATTTTAATCAATTAAAAATAATCATCTTTGATTTATTGTTTGAACTTTTTGGTAAATGTTGAAATCAAGCTCGAAGTCAGTATCTCATCACATTTCGGAACATCTTAAACAAGCATCGAATGATTTAACTACACACAGAGAACAGATTCGTTGCCAAAACCGACTTTTTTGCCAACCAAATGATTGAGGTTGCATTCACCTCGAGTGTGCTATCACAACAACCGAATACTACTCGGTGTTCTGTAACGTTTAGTATTCGTAACTGAAGTATCGGTAGAAAATACGAAGAATCCCAACCTTCAGAAAAAAATTGTTTGATTTAACGAAAAAATTTTAAATTTTTAGTAGAGGCAAAAAGCTGTTTCCTTATATAGGGTGATCCATCTAGAGCTATTTTTTCAGAACAAATAAAAAATACAAATTTAAGTCAAGTGTGGAATCTTTATTGGTTATTTGAAAGGACATTTTATGACATTTATTTTTGCAAATACTTACCGGGAAATACGTATCGAATTCTTGAGTCTTACTTAGAAAACCGCAGATTCAGAGTCAAATGTGGGCAACACGTCACCAATGACCGCGAAATACTAGCAGGTGTGCCCCAGGGAAGCGTCATGGGGTCTATCCTTTACCTTCTGTTTACCGCAGATATCCCTACCAGCCCAAACGTGCTAACATCCCGGTTTGCCGACGATACCGCTATAATGGCCGCACATAAAAAGCAGGATATTGCATCTATGAATCTAGGTGTACATCTCAGACGAGTAGAATCTTGGCTCTGTCAATGAGGCTAAATGCACACAGGTAACTTTCACACTGAATTTTAGCACTTGTCCGACATTGAAACTAAACAATATCCTTTTTTCTCAATCTGATCATGTTTCATACCTTGGAATCCATCTGGATCGCCGACTCACCTGGAGAAGTCATATCGAAGCCAAGAAAACTCAACAGAAACTTAAAGTCCATCAACTTCACTGGCTCCTAAACGCGAACTCAAAACTAAGCCTTGAATATAAGGTCCTGCTATACAACAGTGCAATCAAACCTATCTGGTTATACGGTGCCCAGCAACGGGGCAAAGCAAGCTCAAGCAATCTCGACAAAATCCAAAGAGTCCAATCGAAGACATTGCGGCTCATTACCGGTGCCCCTTGGTATATGAGGAATGAAAACATCCACCGAGACTTAAAAATACCTCTCGTTAAAGAGGCAATTCAAAAAATCAATATAAATCACAAAGAGAAGATCGAACGTCATGATAACATACTTGCTAGACAATTATTGTGCAGTCCAAGCTCTTTAAGACTTCGGAGAAACGAACGCCGTGTTTTCTAATCTGCACTTGTGCTTCATCCGTAACAGTAATCGCGAACACACGCGCCCGAAAGACTGTGTAGAATTATTTTTTTCTACGTCACGTGGCTTAAATGCTCTTATACCTGATCTTAAAAACAGTCAATATCAATCGCGGACGAACACTGAAAAAAGACTGTGTAGAATCCTTTATTCTACGTCACGTGGTTTAAATGCTCTCATACGTGATCCTCAAAACAGTCAACCCGAAAAACCTACAAAACCTAAATTAAGCCAATTTAAGCCAAACCAGGTTTAAAATTCTCCGACATGTGATCCATACCAGTTATATACTATTTTGACCAAATTAATTTAAATTCCTGCCAATTAGCAGAGATCCACATTACAAGAAATCCATACTAGGATTCATTATTGAATTATACTTAAGATTCGTATACTTATTGTTAGCAGATTCAATAATTCAAATAAAGCTTATATAAAAAAAAAAAAAAAAAAAAAAAAAAAAAAAAACATATGCTTGTTGTCGGAACTTTATCATTACCAGATATCGGTTTTGTAACACTTACACCATTTGCGTACTTTACCTTTTTTCGGGTTTTAAAAGTGTGCCCTGAAATATTTGTTTCATAAAAGTAGCAATCATCTGGTTTATGCCAGAGCTGATGATGCCAAGTCATAGGCGTACAAAAGGGCAAAGAAATTGGAGGTTGAACTTTGTATTTTTTTTAATGTTGCACAGCAATTTTCACAAACAAATTCTGGCTCATACCAGCGACTGAATTTGTAAGAACGATTGAAGTGATAAGAAGTGATAAATCTAACAAATTAAGTTTGGAAGAACACTTGACGTTAAGGTGTGACTCACAATGAACATCGTGCACTATGGTTGGACAAATTTTCATATGCACCTTATAGGGTCTTCAAGGTATTGCAATCGCAATATTTCCTTTGGAGGAGGGTAAAAACAAAGTTATAGGCTCTTTAACAAGTGTTTAGCAAATACAACCTTACTTTGATTTTCTTTATTAATTAATTCTTTATTTTTTACTAAATAATTATTATATCGAGCTCGAGGCCTCGAGAATATATAATAATTATTTAGTAAAGTTTAATATAAAGACCGAATACAAAAATTAAAATTACGTATTAATTCTTTATTTTAATAGAAAAGGTTTCATCTTATACACTACAAAATATATCACAGATTTGGCTCAGCCTTACATCTAAAGTAATATTATTTGTATGGGGAGGTATTAATAAATATAAGTATACCAGTATGTATATTTGTATAGAAAATAATCGGAGTAATCTGAGTTATAGGCTCTTTAATAAGAGTTTAACCAATACAATCTCATTAATGCTGCCGGTTTTATTCGAATCCATCATTCTTGATTATAAATTAATATTTACTTAAATCAAGCAGCACAATAACTCACTTTCCCACACTGGCTTCCTCCTCGCCGTGTTTTCTAATCTTCATCCGTAACAGTAATCGCGAACACACGAGTTAAGTAATTCAATTTAAACACAATTTTATAATAAAGCGAAAACTGAACTTTATTGGTCCAAGATTGATTCACAACTGATTCTTAAATTTCTAATTTGGCGAAAAGTACTTAAATTATAACGGTAATCAGATATGAAAAGAAATTGAGAATTACAAATAGAGACATAAAATAAAATGGTAAAATACAATTAAAAGAGAATGTGAATAAAGGACATATTAAAGCGTAATTTAAAATAAAGGTTTGCAAAATAAAGTTGGGAAAGAAAAGTATGTGAGGCAATATAAATATCGTAACTACCCCTCCGATTAAAATGAGGACACTCCCGAGTCCTTTAAATATTATATTGGTACAAAATTCTTTCTTTCTTTTTTTTACATTTCCATATGTATTTTTAATTTTAAAGTTACAAAATTATTTAATTAAATTCCACGAGTATTTTTCTATTCGAGTTTCCATATTGTTTAATTAATTAATACATCGTCTCTCCACTACTTATCATATTGTCTTATATTAACTACACCATCATACTTTGATTTTCTTTTTATATTTGAACAATGTACATTTGCCAAATTGCAAATTCTAAATCGCGGTTGTTCCTTATGCCTTAGTGCTCTGTAGTTTCTTATATATCTTTCAGGCCTCTGGTCAATATACAACTCTCTATTCTTGTTTCTCTTACGGAGATAATCCTGTTTATATTCTAAAATATTGGCATATACTTTCTTCTTATCACAATTTCCATATTCCACATCAATCGGTTTTTCCTTAATCACTGAATGATAGCTGTTATTATAGTATTCCACAGACTTACTTACCTTATCCTTTATATTCAAGGACTCCCTGCTAATGGCCATTGTCCTTATTTTCTCGCTAAGTGTACTGTGTAATCTCTCTATATCAGAATTTCCCGTATGACTATTAGGCTTTGCCAAATGAAGCTCGATACCCTCACACCGAAAATAGTCCTTAATATTAATACTTTTGAATTCATTATCAGTGATTAACCTATCAAAATAGCCCCTTTGAGACTTATATAAGCGTAGTTTCTCGATTATGGTCTGATTCGTCCTGTCTTCTAAATAAAAAACTGTGGCAAATTTTGAAAAAGTATCAATAAATGTTAAAAAGTTTGACTTTGAGTTAGTGTAAATATCCATGTGAACTATCTGTTTAACATTACTCGGTGTTTCAGTCAGGTGAAATTTGGGTTTCACTGGATTGCGGTCATATTTCGCCCTATTGCACACATCACAATTATCTACGTACTTCTGAACTAAAATCTTCAAATTTGGAAAATATATCTTTCTTTTTAATCCTTCGTAGTTCTCATTAATTCCGGTATGTCCGGTCTCATTCTTGTGGTAATGGTGAATCTGACGAAATGCCTCGTCCTCAGATTCAATATCCAGGGCATGATACGAACATCTCACGAATTTCACACTATTATTTCCTTCAAATAATTCAATAATCCTCATCTGATGAATTTCATTTAAAAATCGAGATAAAACTGAAATTTTGAACCCGACCCCCTCAGATATCGGTGAAATTTTGTTCATAGTTAAATTTGATCAATACAAACAAACTCTCATTTTTAGAAATGACTGTTTTGGGATTTTTTGGGCGTGGCACAGTGGGAAAGTTTTGGAAAAAACGCGAAAATGGTCGAAAAGAGCTCCATTTAAACTACAATAACTCAGAATGGGCTGAACCGATTTGCATGATCTTGGTATCATTAAAAAGATATTTTAAAAGGCTTTATGACACGTTTAAAAAAAACACAAAAATACACTGTAAAAAATTGTATAAAAAAAAAAGAATTTTAACTAACGAAAAAACCAAAAAGATCAAGGGTTTTTTTACAGTGTATTATTTTTTTAGAAAGGTTTATCCTTCACCTATACCATACCAAAAAATAAAAATGGGTTCTTTTTTAGTTTTTTTTATATAATTTTTTAAGTAGTGTCACTTCTAGTAATTGCCCATATATTTTATAACAAAAAAAAATTTTAGGTAACGAAAAACGAAAAAAGATCAATGATTTTTTACAGTTTATTATTTTTTTAGAAAGGTATTTCCTTCACCTATAACATATCCAAAAAGTAAAATGGGTTCTTTTTTATTTTTTTTTATATAATTTTTGAAGTAGTGTCACTTCTAGTAATTGCCCTTATATTTTATAACAAAAAAAAATTTTAGGTAACGAAAAACGAAAAAAGATCAATGATTTTTTACAGTTTATTATTTTTTTAGAAAGGTATTTCCTTCACCTATAACATATCCAAAAAGTAAAATGGGTTCTTTTTTATTTTTTATATAATTTTTGAAGTAGTGTCACTTCTAGTAATTGCCTTATATTTTATAACAAAAAAAAATTTTAGGTAAAGAAAAACGAAAAAAAAACAATGATTTTTTACAGTTTATTATTTTTTATGAAATGATGCGGAAAGCTTCGCCATAATATCTGATTGCAATACCCATGATAGTATAGCAGTTCATCTATATATTTCAAAAATGATACAGTTCGTGAAGGCCAATATAACCAACAATATTAATAAAATCATTTACGTATCAGATGGTGCAGGAGCACAATATAAAAATAAATATAACTTCATTAATTTATGCCATCAAAAATCTGATTTTGGTATTGACGCTGAATGGCACTTTTATGCTACCAGTCACGGAAAATCTGCATGTGATGGAATCGGAGGAACATTGAAGAGAGGTGCTCGAAATTATAGTATTGCAAATAAAAATGAAATCCAGACAACGAGGCAACTCTATCACTGGGCATCAGAAACATATAACACCACCATACAAGTTGCTTACGCAGATGCTGACGAATACAACAACGTTAAAGAAAAGCTATTTTCAAGATATAAAGAAGCTCAAACTATAACAGGAACTTAACGCTTTCATTCATTCATTCCGATAAATGAAACTTTTCTACATGTGTGCAGATATTCTGACTGTGCCAAATTTGAGCAGCGCAAAATTTCTTACAAATAATTAACTTAAAAAAAATGTAAATAAAATAAAACTCAAATTAATAAAAACATGGCAAATAATATAAACAATTGTTGATGGTTTTTTATTTGTAAACATTTAAAAAATGTTAGAATTGTTGAACTATTTTGTAAATGTGTAAGAATGTGACCTGATATTTTCGCTGTTATTCGAATTATTTCGAAAACTTTCGGTACGTATTACTAGAAGTGACACTACTTCAAAAATTATATAAAAAAAAAATAAAAAAGAACCCATTTTACTTTTTGGATATGTTATAGGTGAAGGAAATACCTTTCTAAAAAAATAATAAACTGTAAAAAATCATTGATCTTTTTTCGTTTTTCGTTACCTAAAATTTTTTTTGTTATAAAATATAAGGGCAATTACTAGAAGTGACACTACTTCAAAAATTATATAAAAAAAAATAAAACAGAACCCATTTTACTTTTTGGATATGTTATAGGTGAAGGAAATACCTTTCTAAAAAAATAATAAACTGTAAAAAATCATTGATCTTTTTTCGTTTTTCGTTACCTAAAATTTTTTTTTGTTATAAAATATATGGGCAATTACTAGAAGTGACACTACTTAAAAGATTATATAAAAAAAACTAAAAAAGAACCCATTTTTATTTTTTGGTATGGTATAGGTGAAGGATAAACCTTTCTAAAAAAATAATACACTGTAAAAAAACCCTTGATCTTTTTGGTTTTTTCGTTAGTTAAAATTCTTTTTTTTTTATACAATTTTTTACAGTGTATTTTTGTGTTTTTTTTTTAAACGTGTCATAAAGCCTTTTAAAATATCTTTTTAATGATACCAAGATCATGCAAATCGGTTCAGCCCATTCTGAGTTATTGTAGTTTAAATGGAGCTCTTTTCGACCATTTTCGCGTTTTTTCCAAAACTTTCCCACTGTGCCACGCCCAAAAAATCCCAAAACAGTCATTTCTAAAAATGAGAGTTTGTTTGTATTGATCAAATTTAGCTATGAACAAAATTTCACCGATATCTGAGGGGGTCGGGTTCAATGCATCTCGATTTTTACATGAAATTCATCATCTGTAGGACATTATATTTGTGATCATCCAGCTCAGTAAAAATTCCAATTTTACCTTTCTCAATATTTCGTAACAAAATATTATCTAAATCCTTTTCCAAATCAACAGAATTAATGTAAATCTTCCTATTTCCATGTTTCGTTTCGAATTCCCTTGTCCTATTGTCTGTTAAAATTATCTGCGTCCTGAACCTGTTTACTATGGTATCCAAAATGACAATATGATTCTGCATCTCTTCCTCCTGAGAGTGAATTGTACCCGTTTCACTTTCAATATTATTATACAGTGAATCAATACTATTGGTTGATTCCAAAACATTAATTTCACCAGAATTGTTATCCACTCTACTCAAAAAGTCAGCAACCTGATTGTCCTTTCCCTTAATATAGTTAACCGTAAGATTGAAATCACTAAGTTTTATAATCCACCTATAAAGCCTAGGATTCAACTCTCTACTCTGGGACTTCACAAACAACCATCTCAGTGGCTGATGATCCGACAAAATTTCAAATTTAGCGCCATATAAATATGGGCGGAATTAATGTGTCGCCCAAACAATAGCCAATAGCTCCTTCTCCGTTGCAGAGTAGTTCCTCTCATGCTCATTCAAGGTCCTGCTGGCAAAAGAAATGGGATGCCCATTCTGCTGCAAAACAGCTCCTAATGAATTCAAGCTTGCATCTGTTATCAGCTGAAATGGTATTCCAAAATCCGGATACTTTAGTACCGGAGCCTCAGTTACAATAGCCTTCAGTTTCTCAAAAGCATTAATAAAATTAGGATCATTGACATCCAATCTAATATCCTTCTTCAAATATCTTATCATGGGATATGCTACCTGTGAATAGTCTCTGATAAATTTACGGTAGTACCCTGTCATTCCTAAAAAGGACTTGATTCCCTTAACGCTGTTAGGAAGTCTAAGTTTCAAAATGGCATCGACTTTAGCCGGATTTGGCCTGACTCCTTCGGGTGTCAGAATATGTCCTAAATACTGAGTCTCTTTTGAAAAGAATTTACACTTATTTATCTGAATTCTAAGGTTAGCGTCTCTCAATTTATCAAACACCTTTCTAACGTTAATTAGGTGCTCCTGCAAACTAGTTGAAAATATAAGAATATCATCTAAATATACTACACAGATCTTGTTGATGAGATCACGAAGAACAAAATTTATTAATCTCTGGAAAGTGGCCGGAGCGTTTTTCAAGCCGAACGGCATTCGCACAAATTCGGGGTAGAGAATGCCGTCTTCGGCCGGTCCTCTTCTCTAACAAGAATCTGGTGAAAACCTTTCGCTAAATCAATTGTGGAAAAATACTGAGAGCGACCTAACTTATCCAATATACTTTCTATATTGGGGATAGGAAACTTATCATCCACAGTTATATCATTAAGTTTCCGATAATCTATAACGATTCTCCATTTCCTCTCTCCTGAATTATCAGCCTTCTTTGGTACTATCCATAATGGACTATTGTATGGCGAATTACTTTCAGTTATAATTCCCTGTCGTAACATATCAGTAATCTGAGTGCAAATTTCCTGTTCATGAATATGGGGATAACGATACATTCTGGCATAAATCGGTCTCTCATTAATTGTTCGTATTTCATGTCTTATAATATCCGTGTTACTCAATGTTTGTCCCTCCAAATATATCAAATCACTATATGATCCCAATAAATTCTCCAAAACAAGTCGCTCCTCATTATTTAATCCCTCATACAAATTCATTAATATCTCCTCACCAATATTGACTGCCTCCAGTTGGTGTATCTCATGATCCAAATATGGACATACCCTCAAAAATTCTATAATATTGTGATTTACTGTAAGGCTCTCTTTCTCCATATCTACTACTGCCCCCAAAGGCTTCAAAATATTTTGTCCTAAAATCGCATCAAATTGTCTCCCATGGAACTCAGTAAGCTTCCATGACATAGTCGCAACCTCCCCGAATTCAATTGGCAAAGGTGTTATAATTTCCTGATCAATAGTAGTCCTCCCATTCAATGATGTAAAAGATATAGGACGCTCCAGTGGTAATCTTCTATACCTCAGTAATTTATCCTGATTCAATAATGATGTTGTCGAACCTGTATCTATTAATGCCTTAATTCTACTACCATCGATCGTAAGGATTACTATTGGAAGTGTCTTGAATTGGCTGTTATATGAAAATTTACCTCCTCTTTGTGACTGCCCTCACCTTCCTGTAAGTGATCGACTTCCATATGCAATCTATTATGTTGACTAAAGTTACCACTATTACCCTGTTGAGAGTTTCTATTATTAAAGCCCACATTATAATTTCCAGAATTTCTCACGTTCGGATTAGCATAATTAAAGTGAGGGTTAGGATTTCGATTAGATGTAGGATGTGAAACCTGTGTTGAATCATTGCCTCTTTTTACCTGATTTTTAGATTCCATTACATTTGAATTATTAAAATTCGGTATGTAATTCCGATTGTAATTGGCATATGGGCGATGTACATTGTTGTCCTGATTACTATAATTTCCACAATTATTATTTTGGTTATTATTATTACTTCTTGTATTATATGTGCTATTATTACGATTACATTGGTTAACAAGTTGATTGGAATTTTTCTTCCCAGTTTCTTCTCTAATTAAACCCTCTCTTTCCAGCAAATTGTACGCATCTCGTAATTTAACTACATTTCTGTTAATAACTACGGATGCCAAATTAACATCGATATTATTCATAAATGTTTTTAAAATTATTTTCTCAGCATTTTCTGGACTAAATTCTACTGGTTTCTCACTATCATATTCATATTTTTCATTAATTTTGCATAAAACGTTTCTCAAATATTTAAAATAATTAATAATACCATAATTCTTTGCTGCAAACGCTTCTTGATACAGCTGATGATATGTCTCCTTTACACCAAAATTGTCAATTAAAGCTGCCTTCGTCTCCTCCCAACTCGGATTCAGCCCTAAGGTTCTCACAACGTGAAGAGCTTCTCCTTGTAATTTGTTTAGTATGACTCTTTGGTAGATGTACTCTTTTGTATCGGGATGTGATTGTACCAGAGAAAATACGGTATCAACTTCTCTTAAAAATGATGTCAATGCATACGTTTCATCACCTCTAAACTCATGAATTCTTTGAGCATCTTTTAAGACATCATTAATAGACAAAGACATGTTGCTGCATATATGTTTATCTCGTTCCAATTAATTAAATTTTCTTCTTTTCTTCTTACTGCATCAATTACAATCTCACAATTCTCCTGCACTCTTTTTAGTTTTCTCCTCCCTTTGATTCCTTTGTGAAATATTTTGTTGTTGTTGCTGTAGTACGAATTATTTTCTCACGTTCTTACATATGTTGTTTCCATTCACAATAACGATTTTGTACGTTATGAAAATAAATTCAAATACTTGTTGTCAACGGTAATTATGTTGTCTCCCGTGTTCTTTTTTCTTCTGGTATTTATATTATATTTACCACTGTTTTATTACTTTGAGTTTCTTATATTCACCACAGTTTCTGTTGAGAGTGTTGTTTGGTGTCACAAAAATGTAAAATAAAAACGATAATCAATTGTTTCTTTTCTATGTTAAGAATTTGTTTTTTCTTTTTTTTCAATTTGTTTTATTATTAGCCTTTGAATAAACTTTAGTTTAAGTGAGGTTCGAATTAACGACTGCGCCAGTTAAGTAATTCAATTTAAACACAATTTTATAATAAAGCGAAAACTGAACTTTATTGGTCCAAGATTGATTCACAACTGATTCTTAAATTTCTAATTTGGCGAAAAGTACTTAAATTATAACGGTAATCAGATATGAAAAGAAATTGAGAATTACAAATAGAGACATAAAATAAAATGGTAAAATACAATTAAAAGAGAATGTGAATAAAGGACATATTAAAGCGTAATTTAAAATAAAGGTTTGCAAAATAAAGTTGGGAAAGAAAAGTATGTGAGGCAATATAAATATCGTAACTCACGCGCCCGAAAGACTGTGTAGAATCCTTTTTTCTACGTCACGTGGCTTAAACGCTCTTATACGTGATCTTTAAAACAGTCAATATCAATCGCGGACGATCACTCAAAAAAGACTGTGTAGAATCCTTTATTCTACGTCACGTGGCTTAGATGCACTCATACGTGATCCTTAAAACAGTCAACGCGAAAAACCTACAAAACCCAAATTACGTCGTCCACTCTGCTATTCTAGAGTTATCCGTTATACATACATAACTAGAGTTCTTCACTCTACATAATATCGCGAACACTCTGTAAATGACTGTAAGGGTCCTCTGGCCCTTTATCACGAGGTTTAAGCCAAACCAGGTTTAAAATTCTCCGACATGTGATCTATACCAGTTATATACTATTTTGACCAAATTAATTAAAATTCCTGCCAATTAGCAGAGATCCACATTACAAGAAATCCATACTAGGACTCATTATTGAATAATACTTAAGATTCGTATACTTATTGCTAGGCTCCTTTGGAGCAGATTCAATAATTCAAATAAAGCATATATAAAAAAAAAATTTTTTTGAAAATAATTTCCATCAAATGTTGGCTTCCGAATCTGAGGATGAAGATATGGGCTTTACTCTTTGCGATTAAATTACTAAAGGCCCCAGCCATTCACAACAAGAAATATAGCAACAGCAGTAAGACAACAACAATGGTCTGCATTATGGAAATGAGCGTTCGGTATGAAACGGGAAGATCCGCTGCTTTCGACCAAAATTGTGTTCAGTGATGAGGCCCATATCTGGCTCAACGGCAAAGTCAATAAACAAAATTGCCGCATTTGGGCTGAAGAGCAGCAACAAGAAGAGGTTCAACGGGTGCCATCTTACCCAGAGAAAGCCACAGTTTGGTGCGGTTTATAAGCTGGTGAAATCCTCGGTGCATATTTTTTCAAAAATGATGATGGCCGGAACGTAACCGTGAATGGTTGTCGCTATCGCGCCATGATATCGGACTTTTTGCTAACTGAAATTGAAGTCCGTAATCTTGACGACATTGGGTTTCAACAGGACGGCTCCACTAGCCATACAGCTGCTCAAGCAATGGTTCTATTAGGAGGTCATTACGAAGAGCAGGAAATTTCACGAACTGGACCGGTGAGTTAGCCGTCTAGATCGTGTAATATCACAGATATAGACTTTTTTGCTTTGGGGCTACGCAGAGTCCAAATTCTATGATGACAATTCAGCTACGATTCAGGTTTTGGAAGCCAACATTACGCGTGTCATTAATGCCATACCGGTCGAAATGCTCGAACAAGTCATCCAAAAATAAAGCCGGTCATAATGCTACAGTCAGTGACTAGCGCTATAGAGCCATGATTAATGACTTTTTCGTTCCTGATTTAGAGGATTTGATGTGGACGAGCTTTGGTTTCAACAAGACGGCGATACATGCCATACAGCCAATGAAACAATCAATTTATTAAAGAAAAATTTTGGTGAGCGCATTATCGCGCGTCGTGGCCTCCAAGATCGTGCGATTTAACACCGCTGGACTATTTTTTGTGAGTTTATAGGAAGTCGCTTGTCTAGGCAGATAAGCCCGACACGATTGACGTCTTAGAAGAGAATATTCGGCGCGTTATTGCTGACATACGGCCTTCAAATGCTGCAAAAAGTGTTCGAAAATTGGGCTTCTCGGCTGCAATTTATTCGAGCCTCGGTGGCCACTTGTCCGAAATCATTTTTAAAACATAATGGCAAACGCTTATCTTTATAATAAAGCTAAACTCTTAGCCATAACATTAAATTATATGCTTTTCATTATTTCTTAAAAATCACGCATCTACAGAAACATCCTTTAGTTGAAGTACTTCTAACATAGGGAGCGTCGTGTCGGGGAAAAAGAGGCAACGATGATGGAAGATTTTTACTGAATAAATTAGATTAAACGATTTGTTTAAAACAGTATTAATAGCATTACTTTCGTTTTTGGTTATGGTAAAAGTTTAGATATCATCACCAAAATTCGCTTACAACAACAAAATGTAGTTAAAACTATTGGTTGCCACAGCCACCAGTGACGGCAACTAAATGCATTTTATGCGTTTCATTAGTATGTTTATGATGATTATATTTATCATCTTGTGGTACGTTGAACCGAATATCCGAAAACCGAAATAATTTTTTTGCAACGGAATTTTAGTAGTTCCAACAGATTTCCAACTAATTGAATCTCTCTAGCCCAAAACACAGACCGATTGAACGGTCTGTGTTTTGGGCTATGTTGGCTTGTTGATACATATTCAAGTGCAGCGAGAATAAACATCGAATTGTTTGTCCGCCTGCAATAAAATTCTACTCTTAGAGACAAGTGATGAACGCACAATCTATTGAATGCACAATCTAATAAACGAATAGGGCCATAAGGGCCTGTGATAATTGCAACAGCCTAATGACCAATGTGGTTCGCTTAATAAAAATATTGTATATATAGTCCAAATCAATCACTTTTCAAATTACTATGAAATAAATTCTCACCAGGAGAAGATCTTACAACTCTTCTACAAAATAATAAATATTCGTATGATTTAATTATATTGAAAAGGCATTTAACTCTGTATGGCACAATTTGTTTAATATATCAAACAATTCAGTTAAACTTTCCCCTATATCTTATAAAGATTATCGACGCTTTTTTGAGAAGCAGTCATTTTTGTGTTTGTCGCAGTGAGTTACTCTGACCTGGTCAGAATTCCAGCAGAGGTCCCCCAGGGCTCGGTTTTGGCGCCAACATTATACAAATTTTTACTTTTTGGATATGCCTATTTTTTTGGGTGTAAATGTGCAGCAAATGCGGACAGTATCTGCTTATTTTTCTCACATGAATATGGACACCGACAAAACTTCAATGCGCTTTAGCCTCTTTGTTAGACTACAGGGTTTTCCCATAATGATAAAACAAATGTATGTATTACAGAAAATTTAAAATATAGAGTTCAAACTTATTCCAGGTGTAGTGCAAAACATTTTAAGAAAAAAAATCGACTTCAGTCATATGACCACCACGAGCCTGTGAACAGCGATCTATGCTTTGGACCAAATTTTCCACCACTTTGGCTTACATTTCGACCGGAACGTTGGAAATTTCGCGTTGGATGTTGTCTCTGAGCTCGTCTTAAAAATACGGCACAATCACACCTCCGGCATGAAAACAACAGCACACATTAATTCTTGGCGGATGCAATTGTGTCTCTTACAGTACATGTGGGTTTGTTGCTGTCCAATAATGCATATTTTGTTTATCAGCCAGAAATAATCATCATCGCCGAAGATGAAGATGATTTTTCGATGAAATTCTGGATTTTTGTAAAACTTTGCCAGAGCCCAATCGGAGAAGTTTCGGCGTTTCAAATGATTAAGTGGCTTTAGTTCTTGAGCCAGCATGATCTTATAAGGATGAAGACCAAAATACGCCACAGTGTGGTTTGACAGATGCCCCATTTCTGAGAACGACGTGGAATCGTTTAATTTGGCTCATTTTGAACGGATACACTTACAGCTGCGATATTTTCGTCACTGTGAGCGGTACGGCGTCTCTTTGTTGCCGAAACATTCAAAAGTGAAATTTTTGATTCAAATTTATCCTCTATAGCACGTACAGCCTGTCGGGTGGGACGATTATTACGGGTGAAAATTTGAGTAAACGCTCTTAAAGTTGAGACCAAAGACTCAGAATTTCGGTAGTAATTTTTAATGATTTCCATGATGAAAATGTTAACTTCGACTAACATTTTGACACTCAAAGATTATTAAAAATGTTTGAGGGTGCGTTGACATAAAGATACCAAATTGTTATGTCCCATTTTTAATATTGAACTTACATAAGTCACTGAATATATGTCATATGTCCAAATTGACTTTCGATGGTCTTATTTTGTTCCACATAGGCAACTATGCCCCTTTTTTAAGGTATTAAGTGCATCACAACTAACCGAGCGCAAGTCACTCAAGATTCCTTTAAATAACAAGGGGTAAATTCTCCAAATCAGTAAGCTAAGCACGACATAATTCGTATACTCATTGGCCGAAACCGGCTCCAAATGCCTAATAGATTTTAAAGATAAGCTCTTACATGGCTTAGAGATTATTCTCTCTCTGGTAAAGTCGCCGGCATTAACGAGGTGGAAACCCGCCGCCGAAAAATTGTTGTTAGTTTTTATGAAAAATTTCAAGAAGGCTTCAAGATTCGTGGCGTAAACAAGTAAGAATTTAAATAGCACCAAAACTACTTAGTATTCTATTGGTACTCGCTTATTAACAAACGTTTTATTTAAATATTTGTAAAAAAGGTATTCAAGAAATACTAACGGGTCTTCAATCTAGAGGTATTTTTTTGAATAGGGGTTTTTTCACAGATTGCGCGTGATTGTGTTAAACTTTATTTAACTTTTTTAAGTATTGCTTGCCCCTTCAGGAAGTGAAGCCTTACGATGTTTCTGCTCGTCACCTCAAAAGCTCGAAGACGATCCACTGTCAAAGGCAACGTCAATAAACAAAATTGCCGCATTTGGGCTAAAGAGCAACCAGAAGAGGTTTAAGATGTGGGCTGGTGAAATCATCGGTCCATATTTTTTCAAAACTGATGATGGCCGAAACGTTACCGTAAATCGTGCAATTAATGGATCTATTGAGAGGTAATTTCGAAGAGCTGCTTATTCCACATTTTTGGACCGGTGAGTTGGACGCCTAGATCGTGTGATATCATACATTTAGACTTTTTCTTTGGAGCTACGTAAAAAACAGGGTGGAGCGCTGTAATGTTCTTATTTAAGAATGAAATAAAAAATTTTGAACCTTAGAAAAATTTATTTTATATTTTAGTTATATTGAACAGTAAGAGAATTTTTAAATTACATGGTTTTAAATAGTGTACGAGTATCTGACAAATATCGACCTTCACTATCCACACACTGCTGTATAGGTTTTCTGAAGTTTTCATGAACTCTAACTAGCATTTCGACTGGTATTCTGCCCACTTCAGCCTCAATATTGTTAATTAGGTCTTCCAAGGTGTTGGGAAGGTTAATATACACCTTCAACTACAGGTACCCCAAAGGAAAAAATCGCATGGGGCTCAGTCTGATGAGCGTGCCGTCCAGTTCACATCATCCTTCCAAGATATAAGCCGTCCAGGAAACATTTGCCTCAAACAATTCATAGCAACCCTTGCTGTGTGTGCAGTGGCACCATCTTGTTGGAGTCATGTATCTTCTAATTGCATTGCCTCAAGAGCCGGCTGAAAAAAAAAAGTCTGGAGATGGCAAAAGCAAGTGATTGCTTCCGAGCAGAGCGTTTCGGAGATTGCAGTTCTGCTGCTCTAACCCTCTCGATGTTTTGTAATCCTTTTTTCAGGTCCCCTTCGTACATATGACACATTCCCTGCTGTTCTTAATGAAGTTACCCAATTTACAATTGATTGCCATCCAGGAAAACGTCCGCGTGGAAGAACAGAAAATCCTAAAGGAAAAGCACGCTGCACTGCAATGATCGAGTGCGCATTTGAAATATACGCTTCAACATAAAATGACCTCTCCTTACGTGTCCAATGCATGATGGCAACTGAAAGGCAGACGAAAGCAAATCTCCCGTCAGCCACTATAAGCCATGCACACGCTCCACTTTCTTCGACCAGCAGTAACGCCACAGCCTGCAGTGCAAAAAAGCGCTCCACCCTGTACAAAGTCTGCGCTTACAAACCAGCTACGATTCAGTTTTTGGAAGCCAACATTACGCGTGCCTCCAAAGTCATCCAAAGTTGGACCCTTCGAATGGATACCCTGAGGCGTAGTTAAGGCCAACATTTAAAAGAAATTATATCCAAAAAATGATTGGCATAAAATGTGCTTTTGAATAAACAATAATGATTCCATACTTGATTTGAATTTTGGTATATTTTTTATTTTGAAAAAATACCTTTAGATTGGTCGCCGGATATGAGCGTGTAATAACTGAGCTCGCTTTAACACTAAATGGTATACTACAATATTTTTCATCTCAAAACAGTTTTAACGCATATTGTCTATAGATTTCTGTAAACAAAAGATAAATCAAATGTTTTAAAAAATGCCTTTGAAAAATCTCAAACCGAAATAAAATCAATCAAAACCTCAACTAAGACATTTTTTAATCATTAAAAAAAAAACATCGTCGTGACCTTTACATTGAAGACAATGTAAAAAATCAATATGCAAATCCCCAAATGACCTCTAATAGCTAATAGATTGTTTGGTACATCTTTTATCATAGTACGATTTGGTTAATCTTCAAACAAAAACTTTCAGATTTTAAAAGAACTGCAACATAAAAGATGATTTATAAACTGAGCAGCAATTAAACACGTTTAATGCCATCCTCCTCGACAGCACCAATACCAACTTTACACCGGTCATTATCGACATTTATTACGCATTGTAAAATAGATTTTTGTTTTTTGTACACAAACAACAATGCCCTAAACCTCAGAGCAAACGTGCGAGCATTCATTTCAAACAGTGACGAAAAAGAAAAAAAATTTAGCTTGAAAAAATAACAACACCAAAAAGTAGTCAAGAAAACCTATGGAAATATCTACACGGCCCCGACCACACCGTCTAGCGAACAACCAAAATTGTGGTAATAACCACTAAGAAACGCCTTGACCTTGGCCACTAATTACAGATCACAATGAAATGTAAAAAATTGAAATTAAAAAAACTAAAAACTTCAACTGAAATGAGCTGAGCTGAGCTGAACCTTTTTAACACATTTACACACCACAAGAATTACTCATACGTAGCAATCAAAATAGGTCATAATTTGAAAGATAATCCATTACAGAAATTGAAAGGTATTTTGACGTATGTAAAAAGGTATTTAGTAGATTTCAAAAAACCCATAAAATTCACCACAAGTCTTATTTATGATTGCACCTGATGTGGATTGGAGTAACACACCTCCTTCTTCAGCTCTCAGCACAACTAAAAAACTAATGGTCCACTAATGGTAAATGATGGAAACTGAAAATGCATCTCTCTACTTTAAATACGCAAGTAAATTGGCCGAAACCACCGGCTGGGTTTTTATGTATTTTGCTGTGTTGTTGTTGTAATTATTGGTCTGGTTTCTGGTCTGATTATTAAATGAAAATGAAATGTCATTTAAAATCAGTTGGCTGTTTTTCGCTTTGGTTTTCGGTTTATTTTTTTGTTTTTGTCTTAAATGAAGCATGAACAATGGTCACACAAAACACTGTCGGACAGACACGGTTGGTTGGGATGGACGGACAGACAGACGAACTTCGAAAAAACCTTTAACACAAACACAGAAAATTGCAGCTGCAGTTTTTTTTTGATTTTTTTCTTTAATAACAACCTTGTTTAGCTTTTGTCTTTTGTCCCTCGTTTGAATTTAAGTTAAATTTTGTCTTTTTTGATTTGTTTCTTTTCTTTTTTTTTGTTTTTGCTTTACTCAGTATTTGAAATCTTGTGTACCGCCATAACCCCACACCGCAAATGATGTAATTTTTGTAATGTTTGGTCATTGGCCGTATATGGATGATGGCGAACACTGCGCACTCCGGCTTGCTGCTGTTTGAAAAATGTCATTCGACTGGCGATGAAATACGGTGGGAAATTTGATTTGAGTTGCTGTTTGTGTGGTTTTGCATATGTGTGCGATTGATGATTTAGCATTTTCAAAACAAAAGACTTAAGAAACGAACATATCGTTAAAGCAAATCAACATGTTCCTCAAGTATGTGTCTTAAGTCTTTAGTTTGGCATTAAGAATGGCAGATTGTGGCGTTGTTTGCTATAAATTTGCGGCCATTAAAGAGAAATATTAACATCGAACAAAAAAAAGGGTCTTAATGAGCACTAAATAAGAAAAATGTGCCAAATGTGATTTAATAAAAAAAAATAATGACTATTTTTAATAAACAGGAAAAACAAAATGTTAGTTAAAGTGTTAAGAATCCAAAAGAATAGTTCGCTTTGGTTGTTCCTTCATTTAAACGGTTGGCTGCATTTGAAGAAACTTAGTAGAGCAGGAGCAGGTGGGATCATTGTGTGGGGCTATAAAAAATCCACGATATGGTGTTGGTCGATCGAAGAGTAAAATTGCGTGAGATTATTGATGCCATACGCATTTCATATGGCAGTGTGGTTTCGATTTTACATGATCAGTTGGGTTTAAGAAAACTGTCTGCAAAACGGGTGCCGCGTTTGCTCTCAATTGACCATACATCGTGGGACAACCATAATCGTGTGATTATGGTCATCGTGTGATTAATCTATCAAACAATCTTCGAATGATAGTTTGGAGTTGTTTAACCGCAGTTCGAATGAGTTTTTGCGGCTTTTTGTAAATGTGAATGAAATATAGATCCATTACAACACCGGATACCAAGCAGCAGTGTAAACAATGGGGTTTTCGGGATGAACAGGCTCCTAAGAAGGCCAAGGTGACTTTGTCAGTCAATAAGGTGATGGCAACAGTTTTTTGGGATGTACGCATGATAATCCACATTGATTAGCTTCAAAAGGGAAAAACAATAAACGGCGAATATTATGCCAACTTATTGGATCGATTTAACGAGGATTTAAAAAGAAAAAAGTTATTTTTCATCAAGATAATGCACGGGTACACATGTGTGCAGTCTCAATGCCAAAATTGCATGAATTAGGGTATGCATTGGTACACCATCCGCCATATTCTCCGGATTTAGTCCCCAGTGACTATATCGTATTTTCAAACCTAAAGAACGGGCTCGGTGGAAAGGGATTCAGACCCAACGATGAAACTATTGATCAAACAAATGTTTATTTTATGGACCTCGAAAAATCCTATTTTTTGCAAGGGATACAAAAGTTGGAGAAACGTTGGACTAAGTGTATTGAGCTAACATAAAGTTAGAGTTATATATTAGTTATATAAAATTTTTTTTGCAAAAAAAAACTGCGTTTTATTCCAAAAGTTTTTGGAATTATTGATATGCCATCGTATTTCTTCATTTAAGGTAATTGGGTTATGTGTCACTTATTATTTTTTATGATCTGACCAAGAGCAGAATATTTTTAGTTCCCGAGTACTAAATGGTGCATGAATGGACACCCTGAGGCGTAGTTGCGGCCAACATTTGAAGGAAATTATATTCAAAAAATAAATGGCGTATGTCCTTTTGAATGAACAATAAAGATTCCACTATCTTAGTGGTAGGATGCTCAAATGTTTTATGATTAGAAAATGAAATTAACTTCATACGATCTTACTTAAGAATCTCATTACGACAAAATAAAAATTTCCTTGGCTTCTTAAAAAATAACTTGGACCTGCGAGGGCCGTTCTTTTGTGAATTGACTACTTAGTAGGGACATAAATACTGTTACAACATTGAACACACCCATTTCAATAGTAGAACTGAACATACCCCGTTAATGTCATATGGAGTTTGAAAGCTAACCTCAATAGCGTTAGTCTGTAACGGGATTTTTAAATTATTTCAACTTTCATCATGGAGTGGTCAGATAATAAGAACCGTAACGCTGTAATAGCGCTTTTCAAGTGTGAAATGAAAAACGCGATATTTTCAAAACGCTCTGGCCACAAGGATTAGCCGCATGTTCGTCTACCGATGCATAAAACTGGAGACTGGAGATGTAAAAGACCGCCCACGCTCTGTTCGGACACCGCATGTCATCAAAGCCGTTAAATCAAGAATTCACAGAAATCCGCTCCGAAAACAGAAAATTATGGCCCGTGAGATGAATATCACGCAAAAGTCCATGAGTCGAATCATTAAAAAAGACTTGAGACTTGGGGCTTTCAAACGACGTACCGGACACTTATTGACTGCAGCTTTAAAAAAATAGGATTGAAAAGTGCAAACGTCTTTTGGTGAAGCACGCTGATAGCTTGCACAGAAAAATTTTGTTCACCGATGCAAAAATTTTAACGTTCAGGAAAAATTTAACAAACAAAATGATTGAGTGTAGGCGCGGTCATCTAAGGAAGCATCTGAACTGATCCCAAGGGTGGAAAAGGGTCATCACCCAGCTGCTGTCATGGTTTGGTGGGGTGTCTCTTACGATGGGGTCACTGACCTGCATTTCTGCCAAGAAGAAGTAAAAACATCAGCCAAAGTTTACCAAGAAACCGTTTTGGACGCTGTTGTCAAGCCTCTTAACAATTCCCTGTTCCAAAACCAGCCATGGACTTTCCAGCAGGATTCTGCGCCGGCCCATAAGGCTAAAACTTCCCAGGCCTGGCTTCGAAACAATTTGCCAGCGTTTATTTCCTCTGAAGAAAGGTCCTCAGGCAGATCAGATTTGAACAAATGGGTTTACAAATTGTGAACGGTTTTAGAGGACAAGGTTTGTCACAAAAAATACCCCAGCAATGGATCTCTTAAGACTGCTTTGGTTCGAGCTGTGGCCAATTTTCCAATGTACGAGGTTCGTGCAGCTATTGAAGATTGGCCAGTGCGACTTAAGGCGTGTGTAAAGGCAAAAGGCGGACATTTCGAAGAAGTAGATCCTTTTTGGATACAATATACATCAATAAATATATTCAAAAATATTTGGTTCAGAAACATTCAGTGCTTTTAATTTTACAGCATTAAACGTGTGTAACAGTATTTATGTCCCCACTTAGTATATAGCAACCCTCGTACCAGTGGACATGCTTGTTAGAGTTCATGAAAACTTTAGAAAACGTATTCAGCAGTGTGTGCCAGACACACTATTTAAAATCATGTAATTTTCAAATTCCCTTACTGTTCAATATATATATTTTTTTTTATATCAACTTTATTTGCAATCTCTTTACATATAAACATTAAGCAAATTTCGTATTAGCTAAACGAAATAACTAATAAGCTCCATTGATCTTATAAAGTATATATAACAATATTATATTTATATTACAATATTTACATGATTATTATTTTACAAAAGGAAGGTCAAGCACATGATGTCTTCTCAGTCTCCTAATTTCATTGCTATCATCAAGTAGAGTTATGGCCAGTATATTTGGACGATAACTTAGTCTCTGTAGGTAGTTAGTACTGAGCCTTGTAATTTCACTTCTGACATTAGGTACACATAGATCTCAATGTATATTATTGTTATTGACGAATCATGGGGCATTACTGATATATCTAAGAGTCTTAGATTGTTATCTCTGAATAATCTCAATATTAGAAGTGCTAGCGGTTCCCCACAACTGAATTCCATAAGTCCAGACTGGTTTTAATATTGTTTTGTAAATTAAAACTTTGTTCTCCAAACTAAGTTGGGATTTGGGACCAAGAGGCCAGTACATTTTTCTTGTTGTGAGTTTTAACTGTTCCCGTTTTTGTTGAATATGATGTCTCCAAGTTAGACGTCTGTCGATATTAAGACCAAGGTACTTAGCGTAGTTTGCTGGTGGAATTGTGAATCCATCGAAAGACACAGGTGGACAATCTTCTTTCCTTACGGTATAGGTGACATGAACGGATTTTTCGGCGTTTATTTTTATGTTCCACTTCTTACACCAAGCTTCAATGAGGTCGATTTGTCGTTGAACTGCATTAGATGCTTCAGTAGGCGATGTATTTGTGGCTAAAATGGCTGTATCACCTGTGTAGATTGCGATCGTAACATAATTGTTTGTGGGCATATCTGAAGTATATATAGTATATAATACTGGTCCCAGCACACTGCCTTGCGGGACCCCAGATTTAATATTTCCGATTTCATTATTTATGTTTACATAAAAAGTTCGGTCGCTCAAATATGATTTAAGGAGAAGATAGAATGGAGTAGGTAAATTTGTGTGTGGTGTATGGATAGCGAAGGTCGACATTTGCCACGTAAACTATTTAAAGCCCTTATTGTTCAATATAATTAAAATATAAAATAAATTTTCCTAAGGTTCATAATTTTTTTATATTATTCCCAAATAATCAAAATACCGCGCTCCACCCTGTACATTGAAAAAACGTATAAATAATAATATAAAAATATATAAATAATAATATAAAAATATATAAATAAATTAAGCATAAAGTTTGGACCTTCTCGAGGAAAACAAACTTCGTATATACAAATTGGGCAACAAATGGTAGAGTTACACGTCCAATCATAATTTGTAAACTAATGTAATACCAGTATGACTCGACGATTTTCTTACTTCTCCAAAACCTCAAATTCTATAAAAGGACAACGCACACTTCCGTCATATGACATTAGGTTTTGTTCATCTCAACATTCTTGACTCCAATGGAATCTCAACACTGCCATGCTATACTCATCTGTCATGCAAGCATGAAAGGCCTTGTGATTAATAGAGTCTTCATTCGAAATTATTTAATAAAAGAAGACAAAACCGTTAATAGACTGAAATTAACTTTAACGATAGACGTCGCCGTTGCTGTGGCATCCCTCAAGTAGGTTTTATGTCAATGATTTTCTGCTTAAATATCTTTTATCGTCAAGTAATTGTTGACATCAACAACAAAAAGCTAATGTTTCGAATGCTTTCGACAAATGGCGGGCAGACGGGCTATGGTCTCTGCCTGGCCAGGTAAAAAGTAAAAATAATTACAATTCCAATGTAATTACAACACGATGGAAAACCGTAGACTCGAATGTATATACACTGCAGCGCGTAATTAATGTGTGAATTGCGTAAAATTAAATAAAAAATAAAGTTATGTACAATACAATATGTATATCTATATATAAACACTGTGGCTGGCTATCCATATAAAACCATATGTTCAACTAATATTTTTTTTTGCTCCGAATTTTGTAATGCAACGAAATAAAAAATTAACAAAAAAAAAAACAAAAACTTCAAATTATTTTTTGTGGTCTACATACTATTAGATTATAAAATAAGTCGAAAGATATAAACCAGCACACAATTATGTGTACAGACACTATGTAACGCCGAAGCACTCAAGCATTGCTAATAAAATTTACTCAAAAAAAAATTAACAAAAAAAAAAACATAACCGAGAAATTTCGCAGAAATACCAAAATTTTAAATTTTTTTAAGCTATTGAGGGTAGGAAAACTCCAAAGAAAAATTGATTTAAAAATTTTGTTGGCGTTAATCAATAAAGGGCACAATATAAAATAGAAATTAGCCGAGTTGCCACCACCTGGGAAATTTTCCCCAGTCTTTCTTTGAGCATTTTTAAGACACCCATGGCTTCATAATGTTTTGGCGTTTAATTTATTGTAAATACAATGTAACACACCAGTGTTGTGTACTCATTTAAATAAATGCAATTGCAACAGCCACCGTCTACTTCTATTGGGGGCCTCAAAGCCAATACAATAGCATGCAACAGATTAAGTAAGTAAAAGTATAGCGCCTAGCGTTTGGCGCAAACGCGAAGAACGGCACAAATAATGAAAAGTGCAGCCAGAGAAAAAAAAGAAAAACGAAATGTCTACAAACACACACACACACGTTCATGTGCATGAAAAAGAAAAGCTGAAAACTTGTTTCATACCAAATAAAACTTCCTCATTGTTATACCGATAGAGCGACCGACATACAAACGGATCGACGGTCGTACGGACAAACAAACATTCATTTCTTTCTGCTTTTAAATATTTTCAATAAAATTAAGTTATTTTCCACAATGGCCAGCAAATATTGTGGATTATTTTTCGGGATTTAAAAATTATTCACAGGCACAAAGTAAATTTGACATGCAGAGAAAAAATCAGTTGGAAATCGGTTCGACCTACAAATATTTGGGATTAACAATATCTTCTGGAAATAAAAGTCTTAGATGATTATACTTAGTAGGGACATAAATACTGTTACACACGTTTTATGCTGTAAAATAAAAAGTACTGAATGTTTTTGGACCATATATTTTTTAATATATTTATTTATGTATATTGTATCTAAAAAGAATCCACTTTTGCCTTTACACAGGCCTTAAGTCGCACTGGCTTATCGTCAATAGATGCACGAACCTCGTCCATTGGAAAATTGGCCACAGCTCGAACCAAAGCAGTCTTAAGAGATCCAATGTTGGGGTATCTTTTGTAACAAACCTTGTCCTCTAAAACCGTCCACAGTTTGTAATCCAACGGGTTCAAATCTCGACTGCCTGAGGGCCTTCTTCAGACGAAATGAACGCTGGCAAATTGTTTCGAAGCCAGGCCTCGGACGGTTTAGCCTTATGGGCCGGCGCAGAAACCTGCTGCAAAGTCAATGGCTGGTTTTGGAACAGGGAATTGTTAAGAGGAAACGGTTCTTGGTGAACTTTGGCCGATGTTTTGACTCCTTGTTCGCAGAAATGCAGGTCAGTGACCCCATCGTAAGCGATACCCCACCAAACCATGACAGAAGCTGGGTGATGAACCTTTTCCACCCTTGGGATCAGTTCAGATGTTTCCTTAGATGACCGCGCCTACACTTAATCATTTTGCTTGTTAAATTTTTCCTGAACGGTAAAAATGTTTTCATCGGTGAACAAAATCTTTCTGTGCAAGTTATCAGCGTGCTTCACCAAAAGACATTTGCAGTTTTCAATATTATTTTTTTTTAAAGCTGCAGTCAATAGATGTCCTGTACGTCGTTTGAAAGCCCTAAGTCCCAAGCCTTTTTTAATGATTCAACTTATGGACTTTTGCGTGATATTTATCTTACGGGCCATGATTGCGGCTTTCATGACATGGGGTGTTCGAACAGAGCGTGGGAGGCCCGACCGGTTGCGGTCTTTTACATCTCCAGTCTCCTTAAACAGTTGTATGCATCGGTAGACGAACATGCGGCTAATCCCTAGTGGCCGGTGCGTTTTGAAAATATCGCTTTTTTCATTTCACACTTGAAAAGCGCTGTTACAGCGAAACGGTTCTCATTATCTGACCACTCCATGATGAAAGTTGAAATAATTTTAAAATTCCGTTACAGACTAACGCTATTGAGGTTAGCTTCCAAACCCCATCTGATATTAACGGGGTATGTTCAATTCTAATATTGAAATGCGTGTGTTCAATGTTGTAACAGTATTTATGTCCCTACTAAGTATATTTCTGACCTAGGCAACACTAAGTGTTTCCTGGAGCCATCTGACATTTTCATTGGAAAGTTTGACATTTTTTAGCATAAACGTACTCAGAACGTTTTGACGTACGACCATTATTTGTGTTGTATACAGTGACTTGAAAAAATCAACTTTGGCAAAAAAAATGGAATTAACACGTGAACATTTAAGTGCAATCATTTTTCACAACTTTCGACGTGGATTATCACGATAAGAGTGCATCGATGAACTTAAATCTTTAAATGGCGATGAAGCACCATCCTATAGCTCTGTGAAAAACTGGTTTAATGAATTCTATCGTGGCCGACGCTCGGTCAATAACGAAGGTCGTGAAGGTCGTCCAAAAACGGCCGTTGTGCCAGAAAACATTGCTGCCGTGCGTGAACTGATAATGCAAAATCGTCATGTGACATACCGTGAGATAGAGGCATCCTTGGGCATTTCTTCCACCAGCATACATTCGAAATTGCATGAACACCTGGTCGTTGGATCCCGCACAATTTAACAATCGCTCAAAAAAGGATCGTGTCGATTAGTGCAAAGAAATTTTGAAAAAAAAAAAACGAACGCGGTGCTTCAAGAGACGTTTTTCGTAGATCGTCACAGGTGACGAATCATGGATCTATTCGTATGAGCCCGAAAAAACAGCAATCGGCCATGTGGGTCTTTGAAGACGAGCCAAATCCAACGAAAGTTGTTCGTGGAAGAAGTACTTCGAAGCACTGTTTCTTCGGAAAAACTGGTCATGTGGCTACTGTTCCGTTTGAGCAACGTAGGAGGTCGAAGAAAAGAAGACGAATCATTGTGCACCATCACGATGCGAGCTCTCACACATCGGATCAACTAGCGCCTTTTTGACTGGCCAAAACGTCGAGTTGATGGGGTATCCGCCGTACAGCCCTGACTTGGCACCCAATGTCTTCTTTTTATTCCCACACATCAAGAAACAAATGCGTGATCAACGATTTTCGTCGCCAGAAGATGCTGTTGAAGCGTTCAAAAACCATGTTTTGGAGGTGTCTCAATCGGAGTGGAAAAAGTGCTTCGACAATTGGTTTGAGCGCATGCAAAAGTGTATAAATCATGCTGGAGAATACTTTAAAAAACAATAAAACCATGTTTGATGATAAATATTCGCATTTTCATTATAAGGCCAGAAATATATTCTGCCAATTTCAGCCCCAATATTGTTTATTAGATCTTCCAAGGTGTTGGTTGGGACGGTTGATATACACCTTCGACTTCAGGTTACTCCAAAGGAAAAAAATCGCTTGCGGCTAAGTCTGGTAAGCGTGCCGGCCAGTTCACATCACCCCTCAAAGAGATAAGCCGTCCAGGAAACATTTGCCACAAACAATTCATGGCAACCCTCGCTGTGTGTGCAGTGGCTCCATCCTGTTAGAAGCATGTATCCTCTAATTGCATTGCCTCTAGAAACGGCTGAAAAAAATCCTGTATCATAATCAAGTACCGTTCGGAGTTCACAGTTACGGCAACAGGGTTATCCTGGAAAAAGTAAGGGCCAATGATGCCTACTCGTGATATGGCGCACCACACAGTGACGCGGTCCGAATGCAAAGGTCTCTGGCGAAGTTCTCTAGGGGTTTGCTTCACTACAGTACCGCATATTTTGTTTGTTTACACACCCATTGAAGTAACCTCATCAGAAAAGAACACAATTGCGTCACGGGGTATAGTTGCAAAAATGTCTTCACAAGACGTCCGCCGTTTCAAATAGTTCCGTGCTGACAATTTTTAGACCAAGCACATTTTATGCGGGTGCAAATTCAGTTCATCATGAAGAATCGGGTGGAGAGAACGTCTGGAAATGCCAAGAGCAACAATCACTTGATTGTTTACGAGCAGAGCGTTTCGGAGATTGCAGTACTGCTGCTTTAACTCTCTTGATGTTTTGTGGTGCTGTAATCCTTTCTCTCAGGCCCCCTTTGTACACAAAAAACATTCCCTGCTGTTCTTAATGAAGATAGCCAATTTACAATTGATCGCCGTTCAGGAATACGTCCGCGTGGGGAACTGCGAATCCTAAACAAAAAGCACGCTGCACTGCAAGTGCGCATTTGAAAAATACGCTTTTACATAAAATGATCTCTCCTCACGTGTCTAATGCATAATGGCAACTGAAAGGCAGACGAATACAAATCTCCCGTCAACCACTATAAGCTACGAACACTCTCCACTATCTTCGACCAACAGTGCCACCACAGCCTGGAGTGCAAAAAAGCAAATTTCCGCGCTCCACCCTGTATAATTGTGATTTTTGCACAAAAAAATTAACGTCAAAACTATTGAACTGATTTTAATACCTTGTTTTAGAAAAGCTAATTTCCTTTTATTTGAGACCGCTCTTGATCAAATCGGATATAGCGTTTGGGAGTAAGGGTGCAAAAAGCTAAGACATCTCAAAACAAAATTGTAAAAAAATTCCAAAAACTCCATTTTGAAAACTTATCAGAGAAATAATTTTTTAAAATTCATTTTCGTGGTTGGAAGCCCAAAATCAGTAGAAAAAAATATGTTTAGCTCGTTTGTTTTATTTCGGTCTGTTGATTTTACACATTGAACAGGAATTAACCGGCTTAAGACCTCTTGCTTCTATATTTACGAGGGCGGTTCGGAAAGTTCTTAGCCTATCAATGAAAGAGAATAGTTAGTTTTCAAGACCTCTTGCTTCTATATTTACTCGTAAGTAGAATATTTAGAACTCTGGAACAAAATGGCTGTAAACCAGTGTAACGAATATTTGTGTAAGCCCCTGTGAATTTCATCCATTCTAGAATCAAGTGTACTTACACTTTTTTACTTCATTTTCAACATTTCGAAATACTGACGGGGACTCCATAAGGTACACGCACACACAGAGAAGAGATTTTTTGCCACAACCGAATTTTTTTGCCAACAGAATGTTGGCACTGAATATCCATGTATTCCATCGCTGCAACCGAATGTTGATTTTTTACACAGAAATATTCAGTAAGGGCAACTAACATGACACCATAAATTGAAGAAACAAAGTATCGGTACCTCAACTAATAAAGATGATAATTAGAACAGAATTTGTACATGTATTGGTTTTTGGTTAAGAATGTTGGTTTGAAGCTCTCTTTGAATTTGGTTTTCAGTACCACGAAAATTTGTTAACTGAAGTAACTGATGGTAAAATTTGATGTATTCGGTTCATCTGATCGATGACACTAAAAGATATACTCCCACACAGAGAATAGATTTGTTATCGCAACCGAATTTTTTGCCAACCGAATGTTCGCAATTAATACCCATCGCTGCAACCGATTGTTGGTTAGGTACACAGAAATATTTAGTCGTGGTAACTGACACTATAAGTTAAAGAAACAAAGTGTCGGTAACACAACTCATAAAGATGATGATTGTTGGTTTTAAGTTCTTTTCGAATGTGGTTGTCATAAGCACGAACATTTCTTAACTTTCTTGTATACGAGGGCAGTTCGGAAACTTCTTAGCCTAGCAAAAAAAGCGCGACATAAACAGAAAAAGTTTGGAAACTCCCATCTCTGCTATGAACACATTGTTGATCTGGCAACTCCTTCATATAGAAACAGGTGTTCACAAAAGACGCATCCGCGATTTTTTTACAATGGAAAAATTAGAAATGCGTGGTGTCATTAAATATTTACATAAAAAAGGTTTATCGGGACAAGGAATTCATAATGATATGGTGAATGTGTTAGGTGAAAGTGCTCCTTCATATGCAACAGTAAAAAATTGGGTTGCCGAATTTAAACGTGGTCGTACAAGCATTGAAGATGAACCACGTAGTGGACGTCCAAAAACAGCAACAACAACAGTAATTGTAGCCAAAGTGCATGATATGGTATTAAATGATCGACGAATGAAAGTGCGTGAAATAGCTAATATCATGGGCATCTCAAATGATCGAGTCTATTTAATTTTGCATGAAGAACTACAGATGAAAAAGCTTTCTGCAAGATGGGCGCCGCACTTGTTAACAGTCGACCAAAAACGCATAAGCGTCGTTTTATTACTGTTGATGAGACATGGATCCACCACTATACTCCAGAGACAAAAGAACAATCCAAACAATGGACTGAAGCTGGAGGAAGTGCCCCAAAGAAGGCAAAAACAATTCAATCGGCTGGTATGGTTATGGCAACGTTTTTTTGGGACTTCAAGGTATTTTATTGATTGACTATCTGCAAAAAGGGTAAAACAAAAAATTCAGAGTTCTATTGCAACCTTTTAGATCAATTAAATGTACAAATTTGAGAAAAACGTTCTGGCTTACAACTAAAAAAAAATAATTTTTCATCAAGACAACGCACCAGCGCACAAGAGTGTTTTAACAATGGCTAAAATCAACGAAATAAAGTACGAGTTGCTTGACCACCCACCTTATTCTCCTGATTTTGCTCCCAGTGACTTTTACCTGTTCCCAAATCTAAAAAACTTCCTTGCTGGCAAGCGTTTTACCTCAAATGAAGATGCAATTACAGTTGTAAACCACTATTTTGAAGACCTTGAGGAAAACTATTTTAATCAAGGGATAGAATTGCTAGATAAGCGTTGGACTAAGTGTATTGAAGTGTCAGGAGATTATATTGAAAAATAAAAATATATTTGAAAAACTAACTATTCTCTTTCATTGATAGGCTAAGAACTTTCCGAACCGCCCTCGTATATTCTGTTCATTTATGTTTCAATTTACATTCTCGGCCTTAATTTAAAAAAAATATTTCTTATTTTGAAACTTTTAAATTCAATATGAAAAAAATTAATCGAAATTTTAATATTTAAAATGACGATTCAATTACTCCTATTCGTGGCCACAACCGAAATTTTTGCCAACCGAATAATTGAGGTTACATGCACCTTAGGCATTTCATCAGAGCAACCGAATAATTGTTGGTGCTGTGTATTTATCAGTTGTTATAACTGTAGTATCGATGCAACATACCAATTATTAGAACCTTTGGAATCCAATTTTTGGATCCAAACATCCACAAGCCATAATTGTTCAACGAAAAAAAATTAATTTAAAACAAAGGCAATCAACTGTTTGCTTACGCAATTGAAGTACTCACAGGGAGGGTCATGACAAGGAAAAAATGCAAAAGACGACGGGTGAGTTTTACTGGAAAAATAATGTGATTAATTAATTAGCTTTAAGTCGGTAATAATCGAATTATTTTACTTTAAACAAAATTCTATCAAATAAATGTATCACTAATAGTTGGTTATAACAACAAAATGTTTGCAAAACTATTGGTTGCTACAATTATATTACTGTTAACAAAATTCGATTAAGAAATCCGTTGTTGGTTGTGGTCATCACTAATAATTGGTTATAACAACAAAAAGTTAAACAAACTTTTGGCAACCCAATACCTTTTCCATATTTCATTGGTATGAATGATTAATAAGTTGTGATTACAGAACGATGATCATATGTATCAACATGTGGTACTTTGAACCGAATATCCATTACGAGTATAAACATTTAGTGGCTGCTACCGAAATTCCTCTCTTGCAAAGAAATGAGTTTGTAGTTGAAATGTAGTTTCAACCGATTCCAAACTTATTTTTTTTCTGTGTGTAAGACCATGAAGTGACTAGAACCGATAAATTACACTGTGCGACAGCCACAATCGGTTTGGGATGAAACCACCGGGGAAAGTTATATCGGTCAAAAAAAGGTCATACGTGTCCCAGCGTTTCGTTGGGTCTCATCTAGAATTCGAGATACATCGATTTGAAGTTAGTAAGTATCGTATAGGGGAATTTGTCACGTTTTTGGCTCTTTTGTTTGACATAACTTGAGAACCACTCGTCCGATTTAGCTGAAATAAATTTTAAAAAACCAAGAATTACAATTCCCTTAATCTGTTCATATATTATTTTCCTTTACAAGTAATAGTTTCCAAGTTAAAAATAAGCGCATGAAGAAATTTTTTTTTTTTTTTTATTTTTTTTTTTAAATACATTTATTTTCGTTTTCTTATGTGACTTTACGTGAAAGTAATAGGACTTGACACTTTTTACCGTTTTGGATTTTTTATGAATTAAAAAAAAAAAATTTAATTTTTAGGCAAATAAATTTTTTTTTTCATACATTTATTTATAATTGCGAAACTGTTGCTTAAGTAGGAAAACGGTTTAAGAACAGATTAGAGGAATTGTAATTCTTAATTTTTCTAAATTTGTTTCAGCTAATTTGGACGAGTGGTTCTCGAGTTATGTCAAACAAAAGAGCCTAAAACGTGACAAATTCCCCTATACGATACTTACTAACTTCAAATCGATATATCTCGATTCCTAGATGAGACCCAGCGAAACGCTGGAACACGTATGACTTTTTTTTTTACCAACATAACTTTCCCCGGTGGTTTCATTCCAAACCGATCACTGACCCTTACCATTTGTCGCAGAGTGTTATTAAAGGGATTATATTCTGAAGTGGAGATCGCCAATAATACGAGGGGCGACCGCAAAAGTAACTGGCCTAACCTAAAAAGAACCGTTTTTTTGGAATTATTATTATTTATTTTTCAACATAATCTCCTTCCAACTCAATACACTTCATCAAACGTTTTTCAAGTTTTTGAATTCCATCCGAAAAATAAGATTTTTCAAGACCTTCAAAATATGCCTCAGTTTCAGCAATAACCTCGCTATTGGACGAAAATTTTTTGCCACCGAGAAATTGTTTTAAATTTGCAAACAAGAAACATTCAGAAGGAGCTAAATCTGGACTATATGGTGGATGCGGAGCAATTTCAAATCGTAATTCGGCCAATTTTTGTTGAGTTAAAAATGCAGTGTGTGAAGGAGCATTATCTTGATGAAAAATAACTTTTTTTTCTAAATGCGGTCGTTTTATCTTGATTTCTTCACTCAACCGATCCAATAGTGCACAATAATATTCACTATTTATAGTTTTTCCTTTCTCAAGATAATCAATAAATATTATACCCCTTGCATACCAAAATACTGTGGCCATTACTTTTCCTGCTGACTTAACAGTTTTCGCCTTCTTGGGACCACTTTTATCAGCTTCCATCCATTGTTTTGACTGTTCTTTGCATTCTGGGATGTAGTGATGGATCCATGTTTCATCAACAGTTATGAATCGGCTCAAGAACTCTATTGGATTACGCTGATAAATAGCTGAAAGCTCCTCGGAATTGGTCCAACGGACGAATTTTTTGGGCAAAGTCAACAAACGCGGCACTTATCTTGCGGATAGCTTTTTCATGAGGAGTTCATCATGTAAAATACTCCAAACTTGTTTTTCGTGTATTTTAACAATATCAGCAAGTTATCTGAGCATTATTCGTCTATATTTAGTCACTTCATTAAATATTTTTCTAATGTTTGCAATAGTAGTAGCAGTTTTCGGTCTTCCAGAGCGTTGTTCATCTTCCGTACTTGAACGACCCATTTTAAATTGCTGAACCCAGGATTTCACGGTGGAGTATGATGGTGCATTATCACCATGAACAGAATCCAATTCATCTTTGATTAATTGTGGCGTATAACCTTTCATATAAAAGTGTTTAATTACCGCACGAAACTCTTTATTTTCCATTTTTCAAAAATTATAAAAATTGTTTACTTCAATCACCTGTAACAAAGAAAATAATCATTAAATATTTCGGAAATTTTGACAGATGGCTTATAAAAGATTGCTACATACGGTCGCCCTCCTATGTAATATCAGCGCACAAAACGGTGTTTGGTTACCATAAAAAAGTTATCTGTTGTCAGCCACAATTATAGATACAAAAGTAACATGTCTTAAGGAAATGTGAAAACACCTGTGCATGCTCACCCAGTTCATTCGTCGAAAAACATTGATGTTGTTCGCGATAGTGTGGCAGAAGAGCCGCCACCTTGTCGTCGTGCCTAACAATTAAACATCTCACGAGCATCACTAATGATAATTTTGAATAAAGATTTGGATTTACACGCTTACAAGGTTCAACTGGCTGAAGCCTACTGACCACTTCAAGCGTCGCTAATACGCAGAACAAACGGAAGTGAATGGTGATTTTACAAAGAAAATCATCTTCAGCGACGAAACATACTTTAACCTCAATGGATTTGATACGAAGCAGAATTTGGGCAAATGAAAGTCTACGAGTGATTGTTGAAAAGTTGTTGTATTCACAAAGTTTAGGAGTTGGCGGCATCATCAGGTCGTAGTTCTTCGAAAAAAGGGTGTGCCTAGCACTTACTGTGAATGGTGTTCGCAATCGCGAGATGATAACGGAATTATTATGGCCAGAAATTGAGGATATCGACCTGGACGATATTTCGTTTCAACAGGATGGTGTCAATGAAACAATGGCTCTTTTGCAAGAAAAATTCACTGACCGTGTTATCTCACATCGTGGCGATATTAATTGGCCTCCGCGATTATCTGAATTGACACCTTGCGCTTTTTTCTTTGGGGATATTTATAAGAAATAGTGTACGTCAGTAAGCCTACATCAATTCAAGTGATAAAGGATGAGACAATTCTGCATATTAATGATGTTGACCTGCAATATGTCTCAAGAGTTTCTGATAATATGGAGAATACCAAATAGGTATGCCACCGAAGTTGTGGCGAGCATTTGGCCGATATTTTGTTTCACACATAATTGTCAAAGATCCTTCTATCATAATAAAAAATATTTAAAAAATTCTTTTGTTTTATTTACAATTAACATTGTGCGTTTTAGTTGGACCGCCCTTTAATGGCATGTCCAAGTCGAATAAGAATATCTGAATGTTTTTAAAGGGGTAAATGTCGCCGTTTATACGAGTACGAGATTAATCTCCAAGGCATGTAAAAGCTATTCTTCAAGATATGCTCCCATTGCCACTAAGAGGGAAGAATGTAAATATGTTTCAAAACTGGAGTTTGCATACTAAATAAAATAAAATGCCAAAGGAAAGAGATGTATTGGTAAACTGAATTATTAAGCGTGTTCTTTTGTTGCTCCGTTATTAAACGAGTAAGAGATCGTTAATGCAATAACTTTGAACCATTGAACAAAAATACAAAAATGGTTTTGATTATAGAAAACTATTAACAATTTACGTAATAAACAGTTTGTTTTCAATTTTTTAAGTTTTACGGAAAAAAATTAATCAAGAATTACCTTTAGCGAGCTCTGTTATGACTCGTTTATAGTCTAGATTAAATTTTATTGTACTTAGTAGGGACATAAATACTATTACACACGTTTTATGCTGTAAAATAAAATGAACTGAATGTTTTTGGACCAAATATGATTTAATATATTTATTGATGTATATTGTATCCAAAAAGAATCTACTTATTCGAAATGCCCGGCTTTTGCCTTTACACACGCCTTAAGTCGTGCCAATCGTAAATAGCTGCACGAACCTCGTCCATTGGAAAATTGGCCACAGCTCGAACCAAAGCAGTCTTAAGAGATCCAATGTTGGGGTATCTTTTGTGACTTGTCCTCTAAAACCGTCTACAATTTCTACTCCAATGGGTTCAAATCTGGACTGCCTGAGGGCCATTCTTCAGAGGAAATGAACTCTAGCAAATTATTTCGAAGCCAGGCCTGGGACGTTTTAGCCTTATGGGCCGGAGCAGAATCCTGCTGGAAAGTCCATGGCTGGTTTTGGAACAGGAAATTGTTAAGAGGCTTCACAACAGCTTCCAAAACGGTTTCTTAGTAAACTTATGCCGATGTTTTGACCCAGTGACCCCATCGTAAGAGACCCCCACCAAGCCATGACTGAAGCTAGGTGATGACCCTTTTCCACCCTTGCTTCGCATTTTGCTTGTTAAATTTTTCCTGAACGTTAAAAATTTTTCATCGGTGGACAAAATTGTTCTGTGCAAGTTATCAGCGTGCTTCACCAAAAGACGTTTGCATTTTTCAATCCTATTTTTTTAAAGCTGCAGTCAATAAATGTCCGGTACGTCGTTTGAAAGCCCCAAATCCCAAGTCTTTTTTAATGATTCGACTCATGGACTTTTGCGTGATATTCATCTCACGGGCCATGATTTTCTGTTTTCGAAGCGGATTTCTGTGAATTCTTGATTTAACGGCTTTGATGACATGTGTTGTTCGAACAGAGCGTGGGCGGCCCGACCGGTGGCGGTCTTTTACATCTCCAATCTCCTAAAACAGTATTGTGCATCGGTAGACGAACATGCGGCTAATCCCTAGTGGCCGGAGCGTTTTGAAAATGTCGCTTTTTCGATTTCACATTTAAAAAGCGCTATTACAGCGATACGGTTCTTATTATCTGACCACTCCATGATGAAAGTTGAAACTATTTTAAAATCCCGTTACAGACTAACGCTATTGAGGTTAGTTTTCAAAACCCATATGACATTAACGGGGTATGTTCAGTTCTACTATTGAAATGGGTATGTTCAATGTTGTAGCGGTATTTATGTCCCTACCAATTAGAATAACTCTTTTTATTTAAGCTCTAAATTTTTAAATCAAACGGTTATGGTTGTTCAGGAATTGTATGCACAGAAATTCTACGGTTTTTTTTTAAATATTTGAGGTTAGCGGCTTAGCGATCACATACGCGCTTAATATCGAGCAACAAAAAACACGCCTATTGCTCCGTAAATTCTTCGACGTTTAATGAACTTTTTTTCAACAGAAGATTTTACTCGTAAATAGTTTTTTCTTTTTGTTTATATTTATTCGGACTTTTATCATTATTATTACTTGAACAGTTTTTTTCTGGCTTGAGACCTTTTTTTTGTTGTTTCTTTTTTAAAAGCAACGTAAAAAAAATGGACTGTACAGCTGTTTTTAAGTTTTTCTTCAGCAGTCTTTGGCAACGATTACTTCGACAACAAATCAAATGACTTATACGGGAGACTTATTTGAATTACTGAGAATTACCCTTTGCGTATAGTCTTCGAACTGTGCGTAGAACAATCTTGAGCGCCCAATATCATTTCCACCAATTCCGTTTCGCATGAGTCTGTTGAAAACCACAAATGCAAAAAGCAAGAACAAAGTGTGCAGGTTTTGTGCGTAAATTGAAAGATTTTAAATTTTGCAGAGTTAAAAACGTTTTTTTTGCTAATCTCGAGATTACCACAAAATGTAACAACGCGTTAATAGGTCTAAACTAACATATTATTTAGCAAACCAATTTAGGTACAGAGGGTCATTCATCTCAACTTCGGCATGAAAAAATGTTTTTTTTTCGAAAATAAGAGGTTTACACTATTCGACTATTATAGCTAAGGTTCATTTAGGAGGTCCATTAGAAACTTTGTACAGATTTTTTTTCAAAAAAAAAATTTTCAAAGTCTGCGAGATATTATACATTTTAACGTAGACAATTTTTTAAAAAAAAAAGGAACTTATAGAATTGCTCTTGAATTTTTTACGTCTACCACATTGAAAAAAACAGCCCTTCAATTTCAACCAAAAAATTAGTTTGTGAATTAAACACCACTCAAATAAAAATTTCGTAAATAAGATAAACTATCTATCAGATCTTGCAATGATATTTAATGAATGGACAATAACCAAATTCATAAAATGCAAGCACTGTGTGTGTTTCAGTATGTATGCAGTGAGAGGGATTTTTATTGTTTCGGTGGAAAACTTAATTCTTGTTATATGCGTAACTGCCTGCTGTATAGTGAACAGCCGCTTAACATACGGGCGGTTCGGAAACTTCTTAGCCTAGCACAAAAAGCGCGGTATAAACAGAAAAAAGTTAAGTGTTTTGGAAACTCTGCTATGAACACATGGTAAATTTTGTTTCGATGGCAACTCCTTCATATAGAAACAGGTGTTCACAAAAGACGCATCCGCGATTTTTTTACAATGGAAAAATTAGAAATGCGTGGTGTCATTAAATATTTACATAAAAAAAGGTTTATCGGGACAAGAAATTCATAATGATATGGTGAATGTGTTAGGTGAAAGTCCTCCTTCATATGCAACAGTAAAAAATTTGGTTGCTGAATTTAAACGTGGTCGTTCGTACATGCATTGAAGATGAACCACGTAGTGACGTCCAAAAACAGCAACAACAACAGAAATTGTAGCCAAAGTGCATGATATGGTATTAAATGATCGACGAATAAAAGTGCGTGAAATAGCTAATATTATGGGCATCTCAAATGATCGAGTCCATTTAATTTTGCATGAAGAACTACAGATGAAAATGCTTTCTGCAAGATGGGTGCCGCACTTGTTAACAGTCGACCAAAAACGCATAAGAATGAACATTTCTCAAGCTTGTTTGGATCGTTTCAGCTAAATAAAATGAATTTTAAGCGTCGTTTCATAACTGTTGATGAGACATGGATCCACCACTATACTCCAGAGACAAAAGAACAATCCAAACAATGGACTGAAGCTGGAGGAAGTGCCCCAAAGAAGGCAAAAACAATTCAATCGGCTGGTAAGGTTATGGCAACGGTTTTTTTGGGACTTCAAAGGTATTTTATTGATTGACTATCTGCAAAAGGGTAAAACAATAAATTCAGAGTAATATTGCAACCTTTTAGATCAATTAAATGTACAAATTAGAGAAAAACGTCCTGGCTTACAACACAAAAAAATAATTTTTCATCAAGACAACGCAACAACAATGGCTAAAATCAACGAATTAAAGTACGAGTTGCTTGACCACCCACCTTATTCTCCTGATTTAGCTCCCAGTGACTTTTTTTAAAAAAATTCCTTGCTGGCAAGCGTTGTACCTTAAATGAAGATGCAATAACAGTTGTAAACCACTATTTTGAAGACCTTGAGGAAAACTATTTTAATCAAGGGATAGAATTGCTAGATAAGCGTTGGACTAAGTGTATTGAAGTTTCAGGAGATTATATTGAAAAATAAAAATATTTTTGAAAAACTAACTATTCTCTTTCATTGATAGGCTAAGAACTTTTCGAACCGCCGTAGTTACATCACAATCCTTGCTTGGGGTCTTATGGCCCCAAAAAAAAATAAGCACAGTCTGAGAGAAAGTTAATGTGTCAAGATAAAAAACTGTATAAAAAAGAGACCAAGTACCACAGGACACATTTTAAGGTCAGAAGTTAAAAATCGACGCAAACTACTGCTAATAGAATCGCCAATGAATTTTTACGTTTACCACACTGAAAGAAACCAAAATATTGTTATGTGAATTTTATCACAACTTAATTAAAAGTTTGGTAAATAAGCTTAACATTTTAAGGATATTCTAATGATATTTAATGAATAGAAACTACAACAAAAATTTATAAAATTCAAGCACTATATAGTATGTGTGTGTTTTGCAGTGTGTATGCCGTGCGAGGGATTTTTGTTGTGTTCTGTGGACAACTCTACTGCCGGCAATTCTCGTTAAATGCGTAACTGCCTGCTCGTAAGTGAATAGCCGCTTAGCATAGTTAAAGTACATTCGTTGCTTGTGGTCTTATGATGGATGGTAAAGTGGCGCTCACCGAAACTGCAGTTACACCCTTGCGATTGATGTTTAAAATATTTTTCAATTTTTTTTGCAAATATGTGAATTTCATCATCGGCTCATAACGAAAACACGAGGGTGACTACAAAACTAACTGGCCTGGCACATTTTCTGTTTTACTAGCAACTTTTTTTTGTTTTTAAAAGCAATCTTTTATAAGCCATCTGTCAAAATTTCCGAAATATTTAATGATTATTTTCTTTGTTACAGGTGATTGAAGTAAACAAGTTTTATAATTTTTGAAAAATGGAAAATAAAGAGTTTCGTGCGGCAATTAAACACTTTTATATGAAAGGTTATACGCCACAATTAATCAAAGATGAATTGGATTCTGTTCATGGTGATAATGCACCATCATACACCACCGTGAAAGCCTGGGTTCAACAATTTAAAATGGGTCGTTCAAGTACGGAAGATGAACAACGCTCTGGAAGACCAAAAACTGCTACTACTATTGAAAGCAATCAACCACGCCCCGAGATCGAAAACGTATCTAGTTCCATGCCTAAGATATTTTTTCGAACTCGTGGAGTTAAAAGGGTTCTTGCGAATCTCGATGTTAGTAAGTCCCCGGGCCCGGATGGTATCTCGGCACTAGTCCTATGTCGGTGCTCTTCGACGCTAGCCCGCCCACTGCGCAACCTTTTCAACCTTGCTTATCGTGCAGGAGTCTTCCCAGCGTCTTGGAAGGTTGCGAACGTCCAGCCGATCCCTAAAAAGGGTGAAGCCAATAATCCTGCAAATTATCGGCCAATCGCGATCTGCTCTGCGCTCTCCAAGGTAATGGAGAGCATGGTTAACCACCATCTAGTAGGGTATCTAGAGTCCAACGACCTGCTTAGCGACCTGATGGCTTTCCTATCGGAAAGCTGGAGTCGGTCTATCCACCAGTTTGGTGAGAGTAAGGTCGTGGCTCTGGATATATCCAAGGCATTTGATAGAGTCTGGCACGGTGCACTCTTATCAAAGCTGATCGCTTTTGGTGTCGGTAATACATTTGCTCGATTCATATCGAGCTTTCTTAGAGATCGCACTATACGAGTTGTTGTAGATGGGTTCTCATCCGATAAACATAGGCTGACCGCAGGTGTGCCACAAGGCTCTGTCCTTTCTCCCTCATTATTTCTCATTTTCATTGATGATCTTTTGGGTCAGACCGTGAATCCAATCTACTCTTTCGCGGATGACAGCGACCTATGTCATTCATATGCATTCGGCCGTAGGCCGAGTCTTCAAGATATTGAAGACAAAAGGCGAATAATGGAAGAGACACTTGGCCGGGATCTACTGGCCATTTCCGAATGGGCTCGAGTGAATAGAGTAGATTTTAATGCACGTAAGACACAGTGCTGCTTGTTGTCTCACAAGCGATTCGCTGACCCAACAGTGTCGTCATTATCTATCGATGGTATGGATGTCGAACAATCAGAAGCTCTCGATGTTCTGGGCATGAAAATACAATGTGACGCTCGTTGGGCGAGACATGTATTCGAAGTGTCGAAAGAAGCACTCAAGTGCATAGGCTTCTTAGAGCGGTGCAAGAAATATTTCACTCCTTCTGATCTTTTCAATATCTATACAACTTACATCAGGCCAAAGATGGAATACAACTTCCATATATGGGCAGGTGCTCCAAAATCATCCTTGGAGCTCCTTGACCGTGTTCAAAGGAGAGCGATGGTGCTGGTAGGTGACAGTAGGGTATCCAATTATATTGTATCCCTTGAGCATCGTCGGAATGTGGGTTACGTGACGCTGTTCTATCGTTACTTTCGTGGTGTGTGTTCATCAGACATCCGTCGCCTTATTCCTGACGTAAGGATGTTCGGCAGGGATACACGACTCTCCAGAAATTCACACCCATTTGTTATCGATTGGCCGGTTGACCGCACTATACACTACAGATCGAATTCGTTTTTCGCCCGTACTGGCCGTATGTGGAATCGACTTCCGGCAAATGTATTTCCCACCAATTACGACATCCAGAAATTCAAGGCGAATGTCAATAAACATTACTCCCTCTTTCCCCCCCTTCGATCCCTTGCTTTCCAACGACCAACGCAATGCATTGCATGTATAGGGAAAAACCCCTGAGTGTTGGCTAATTAAAAAAAAAATCGTCCGTTGGACCAATTCCGAGGAGCTTTTAGCGATTTATCAGCGTAATCCAATAGAGTTCTTGCGCCGATTCATAACTGTTGATGAAACATGGATCCATCACTACATTCCAGAATGCAAAAAACGGTCAAAACAATGGATAGAAGCTGGTAAAAGTGGTCCCAAGAAGGCGAAACTGTTAAGTCAGCAGGAAAAGTAATGGCCACAGTATTTTGGGATGCAAAGGGTATAATATTTATTGATTATCTTGAGAAAGGAAAAACTATAAATAGTGAATATTATTGTGCATTATTGGATCGGTTGAGTGAAGAAATCAAGATAAAACGACCGCATTTAGAAAAAAAAGTTATTTTTCATCAAGATAATGCTCCTTTACACACTGCATTTTTAACTCAACAAAAACTGGCCGAATTACGATTTGAAATTGCTCCGCATCCACCATATAGTCCAGATTTAGCTCCTTCTGATTATTTCTTGTTTCCAAATTTAAAAAAATTTCTCGGTGGCAAAAAATTTTCGTCCAATAGCGAGGTTATTGCTGAAACTGAGGCATATTTTGATGGAATTAAAAAACTTGAAAAACGTTTGATGAAGTGTATTGAGTTGGAAGGAGATTATGTTGAAAAATAAATAATAATAATTCGAAAAAAAAAGGTTCTTTTTATGTTAGGCCAGTTACCTTTGCGGTCGCCCTCGTATATTCGATAAGAATTACACAATTTTTATAAATATGTAACTGCTTATAGAGAAAGGGGCCTCAGGGTAGAAAAATCAATTTTCATTTTTTTCTTTTTTTTTGATGTGGACAACATCTGAGCATCGAATGAGACCGATCCCATGCCCCAAAAGTGTTCCCTCCCAGAGATATGCGCTTTTTATGAAAGTGAAGTCGACGATTCTAAGCGAAAATATAAAGGGACCTAGTCTTTAAAATGGCTCTCCTGAACAAAACTGGTTTTTAACCTTTGGTCCCTTTCTATTTTGCGCGTCACATATGTGAATTTGTTTATCGCTTAAAATCGGAAATATTTTCGATAAAAACGTAAGAATATTTTAGTCTATTTAGTCAAAATTTTGCATATTTTTTATTACAGGATGCCAAATTATTTTTTTATTTGAATATTTAAATTTAAAATTATTTTCTTTCTGAGCACAATAAGTTAGGTATTTTAGCTAATGACCTTAAAAAGGGCATACAAAAATTTATATTTATTTATGTTTAAAACAAAAACTATTTACCAAAACCATAACTGGTATTTAATGGCTATTTAGACTGAACTCTTCCGTTCAAAAAATGAAACGAAATGCAAATTTTAATGGTCATTGCAAAGCCAAATAAATAAATTATTAAAATTCGTAACCATCCATGCGATCCGCTGCTCTGGCGATTATTAAGACATACATGTAAAATGAGACACTCGACAACGACTTAAGTGTCACTTAAGTACTTTTGAGTTAACCGCAGAATTGCAACATGCAAGTCACTGTCGTTGTCCATGCCACTTTGCCACCGTCCCCGCTTACTTGCGTTATCAAAGACTGCAGTATCTTCGGTCTCAGCAGATGAGCGGCACTTCTATTACTTAATTTCGGGGCTATATCATATTTTGCTTTTATTTCTTCTTGTCGGCTGCCTGTCTGTCTGTCTATCTGTCTGCAATTGGACGTTTGAAAGCCAAGTGATTTACACATTAATACGAGATGGTATCGTAGCTTCTTGGCCATGCTTGACAGGTTTATTACGGTTTCGCAGTTGGAATGTGTCTCATATAGATTGTCATATGAAGATAGCCCATACGGCACGGACTGTGCCGTGCGACAATGTAAAGTGACTGAAGTGTGTGGCATATGTCATGCCAATTTTGGTGATTGAAATGAAGACGACGACTTGGGAGGTTGTGTCGGTTGGTGGTGGAGGTGGCGTGGCGTGGCTGTAGCTCGTATGGTAATGATTTGTTTCTTGTGTTGTTGCGAATAGAAGAGGTTAATGAACGTTTTGAAAAATGATACGAGGTGAGAAAATTATATGTGTTATTGGGTAATGTTTGTCGCTTGTGGCTGTGTCGGTGTGTGTGTGTGCATTTGTTTGTGAACATTTATCATGTTTGTTTCTTAAGTCTTTTGTTTTGTCATTAAATGAAATGGAAATTAATTAATTTGTATTGTATATTTCTATTTATTGAAAATTGTCAAATCAAAAGCCCTCAGGGGGAACCTTAATAGCACAGCATTGGTTATCATAAACAGGGTACGGCAAAAGTTACGGTGCGAATTAAAAAAAAAACGTTCTTTTTCGCCTCCTATAAAGTTTAGTTTCGTTGAACGGATTAGCTCCAATTCGGAAAAAGTACTTGTACGTACATTAACCCTTAATGGGAGAAGCCAATAAGTCTGCGATATATCTAAGAAATGCGATTTGCTCAGCGCTCTCCAATGTAATTAATTGTGAACCACCTTCAGGTGAGGTATTTAGAGACCTGTGACCTGCTAAGTGATCGACAGATCGTAGAAATCGGTCTACCGGAGACCGGAAGGTGTTCTTGTCGGAGCGTTGGAGTCGGTCCCGACGATAAATCCAATCTACTTATTTGCAGATGACAGCAATCTCTCTCATTCATATTCATTCGCCCGTAGGCCGAGTCTTCAGGAATTGAAGGCAAAAGGTGAATTATAGACCATTTCCGAGAGGAGTCGAATGGCAAGAGTAGATTTCGATGCGGCTTGTAATCTCACAAGCGATTTGCAGACCAAATGGTGCTGTCTATTTCTATTAATGGTATGGATATTGAACAATTAGATGCTCTTAATGTTATAAGCATATAACATTAAGAGCATCTAATATTAGGCGAGACATGTATTCGAAGTGCCGAAAGAAGCACTCAAGTGAATAGGCTTTCAAATTGGTTTGAAAACGATGCAAAATTCCACTCCTTATACTCTTTTTAATATTTATACAACTTACTTCACGCCCAAGATGGAATTTAACTACCATATTTAAGCAGGTGCTCCAAAATCATACCTAGAGCTACATAACCGTGTTCAAAGGAGATCGATGGTGCCGATAGGCAGCAGTAGGATATCCAACTCTATTGTTTTCCTTGAGCATTGTCGGAATGTGAGTTGCGTGAGTTGCAAACATCCGTCGTGTTAATCCTGGCTTTAGGATGTTCGGCAGGCATTCCCGACTTTCTACACACACTAAGTGTTGCCTGGCGCCATCTGACATTTCCATTGGAAAGTTTGACATTTTTTAGCATAAACGTACTTAGGACTTTTTGACGTACGACCATCATTTGAGTTGTTTACAACGACTTGAAAAAATGGTTTATTTGTTTTTATTTTGCAGATTGGTTTTTAAATGGATAACTGGGACAGTGACACTGGGACACTGACATATTGTACGCCGCTATCACGCACTGGAGTCCGTAGTTTCGGTTCAAAGAGAGTACTTAGTAGGGACATAAATACTTTTACACACGTTTTATGCCTTAAAATAAAAAGTACTGAATGTTTTTGAACCAATTATTTTTTAATATATTTATTGATGTATATTGTATCCAAAAAGAATCTACTTATTGGAAATGTCCGCCTTTTGCCTTTACACACGCCTTACTTAAGTCGCACTGGCCAATCGTCAATAGCTGCACGAACCTCGTCCATTGGTAAATTGACCACAGCTCGAACCAAAGCAGTCTTAAGAGATCCAATGTTGGGGTATCCTTTGTGACAACCCTTGTCCTCTAAAACCGTCTACAATTTGTAATCCAATGGGTTCAAATCTGAGGGCCATTCTTTAGAGGAAATGAACGCTGGCAAATTGTTTCGAAGCCAGGTCTGGGACGTTTTAGCCTTATGTGCCGGCGCATGGCTGGTTTTGGAACAGGGAATTGTTAAGAGGCTTCACAACAGCTTCCAAAACGGTTTCTTGGTAAACTTTGGCCGATGTTTTGACTCCTTGTTCGTAGAAATGCAGTTCAGTGACGCCATCGTAAGAGACACCCCACCAAACCATGAATGAAGCTTGATATCAGTTCAGATGCTTCCTTAGATGACCGCGCATACACTCTATCATTTTGCTTGTTAAATTTTTCCTGAACGTAAGAGGCACCCCACCAAACCATGACTGAAGCTTGGGATCAGTTCAGATGCTTCCTTAGATGATCGCGCATACACTCTATCATTTTGCTTGTTAAATTGTTCCTGAACGCCCTGGGACGTTTTAGCCTTATGTGCCGGCGCAGAATCCTACTGGAAAGTCCATGGCAGGTTTTCACAGCAGCTTCCAAAACGGTTTCTTGGTAAACTTTGGCCGATGTTTTGACTCCTTGTTCGCAGAAATGCAGCTCAGTGACCCCATCGTAAGAGACACCCTACCAAACCATCACTGAAGCTGGGTGATTACCCTTTTCCACACTCGGGATCAGTTCAGATGCTTCCTTAGATGACCGCGCATACACTCCATCATTTTGCTTGTTCAATTTTTCCTGAACGGTAAACATTTTTTCATCGATGAACAAAATTTTTTTGTGCAAAATTTTTAAAATTTTTAAAATAAAATATTTATTTTGTAATCCTATTTTTAAAGCTGCAGTCAATAAATGTCCGTTTCGACGTTTGAGAGCCCCAAGTCTTAAGTTTTTTTTAATGATTCGACTCATGGAATTTTGCGTGATATTCATCTCACTGGCCATGATTTTCTGTTTTCGGAGCGGATTTCTGTGAATTCTAGATTAAACGGCTTTGATGACATGCGGTGTTCGAACAGAGCGTGGGCGGCCCGTCCGGTGGCGGTCTTTTACATCTCCAGTCTCCTCAAACAGTTTTATACATCGGTAGACGAACATGCGGCTTAATCCCTAGTGGCCGGAACATTTTGAAAATATCGCTTTTTTCATTTCACACTTAAAAAGCGCTTATACAGCGATACGGTTCTCATTATCTGACCCCTCCATGATGAAAGTTGAAACAATCTTAAAATCCCGTATGACAAAACCCATATGACATTAACTGGATTTGTTCAGTTCTACTATTGAAATGGGTGAGTTCAATGTTGTTACAGTATTTATGTCCCTACTAAGTATAATCCCCAGAGAAGCTTTGTTTTTAATAACACAGAGATACCTTGGGAACATTAAGTTAATTGGATATTGGATCCCAGACTTACATTCATGGGTCATATATCATATGTCATAGAAAAAATAAATCATTTAATACGACTCTTATATTCCCTAACCTATAGAAACTCTGTTTTAAATAGTAAAAAAATAAAATGTTTATTTTAAAGTCAGTTTTTAAAGGTGTTTTTTGTATGAAAGTCCTTCATGGAGCAATGTGGCTCCTCCAACTCATGTTAGGAAGCTTCAAATAGCCCAAAATAAAGTTTTGAAAATGATTTTAAGGCTTCCCAGGCATAACTCAACAACATGTCTCCACAAAGTTGCTAAAGTAGAGTTAGTTTATGATAGATTGACTATACATCAGATGCCAAGCGTCTGATTTTATTCATGTAAGAGCATCGTTGCAAATTTACTAACTTAAAATAAGTTGAACAATTTAAACTCTAGTCAGACCATTCAGAATGGTTTTTTGTGAATTTTCCTTCAATTAAACGCGATATTAATTTAACCTCATCACAATATATCTAATTTAGTTTACTAATATTTAAGTAGCATAGGCTTATACAAACCTAAACTCGTTGTTATTGCAGATAATAAGAAAATTAAATTGTTATGTTAACAAAAAATGAATTGAAAAAAACCCTTGAAGGTTTTGTTATGGATAATGTCAACTTTTACTTGCAATTGGTTTTATCCCATTGACATTTTGGCTGTTGCACTGTGATATCGTTGCAAAACTGATAAGTAGTTTAGCTTATGTACAACATTTTTAATTGAGTGGTGATAAAGTTGGCCAATTTTTTAGTTGAAATTTAAGGGTTGTCTTTTTTTCTGCGTAGAGGCTTCTTACATTCCAAATGCCACTATAAAGTTTTCGCTTTGCTCCTCCTATTAGCGCTGATTTTAAGCCATATATCATTTGATACGTTCCTTTTAACTGAAGCAGCCATAAAAAGGAAAATAATCAAACCCCTCTTTATAACGCGAAATATTATTGTTAACTAACTAATTAACTAATTATTAACCAACTCATCTGTAGGTGAAAGGGTATGTATGAACGCAAATGGAAATACTCGGTATATGTCCTGGCAGCCTTTTAAAATAAGTCCGTTTCTGGGTGTTTGGGCTACGTAAAATGCTTCAAGCGACTTAAATTTGGTTACAAACCAAAGCAACTAAACAATGGCGAGAAGTTACTATCGCCATTGTTGTCGTTGTGTCATAAGATCAATTTCTTCCGACACATTTACCCAATAAAGTATGTGTCTTAAGTCTTTTGTTTTATAGTCCCCCTCAAGCAGGTGTGGCTGGTGTGTGTGTTGTTGTTTTTCTCTCTCCTGCGCTCTCTATTGCCCACATAAATTTCCTTATTTGAATTTTTGATTCAAAACAATACTGGTAATATTATCGAACCAAAAAATACGCAAAAAAAAATAATACGGCCAGCACTAGGTTACTTGGTCGTCCATAGCATGAAAGAAAATGCAAGAAAATTCCAAGGAAAAGCATAAAGAAAATTAAAGTCGACATATGATCGAAATGGAGAAAAAAAAACCAAAAAAATAAAAAAAAACTCCAGTGACCAAGATATGAGAAAGAGCATGGATGTAGTGATCATTAATTTCTTGTTTTTCTTTTCTTTTTTTTCTGTCAACGTGTGTGCATTGCTCAATGTAAGACAATAATCCACATACTTGTTTGTATGTATGGGCAAAATTTAAGCACTTACACACACTAGAGACATTTATGTGGAAGGAAGCATTTCACATGCAAGAGAAAAAGAAGGCAAAAGTGTATAACCGCATCAGTAGTGCCACTGGCACTAGCAGTACCACTGGAAACCCCTAAAGACACTGGCCGTTCGGCCAATGGTTAGTCAGCCAACGTACCTCGTATGTAATGTAATGCTAAGAAAGTGCAATGAACGCGTACTCTTACGTATGGCCAATCATATCAAAAAAATAATCCAAAAAGACCCACGAAAACAACCACAACCAGATACGAGGAGTTGGTGTTTCTTTTTGCTTGCTCCGTGCTGGCTGGTTGTTTGTTGCCTGTGCTGAGGCTGTTGCTTGTTTGCTGGGCTTTCGATGTTTGCTGTTTGGTTTATATATGAAAATTGCATTTGATTATTGTACAATAGACATTAGGAGGCCAGTACTACTAACAGACTGTATATGAACCATAACGAGATGTTACCAACACTCCAAATGCCTCAATACATTTCTTCATCTTCACTATCAACGTTTGACTGTGACTGGCTGGTCTTGCTTACATTTTATAACAATTTTCAATGCAATTCGAAAGTGTTTTGAAATTATACCAAAGCAAAAAGAAAACTGAGAAGGAGGAAGGCCGCTGTTTTGTGATGAGGATGAGGTTTCACTTACGGTATGGCCTAGAGTTTCACACCTCGCCAAATATAAATGATAATAAATGCTATTTCAGTCAACAGTGACAACTCTAGTTACCTTCCTCGTTATTATGTCAATAGGTCGGTGGCATTAACGCTAGCATCATCATTACCATTGGCTTCATCGTAATCCATCTCCCATCAAATCCTCAAACACTTCTGCACGTCTTAGCCGACCACAAAGTAGGATGAGGAAACTTGTCTTTCTTTCTTTTTGGTTTTACATGGCATGCTTTTCACACATTTCTTCGCTTCTTCATGCTTTCTTGGCTGACTTTAATCCAAGGCATGGCCTTTTTTCTGGTTTTTTGTTTTGATTCGCTAACACCTTTCGTTCGTTTCTTGTTACACTTTTGCTCTCGACGGAGGCCAATGCAAGATTGTGATACAAAGTATATGGCAGTCTGTGCTGTTCGTCTGTCTGTCGGCTCGTATGTACATATTGTTGTTAGTCTGGTTGTAAACAGCTGATTATGTCATTGCAACAGTATACAACTGCCGTTGAAACAAACCAGCATCCAGCAGCCTGTTTTCAAGCCAGCTTACAATTCGCTTAATAGCCGCCGAGATTGTATGTCATTTTGTTTGTTTCTGCGATGGTTATGCTTTATTATTGTTTAAGCGAGAAATTAAACAATTGTTTTTCGTTTTTCAATATTTCTCTTTCTTTCTCTCGCTCCCTCTATCTCTCTATCGCCTGCAATGTGAATTAATAGTATTAATATTAAATTGCGGTTAATTATAAGATATAGACTGACTTCCTTTAAATTCGTGCGATAGTGTTTTGAGCTTTGCAAAACAGCAAAAAGGAAAAGGAAAGGCAATAAAATGGTACACTTTTAATAGAAGTGGAAATGACATAATTTATGAAAGTGATACACTTTTTGTTTTAAAAACGAAGGCGGAATAAGAGTTGTGACACTTACTGAATTAAGTATAAAATATCACCACATCTTATATAAAATGATTAAAGAAAAATGTAAGAGATCTTCCCAATGCCATAGAAACGAAAGACTTAAGAAACGAGAGCAGCGGAACAGAAATTAAGAAATTAAAACAACAATTTGTTAGAGAAATCAGGAAGCCTCAGAAGGTAATGATATTAAAGCAAACCTAGGATAAAACCTTGCTAAAAAGTGTATGATAATATCAACCGGCTTAACATCAGGCTTAACAATTTGCGTGTTCTACAGGTACTCGCTTATTAAACGGGTAAGTGGTCTTTGACACACTCAACGAAGATCTTGTGAGGGTCTCCGAGTAGGGTTTTGCAAAAAAGGTCGAGTTTAATGCTAGAAAAATCCAATGCTGCCCGATCGAAGGGCTTTACATTGTCGGCACTATTTATAAATGGGATTGATGTCGAGGAGTCGGATGCACCTAATGATCTATCTGGGCATTAAAATTCATTGTGATGCTTGCTGGAACAAACACATTTTTAAAGTGTCAAAAGAAGCATTCGAGTGCCTGGGCTTTTTAAAGAGGTGCAAGAAATACTTTACTTCCTCCGGCCTGCAACAAATACATTCCGCCAAAAATGGAGTATAACTCCCACACTTGGGCTGGTGCTTTAAGGTCTTCTTTGGAGTTTCTCGACCGGGTACAAGGGTGGGGGCTGAGGCTTGTTGGAGATATCAAGGTAGCCAACTCTGTTGTTTCACTCGTGCATCGGCGGAATGTTAGTTGCGTACATTTGCTTTAACGGGATATGCTCTTCCGAGATAGGTGATCTCATCCCGTAGGTCAGAATGTTTTCCCGTAACACCCTCTCTAGAATTTCGCATCCATTTGTTATTGATTAGTCTACTGATCGCACGACGCATTACAGGGAGAATTCGTATTTCAGCCGTGTTGTTCGTATATGGAACAGACTTCCTGCTGAGTTGTCTCCTGTCACGTACGATATGAACAGGTTCAAATCAAATGTTTGTAAAAATTACTTCCTCGTTCCTTTCCTACACGCAGAGAAAGATATGGTTACTATATGGTAACGACAATAATAGTATGTTTTCTGCAGTAAGAGTCGCAACCATAGTATTGTTTTTTTAAATTAATTTTGACAATTGTATGATTGCGGCAATAGTATTATTGTTGAAATGTAACAATATTATTATTGCTAAATTTAAAAACGAAAATATGGTTGAACTAGTAGCAGCAATATACGTAAATAAGGTTGGTGGGTAAAAAGTATTTTTTTGGGCTGTATGTTAACAATAATATGATAACGGCAATCATATTGTATGATTGTAATATTTCTTTATTTGAATATGCTTTTTAGAACAATGTTATTGTTACGAATCTAATGCAATAATATTACTTTTTATATGGAAATTAAAAATTTTTGAACAAACAGTTTTGGCTTCGTTTAACTGAAATATTTTCAATAAAAACGCTTACGTTTTTAGAACTGATTTTTTACTATTAAAAGAGTCACTTCTATTATTTTTAACTTAAATTGCGGTTAATTATAAGATATAGACTGACTTCCTTTAAATTCGTGCGATAGTGTTTTGAGCTTTGCAAAACAGCAAAAAGGAAAAGGAAAGGCAATAAAATGGTACACTTTTAATAGAAGTGGAAATGACATAATTTATGAAAGTGATACACTTTTTGTTTTAAAAACGAAGGCGGAATAAGAGTTGTGACACTTACTGAATTAAGTATAAAATATCACCACATCTTATATAAAATGATTAAAGAAAAATGTAAGAGATCTTCCCAATGCCATAGAAACGAAAGACTTAAGAAACGAGAGCAGCGGAACAGAAATTAAGAAATTAAAACAACAATTTGTTAGAGAAATCAGGAAGCCTCAGAAGGTAATGATATTAAAGCAAACCTAGGATAAAACCTTGCTAAAAAGTGTATGATAATATCAACCGGCTTAACATCAGGCTTAACAATTTGCGTGTTCTACAGGTACTCGCTTATTAAACGGGTAAGTGGTCTTTGACACACTCAACGAAGATCTTGTGAGGGTCTCCGAGTAGGGTTTTGCAAAAAAGGTCGAGTTTAATGCTAGAAAAATCCAATGCTGCCCGATCGAAGGGCTTTACATTGTCGGCACTATTTATAAATGGGATTGATGTCGAGGAGTCGGATGCACCTAATGATCTATCTGGGCATTAAAATTCATTGTGATGCTTGCTGGAACAAACACATTTTTAAAGTGTCAAAAGAAGCATTCGAGTGCCTGGGCTTTTTAAAGAGGTGCAAGAAATACTTTACTTCCTCCGGCCTGCAACAAATACATTCCGCCAAAAATGGAGTATAACTCCCACACTTGGGCTGGTGCTTTAAGGTCTTCTTTGGAGTTTCTCGACCGGGTACAAGGGTGGGGGCTGAGGCTTGTTGGAGATATCAAGGTAGCCAACTCTGTTGTTTCACTCGTGCATCGGCGGAATGTTAGTTGCGTACATTTGCTTTAACGGGATATGCTCTTCCGAGATAGGTGATCTCATCCCGTAGGTCAGAATGTTTTCCCGTAACACCCTCTCTAGAATTTCGCATCCATTTGTTATTGATTAGTCTACTGATCGCACGACGCATTACAGGGAGAATTCGTATTTCAGCCGTGTTGTTCGTATATGGAACAGACTTCCTGCTGAGTTGTCTCCTGTCACGTACGATATGAACAGGTTCAAATCAAATGTTTGTAAAAATTACTTCCTCGTTCCTTTCCTACACGCAGAGAAAGATATGGTTACTATATGGTAACGACAATAATAGTATGTTTTCTGCAGTAAGAGTCGCAACCATAGTATTGTTTTTTTAAATTAATTTTGACAATTGTATGATTGCGGCAATAGTATTATTGTTGAAATGTAACAATATTATTATTGCTAAATTTAAAAACGAAAATATGGTTGAACTAGTAGCAGCAATATACGTAAATAAGGTTGGTGGGTAAAAAGTATTTTTTTGGGCTGTATGTTAACAATAATATGATAACGGCAATCATATTGTATGATTGTAATATTTCTTTATTTGAATATGCTTTTTAGAACAATGTTATTGTTACGAATCTAATGCAATAATATTACTTTTTATATGGAAATTAAAAATTTTTGAACAAACAGTTTTGGCTTCGTTTAACTGAAATATTTTCAATAAAAACGCTTACGTTTTTAGAACTGATTTTTTACTATTAAAAGAGTCACTTCTATTATTTTTAACTTAATGAATTATTAGATAATTTTCATAATTCAAATCTATTGTTTATAACGTTACCTAATTCTAACAAGTAATTTTGGGGATCATATTGTAATTGGTTCACACCCAACCTTCAACCATTGTTGAAGGGATCATAACATAGTTGGGTGTGAATCATACTATGGTTGGGAGGATCATATACTATGGATGTGAGGATCATGCTTCGGTTGTGAGAACCATACTATGGATTTTTGTGAAACGTACTTTGGTTGTGAGGATCATAATATGGTTGTGGGGATCATACTATGGTTGTATGTGAAACGTACTATGGTGTGAGGATCATAATATGGTTGTGGATATCATAGTATGGTTGAGTGTGAATCATACTATGGTTGTGGAGATCATTGTATGGTTATGTGTGAATCATACTATTGTTGTGTGGATCATAATATTGTGTACTACAATCATATTCCCAACAATAGAATGATGATGTTCGAATATTGTTATCCCAACCATATTTTTTATCTACGTGTACCCTAACATATCTTCCCTTAACCGATAGAATTCACTGCATATATGTAGGGGACACCCCCTGAGCGTTGGTCTTAATATGTATACAAAAATGTACTCGAACAATAACTGATTGACTTTATGGATCATAAACTGTTTGATTTGAAAACTTAAGGAAAAACAAGAAGAGATGACTGACTGATCATTTTGCATCAAGATGATGCGAGCTCAAACACATCGGCTGAAACAATGGGCTATTTGAGCACTCAAGATGTCGAAGAAGTGGGTCTTCTGCGTTACAGCCCTGATTTGGCAACCAATGACTTTTTCCTATTCCCCCACATCAAGAAAATACGGCCTGGTCAACGTTTTTTGACGCCCGAAGCAGCCGTAGAAGCGTTCAAGAACCATATTTGGAGGTGTCCCAATTGGAGTGGAAAATGTGCTTTGAAAATTGGGTTGAACGCATGGAAACGTGTATTGATCTTTTGAAAAACAATAAAACTATTACCAATGGTATATAATTCTTTTTTATTTCTGGCCCTTAAATAAAAATAGCAACCCCTTGTACTGACGTTAAACTAGACAATAAAGGAAATAAATATTTGCAGCGGCGAGAACCATGTGGTTAGAGATAATATTAGTATTCTGCCACTCGACGCGATATCCTCTCTAAAGAAATAATAAATCTGCAGGGTGCTGCCGTAAAAATGTTTAGTGCGCAGGCGTAAGCGCTTAACTTCACACGGCCATCATTGAGAACTTCAGCAATTAAGGCTAACTGCCATCAGTTCTAAAAGTAGGATTTAAAATATATCTGCCAAAGAGACAACTTATCTGATTGCTTCAACTATAGGGGTATAACTCTACTGAGCATGGTCAATGAGGTCATAGCCTACATACTAAATAAAAGGAGTACAATTGCGCTCTCAACCGAACTCAGACCGAATCATTCATGTGTGGAGTATATAAACACCCGTAGGATCAATAAAGAGCCATCAATACAGCGTCTTTGTAACTGGCATTTATAAACTTTCAAAAGGCCTTTCATACTATCTGATAACGCAATATGGATATCACTTCAATGAAAAGGTGTACTTAAGAAACACTAATCGATTTAAAGCCATGTACGCCGATTCCTACTTCCAAAGTTTTTTTTTTTAACTTTGAGCAAGTACGCAACTCACTTACTTTTTACCCGGATGCAAGCATAGCCAAAATAAATTCACGACCACTGCATACGGAGTTCACGGAAGTCTCTGTGAAAGCCAATCTGCAGGATCTTATGGGCCATAAAGAAAAACGGCTGTTGGAAATTCTTCCAGAAAATGGAGTGAAATTTCTTCCTATGCAACTTACATTGATCAGTAAATGAGGCTGCCATGGATCAAAGGATATCTTCCAATGACGCTACAATATCGGACGAAAATATGTTTATCAGATTTATCCTTTGCGGCAAAAATCTGATGTTTCTCTTCACTGGAAAAATTCACGGCCGTCATCAGTTCATTATTACCTACCAAAAATGTTTCAGTTTGCAAGGGAATTGGCAGAACTCATAAGGACCACAGTTAAGGACATTAAAGAACAAGTAAGCAAGTTTAAGCTCACAAAGTTGAGAAGGGAAATATATTGAATGTTGTTGCGAGTTCCACCTGACAATGGTTGACAAAAAAGTCGTAAAGGAACTGCAATACGATTTGCAATAAGTCAGAAGAACTTCGTTAACTTAAGTGATTCTATTGGGTGAGCGATTTAACCTTTTAAACTTGAAACGTAACTGTAAAACTGTAAAAATAAAATTAATGATAATTTGTTTAAATTTCTGGTTTTATTGGAAAGGTTGAGTTTGTAATGTCAATTGGCCGCCTCGGAGCTGTGATTTGAGCTCTTTGGATTATTTTCTGTGGGGAGAAAATCAATATAAATGTAACGCAAAGCATCCAGAGACAATTGAAGCGTTGAAAAATGAAATAACAGTTGCCATTGAAGAGATTCGACCCGAAACGGTCGAAAATGTACTGAACAATTGGGTGGATCGGACGTGGTACTGCCGATCTAGTTGTGGTAGTCATGTGAACTGACAAAGTTTAACATTTCCAAATAAAACCATAAATTTGAAGAAATCAGTATTATTTTTTACAGTCGATTTCAAATTTTTAAATGGCTTACCCAGTACAAATGAGGAGAATTACGAATATGGAATGTCACCATTGTACGCAAGGATAAGGTCTGTGGAGTTCTTGCTAAAATTGGCGAACGTATATACCCTACCATAAGAGGATGAAAATACATTAATTAAGGATAAGGAAAAGATTAAAAAGTAGCAAATAAAGAATGCTTTTTTAAACAAGTTGGACTAAAAGTATCCCAAGTACGGATTGGGAAACTCAAACGAAGGAAACACTTCTAGGATTTTTCTGAAAATGATGAGGCAGTAACTAAAATCACTGGAATTGACAATCAAATCGTGAAATGATTGGGAATGATCTTGAATGTTTTAAACTGCAATGAAAACGTTAATTCTACAAAATATGGAAAATATACATGGAAAACTGCATCACTTTTAGCCGACATGTATCCGCAAAAGAAGTTGACCCCGACAGTAAATAAAATAATGGTGCATAACAAAGACATAATCTTGATATAATCTTGAATCTTAGCCAATTGGAAAGCTTTCTTAGGAAGCACAGGGGTCTCTTTACAAAGTGCATAAAAAATAAAGATTGCAGAACACGTTCAAAGCATCAAGTGTGAGACAAAATGAGGACCTCTTCAACATGTTAGCAGCATCTTCCGAACCACTTATTTCTTCCCTGCGGCATGTGAAGTCACAAATAGATTTAGAAAATAATTATAGTTTAGTCTTTTAGATATACCTTCTTGTACGAATTATGATGAAAAATTTACCGAAATTGAAAAAATAAATTTTAAAATAAAATATTTTTTTTATTTGTTGGCTAATAGTTTTAAAACATAAAAACCTTAAAAAAAAAGAATTAAAAAAATCCACAATTGGTAAAAAAAGATTTTTAAATTTACTAAAAAATGGATTTTACCACAAATTTAAGCTTTGATTACCCATTAGTCAGCACCTACAAGGCATACCACCCTTTCCAAAAGCTCATTTCATAGACCGAACCATTACGAGGGCAGATCAATAATTCCGTGACTTTTCCAACATCCCTCGTAGTTATACGAAATGCAACACTGCTCCCATCAAGTACCATCTAATTAATAGACTACTGTCAAATTTTGAGAGAGTTACGCCATTTAGGTTGTGTTTATCAGCTGTTTAAAACATACAACCTAGTGGATTTTGGTAAAAATGGAATAAAAATGCATTTCGAGTGCTCATTAAACATTATCATTACACTGTGGAACATTTTTGGGGTTATTGTCTGGGGGGTGAGAAATTCCAAGTCAGGGTGATGGTACTAGGTCAGTATATTAAAACCCTCAAAGGGTTTTGCGTTCGTATGTGCCAGTAACTTCACTCAAATGTAAATAAAAGCAGAACGCGTTAATCGATTTCTATGATCTATGTCGCATTTTGTTTATAGGTTATGTGACTTTACGTGAAAGTTATAAGACTCTACACGTTTTTCCGTTTGGGATTTATATGTTTTAAAAAAAAAAAAATTTTTTTTGGCAAAATTTTCTTCATAAATTTATTTCTAATTGCAAAAATGTTGATTTGGTAGAGAAACAGTGTATTAATGGATTAAAGAAAATGTAATTATTAATTTTTCTCAATTTATTTCAGCAAAATCGAACTATTCGTTCTCGAGTTATGTCAAACTACGTTTTTGCCAACATTTTACAACTAAGCGAAAAAACATCAAGATAAGGAAAAAATGTAAAAGGTCATAAAAAAAACTGGCACATACGAACGCAAAACCCTTTGAGGGTTTTAATATACTGACCAAGTACCATCACCCTGACTTGGAATTTCTCACCCCCCCAGATTGGCTGTTGTACCGTGTTATCAATCAAACCAAGGAAAAGCTTGATAAATACTATGGGGACCAAGCACCATCGATTTCAATGGTAAAAAAATGGTTTACCGACTTTCGTTTTGGTCGCACAAGTACAAATGACTCTGGACGGCCATTTGAGGTCAATACAGCCGATAATGTCGAAAAAATCCACGATATGGTATTGGCCGATCGAAGAGTAAAAGTGCGCGAAATTGTTGATGCCATACGAATTTCATATGGCAGTGAAGTTTCGTTTTAGACATCGCAGCACTAAAAGAAGTGTCGGCCTTTACTCTTCCCGGTAGCATATCATCAAACAGGGACTACCGAATAGATATCAATAACCAGATAAGTTCAAGGGGTTCACTCCTTAAATGGAATCCACATAAAGGCAGACCTACCCAAAACTAAACACGATAAGTTGAAAAGAACTTCGGAAGGTGCATAAAACGTGAAATAAAATAAAAATGTTAGTTTAAGCCTTGGGGCACACTAAATGTGTTTTTCTTACACTGAGTTTTTCTTAACTTTCGGTAGTCTAAAACCCAATGAAATATATATTAAAAATGTTCAAGAAGTCGGCACAGCAATACTCGTACCATTGAGTATTGCTGTTCCGGCAAAAAAACACGTTGTCATGCATTTTTTTGTATTTTAAAGGCGTTAACTTGGATCGTTTATATATGTCGGGAAGTTGAAAAATACGCAGCGTAAAGAAAAATGACTCAGAGTGTCCGAACCTTAAAAAAGATAAGATTGGAGAAAATTGTAGTGTCCCTGTGTTCCACCTAGAAACTTGAATAATAATAGTTATAAAGGACGAAATGACAAAATAAATATTCTTTGTGGTATTCTGAAATTTGGTCAAAAATATTCGTGCAGCAAAAAAAAATGATATCACGAAAGAACTCCACAAAAGATGCCAAATAAATACAATGCGATTGTGATTTTGCACTTAAATTTTATTTTTATTGTCCGTCTGACAAAAGTTGTCGAAAAGAGTCGAGATCAAAAGTCAATTTTTTGACCAACTCACGAAAGTTGACTTCGACTTTTAAATTTGTTTTCCACCGAAAGTCGATTTAAGGATTGGTCGAAAATCGATTTACTCACTAGCGTACGAGCGGCACTATCAGCCAACTCTTCATAATAGTGTCATATTTGGATTCAAAATAAATATTCTATTTATTTGAGTATCCAATGTTCAAATCAGTTAATCGCTCGTTTTGACCGTACAGACTCCGTTTTTGGACCCCTACGGCCCAAAGTCCCAACTATAGCTTTTGAATAAAGGATGGACTAACCATGATGCAGTGTTTGACAAATTCAACCCTGGAGAGGTGCGCAATTGAGCAGCGTGTTACGAAAATCGGTGTTCAAATTAAAAATGCATTCGTAATTTTTTTGGTCAGCATAATCGACCAAATGTGTCCGTATTTAGGCAATTGCGAACCCACGAGTGATTGTTGAAAAGCCGATGCACCGACAAAGAGAGGCTGTTTGGTGCGGTTTATGGGCTGGCGGCGTCATTGAGCCATATTTCTTCGAAAATAAGGTCGGCTAGGCAGTTACCGTGGATGGTGGTCACTATCGCGAGATGATAACATACTTTATGTGGCATGAATTAAGGATATGGCACGAGACGATATGTTGTTCTGACAGGATGGTGCCACTTGCCAACGAAACAATGGTAAGAAATTTAAAGGCCGTGTCATCTCACGTTGTGACTATGTTAATTAACGCCGCGATTGTGTGATTTAACCTCGTTGGTCTTCTATCTTTGGAACAAGAACAATTTAAGGACTAAAGAATGAGATCATTCGACACAATAACAACATTGAACGTGAGAGATATTGAATATATGGACTCTCGAATAGAGTTATGCCACCGAAGCCGTGGCGATCATTTAACCGATACTTTGTTTTACACATAATTGTAATTGATTCTTTATTTATAATAAAATATATTAAGATAGTTCTCCGTAAACTTTATGTTTTATTTACAATTAACATCGTGCATTTTAGTTGAACCACCCATTAATTTGTGTAAAGTATAGAAAGGCATCAGGCATTGCAATCGCTACCTTATTGCATAGTTACTAGCAAAACTTCAGGAAAATTAACGTCAAATCCCGAACGTCTGGGAACCTTTAGAGGCGATGATGCTGAAAAAAAACTTTGTTTTCGACATCGGTTAAGTGTCTGTCTGAGTCTATGTTTTTGAGCTACAACGAAATCTATTTACATACATGCAAATTCAGTTTCTAACACCAGCAAAAGAACATTCGTCCGAGCTTTTCTCCATTTATTGTGCCATTTCCTGCATGGTCCTCCCAGCTGCACTTTCCATGGCGATAATTTTAAACTCGACCTTATTTTATGTTGACTAGCAGCATCCCTTTGATCAGCTCTTATCCAAATTTAATAATATTAGCCGCGCCAACTTTCTTTTGTTTAAATAGGGGGAGACCCAAGTAGAGATACTTTTTTCAATAGCCTTTTTTTGACAGATCACGTGTTAGTCTTGTCATGCTGTCATGTTATTTTTGTTTAGTTTTATTTTGAATTTTATCATGGAAAAACTTACTCCTGAACAAGGTTTATAAATCGTTCAACTTTATTACGAAAATTCACGTTCTGTGAGGAATGTTTCGTGCGTTTTTGAGCCAAATTTTGTTCAACGATGAGGCCCATTTTTGGCTCAATGGGTATGTAAACAAGCAAAATTGCCGCATTTGGGACGAAGAGCAATCAGAAGAGAAGAGAGACAACGGTTTGGTGTGGTTTGTGTGCCGGTGGAATCATCGGTCCATGTTTGATCAAAAATGATGCCGGGAAGAACGTAACCGTCAATGGCGACCGTTATCGTGCCATGATAACCGACAATTTGATACCTGAAATTGAAGCTCGTGATATCGGCGACATTTGGTTTCACCAAGACGGTGCCACTTCCTACTCATCGCATCAATCAATGGATTTATTGAGAGAACACTTCGTTGAGCAGATAATTTCACGTTTTGGGCCGGTCGATTTGCCACCAAGATCGTGTGATATCACGCCGTTAGACTTTTTCCTGTGGAGATATGAAAAGTCTAAAGTTTATGCGGACAAACCCGCTTCGGTTCAGGCCTTGGAGCAAAACATCATAAATTAAGTTGATTGTTTAAAAATGAGTGTTGTCACTGTTAATTGTGTGTTTGTCAAATTATTAATAATGTAACTAAAACTATAATATTTTACGAACCCCTTAAAAAAGGCAACAAAAATAGACGAAACGTCGGGTAAAATGAAATAAAAAGAAATTTTTATTTATAACAATTTAGGTCATAATAGCTTACACAACTACACAGAATAACGCGTGTCATTCGCCAGTTACCAATTGAAATGCTTGAAAGAGTCATCGAAAATTGGACTCAACGGATGGACCATCTGAGACGTAGCCGCGGCCAACATTTGATAGAAAAATAAATGCCAAAGAATGTTCTTTCAAATGATAACAAACATTCCACATTCAATTTGAATTTTCTATGTTTTTTTTTAAACAGTAGGGAACCTCGAAATGGAACACCCGTTATTATGTTCCCTCTTCTTCATATTTAGATTTCACTAAGGGTTATCGCGAATTTTTATATATTTCCCCGTTTTTATTCATATTTTAATCCGAATTCCTTCTAATTTTGAATTTAACTCATATTAGACGAGACATTATACCTCAGTTGCTTATGAGGTTGCCAATTCCGTCCATATTTTTGCAAGAAATACATGTCCCATTTAGATGCCTAGTAACCTCCTTAAGTTATCTCCCCGGAATATCTTTGTTTAGATCTTTCTTCAATATTTAAACACGTAATCAATAATTTTTTTTAAAATAAAATTACTTTAATAACTTCTGCCACCCGTCAAGTCATAACAACCTATATTTTGCCACCTACAACACGTTGCAAATCACCAACGCTAAAGTGATATAAAAAAAACTGCAAGCCAACAAGCAATATTTGAAACAAATTTGTACAAAATTATAACAAATATTGGAGAAACGTGTTAGGAAATGCAATTGACCACACGCCACCACCAAGCCGCGGAAAAAAACTATTAAAGTTCCATACCAGGCTGCCACCCGTTAATGGATGTTTGCAGAAATTGAAAAAACGTATCCATCCGTTAGTCCGTCCAACGATCCATCAATGTACGATTTACGTCTATCCGTCTGTACATTCGATCATCCGTCCATTCATCCATCCATCAATGGATCGATCCATCCATCTATCCTTGTGGTAATTTATGTACGTGTACGTGTACTCATGATACCAATCTATCTTTAGCCATCAATAGCCATGTAACCATTCGGCTAAAAGTTGTAATCATTTGTTTGTTGCTATTATTAAATACGAATATTACGTTAAAGCCAATTCTTACGAGTAATTCAATTACAAGACGACTATAACCAATATTAACAACACGTATAGGAAGGCTATTGAAGGACGGAGCCGACTTTTTTGTCACCTACACTTGTCAAGTTTTTTAGTAAGGTAACGAATTGCCAGATACATTCTAAGGTTTGCATCAATGTTAAGTTAAGAGAGTAGCATTCCTTTTTGTTCTGAAATACCAGGGTTGCCAACACAAACCCAATCGAATCTCTTGCTAAATTGTTCAGAGTTGTAAGCTAAATTGGATCAATGAGCTGTACATAGCCGCCGACGGATATTTGCTTTGCGTAGCCGCCTCCGGTGTGAATCAAAAATACTTTGCAAAAATGAAAAATATTTCAAAATAACCCCAGCGCCGCCGAAGCTAATTTTACAATATGTCTGTATGTATGTGCACATCTATCCGTGTGTGTGTTTAAAGTTCATTATCTTAGTTGTAGGAACGTCGTTGATTTCAAGCATCTCCAAAGTGTATCTTCTCTTATAATAGTAATTTCTTCCTTGTTCTTAAACTTCTATGTCGTTAAAGTTTGGCTTATGTTCAGTATTACGAGGGCTGCTATATACATTTCTGGCCTAATAATGAAAATGCGAATATTTATCATCAAAAATGGTTTTATTGTTTTTCAAAGAATTCTCCAGCATGATTTACTTAGTAGGGACATAAATACTGTTACACACTTTTTATGCTGTAAAATAAAAAGTACTGAATGCTTTTGGACCAAATATTTTTTAATATATTTATTGATGTACTCGTATATTATATCCCAAAAGAATCTACTTATTGGAAATGTACGTCTTTTGCCTTTCCACACGCCTTAAGTCGCACTGCCCAATTGTCAATAGCTGCACGAACCTCGTCCATTGGAAAATTGACCACAGCTCGAACCAAAGCAGTCTTAAGAGATCCAATGTTGGGTTATCTTTTGTGACAAATCTTGTCCCTTAAAACGTCCACAATTTCTGATACAATGGGTTCAAATCTGGACTGCCTGAGGGTCATTCTTAAGAAGAAATGAACGCTGGCAAATTGTTTCGAAGCCAGCCCTGGGAAATTTTAACCTTATGGGCCGGCGCAGAATCCTGCTGGAAAGTCCATGGCTGGTTTTAGAACGGGGAATTGTTAAGAGGCTTTACAACAGCTTCCAAAACGGTTTCTTGGTTAAATTTTGGCCGATGTTTTGACTCCTTGTTCGCAGAAATGCAGGTCAGTGACCCCATTGTAAGAGACACCCCACCAAACTATGACTGAAGCTGGGTGATGACCATTTTCCACCCTTGGGATCAGTTCAGATGCTTCCTTAGATGACCGCGCATACGCTCTATCATTTTGCTTGTTAAATTTTTTCTGAACGGTAAATATTTTTACATCGGTGAACAAAATTTTTCTGTGCCATTTATCAGCGTGCTTCACCAAAAGACGTTTGCATTTTTCAATCCTATTTTTTTAAAGCTGCAGTCAATAAATGTCCGGTACGTCGTTTGAAAGCCCCAAGTCCCAAGTCTTTTTTAATGATTGGACTCATGGACTTTTGCGTGATATTCATCTCACGGGCCACGATTTTCTGTTTTTGGAGCGGATGCCCAAAAAAAGGCTTGTATGGATTGGTGCAAAGAGATGTTGAAGAAGTGTAACTGCGGTAGCTCGAAGGCAGTGTATAACGTTGTCACAGGTGACGAATCATGGATCTATGCATATGAAACCGAAACAAAGAAGCAATCGACCGTATGGGTCTTTCAAGACGATCCAAATCCAACAAAAGTTGTTCGTGGTACATCGAAGCAAATGATTGCGTTGTTTTTGCGGTATAATCGGCCATGTTGCCACAGAGCCTTTAGTGGAATGTAGGACGGTCAATTCTGAGTGGTAGACAACCATCTGTTTGCCAACAGCGTTCGAAGAAATGAGGAAAGATAATAAGAGAAGACGGATCATTTTGCATCACGACAATGCGAGCTCTTATACATCAGCTGAAACGATGAGCTATTTGACCACTCAAGATGTCGAATTGACGGGCTATCTACCGTACAGCCCTGATTTGACACCCAATGACTCCCTCTTATTCCCTAGCATCAAGAAAAAAATGCGTTGTTGAAGCGTGCAAAAATCATGTTTTGGTGGTGCCTCAATCCGAGTGGACAAATTGCATCGATAATTGGTTTGTGCGCATTAGAGTGACCGCAAAAAATCAATGTCGTCGATGAGTCGATTGTACTATGGACTCATGGACCCCATAACGGTCGCTGTTGATAGCGATGGACTAAACAGGATTGTTTAAATCATCTGACTGACAACCGGCTTAAGTCAACCTGGCTTAAAATTGACATTAAGTTCCAGAAAGCGACGACTTTGAATTGATTGACGTATTTATTATGAAATTCCAGACAGATGAATAATCTGCGAAAGGTGTTGTTATAACGAACAATCATTTTGATTATCTCGTAGGACAATTAAATCCAATCATGGAACATCAATAACTGAATAATAAGCAACAGATTTAACGGACACCTTCAAAACTACCTTTTGTAAGTAAGGAACTCTCTGTTATAACAAACCAAGTCATAGAACGGCGTAGAGAATGTAATGTAGGGTATTGCGATAGCAACACTATATCGACAGCATCGCTGGCCGCGACTTAAAGCAAAAGTGTTGTTACATTTTCGCACTTCTCGATGTAGCACGAGTGCAACAACGGTGGCTGTGTTGCTGGTGAGTGAGTGCAATATGCAACACCATTTGCCGCTTGTTGCAAGTTGCTGCTCCTCATTGTTCCTCCTCATGTATGTAGTAACAAAATATTATGCTTTGATTTAGTTTTAAATTACCAGCAAATACTTGCAACGTGCCCGTCTAGCAAACGCTAATTTTTTTTCTAGCTAGCTAGCATAGCTCGCTATCTAGCTATGAGTGATGATGGCTACGTTGTTGTTGTTGTTGTCAGCAATTGTGGCCGTTGTTGTTTACGGCCTGATGCCGAAAAATTGCAACAATAACGTGTTATATACGTACGTTGATGATGGTGATGATGATGATGATGATGACGGTCTATTGGTGGTGTTTCTGTTTTGGCTTAGAAGAAGTTACCAGCGTTATTACGTTCACACTCCAAGCCAACCGCCCCCTCCCTGCTCTCCGCCAACCTCTTGTTCCTCTATGTCTTCTGGTCTACGGTCTAAAACTTGCATTTTCATTTCTTAGCAATTTCAATAGAGTTTTTGGCCTAATGCTGCTGCGCCAATGCCTTTGCTTAAGCTTAACGTCTCTTACGTTTGTTGTAACTGCTTTTCATGTGCTTCTTTACCAATATTTTCTTTAGCTGGCTTGGTTTTCTGTTTCTGTTTTTTGGCCATATGTTCCAAGCTCTGCTTGGCTGTCTAGCCCCCTCATCACCTCCCGTTTTTTTTCGCTTTCGGCTGGAAGCGAGCGGGGATCACTTTGTTCCCCCGTTCATTTTTTTTTGTGATGGTTGTTGTTGGTGGCTGGATTGTTGCGTTGCGTTGTACATTTTGTTTTGACGGTGTTCGGGTTGCTTGGTTTAGTTTTAGTTTCTCGCAGTTGGTATAAAAGTTAGTGCTGTATGTTAAGTTGGTATCATTAATTCGTTAACTGTGCAGCTATACACAACATAGCCAAACAGCACAGCTTTCCTTAAGTGTAAGATACGTGTGCGTTTCCTTACGTTTACGTGCGGCTCGGATACATAAAGTAAATAATATATATTTTTTAAAATATATTAAATTTCATATTTGAAATATAAAAAAATAAAAACAAAAAACTGAAATTGAAATCAATGAATTTCAAAAGAATGAAAAAAACCCCAGTGTTAAAATTGATTGTCTATGAACGGCAAAAGAAATCGAGTTTGTTTGCTAAATCTTTTGTTTTTTTTTTCTCTTCTTCTTCTTTTCATGTGCGCATGCAGCATTACTGTGTAAATTAAAAGGATATTGTGTGGATATTGTTGCTAATTGCTTTACTTCGCAAAGGATTAAAGAGTTTGCTTTAAATTCAAAAGAAAACACCATGAAGTTGATGGTGAGTAACGAAACGACAAAGACATTTGCCGAAAGACACAGCAAGAATACGACAAAAAAAAACTAAAACAAACAACAAAAACTTCGGTGTTGAAAGGACTACAAAACCACTCCAAAGGATTAAAAAATTTAAATAATTTCCAAAATATAAATTAAAGTGCAAAGGATATTAAGAAGAAAACAAAGTGGCGGCTTTGCTATAGTCGTGGTGTACTGAGAAAGATAGATCAAATTTATCTGGTTTAAAATCATGATAAAGTCAAGGAGAGAGCCTAAAAGGATAGACTAAAGAATTGCAACTTCAGCCCACTCAGAAGTATACAACTTTGGCGCAATCAGAATTATTTCAACTTTGGCCCAATCCGAAGTATTCTAACCAACCTGTAGTATTCCAAGTCGGGGTGTACTGGGATAAATAGATCAGAATTATCGGGTTTAAAATCATAATAAATCAAGGAGAGATCCTAAAATGAGAGGCTTAAGTATTCCAACTTAAGCCCAATCAGAAGTATCCAACTTTGGCGCTATCAGAAGTATCCAGCTTTGGCCCAATCAGAAGTATTCTAACCAATCTCTAGTATTCCAAATCGTGGTGTACTGGTAAAGATAGATCTAAATTATCGGTTTAAAAATCATAATAAAATCAAGGAGAGAGTCTTAAAGGATAGGACATTCCAACCCAAAGAGAATTATCCAACTTTAGTCCAATCAAATGTATCCAACTTTGGCGCAATCAGAAGTATCCAACTTTGGTCCAATCCGAAGTATTCTAATCAATCTGTAGTATTCCAAATTTAGCCCAACTATAAATTCCAGATTTATCAAAGAGTTTTAACTGGCCCCTGGCTTTATTAAGAAAAAAGAATCCTCAAAATCGTTTTCCCATTTTAAAAATATTAACTTTTGAAGCATTTCTTGAAGAGATTTATTATAAGCAGCTAAAAGATCATCAAGAACTTATGATTGAGGGTCAACAATCATAAGTTAAATCAATTGTATGTTTTGAAACCTTTTGAAACTTTACTTATCAAAGAACAAGTCCTGTATGTTTAAACTAATAATTGCTTGAAGATTCAATTAAGGAACAAACGGGCAACTTTCCTCAAGATTCCATAAAGGAACAAAGGGCAACTTTCCTTAAGATATCATTAAAGAACAAACGGGCAACTTTTCTCAAGATTCTGTTAAGAAACAAACGGGCAACTTTTCTCATGATTCTATTAAGGAACAAGTTCTCTTAACATTTCATTAAGGAATAAAAGGTTAACTTCTATCAAATCAAGACTGCCTTATTCAAACATGTTTAAGCTTCTAATAATTAATAGACTGAAACATTATTTCGATTGTCCTAACTACACACAGAATAAAGGTCTTGATTTCTGGAAAAGTAAAGTTCTCTCGATGCAAGTATAATCCGATCCCTAAGAGTTGTCATAGGCTTTTGAAGTATATTTCAACATGTCCGTATTAATTATTCGATTGATTTTTATGTGGAGAACTATGAAATATTGAAAAGCAGCCTGTATGTAACAATCAGCCTGGCTTTATGTACCATCAATAAATAGATTAGAACTGGATTCATGAAATTTAAAGACTAACTTTAAAAAGCAGCCTAAGTCTGGAGTCTCCTAGCATCCATCCAAAGCAGGGAAACATTTCTAAAATTAGTAGAAAATCAACTAATGATTTTTTGAAATAAAAACTAAACAAAAGAACCACTGCCGCTTCAGATAAACAAAAGATTGTTATCCTGTTTCTTTAATTTTCATTTTTTTAATCTCATATTGCGTGAGCTTTAGAAGCAGTCGAAATACCCTTAAAAACATTGGAAATGTAAGTGAAAATCAGAGTGGTTTCATGGATCATTTTTAACAGCAGTTAAAAATGATCCAGAACCCCTTAGATAACATTGGAAAACTAACTTCCAAAATCAGCCTTACTTTAGTTTCTCTTAGCATCCATTCAAACATCTCTATGAATTAATTAAAACCAACTAATGATTTTTTTGAAATAAAAAGTAAACTAAAGAACCACCGCCGCCGCTTTTAGATAAACAAAAGATAGCTATCCATTTCTCTTTAATTTTTTTTTAATCTCATATTGCGTGGGCTTTAGAATGCAGTCGAATATCCTTAATAAAATATTGGATATGTAAGTGAAAATCAGATTGATTTCATGGATCATTTTTAACAACAGTGGAACCCCATAGATAAATTGGAAAACCAACTTCAAAAATCAGCCTTACTTTAGTTTCTCTTAGCACCGCTCTAAAATTATAGAACAAACTTCCCTTAGATCAGTATGAATAATAGGACTGATTCTTTGAAATCAAAACTGGACTAAGGTATTACAACCATTTCAGGAAATCAACTGGTTGCAGTCTATTCAATTTCATTATCCCTTACTCAAAAAACTTCATTTTCCATTTCATTTTAAACTCAGTTCTCCTAGAATTTAAAAACGTCGACAAATGGTCGAAAATATTTGGAGGATTAGATTTAATCTTCAATTTCTTAAATCCTACAAAGCTCTTTAACATCTTCGATAAAAATATTGGAATTGTCAAGCTAGCCTATCAACCCAGCCCATGTTGTTCTCAAAATTCCATCAACATTCAAATATAAATTGTTTCAAGAAAATTCAGAATGTAAGAAATCCATGTCATTAATTGGTGAATCTAAACCTGATCAAGGAGCACTTGTTCCAAAAGATTACTACCCTATTAAATACCCATACAAATGATCAAAGCTTTATGATAATGGACTAAGCAAAAGCCTCCCAATTATACAGGAAATTAAATGATTGCCATATATTTCAATGCAATTGTCTTTTTATAGAAAAATCATCTTTCTTCGATAAAAAGATTATCACGAAAACAAATTTCGTTGCATGGAAACCCCCCTTAAATGTTTGTGCAGAAAATTCATTTTTCTATAACAAATACTGACTTGCAAAAAATTCCAATACACTTAAAATGACGCCTAAAAGTCCACAAACCTTAAAGTCATCCATCAATAGTTGTTAGTTCTTTTGCCTAAAAACTACACATCCTAAAGAAGCTTTAAACATCTTTCGGTAATTTTTTAAAATGTTTTGAATAGGCAACATCACTTAAGTGGCATTAACCCTTGTTTGCCCCGTTTATCATCATTCAAGTTTTGCCCTAGGAAAGTCAAAATCACTCAAGCTGCCCCTGGGAAAGTCAAAATCACCCAAGTTTCCCCCTGGGAAAGTCACAATCACTCAAGTTTTTCCCTTGAAAAGACAAAATCACTAAGTTTCCATGTCGTTGCCAAAAATCAAATCAAGCCATGACTGGGTGAAACTGAACCTACACAATGTAATATTCAGCTAACCTCTTTATATTTTCGCTTGAACAATGATCTCAACAGGTTTATCACCTTAAATATTTCCACCTCGTGCTGTTGGCACATTCCTTCTTCTATTACAACTTCAGCCTAATTGTATCGAAGTGTCCAAAAGCATTC